>CM068371.1:188442174-189772174 GCA_034769895.1 Magicicada septendecula | reverse complement strand
GTTTTACCTCGATGGGTAAAAGATGGGTTTCCGCAACGTTCGGCAGATTCATCTCTGGCATTCAATAGTGCGTGCATGAAAGGAAAGTCTTTTTATTGATACTGTTTACATACAATTTATATAATAATAATAGTAATAATAATTTTAATAATAATAATTATTATTATTAAAATTAGAATGTTCACTACATTCAAAGCACTAGGAATTGCCTGCTCACCACATACTGTTGGCAGTGACGAATTAAGGTTTATTAAAGTCCTTGTTATATATTTAGTTCACCAAAAATAGGTATCATAGGTGCGATTAGCACTTATCGCCAACTATTTTTGTCATACATTTGTTGTGCAGTCATTGAAACCTTATACAGACTACACTAAATAATAACGTATAGGCCTACCAGAAAATATATACTTAACATTTCAAAATTAACACCAACTGAAATAATTTTTTATAACCTTAATTCTTATCAGTGATTACAACTAAGATGTAGTACTAATAATTATTATTAATAATATAAAATAATTAACCTAATATTTGGCAGTTATGAAAATTGTCACCTTAACTAACTCTCTATATTGAAAATTTTAAACTAAATCTGATACACACTTTGCAAATGAAATGAAATTATTATGATAGCAAACGAGTTCTATTCTTTATAGAATAATATGGCAATATTATTGTATTTTAAACCACGAGTAAATGTAGTCGTATTTTTACTTGTACAACAGGCCTCTCTTACTCTTTCCGTATCATTTATTTCTCCCCTTTTCCCCTTCTGTCTCTTGCTGTCTCTTTCCTACCCCTTTTAGTGGTAGTATGTATGGCCTGGAAATGCAGAAAATGCGTTTTGTCTAAATACATGTTTTGTGTAAAGTGATTTGTTTACTTTTTCATAATATGAGCGAATTAATATTTTAAACTTCACCGTCGGTTCGTTAAACGAAATCAAACCTACCATACATCTCCAAAATCTTTGTTATATGAATTTTCTTTTTCCGTTTTAATAGCTTTATATTTAGTTCTTCTTTTTTTCTTGTTTTAGGGCAGTTTTTCTTGTCCCACTCTCTCATAATATTATGAATAGACAACAGGAAATCGTTTTCTGCTGTGAATGTGATTTAAATTCCGCTGTGTCAGAAGGATTGTAACGTAAAGTAACTTCAATAGGAAAGTTTCAGAACAACAAGATCCGAGAGAATATCTATTGACGTAAACACGTCTTTGTACATAGCTTGTATAATGGGTTATTTCTAGAAATCCAGTGTTATGAAAACGTATAAAATTTGTTTCGCTCACAACTTTGTACAGAATAAACGCAGGAGGCTGTTTCTAGTACCTAGCGGAAGAGTGAGCAGTGACTCATTTTGAGTACGACCTTGACACACCGTCTGGACAATCTATGATCAGTTGTAGGTCGAACGAAATAAGCAACACTTGTCTTTTAAATTAAAAGTGTTTTGATTGTTACACTAATAGCACTAACACAGAGGTAAATTTATTACTTGAAATAGTACGGATGTTAATAGAAGTGCGTGCGATGTCTTTCTGCGGGTGGTAGTATATAGCCTAGTTGTAGTAACCGTTGCTGTCTCCGTTGGCGGTAATCTTTGCATTTGCATTTAGCGTCTCGTTGTTTTCGTATGCCGAACAATTATTATGGTAATACTCCAGTGTCGACTCGACTGCTTCATTACTACCCAACACGGCATAATCACACCCAACACTTTCTTCACTAAACACAACATGCGTTTTCTACTGTCCGTTGGTAATAATGTTTCCTGTTTTCCTATCAACTCACTTGGCAACCAATCAGCATAACTTTATATCTATATATGTTATCAAATTATAATTACTTCTACAAATAGAATGTTCTTATTTTTATCGTCTTTCGTCTTAAATACGGAAATTCTACTTGCAAAAGTAATTATAATTTGATAATATATATTATATTACACAAGAATCCTGCAAGAAACTCAGTGAGTTACTTGTAAAAAATAGTAATAACAGATGTTTTCTGTACCTTTGAAGTAGTTCAGGAGTTAGGCAGAATAGGCTGTCTTATGTGGGCTGTTAGGCATACAAGGAACGTAGTGCGATGAGCACTACGCTTCAGTCGCACGTTACTACACAAGAACGTTATGTTTCTACAAGCTAAATCGACGGGAGCTTGAAATCGCACCTTGACTTTATTGTACAACTTGAGACCGCTAAATTTGTAGTCAGGCGCCACATCTAATGGTCTACAAAGCGCTTTTCGTATGACACGTACACTGTTAAAACTTATGTGGCGCATATGACTATAAAACCCCTTGTAGTCAGCGTCATAAGCTTTACATTAGACACTATCAATCGTAGCGACTGTAACATTTTGAAACATCAGCTGATGTATGCTCCGTATGGTATAATTATCCACTTTAGGTAAGCCTATATAGGCTAGAGGAATTTCCTTCGTGAGAGGACTTTCCATAACTCCATTTCTATGCACTTATTCTGGAAGAACCTTTAAACTTCAGTTCTATTAGATTAGGCTAGCTTGTAATTAGCTTGATTGTATTTTGCCTAGGAAAAATACAATACACATACTTCAACGGACATATTTCTCTGACTCTCTTTATTTAGCATCACGTCCTTTACACCACTCACTAGTAACCGCACCAACGTTTTGTAATAATAACGCCACCTGATCACTCAAAGAGAAATCTGTACACGATATTAAACTCAAACAAGCTCTATTGGGATTTTTAAAAGTATAAGAGGTATAAAGAACTTCCCTTTACTTCGCTTATTTGAATAAGCGAATTTTTAAAATAAAATTTTCAAATTTTTCCCTATTTGCCTATATAACTACAAATTGTTTTAATAGTAATCTCAACTTTTTATGGTACTCGCAGGTAGAATATTTTCCCTATTTGCCTATATAACTACAAACGTTTTAATAGTAATCTCTACTTTTTATGGTACTCGCAGATAGAATATTTTCCCTATTTGCCTATATAACTACAAACTGTTTTAATAGTAAGCTCTACTTTTTATGGTACTCGCAGATAGAATATGCAATTTTAAAACTAGTTTACCCTTAAGTATGTTTTTTTGTAAACTTTCCGTGTAGGAAGTGTGGCTCACCAAAATTACAAATTTTTTTCAGGTTGTTTCCGTGGATTGTCATTGAATCTTTCTAAAACCATAAGTTTTAAAATTCATAATATTTTAAGTCATGTTTCCAAAGCCTCAACCCAAAAAAGGTAATGTAGATCCTCAATTTCAGTTCACCGTATCTTTTGCAATTTACAATGGTTCTTGGTATGTATGTCACCAAATATGTAATAGTAGGCCTACTTGTAAGTTTTCTTAGGTTAAACATTAAAAAAAAAACACTCAATTTGTTAAGCTCATTGCGTGTTTTATTGTGTTCAACCACAAACGTTGCGGCTAGCTAAAAACTATCCAATGAAAAAGCCATATCGCAAAATGGGCAAGACTTTTTATGTTGATAAAGATACGGAAACTTGTGTTAAACATAAACATAGTGTTTCTTTGACTTATATAAAAAATATAAAATTAACTTTTGTTTACTGTATTTGAGAATAATTAAATAGTTCAATAATTGTTATAATAAAAATATATTCTCGTGTGTACGAGTAGTACAAATTTGTAAAACAAATTATTCTTAAATTTCAATTGTATTGTGAAGTAAATTTTACGTTCAATATGTCTCTAAAACATCTCTAATACATAGCTTTGCTTGATTAAACCGAACAGTCTACACTATTCTCAAGTCATTGTTTTCAACTTATGTTTTGCATCTTCGTTGCAGAATATGACTTGAGAACAGTGGAGTCACTGAAACTAGTCAAGTCGGCGCTGGTAAGACAATGGTCCAGGATGAAGAGACTCGCAGATTGGCACTTAAATTGACCTTATCAAGACACAATTTGAACAACAAACACCTGCACTAAATGTACAATAACTGTATATGACTGATGTACAGACAGTTAGCCGGAGCACACTACCTGGGCGTAACCGCGAACACCCTCGTGTAGCTGACCGCACATCCTACTGCGTTTAAATATTTCACGCCGGTCTGTGGCTAAAATCTTACATTTTAGTCTACTATTCATTTACAAAAAGAATACACGTATTTCGTGGCGGTTCTGTCTTTAGAGTGTTTTGTGTCTGGACATGTTATAACAATCCATATCTCCGAAACATAAATCACGTATATAAAACCATATACGGGGCATGAGATGACTGAGGACTTGTTTAAAGAAATTTAAAATATCAGATTTATCGGAAGATGAGAGATACGTTAAGATCGCGAACAACAGCATTAGAAATAAAATACCTGTGGAGAGCTATACAGTATTAAATCTAGGAACAACATTAAATATTGATGAAATAAATGGAACTGTTTGGACATCTCGTGTACATGGAACCAGGAAGATATACCAAATAAATATATAAATTGAAACCCTATGGGAAAAGACAACGGAGCCAACTACAACGCATAAATGGAAACAGTGAAGAAGAAGAAGAAGAAGAAGAAGAAGAAGAAGAAGAAGAAGAAGAAGAAGAAGAAGAAGAAGAAGAAGAAGAAGAAGAAATTGTACTTCCAAAACTCTTAAACTTGTTGGATGAAAACGTTTAAAGAAAACCTTTTAAAGAAAACTTGAGCGTTTCTCTATGGAAAACTCTATTCATGTGTTTATTCGGAACAATTATGTTTTTTCCGAAATGAGGTTAATATACCACTGGAAGGTTTTGTGTATAAAAACAGTTGAATATGACTGCACAAAGAGTTTCGTTTTTGGGGTTACTGTTTGTTCAGAAATCCAAACAACGCTGTTCCAAGCAACATGATTTAATCCCATCTGCATATCTAAGGAAAATCTATTTGGTATGCATTATGGGACACACGAGATTTACTGTATACCATTATTCATGAAATGAAATAAACGATAAAAAACGTAAAAAATATTAAAGTTTGTTACTGAATTTGCCATACCATGCTATAGCTAAAGATGTATAGGCGGCCAAACACTTTAGGGTCTTTGTGTTGCCCGTTTGCTCTTCAACGTCCCCTTACAGCGCCTGGGACTAGCGATGACCTCCCAGATCCTTTCAGCGTTTATGCCTTAAGGGGGGGGGGGCAACTTGGCAACTTTCAACCTTTTGGGAAGCTGTGCTCTAAAAACTTTCTTCAACTCAAATTATTTCACAGTTACGGGAAGGGGTCATGGCGCATGTTACGCCATCAGAATTTTGTCAGCAGTCTCTTATTTCAGGGCTCACACTGTTAATTGGAGGACCATTAGTTGCTTGACACCGTCTCTCTAATGATGCGATTGGGTAGGAGTTGAAAACGGAAGTCGAGAGAACTCGTCCAGTGCTTGGCGACTAGCGGTATCGACAACGTATTGCGCCAAAAGATTCTGTCGCCCCTCGATTTCTCTTCGGGGCGGTGTTTTGCTGTTGCAATACTCTCGATTAGCAATACTCTCAATATACTTCCTTCAGTCCAGACACACGCTTCACCAATTTCAAATTAAACTTACCAGGTAATAATTGGCAGGCTACGTTATAAGCTCTTACCTATCCCAACGAAACAAAAAATATCGTTCTATGCATTCTTTTATCCTGCTCTTATCATTATTAAGTATTCTGTCATTACTCAATGACATTTCATCGGCGAAAGTATGCAAATAATGTCAAGAAGATAATGTGAAGAAAATAGTCTAAATATCTCCCATCCTGAAAAACCGTATGCGCTTTTACGCGATCTGTGGTTCGTCAATGGTTGTGGTAAAGCATTCTAGTGTCGTGATAAGGCGCGTGATGGGGGTGCACCTGCGTGTAACTTCTTAACACTGTACGACAAAAGTGGGTAAACCTTGTTGGCCGACTGCTGATCAATCTGTCGATGACCTCACGCTTGCGTGCCGTTGAATTGTCGCACTATTGTTTTCTTGTTTCCTGTGCACGATTGGCGTTGTCACAAATTGTCGTTTTTGTTTTAACCGTACCTTTCTGAACCGTTAAAAATACTTTACGACACGTGTGCCTTCGATTCGCCAATAGTACATGCGTAGATCACGTAAGAAAAATGTGTAGTTCAAATTAAAAGAATGTTAAAAATGTCTGTAACGTATTCGCCTAAAACAGCCCACGTTTATTGTGATCCTCTTGCACTAGGGGACTCTAGGCATACAAGACAACAAAATCCATAAATATTCACTCGTATTTGCATTCGTAAGCTTTCCTGGTCGTCGCCATTAAAAACAAATGTTTTCAACAGTTTTTTTTTGTGCTGGACTTGTTAACACTTCCAGACGTTTCGTTAACTCTACGATGTTGCATCTTTAACACCTAGACTCAAGATTGAGAGATATAAAAATGTAGCGTTATTTTAATCTTAAATTTTGTTTTCATATTAGATAAATAGTTTGATCGAAATGGTGTATCGATACAGGAAGGCTCCGACAATAGCACCGAGTAACAATTAAATGTTTTTGTACAATCCGATGAAGGATTTTAACATGAGAATACTTACACAAGAATTTATTAATTTATTTATAAAAAAAAATTAGTCTGATGGCAATTAGGATGTGGGCAAAACGGTCTTACCGACAGTGTTAAACGTATTACATCTAAGGCAGAAATTCAAATATAAAATCAACGTCGATATCGCAAAACATCGAGGGGGGTTTGTCCTCTAGTGTCGTCTGTCACATCGCAAATTATGAAGGCGAACTGTGGGTCTTTAAGGAGGAAGGTGAACCTAATATAGACGCTTCCAATGTTGATAACAGATGATCGTATAGAATACTCTTGGGCAAGAATTGCACAAACAGATCTATTTTAGATTTTAAAAGTTGAAAACTTTGTTTTTAAAATAGTTAAATAATGTAGGTATTATATTTGATGTGATGACATTTGAGGTCCGGGAGACTATCCGTATTGGTTGGCAGGTCAAACGAAGGTGGTAATCGGAACGTGTCTCTGTAATCACACAAAACTCTCTGTGTGTTGGGAAAATACAGTAAGATACTACACACATACTACGGTGATCAAGTGACACTGTCACCTTGAAGATGTCTAATTTTTTGCTGTCACCGCTAATTAACGCAAACAACAGAAGAGACACACCATATGATCTTATAGCACATGTTTAACAGCTGTGTAAGTTTTCAATGTATATGTTTTCATTTTAAAACAATACACACTTCACTTCAGAAGCTGCAAGAAACAGCTCGCCTCGTCGGTCACGCTCTGATCTAAAATTAAATTTTTGTCTATCAGAGAATCAAAGAATGTCAGTCTTTTCATAAAACAAAATCTACTTGTAATTTTTCATTGAGATACAAAAGAATGGTAAACGATACTTAGCTATTGATACATCGAACGTAACAATTCTCTGAAAAGAATTTCAAGCCGTTAGTAGTGTAATGAGAAATGAATACCTCGGGCGCGTTTGTTTTGATTGAGTCACTTTTGTTCCGTCGATACTGGTTTATACATCCAACTACGGATCTCATTGTGTGTTTGTCCCTTTTCTCATCTCGTCTATTAAGAAAGGACTAGTTGGTAGGCACGTCCGTTTTGCTTCAAAGGGAAGAGATTTTTAACAATGTTATGTGTAACAACTTGTTAAAATCATATTTGATGGGTAAAATAACTTCCATCGAAACGTTTTGAAGTTTTCTCAGTTATGCGAGCTGCGTGGTTTTCCCGGGGTTACTGGAGTTTGTGTTAAGAAAACAATATGGTGTACGCAATAACACAAAAACTGATTACATTTCTCGTAAGCAAAAGTATTTTTACGTATGTTATACTGTACGTCCTGAACACTTCCCATATTCCGACCACCAGAGAAACAACAATCGGTATATTTGGTGACGACACAGCCATTTTTTCAACTAATGAAGATCCTACAGTCGCATCATTCAATCTTCAAGAGGATCTCAATCTCATTGGAGAATGGCTACGAAAATGTAAAATCAAGGCCAACGAATCCAAGTCGTCACACATTACGTCCACCTTACGGAGAGGCAACTTCCCCACAATTTTTTCTCAACCACGTCGAAATACCTCAACAAACAGTAATCAAATTTTTAAGCATTCATTTAGACTCTAAACCTACATGGAAACACCACATAAAACAGAAAAGAAAACAACTAGATTTAACATTTAACAAAATTAACTGGGTGATAGGCAGAAAATCTAATACATCTATAGACAACATACTTCTCTACAAAACTGTCCTTAAACCCATATGGGCTTATGGAATCGAGGTTTGGGGTTGCGCCACCAGATCTAAAATAGCAATCATACAGCGATGCCAATCAAAGATCATACAATTGACGGGATGCCCCGTGGTATGTGTCCAACAACACTTTGCATACAGACTTCCATATTTCATACGTCCGTGAAGTCATTCATGAGCGTGGCATTAGACACCATACAAGACTTTATGACCATCGTAACCCGCTGACCATCCTACTTATACAGCCTGCAGTCGAGAGAAGACTGAAAAGACTTTGGCCATCCTACCTTTAAGGACCACGAGGTGGGATTGCTGGATGGAACACCTCTTCACGCCATCTAGTTGTACATCTCTTATGCGTGTACAGTAATCAACAGACTAGCTTAACAATTTCTAATTTCATTGCTAATAAATAAATAAAAATAAACAAAGTATTTTATACAAGTATAAAATTACGTTAGTTTCAACGTAACTGATTACTTCTGAGCCATATTTTGTCAGTAGCAAAGAGGTTTTGTGAAGTGGTTTTTTTAGAATTAAATTGCGTCAGACATTTGCGAATTGATTCTAGAAACCAATGTGGTAGAATTCTCCATATAAACACATTTATTACATTAAACGTTACTACTAATTATCTGAGGACCGTGATACAGTCAATTGGCGAACGTTTGTAAGGAAGATTATGTTGTGGTCAGAAAATTCGTACAAGGAGCTGTGAACGGGATCGAGGCGTTTTACAGTACATTTCGAGAACGCGTAGAAACACATAAGGCGCCGAATACTTTAACGTTATTTTCAATGTCGGACAACTCTAGATCTGTATGTCACAATGTCTATAACCTTTTCAATGACTATACCAAGGTCAGTGCAGTTGTTGACTATCAATTACAGTGGGCAAACAAAAACACGCATAGCACAGGTGTTTCCCAACATACTTGTGAATGACTGTAAAAATGTTAATATGCCATATGTTTATCATTAACGTTGTTTTTACCATGACATTACACTACTTGACGCTTGACTGACGTAAACTAATTTTTCAGATCGTCTTCAGTGCTTTCCGCTTCCCATTTTAAGATACATCTGCGTACTAGTTTTAAAATTATGTAGAGAATTTTCAAATTTTCTATGCTCTTGTCAGGATCAGACACCGCCTGCCCGCTACCGGTCACACATTTCGTATCCAGCCCTATTAAAGGCATTTTCATCAAAAGAATAACTAAAAGAATGGACAGTTTGATAGTTTACAGTAATTTATTTTTCAAATATCATACTAAAGTGGTTATAATTAGTGGCATAACTATAAGCTGAAGCGGCTGAAATGAGATTTCTCAGGCACGTGGAAGGTATACTCTCCATGATCATAGAAGAAACATAGATATACGGCAGGAACTGAATATTATGAGTATACTCGAGAGGATCGCCCAGTATCGGTTGAATTGGTGGGAACATCTTTGCCGAATGGATGGAACATAATCCTCAAACAACTATGGAACTCAGAGGGGACGTCCGAGGAAGCGCTGGAGTGACCAAATCTAATCTTTGCCTGTTTGAGACCGGAACAAACCATCCTTGGTTTACTCCGTGAAGATGATGATGATGAACTATGAGCTGCTTCTGGGGAGGGGAAGAGATTTGCTGCTGGGGGTGGGGGATAGGACTAGCTTGAAGGTTGAACTGCTCCTTTTCCTCAGGAAAAATGAGAGTTTTAGGATTCTTTACATATAGGCCTAATTTTGTAAATATATTTTATAAATTCTTTGCGTCTCAAAGTTTTTGACCTTTTCTGGTTCGTAAGTAATCTTTTTTTTATGCTGCAAATACGTACGTTATTCATCAAATGTTGAGTGATTGTTGTTATTAAGAAAACTCTAACTTTAATTTTGTAATTTACAATTATTGTGATTCCTTGTATTTCTACAGTTATTTATAAGTCTTATTTAAACGCACGCAACTGGCATAGAATTAGAGTACGGTAAGTGATTATGGAATTTAGCTGAAATTTTTAATAATTTTGGTGGGGGGCATTGATACATTGAATTGGGGGGGGGGGGTTACACTACTGGTTAGAATGTAGGCCTACATATTTGACTGTGTTGTTTGTGTGTTCGTTCGTTACACCTAATAATAAGACAGTATATCAAAATGGTTGATCGAATCAGTATTTTACATTCCAAGGTTAAAATTGACATAAATATATTGATTAAAGAAAAATTCAACCGTCCAGTGAATGCGCTGTGGCATAACTGTAATTACGATTATGAAATCTCGGAACAAATGTATAAACGTTTCCTGTTCAGGAACAATTTGTTTTTCAACTACAGTAATACATGCCGCATTAAAAGCTAACAAATCGAAGCATTAGGAAGTCGTAATAAATTGTATAACTGGTAAATATACAAATGAAATTTATAAAAAACAATGTGCATGACAGTGAATGTAGAGCGGTCATAAGTGATGCAGTTTCGCGGGACACATGTTGGTAAGGTGGATCGAAGGGATTCTGAGACGCTCGCGCGCGCGTGTGAGTGTGTGTGTGAGTGTTTATGTGCGCTCGCACGCGCGTGGAAATTTTGAATTTTTACCACTCCAATTGTTTTCCAGTTATATTAAAACCATTACATTGGAACGTTAGTGTAACATTTAAAATTATTCATTTTAATTATTATTTGTATTTATTTGTAGGCCTACCGACTGCGTATTTTAACTATAATATCCATACATGCTGCTGACAGAGAGCCTCGGAATTAACTTAATAAAGTTTATTGTTATGCTGTTTTTTCATGAAATTCTTAAAAATGTTCTTACAATAACTGGATACTCAAAACATGTTTATAAAAATGTACTGCAGTTGAACGTTTGTTTAACAAGTGTTTGTTACTCCCTCCACCAAGTTAGATTGCAAGGAATATTTACAATTCAACTACGATGTCTTTTACTGATTTTGAAACACAGCTTTTTCAGATTATGTATGTTCATTGCTATATTATTCAAAACATACAAATAGAATAAGAGATTCCTTTTTTACCATTATGTCCAAATGTATTTACGATCGGTTTATATTAATTGTAAAACAGTAATATTTACAGCTTAACAGTAAATATAACAACGTTTATATTTTTCCCACTCTGTTTTTCACTCAGACAAGGTACTGAGAAACCACTTATTGTTGTTTACTCCAGGAACGTCTTATTAGAGGCAAATAAGAGAGGCCGTACAGACAGCACAGATAATACTCAGTTAGTCGTAATACTCAGTCAGCACCTGCTTTGCGAGCTCAGCTGGGCTGAAACTCAGAGCACGGGAGACCGCGAGGTGTGCAATGCCTAATTGCAGGAGCCATTCGCCCTGTAGTGGGAACGGTCGAGTCTATCGACCACACCAGAGAGCCTTTAAGCGGGCGATGCCTTAAGGGGGCCACGGAGACGCGCGTCAGGCCTGGCGACTGGCTGGAGAAGCCCCCCATGATATACACGCCCATCGTGTATTCGTGGACGGCACCCTAAGACCTTGTGCCGAGGGAACGACCGAGCTGCACTGTTAGAACCTGGCGTCATCGGACTCCTGCCTGGACAATGCAAACAAAACAGGGTGCGAGACGCCTCGTACATCTTCTGTCTCTCTGTCTAACGTCTTATTGCACTTCTGTATATTGCCATTGTACTTTACCTCTAAGGTTTTTGACAGTTCTAAAATAGGTATATTATTGTTTCCAATCTATCAGATTCCGGTCGTATTGTTTAATCTATTTATTTGCGAGCATCAACCGGCCGCTAAGAAAGCCAGAAATTCACACAAGGTGTTCCGTCTACCGAACATCTGTAACGTGCACGAAATTAATAGTAGGCGTGCGCGCCTACTGGCGGCTAATGTACTGGACATTAACCATCCCAATGTCCGAAACATTAAAAGCATGAATCAGATAGAATCACCTCTACACCAGCATCTTCATGAATATGGTAAACGAAATAGTATTGAAGAACATTTGGTTTTATAAAAATATAAAAACGATTATTATAAAAATAGCGTAATTAGGTCTAAAGATAAAAACAATTTGTAAGACAGATTTAGAGACTGGGAGATATAAAATGGGAATAAAATACCGATCTACCCATGTTGAGTAGAAGAGAAAAGTATACAAAAAAATTAAAATGAAACGAAGGGTAGGAAGTACGTTCGTGTCATATATTTATACGAGTAGGCCTATATACTATCTGAGATCTTATGTACCTACAATCTGAAACATATGGCGATAAATGTAGAGAAGCCGAGTAGAAAAACTATTAGTATTTTATTTACAGCTATTAAACAATAGAAGTAAAATTAAACAATGAACATACTGCTTTATTTACTTGGTATGCAAACATGGGTTTCGTAATCATTTCCAATAGCAGATTGCTTTCAGTTACTGACATTATAAGAGCATAGTTATATAGTGTTTAACAACATGTATACAGAGCAGTACAACAAACTACGCAGGAGGCCGAGAGTTATTGTTTGCAATCAACGTAGTGTAAGAAGCAAACAGAACGTTGCAAATATGAAGAATTTAGTATAGATGTTTTATGGTTTAATACAGTGGTCCTCAATCTGGGGTCGTAAAAGAATTTTAAGTGGGGTGTCATGCTTGTTAAAAAAAAGACATTTAAACATTTTAAATATAAAGACAAATTATAATGTATTTCTTTAATTTCAGAAACAATCAAGTTTAAATTTTAATTCCTACGCTTAAAAATAGTTAAAAATGTTTAATTTGTTCAAAATATGATATCTTAATACTATTCACTTTTATTTAATGTTCGCACTATTATAATTGAGATTTTCAAAAATCCAAGCTTAGAAAACAGTGAGGTTTAATTTAATATGTTTGTTGGCCAGTGCCTAATACATGCTGGATTACACTTGTAAACATTGTACCGTCAATTTGATATCGGTCTATTTAATATGTCACAAGAATTAGTCAAATCAAATATGCTTCTATTAAATGAGTATAGAATGATTTTATAACAATATACCGAATCTGTGGTTTCTCTTGGAACTGAGAATTAAGTGGCAACTGGACTGAGAAGTAGACAAATTAATAAAGGAATTTCAAGTTGTAGGGTAGAAAAACCTACAAAACAGTAGGGACTAATGACCCTACGGACACAAGGGTCAAAGAAAAAAAAATGAGCCAGAAGAAGGTGACAGCAAACACGAGAAATCCAATAAATACATTCTCGAATTCTCGATAACAAAAAGTGAAAACTGAAACGTTATGTCCAAATATTGGAAGAAGATTCAGTTAAAACTGTTACTTCTGTAAAAATCTAAGAATACGTGAAGAAGTGTATTAGTCTATATAGAAAACAACGAGAGAACTTCAGAAGCAGAATACTCACATTCTACTACAAGAAATGAAGATACTACTTGGGCGTAGAAAAAGAAATAGAAAACTGAAACATTTGCTGACTATTTGGCTGATGTATTTAAACCTACAAAAAATATAGAACATAAAAACTAAACACTTACTAGTACAAACGGTCACAAAACAACATAAAATATGTCGTACATAGTTTTTTCAAGGATGTGAAGGAGACGAACTAGAGAGCACACAACGAATATGTAATGGCTTGGGCTCGATAACTGTCGTAGGAGGCTGTGAGACTCTACTGTTCCGAGCATCAGCTGTAGGACTGCATGCTACTGTAAAGTCTACAGCTAAATGGACTGAATTTCGAAACCCAAAGAACTTAGCTTAGACATAAAGTTTTATAAATATTAATTTATCTTTTTTTTATTTGAATAAAGGGGGAAATTTTGCCACCAACGTTGAAACAATACATTACTGTTTTATGTCATCTATTAATCGCCCAATAATTAGTAACAAAATCAATTTTGTTCTTTTTACATGTGTTAAAATTTAACACTACTTGTAAAGGAAAAGTCACGATTTCCCCAATTTCTTGATACAACGTCTTAGTCGCGTAATATTTTAAATTATGTCAGTCTTGTTAATATTAATCCATACAAGTACTCACTTTTTTATATGGTACGTTTTAAAATATACGTTAGAAAATGACTCATTTACGAGTAAAATGTTAGTTCGCATTTCGATTATAATTTTAATAAAATAAATTTGCACTAGTGTTTCACAGGTCAGACGTGTGGCCGACCAGTCTCAACACGTTACAACGAACGCACTGTACCCAGAGTTTCATAAAATCGTTACGTCCAATTACGCTAGTAATTCTGGTTACTTTGTCGGCGTTACTCAGGTCGACCGCTAATTTACTGGGGACGTCAAATTCACACACACACATTAATGACTCATCTTTGTCACCTCCCACATACGATCATTGATCTACTGTAGAGAGTGGTCTGTAGTTTGCAACGTGTGAGACTTCTGTTTGTCTCTCACTCACTCTTTGTTTTTCTCTACGTTTCTAGTTTTAAACATTGCGCTCAAAGTGTTATTCCTGTCTGCAGAAGTGGTTACCCGATCTGTAGGCTATTTCCTTCAAACGACTGTTTAAAACAATCACACGCCTGTTCTTTTTTACCGTTCTAGAGACAAGCAATTAGTTGCAACTCTTATAATTGTGTCTAGAAACGGCACATTAAATATTTGTCAAAACTCACACAGAGGTTAAATAAATTCAGTCTCAAACGCTTTTGAAATATTTCTTAGTTACACTTGTATATTAAATTTATTACGAAGTACTTTTTTCCTGCGTTAAAATTTTTTCAAAACAAAAAAAGTTCCATTTATACGGTATACTAAATTTTATTTCATTATGTATTTCAAAATGGGGAATTAAATCTTTCGGAAGATGTCTTGGACTTGTGTGCTCGATTTGCAAATAAAGTTATATCCCTTCATCGCATGCCCTGAAACTTAACACCAGGTAAGCAGGGAGAGTTTCCTACACAAGAAGTATTGTTGTCTGATCTGACGCGGCGTTATATGTGTGAGTGTGGCATCAAAAGAAAATGCACATAGTTCGCGGAGTGAGGACGAACCCATACCATTCGCATATCAATCCGGCACACTAGGCTCTGCGACGTCCGACCCCATGTAATAAAGTTTTAAATTGTTTTAAAACTCTAAGACATTTTATAATCGAAACACCAGTCTCTCCCACGGTATAATTTTTAATTTATTAATAATAATATCATGGTTTGGGACCTGATAATGGTGGGGACACTGAAAGGCCTAGTCCGGAGCATGACAGGTAGCAGTTTAGCAAGTAAGCACGATGAAGTTGGAATTACGGAAACTACTAATTCAAATAACAAGATGAATATTAATAAATGATTACAACTTTGTAGTCGTAATTTACTAACCACTGTATTATATGTGTTGTAAGCCGACTAGAGTCTTCGGTCTGTAAACCATCGTCAGGGCAAAACCAACTGAAAAAAAATTAACTCACTTTCTTTTACGTATGTTACTGATAAAGAATAATAACTTATATAAGAGAATAATATATCAAGGGGAGAGACAAGGTCAATAGCAAGTCTTTCACTATCTCACAGAAATATGTGCATATGTTTACTTTGTAAGTAAGTCTTCATATTTCTTACAGTATTTTTATGTTACATATTATATTATCAGATAATAATAACTTATGCAAGTGTGTTTTTCTCTACTATATTTGTACTAACGGATGTTTCACGTATTCAATCTTTATGTTCAGATTTTTAGTGGTATGTTGAATCAGAGGTATGCTTAATCTGCATCTTAAAATTAATTTATATAGTGGTTGTCAGCAATTATATAGAATCTCTGAAGATACAGAAACGTGCGTCAGGTACGAATATAATGATAGAATTAAGGAAAGTAAAAGTAAGATAAGTGATATTTGCAAAACTAATAAAGAAATTATTACTTGGTTACGTAATATATAACACTATATACATAGTATAATAATATCTATAGATATTATTTAAATATATATTATTTAGATATATGTATAGTATTTAAAATTTATATTTATATTACCTCAAGATGTTCTTTTTCCGTATTTGGAACATGTTTCGAGAGCTCCCGTGCTCTCATCCTCAGCCTTCGCGATCTTGCGTCTGGTGAAGTATTTGTGTGTTGGCTGGATGCTATTAAGGTTTCTTGTTGGTCTCTGGTATTTTAAAGTTGTATTATTGTGTGTGATTGTGGTATGTGTATTTGTATTTTGTGTATTTTTGATGTTGAGTGCTTTGAATATTGTGTCATGTTTTGTATTGATTTGTATTTGTTCAGGTATTAGTTTGTTTTGTGTTTTATGTTTGTATATTTGTAAATTTTTCCCAAATGTTCATTATGGTGCCTTTATGTGGTATATGTTTTATTAGTGTCACATTGGTTATGTCTGGGAATTCATGTCCTGTGTTTATTGCATGTGTGGCTAAATTAGATTTATATATTTCTGTTTTTTTTGTATGCGTTTAGGTGTTCAAAATAACGTTTTTTCAGCTGTTTTTTTGTTTGTCCTATGTAACATTTATTGCAATCTTGGCATTCAATTTTGTATATACCGTTAGTTGTTGTGTTACCTTTGTTGTGTGGGCTATTTAGTTTTTGTAAATTATTTTTATTAGTTTTGTATGCTATTTTTATATCTGTGTTTTTAAATAGTTTTGTTAGCTTTGTCATTTTATTATTTATGTATGTGAATGTGGGCCATTTGTTGTTGTTATTATTTATGTGTTGTTCATTTTGATTAATTCTTAATTGTTCAGTTTTTATTTTATATTTGATTAAATATAAAATTATAAAATATAAAATAAAATAATTAAATTTTAATGTCAAATTATGTTGAATTGATTTATTTTATGTTTTAACGCGTAAGTGCCAATTGAGAAATAACTGCGACAACGTAACTTGATAAAATGTTATTAACTCATCGATAATTTTGTTTGTTGTTAGTTGTTTATTGTTCGATTTGACACACTCTGCGCCAATTAGATTTGGTGGCCGTCGGCGGGTTGACATTAATAATTTAATTATGTCCTGGCGTAGTTCAGTCGGTCACCGCGTGAGTATCATGTACTCATATTTTACGACTGGCAGAAGACAGACAGAGAAAGACAGATGGGGGATTGGTAGATAAATATATAGACATGTAGATATGAGAGAGAGAGAGAGAGAGAGAGAGAGAGAGAGAGAGAGAGAGAGAGAGAGAGAGAGAGAGAGAGAGAGAGAGAGAGAGAGAGAGAGAGAGAGAGAGAGAGAGAGAGAGAGACAGACAGACAGACAGACAGACAGAAGGGAGATGGAGAGCGAGAGTGAGTGAGAGGGGAGGGAGAGATATGTCTGCAAAAGACACGAAGTGTTACAGGAATTGGTCTCAGAATTATAGCGTAGTTATCATTACTCGGCAATTATTGACGCCTTACAATTGCACAGCATCTACCTTGCAGTTTAAGACGATTCTGAACGCTTTTACAATAAATTTCTGTAGATAATTGTAAAGCACGGGATCACTTGTGTTGAGTCCAAACGATGAGTGAAACCTTGGAAGCACGTACGTTGCGATTTTTGTTTAACTGTCGCTAGCGGATGTATTTACATTCACTATTTCCGATCGTATCACAATTACTGTAATTTAGTGTACAAATCTTTTTAATGTTTGAAGACAACACTATTTTCAGGTCCAACACACTTTTTGTTCTAACACTGGCACGCGTTTCACCAGTACACTGTGTACAATCTTCTCGAGAAAGAATTAATTTGACTTATTCAGTTTACTGCTTTAAAGAATTTGTTTTTTAGTTTATAACATACTCTTCATTTCTATATTGTAATTCTTCATAACACTATGTTTCCTCTCATAGATATTAGGCCTACTCCAAGATTTGAACGTGCGTTACGAATTGTTTTTCATCTTTTATGATCAAAAAAATTTCCTAGACCAGTGACAAAAATTGATAACGCAGAATTCGGTTTAAAATCGAAAAATTATGCTTGTTTGGGCTACTATAAAGATAAGTGTATACGTGTATGTGTGTGTGAGCGTGTGTTTAAAACGAAAACAATGATATAAACTTGTACCTCATATTAGACAATATACACTGGAATTTGTAATAGAAGCGATAAAGGAAATTCTAATGTGTCAGTGAAACGGTTTGCTAACAATAAAGTTATTGTTAGTATGAATAGATTACAACTACAATGTTAACAATAAAGAATAGTTTTTAGTAATATATATATATATATACATAATTAAATATTTATTACGTATTACATAATTACTGAATAGGAGGTAAGTGTTAAGTACGCAATTCTTTATCTTCAAAAACACGTGGACTGTCATATGATTTTATTCTCACGTAGGCTTCGCAACCGGTGTCCATTATGTTATTAAAGTCTTCTTCCGGTATGGACCGCGTCAAAAATGTTTTATATGACAACGTTTCACTCGTATCACTATGAGTATCCTCAGATCTAATATAGTGACTTAGACCTGAGGATACTCACTGTGATATGAGTGAAACATTGTCATACAAGGCATTTTTGACGCGGTCCATACCGGAAGAAGACTTTAATAACATACTGTCATATGAATTGTCTGTATGCGAAGATATGCCACTGTGTTCGTTAAATAATATATTTCCTCCCTCTTTGGAGGGAAAATTGTCGTTTCTTTTTTCAATTTTACAGTTAAAACTCTTATTTGGAAACGGTAATTTTAACCAACGTGTTCTCGTTGACAACAACAAAGTAAATTAAAAACTATGCAGAATTTTATGACGTGTAATATATTGTTGTTTCTCATAATATACATACTATGTAATTTATTAAATTTATGTCAAGTTTAATTTTTTAAAAAGTACATAATTACAACAAATACAGTTTACAGAAACAGCTTAAGTTAATAAAACGTCTACTTTTAATTATGCAATTACTAATTGACTTTGGTTCTGTTTTTGTTATTTCTTATTATAAGCAGTCATTTTTTTATATTGAAAAACTGTGTCGATTTTATTGAGTTCTGTAAATAATTTTGTAAAAATCTAACATACACGGTACGAGACGCGAAAACCTATGTTCTTCGATATTACACTGTCAGCCTATGGTTTTACGCATACAAAGTTAGTAATCATGTCTTTTAGAGTACAAGACTTTCATAAGAAGTAAAAACTCATTGTTAATAACGTTTTTAATAACCGAGATATACTGACATAATTCACCACTATTCTCCGACTAACCCGCTGCATTGAGTTACGTATGTTCAGTTCATATTGGAATGAATTTGCTTGTGAAACATTTCAAAACTTGGAAATATATAAAAAAGCAATCTGAAAAAAACTGAAAAAGCGATACGATACTTTTAATTTCTACAGAAAGTGGAATTAAGTTTAGCAACTCTTTTCCATAAAGTAATTCATTAATTCGTTGATCTACGTCTTGGATCATGAAACGATTAAATTTCAACAGGTTCAGAGTAACTCTTATGTAAACGTATGCCCATGAATAATATACTTACGTGCCCATGAATATAGAGAAAATACTTCCGACTGTCACAGCATTTGTTAACATTATAAGATTGTTTTATCAAGGGTATATTTTGACATATGAATGGCCTTGAAGATGCCACCAAGAAGTCAGTGTTGAGAGAATTAAAACAAGAAAAAAGAAGAGAGAAATGCAGTGTGTAATACTTTGTTCGTATGTCTATTTTGCTGTAAGAATTAGCAAGATGCATATTCGCGGGCATGTAACATAAATTAATAACACTTTGTAATAGTAATTAATAATAATTTTGAATAGCAATTAGTTACTGGTTATTCATGTTGTTAATAGCATTTTTTCTAGTTGTTTGCATTAATTCAGTGATAATTATTAAAATGGGCTCATGATAATTATCCTGTTCTAACGAAATGTGCGTTAGGATCTTATAACTATTCTTCAGTTATAAATTATTGTTTTCATAATTTTCGCTTACTACATAAAATTAAAGTTTGCGCATACATAAAATGACGTAATTGTATATTATAATCATAACATATTTTCATCGAACGAGGGAAGGGAGTTTTCAGTTGTAATCCAACGTTTAGCATTTGTCTGTCTGTCTATCTGTTTGGTGCATGACTCATGTTAACTTTTGAATGCATCAATCGATTTTCCTAAAGAGCCTGGTATACATATCCGTGCTTTTACTCAGCAGACTCCTCTTGTTTTTGAGATTGATCCCCAAAAAATAGAGCCGGGGGAAAAAAGGTGAGCGGGAAAAATTTGGAAAAATCGCCTATGTCCATGTCGGGTATCAAATTAAAAGCGAATTTTAACAACAATCTGAACAATTATTCAGATTTAGAAATATCAAAATTTTAAAACATCAGACCCGAACTATAGGGAATGTAACCTCAAATTCGAATGGAATGTTTACTCTTTAGGGACACTACGGGCCAAAAACGGAAGTCAGATTTTAAGAAAAATTGCAACAGTCTGTATGGAGCGTCAAGTTTCCCAAGAATTTAACGAGGAATTTAATTCAGAACACGATCCTGTTTAAACGTTTGTAAGCTATGTTCGCAAAAGAACTTTACACGGCGTTACCAATTGTGCTTACTTGTGAAAAGTATTAGATATAGGCTTACAAATATCTTTGGAAACACATTTGAACTTAAAAGCTGGGACAAATTATTTGACATTTAGGCATTACGATTATAAAATTAACTAAAGGAAATCAATGCAGTAGTTAGGAGTTTTTAGTGTTTTTCGTACGAGTGCTTTACAATTGTTATTTTCCTAAAAATATAGTAGAGTAATAAGGATTTTCGTGTTTATTTTCTTTTCTTTTTTCTTTTGATAACTGAAAAAATGATCTATTACTGAAATTTGTATAATAGTAAATGTTTTTCTTTTAAAATAGTGGGCGAGTGTTTCAGGTCAGACAGCTTACTCCTATAGTATGTTCATAAATTGATGTTTTATTTATACTTGTAACTAAAATATACGTAGTACACTTTATGTTAAATTGTATTAACGAAATGCTGAATTTCTTTTACAAGTAAATTCTTTACTATACATGCACTGTACGTACGTTTCACAGAGAGGATCCTCATGGAAAGAGTTTTAAATATATATATTAAATAGATTCATTTATATATAATTATGTATATTATATAATATTTTTGGTTTTATATTATATATTTTTATATTCGCACAAGCTTTTTTCTATTAATGTCAATATATGTGTTTAAACTCATCATGCAAATTTTTTCTTCGAAATGTACGTAAAATATTGAAGTCTTTCTTGCAAAAGAAATTCATTATTTTAATAATACAATTTTAAGTTTAATTGCTGTATGAAACTTCAAAACACGAAAGTTGCTTTCAAGAAAAGATATTTCACGTTATACATACATATACGTTATAGATATTGTATACACAGACGCAACAAATATTGACTCTCGCTAGTAGTAGTAGTAAACTTACCTAGCACGATGTGGTGTGGTGTCCAGCTGCGTGTGTGTGGCACACTAGACTGTAGACCAGAAACTGTTGCGTCTACCACTCGTTAGCAGCCTCCAACGGGCAATTCTCTGCTGCTAAACGCTCGCGTGATGTTTACACGTCCATCTAATTGGCAAACTCACAATAATATCTCTTAGCACGTATCAACGTATAAATTAAATTCCAGCGGTGCACACAAAATATCAACGTGATATTTTTTTAATTAAACTCGTGTGACTTGTTCAGTCGAAAAAATTAAAAATTTTGTTTCTAATTTACTGGAATTTTTTTGTAAGTAAGCAGCAAATAACTTTTTTTTACGTTTATTCTTTCATAAATACTAATGTATGTAAATTTAATGTGTTTTTTTTCCCGTTTGGGGGCGTGCTAATTTCTGAAATGTCTATTTACTCTTCTGTTAAGTAGACACTTGTGTACGTTATTTAAACTCGTGTATAAACAATCACAGAATGTAGTGTATATTGTAGTTTTTACCTGAATAGCGTTAAGCGCACTATAATGTACATATAAAACAATACTATATTTGTTAATTTAGTATAATAGTACTATAATAGTGCGCTCTATAATAGTAAATGTATTATTATATTTTTGCATTACGCTTTTGTATATATAACATAATATAACGTTAACATAGTACATATAATGTAACATGGTCTGTATTTTTAACATTGAAAATGTTTATAAGGACGTGTCGCACATTCGAAAACGACCGCTGGTGCGTGATCGAAAATGGGAACCGGTGAGTTTCCACAGAAACTACTTATTTGTTGTCAATAACGTAGTACACATATAAAACTTCGCTTATGAATGCGACTATATTTAACTTATAATCTGTACATTGTTAAATGAAGAATGAATTCATTCATTGCTGAATGAAGAATGAATTCATTTATTGGTGAACGAACATAAATATATATATTTTTTAGATTTATTGAAGCATTTTCAATGCCCTTCTCTGTGCATTGCATTTGTGCAATGCCTGTAAATTTTGTTAATGCTCTGCTTTGTAATACACTCTGATAAAGTAGCGTACATAAGCGGAACAACCGACCTGGCTGTCCAGAAATGTCGCCTTATCGGCGCATACAAGATTGGCGACTTTTGTTATTTGCAGTAGCTTACCGGATTTGACTAACTTCAGGTTCGAAGGCGCAATTTAATGTTGCGGGGCAGTGTAAGAACCCAAAAACGATTTATCCGTCAGTTTTATCTCAGACATTCGATTCACTTAAGATGTTTCACTGTTAAACAAAATCGAAGGTGCTATACAGAATTATATCTTATAATACCTTTAATAGGGTTATCAGAATATCGAAACCAAGAAACCATGAAATATTAGCCGTTTGTTCGTTATTAGTCATTCGGTTAAACTAAGGATAAAAATTTAAACATTTTTCTTTTGAGAAGTTTTACTTAAGTTACTTCAAATATTAATTTATTTAAGAGACAGTGGTTATTTTTCAACCTGATAAGAATACAAAATGTTTGATTATTTTTAAGAAACTGGTTTTATTTTTAAACGACAATGATTTTTAAAATGATAGTGAACTTTCGTGATAACTGAGGGCGGGTATTCTGTTCAAGAAAATATATATTTCAAATACTCTACGTTTATTACTGTACACTTTGTATTTGTTTTGTATTTTCCATTATCTTTGTTTCCCTTTACGTTCTTATCTACAGTGATTCGTCAGCTGCAAGTCTCATAAAACACTGAGATTAAATCCGTCCTACATCCTGCTTTTCATTTACCAGGCCCTTCAGTCTTTCTAGCATAATATTTACCTTGTGTTTCCACATACAGTGTCCCAACCAATTTCTCTTCCTGCCCGTGATGACATCCCAACACTCTCCCTTTCTCTCCTACTCTTCCAAGCACCTCTTCGTCACCCTATCCTTCCAGGAAATTCGTTCCATCCTTCTCTTTGTCCACAGCTCATGTCCATGCCTACAGTCTCTCCTCTTCTTTCCTAACTCGTATAGGGGCACGATCTAAACAAAACACTTCACCATCCTCTTCCTCACCCTTATGTCTAGTGGCCCGCACAATAATCTTTTCATTCTATTGAACGCTTCTCTAGCTACGGCAATTCTGCATTTCACATTTTGTCTACAACGCATGTCCTCCCTAACTAATCATCCCATATACTGTACTTAAAAACTGTCACTTGTTCAGTCCCGCTCATTTTATTTATGGTCATGCTTTTTGTCTTCTTCACGTTGATTTTCATAACAAACTCTCCGCAAGTGTTGGTATACAAACTTGTATTTTGTTTCAAAAAGACTATAATATTAATTCTTCTTTCCTCATAATGACAACATAATTACGAAGTAGAAGATGTAGGAGCGCACCGCCCCAGACGTCAGACATCTTTTATTGACATGAAAATTGACTGGGCGAAAATCGGTACAAATCCAACACCTCCAGCTTTCCTTGTAGACGTTGTGTACATTACTTGTTACGTACTGTGCTTCCAACACGATTCGATCTTTAGGCTGGGGATGACAGTGACTTGCGTTCGTGTACATCTCGTCTTTTAATTTACCTTTTTCTGAGTTTAGTCGCAACGAAATGTTTCATACAGTATACTGATCGCTTTTTGTTGTTCGATTGTTATTTATTCTTTTTGGTCTGAAGGAAAAAGTTCTCTTAAATGTTTGAAACCTTCACCTTTCTTATCCATGGCCTTTGCAAAGTTTTTCATTAATCTGAACTTGGTGTAAAGCGGAGGAAGAAGAATCTTCTCGAGTTCAACAAGAGGAGCTTACGAGACATTTTGATCACCTGGTCTAAAGAAATTCTCTTTAGCCAATCTTGTTTTACAAAATGGTTTTGAGTTGCTCTGCTATCCCATAAACATAATAACAACAATATTTTGTGAACCCACCTTGAGGACCCATTAATATAGCTATGATTTTCAAATCCCTCTTTCCAGTTAATCTGTTTGTATTTGTTGCATTCAAAATGGCCATAACGTTATCACATTTTTGTTTCAGCAAAACTGAAAAATCAACTGGTATAGATGGCTTCTTGTTTCCATTGTGGAGTGAAACTACTTTTAAGGTATGTTTAGATGAATTAATAAAAAGGCGCCATCATTTACGTTTATGGTCTATTCCTAGTTCAGTCGTTAATCCATAAATGTCAAAACATATACAAAAAGAACCCTCCTTTTTATAAAAAAACTGAAAAAACAGTATTTATTTTTCTAAAAGATGTAATACTACTTCCATGTGCCAAGAGATTCAATTCTTGCAAAAAGAAGCGAGAAGTTCAGCCTATTGATTTGATATGCCACAAGTCACGCACCATATCGTTTAATTCGTTTTGGTGGATAAGTTGGGATTCACTGGATATTTGAACAGTATAAGTGGAATCACAGTTCCTCTCAGAAGGATCTACGTTTTCATCCGTTTGTGAATTATCACTGTCTCTAAGGTATGAAGTATTATTATCATTCCATTTGAATGGTGAAGATTGGTATTCTCATCCCGCTTATTGGTAAGCCTTCTCCGTTATTTTGATGGGGCATCCAAGAGTAAGAAAATTTGGGGGGGGGGCAAGTTATGCGCCAAAATTTCATGAAATGTCTGGATATTTAAATTTTGTTCATTACAATTTATTGTTACCATCAAACGATGATCAAATCTGATTAGATCTCTCCCTCTCGGCATATTTTCATCAATTCGTTGTCGTCCAGAACAGGGTTCATCCTCCACACTTTCATCACCATACAAAAATGCTTTCTGTCATAACAGATTTCATTTCCATAAACTTGTGTTAGTTTCTGCAAGATTTACCTTTCTTAAAGGTTGCACTAACTTAAATTCTTGATCCAAAATTTGATTGTATGACCCTGGTCAATATTATTGAGATCCGTGACAGTGACATCTGAAATATGAAAATGTTGTATCTTTTACAAAATTGTTTATTAGTACAAATGCATCATGTTTGTCAGTTGGCTTTCCTTAGATCGAAAGTCAGAACAGTATAGTATCAAACGAGCGGGCGCAGACTGTCGTATCTGGTAGCCGAAAAGATATTGTTATATTAAAGCAAACTTCTTTATAGAATATGAAAATAAACTGGAAGTCTAAAATTTTCTGGGCTTTCAACTCCAAAATTATTATTTGTTTGACTGCTAGGCTAGTATGTAAACAAAACAACTATAGAAAAATTGTTCTAGGTACGTAATCTTAAAAATTATACTTGCAAATCAATAGGAGAATTTCCTTAATTACATTCTAAATTTGCCATTTAAAGCTATCAGATTTCCGTACATTATTTTATCATCGTCTCTAATTAAAAGTACCTGTGACTTTGTCATATAATAATAACTTGATCTGTCTTTTAACATTGTAAGCTTCGGAGAACCTCATTGTTTTACTTCCATGTTCCTTAAGGAAATGGAAGTATGGTGATGGCAAAAAAAATCGTGTTCGAGATTATTGCAGAATATGATTGCACTACACTCAAAACATGAAAAAAAGTCATTTTTCGAAAAGTGTGTGTGTGTGTGTGTGTCTGTCTGTGTGTGTGTGTGTGTGTGTCTGTGTGTGTGTCTGTGTGTCTGTCTGTGCGTGTGTCTGTGTGTGTCTGTAGATTTTTTTCTATGGCAAACGATAACAGCCGCAAATTCAAACAGAATCAAATAATGTTTCGCATACAGCCCTGAATTGTAGGGTTCGCAAGATCTGTTGATTGTGGTAAAGATCGGTTGAGGGAAAGGGGTAGTTTACCTGCAACGGTTTTTTTTTTATCAAGGGTAATTTTGTTTGTTTGGCAAACGATAACAGCCGCAAATTCAAACAGAATCAAATAATGTTTCGCATACAGCCCTAAATTGTAGGGTTCGCAAGATCTGTTGATTTTGGTAAAGATCGGTTAAGGGAAAGGGGTAGTTTACCTGCAACGTTTTATGTTTTAACAAGGGTATTACTTCCATATTTTCCTTAAGGAATGGAAGTATGGTGATGGCAAAAAAAATCGTGTTCGAGATTATTGCAGATTCTGATTCTACTACACTCAAAACATGAAAAAAAGTCGTTTTCCGAAAAGTGTCTGTGTGTCTGTCTGTCTGTCTGTGTGTCTGTGTGTCTGTCTGTCTGTCTGTCTGTAGATTTTTTTTCTATGGCAAACGATAACTGCCGCAAATTCAAACAGAATCAAATAATTTTTTGCATACAGCCCGGTTTTGCAGAGTTCTCGCGACCTATTGTTTTTGGTGAAGATCGGTTGAGGGAAAGGGGTAGTTTACCTGCAACGGTTTTTTTTTAGCAAGGGAAATTTTGTTTGTTTGGCAAACGATAACAGCCGCAAATTCAAACAGAATCAAATAATGTTTCGCACACAGCCCTGAATTGTAGAGTTCTCAAGACCTATTGTTTTTGGTGAAGATCGGTTAAGGGAAAGGGGTAGTTTACCTGTAACGTTTTATGTTTTAACAAGGGTATTTCCTATGGCACACGATAACAGCCGCAAATTCAAACAGAATGAAAAGATTATTTGCATACAGCCCTAAATTGTAGAGTTCTCAATACTTTTTGTTTTTGGTGAAGATCGGTTAAGGGAAAGGGGTAGTTTACCTACAACGTTTTTTTAACAAGGGTATTTTCTATGGCAAACGATAACAGCCGCAAATTCAAACAGAATCAAATAATTTTCTGCATACAGCCCTGATTTGTAGAGTACTCAAGACCTATTGTTTTTGGTGAAGATCGGTTGAGGGGAAGGGGTAGTTTACCAGCAACGTTTTTTATCATGCGTATTTTCTATGGCAAACGACAACTGCCGCAAATTCAAACAGAATCAAATAATTTTTTGCATACAGCCCTGATTTGTAGAGTACTCGCGACCTATTGTTTTTGGTGAAGATCGGTTGAGGGGAAGGGGTAGTTTACCTGCAACGGTTTTTTTTATCAAGGGAAATTTTTTTTTTTTTGGCAAACGATAACAGCCGCAAATTCAAACAGAATCAAATAATGTTTCGCATACAGCCCTGAATTGTAGATTTCTCAAGACCTATTGTTTTTGGTGAAGATCGGTTGAGGGAAAGGGGTAGTTTACCTGCAACGTTTTTTTAACAAGGGTATTTTATATGGCAAACGATAACAGCCGCAAATTCAAACAGAATCAAATAATGTTTTGCACACAGTCCTGATTTGTAGAGTACTCAAGACCTATTGTTTTTGGTGAAGATCGGTTAAGGGGAAGGGGTAGTTTACCTGCAACCTTTTACGTTTTATTTTCTATGGCAAACGATAACAGCCGCAAATTCAAACAGAATCAAATAATGTTTTGCATACAGCCCTGATTTGTAGAGTACTCAAGACCTATTGTTTTTGGTGAAGATCGGTTAAGGGGAAGGGGTAGTTTACCTGCAACGTTTTTTTATCAAGCGTATTTTTTTATATGGCAAGCGATAACAGCCGCAAATTCAAACATAATCAAATACGTTTCTGCATACAGCCCTGATTTCTTGAGTACTAAAGACCTATTGTTTTTGGTGAAGATCGTTTAAGGGAAAGGGGTAGTTTACCTCCCACGTTTTTTGTTTTATCAAGGGTATTTTGTATGTCAAACGATAACAGCCGCAAAATCAAACAAAATCATATAATATTTTGCATACCGCCCTGAATTGCAGAGTTCTCAAGACCTATCGTTTTTGGTGAAGATCGGTTAAGAGAAAGGGGTAGTTTACCTGCAACGGTTTTTTATCAAGGGTAATTTTTACTTCCATATTCCTTAAGGAATGGAAGTAAGGTGATGGCAAAAAAAGTCGTGTTTGAGATTATTGCAGATTCTGATACTACTACACTCAAAACATGAAAAAAAGTCGTTTTCCGAAAAGTGTCTGTGTGTCTGTCTGTCTGTCTGTCTGTCTGTGTGTCTGTCTGTCTGTAGATTTTTTTCTATGGCAAACGATAACTGCCGCAAATTCAAACAGAATCAAATAATTTTTTGCATACAGCCCGGTTTTGCAGAGTTCTCGCGACCTATTGTTTTTGGTGAAGATCGGTTGAGGGAAAGGGGTAGTTTACCGGCAACGGTTTTTTTTTAGCAAGGGTAATTTTGTTTGTTTGGCAAACGATAACAGCCGCAAATTCAAACAGAATCAAATAATGTTTCGCATACAGCCCTGAATTGTAGAGTTCTCAAGACCTATTGTTTTTGGTGAAGATCGGTTAAGGGAAAGGGGTAGTTTACCAGTAACGTTTTATGTTTTAACAAGGGTATTTCTTATGGCAAACGATAACAGCCGCAAATTCAAACAGAATGAAAAGATTATTTGCATACAGCCCTAAATTGTAGAGTTCTCAATACCTTTTGTTTTTGGTGAAGATCGGTTAAGGGAAAGAAGTAGTTTACCTACAACGTTTTTTTAACAAGGGTATTTTCTATGGCAAACGATAACAGCCGCAAATTCAAACAGAATCAAATAATGTTTCGCATACAGCCCTGAATTGTAGATTTCTCAAGACCTATTGTTTTTGGTGAAGATCGGTTGAGGGAAAGGGGTAGTTTACCTGCAACGTTTTTTTAACAAGGGTATTTTCTATGGGAAACGATAACAGCCGCAAATTCAAACAGAATCAAATAATGTTTTGCATACAGTCCTGATTTGTAGAGTACTCAAGACCTATTGTTTTTGGTGAAGATCGGTTAAGGGGAAGGGGTAGTTTACCTGCAACGTTTTTTTATCAAGCGTATTTTCTATGGCAAACGATAACAGCCGCAAATTCAAACAGAATCAAATAATTTTTTGCATACGTCCCTGAATTGTAGAGGTCTCAATGACTTTCGATTTTGGTGAAGATCGGTTAAGGGGAAGGGGTAGTTTACCTGCAACCTTATACGTTTTAACAAGAGTAAAGTACTTGAAAATTTATTTAAACTTTTTGAAACAATGGTAATTGTTAAAAATAAAATAATTTTGTTGCCAGGCAATAAAATTATAATTTTTTCATTTTAATGTAATATAATATTTTTCATTTAATACAGCAATAAAAAGGCAGGTAAGACACAGCCTGGCTGTTTGGCTGAAAATGATTTTAAATATAAATCTTAGAATATGGAAGTCATGTATGGTTCTCCATACCGATATTTACTTCCATATTCCTTAAGGAATGGAAGTATGGTGATGGCAAAAAAAATCGTGTTCGAGATTATTGCAGATTCTGATTCTACTACACTCAAAACATGAAAAAAAGTCGTTTTCCGAAAAGTGTCTGTGTGTCTGTCTGTCTGTCTGTCTGTCTGTCTGTCTGTCTGTCTGTCTGTCTGTCTGTCTGTGTGTCTGTCTGTCTATGTGTCTGTGTGTCTATAGATTTTTTTTCTATGGCAAACGATAACTGCCGCAAATTCAAACAGAATCAAATAATTTTTTGCACACAGCCCTGATTTGCAGAGTACTCTCGACCTATTGTTTTTGGTGAAGATCGGTTGTGGGAAAGGGGTAGTTTACCTGCAACGGTTTTTTTTTAGCAAGGGTAATTTTGTTTGTTTGGCAAACGATAACAGCCGCAAATTCAAACAGAATCAAATAATGTTTCGCATACAGCCCTGAATTGTAGAGTTCTCAAGATCTGTTGATTTTGGTGAAGATCGGTTAAGGGAAAGGGGTAGTTTACCTGTAACGTTTTATGTTTTAACAAGGGTATTTCCTATGGCAAACGATAACAGCCGAAAATTCAAACAGAATCAAAAGATTATTTGCATACAGCCCTAAATTGTAGAGTTCTCAAGACCTATTGTTTTTGGTGAAAATCGGTTGAGGGAAAGGGGTAGTTTACCTGCAACGTTGTTTTAACAAGGGTATTTTTTTCTATGGCAAACGATAACTGCCGCAAATTCAAACAGAATCAAATAACTTTTTGCATACAGCTCTGATTTGTAGAGTACTGACTACTTATTGTTTTTGGTGAAGATTGGTTGAGGGAAAGGGGTAGTTTACCGGCAACGGTTTTTTTTTATCAAGGGAAATTTTTTTTTTGCCAAACGATAACAGCCGCAAATTCAAACAGAATCAAATAATGTTTCGCATGCAGCCCTGAATTGTAGAGTTCTCAAGATCTGTTGATTTTGGTGAAGATCAGTTAAGGGAAAGGGGTAGTTTACCTGTAACGTTTTCTGTTTTAACAAGGGTATTTCCTATGGCAAACGATAACAGCCGTAAATTCAAACAGAATCAAACGATTATTTGCATACAGCCCTAAATTGTAGAGTTCTCAAGACCTATTGTTTTTGGTGAAGATCGGTTAAGGGAAAGGGGTAGTTTACCTACAACGTTTTTTTAACAAGATTATTTTCTATGGCAAACGATAACAGCCGCAAATTCAAACATAATCAAATAATTTTCTGCATACAGCCCTGGTTTGTAGAGTACTCAAGACCTTTTGTTTTTGGTGAAGATTGGTTGAGGGGAAGGGGTAGTTTACCTGCAACGTTTGTTATAAAGCGTATTTTCTATGGCAAACGATAACTGCCGCAAATTCAAACAGAATCAAATAATGTTTTGCATACGTAAGTGAATTGTAGAGGACTCAAGGCCATTAGATTTTGGTAAAGATCGGTTAAGGGGAAGGGGTAGTTTACCTGCAACCTTTTACGTTTTAACAAGAGTAAAGTACTTGAAAATTCATTTAAACTTTTTCAAACAATGGTAATTGTTAAAAATAAAATAATTTTGTTGCCAGGCAATAAAATTATAATTTTTTCATTTTAATGTAAATTATGTATATATTAGAAAATATATCGTGCTTGGCAGGCAAGCATATTTCAGATTATAAGTCTTAGAATATGGAAGTCATGTATGGTTCTCCATACCGATATTTACTTCCATATTCGTTAAAGAATGGAAGTATGGTGATGGCAAAAAAAATCGTGTTCGAGATTATTGCAGATTCTGATTCTACTACACTCAAAACATGAAAAAAAGTCGTTTTCCGAAAAGTGTCTGTGTGTGTGTCTGTGTGTGTGTCTGTAGATTTTTTTTCTATGGCAAACGATAACTGCCGCAAATTCAAACAGAATCAAATAATTTTTTGCATACCGCCCTGATTTGTAGAGTACTCACGACCTATTGTTTTTGGTGAAGATCGGTTAAGGGAAAGGGGTAGTTTACCGGCAACGGTTTTTTCTTTATCAAGGGAAATTTTTTTTTTTTGCAAAAGATAACAGCCGCAAATTCAAACAGAATTAAATAATGTTTCGTATACAGCCCTCAATTGTAGAGTTCTCAAGACCTATTGTTTTTGGTGAAGATCGGTTAAGTGAAAGGGGTAGTTTACCTGTAACGTTTTATGTTTTAACAAGGGTATTTCCTATGGCAAACGATAACAGCCGCAAATTCAAACAGAATCAAACGATTATTTGCATACAGCCCTAAATTGTAGAGTTCTCAAGACTTTTTGTTTTTGGTGAAGATCGGTTAAGGGAAAGGGGTAGTTTACCTGCAACATTTCTTTATCAAGCGTATTTTATATGGCAAACGATAACAGCCGCAAATTCAAACAGAATCAAATAATTTTTTGCATACGTCCCTGAATTGTAGAGGTCTCAAGGACTTTCGATTTTGGTGAAGATCGGTTAAGGGGAAGGGGTAGTTTACCAGCAACCTTTTACGTTTTAACAAGAGTAAAGTACTTGAAAATTTATTTAAACTTTTTGAAACAATGGTAATTGTTAAAAATAAAATAATTTTGTTGCCAGGCAATAAAATTATAATTTTTTCATTTTAATGTAATATAATATTTTTCATTTAATACGGCAATAAAAAGGCAGGTAAGACAAACACACACACACACACACACACACACACACACACACACACACACACACACACACACACACACACACACACACACACACACACACACACACACACACACACACACACACACACACACACACACACACACACACACACACACACACACACACACACACACACAATTCACGTTATTTCTGGCCTCACTCATGTTTATTTTCTTACGTTTGCACGCTTTTTAAATGGAAAGGGCTGAAACCCACACCAACATAACGCGTGCAAGCCGAAAAAATGGACATCAATTTGCTTACTGGCGAAGCTAGTAGTTAATGAATGGGTAGGCAAAAATCTTATCTTAAATTTTTTTTAAGGAATCACTAAAAGGACGGTGGGTCAAATTGGACGCTGAGGTAGAGTTTGCTGTAACCGAATGGTTCCACAAACAGCCGTAAGAATTTTACTAGCAGGGAATGTACAGGTTAGCGCAACAGTGGAACTCATGTCTTAATGTTATTGGAGACTTCTTTTAAAATCGTTGAATAAAAAATGCTTTACAGCTCTATACGTGTGTCTATTGAACAATCCTTGTATTAGTCATACACAATAATACAACTGATTGAACTTCAAATTTTTAAACTTGATTAGTTTCTATATATATGTTTAATGTTACAAATAATTCAGATAACAATCTTGATCATCTGTTAGTTCAGCGGAATAACAGTGACACTTTTAATAACCGCATAAAATAAACACTTAGAAACAACACAGGCGCTTTAACTTAACTGTTTGGACCACAGAAGTGAGGCATGCCTCAACGCTCTATGTGTACAGCGCGGGACAATCCCCCCTCCCTACACTCCCTTATCACACCACTATATTGCTTACATACGATGTATACAAAAAACGCTGAGGCAAGTTCAGGTTGCCTCATTCGCTTTAAACGAACTATGCCGAATCTCACCTGTCACCATCTAGCGGTCGCTCAATAAAGCACGTTTCGGTTTAATAAATTTGACAGTCGCAGTAACAATGTATAATCTTTACGTTATGTAGTTCATACGTATTTATAATTTTTATTCTACAGAATTTTTTAGGGTAGGCATTGCCTCAATTGCCTCCATGTAACTTCGCCACTGATATATATGTGTACAACGTTATCGGCAACAAAGAAGTAGTTTTTGTTAAAATTCCTTCCCGGGATATTTGGCCGTAGTCCAATGTTTTCTACAAAACCAGACATTTCGGCAATGCCATCGACTTCCATCATCAGTGAAAATCGAGTGCGATAACGTGAGGTGGTATACGTTAGTGACCACAGTACTGCGGTTAAGGCTGAAGCAGTAAGTAGAAAGAAGTAGTTTCTATGGTAATATTTCATTTCGAAAATGATTTTAAATATAAATCTTAGAATATGGAAGTCATGTATGGTTCTCCATACCGATTTTTTACTTTTTCTATGGTAAACGATAACAGCCGCAAATTCAAACAGAATCAAATGATGTTTTGCATACAGCCCTGTATTGTAGAGTTCTCAATACCTATTGGTGTTGGTGAAGATCGGTTAAGGGAAAGGGGTAGTTTACCTGGAACGTTTTATGTTTTAAAAGGGTATTTTCTATGGCAAACGATAAGAGCCGCAAATTCAAACAGAATCAAATACGTTTTTCATACATCCCTGTTTTGTTGAGTACTAAAGACCTATTGTTTATGGTGAAGATCGGTTAAGGGAAAGGGGTAGTTTACCTGCAACGTTTTATGTTTTAACAAGGGTATTTTTTCTGTGACGAACGGTAATTGCCGTAAATGCAAAGAGAATCAACTAATGTTTTGCATACAGCCCTGAATTGTAGAGTTCTAAAGGCCTATTGTTATTGGTGAAGATCGGTTAATGGAATAGGGTAGTTTACCAGCAACGTTTTATGTTTTATCAAGGGTGTTTTCTATGACAAACGATAACAGCCGCAAATTCAAACAGAATCAAATAATTGTTTGCATACAAGCCTGAATTGTAGAGTACCCAAGACTTGTCGTTTTTGGTGAAGATCGGTTAAGGGAAAGGGGTAGTTTACCAGCAACGTTTTTTTTCAAGGGTAATTTTTTTCCATAGTAAACGATAACAGCCGCAAATTCAAACAGAATCAAATGATGTTTTGCATACAGCTTTGTATTGTAGAGTTCTCAATACCTATTGGTGTTGGTAAAGATCGGTTAAGGGAAAGGGGTAGTTTACCAGCAACATTTTATGTTTTAACAAGGGTAATTTTTATATGACGAACGATAACTGCCGTAAATTCAAACAGAATCAACTAGGTTTTTGCATACCTTTTTGAACTAAAGAGATCTCAAGGTCTGTTGATTTTGTTGAAGATCGGTTAAGGGAAGGGGTAGTTTATCAGCAACGTTTTATGTTTTAAAAAGGGTAATTTTTTTTATGACGAACGACAACAGCCGCAAATTCAAACATAATCAAATACGTTTCTGCATACAACCCTGATTTCTTGAGTACTAAAGACCTGTTGTTTTTGGTGAAGATCGTTTAAGGGAAAGGGGTAGTTTACCTCCCACGTTTTTTGTTTTATCAAGGGTAATTTTTTTTATGACGAACGATAACTGCCGAAAATTCAATGAGAATCAAATAATTTTTTGCACTCTTTCCTGAATTGCAGAGAGCTCAAGGTCTATTGATTTTGGTGAAGATCAGTTAAGAGAGAGGGGTAGTTTACCTGCAACATTTTATGTTGTAACAAGAGAAATGTTTCCATGACGAACGATAACTGCCGCACATTCAAACAGAATCAAATATTTTTTTGCATGCTTCCCTGAATTGTAGAGGACGGAAGGTCTGTTGATTCTGGAGAAGATCGGTTAAGAGAAAGGGGTAGTTTACCTGAAACATTTTATGATTTAACAAGAGTAAAGTACTTAATTTTTATAAATAAAGTATCCTGATAAGAAGCTCATAGTAATCCACTGTAGAAACGTAGATGAAATATCTATAAATGAAGAGGTTAGGTGAACGGGGTGAGGGTAATTTTCTATTATTAAAAATTATAGCTGAAGGTGGAGGGCAGAATTTTTTATATGTGTACTACGTTATCGGCAACAAAGAAGTAGTTTTTTGTTAAAATTGCTTCCCGGGCTCTTTAGCCGTAGTTCAATGTTTTCTGCAAAACCAGACTTATCGGCAGTGCCATCGACTGCCATCATCGGTGAAAATCGAGTGCGAAAACGTGAGGTGGTATACGTTAGTGACCACAGTACTGTGTTTAATGCTGAAGCAATAAGTAGAAAGACGAAGTTTCTATGGAAATATTTCATTTCGAATATGATTTTAAATATAAATCTTAGAACATGGAAGTCATGTATGGTTCTCCATACCGATATTTTTGCTATGTGTTGTAAACAGTTTATTCCTATAACGTAAAACTTTGAAGTTAAATATTTGCTGTGAAAATAATTCCCTTAACATCTAATTGAAAATGTGACTGTCTACTCCTCTTTCCTCAGTGAGGGCCAAATTACTGAGTCAAGGACTGTACCGATATTATAGAAAAGTCCATTCCTGATAGTAAAAAACCCAGTGTACACGTTGAAGGTCAGATGTACTGAAGTTCAAAATGTACAAAATGTACGAACTATCATTTTATTGTATTTATTTTAAATTTATTGGAAGTCAAAGATTTCTTTGGACGCTAACCGTAATTTTAATTTTTCGTTCCTCCCAGAACATCGAGTTACTTCTATTTCGACCGTTAATTATTATTTTACGGTTGTACAATGTTTACACATTTTCCGGAACCAAAGATTACAGAATTGATTGAATTCTCATTTTCTAATTGAATTATGTTGCTTGTCCATCCAACGATCTTCTTCAGATTCTCGTTCCCTCAATATAGTCTAAATTTCTTCTATCCAGGTGATAGGTGGTCTTCCTCTTTTCCTTCTTCCTGGTGGGGCCCATTCCATAACACTCCTTGGCAATCTTTTCTATGCCATTCTTTTCGTGTGTTCATACCATTGTAATTTTTTTGTTTGGATAAAATCAACAATTTAATTTTTTACATTCATTCTGTCCTTAATAACGTAATTTCATTTTTTCTCACGTCAGGATACTCTTGGCGAAAGTCTCCAAAAGTCTATCTCTGCTGTCATTAATTTTGTTCTTGTGTGTTTATTGGTAGTCCAAACTTCTGAGCTGTAAGTATTTCGACCATTAATAAAATCTCTTTTCATTCGGCTGACCGAATTTATTCATTTTTAGTTTCGTGGATTATGAAAATAATTACTTTATAAAATTCAGTATTTTTATATATTTTTCTTATTCGTGTCCTTTAATGCTTTATAGTTGAGCATTTGTGTTAATCATCTTGTTAATCGGAATCAGGTTATTTCAAAAACATAGCAGTTACTTGCTTCAAAACTTCTTTAGATCTGACTTTCTTACTGTAATTACGAGTTAAAACTTATTAAACGAGTATCTCTATCCATTATGTTACTAAAATGCAATTAAAATCATAGTTTTTAGAACTTACAGATGTGTATTATTTTTATGAAAAGCCTTTAAAATTGTAGCAGCATAAGGTAACAAAATTAGAGTTACTTAATTGAACGCGACGTAACTACAGCTTTGATGTTAAACGTCAATAGTTCGTGTGTATTTTTTTAGAGCTGTTATAGGTAATATAGCGTTACGATAAAATTGTTTTATAAAAATGCTAATGAGAGTGGAAGTTGAGTTGTGTGCACGCTTCACAGTGTAATCAAATAGTCTGACTCGGAAAAAACAGTAACGTTTGTGAAAAAATAACTTCTGTCGGTTACACGCGAAGAAGGATCGTTATAATTCTAAACAACTGCAGCATTGACGTTTATCTGTTATACTTAATAGGCCTATATAATAAGTGACGCAACTTATGTAATACATACATCTGCAACAATTTATGTTGACGTAACCTTTATCATCATTTTCCTACATTAGGCAGTTTGGCAACAGCAAAAATGTCGCCGTGATGTAATATGAAAATAGCTGAATTGTAATTTACACGTCACCAATGACGTCTGGTGATTCACAAAAACTGTGCTATAAAACATGCACCTCGATGGTGCTCTCTCTCTCTCTCTCTCTCTCTCTCCTCTCATCTCTTCACTTCCTCCTCTTAAAGAACAAAACACAAGCGGTTAGGGGTAGAAAGAAATTACAATATGTTATTATGACGTCATTGTGCGTGCAACATCAGAAACAATACACCGCCTGTTTCAAGAAGATGGCACGACACTGTGTTGACAATAATTTAAAAATTAGGTGATTCACAAAAACTGTGCTATAAAACATGCACCTCGATGGTGCTCTCTCTCTCTCTCTCTCTCTCTCTCTCTCTCTCTCTCTCTCTCTCTCTCTCTCTCTCTCCTCTCATCTCTTCACTTCCTCCTCTTAAAGAACAAAACACAAGCGGTTAGGGGTAGAAAGAAATTACAATATGTTATTATGACGTCATTGTGCGTGCAACATCAGAAACAATACACCGCCTGTTTCAAGAAGATGCACGACACTGTGTTGACAATAATTTAAAAATTATTTTGTACTGTCAGGCACTCGTTCGAACATTGGGTTACCAGTCCAGAATTACAGCTAATCTGGAGGTGGGTATGTGTTAGCACTCATCGCGAAAGTTTCTATGCCTCCAATTGTTTGATTAAATTATTCAAAATTCATAGTTTTACTTTGTTTAAACAAGTACACTGTTGACTTTGTTGCAGTTTTTTCGCAAAAGGTGCTTCAAGACTTGCAGACCCAAGACCAGGTTCAAAAAATGAAAATCGCTCATAACGAGTTTGTAAAATGGTAAATACATAAAGATGGCTTAACCATGCAAACCGAGTGGTATCACGCTTATATCGATGATATAAATGTAAGTGACTTTCTCGGGTTTTTTAAAATATCTTTTTATGTTTTATCGTTTGACAAACTTTTTGTGAGAGATTTTCGTTCATTGAACCTCACGATGGAACTCGTCGAGCGAAAAAAGAAGTTGCAAGAGAAACAACTGTACTTGTTTACACAAGGTAAAGGTATTGATGACTACCGAAAAATTTGCAATACAAAAGCAACCTATCATCCTTGATGTTTTCTGTGCATAACTGTGGCATGTAAAAAAATTCACACAAGGAAATTTAAAAATTTTAATGGGTTACACATTTTGACAGTTACATTAATAACAGCAGAATATTAGTATTTCATGAAAGAGTATAGAATATTTTCATAGGATGATAGAATATTTTCATTAGTTGAAACCTATGGCTAAATTTCGGATACACGCGTGAAATAAAGTTAACCATATTTTCACGGCCAGAAAATTTTCTTCGACGAAGCTAATAAAAAAAATTAACAAAAAACAAATTTGCCTATTGTTTATACATACAACGTCAATGCACAACGACTCTCTCTCATTTGTTAAGTAATAAAGGCGAAAGATATCACGGTATTATTACATAACGACATACTTAAACATTCAATTATTATGCTCGGTCGCCGTGATACAACTGTCGCAGCACAAACGTAAGGAGACAGAAGTGCTTCAGAAGTGCTCAGGTGTACAAAAAAATTATCGTGCGTCAGTATGGCCCCATTGTGTGCTACATCTGACACAGCACACTGCGTGTCTCAGACAGATAGCATCATGAGTAGGGCTAGGATTTTTATGTAATATCAACATGCAAAATATGTACATATTTATGTAATAATATTAGGTGAAATATGTAATATTACATAAAAAAATTTTTTAAATATATAAGATTAATTTAATTTAATTTTTATATAAATGATATATTAAACATTATATTACTTGAAGATTCCTCATTTTATTAATTACATTTTTGCAAAATAAAGTGTGGTACAATAATTAATTAATTAAGCATGTCCATATTATAGTAAACTTAAATAAATTCCATTATTATGTATGAAAAAATGCGAAAATTTAATAGAAGTTTCACAATTATTATAATTTTCATAGTCACTGTTTAAACTATCTGTCCACTAAATATTACTTTGCAGAACTCAATCTACTTACTTCACTCCGAATTGCAATGAACTAGCAGATACATCTCCAAGTTTTCCATTGTCATGGAATGCCGCCGGTCAGAGAGGATGTTTTTGTGTACAGAAAAGGACCTCTCCACGTCACAGGAAGTTGCTGGTGCAAATTTAAGTAGATTAAATTTTTCAGGAGAGATATCGTCTGGAGGATTCTCTTCTTCGCCGCTGAGGATCTTGCACACTGCAGTCATTGTCGAGAAGCCAGGGTTTCTCTCCATAACAGACTCAAATGTCTTCATTACTTCTATTCCAACAGTCCCTTCAACAGCAATTAACTTGGATTTCACATCTTCCACAATGTCCAATGATTTCTTCAAAGGCATGCCACGAGTTTCTAATTTTAAAATACTGTCAGCAATGAATCCAAAATTGCTTTGGATATAAACTAATTGGCACTGTACTTCAGAATCACTGAAGGCACTTTGGGCGTCTCTCACTGAAACTGCTGATTTACCTGGAAACGAATCTATCACAGACTTCACATCTTTAAAATATTCACTATAAAAGCAGGCAGCTTCGATCCACGTACCCCACCTAGTCAGAACAGGTTCAGGGGGCAATTTCACATTTGGGAATTGTTCTCTGTAGTGCAACACACGTTGGAGGGCTTTAACGAATACTCTCTTGGTGTTTGAAATAATGCTGTTCACTTGTGGATATTTACTTCGCACTTCTTCGGCGACACGTTGCGAAATGGCGAGACAGGTGAAATGGATCATATTTTGATAGAACACACGTAAAGCAGTTCCCGCCTTTAGCATGTACGCTTCAGCATCAGAATAAAGAACAAGAACTTTATCTTCTTGAACGCCTTCAGGCCACAACACTTTAAGTCCATCATTCACAAAACGAGCAACTGTTGCATGATTTGTGTGTTCCAACACTTTCGAAGAAATCAGAAACGATGTTGGGGATTCTTCTCCATCCAGCTTACCAATCACAAGGTTGGCAATATAGCGCCCTTTCACATCCGTAGTTTCATTGACAGCGATCCATATATAGTTGCTGCCTATATGACGTCGCACGTATGCCAGTGCTTCCTCGTAACACAAATGCAGGTAGTTTTTTCGGAGCGTAGAATCGTTAGGTATCTGCCTCCCGCAATACTTCTCTAAAAATGCCCGATATTTAGGTACCTGGAGTTTGTACCACGGGATATTTGCGGCAACCATAGCAGTACACATGTCACAGTAGAATGCATTCCTTGCACTTGAAGACTGTTGCATTTGAGATAGAAGGACTTGCTTTTTAGATGTTTGTAGTGCTTAATTCCTAGTATGCAGGCCACTGCGCACATGTTGTTCAAGTTGTGATTTCATTGAACATGTAATCTTCTTATTACAAGCCTGGCAGAGAACCACAGCTCCATCAGTAGTGAACGAATCATCTATTGTAACTCACGACTTTAACTTCGATGATAATTTTGACGCTACAGGAGGCATCAGAGGTGGAATTCAATTAAACACTGTGGTTGCCAAAGCGATACTAAACGTACGAACTCAAGAATAGTGGTGGGTACAAAAATGCTCAACTGTTTGAAAAAAACAGTTCGCCGAGAAAAACGAACGAACTGTTCTTTCTCACGCACACAAACAGTTTACTCTTTACTCTGCCCCTTCCACTTAGCCTCTCCATTTACTAGTACCCACCCCACCACGCACTCTGTTTGTAAGCAAAACGGACTGTTTTCCTAGAAACGGAGCTATTTGTCCAAAACAACTGTTGCTTATCGTTTCTGAAAACGGAGTGAATAAGCAAAACACAATCGGCAACGAACTGTTCTTTTCTCCACTAATATCTTTCTTGGAATTCTTCCCTGACCCTTTCTCAGCAGCTTATAAATAGCTTGGAAAATCCGTTTCAGGTACCTGAGTTTCTAGTGAACAAATATTGTCATACGGACTGTTTTAAATTACCGTATATTTCACTTGCGAAAAAATACTTTTTTTACAGTAAGAGACAGAATATTAGGGGAGCGGGATGGTGTAGCGGCTTCGCTGCTCGCCTCTCACGCCGGCGACCGTGGTTCGAATCCCAGTGTGTCGGTGCGAGATTTTCAGTTGAAAAATCCCGCGGTGTCAGGAAGGGCATCCGACCTTAAATCCCCGGCCACAACTTTTACACGCCTTAGTGCGTGCAAACAGCGACCCTGCGCAAGCGGGATAAGCTGAGGAAGTTGATGAAGAGACAGAATATGTAATTTTACATAAAAAAAGTAAAAATATGTTTAAAAAAGTAAAAATATGTAAAAAAAGTCATTATTATCAAATATGTAAAATATGTAACAACAAAATGTCATTATATGATAGCTAAGGTTCTAATTCACGGACATTTATCATTTTTAGTTATGAATAAGCAAAGGGAAAGAATATGTATTTACATACGAATCCTAGCTCTAATCATGAGACTACTTAAGTGCCCGACGACCATGCGGCATACCTCCAAACAAAGCAAAAAAATAAAAAATGAAAATACACAGATTATGATTATTCCAATAAAATGGTCAATGTGCCACAGCGTCAGTAGCATATACACTCTGTTTACCGTATGTACCATACCACAGCACACTATACGCCGTAAACCGTATGTGTACAGCATATGATATTTCTGGGTCCCGTGTTGAAAATGTAATAAAATTTAGACGCTTTAAGATACACTGGGCTAGCGAAATTGAGGTAAACAGGTATTGTAATTATAACTGGAAACAAAAAATAACTAACAACGGAAGTCATGCTTTAAACTTCAGTAATTTGTAAATGTTACGCTCCTATTTTTTAAATATTTTTTTTCTTTTGATTATGTGAAAAATAAATTTAAAATTCGTCGGATAATTAAAAAAACTATAATTTTGAGAATATGAAACTTAATAAACCTCAATATGGACAAAAGAGTTAATCCCATTTGTATGATTATTTTCAGTCTCCGGTGTTAATTAAATTTCACCATATAGATGTCACCATCACGAAACGATATTTGTGTATGTCCTGTAGTCTGTTACTGTACGCCGCACACCACTGTCATGTTTGATACTGCAACAGAATTTAGGTCACTGTTTTAATTAACGTGATTATCAAAAGAGTTAGTCATACGTAAGTAACTTAATGGCTCTACGATGCAAGTTTATATAGCGTTTGCTACCGTAAACACTGTTGTATGCACAAAACTCAATAACTTTCAAACAGGCACGTACTTGCGCGTACGAGCGCTAACACACACACACACACACACACACACACACACACACACACACACACACACACACACACACACACACACACACACACACACACACACACACACACACACACACACACACACACACACACACACACACACACACACACACACACACACACACACACACACAAAAGAAAATTTAATTTTCCTTGCTACCTATTTTCTTTCATAAGCCTGAAGCAACCGGTCACCCGTCTGTCATCTGTTAATCTTTGCACTTCTGTATACTTCCCACGCATTAACTTTCAATCTCTAAATACAATTATAGTTTGATAAGAAAACGATTCGGCTTGTGTGCTTATAATTTTTTCTCAATTTTGTAATAGAATGTTGTAGGCCTAAGCTACTTTTTGTACATTATCTTAATACTTATAAGCTGTCCATAAATGAATTCTTTTCAAAAAATGAAATAATAGTCCGATCGTTCCCTATCCTTCCCTGTTTCAGAGAACGTTGAGGGTTGTTAAAAAAAAAAAAAAAAAAAACACTAGTCTACTTTGAAAACTGTTTAACTTTATACATAACACTTATAGTCTTACGTGACTTGGATGCCAGTTATTTTGCACTCGTGTGAGCATATATGTAAGATTTACTGTTATCAGAGTAAGCATAATTAATGCAAAGTAATGGATACTGCATTTGGTGACATATTTGATCAGCAAATCAATTTATCAGCACAAGTTCATAGATCACTTTTTGCTTGCTAGAAGTCGAGCAAGCCCACAGGCTCTGTTTATAACTGCGATAGTAAAAATATAAATTATAAATCTTCAGCTACATCAGCCTACCCCATGTACTTCAAGTTTGGTCTGAGAACTGTAGAAGTTCCTAATCCCTACAGTTACGAACGAATTTTTCGTGTCTAAAGACATCCCTCACAGTTCTGTCTCTTCTGTTAATGGGATTTGTCTATAAAATTCGTTTTCTTTACTCTTGCCAGCAGAGGTGTAGCTGGGGGGGGGGGGGCAAGGGGGCAGCCGCCCTGGGCAGCATAGCCAGGAGAGCGGCAAAGTGAGAGTAGACTTGAAAAAATTGTTTTCAGTTTATAAAAGTATAAACAACTTTTTTCTTTGATATTACTATTCCATTCATAAAAGAAGCATAACCAGCCAGCTTGCTGTTGTCATACCTTGCGTAATAAAGAGTATTAATCTATTACAAATTACTCTGTAATAGAGGCTTTATTGTCCCTCTCTGTACAATACAGTATTTCATTCTCCGTGTTCATTATGCTTTAGTTGGCGACGGATATTTCGTATATGCAATCTCTTATCCCGGTGTTTCTAAACAGTGCATGCTTTTTAAATGAGTTTTGTTATCTTGCGTGCGAGTGATGAGTAGATATTAAGTCAGTACGGTTTTTATCAGTGTTCATGCCTTTGTTCATGACTTGCTGTCTCCAATATTTTTTGCGACTTTGTAGTGAATTAATTGTTGTGCCGCAAAGGAAATCTGATAATCATACAGTATTAGCTTTGTGTAGATATTTTTCATTGTTATTCGTATACAGACGAATGTATTATTGTAAACATAAAAAAGCGTTACATCGGCATAGTATGTGCAGTTCTCCCGGTTCGACGCAGCGAACTGTAACCCATCTTTCAATTTTTTATGCCTCATAAAAAAAATCTCAAAAAAATTAAATTTTTTTTTGTTTTTTTTTGAAAGAGGGGCCACTAGTTATTTAGAACTAGGCGGAAGGCCTAGAGAAGCAAAAAATGCGCTGGGTCGAGTGAATGAGACGGGACTTGCAAATGAAACTCTGCTTTAAGACAACAATAACAAGTTTTATTAGAATCATTTTTCTTCGTACAATTAATTCCCCAGTATATGTATATATGCGCCTTCAAATAATTAAAGTCAATCTTACATAATCAGAATAATAAATCAATTCATTAATAAGATTCAATAGTTTGCATGTGCACATATCTGCATCTTCCTACAATTAAGTTATGATTGCAAGTGTTTTCACCTTCATAAGAATAGCTCAAAATCGTTATTATAATTCAATACTATACATATGCATCTCCAAATAATTGACGTTAATATCACTGAGCAGCATACATGTATTTCTAAATAATTTAAGAACGGCGCATAGCATCGACCCTCCCAGTAAGCAACATAAACTATGAACATGATATATATACATATAACAGAACGTATAAACAATTTAATAATCTCGTAAATGTGTGTGTGTGTGTTGACACACAACATATAATTAACATAGATACACATAGGAAACATATATATATATATACATATATATATATACACACATATAAATACCACACACACACATGTCCACCTGGTTGACAGCATATATATATTGTTATCGTACCACCCTCAAACCACCTTAATCAGATCAAGTACCCGGCCAGCTTCAAAAGCTTCTCAAATAACAAACCCAAAAACAAATAACAAGTCATAAAAATACCAGAGTAGAAACACCCCCCAAAAAAATTCTAAGTATGTGAAAGGCCAAAGTCAAAGTGGCAAAATAGTCAGAACGGCTCTTAAGTACCAATTATAAACGTGAAATATCAATTTTGTGCCCCAAATAATAATAAGTGTGCCATCACGAGGTCAACATGGCTGCACAGTTTCATAAAATGCATATGCTCACTTCTTTTATATTCTTACAAAAAGACAAAATTTTGAGCAAAAATCAGTGGAACGTAACCACCCAAAAATAACTTAGAACTGGTATTGATTTGTTTTACATTTCGTTAACATTTGTCAGTGAGGTATTATTATGAAATATCAAAAAGAAAACTTAACAATTCATGTACTGGCTATGGCAAAAGTTTAGTAATTACAAAATTATTTAAACAGTTAAAATGAATTTCCTAAAATCAGAATCTATGGATTTAATTTGATGAAACATACTTGAGGTGTTCATAAAGAACCGACTTGACCTCAGGCACGGCCATGCGCCCGGACCAGATCCAACAAACTATGACATGTTATGGACCTGTGGATAACGGCACCAACAGGTGACGTCCACAGGTTAAAGCACCTCCCCAAACCTTTAAATTAATAAAAAAATCAAATACCCAAATAAATGAATATTTATAACAACCAAGTAAAAATTCCCCTACAAGGTACAGAGGCACCCGTGCATGCATAATTAACGCAAATACAACTTAGTAACAATCAGTGCCACCCACATTTACAGTAGAAAAAAATCTAACATCAAATCGGGTGATGCATGACCCTGGCTGGGTTTACATTTACTCTGGGGCGTAAGCATTTGTAAAATGAAACAGACAATATTTAACCCAACTGTCCCGCTGGACTTGTGCACAACAAAGTTTTTAACTGGAGCATTCCCGAAATATCTCGATCTAAAGTGTAGCGGCCACAAACATTTTTTAAAAGGCATAAATGTCACCTGGTATTACAGCACAAGGCTTGAGGATCTTGTACCGTGTGTCGTCCGTTCGTCCTGACAGCCAAAACGGAAAGTTACTGGATTAACTGCATGGATGGCAGGTGATCGGCCCTCCGCTGAAGCGAGACAGATAGACGACTTAAACGGGAACCCTGCACAATTATATTGGTAATTACTCACATGTTCAATAAATCACAATACTCCATTCACCCAGCTGAACTCACACATCACGACATGCCCAGTTTAAAATTTCCAGAAAATTTACTTATACATTGAAACTACCTTCTGAATTAAATAAATTATTTTATATTAAATATATTAAACATTGAATCAAATAAATAGTTATTCATAACTGTTCGTCAACCACTTAATCACTTACTATAATTTCGACATGAGCTAGCAAACTTTAACAGGTTCGTGAGGCACGTTCGTTTCAACAAAATCACAAAATAATTTTCTTACGCCCCCTGTTGATATAATTAATAAAATAAACAGGCACAAAAACTGTAAAATACTGTATCTTAGCCAGCGTTAACATTCGAAACATGAATAATCAGAAATTGACCTGTGCACGCCACGTGGCAATTCAATTCATACATATATCGCCCAGAATCGGCGTTGATATTAAGTAAAATACAATTTAGTTTTATTAAACAATAAGTACTATACCTTAGACACACTTACCGGAGAGTCGCGTAGCTTTTACTTAGGCATAGTTATATATAGTAGACAAAAAATCCAACTCGAAGCTGCCAGGCGAATACGGACGACCTTTCCACATGGAATGCTGTAACTGGACTGGATGATACAACTACTGCAAAAATGTTACGTAGCGCCAGTACCAGAGCGCGCGCGGATCGGCACAGCGGAAAGAATAACCAGACGGGCGCCGGTAAGCTAAATACTTAATTAATTAATTCGGCGCTGCCCGTCCTCGTTAACATAAAAAACACAGCCGAGTTTTTTCAAAACTCGGCACAGAACGTATTGATTATCAGTTGTCTATGAGTGTCTTGAGTGTGCGGTTTGTTTTTGGTTTGTGCGTCTTGTGGCTATATCTATAATACTTCACGTGTATGTCATCATACTAATACAATTATTGAAAATTAATTATTTGAATTTTATTTTCGAAGAAAACTCAGTGGCGCCCCGTCTTGGAAGAGGAGGGAAGAAAGATTAAGAGCTACAACAAGTTCCAAACAGTTTATGAAGTCTTTTATTCAAGGAAAATCGAACCATGAGGGTCAAAATATTACAATTAACAAGGAATCAATTTGCGATCATAAAATGGATGTTGTTAGCGACGAGGCTGTTGATAAATACAGTAAAGTTAACGACGTGAATACTTCAAACTGTGAAAGTGTCAAAGTACAGTAACAAGATTCAGTTGGTTCTAGTACCATGGTTGATGTTGCATCGTGCAGTCTTGAAATTACAGGCGATGAAGGACATTACTAGCAACAATGTAGACCGTGTTCTCGGTGCTGCTCTACAAGATATGGGAGTTTGGCCAAACGAGATTCTCAATCCTTCTGAATAAAGGAACATGTCATGAATAGAGGAACATGTCAGTTGCAGAACAAGAACAGCCATTTTCCTGCAGATGAAGATGGACGATCCTTAAACAAGTACTGGTTTGATAAAACCTTGCAAAATGGCGAAAAGATAAATCGCACTTGGATGTGTTTTTCTCCAACTAAAAAATCTCTATTTTGTTTTTGTTGCACTTTATTTCCACAAAATAAACTATCAAAGAAGCCAGTTCAATAGTGGAAATGGATTTTCGTCGTAAAAAAGTTAAGTCCTTGTATTCAGGATCATGAAAATAGTCCTGCTCATCAGTCTGCGTTTTTGGAATGGAAGGATTTGGAACGTTCTTTAAATAGAGGGGGGCTTATTGATGATCTACTTCAGGAACAAATGAGTAAAGCAGCTAAGACATAGAAAGAAATCCTCGAACGGGTCATTGCCACAGTACAAACTCTTGCACAACAAAATCTGGCAACAAAATCTTGCACAACAAAATCGTTAGTAAATTACTAACGATCCAAATCCTGGAAACTTTCTGGCTTTGTTAAAATACTTGGCTAAATTTGACCCTGTCATGAGATCTTATTTGGATTCAGTCTCTCGTAAATCTGGGTGAATATCGTATCTTTCGCCAACTATTCAAAATGAAATAATAAGCCTGTTAGGAGAAAGAGTGCGTAAATGTATTATTACTGCATGTAAGAAGGCGAAGTACTTTAGTATTATATTTGACACAACATCAGATGCTGCACCTGTAGAACAAATGTCTCAGATTATAAGATGTGTTGAAATTAAACGCAATTCTGTTGTTATCAAGGAAGCCTTTATAGATTTTATTCCTTTAGAAGTAAAAATAGTGGAGGGGATCACAGAAGCTATTATAAGTAAACTTGAGAGAGATGGGCTGAATCTTAGCGATTGCAGAGGTCAGTCGTATGACAATCAAGCAACAATGGCTGGTATCCATTCAGGAGTTCAGAAGAGAATATTCGATTTGAACAAACTAGCTGTGTTTGTTCACTGTGACAACCATTCACTTAACTCGGTTAGAGTTCAAGTAGCTCACGTAAATGTTCAGGCAGTGACATTTTTTGGGACAGTAGAACGTTTATTCACCTTCTTTTCCTGTTCCACTCATAGATGGAGTGTTCTAAAAGGACACTGTGATACCAGGTGGAGTTCAAAACCAGATTCAATGAAGATCACTCAGCTGGATGAAGTGATCGGTGCACTGGAGAAACTGAGGGATACACCGACTGAAACAATTGATACGAGGGAAGATGCAGCATTAATAATAAATGCGATAGAAAACTTTAATGTTGTGACCTTTCTGTTTTTCTGGACAAATATTCTTTCTTCTATGGACAAATTCCAGAAAATCTTGCAGACCAAAGGAATAAGCTTTATTCAAGCATTGACACTTTTGGAGACGATAACGGACAAATTAAAAGTTTAGAGGAATGAGCTGTGTGACAATGTCATTTCTAAGGCAGAGCAGGTATGTAATGAATGGGGCGTCAGTATCACAAAACTGATAAGAAAGAAGCGCACGATGCCAGGGGAGTGTACCGACGAATCTGCATTAACCGTTCAGCAAGAAATGCGACATTCTCTAACAGAAATTTTGGACAAACTCAGTTAAAATTTCAAGCCGTTTATTTAACATAAAAGTGTTAGAAAAACGCTTTGAATTCCTCTGTAAATTTGAGGGGTACGTAAATGATGGGGATATACATTTTAAGGAACAGCTTTCCCAAATCAATATTAAGTGCACAGTACTTGCAAAACTGTATCCACATGACCTAAACAGTGAAGAATTATTCAGTGACTTGAAAGACGTCGTACTTTTATTAAAAAGGGCAAAAGTTAACGGAGAACAAATGGACTTTAGATCTCAAGGACTGCTACAATACATTTCTTCAATGGGATTAGAAGCCTACAAAGCACTAGCAACAGCTTTAAAAATTTTTCTTACTTTACCAGTGTCTGTGTCTTCTTGTGAAAGATCGTTTAGTAAACTTAAATTGAATAAATCATACCTACGATCAACAATTGAAAGATCGTTTAGTAAACTTAAATTGATTAAATCGTAGGCCTAACTACAATCAACAATATCTCAGGACAGGGTACCAAATCTAGCGATACTTTCAATTAAAAACGACATTGCTTCATCTTTAGATTATAGTGATTTAATAACCGACTTTGCAGCAATTAAAACCAGGAAAGTTACATTTTAGAAAGTGTCGTTTTAAATATTTATTAAATATTAAAAATAAATATTAAGTGTTTATTAATAGAAGACGGAACCATTAACCTGTAATGGTAAGTGATTTATTTTATAACTTTGAATGTAGTTCTGTGTTTAATTTTATGTTGATTTAGGATATTGTTTTGACGATGCGCTTTAGACCTACAAGGAATTTGGGTATTTATTAGAACATTTTTATGTTATAAATTTGTTATATTTCTACATTTTTTATAGTCTACATTTGTTACTAATAAATGCATACAAACTGAATACCGGTAATATTAAACTTACAATATGTACGTTCTTAATTTTGACTTAACAAATATTCTTAAGACGTTTCTGGACGTGCTTTCATATAAAATTCTACACATTTGCACTTATTAAGTACAGGGTGCGGCAGAAAAACCTCCCACATTTAAAAGGCTAACAAAAAAAACATGAGCGATGCTATTCTAAATTTTATTACATAATATGAAAGGATACAGAATGCAGTTTCTTTCACTTGGTTTTGAAAATGATATCGCCTAAATGGTGGCCTTCTTCCCCGATACACGTTTCTAATCGATTTCTGAAGTTTTGCATCACTCGCTGCGTGAGTTGCGGTGTTATCGCAGCAATTTCTTGGCGTATAGCAGCCTTCAGTTCATCAATGGTTTGTGGTCGATGTCGGTAAACATTAGCCTTCAGATGGCCCCAAAGAAAAGAATCGCAAGAGGTGAGATCGGGTGATCGTGCGGGCCACCGAATGTCACCATGTGACGAGACCAAGCGCCCGGGAAACAGTTCTCTCAAAACAGCCATCGAGTTTCTGGCTGTGTGGGCAGTGGCCCCATCCTGTTGAAACCACACATTCCGATTTCCAAGTGCGGTAAGTTTTGGTTGCAAAAAGTGTTGTAACATTTGCACATACCGAGCGGAATTCACTGTAACCGTTTGGCCTTCTTCCTCGAAAAAGTATGGACCATAAACACGGTTTATGGTTTATAAACATGGTCTTCCAGATGGTTTCCGTTTTAATGCTGACCCTGTAGATCGAAAATTTTCAACCCATAACAGTATGGTTTTTCTGTCCGGAACAGCATCGCCGCGATTAAGCTCGAAATGTATTTGAAAAGCTCTCTGCGTGGCGATCACAGATTCGTTATTTCGGATAAATGACTCAACAACAAACGTACGATATATACCAGTCCACGCCATGATGGCAACTGAAACGGCAAGGCACACGCTACCGGAAACCAACACCACGAACCCCCCACTCCACCAGTGCCGGTGCAATGACTCGGCGAAATGTGGGAGGTTTTTCTGCCGCACCCTGGCTGTACTTTGTTCACTGGATAGGCCTTCATTTTTGCTCTTTTGCCCCCTTTTGATTGTGAAGGCGAGGCGGCCGATGATCTTCTTGCCCCGGGCGCCAAAAAGCCTAGCTACGCCACTGCTTGCCAGAAACTTTTCATACTCTTGCCAGAAATCTCCACAGTTTCCTACAACTCACAATTCGAACACTTACCTGTTTCTTCTGTTATCGCAATTCTCCAGTCGTGGCTCTCATAAAGCGCTTTAATCTATACATATAATTTATAAAACTTCTTTCTTAACTCAAAAGTCAATATTTATCTTAATCTGATGTATCGACTTAAAATTTGCAACACTTTTTTCTTTTATACGTTGAGTTTTCTTATCCAGCACTTGTTGAAACCTCCAATTCTTGATATTTTACTTCTCAAGTAGCAAAATGTAATCTATCCTCAAGGAATCACCTATCCTCCTTCTCTCCTGGCGTACACCTCAGTGATTTTCAGACTCTATGCTTTTCATTACAATGATCTTACGTTTGTTGATCTTCTGTCCGTAATTTCTATCTAGTAGTATTTTCATTCCATTTATTGCATGCCTCAATTCCTTCTTTTTTTTTACTCAAGAAGAAAGTATCGTCTACAAATACGACTACTAATAACTTTTTATCTTTTCGTATTTATGTTCAACCTATATGTAAACTTCATTTTAACTTCTGTATCATGCCTCCTTATACGAGTTAAACAGTTACGAAGACGGGCCATGTTTTTACTTTACTCCATTTCAATTGATATTTGTCTTTTCTAGCTTTTCCACTCCAATTAAATAAATACAGTCTAAAATGCAATAATTAAAAAAAAATACAAAATCGCGCAGTGTTAGTCTTAATGTTTCAATCCTGAGAGGTCCTGACCCAATTTAAATTTATGTAAGTTATTTTACATTTTATCACTGATTTTTCATTTTTCCAAATACTAAATTCTATTTTTTACCTTTTGAGTTTTACCACATCTCAATTTTAGAACTTCTTCCTATGTAGCCGTAGTTTTTTTGAAATTCAATTGGTTTCTTATGTACACTAAAGTGTAGGCTAGTAGTTTCGATGCGTGTAATGTTAAACTGAGGGTGCAAATGTCACTAAAATTATTTTCATGTCCATGCTGTTTTGCTTCAGTACAAGAGGTAAAGGTTCCTTTTTCTTGCTTATTATGTCATTATTATTATTATTATTATTTTCTTTTTTATTCAATTTTGTCATTATTATCTATTAGAAGTGTTTCATTAATGATTTGCTTAAACACACTCTAAACAATTGTTGAAACGTGTTTCATCATCTTGTAAATTAAATTGTTTGTCATTTCCTTCAAACTGTATAAATCAAATATATTTTCTTCTTATTTTCTAGATACTTATTTAAATTTCAATGCGCATTTGTGATTACTGAATTGTGTCAGGAATCCATAGATGCATAAACAGTTCATAATCAACTCGCTGTGTGATAGGCAGGATTACGCAATACTCCCGCTACTTCTCGATCTTTCCATACTCGCCTTGCAGATTGTGGTCTGGATTGTGCAGATTATTCTACTGCTATCCAGGTCAGTTTGTCACATGCTACGCCATCCATGGTATAAATACAGGATTCTGAAGCGCCTAGTATGTCAGTTTGGATTTGCGATTTGGTGTGTGTTATCGGAGTTTTAGTTAGCGTGACTTGTGAATTACTGTGTGCGGCCATCCGTATTATTAATATTCTTATAACATGTATTATTAGTGAGACAGAGTTAAATAAGTGACATTTATTGTACGTTACATTACTACGTAGCAGACAATCGTAGGCTTCAAGAATTGTATACAAGTGTTTTTTGTTGTGTTGTTCATGTGAATTGTCACTAAAGTTCTACTTAGCGATTTCTTTGTTGGTCAATTATTCTGTTTAAACTATTCAAACAGGATTATCCGTGCGACCGTCGTGAAGGAGACTAACACCTGTCGGCGCATGTACCTGTACCTGGCCCATGTGTATTTACGTCTGTTGTGCTCTTTACAACATTGTATTGTGTATTTTATATAGTTTCTTTATGCTTTATTGCTGTCTAACAATAACCTAAGCATGCTTATTAAACATTAGTTTAATTTCTTGGTTTCATTTCCTCACTAAACTTAAACCTAATCACCCAAAATTATTATATTTTCATTTCATCTTACATATTTAATTATTCAATGTACTCCTATATCTCTCTATTTTCCCATAATTAATTCCTTTAGTGGATTTAAGAATTTGCTTTTGTTGTCTTTGGAACACGTTTAGCTTCTACGTTGATTAATATAGTTATGTAGAAACACAAATTTTCAGCAAGAAAAATCATGTTAAGACAGAAATCAGAAAGACATAAATAAAAATTAAGGATAATCGGAGACAGTAAATGATCATAACGTTATTTAATCTTTTTATAACTTTATTTGATACTTAAATTACCAGTAAATCGTTTCTGCATCTATAATACACCAATATGAGCTAAAAAAATTACATTTCACAGTGTTATTAAATAATGAACTAATTCAGACTTAATGACTCAAATCACTCAAATGACTCAAATAGGTTGAGTTTGAATAAGAGTCTACACGGCCATCGATGCGGTTTTGCGCTACAACGAAGGAAAGAGACGCACAAGCGTACACGTACGGGCACAGTGCTGACTATGCCAAACATTTCCTGTCCTGTTTGTATTCGGTTAATAGATATATTGTGTCACATATAATCTAGAGATTTGCAAAGTAATCTCATCTCACATTAAGGTATCACGAAATTCCAAAACCAACATCAGCTCATCAGATCTTACTAGGAATGCTCCTTGATATTTGTAGGCATGCGATTCACTTAGATGCATAACAGCAATTGAATTAATTGTTGTGGCATTCCGTCAACGAAAGTAGGAAATAATGTTCTACAGAATTTCAAGAAGTTTTCTTCCTTATATCTATTCGTCCCGCACTATTTCCTACAAGACACATATCAAGCCGTTTCACTCTGGCTATCTGTTTCTCCACTGTGAGGAAACATTCTTCACTACTTGAAAGTCATATGGCCACAGTAGGACTCCCTTTTCATCCCTTTTCCAGTATCTCGTATGTCATCCTCTTCAGTTCTGTTCGAGTTTAACACAACCTTCTTCACTACAACAGTGTCTTTTATTGGCTTTATCAACGATATGTCTGTTCTGCCGATATTCTATATTTAACTACGGGTAATTTTTCCATCACGAAGACTTGCGCCCTACCGTTGCTTCCTCTAACTCACGTCACGAACAGTTTCTTCCTTTAACGTGAACTCTACACGATTGCCACTGTTGGCTTTCAATCATTTGTTCAGTTATCACAACGACCAATATTGTCATTCCGCAATTTTCCTTGTATGTCATCTTATGACAGTTCCTGTAGCATCGATGTGTCTAGTACTCGAAGCTGTATAGATCATGTCCTATGTTGGCAAATTATCTTTAAAAGCCATTACAGACTTGTGGGAGTATGTAAGTCTGTGCCGGTAATGTCTGTACTTTCAATATATGCGACTACCTATGATGATCAAACTCGACTGCATTTAGACGTAAACGTACCACTATTTTTCTACGACTTTGATAAGAAAATCTGTTGCGGTATATAAAATGCACAAGCACATCAGTTAGGCTGAAGCACATCAGGTTACGCAGTTGACACTGGAACATCTGTGTGAACCGTAATTGACAGGGTGTTTCTTCAAATTAATGTGATAACAATCAATTCCTCCTTTCTTCTTCTGAAATGTGGAAACTTGTGTTATCACTCAAATCAGTCTATCACATTCTTCTCTCTGTTTCAAAGTGTAACGGCAGTCTGCCTGAAAGTGCCCATGATCCTCATTTATCGTATGTTATCGACCTAGGATGTCTAACGTCTTTTCGTATCGATTGTTGCCTTTTAGTCACCCTTGCGGGTGGTGTCTGCAACCAAGGTCTCGGGAACAGAGACGATACCGTTATTACCGTGGTTTCATTTTTCCTGAAGACGCTATCCGATTCACATCGTCTCGGATTTGGAACGGGGGTGAACTAGCACTTCACCGAGTTAAGACTGATGCATTCGGGTCAAAATATCTCGCGCGGAAGAGACCAGAGTTATCTCTGTCCTTGTCAAGAACTTGGAAATGTTGTGGCATTCGGTAGAGGTTACGGTAAATGTTTGAGGAACACTAGTAGCACACAATGTAAACTCACATCCTGCAGGAGGGAGACATTCTTTGAAGAAGTTTACGCTGCATAGCAAGCGAGAATCTGCACAGCACGACTTTGCACTGGTCGGGGACGGTGGGCTATGTATACCGCTGAATGTCGGTAGTCCTTCGTTTTTCCTAACCCTACATCCTGACGCACAGTGTCTTGCGGTGCGCGGGGTCAAGCGATATTTGAGTGCGTATCAACTAATAAGGCTACATAACGCGTGTGTCCAGCGCTTGGCAGCGCAATCTCTTGATCCTTGCGCAGTGAGACTGGAAAGTCTTGAACCGCTAATACGAGGTATATTCGTATATTCGTGCAGTCTATGTAGCTTCCTAAGTTGGGAACTGTACCTTGGACTTGTTAAGGGGGGGATCACTCACTCACTGTCTGTGTTCGCGCAGTAATACCATCTCCACGAGGTCCCCAAACGCTAATTTTATGTATTCTACGTGCAGTAAAATTTATGTTTTAACAAGCAATAGTGGCGAAGCACGTTATTATTCTCCCGAAGGCTGAGAGTCCAATTCCCTTTCGAAACGTCGCCAGAGGACGGAAATCAGGAATTTTCCTGCCTCTTTCTGGGAAGCTAAAACGGTTTGCAACGGTACTACGACGACAGAGACTTGGAGGTCCATCGTTGCATTAGTTTTCCACTGTTTCTGATGCTGCTGCAATCCGTTACTGTAGACTTTATATGAAGCCATGTGAAGTTACCTAGTTATAATTTGATGCTGACTTAGTATTTCTAAACTAGAGCGAGTGAAGTAGCACACCTTTACTAGTCTTGTGACGTGCCACTTTCAACTTTTGCTGTAAGTCACAAAATGTTATGTCATCAATAAGGTTACCAACTACCAAACAGATTCGGAAATCTTTCCGCACTTAAAAACTACAGCTTAAAATACCTTAAGGATCATTCTCGGATGCTGTAGACTCGGTTTCGTGATAAAAATGACACAAATATGTTGTATCTAATTTGGAAAAATTAAAACAAGCCATCTTATGTGACAATCATTGAGCTTAGAATTCCAATACGCTGTCTATTACTTTTCAGTAAGCCAGGGAGGTAAGCGGGTCACACCAGAATGTAGTTGATAAAAGTTACTGAAAACACTATGACCTCTGCCAGGAGATGCTGCACATTAAAGTATACGATAATTATCCGGTGTTTCGTTACTGAGTGGTAGTTAACTGCTCTGCGGAAAACCACTTACGAACGTAAAGTGAAAGTGAGTGAGATATAGAGCTTTCCTTTTTTGAACCTTTCATTTGCCCATGCAGCAACTTAAAAATTGTCAGGGGCAATGATATGTTCTCTGGAAAGTTTATACAAGAGAACGGTATTATTTTCCTTATTCATCGATTTTTTTCATGTTTTCACTGGTTTCCCAGTGTTCTCTGTTTCTGTGACGATGACCAACTAGTATTTCATTAGAAACGACTTTCCATTCAAGGCCAAGAAAGTATACTGTAACTTCATTCCACGTACTAAACATCTATACCGGTAGTCAGACCATGATTTGAAAGAAAAGGGTAGCGTAAGGGTTCCTAAATTGTACCCTTTTTACTAATTTCACATATTTTATTAATTCGTCATCTGCAAACACTTTGAAGCCGTCAGCCGTCCAAAATGCTCAATTTTGCAACTTACTATCAGAATAAAAAGGATTATTAATGAATTCAAAGCACAACATTCATTAGGAAAAAAAAGTATGCCAAGTGGTATAATTTAAGAAACCGTTTTCTAATTCGTACCACCCTTCTCCTAAATTATACCGAGTAACATTGATTAATTTGAACAAAGAATACTTAACGTTTACGCAGAAAAAACACAAAACACATCAAAAGTTTAAAAAAACCTATACTAGAATAGAACCTATTAAAAGTCGACAAATGTTTAGGTTCGTGTTAGACTAGCAGTACGGGTAGGTCTAGTTATACTTGAGTAGGCCCGCTACACTAGTAACTTGTTTATATAGGCCTATATTTTTTTATTAATTCAATAATTAAGGTAATTTTCACAATGCAGCCTACTTTCTTAGCAAAATAATCCATATTAATTATATGCACAAACCCCAATGTTTAGAATTATTCGTTTACTGAAAAAATTTACTATTTTTTTATTCAAATACACCTAGTTTTTCAACTTTTTGTAGCGAAAAGATATAAAAAAAACCTTTGCATTTAAAAATGGTGATATTTTTTCGTAACGATATTAAATGTTATAATAATAAATAAAAGACGTGATTATAGTGCGGCAGAACTAATTCCCTTTTAAGTTTATAATTTATAATTATATATATAAATGTGTGTGTGTGTGAGCGCGCACGCGCACGTGTGTAACTACAGCAAAATTTATGAGAGACCAGATTACATATATGGTAGATTTTTCAATTACAAAACTTCGTATGCTATATAAGATATTATAAATTTACTTTAAGCGATAAAAATGGTTAATATTCATCGTAATATGGTTACAGAAGGGACAGTATGTTACTGACATAGATGAAGTCACAAACCACATACGACTGTTTTATTAGGTAGGCCTACCTGTTTTAAAATTAGCATTTCATTTCAACGTTAGGAAGGGTCGTTGTTGTATAACAGGTTGTTTCTGCTGTGCTAGATTCACTGTCCTAGAGATGGAAACAAAATATTAATTTCTAAACCGGTATTAAACCTACTTTACTTACTTTCTTGAATGATATTCGCGTCGTCGTCGACGCCTATCTTTTCCAGATCTGTATCCTCCATATCGTTGCTTGCTTTGTAACCACGATCTTTCTTCCATTAAGGATACTTACTCTGACAGTTGCTTTGGTGACCTGTCAGAAGATGTTATTCTTCGAATCTCTACTGAACTACGAGCTGTTCTCACAATACAACAGCCGTGAAAAGTAAATGCCACGTCGACTCCTTTTACTTCCATGTTCCGTAAGGAAATGGAAGGATGGTGATCGCGAAAAAATCATGTTCGAGGTAAGGGCTGATTCTGATTGTACTATCCTCAAAACATGAAGAAAATTAATTTGCCGAAAACTGTCTGTGTAGAATTTTTCCTATGGCGAACGTTAAGTGCCGCAAATTCAAACAGAATCAAATAATGTTTTGCATATGCGCCCGAGTTGTAGAGGAATCAAGACCTATTGATTTTGGTGAAGATCGGTAAGGGGACGGGGTAGTTTACCTGCAACGTTTTACGTTTTGACAAGAGTAAAGTACTTAATTCTCATAAATAAAGTATCCTGAAAAGAAGGTCATAATAATCCACTGTAGAAAGGTAGATGGAATATCTATAAATGAAAATGGTAGTTGAAGGGGGAGGGGGTACTTTTTTGTATTGATGTTATAAATTTATTAGACCGAAAACTTAAAAAATCGGTATGGAGAACCATACATGACTTCCATGTCCTAAAATTTATATTTAAAATCATTTAAATATTAATTAAATAAGTGGATGCTTGAGTTCTGAAGAAATTACGTATCAGCTAAAATGGTACCACTATGTCAGGTGGATTAAGACAATCCTCAACCTTCTTGAGGAAGGACTGTACTTTTGGATAAAATGTCTGTAGGTCGAACGAAGAGCTAGCTAAAGGTAGCTGCGATCTGATTCCTGTAATGAAATTGGACTCTCGCTGCGAGGGGCCGAGGGGTGTCTATAGTCTATAGTGTTATCCGAAGTCTTTCCTGTCAATACTATATTAGTCATTTTTCTTTTTTAAAATCGAGTCTTGATTTCTTTCTTTCCATTTGTCTTCTGATTTCCTGAACGACTATTCTGTTCACCCGTATAATTATAAATTTCTCAGCAAAACATTTCTTCCTTAATACGTTTGTGTCTCCTGTTTAACACCACCATTCTGATCCATGTCATAACGCTATATTCCACACAGGCTAGTAAATAATTAGCCATCAGGGAGGTCAAAATATTTTCTCAAATCGTGTATAGGCCTAATCGTACTCGGACTATTATGATGTGTGATATGTTTGATAGTTTGAATGTAGTATATATTTTATTTATCTGAATGTGTTATATGTATTTTCGGTATGCAGTCATGTGAATAGAAAAATAAAACAAAATATATTTTATGTGATTATTGATTTTATATCATAAATTTAAATGATAGTAAAAAGTATCGAGAAATTAAAATGGATTAAATACTTTGTGGTATAAATTCAATAGATATTGTGCAGAACGTAAGGCACATACACTTAAATTATTCAAACACACACATTGACCAATGTAAAATCACAAAAAATATGTAAAATATGGCCAGAGAATTAAAAGCAAAATGAGGATATTAAAATTAGTTAATACCACCACACATTTTTCACAATATGAGACGGGAAGTTTTTTCTACTGAGGATGAATCTTATCACATGAAGCCAGGGATTTTTGCCAATACGCCTTGGTAACTCGACTTATGGATATCAATAAAAAGTGGTAGGCTGTGTACGTGGTTGTGGCAGTAGGCCCTACAACTAAGGTATTCGAGTACGTAGAACACTCGCTTTCGTGATTTACCTTTTTTAATCGCGTTGTGTCTGTACGGAAAGCAATTTAAAAAACGTTAAAATTCGAATACTGTCGTAACGTGTTCACCGGCACTATTTCTTCGATGAATAATTGCTAATATATATATACTGTAACTGTGACTTCGGTGATAGTTGCTATATATTGTACAAAGTTGATGTAGTTTAACATAAGAAATTCGACAAGTGTTAGTGTAGAAATTCAATGAACACTTATAAGTATTACGTTCGGTTTAACGTGAAAGGGACATCAAATAAATCAAATTATTTTAAACTAAAGATCATGTACACTATATATTATGTACGTACAAAATATTTTTATTGCACGTTTATACATTTTTCTCCAAAACTGGCTTTTCTGAACAACAGTAAGCATTGTATTTCAATTTTTTATCTAACAGAAAACCCTAAAAAATTGCGACTCGCATTTCGAACGTTGTAGTAAATTCCTATATTCGGAGCGGTTATTTAATTTAAATATTGTTATGAGAAAAGGCTCAGCGAATACAATAGCTACGTCACCTAAAGAGCGGACGGGTGATCTGCGTATGCCAAAGAATATACTGAGTGCGCAAGTCTATAAAAGCAGAAAGAAGGTGGATAAGGATAAGACTTAGGGTAAGATGGTTGGATGATGTGCTAGAAGACCTGAGAAGAACGGATGTGAAGCTTACGCTGAGATGGCAACGGATAGGAAACATTGGAGAAGATTGGTGTTGGAAGCCATGGCTCACGTTGGGCTGTAGTGCTAAAGACGAATAAGATTGTTATGAGATTTTAAAAAGCCGATGTTATTTGATTCTACAGATTGAATTAGGGCGGTCAGCTGCATTGAATCAACCATATATTACGATAATTGAACTGTGTAAATTCAAGTTCAACTACATTGACCACTGAAAGAGTTAACAAACATTATTTTTCTTGTTTACATCAGTTTAGTTGAAGTTAAGGATGTATCACTAGACCACAAATGACTATGTTGTCTACTAGGAATCAAGTTGCTAGTTACAAGAGAGAACGACCACTAAATTTTCATTCTAGAGGCAACTGAGCCTTTTGGTTTGTAGAAGAGTTTAACAGAAATTAAATTCGATGTCACGATCAGTATTATTGATATTATCTAGTTATCTAACCAAACACTCTGTAAACACGTCTTACTGGCACGGATATAATATTATCTAACAGCCAAAAGTCTGCGTTTCCTGTGCACAGGTTGCATAGCGAACCTGAATAACATACAGAGGGGGTTACTTAAGGGGACCTTTTAGTAATATGTGTGATAGTATTGCTTATTTCTTTCAGATTGGTACAAAACAATCAGAATTAACACGAGAACGCGAGAACGAGAGACTTTATATACGCCCGTATACACATTTGAATGTTTTCCTTCATCCATAAAAACGCATGCGTGCACTCGATATCAATATAATTGCCAAGGAAATAAATAGGCAATCATAATGTGTCCATGTAAGTCATCCTGTGGCCATCCGCTGTACTTTCGGGGGCTTTCGGTTCCTGTCTGGTAAGTGTCAGCCCAGGATAGTCGCCTAACATTTTGCTTCTCCGTAGTGCTACTGAACTCCTATCGAGCACCTCCCTAGGAGGTGGATAATATTCCCCTGACTCCTCATGGACCAGGAGGTATCACTCTTATACGCCGAATTAAATAAAATATGCCGGAACGACCAAAATCAATGGCGAAATAATGGAGGAAACCACGGCGTGAAGGCGAAGCGGATCTTCAGCATGACGGATCCGGTGGAAGTGACAGCCTTGCGTTTTACGGTTTGTATAAAAGGCTCAGTGAAATAACTCCAACAAAAATCAGGACAACTTAAGACGGCAGCCCCATCACCTACTATTTAGCTGAAATCGATATGCTTTAATAGGGAAACTCACGTAACTAATCGTAATCTTCGTGGGATGTCGCACGAAACTCAAGGTAAAGGACCACGATTACTTAAGGACAAAGAATTTGATGTTTGGTGTAACGGAAACACTAAGCCTGGCTACGTGGAACGTACAAGGATTAAGGTGCCATGAGCAGCAACTGAACAGGGAATTAATATACCGGAAATAAAAATAAATTGAAAGATACGAAAGGTTTAGAAGATTATGTCAAGGTAAACAGCGAAGTGGATTTAGCAACGATAGTTCATTGCGGGGTAGCAATGTTAATATACTACAAATGGAAACAAAATTCATGAATTACGCCTGGGTCAATGAAAGAATTATAACACGATTAAAAAAGAGAGACGTTACCTAACGATAATAGAAGGATTCGCACTGAGGAAGCGGATAAAGAAGTCACAGAATTTTGTACAGAACAACAAAAACAGGATAACAAAATAATTAAGAGTGACTACGTCATAATCATTGGCGACTTAAATGTAAAGATAGTTAACAATCCACTACTAGAGATAGTTGGGACATTTAGGGGCAATGAACAGTAAAGTAACGGGCATAAACTACGATTTTTACGTAAAGAGAGGTGCATGAAGTCACTTTTGCTCGATGTGAGGTGTATAAGGAAAGCGACGTATATTCTATTTTTGGGTTGTAGCTAAGGTGACGTTTACTAACAAGATGGAAAAGACAAATAATAAAAAAAAACACGTCAAAGGTTGAAGTGTTCAAGGTATATACAGTATCTACATGAAAGTAGCATGAGGGAATTATACCAACAACACCTGTGGCATTACAAGCGAAAGTTAAGAGACAATGATGACATAAATCATAAATGGAATAAGTTAACATAGCATTAAACAAGCTGCAAGGAGATGTAAATCAAAAAGTTCAGGAAGCAGAATAGTTTAGAATGTAAAATGAGGATATAGAGAACGCGATTAAGGAAGAAAAGCGTATATAAACCCACTAAAGGATACCTCGCAAAAAAGTCAGGTGCGATATTGAGAAAACCATAAAGCATATTACTAAAGATATATTTGGTTCAGCGCGTTAGATAGCATGGGGTAGATTGATATACAGCATTTATAATGACGTTCATATGAGCCAAGAAGTAGTATACAAGCTCATGCGACAACTCTATAAACTCGGAAGAGATACAACACAGTTGAACATAATAAGTAAAATAACGCGCACTAAACACTATCAAGAACTGCTGACTGAGAGGGAAGTTAAAGGTATGGGATATGAAAACCATCACCTCAGTCTAGATGCAACAACAAACACACATAGCCCATACCGACAGTACGTACACATGGGAGAAACTAACATAACTAAGATGCCCTTGAACAAATTAAAAGTAAGCAGGTACAGATAGAACAAACGTAGAATTTTAAAATAAATAGGCAGTGCATATTATATTTAAAAATGCCGTGTTTATTAAATGACCTTGGGAAGCAGAAAAAGATCCTGGACCAATTAAAATCAGAAGAAGTAATTTCATTTTATAAAAATCATGACTTCTATGATCTAAAATATTATTTACAATATTTAAATTGAAACATTTGACAAGTTTGGCAAACTGAAATGAAATATTTCCATAGAAACTACTTCTTTGTTGCCCATAACGTAGTGCACGTATAAAATATCGGTATGGAGAACCATACAGGACTTCCATATTCTAAGATTTATATTTAAAATCATTTTCAGCCAAACAGCCAGGAAGGAATTTTAACAAAAAAATACTTCTTTGTTGCCAATAACGTAGTACACATATAAAAAAAAATTATCCCCTCCCCCTTCAACTATAATTTTGATTTATAGAAAATTACCCCCAGCCCGTTCAACTAGCCTCTTCATTTATAGATATTTCATCTACGTTTCTACAGTGGATTATTAAGATCTTATCAGGATACTTTATCAAAATTAAGTACTTTACTCATGTTACAACAAAAAATGTTTCAGGTAAACTGCCCTTTCCCCGTAACCGATCTTCACCAAAATCAACAGACATTGAGTTCTCTATAGCTCAGGCACTTATGTAAAAAATTATTTGATTCTGTTTGAATTTACGGCAGTTATGGTTCGTCATATAAAAAATTACCCATGTTAAAACATAAAACATGAGATTTATGAAACATATCTAAGATTTATATTTAAAATCATTTTTGAAATAAAATATTTTCATAGAACCTACTAACGCTGGGGAAATCTGAGGAGCCAATCAGAGTTGGGCCTACCTGTCACTCTGCTGAATTTGGTGGAAAGCCCTGTCACTGTCGTCAAGTCCCCACCTCAATGAAGAACCCATTGTTTTATAAAAATATATTTAAATTTTGAAAACTGAAAATTCTTTTCTTGTAAATATTTATATTTTATAATCAAAATGACTTTATTTTTGTTACCTGGCAACAAAATTATTTTATTTTCAACAATTACCATTGTTTCAAAAAGTTTAAATAAATTTTCAAGTACTTTACTCTTGTTAAAACGTAAAAGGTTGCTGGTAAACTACCCCTTCCTCTTAACCGATCTTCACCAAAATCGAAAGTCCTTGAGACCTCTACAATACAGTGATGTATGCAAAACATTATTTGATTCTGTTTGAATTTGCGGCAGTTATCGTTTGCCATAGAAAAAAAAACGTTGCAGGTAAACTACCCCTTCCCCTCAACCGATCTTCACCAAAAACAATAGGTCTTGAGTACTCTACAAATCAGGGCTGTATGCAGAAAATTATTTGATTCTGTTTGAACTTGCGGCTGTTATCGTTTGCCATAGAAAATACCCTTGTTAAAAAAACGTTGTAGGTAAACTACCCCTTTCCCTTAACCGATCTTCACCAAAAACAATAGGTCTTGAGAACTCTACAATTTAGGGCTGTATGCAAATAATCTTTTGATTCTGTTTGAATTTGCAGCTGTTATCGTTTGCCATAGGAAATACCCTTGTTAAAACATAAAACGTTACAGGTAAACTACCCCTTTCCCTTAACCGATCTTCACCAAAAACAACAGGTCTTGAGAACTCTACAATTCAGGGGTGTATGCGAAAAATTATTTGATTCTGTTTAAATTTGCGGCTGTTATCGTTTGCCAAAAAAAAAAAATTTCCCTTGATAAAAAAAAACCGTTGCAGGTAAACTACCCCTTTCCCTCAACCGATCTTCACCAAAAACAATAGGTCGCGAGTACTCTACAAATCAGGGCTGTATGCAAAAAATTATTTGATTCTGTTTGAATTTGCGGCAGTTATCGTTTGCCATAGAAAAAAAATCTACAGACAGACACACAGACAGACAGACACACAGACACACACACAGACACTTTTCGGAAAACGACTTTTTTTCATGTTTTGAGTGTAGTACAATCAGAATCTGCAATAATCTCGAACACGATTTTTTTTGCCATCACCATACACTTCCATTCCTTAAGGAATATGGAAGTAAAAACGGTATGGAGAATCATACATGACAAGATTTATATTTAAAATCATTTAAATATTAATTAAATAAGTGGATGCTTGAGTTCTGAAGAAATTACGTATCAGCTAAAATTGTACCACCATGTCAGGTGGATTAAAACTATCCTCAACCTTGTGAGGAAGGACTGTACTTTTGGATAAAATGTCTGTAGGTCGAACGAAGAGCTGCGATCTGATTCCTGTAATGAAATTGGACTCTCGCTGCGAGGGGCCGAGGGATGTCTATAGTGTTATCAAAGTCTTTCCTGTCAATACTATATTAGTCATTTTTACTTTTTTAAAATCGAGTCTTGATTTCATTCTTTCCATTTGTCTTCTGATATCCTGAACGACTATTCTGTTCACCCGTATAGTTATAAATTTCTCGGCAAAACATTTCTTCCTTAATACGTTTGTGTCTCCTGTTTAACATCTACCATTCTGATCCATGTTATAACGCTATATTCCACACAGGCTAGTAAATAACTAGCCATCAGGAAGGTCAAAATATTTTCAAGGAGGGGCAAACAATTTTCCAAAGGAGAAAAATATTTATATATTTTTCATACATTCACAGATGCACATATTAGTTTATAATTCTCATATCATAATAGAAATAAATACACATATTTAATACAACAACACTGCCCAGCGATCCACAGGAAGCAAATCGGTGTCCATCTTTTCGGCTTGCACGGATTGTGTTGGTGTGGGTATTGGCACTTTCCATTTAAAAAGCGTGCAAACATAAGAAAATAAACATGAGTGAGGCCAGAAATAACGCGAATTTTGTATGTGTGTGTGTGTCCTGGCGGCCTTTTTATTGCGGTAATCACAATAATAAAACTTTGGAAAAATAAACATTACATAATTGAGATATGCTTGCCTGCCAGGAACGATATATTTTCACTCATACGTGATTTAAATTAAAATGAAAAATATAGAATTTTGTTGAAGTGAAATGAAATGTTTCGATAGAAACTAATTCTTTGTTGTCAATATCGTAGTACACATATAAAACTTATAAAAATTTACCTCCTCCATCATCAACTACCATTTTAATTTATAAAAAAAAATTACCCCCTCCCCCTTCAACTACCCTTTTCATTTACAGATATTTCATCTAACTTTCTACAGTGGATTATTATCACCTTCTTTTCAGGATACTTTATTTATCAAAATTAAGCACTTTACTCTTGTTAAAACGTAAAATGTTGCAGGTAAACTAGCCCTTTCCCTTAACCGATCTTCACCAAAAACAACAAACCTTGAGTCCTCTATAATTCAGGGCTGTATGCGAAATATTGTTTGATTCTATTTGAATTTGCGGCTGTTATCGTTTGACAAAAAAATTCTACATACACAGACACTTTTCGAAAAATGACTTTTGTTCATGTTTTGATGCGATCAGAATCTGCCGTTATCTCGAACACGATTTTTTTCGCCATGACCATACTTCCATTTCCTTATGGAACATGGAAGTAAAAAATTTCAATAAATATTAACAACTGATAGATATCCTTCCATGCTATGTAACCACGGATACGTAAACAAAATAATTTTTCGTTTTCAGGAATTCACAGAAAACAAACGCTTTGCGGTATCCGCTTTCTTTCGCGTTGTTTAAATAGAAGATAACTTAATTAAATTAATTCGTTATTTTTAAAATATGAACAACTAGGTACCAAAAGCATAATGATATATTTAGTTTCGTTCTGAGTGTACATATTAAAAATAATTTTATAAATAATTAGAGCATAGAAGTCATGTATTTAATATACATACCGATTTAAAAATATTATCATTGCTTGCTTTTAATCTACAGTATAAAAAAACAATAAAAAAAGAACCATAGGCTACTAGCAGCAAGTTGTTTAAATTTATAAGAAATAGCAAACCAGACAATAAATAAGTAAATACAACTATTGGTTTTAAAACTTTAATTTTATCTCGTTCTGAGTCTGTTTCCTTAATAATAGCGAATCTTTCCCACAGTCTTGCAAAGTAGGCTACTTTATTTTAAGGATAATTCTTTCGGTAGAACATAATCTAGTTGCATAAAATGTGATAGATTATTGTCAGTACAAATCTTGGACTTAACATAACATATGCCGCAACAGTCGGTTTTCACACTGAACATATTATACTCCTGACTCAGATAAATACACTGGTCTTTTGTAACTTATTGTCACTGTTATTTTTACTAATAAATTCATCATTTACAGCAGATAACAACGTTGTCCATCTTAGAGGAATTGTGTATTTAATTTTAATTTGGATACATAGGTGTCCGTCGCGAATTGCCTACGTAGGAGAATGATCTTAGTGTGACTTGAAGCGTATAAACTTACACACATGACTGGCATGGTGATTAGACACATTATAAACACCTTAATATATTTATGTATATTTAATAGGCAGATCTTTCGCCTCATTTTTAAACAAATATATAAGATAAGGTTGATTATATAATTATTTTAGTTTTATTATGGATAAATGATGACGTATTAAAGCCTATTTATATTTTTATAGTGTCCTCTTGTTTATAACATTGCCAAACCAAACTACTCAATATAATATGAATTACTCTTTTTTTCCCTGTACAGGTATATAGGTGCTACGAGTAGACAGAATAGTATAAGTTTTCTTATACTGCCAGCACTCCACTACTCTTGCTTATTCCTTTATGTCAACTGGTAACAGCGTTAACTAGATGAAACAATTTACTACATATTTATATAAAAGTATTATGGAAAACTAACTTCATTAATTGTCAGCTGACTCACACAACGTTCTGTTTGACACTGCCGATTGACCTACAACGATTGGCCGTCACCCGACATGGTGTCAATACTATCAGAATCACCGACATTGTGACTTGACTAATTCCAACGTGACTGAAGACCCTCACCTTCAACCTTAACAGACCCTCATAACACTGTGATGGAATCAAAATGATATCTTTGTTCAGCTTTCTTCTTAAGCGTAAAGAATCAGATTTATAAACGAATATGCCAATAGCGATGGCCACGGACAATATGATATGAATAATATTGTTACGACGACCACACGGATCGTCGTGTTGCACAGCGAAAACAGAATAACTGACACCAGATGAAGAGCCGTTAGTTACAACTTTAATTATAATTGGAAACAAAGAAAGACTCACTTAATACAATTCTTCAAGTAAAAATGTGTCCAACACACAATAATAAATGTCACCATATTAATAGTATTGGACTAAATAATACACAATAATCATTTTACACTAATCGCAGGCACAACTGCGATAACGCACATTAATATGGCTGAGCTAAACTGAATTTATCCGATCGCTGGCGCATATATGTACACCCAACCGAGGTTCGAGAATAATCTACCATTTTCCGGCCGACGCGTCCGTAAGAATAGCTTATTTACAGGCACTGGAACGCTCTGCAAACAATGTCAATGGCCGATCTTGTACACACTCCGCGACCGAATGCCGCCACGTCGCGCAGGTTGTCTACCTCAAGGGCGTAAATATGTGAATGAAAACGTTAAGATGGTGAATGAGTAAATGGATTTGGCAAAACTATTGGTCGACAGTAGGTAGTTTCGTTCTACTCTAGCGAACACAACAGAATGGACGACGAATTTTTTCTAGCCATGAAAATTTGATTTACTTTTATAATTTTATGTGTACATATTCCAACATTCTGATTAGTTGAATAAATTCCTTCATTACGACATATTATAACAGTGGAGTGAATACTAACTTATAGTATGTTGTAAAACAACGATTATTATTTCTTTTGGTGAGTAGGCCATATAAAGATAAACTATTTATCTTATAATCTATAACATTAATAAATTGTTGTACTTGGTTACCGTGACAGAATTATCCATACATTCTAAAATGACATGTTTGTCCTTTTAGTAAATGAATTGTGTTTAAAGAACTGTGAAGTTTGGTGACTTCAATATGCTGATGATTAGGCCAACAACTATTTATAAAGAATGCTGTTAGGCAATTGATTAAAAAATAATATTGCAGTGGGAGTAGAGAGTGTTCAAGGAATATTAAAATTCCAAGATTTCTTGAAATCGTTGAAGACATGCTTAGTGGCAGTTTCTGTAGTCACCAGTGTTATTAAAGAAATGAGGAGCAATAGGCACTAAAATCAAAGTCAATGAAGATGAACCTATCACATCATAACTATGAAGCCAAATTATTTACTAGAAACCAAAGGTCAATCTATCTAAAAGGTATGAAGGAACTTAAATCTATAGTATACCAGAAAATAGTACTGCCCATAATAATAAAATCCATGTTTTCTTTAAACATACACAATTATATATTGATTTAAACATTATGCATTCTACTTAGTGGATACAACGCTATTCTGGAGGATTTAGCAGGTAAGTTAACAAAAATAACGGTAATGCAAACATTATCTGCCTTCAGAAATATGTTTTCACAATATTCGTTAAGTAATTGCACTATAATTCATATTGTAAATATTGTTTATAGTGTATTATAAATGACACTATTACACTTATGTACACTTGTTTTAATATGTGATGTTTACAATTTGTTTCTTCTGCAAGTAGTATAATTTTGTATATTCTTTTTAACACCTGACGCGCGTTTCACTGAAAAATGTCAGTATCATCAGAGGTTTCTAAGTAAATTAATAACAATCGAAATAATTCTATTAATATAAAATTAACGAATAATCGAATTTGTATCGATTTTAATGTAAAATAAAATAACTGATAATCGATTTAGGTCGATTAGTTAACGATTGTTTTAATGTTTATTTTCTTCAGCAGCTGTTTTCTCGGTTATATTTGAAACTTTGTTGTTTATATTTTATTCATTTTTATTTTTTAGTAAATTTATAATTTTAAATAGATCGTCTTGTTTTGTTTTTATTTGGGTTTGTTCTTTAATTAATAAATTATTGTTATTGTGTTTGTAAATGTTAAGATTTTCCCAAATATTCATTTTTTGACCTTTTTGTATGTTTTTAATTAATTTTATATTTTCAATGTTTGGAAACTGGTGGTTATTATTTAGACAATGTGTGGCTAAATTAGATTTATAAATATTTGGTTTTAAATATGCATTGCGGTGTTGAACGAATCTATCTCGTAGTTTTTTCTTCGTCTGGCCCACGTAAAATTTATTGCAGTCTGGACATTCTATTTTATATATTCCATTTTTATTGTGAGTATTTGATTTAGTTTTAGGTTTTATTTTATTAAAAATTATATTATCTGTATTATAAGATATTTTTAAATTAGTATCTTTAAATATTTTATTTAGTTTTTGAGTTATATTTCCGTAATAAGTGAAGGTTGTATATTTTATATTATTATTAATAGGTGAATTTTTAAATGTAGTGTTCTTGGGAATTTTATTAGTAATTTTATGTTTAATTTTATTTTCTAATTTATTAATAGTTTTTATTTTGTATCCATTTTTAACTGCTATTTGTTGGATAATTTTTCTTTCCTTGTTTCTTTCTGTGTTATTTAATGGGATCCTAAGCATTCGGTAAATCATGGAATTAAATACTGCCATTTTGTGTTGGGGAGGATGATTAGAAGTATTTGGTATTACTAAGTCAGTTTGAGAAGGTTTCCTGTATATTGAGTATTCAAAATTTGTTTAATTTTCTTCATTGTTAAGTCTAAATAATTTAATTTATTATTAGAATATAATTAAAATTATTAGAAAATATATAATTTTATATTTCCAAACATTGAAAATATAAAATTAATTAAAAACATACAAAAAGGTAAAAAAATGAATATTTGGGAAAATCTTAACATTTACAAACACAATAACAATAATTTATTAATTAAAGAACAAACCCAAATAAAAACAAAACAAGACGATCTATTTAAAATTATAAATTTACTAAAAAAAAAAAATGAATAAAATATAAACAACAAAATTTTAAATATAACCGAGAAAACAGCAGCTGAAGAAAATAAACATTAAAACAATCGTTAACTAATCGACCTAAATCGATTATCAGTTATTTTATTTTACATTAAAATCGATACAAATTCGATTATTCGTTAATTTTATATTAATAGAATTATTTCGATTGTTATTAATTTACTTAGAAACCTCTGATGATACTGATATTTTTCAGTGAAACGCGCGTCAGGTGTTAAAAAGAATATACAAAATTATACTACTTGCAGAAGAAACAAATTGAAAACATCACAAATTATATAATTACTGCAAGAAACATCGAGTTACTTATATAGAAAACTTGTTTTAATAATATTCATAATTTATAGTTTAGTCTTACTTTCACACACACACACACACACACACACACACACACACACACACACACACACACACACACACACACACACACACACACACACACACACACACACACACACACACACACACACACACACACACACACACACACACACACACACACACACACACACACACACACACACACACACACACACACACACACACACACACACACACACACACACACACAATTTAGTCTTAGAATATAATATTCTGTTACGACATTACAGAACAGCCTACGCGTTTATCGAATGTTCCAGTGGAATCCGGCTGTAATGTGTGTGCGTACGTGATTCTCAACGCGTTTGTTCATTTCACTTTGAGTTGCGATTTATTGGAATGCGGTTCGTAGTATTTTAGTTAGTTATTGTCGGACGATTACTCTGTGCGTTCAAGTGGTTATTAGTGAAAAGTAATTATTGTGGCGAAGTGTTATGTGTTTTATAATCGTGCTGGACAATTGTAATACAATTGTGTTTTATATTAGTTGACATTTTAAATCGTGTGAAGAATTTTTATTTGATTTGTTGTAAGAGAATATCTTGTTGATTACAAACTGTTTAATTGTGATACAGATGGTGATTTGTGATGTAATTGGTGTCTTGTATTTTGTTTTCCACTGTACCATACGACGATCAGTTAAACCGTTGTAACAGTGGTGTCAGAACTGGGATAGAACCGTTAACAGTGGAAACAGTGGGGACTCGTACAAGAGTGTGTAACTTTTAATTAATCGGTAAACAATGGATGCCAGTCAGATGATGGAAAATTTACAATCCCTGCTGCGGCAGACAAAGAAACAACAAAAATTAGAACGAAGACAGGAAAGAGAAGAGGCTGAAGAAGGGCAGAAAGTACTGATGCTCGAGTCGGAAGGACGACAGGCAGAGGAACGGAAGGGCGAAACAGAAGACATCAAAGAGTTAATACAGGAGCAGAAGCAGACACAAGAACAAACCGCTGCAGAGTTGGATCTCCTACGAGGTGAGCTTAATAAACAAGTTACTAAAATATCGGAGGTACAAGAATCAGTGACATTAAAAATAGCTGAAGTAGAAAAATTTGTCTCGAGTGTTGAAGAATTGATATCTACAAAAATATCTGTCATAGAAGAAACCATGTCAAATAAAATATCTGCAGTAGAAAACTCAATTACAAACATAAGAGAACAAATTAAAAACGAAGTCGAGCAGTTCATGAAGACACAACCAAAACAAATTTCTGGACAGACTGTACCAATCATAAAGTCAGAAAAAGACACAGAAAATAAGACAATAGAGAAAGTCACTTTGCCTGCAGTAGGGACAGTTCATGTCAAGGCTCCAACCTTTGACGGAAGTGGTCACTGGGCAACGTACCTCCGCCAATTTGAAGCTGTTGCATGCGCAAATAATTGGACAGAGAAAGACAAGGCAGTTTCACTCGTTCTCGCATTAAAAGGACCCGGCGCAGAACTACTACAGAAAGTGCCACCTTACAGCCAAAACACCTATGCCGAATTGATAAAAGCTCTGGAATTACTGTATGGTGATAAACATCTGCGAGATGTGTATTTTGCTAGCGTGCTTACAACCAGACGACAAGTTCTGTGTGTTTGTGAGTGATGTGAGGGGCAGCAGGATTTAATGGCTGACGTCATCCAATTAATGGAGATTCATCTTCACAGGCTAGTAAATCGAGTGTCCACGTTTTTATCATCTGCACCCGTGATTCAACAAATTTCTTAGAATCCTTCGCGAAACACAAAGCTCAACGGACTCAGCGGATTTTTATATTTTATCACTGTATATTAAATAGCACATTGAGAATTAGAATGATGCTTGTGTTGGTGTGACCAGCAGCACTATGTTGTTTCTCGTCTCAGTGAATGAATTACAATTCGCGGCCATTTAGCGCGAGTGGTATCAGCGCAGAGACGCGCCAGTAGTGTCCAACGCCTGTGTGCAGAACTTTAGTTGACGTCCCTATAAACAGAATAAAAATTACGTTATAAAAAACGTATGAGTGAGTACAAATGAAATACGAAACATATTAATTATAAGTTTATTGAACAAAAACCAGGAATTACAAAGAAAATGTATAAAAAACAACAAATAACGAACATTTTTGGCACCTCTGCTATCGTGGCGCCTGTGTGCACCGCACACTGTGTCGGCGCGCCACTGTCAAAGCGCTTGTTTAAACTGCGGTTCAGTAATCTTATTGAATTACTGACTGTGGACGAGAGAGGTATTGTGCTACGAGTGTAACTTCTAGTACAAGTATCAATAAAATCTCTGACTGTCGCCTCCCTCCTATTTAACCATTCCACCATAGTAGAAATGACCAACATATGCGACTGCTCTAAAAGCTGCCCCTTTTACATGTTCTTTGAAATTTGTTAATTTAAATATAAAATATTGTCTCCAATTGGGACTGTGTAGTAAAATTGTTAACATTTATATGTACAAACAAGAACGTTTTTAATAATAGTCATTAATTTAACCTCCATTGTTTGCGATGTAATATTCCTTTAAGTAAAGGTCATTTATTACTTCCTTATATCGTTTAGAAGAGTAATAAGTTTTTAAAGAACAAAATTTTACTTTATTTTATTATACTATATAATGTAATTTCACCACAATTTACAGAGACTGACAGAAATGCGCTGGATGCTTAGATCCTCGAGTGTGTTCTTGTGCAAGTCGCAAAACATTGAACGCCAATCTCATACGTCACAAGGAAGTTAGTATACGGGTCGCATTTATACGCTTTTGCGTGGAAGTAAGGACTTGCCTTTGAGACTTTTGTCTGGGGTGTCGCTTTATGGCTCCCTTAAGAGTTCACTTGCAAGACCTTGGAGCCGTCTGGCGTGGGCGATAGGCGGGGCTGCAATAAGCGTCGACCGTAGACATAAGGAGACACTCGCATAACCTCACGGAATCCCGTGCCTGGACTACTGCGCAGCAGAAGCGGCTCGAGCAGGAGCTGTCTCTACTGAAGGGATGAGTGAACTATCCTGATCCTACATCTGAGCTGCGTCTTAGAGCTTCAGTGGCCTGGGTGGTAGGCGCAGCTGTCGTGTACGTCGACTGCAAGGCACGGTGCCATCCCGAGGTGAATGGATTCCGGAAAGAGGCACTTATAAACCGCGCGGAAGCCCAGGTCTGGACGAGGCGACTCAGTTACTTTCTGTGAGTTGTGTTGCTTTCGCAGGTGCTGAGGCAATCATATCTTACGTCGACACACTTATGCCACCTGTGTTGGTTCGTCTCGCCGCTTCCTGTCAGAACTTGACTTACAATGCAACTAACATTGCGCGCTCAATCTGTTTTCATATCCAAAAACCTAACATTTCACTGGCGTACACTGGACTCCAGTGCTGGAGAGTACTGGAGTACCTAGTATAAAAAAGTTGCACATCATACTCACGTTCATAGACGTTTCTTATTGTAGTGTCAAGCTTTAGTATTTTGTAGAGTAAATATGAAAGAAATATGAATATAAAGAAAGCACAATTATCTAGTTGGCGATGAAGTTTATTAGTTTGCAGCAACTGTTCTATGTCACTTACGTAACTACAAACTTCAGACTTATTATAATCAGTTAAATGTAACCCTAAGCGTAAGACTATTAAGTGTAAAATTAATATGTTTTAGTATTCCCAAGAAACCTCTTTTTTTAATTTTTCAAAACAAAGTTCTAAAAAATTTACTATTTCATTGCCGTTATAACTTTATTAAGATAGTTTAACAAAATGTGTATGTAATATGAAAACACAAAAATTTTAGTGTTTACAATTAAGAAAGGAAAGCAACAAAAAGGAAAGAAGTAAGGCAGAGGTGCGATCGTTTCCTATTTTACATAAAGAGGCAATAACAGAAATAAAAGGGATGTTTAAAACTATAATAAGATTTTGGGGGGAGGAGAGATAGATAGATAGAGAGAGAGAGAGAGAGAGAGAGAGAGAGAGAGAGAGAGAGAGAGAGAGAGAGAGAGAGAGAGAGAGAGAGAGAGAGAGAGAGTCAAAGATTTGATGATTATATTGTTCTATTTGAAAAAAACGAGGAAAATATATAAATAATATTGAATTGCATGGAAAAATTATAAGGAAAGTTTGACTTACAAAAAAAGAAAAGTAAAACAAAGATATGAAAAGCTTTAGAAATGTAAGTGGGGTCATTAATTATTAAAATTGGGAACAAAAATATAGAGGAAGTGAATAAATTTACCTACTTGGTAAGCAGTATCATAAGGAATGGACGATGCGGAAAGGACATCAAAAGGGAGAATAATGCAAGCCAAAAGGGTTTCTGTCAAGACGAAAAATTTGTTGCTGTGAAATTAGGAATTAGGAAGAAATTCCTGAAATTATAATATGTCTGGAGCATCGCATTACATGGTGCGAAACCTGGCAACAGGTAAAGTTGAAAAACGAGCAATAGGAAAATTTGAAATGCGGTAATTTAGGAAAATGTTAAAAATAAAATGAATGGACAAAGTAACAAAGAAAAGGTTATAGAAATAACGGGTGAAGGGGTTGTGTGTTGAAAATTATAAAAAGAAGAGGAGATGGGTTAAGACACCTAGGATTAATGACTTCGGTGAGGCGTCTACATCCAAATTAGATTTGCATTTTTTTTAACGTGCGGTTTCATCCAAGTATAACGATTCCTTTGAACGTTCCTTAGTAACAGAATTTTATTTTATAATAACTGTTGTTATTTTGTTTATCATTTTTTTTTAGTTTTTTAAAATGACAACGTAATTATATGTAGGTAATTTACCGACATCATAAAGGAGGAGGTTTATATTCATCCCTACGTTTTTTTAATGTATGTTCGCCGATTACTCCAGAACGGCTGGTCCGATTTTAATAAATCTTTTTTTTTTAAGTGCATGTCCCTGCGTTGGCCCTAAATTGGTATTAGTCCAGTACTGAGCCAATACCAGCAGAATACTGTATTTTATAGTGTACTTACGCTTGTGCTTTAAAATTCAACAATAGACTGGGATTACTGCGTTACTAGGGTTACGCTTGTATCATTAGTTTTTGCTATTCTTAAATTACGATGTAAAACTGTATGGAATTCTTCAATACTCACAAAACGCATACAACACGACACACCTCTGGATGTTGCTCTGTGACCTTTTGCCCTCTAGCACGTGAATCAAGCAACCAATATATTTGTTATCTCTCTGTTTTGTAGTCTACATGCCATAGCTATTGAAAATGAATTAGCAGTAAGAATCCCATACTTGTGATTTTTGAATAAAGCTACCAAACATTTTTCAAATTTGGAAAACCTGCGTTAATTTGATTTTCATCATTCCGAGCGGTTGAATTTCATCAACAGATATATCTACACTTAAATACAAATTTATCCAACGGTTATTAAAATATAACCGCAACTGAAGGTCTGTCATCACTAATTACTCTCAATTTTGCTCTTAAGTATTAAGACTTGCTTTCAATGATATGTATTCTCTGTAATACCTATCGCGCCTAGTATAACTATGTAGTTTATGTCACTTATAGTCCAAGTATATGGATATAAAAAAAACCTACACAAGCAACTGCTGCTATGCCGGTATACTGTTACCACGTGAATCGATGTTGAACCGTTTATCATCTTGATGAAATGAACCACGTAAAATTGCATGTTATCGTTTATAGTTACATATTTATGTAACTCATCACTCGGACTATCTCAGGATTTTTTAATTCAATACATTGAAAAAATTGTGTCTAGCGTCAAGATATAATGCTTTAATAATCACTGACGTACAATTCTTGATCTTACTCGTTTAATACGTATTTGGAATTCTCTGTGCTGCTGCTGATTTCTCGAATTTCTGTTATAATTACTAATCCTGCATTACAAGAAGGTAATGGCAGTTCTTCAACAACTTCTACGACGTCTTGAGCAAATAAATCTAATTGCCCTGTACACCAATTTTGGCTAAATTGCTACGTTTTTATAACAAAGACATGAATTTGCTTCATGAATTTTAAAAGTAGACCTATTCTTTTCATCATTTGTTGCTCTATGTCCGATAAATTGTACAATTCTGGCGATAAAGGCTTGACGTCAATTTTTTCCAAAACGCTTGAGAAAAAACCGTTGAACTTAACGATTCTTTGTATTGCTAGAGCAACGAGTGCATACCACTACATTAGAAAATTCAGCTAAATCATTGGATAGATCAGCATGGGACGACGTATCAAGTTTACAACAGTGCCTTGGGTATAATAAATTTCTACACACAGTACATGGAATATAAGCGAATTTATTTATTGATGACATAAATTTATATTCATTAATACAATTATATCGTTTGTAATTTTCACACGTGTTTTCTAAACGTTGTGTTCTTTGCTCCTGTATTTCGTTTTGTCTTGCTTTCCGACTACGTTACCGTCCTGCCGTCAACCTCATTTCGTTCATGAGGAAGCTCATCATCCAGACGTTGGTAAACCAAATGAAGGCGATGCTGGTGCAGTTCATCTGACTTACTGTATGATCCAATAGATCACGAATCAAGCTGAGTCTATGCTCACGCTGAGTCTATGCTTCATTCGTTGATCGAAGGTTCACGGATATAATTGACGCAGTATCAACTTTTGTAGCAGGCACTCTTGAGATAATATAAAAAGTGTTTAACACTAGAGGCCTCTTGAGAACGTGATTTAGCATTCTTTTGAGCATTTTTTAATAGACGAATTTTTTCCTGTTTTTCAGATTCCTTAGCCCGATGTTTTCTCATACGTGATTCATCTTTCGTTCGTCTACCCATAATTTAAAATATTTGTTTCACTAGATACAAAATTCATTTATGTAAATATGATTTAACCAATTATATGAGCAGAATTATCAAATTAATATTCAATATATAAAAATTATATTTTATGAAAGAAATGTACTAATTTCGGAAACGAGAAAAGTATTTGTAAATGTAGATGTTGCTGTACATATTTTTTAAAATAAATTTCTTAATTTCCATATTGCATAGCATGGAATGCATTTTTCATTTTTTAGAGCTTCTTTATAAAGTAATTTCAGGAGTTTTAAAGTACTGTTGCGACGGTCTCACTGATCGTCGTATGGTACAGTGGAAACAAAATATAGACACCAATGAAGTCACTAATAACCAGCTATAATAAATCACAAATATCAATTCGTAATCAACTCGTACAATAATTCAACTTAAAGTTGTCCACACGCAATAATAATATCAAGTAATAAAGTTCCACACTAATTATAACACAGTAAACACTCTGCCACAATACTTCGAATCGCACTCGATCTGTGCTAAGGAAATCGCTCAACACAACTGAACTGACTAAGCCAGACGCCCTGCTTTTATAGGTCGCGCAGAGGTCCAGAATAGCTTTCCCTCCTTACTGCACGCCAGCTAATGCTCAAGTGTTCTCCAGAGTACTCTGGAACGTACTTGAGCGCGGCTATGACTGCCCGACTAGTGGAGGGACGGGTGGACGACGTTCGATAGGGTTCTCGTTACAGTACTTTTCTCGTTTTTGAAGTTAGTTTAATTTTTGTCTACAAATTTTTATTATTATATCCACCATGCTTCCCATTTTCTAATTAAAACTTAATCGGTCTAAACATTGTCGAGTTATGAAGCACAAACACACGACTAGTGTGTACTTAACCGTTATTGTTTGGCGTCATGATCCCACGTAACACATTCCCCTTGTGATTAACCAAACAGCGTTATTGAAATCGATCTGCTCAATTTTAAATCCGCACAATATTCGATTTGATCAAATGCCTATCTCTTTTTTGAATTAACAGTTTATAGTAAAAAAAACCGCCGATAATAAATATAAAGACTAAACACATCATACAACTGATTTAAATTTACTTAGCAGTCGACTACAGTAATTCGTGGTGCGCACCAGCGATATCGCGTGTCTTCTCACGTTTGGGGGTTTTTATGTGTTTTTTGTGTTTATATTTATATTTATTGTGATGTGTAAAGTTGTATAAAAAGTTGTTTTTAATATTTTAACTATTGACGAACTTCACCAAGGGATATTCCTGATGATGGGACATATGTCCCGAAACGCGTAGAGTTTCGTAAGGATAAAGGCCACCAGACGGAAAAGATAAAGGTTAAACTGTTTTATTATTTATATACATATAAGTGGCCTGGATACCAAAAAGCATGGATCTAAATTTATTTGTTTAATAATACTTTATTTAAGTATTTTTGAAAGACATTTCGTCTTGTGTCTTCATATTCATAGCACAAGTAGACTTACTTTTCTTTTTTGGTAAAACAACACATTTTCATCCACTGGTGTACAACTTCCCTTAATCTTGTGTGTGAGTGTATTACAAGTGTTTCCTTGCATGCGTGTGGATGTAGACAGTGCTATAATTCTTACCTTAATTCTACTCGTCTTTGTGTTAAGTGCTCATTACTCTTAAATAATACAAGAGATTTCTGTTGGTATTTTCAGATTTCCTAATGCCTCTATAGTATCTGTAGGAGCATAACTTTAAACGACAAAAATTGACCGTTGGCAAATAAATACATTAAAAACAGTTAAATATGTAAATGTACCTGTAAAAAAATGAAATACAACAAAAATTATAAGTTACCGCTTAGACATTTAAAAATGTCGACTTTACAGTGTGCTGCATAAATGACGTTATATGTGTTTACTCTGCAATGAGGTAGTCACTATACTCGAAGGAGACCTTGTGCAATTTATTAACTCAAGGATTAGGTCGGAGATTAACCATCATTAGAATTTATCACACAACACAACGTTTCAAGCACTAAACAATCTGTGGTCGTCTTCAGGTGTAAGTTAAACTAGTACTATTATTATTTTGAATGATCATCACTTCTTTCACAGCACTTTAACAATTAATAATTTAATGCACTTTCACTTGTGAAAAAACTTACTTTTTGTTATATCCTCATACGCACGTTTTGGAGTAGTTTGCTCTTTCATCAGTGAGGTATAAATGCAGAAAGCGTCAAGGCGTTGGTCTGCAACGCCTTGACGCTTTCTGCATTTGTACCTCACTGATGAAGGAGCAAACTACTCCAAAACGTGCGTATGAGGATATAACAAAAAGTAAGTTTATTCACAAGTGAAGGACCAACGCCTTGACGCTTTCTGCATTTATACCTCACTGATGAAGGACCAAACTACTCCGAAACGTGCGTATGAGGATATAACAAAAAGTAAGTTTATTCACAAGTGAAGGACCAACGCCTTGACGCTTTCTGCATTTATACCTCACTGATGAAGTACCAAACTACTCCGAAACGTGCGTATGAGGATATAACAAAAAGTAAGTTTTTTCACAAGTGAAAGTGCATTAAATTATTAATTGTTAAACTAGTACATTAAATGCAAACTTAAGCCTACTCAAGATTCGTTCAGTACCAACCGTGAACAGTCAAGAAAATTAATAAAGCATTACCACCACCTACAAAGTTAAATAACAACAACTACAGGAAATTATATAAAACAGAAAGAAACAGTAACTACCGTCTAAGTCCGCTGGTAGGACCGGAGACCACAACCACACTGACGCAAGTTTACACAACGAACGACGTCACAGACAAGCAACCGTCCGTTTCAATACAAAACTAACACCCTGGACCCGCCCACCACGACATACTCTTTTGCATTCCTAATCCAGATACTAGATACATTTCTACTCAGCTGACTGATACAATTATTTACTATTTACAGCCATAAAAGATCCCTATGTGATTTTACGTTTATAAATGTTAGTTTCCCGCCCAACGATATCTACTTGATCCCATAGGATTTTATGTTGTTCATCCCAAAAGTGGTCAGCTAATTTAGTTATGCGAGTCTTCCCTTTTTCAGTGTTTATCTGTGGTCGTTCACAGAGTGTTTGGTGGTCAAAACGTTGTGTGATAAAGTCTGGCGATTGTTATTGTCTGACCTAACTCTTCTGACAATGTTCGCGTACCATCGAAAGTTAGCTTTAAAGATCGCACAATTTACGAAGTGCAGAAGGATCGGTTGGTTAGAGTGAGTGGAAAGAATGGGTCGAAACAGGCAACCGTGTATGGTGAAGTGGGTGGAAAGACGCAGGTAGGAGGACCGAGAAAGCGGATAAGAGGTGAAAGTGGATTTCAGTAGGATGATGGAAGTCAAGAGCTGCAGATGGCTGGCAAAAGGAAGGTCCATCAGGGCTGTATCGCTTTGTAAGAAGAAGAAGTGTTAGTGTTAACTTTGTAATTACAAAGTTGTGTATAGATTATTGCTTATATACATATAGTGTCTGTATATAGAAATTGTGTGTCCTGTATATACTGCAGTTCATAATATAGTATATTCTTCTTTATTAGTGGAACCTGCTACTTACAGGTAACAAATCTTGCAGACTCCCATACCTGGCTGTCTAATTGCACTCTATATAAACCTGACCATTCTCAGTCTGTCACCGAACTATCGTCTTCTGGATACAATTACCTCTAAATATGTGACCTATTCAATTCGCATCCTGCTTATTATCTATTCATAACAGCATCGCAATGCCTCGTAGTAGTGACGTTAATATCGATTTTTAATTTTTTTTACGTTTACTTATGCAATCTGTTAATATATAACAATGAGCATAATTGTTCACACGATACGTGGTATGAATGGACTATTCAATCGACTAGATCTCTGTATGAGTATTTAAAAATAACATATTATGTACAATATATTCAGAGTATTAAAGTCTAAGTAAGTCCACGAAATGATATTTAATGGAGTGATTTCCCCTAGATTACTTAGTATGTTACATGATTTCTCTTGGCACTTATACAATCTGTAGCCTATAATCTGTTACAATATTTTAGTTTGTTACACAAAACTGACAATTGTATCAGTCGATATATTGAGCTCATGTGGAATTCAGTCTCTACTACTTTTACTTACGCTTTCTTCTTTTTTTTAAAATATTTACATACACTTAAACAGTTACTGGATCCTTATCGGGCAAAGACGAGGTAGTCTGAAATAAAACGGTAAGAGTTATACTTTACTGAATATGTTTACTGGGAGTCATATTGTTCAGCAATATGAGGGACGAGAGTATGAAACGTTTTATGTGTGGATCCTTTATAGAAAAGTTCAGCTGGCTTCTGGACGTACTGTGGAATACTGGCAAATTTACAACGAATTTTGTATGGTTACACTTTCTCTATGTAGTTAAGAACCGTAGCAGAGAACCTGGCTTATCCACAATAAGGCCCATGTATCAGTGTAATCAGAAAATGCTTACGATCAATTTAGCACCACCGAAGATTTCTTTTGGAGGTTTTCTTCCAAAAGTAGCAAGTCAGCAACTGATAATGATGATGATAGAGAAATAGAAGATAAAGAGGAAGTATGTAGCCTATAGAATACGACGAAGAAGTTACAAATGACAACGTGGAGAATTTAACGGCCGTAGTAGTTATGAAAATTGCGCACCGAAATAAGGTTCCGTCCAGTGGGTAGTAACAGATATTTCTACGTCTTTACGGGACACACCTATAATACAATGCACAGGCTACATCTAGAACAGCTGCTGTATAACATAAAATTCTACAACAATGGACTTGGAGTAGGGTAATTTTCAGGAATTCGTGTGAACAATCAATGAATATTTGACCATTACTAATCCTTCAAGCGAATTAGTAGTCCTCCAACCAGTCTGCGATGATGCAATTTATGCTTTTCACCCATTCTTTTGACTTAATTGTGTGAGACAAGAGATAAATGTCACCATAAAGAGAAGTCTGGATACAATTCATAGTTATTATACATTAGGTATTATATAGTAATCACACACACACATATTACATTCGTAATTACTCACATTATTCTTGTATATATATTTTTATTATTATTAATAATAAATAAAACTTTTCTTACAAGAATATATTTCTGATTATGATAGTTTAAACAGTGTAATATTAAAAAATACAGAAAATATATTCTTACATTTTTATAAACAAAAGTTTTATTTATTATCAATATATATATATAATGAGAACAACTGTATCCCAAAGTATTTTCTAATAATAAACCTGATATATTATTTTTCCCACTTTATTTTAATGTATAAGAATATTAAGATATGCGAGACATCTTACTCGTGTACCATTAATAAGTAATAGGTAAATAATCTAGTTTCCTTTCATTATTTAATTAGTAGGTTTATGTTACATTATAAAATAGTTACATAAAACATAACCTTTTTGCCTTATACCTAATCTTTTCTGTGAGTCTCTCCAAGTATGTAAATTTTATAAATTTAACAATTTTTTACATTATTTTAATTAAAATCAATAATTGTTAAAAAAGTGACAGGTTTCGTTAAAACGTGATCGGGGAGGGATCATTTCGATTAAAGTGCAAATTATATTAGTTCTCAAGTTCTTGTTTTTTCAGATTTCATATAAGGTCTTCCAGCTAATTGTATAGATTAATTAGCGTAAAGGCTACAGCAATACGACCAGATGTGATTTGCCACTATGATACTAAAAACAATGACAGATGGACATATTGAAAATATTAACGTTTTAAGATGCAGTTTTAAAAATGGAATTGGAATTTATTTATTTACAGTTGCTAAATTCCTCTGGTTGAATGCGTTCATGTAATTAACATTTTATGACATACGTATAAGATCGTTTATAACGAGATCGGTAAAAATAATTTAAATATTTTTATTAATTTACTACGTCTTCTGTTCTTCTGTTCTAGAAAACCACTAAAAATGTTAGAGCTTGTACAACAAATAAAGAAATATACCGTCAATATTAATTTGATCTTTCTCATTTATTTTAAAAATGTTAATTGGTTTTATTTTCTGAAACGTAAATTAATTCTGTCTAAAGTGTGTTTTTATTTCTGCCTAGTAATTTACATTAACTCATAATGTATGTCTATGAATATAGCCTATAAATTTATATGGTATGTTAATTTAAGAGTATTTAAGTGTTTAAAAAGTATATCTCACTTTTAACAGGTAATGACGTAACACGATAAATTATAAATAAAATTTATTAATTTAATCTACATATCGTCGTTGTATAGCCTACCTAAGTAAGCGAGGTAGGATCAGAGACGTAATTGTGTCGTATAAAACTGGTTATTACAAGTAACACGCGCTGGTAAACGGACGAAGCAGACGCCGTATTTTCGTTTTGAAACGAGCGTTCGGATTGGGTGAAGAATGCAACAACGTGCTCAACAATTATTTTCACACTATGACCCTCCGCCCACCCACACACCCGTGGGTCTCAATAATGGAAGGAGGAAATTATACGACCCACGTCAGTGTGTCTGTCTCAGTCGTTTGCATAGTTGATCATCCATTATCCGTCCACTCGGTGGCGCTTACATTATTCTATACACAGATTTATTTAAATTTTGATATTCAGCTTTACACGTGCTGATATTTGTTTACCTGTTTACTCACCTGTGTTGATGATAATATTTGCACGGTTTATAAACACTGAAGATGGAATCTGTTGATGATCACTTGCGCGTACCAGTTCAATAGGGAAACCCAAGTATGGAACGATGATAACATGTAAAGTTTTCAATAATTAATATGACTGTAGTTTGGAGCACATAGAAATTATAAACGTTCCTACGAGAAACACCTATAAGAATCACTAAAAGCGATTAGAACCAAAAACGAAAGACTATAAGGGAACTTATTCCGTTAAAGACGCATATTGACGAACCCAGAATATAATACAACGTAAACACACAAACTGAAAAACCCAACTAGTGCCACTTCACTTGGATGTGTAGGTTCGTTGCCAGCAAGTGTTAGTATAACCGTAATATTTATTTCTATATAATTTTCTGATCATTCCCGAAAATATCATCGGACTGATGCTGCAGAGCGAACACACCACCGGGATCAGGTAGAGAAGGTTCTAAGGCAAAAGAAGGAAGCAAAAAATGATCTTGCTAGGGTCGTTGACAGAATAGCAAAAATCAGATGACGTGGGCCCACTTGAAGGTTTAGGAAACATGAACGTCCACATAGACGAATATTAAATGGCATCACCCTGAAGTACTGTGAAAGCTGGGTTCCGGGGTGAACCCATGGCACGGAAAAAATTTGTGGTTTTGGTGGGTGCGAATCCCACAAACAGTGGAGTGCGGACTCTCCTGCTGCTATCATTGGTTTTCCACAATTTCCCTCGGACAAATGTGTAATTTTCTAAACCGTTCAAGAAAATTAAAAATCTCGAATAACTTAATAAATCATGAAATATAGAAATAATAAAATGTCTTCACCACTGGATCATCGTTTGCAGCTGTATATTAGTTTTGTTGATAGCAGTTCGCTTGTTTACATGAATCGCTTGCTTACTTCTTCGGAGAATTTTTATAATTTTACCGATATGTCCAAGATAGTTCATTTCAGCTGTTTCCATTTACGCTGTTTTATCTGAGTTGTTATTTCTATGAATTATATTATAAAGCCATAAAACTATGACTGTTATAGATATAACAATTTTATAAAATTATTGCTATGAAACTATAGTTATAAAACTAAACTAATAAAACAATATTTCAAAGCTACGAAGTATCATAAAACTACATTATAAAATCACTTTATAAGTCTTTCTTTTATTTTGTTTCCTGTATCTTTAATGAAAAATATGTTTTCTCAATGTTTCTGTACATACAAAATTATATAAAGCCTACTTTAAATAAATAAAACGTTTCATGTATGCAATAAATTTCTTATTAATAAAACTTTTTCTTTCAAATAGTCTTCTATGTAATGGAAAAGAGTCTAAAAGAAGCTGGAAACTTAATAGTCATTGGAAACGTAATGCAAGAGTGAAGTGTTACAGAGTACTAATAATATCATTATAAATTAAGTTTCAGAATAAACAAATTTGTTGTAACAACTCTGTGACAACTCTTATGCAGATATTCTGATATTCACAATAGCTATTTCATAAGACATTTTTAGTAGGCAAAGCTTGGTAGAAGGCTTAAGCTTTAGGGAAATCTCTATGGATCTTGACTAATTTTGGTTGCAGAACAGAGGAATCGAATTTCTGTATGGGGGTTAGTAGAGCACAAAACTCTATGTCAATATTTATCATCTGTGATACCGAAAAACGAAACTCTGTAATTAACCGTTCGAAACCAAGTTTGTAATATACAGTCTTGTTCCCTTACTAAAGTGTTTAATTATAAACTAGAATGTGTGGTCGCTGGGGCGAGGGGGAAGAGGGAGGTAATGAGAGGAACATTTTCATTCAAACGATAGGTATAATTTATTTCTTCACGTTTTTTTCAAGATACTCTTATTCTTTTCATTCATTCAGTCATTATACAACTAATCACTAGGCGTGTTATTTTAACACAAGCTCCGCAGTTGCCCCATTACTATTAAGTGTCCTTGAACAGGTCCTTCTTCTTTAAAATACACTTGTAATCACGAGTCGGATAAATAACTTGGAAAGCATATCTGAAACGCCACTTGAAAGACAGTATCGACTGACTACACCACCCGGATGCTATTAGTACTTGCTTTGTTTTGATACTCTTTCTTTGTTGGTGTATATTATACTATATCGGCAGCCTTATCGCGGTCAGTTTAACTGAGACTACATCAAAAAGGTTTTTACAGTTCTTTTTAGTTGACCAGGTTTGACAAGATCTTCGTCAGCTTCCTAAGGAAGAATGGAGTTATTTACTGATCTCCACAGGCACCGACGATGTACAGTTTTGTACAGAATACAGTTCATTTGTTAGAAACATAACATATACTTGCTTCAAATGTAGTATAGTTTGTTATCACAGCATCCATAAACTTTTTACAGTGCTACCGCTTGCGGCAGCCGATTTATGTCTCTCGTCCTTAAACTTAACAACTGCTATTTCGACGAATACGTGCGAAGGAGTTCGCCCGATGTCACGTGAACGTTCCACGTCGACTGCTACAGCATTCATCTGAACTTTGTAACGCCAGGCATGGCACTCGTAGATGTTCGTGATCTGTACGCTTTGAAAACACAAAAAAGGCACAAAAAGACGACAAATATAGGAGAATGACAATTTGTTGAAACGAAAGCAGTTTGGCGAATCTTCTCTGTGTGAAGGGATTTACAATATGATCAGAACCGGCGTTACGGCTTCTTCCGCACAAAACGCGAAACATTTTAATATATCCTAAACTTAATCAGCGAACAGTTGAAGAAATGTAGTGACTTCTGAGAGACGATTTCTTTTCGAGTACGACTGGCTGTAACTATAATGTAAAGATTATACAAATAATAATATGATAAATAAAACTTACCAACCGAGTTCATATCTCACGACACCTCGTTCCACAACTTTCGTTGAAAATTTTGCATGTGGTAATTAGTTGTCTTTGGCCCCAATAATACAGTCTCTTCTTGGTAAAAAGTAACTACCCACGTCAACTAACTATAAGTATGGAAACGGCTGCTACCAATGGAGGAAATACAAGTAAAGCCAAGCTGGGTTTTTACGTTCACCCAGTCCCGTGTGTATTCAATCTGATTCATAATTGCAGATTTTCATATGTTGCCGCATCCAGTGGACGTGAGGCCTTATTGCCGTGTAGAATCCATTTCATGTTACAAAATTTTGTTATCTCTTGCAAGTTAACTTCCATATTTGAAGAGTCACTTGAATTTTAAGTGTTTATTTCATTGCATTTTTCTAATAATTATCTACTGCTACAATGCTTCTATTATGCTTCTGTTATGCTTTTGATATCTGTCACCCACTAAACACGTCATTTAAAAAGCTATATTTAGGTGAGAGTTACTCACCCAACTATGATTTATTTATACGACGTTGTTAGGTTATTTTATTGGAAAACAAGCATAATACCAAGAAAGAAGAGGAGAAAATCTTATTTTACGATTTTCAAGAAAGGAGATCAAAGAATTGTAACAACTCCACAGATCTATGTCCTTCACAGGTCGCCTTAAGAAGCACAGTGCAGCAGTTAGGAAGTCATTATATTAAATTTTGCTGAAAATTTTCCCTAAAAATAAATATATTTCTTTCAAAGTAATGAGCGAGTTCTGCAGCTGAGGGTTCTTACTCGTTAAAGGGTAGGGTACTCGTCAGAGCATATTTTAAGCAATAATCTAGGCGGCACTAGTGCCGCCTAGTGGCAGGTCCGGTGCCGAAAAGTGAGAAAAAAGGGGATAAATCAGCAAATCACGAAGGCGCGTTTGCATTTGCGTATACTAGCTTTCAGCATTGCCTGTACGGTGTGCGTATTGGGTGCTTATTTTTTGCTACTAGCATACTTTTTCCTTTTTCTTTCTTAACTAACTTATTTAGTTGTAAAGCAATTTAATATGAAATGTTTGTGCACTTTTAATTTTTTTAAATTACTTCAAATTAAACAAACTTATAGTGTTTATAAGCTTTTGCTACTCTCAGTCTGTATATACGCGTATATCTAATTACAGTACTTTATATATTTTTAAGTAGACCAGTGATAAAGGCTTTAAATTTGTAACAGGCCTCCATGTAGTAGTAATGTGCACATCACACTGTAATGTACTTATTGAATATTACATAATCTATTAACATAATCTATTACATAATCTACTGAATTATAATGAATCTATTTGAGTGTTTGTGGTGTTTTTTTAAAATTTCCTATGTCTACAGCATTTGTGTCTATTTGTACAGTTAATTTCACGAGTAAAGAATGAACATGATCATGGTGAAGTTAAATTTAAATTACATAATTTTCAATATTATATATAAAGCATATATGCAAATTCCTTAAAATATGCTCTGGTACTCGTTAGTAGGGTAGAGTAGGCCTACTGAAAAATACAAGAGAGAAGATCATCCACAAATACAGTGATAGGATACAATAAAAAAATGCTCTAACAGTGAATAATAATTTACTACACGCTGATGATGGCGTACGTATAACAGACATCAGGAGGAAGATGCAACAACCAATAGATTCATGAACTAAAGGGACAGCAAAGCTGAAGATGCTATTAATGCTGACAAACCCAAAGGAATGATAAATTATAGGAGGCATAATACTGTTACGACATCACAGAACATTCTACGTGTTTATCGAAAGTTCCAGAAGAATCTCGCTCTAATGTGTGAGGCATACGTGATTGTCGGCGCATTTGCTAGACTGTGCAAGAAGCAGCACGCACTGTGTCAAGGCCGCAATTAATTACGCTGTAGTAGAGATAATGCGTAGTTAGGAATGTTCTCGTCTGTGAGCGGGGGTATAAATACAGCCGGCAGCGGCCTTAGTATTCAGTATAATTGCGATATACTTACATTGCGGTTTCTAGTTATTATCGGGCGATATTACTGTGTACGTTCAATTGGTTATTAGTGAAGTGTTGCGTTTTATAATCGGGGGGGGATAATTGTAATAAAATTGTGTTTAATATTAGTTGACATTTTATTGCGTGTGAACAATTTTTATTTGATTTGTTGTAGGAGACTGTGTTGTTAATTACGAACTGTTTAACTGTAAAAATTAAAGCTGGTGATTAGTGACTTAATTGGTGTCTTGTATTTTGTTTTCCACCGTACCTACGACGATCAAGTAGACCGTCGTAACAATACAATCAATTTTTACCGAGAGGGGGGGCAATGTTAAAAGAGGTTTTAAGGTTTAAATACTAAGAAATAACGACAAAATGTTTGAACAATAGACAAGGATATGACTAATAAAGCAACGAAATACAAAAATATATTAAATATATTATCCCATATTAGATGTGTTTTAAGCAAATCCCGTAAATCAGTTCATGAACAAAAACATTAATATATAATACAATGATGATAGCCATTTTGCTGTACGGCAGTAAACCTGGGATTCAAAACAAAACAGCAACAAGAGATAATATTGACAATAACAGAAATTAAATATTCCAGGAAATAGCAGAAAAGACAAAATGGGATCATGCGAGGAACAAGGACAACAAGATTGTGATAAACGAGAAATCGATACTACTTTTAATTTGGTAAATTATACCTCCGTATAATTAATTCACGTAATTAATGCTCATGCCATTAAGAAGAAAAACTTTGTGTGACATAGAAATTTATTAGTTGTAATATGAGTATTGCGGTACGCGTCGTATTGTGTTGTTAAAAGGAGTAACATTACCTTCCTGCAGGGAGAGCGAAGAATGAAGACTGGATGGAATTAACATAGACATCTGGTATGTGTTTTAAATAAATTAGCATGATAGATAGACGATAGACCTTTAGAGACCGCTGAATTGACATGATACAAACCAATGATATAAGAACGTCTGTTACGAATACATGTGATTGGATATTTAACCGGTTAATGTTGCTGGCCGTGTTTTAGTTTCGATGTCGTAACTAAACACTAAGTTTTGGAAACGCTTTCCGTTATTATGCCTGTAGCTCGATCTCATTTTGTGTTGACTACAGAGCGCCACGACTTTAGTTCCTCCAGGCTAAATCATTATATGTTGAAAGTAATCAGAATGCGGAGCTTTAATCTAATTTACCGATTACTTCACTGACGAGGAGACGGAGTGATTTACCTAAATTAAGAAGTAGAAAAAGTAGTAAATTTATCACTCCATTACAAGAGTTAAACAAATCAAAAGCACGTATTGACCAATTAAGTGCCGCGAACATACTGGCCATATGAATTACTAACTCAGCATTGTAACTTCGATCTCGCTGCCGCCTTGCTTGTTACTTATACCACAGTACGTCCGTGAGTATTGGTAACTAACGCTTTGCCAGTGGATGCTACCGTCTCATCACCGCATCAAATGATACTACATCTCAGGAACTTCTTGATACCCAATGCCGTTTTACTGTGTCATGCCACTTCATCGTTCTCTCTGGGTATTAAAGTAAGCGAATTTCTAGCTACAATCACAAGCTCCTGGCTCCAGTCGGATCCAAGACGGAATGAGGGTTTTTTAACTTGGGCTACAACTGCTCACATTAAATCATTTTAGTACAATATGTGGCCAAGTCATTTCCAAGAATCATATGGACGTAAACGGTACCTCCCAAGACCAGCTATGAGAAGGTTGAGAGGCTTGAGAGAGCGAGAGGAGAGAGAGAGAGAGAGAGAGAGAGAGAGAGAGAGAGAGAGAGAGAGAGAGAGAGAGAGAGAGAGAGAGAGAGAGAGAGAGAGACTGAAGCACACCGTGCCACGAGTAAAAATGCAAGAAAGAGGTTTTTTTCAAATTGTTCTTTGAAGATGATAGATTACATGCTACAACTGTTTGTCAGCTCAAATAATTAAATAAATTATTGATTTATTTCCGAATTATATACATTGCTTATCAGTAGAGGGATACTGCCGGTTCTGAGCCACAAAGGAATGCCGCCTTTCTTAAAAAACAATAAAAAAAACACTAAAAACATGATCTAAGAGATGCCGCCGCCACCGCTGGACCCGCAGCATCCCAATGGACCACAGCATCCGCGAATTTCCGCGAATAAATATTTTTAATTTTATTTTTTATTTTTTTAATTAAATTGATTTGCATATCAAGGGGGTGGGTGGGGGGTGGGGTGAGGTTCAATGGACCACCTGCATCCGTGAATATAATTTTTTATTTTTTTTAATAAAGCTGATTTGCATATCAGGGGTGGTGGTGGGTGGGAGGTTCCAACTTGATGCAATATAGTGTATATATTAAATATATGATCAGAGTTACCAACCTTTGCACTAGTTCAAATTTGTTGTGTGTGTTATAATGTATATTAAATCTATATGGTCAGGTGTACCAACCTTTGCATGAGTTCAAATTTGTCGCATGTTATAATGTATATTAAATCTATATGATCAGGTTTACCAACCTATGCATGAATCAAACTTGATATGTGTGTTTATATAGTGTATATATTAAAATATATGATCAGGGTTACCAATCTTGCATTATTGTGTATAGAACAGATCTGCCAACATTTTTTTTCTGTGGTGGGAAATTCAAACTATATGATCATGATTGTTGTCGATATCAATTCTCTCTCTTTGAATGTAAGTAACTCTCTGTCTCTAGACATAGTTATCCATCACGATATAAACTCTCTCTCTCTCTCTCTCTCTCTCTCTCGTTTCTCCTCTCTCTCTCTTACATTTGAATGTAAGTAAAACTATCTCTCTCTCTCTCTCTCTCTCTCTCGTTGTCAAAACGTTATGTTCAAACCGTTTCTCCTCTCTCTCTCTCTCACTCTCTCTCTCTCTCTCTCTCCTCTCTCTCTCTCTCTCGTCTCTCTCTCCTCTCTCTCTCTCTCTCTCTCGTTGTCAAACGTTATGTTCAAACCGTTCTCCTCTCTCTCGTTAGTGGTCATTACCGAGCATGTATATGATTTTAGAAAGTTTATATATATATTCGACAAATATTAACTGTGTACGTACTTACAAACGCCCTCTCTCTCTCTCTCTCTCTCTCTCTCTCTCTCTCACTCGTTGTCAAACGTCGTCTTCATTTTTCAATGTATTAAATAATTAATTAATAGTTTTATAATGCAGGATGTATCAGTCAGTGTGATTGATCCTTGTTAGGGGGGGTCTGTATATGATTTTTAGAAATATATATATTTGGCAAATATTAACTATGTGTGCGTGTGTGTTGTCAACTACTTACATGTGTGTTCTCTCTCTCTCTCTCTCTCTCTCTCTCTCTCTCTCTCTCTTCTCTCTCTCTCTCTCTCTGCGTCCATTGTATGTATATCGTTACAAATGACGAGTAGAAATCCAATCCTTGTAGTGTTTAAAATTGTATGTATATATCACTGAATAATAATAATATAATCGTTCTAGTGTTAACGTTTGCTACAACAGTTCCTTCACAGGTAACAACGCAGTTTACAAAATAATTACACACATAGGTTCAGTGGTGTATAGCGAAATAAATTAAAATTATACACACATGTTGTTACAGATGAAAACGGTGGTTGAAAATTCATACAAATCTTCTGATGTAACGGTTCCCACAAGTAATACAGTTCACAAAAAATAAAATTAATTGTACACATGTTCAGAGGTGTATAGTGAAATAAAATAAAATAAAGCCATAATTTGTTTTAAATGATTAAATATATTAACAATATTTTAAAATTCACAATATAAAATTAATTTTTTTTTGAAAAGTTTATAAATTCACAATTCATAAATAAATACATTATAAAAATTGATATTTTTTCGAAAAGTTTATATATAATTGTGTCGTACTTGTAGGAGAAGCAACCTGCACAGAACCTGCAACATAACAATACAATCAACATAAAAATCATGTTAAATATCACACACACACACACACACACACACACACACACACACACACACACACACACACACACACACACACACACACACACACACACACACACACACACACACACATGTATTGTTGGCGGAATGCAAGAATCAACGCTTTACGCGAGTAACTTTTTAAATTATGTGTCATTCTCTCTCTCATAAGTTAATGTCCATTCAAATATTATTCATCAAAACTTTGTAAATTAGAATATGCACTACATTCAAACAGACGCACACACAGTGATAAAAATTAGTAATGTAGGTTGTTACCTTAACGAGGTACTATCTCTACCTGCACTGTTTGGTTCCTCATTCCTCGAAACACGAGATGTAGGTCGCTGGGGTTTATATGACGGAGCTTTTCATCTGTGAAGACGTCGACATACCTCTTAGGTAGATATACACGATAGCGGTACTCGCCATCTTCCAACGTTACAAGCACAGACTTCCCATATCTCGTGTCCACATGCACCATCTTAACGATTGGATACTGCTTGTTCACTGTTAATTCTGCACAGCGTTTGTACTCAATAGCAGAAACTGCATTGAATTTTGTGATAAATGACATTATTAGAAATGAACACGTCTGTATCAAACGAGGCGGAACCAAACAATGACTGACTATTCGCTACAAAGAAGAAGACTAGTGGAATGTAATGGTGGTGGTGGTTATCAGGAAAGTTCGCTTTTTCATCCCCTGAAGCTTTGCATGTACATACATGCAGAATTAGCGCTGTTACAAAATATATATATTAGGAAAGCCCACAGACTACTTTCATACAGAAATAGTTATCGCCTGCAGCCATGTACAAGTTTCCTAAACGAAATTAACAATGCTATGAGACACTCACATTAAAAATGTTTGTATAACAGAAAAATCATTAATTATCCACTCTCTAAGTGCGTACACATTATGGTTTGTACACCGTGTAGAAGAAGAAAATTGCAATGTGTAAGACATAACGTACCGGGAAATAGATATGGTATGTTTTTAGGGCAGCCAATGTCATCAAGATTTATTATATGATGATGGATTATTTTCGATTCTAAAAAACGTTTTTTCTCAAGACCCTTCACAATCACATATTTATATATGTTCGTATACGTTGTTAACACTGAAACAAGATTGTCGTACGGTGTCTCTCCTTCACTCTATCTGAGACCATGATAGTTTATCGTTAACCAGCAGTTGGTTCTAGTGTATTTCGAATTCGTAACGACTGTAGCAGGCGGAGCGAAAATCCAATGTCTGCATGCAAAACGTGTTATGTCCATGACTGACAATTCCTTTACTATATAATTGCCGTTGTCATCATAAAAGCAGTGAAAGTCAATTATTACAGCAGCGTTTTCCATTATACTATAAAAAAAAAGAAACCACATATTACAAACTAATATGTATAAACACAAATATCGTTACAATAATAATAATACACAAACTTACGTTTACTGCCGTCCGAACTGAAGTGTGGAGAGGCAATAACTAAGGATATCACAATGAGAATTTTGTTGTTGTTGTTTTTGTTTTTAACAGGTGGTGTAACGTGGAATTTTAGCAGGTGGGGGAGCAGAGTCGTCGTCGCCGTCGGCAATTAATTTGGCACGTATCCGATAATGACCGTACGCAAGTGTATCACGGCCATTGTCTAGTATATAGCGCTTATCATCATACGGTGACAACGCTTGCTTATTTACGCGCATCGTGTACAACGTATGATGATCGCAACGTAAACACAGCGCACTGACAGAAAACTGACAATGATCAGTGAGACACTTGCGATACATATCGTGTCGCAGACTCCTCTTAATAGCAACTCGAGGTACACCTTTACACACACGTTTTTGACACTCATTGCTAGAATCTCCTTGGGCCACAAGGAACGAATAACATTTTGCTCTGAGACCTACGAATTCTCTAATAGGACGACCACACGTTTCATCCTTGAACAGCCCGACAACCTTTTTGTTCTTAAGGCTATAACAAGGATGAGACGTAGGGTAATCCGAGGTGTCAAAAACGTGCAAGTCCTTCTTCATGTCTGCATACAAGTCGGATGTTTGAATAGTATACATCAGACTGTCTGTATCTGTCATTAACAATCTAACGTTGCGGCCGTACTTGGCGACAGCATAACGATAATGAAAGTCGTACATTATTGTTTTGCTAACGTCAAGCACCGTGAAGCCGACATACACGGGACGAGAAAGAACGATGGATTTTTTACGGAGTGAGAGCCCCACCAGATCGTTCGTATAACGAATCATACGTTTTAGCCTAGGTGTGGAAACTAGTTTTTGAAGCCGTCGTTCATCTGAGACTAGTTCAAAGTCTATATGTTTCCGTACGTTCTCCAGCGACTTGCCGTATACGGCGTTGTTCATCAGTTTGAAAAGGTCTTTTTCAAAGCTGTTGACGGCTGCTTGCCTCTTGCGGGTGTTGAAATCGATAAACGGTTTCAACCAAGCGCTTTGCTTAAAACACAACACCCTATGAGTCGCTTTCAGCTCTAAACCAAGACTTAAATACAATTTCAAATTTCGATAATGGAGAACGTAATTTTGATTGTCCTCCAAAGTCGTTAACAACTTCTCTACGGATGACCCTGATTCGTTATACGATGATCTGTATATACTCTCGTGTAAACGTTTGGAAAAGGGAGAAAGGATATCGGATGTTACGCGCTGGCGCACAGGTGCAAGCGGGTAGTCGGAATGCAGGTCGTGTAGGGTATTAGGATAGTGTAGGTCGACTTCGAGGATGTACCCAATGTCGGAATCATCACTCACATTACGTACGTCCAAGGACTCGATTTCGTTACGCTCGAGCCATCGGAAGTCTGCGTAAGGGAGTGGTTGCGACATGGCTGCACCGTATAGATTGTTACAGTCCGTATACAGAATGAAGGAGGTCGGTTTCGAAACATCGTACTGATCTGGGATCAAAGGGTTGTTAGCGACAGCATGACGGTTGGATATCATCGCTCAGCCTCCACGGACCCCAGACTCTACAAACAGATGTTGATTTATCTCTGTCAACAGCTCTAATTCGACCCCTGTCATTTTTAGCATCGCGTTCCAAGCGAGTCCGGGAAGCGAGTAAAAATGACATGGGTCCAAGCAGTAATCGCGTAAGGCCATGTCCCGAAAACTTTCAAAGACATCGGCCAGCAGCATTACGTCTGTCAACAAATACAAATCATGGTAATCTCCAAACGTACGCAGATTGAATGCACTCCACACGTTTTGTGCGTGCTCGTAATCTGCGTCCGAAATAGATGATTCCATCAACCGGTTATCAAAGTGTTCACGAGCGGGTAGACTTGTTTCGTTGAACCGATCAATACTGTCAACGTACGCGTATGGGTATACCCCCTTGCGTACGAGCAAATTGGTCTGTTCATCGAAACCCCGTCTAAAGCATTTCCTCTCTAAGCAAAGGAAATTGGCTCCCGGACGTGGACAGATTGGTAACGAGTGTGTCCAGAGAGCGATTAAGAAATTGAAAAGAGTTTACGAAACGCAAGGGACCCAGGGAGAACGACACGTAACGCTCGCTGGATGTCGCGATGCAGGATACGCGTTGGTCCTTATATTTTCCTAAACCCAGCATTAAATGGTGACAGTCGTAGCCACGAAGGTTATGAAAGAAGACGGGGATATGACGAGGCATCTTGTAGCTCAGATTACAGCTATTATGGGCTGCTCCCAAGAATTTCCCCGTAAGATGACAATGATTGCGTACCTTGTCATCGTCTGTCAAAGGGCGCTCACATAAATGACAAACGGTGGCGTTAGTGAATGCAACATTGTCATCATCGGACATAATTAATTGTACGTTATGTCGTACTACCTTCATCATATCCTCGGCGTCTTTCATCAACCACGAGAAGAAAGTGTCTACGACGTTTTCACCCCGATAAACTTTAGCCTCTCTCCAGAGGCTGTGCGTGTGATCGACGATAGCATAGGTGAAACCTGACGGAATATGCATCGCTTCGTATGATGTGGACGATACAGGAGGAGAAGTTATTTTCTGACGGGCACCGCTGCTATCGACTGAGTAGAATTCACCTAACTCGTGCACTGTCGTCGGGACGTTGTTACCAGGTGAACACGATTGAAGCGGAGTGATGAGGGACTCGAAGTCGGCGTAGACGGTGAAGGGTACTTTAAGACAGTGTGCGTAATTTTTAAAGGACAAAAACTTCTCCTCCTCCGTGGGCATTTTGGTTTTCTGCTCGCCGTAAGGTGTGCAGTAGGGGAGATGATCGGACAGACCATGTTCTGTGGTGAAACGATGCAGGCAGTAGTCGCAGTAAAATGATTTATGAGCGTGTTTTGTTAGGGATGATAACAATCTACTCATGTTACTGAAAATACAGTAATGTTTTCGGCTATTTGTATCGGACAGAAGCAAAAGATTAATGTGATGCGACCTGTCCTTATTCGAGGTAATTCTCAGAGGGTAAACCTCATTTTTGTAATTCATTTTTGATATTGTCTTCTATATCATAGCCGAAAACGTTTATAGAAATGTTAGGATTCTGTGCTTCAAATTTGGAAATGGACTTTAATGAAACAGGGTACTCGATACCGTACATATTTAAGGTGTTTATGAATGGGATGTATTTTGAAGCACGGTCTTTATGTTGTTCTTGAGGGTGTATGTGGGCTAGAACAGACCACAGAAAACACAATTCATCTTGGGGGTTCTTGATGTTGACTACTGCCTTGGTGAGTGAGAGTTTTCGCGGGGTTGGAAGGTAGGAGGACGCTGCTAGAGGCTGGTACCGTCCAACAACCAGTTCCAGCTTCAGTACAGTGTCCACCGACCATCCGCTCCCGTCACGGGTAAAATTAGATATGCTATTGAAGATTTTATCGTAGGAGTCATCGAGTAGACAATTCAACTCGTCGCTGTCGTCCGTGAGCAACGTGCGACAACGTCCGTGGAAGACGGCGTCTTTCGTTACCTCTTTCTCCTCACCACTGTCACCATCTACCACGGTTTTGGTAAAACGTATCCTGCACGCAATATGCCACTTGATATTGCGTAAACGTGTCTGCTCTGCCTGAATATCCTCATGCAATAAAGGACGTGCCTCAGTCATTACGAATACTATGTCATGATCCGACGCGTTGACGTTCACTGGAAGGTAGTCGAAGGTTGTGATGCACCCTCGGACACTACTGTTCCTCTCGATATAAAACCGAGTCACAACTGAAACAATAGAAACATGAGTATTATTAACCAATAGGAATGATAAATAACGTGTACACAAATTCATGTTTGTAGTAAATAAATAACACTCGTCGGGGTAATATGTCAGTTTATTACAAACCGTGAAGATGTCGGCTACTCCTGATTTTAGTATTGAAAGTGAAAGAATAAAATCGTTCAAGTATTGGGAAGTGACGTTTATCAGCCCCGACGAGTTAGCGTTTGCAGGGTTCTACTTCTACCCTAGAAATTTCGATGTTTGTGGGCATAGTATGTCATTCGTAGACGATAGAGTTAAATGCTTTTGTTGTGGAATTGAATTAGTTGATTGGAAAGAAGGTGACAAACCTATGAAGGAACATGAAAAATTTTCATCTACATGTCAATTTCTAAACGATGTTAAGAGAGAGAGTTTTCATACACACCAATAGACATAGTATGACTCAAACGTTAATTCGTATCAGCAAGTTTGCACGCTACATAATTACAAAAAATAATTTCTTAACTGTGACAATTGGTATTGAACTTTTTACCTTGTTCAGTCTGCTTCTGCCCACGTCCCTGCTGAAGGTTGGCCATGATCTTCAAGAGAGAGAGAGAATGAATGAATACTGAAAAACAAAAGGAACTGTTATAACACTGGTATTTTGTTAGTGTATCTTAAACGTTTTATATCAATTTGTAACATACAATTTGTAGCGCAGCAACATGAACGAGTGGTAAGTAAGACGCTGTTGCAAAGTTCATCGGTTATATATAGTGCGAGTGTCGATGCGTGTGCAACTGTACTAAAAAAGCTGTTATGCACATGCGCAAATAATTCACATGCACTTACGTAGATGACTAAAAAAGAGATGATTTACATAATAAATGTACGCTTAGACCAACTATTTGTTAGTTCGAGAAAATTAAGTTTATTTTCGCACGCGCGCACACATTGGGTTGAATCATGTACACGTTAGGTCCAATTACGTTTGTTACACGTTGTGTCGCACTGACCTGATATTTATAGATGACCTCCATACAAAACACAGATAACAGATTTAAATAATAATAATTTCATGCTTGCAATATATACAACCTATGCACCCAAACTTATAAAGCATCAAACTATATATCCTTCGTTGGGTTGTACACAAACGCACGCAACGTAACCATAGACATACACACACGCGCGCGCACGCGCACGCACACGACGTAACCATACACACACGCAACGCGCGCACACATTGGGTTGAATCATGTACACGTTAGGTCCAATTACGTTTGTTACACGTTGTGTCGCACTGACCTGATATTTATAGATGACCTCCATACAAAACACAGATAACAGATTTAAATAATAATAATTTCATGCTTGCAATATATACAGCCTATGTACACAAACTTATAAAGCATCAAACTATATATCCTTCGTTGGGTTGTACACAAACGCACGCAACGTAACCATACACACATACACACGCATACGCACGCACACGACGTAACCATACACACACGCAACGCGCGCACACATTGGGTTGAATCATGTACACGTTAGGTCCAATTACGTTTGTTACACGTTGTGTCGCACTGACCTGATATTTATAGATGACCTTCATACAAAACACAGATAACAGATTTAAATAATAATAATTTCAGGCTTGTAATATACAACCCATGTACACAAACTTATAAAGCATCAAAATATATATCCTTCGTTGGGTTGTAATTATTACTAAACAGTAATACATGCTTAGAATGAAAATATTTGCTATGATTTTAGTAACATATAACAGCGTCTTACATACCACTCGAATCTATATATAACGTTCTGTTTCAGATAATAATAATAGTTTGAATATAAAAAGACTGTGTATGAATACAAAGAAATATCAAACACAACAGATCAATTATTTGAGTGAACGTGATTGTGTATGTGAGTAGGAAAACAAACGAACCGGTAAACATTATGAATTTCCATATGATTACAACAACAGCTTAACTCAAGAACGCACGCTTAAAATTCAGCTATACCTAAAATATGTCCTCAATTAGAAGTGTGATATAAAAAGTACAGTAAGAATATATTTCAGAAATTGTAATTTGATCACACACACACACACACACACACACACACACACACACACACACACACACACACACACACACACACACACACACACACACACACACACACGCACATACACTTATTTGAATTAGTCATGTATTAAATCAATAAATAATGCACTTGATAATGTTTTTAATGCGAATAATTTTTTTTTATGTTTAAATAAATTCTGTACATACAATAAAATTATGATGTACACTTAACTCAAGAACGCACGCTTATAATTCAGCTATACCTAAAATATGTCTTCAATTAGAAGTGTGATATAAAAAGTACAGTAAGAATATATTTCAGAAATTGTAATTTGATCACACACATACACACACACATACACACACACACACACACACGCACATACACTTATTTGAATTAGTCATGTATTAAATCAATAAATAATGCACTTGATAATGTTTTTAATGCGAATAATTTTTTTTATGTTTAAATAAAATCTGTACATACAATAAAATTATGATGTACACTTACCAAACTAGCGTATGTTGACTACACGTACTTAAAAAATGACGAACGTTGTGTATATTGAAGCTCACACGCTAAATTCAGCTATACCTAAAATATATATCATCAATTAGAAGTGTAATATAAAGTACGTTAAGAATATATTCAGAAAATTGTAGCAGACATAATAATTTGATCATACACACACACACACATATGTATTAAATTCAAATATATATCTTCAATTAGAAGTGTAATATAAAGATACGGTAAGAATATATTTCAGAAAATTGTAATTTGATCATACGCACGCATACACATACATGTATATTATTCAATAAATAATGCGCTTAATAATGTTTTAATGCAAATAATTTTTACGTTTAAATAAAATCTGTACATACAATAAATTATGTTCACTTACCAAACTAGCATGCGTTGACTATACACAATTAAAAAAATGACGAACGTTGTGTATATTGAAGCTCACACGCTAAAATTCAGTTATACCTAAAATATATATCTTCAATTAGAAGTGTAATATAAAAGGTACAGTAAGAATATATTTCAGAAATTGTAATTTGATCATAAACACACACACACACACACACATGTATTAAATTCAAATATATATCTTCAATTAGAAGTGTAATATAAAAAATACGGTAAGAATATATTTCAGAAAATTGTAATTTGATCATACGCACGCATACACATACATGTATTAAATTCAATAAATAATGCGCTTGATAATGTTTTAATGCAAATAATTTTTACGTTTAAATAAAATCTGTACATACAATAAATTATGTTCACTTACCAAACTAGCATGTGTTGTCTACACAGGAAGTTGCGTACAATAATACAAACAGTCTTTCAACTATTAAAATGCAGTGATAGATTTATCAGCACACGCAAGCAGTCAATGAGAAATTATCATTGATTTTCTTGCGTATATATTGTTCTCTGGTAGTGGGGAAAGCAAGTGTCTGCTTTGGTAGTAAATACTTTCTAATCCATAATTACTTGCGGTGCTGCTAATAATTGTCATGCGTCAAATTAGAAAGTGAAAGTAGGATGTAGCGAATACACAATGGTTTATTTCCTTATAAACTTCTGAACATACATGCAATTAGTTGTATAGTAATCAGAAATGTGTGAGAGAGAGAGAGCGAGAGAGAGACAATTTAATAGTTTGAATTTCATACCACAAGGTAAACTATATTTTTAAGTCGTGGGTTGTTTCTTGCAATCACGAAAATTATTATTTAAAACTGATAATTGTTTTATTAAAATCTTAGTGCTATATACTAGACAATGGCCGTAATACACTTTGCGTACGGTCATTATCGGATACGTGCCAAATTAATTGCCGACGGCGACGACGACTCTGCTCCCCCACCTGCTAAAATTCCACGTTACACCACCTGTTAAAAACAAAAACAACAACAACAAAATTCTCATTGTGATATCCTTAGTTATTGCCTCTCCAAACTTCAGTTCGGACGGCAGTAAACGTAAGTTTGTGTATTATTATTATTGTGACGATATTTGTGTTTATACATATTAGTTTGTAATGTGTGGTTTCTTTTTTTTTATAGTATAATGGAAAACGCTGCTGTAATAATTGACTTTCACTGCTTTTATGATGACAACGGCAATTATATAGTAAAGGAATTGTCAGTCATGGACATAACACGTTTTGCATGCAGACATTGGATTTTCGCTCCGCCTGCTACAGTCGTTACGAATTCGAAATACACTAGAGCCAACTGCTGGTTAACGATAAACTATCATGGTCTCAGATGGAGTGAAGGAGAGACACCGTACGACAATCTTGTTTCAGTGTTAACAACGTATACGAACATATATAAATTCCGCCAACTATACATGTGTGTGTGTGATATTTAACATGATTTTTATGTTGATTGTATTGTTATGTTGCAGGTTCTGTGCAGGTTGCTTCTCCTACAAGTACGACACAATTATATATAAACTTTTCGAAAAAATATCAATTTTATAATGTATTTATTTATGAATTGTGAATTTATAAACTTAAAAAAAAAATCAATTTTATATTGTGAATTTTAAAATATTGTTAATATATTTAATCATTTAAACAAATTATGGCTTTATTTTATTTTATTTCACTATACACCTCTGAACATGTGTACAATTAATTTTATTTTTTTGTGAACTGTATTACTTGTGGGAACCGTTACATAAGAAGATTTGTATGAATTTCAACCACCGTTTTCATCTGTAACAACATGTGTGTATAATTTTAATTTATTTCGCTATACACCACTGAACCTATGTGTGTAATTATTTTGTAAACTGCGTTGTTACCTGTGAAGGAACTGTTGTAGCAAACGTTAACACTAGAACGATTATATTATTATTATTCAGTGATATATACATACAATTTTAAACACTTCAAGGATTGGATTTCTACTCGTCATTTGTAACGATATACATACAATGGACGCAGAGAGAGAGAGAGAGAGAGAGAGAGAGAGAGAGAGAGAGAGAGAGAGAGAGAGAGAGAGAGAGAGAGAGAGAGAACACACATGTAAGTAGTTGACAACACACACGCACACATAGTTAATATTTGCCAAATATATATATTTCTAAAATCATATACAGACCCCCCTAACAAGGATCAATCACACTGACTGATACATCCTGCATTATAAAACTATTAATTAATTATTTAATACATTGAAAAATGAAGACGACGTTTTGACAACGAGTGAGAGAGAGAGAGAGAGAGAGAGAGAGAGAGAGAGAGAGAGAGGGCGTTTGTAAGTACGTACACAGTTAATATTTGTCGAATATATATTAAAACTACACGCACTTTCTCTATATGCGTTATTGTTATGTTATGTTTTGTGTGAGTACCCACCTGCTGTCTGATCTTGCAGATTCTTCCGACTAGGGCGTGTGGATTTTGGATTTGAAGTTCGCAAGCTAGTAATCTCAACTTATTACAACAACACACAAAATAAGTTACTTTAAAGGGGGAGAGTTTTGTGAGACTGGTAGGCTTTATCGTACAACAATAAAACACTGTTATATGGGGTAATAAAACGTTGTTTATTACACCAACAACACACAAGAATAGAATGGTTATTATCTATGAATTTCTTACTGTCTAAACAATGAATCGATATTTTTCGATTGATCAATAGTTGAAACAAACTGAACTCGATCTTTGGCGAGTTAATTGCAATTTAAATTTTATTTTATTAATTGATTTGAATTTAATTAAATTTATTTAATTAAATTGAATCTAAGTGTTCATGAAACAAAATTAAAACTCTGAAATTAATTAGAATAATTAATTAAAATAAATTAGACGTGACAGTCTAGTTCACGTTATTTCATTTCTAGTGATTCTACTTCTGATATACTGCAGTATGATCTAAGATTAGATTGTCAGTTAAGATTTGTATAGCGCTTTTATACTACTTCTATTTCTTAACTATAACTTACTAAAACCTTAAACTGCTATACAGATTATCACAACGAATTTACTTTTTAATTACTAGAGTCTTTGCTTTTTGTTTGGCACCTGAATTATTTGAATTACAATGTTTTAATTGAAAAATAGAAAATTTGATCTGAAAAATAAATAAGTTGATTTTGCTTTCCTGTTACTGAAGAGGATGTCGTCCCGATTTATCCCTCGTCGATTCGAGTCCTTGGTTAGAGAAAGTAATCTGCTTAGAACTGCTGGATTCGGTCGTGGAGTTCAAAATTCGGCAACACTCTGCTTCCTTGCTGTTTGTGAATATTTTTAACGTCTGCTGTTGTCTGCTGGAACTGCTTCCTGTCCCTCGTCGATTCGCACGTTGCACGTCAGCGTGTGTGTATGTGTGTGCTTCTTTCGAGTGGTCGCTCTGCTCGTCAGCTGTTCACCAATAATTTAGACGGCCTCTCTGCTGTATTCTTGAAGTCTGGTCTTGAAGTCTGGTGGATCTCTTGCGTGCTTATGACTATCTGGTAGTACACAATAAGCTTGGTTGATGTACTGAAGAGTATCTCGCCTTTACGTAGCAATTACGAGCTATACAGATGATCTGTACTTGGTGTGTTCGTAATTGCGTGTGTGTTGACCACGTAGAGTCTTCTTGTTGATCTTCACCACTTTGGTTACTAGACGATCGAAGGACTACGTCTTAACTTCGTGAGTACTGACAGAAGAGTGAGGTTTCAACCATAAAACACCGCACTAGCCGGGGCTCGCATGAAATGATTTCATTGGTCGACACACTCTCCCTACCACATAAAATTTCGAATTCCCCTGGTCCGTGAGAATGAAGTCTGGTTCCCACAGACGGAGAATAGAATATTATTATCTAATATAATTATCCGGCGGAACCAATTTGTCGCTGCGGATATCCTGTGCTTATTTAATTTTGCAATAACTTGGTTGCAAACCAAGTTGTGTGAAATCTAAAATATACAATCTGTCAGAAATTATTATCTTTATAACATACTACAATCTCATTACTGTAACTCTATTTCTACAGAAGTTATTCAATTATTTTAATTAACTCTTTCATTTGTTAATTATATTGCATCAAATTTGCACACGTTATCATTAATATCTCGGTAAACATTTTGGCTATGTTAGATTTCGCCTTTATTTATTAGTTTCCGAGATATTAATAATTAACAGTTTGGGTGTGGTCGCTTCCTTGTACAGCGAACTGATTACATAATGACCACGTGTGCGTTGCTTTACACAGCATTATTTTCAATGCTCTACATTCAAATGGAGTTTTGACTGTTACTTTTATTTAAATATGCTTTCAGTATGCGGTAAACATATAACCCCAAATAGTTAATATTTGGTTCCGTTATATATTCCCACACCCGCTTTAAAAAAAAATGAATGTAATAATTACAGTTATTTTTTTTTTCTTAATCATTACACACATATTCTGTAATCATTATTCTTATTACCTATACATTGTATTACTTATTCTGAAGACACGTACACAAGTGTTAATGTTATTGCATTATATACAATTTAACTCTAAATACTTGTATTAAAATATTATATTTGCAACTTACTGTGTATTAATGTTTTTTAAACGACTAGTACCTTTGTTTATAAACAGTAGCACGTGTGCAAAGGAATTTGCTGACAGTATTTACAATCGTTATCGCCGGGCGCGCGTCTAATTGCTTGACCTAGTTTTCAAATGTCGGTCAGCAGCTTATCGCGTGACGTAACTATTTCCTGCCGTGTGCTCGTTCAGTTGTATACGCTTATTATTTATCGCGATAGGAAAACATTATTATTAATACACAAGTTATCTATAATTATTATTAATAATATTATAAAACACAAATTATTTATTTTAAATTTAATTATTATAATACAATTATTATTAACTCTAAATACTATTTATTTATTTATTTATTTTTTAAAGTCTTATTATTTCGTCGCGACGCGCTTTGGAACGCCATGCTACTCAAAGTATTTTCTCAAAGAGCTCGCATGGTATTTACCGATCGTTTTCGTTCGGTCGAGCGTCGTAACGATAAACGTGTGAGGCGCGAGTTGTTGAGCCAACAGATAGGGACCATTATATAAACGAAAAAAACTTTGCGGCCACATTTATGTCTCTTCGGCCTACAGGATTCGCCTTGAGCAGTACTTTCTCGCCTACTACAAAGTTCGTTAGTTTATGAGTCGTATTAAATTTGTCTGCCCTTTTTCGCCCTTTTTCAACTATTCTTTCCCTCACAAGTTGATTTTTACATTGTACCGGCAGAGGTAGATTATAAGTCTTTGGCTTACTTAAATAATTATCCCAAAACCTCTCTGGCGTGGTTCCAGAGTCTAATTCTGCTGGTGTGTATTCCGTGGTATCGTGATAACTCTCATTTATTGCCTTTTCGAAGAACGGTAAGAACTCGGGCCATTTACTTTGTTCCTTATAGCAATAGATACGGAACATTTTACCGATTTCCCGATTCACCCTTTCGGCAAGGTTTCCCTGTGGTCGTCGTATCGAGGTTAGGACTGCTTTGATACCGTTACGTTCCAGGGTGGCTGCCCAGTGTTTGTTTTGGAACTGCTTTCCCTGGTCACTAAGTACGTTCCTTATTGGTCCATGTTGTGGGATATACTTATTAAGTATAATATTTAAAACGGACTTTGTGGTGGGCCTAGGGATCGCATAAAGGCTAACTTTTTTAGTAAACACATCGACGCAAACTACCATGTGTTTTAGATTTCTGGTAGCCTTGGGTAATGGTCCCAGAAAGTCGATGGCGATCATCTGTCCCTTACCTTCCGTTATCACATTGGCCATGGGAACGTAAGTGTGCAAGTTTGGTACTTTCGCTGTCTGGCATGGATAACATGTTTTTAGCAATTTCTTTACCCTACGGTACATGTTGGTTATTGTAAAATCCTCCTGCAATATTTTGACACATTTTACAGGAGATGCGTGCGCCATTTTCATATGTAAAGATTGTGTTACACACGCAAGCATCGCTGGAGACAATACCACTTTCCATTCGCCCTGTAACAATTTATACAATAAATTGTCTTGTATAAGATAGTGAGGATTTGGGTGAGCTGCTAACCTTAGCTTTTTAGCAAGGAGTGCGAGGTTATCGTCCTGCTCGCGTCCTAAGTTCTGTAGCATATTAGTAGCTTCAGGCGCGACCGTGTATTGCATATTTAACACTCTCAACTCGTCGTCAGCTGCTTCATATACCTCCTCCTTTTCTACGGGCGGATATCTACTTAGAGTGTCTGCGGTGGTATTCTCTGATCCTTTGCAATATTTAATAGTGAATGAGTACTCCTGAATAGCTAACACCCATCGTGTTAGTCGGGAATTTGCTAATCGACATTTTAATATAAACGATAACGCCTGATTATCAGTGTGGATCTCGAAATGGGTACCGTATAGGTAGTGTCTGAATTTTCTGAGTGCGTTTATTATGGCGAGTATTTCTTTCTCGGAAGTACAATAGTGCAACTCAGCGCCTTTGAGCGTTCGATTGGCGTATGCTACAACATGAAGACTACCTTGTTCGTCTTCTTGGTGCAACACGGCGCCGATAGCGTACTCGCTAGCGTCAGTGTACATTACGTACTTCCTACCCTGCTGTGGATGGAACAATTGTAAATTAGATTGGAACAGGCACTTAACCCTCTCAAACGCATCGTTCTGTTCAGAACCCCATTTCCACTTTATATTTTTGCGTACCAGCTGTAGCAACGGGACTGTATATTCAGCGTATTTGCTGGTAAATTTCCTGTAATATCCCGTGAGTCCAAGGAATGCTCGCAGTGCTTTGAGGTTCTTGGGCACCGGGAATTCCACAATACTCCTGAGCTTCTCTGGGTCCGTACTGATACCTGTAGCTGAGATTATATGTCCCAGGAACTTCATTTGGGACTTTACAAACTCGCACTTGTGTAGCTTGAGCTTGATGTTTGCTAACCTCAGCTTCTGGAAGACGCTCCACAGATGCTCGAAGTGTTCCTCCAACGTGCGGGATATGACGAGGATGTCATCAACGAATATTACTGTGTATGGGTCTACCTCAGGTCCTAGAGCTCTCTCGAGGCATCTTACAATCGCAGCGAGACTCGTGCTAAGGCCAAAATGTACCACCTTGTGTTGATAGCATTTGTTATTGAATATAAATGCTGTATACTTACGATCTTGCTCACACAGCGGGACCTGCCAGAAGCTTGCTGTTAGATCTAACTTCGTGAGGTACCTGGCTCCTTCACATTTAATGAAGAGGTCCTCCGCTGTCGGTGCGCAGTCAAACTCTTTCTCTACGAGACTGTTTAAGTTCCTCATATCCAGGCAGAGTCGGATCTCTCCAGTCTTCTTGCGGACGACCAGCAGTGGATTGAGGAAGCTGCTGTTAGATCTTTCTATAATATCTTCCTCCAACATCCGCTGTATCTCCTGCTGGACCTCAGCCTGGTATTTTATAGGGACCTGGTAGATTCTCCTTATGAACTTCTCCGGCTCTGTGAGGTGGATTCTGTGTTCATACACTGACGAGATTGAATGTTCTTCACTGAAGATATCGCTGAATTCTTCTTGCAGCGACGACAATCTCCGTTCAGTTCGGGAATCTAAGGTGGTCTCCCCCTCTTCACATTCTTTATAATGGATTACTTGTTTTGGTGGCCGTGTGATTTTAATTGGGTCACCATGGTTTTGTGTGTGTGTCTGTGTGTTCAATTTAAAAGTGTAACTAACATTGTCAATGGTACATTTTAATAAGTGTTCACTGGTGTTAATTTCCGCAAGTATTTGTTCTAATACATCTACCCCCAATAACATATCACATATTAAATTGTTTATACCCACTACACACACTTCAAATTGCACTTCGTCTAGCATGATAGTTAGATAGTATTGAGTGTCAATTTTTTCTTTTGTATCGGTAGCTGTTCGTATATAAAATTGATTGATTGGGAGTGATGGGGCCGTACGAAAATATTTTTTATTGGTACGCAGGAACCTTTCACTGACGCCGGATACAACGCTACCGGTATCCAACAGAATTCGTGTGGGAACGCTATTGACAAAGGCGTGTAACACCGGACACGCCGCGCTCACAGGCCTTTGTTGCGTGAGACCGGATTCTAGCAACGGATCCCTGACATCCGGTGGGAACACATTATTAACGGGCACACAAGTTACATAATTAAAAGTACACATTTCACACAATATATAATCCTTATAATTAACATGCTTATATTTACACAATTTTTCCGAATTTATAGCGCGTCCTTGCTGGATGCGCATTTTGGCACGTTTTTTGTAGCTTGGTAATTTTTCGATTTATTGTTCGATTTTTTATTGCCCTGTGAGTCGCTGTCTTTTTCAGTTGTATCAGCTTTGGCTAATTCGACCGTTTGAATCGCTCTAATTTGTGCCCCGTCGTTGCCTTTACCCTGCCCTTTTGGTCTACCAAAATTTTGTTTACCCTTGTACTCAAAGGTTTTATTTGGCTGTTTTGACGGTGTTTGGGGTGGAGTAGAACTGGTACTCGGTTTTTGATCCGTTTGCTGATGGTACTGTAGTCGCGTATTCTGCCCTTCATTATTTCGGCGAAAATCGGGATTATAACGCCACCCACCAAAATCAAAAACCGTCTCACTTTGGGACACTAGAATGAGGAGTTCGTCTACCGTGCGAATACCCTGCGTAAATACAGCTACTCTAATATTATGATTAAAATGGTAGGCAAGCTTCGTGACTATGTCAATCTCCGCAAATGCTGGGGTTAAATGCTTCGCGCGTTCGACCTGCTGGATTATATAATTTTCGGCGGTAATACCCATTTTCTTATCAAACCGGCCATATTCCAGTTCATTGCGCAGAAGTCGTTGGGTATGCGAGTTCCAGTACCGGCTTTCAAATTTTTGTTTGAACTCCGCGTATGTGGACACTCTATCGCGTACAATGTTATACCACTTACGCGCCGAATCACGCATCGCGTTAACCACCCACTGTATTTTGTCTTGATCTTCTAGTCGGGAACCTACTCTAGCCATTTCACTCTCACACGCTAATAAAAATTCAATGGGGTTTTCGTTATTTTCCCCCGTAAAATACACGCGATTTTTCTCGTCGACAGGACCTTGTACCAAAATATTTGGAGCAGATCTCCTTCGTACCTCCTGTCGTACTTTCAGAATCTCGTCGTTTAACGTTTGTAAAACACTCTCTTTATTAGAGGCAATGTTAGATCGCGTCTCTACAATTGAAGCGTCTAATTTATCTACTCGTCGTTGCGTTTCGGTCACGTCCGCGTGAATCTTTACCTCTAGGGATTCCATCTTCCTGGAGACGTCTAGGGTTTGCTTTTCACAACGGCTTATGTGATCCTTAAACCGGCCTTCCATACGTGTTACTTGTTCAATAAACGATTTTTGCATAGTGGTCTCAAAAACCTTAAACCGTTCATTGATTTTAGTATCGACCGTATTTACTTTTTCGGCAATTTCCGCGACTTTCACCGTTAACTCGGTTACGCTTTCGTCTATTTTCGCAGTTAATTCTTTACTACTTTCTTTATTACTTTGCTTAATCTCGGCGTTTATGTCAGCGTTACTTTGTTCTAATGCTTCGGTTAGACTAACTTTTTGTGCTTCGATTTGGGACTTTATTTCTGCGTTGCTAAGTTCAAATTTCGCGTTCATATTTTCGTTCATTTGTTGTATTTGTTTAAGTATTTTATCCATATCCATTTTAAATAGACAACAATTTCAAATATAAACAATTCAAAATACACAGAACAGTTTCAAATACACACAATAACCCTACTGCTGTACGAACACCAGTCACAAAACTCTTTGGGGATTTTTTAGTTGGACGCCAGCTGTTTTACGCATTAAAACAGCAAAGTTTGTTTTAAAGTGAAAATTAAATTTAAATTGAATTTAATTTCTGGCCCCACGTGCAGGGCGACATTTATAACTTTAGTTATATGTCGTTCTGAACGTGAATTTAATTTGATGTACGTTTGTCGGGCCCCACGTTGGGCGCCATTTATAACTACACGCACTTTCTCTATATGCGTTATTGTTATGTTGTGTTTTGTGTGAGTACCCACCTGCTGTCTGATCTTGCAGATTCTTCCGACTAGGGCGTGTGGATTTTGGATTTGAAGTTCGCAAGCTAGTAATCTCAACTTATTACAACAACACACAAAATAAGTTACTTTAAAGGGGGAGAGTTTTGTGAGACTGGTAGGCTTTATCGTACAACAATAAAACACTGTTATATGGGGTAATAAAACGTTGTTTATTACACCAACAACACACAAGAATAGAATGGTTATTATCTATGAATTTCTTACTGTCTAAACAATGAATCGATGTTTTTCGATTGATCAATAGTTGAAACAAACTGAACACGATCTTTGGCGAGTTAATTGCAATTTAAATTTTATTTTATTAATTGATTTGAATTTAATTAAATTGAATCTAAGTGTTCATGAAACAAAATATAAAACTCTGAAATTAATTAGAATAATTAATTAAAATAAATTAGACGTGACAGTCTAGTTCACGTTATTTCATTTCTAGTGATTCTACTTCTGATATACTGCAGTATGATCTAAGATTAGATTGTCAGTTAAGATTTGTATAGCGCTTTTATACTACTTCTATTTCTTAACTATAACTTACTAAAACCTTAAACTGCTATACAGATTATCACAACGAATTTACTTTTTAATTACTAGAGTCTTTGCTTTTTGTTTGGCACCTGAATTATTTGAATTACAATGTTTTAATTGAAAAATAGAAAATTTGATCTGAAAAATAAATAAGTGGATTTTGCTTTCCTGTTACTGAAGAGGATGTCGTCCCGATTTATCCCTCGTCGATTCGAGTCCTTGGTTAGAGAAAGTAATCTGCTTAGAACTGCTGGATTCGGTCGTGGAGTTCAAAATTCGGCAACACTCTGCTTCCTTGCTGTTTGTGAATATTTTTAACGTCTGCTGTTGTCTGCTGGAACTGCTTCCTGTCCCTCGTCGATTCGCACGTTGCACGTCAGCGTGTGTGTGTGTGTGCTTCGTTCGAGTGGTCGCTCTGCTCGTCAGCTGTTCACCAATAATTTAGACGGCCTCTCTGCTGTATTCTTGAAGTCTGGTCTTGAAGTCTGGTGGATCTCTTGCGTGCTTATGACTATCTGGTAGTACACAATAAGCTTGGTTGATGTACTGAAGAGTATCTCGCCTTTACGTAGCAATTACGAGCTATACAGATGATCTGTACTTGGTGTGTTCGTAATTGCGTGTGTGTTGACCACGTAGAGTCTTCTTGTTGATCTTCACCACTTTGGTTACTAGACGATCGAAGGACTACGTCTTAACTTCGTGAGTACTGACAGAAGAGTGAGGTTTCAACCATAAAACACCGCACTAGCCGGGGCTCGCATGAAATGATTTCATTGGTCGACACACTCTCCCTACCACATAAAATTTCGAATTCCCCTGGTCCGTGAGAATGAAGTCTGGTTCCCACAGACGGAGAATAGAATATTATTATCTAATATAATTATCCGGCGGAACCAATTTGTCGCTGCGGATATCCTGTGCTTATTTAATTTTGCAATAACTTGGTTGCAAACCAAGTTGTGTGAAATCTAAAATATACAATCTGTCAGAAATTATTATCTTTATAACATACTACAATCTCATTACTGTAACTCTATTTCTACAGAAGTTATTCAATTATTTTAATTAACTCTTTCATTTGTTAATTATATTGCATCAAATTTGCACACGTTATCATTAATATCTCGATAAACATTTTGGCTATGTTAGATTTCGCCTTTATTTATTAGTTTCCGAGATATTAATAATTAACAGTTTGGGTGTGGTCGCTTCCTTGTACAGCGAACTGATTACATAATGACCACGTGTGCGTTGCTTTACACAGCATTATTTTCAATGCTCTACATTCAAATGGAGTTTTGACTGTTACTTTTATTTAAATATGCTTTCAGTATGCGGTAAACATATAACCCCAAATAGTTAATATTTGGTTCCGTTATAATATATAAACTTTCTAAAATCATATACATGCTCGGTAATGACCACTAACGAGAGAGAGGAGAAACGGTTTGAACATATTGTTCTGCTATGAAATATACAAACACCACACAACACAACCAAACAACATACTAAACGACCAATTACAATATAAATCACATACACTTTTCGACACAATTATACAAAAAACAAACAATAATTTGGATCCCCGCGCCAATCCCCTTCCTCTACACACCACCCCCACTATACCTTCCAAGCAACAACCGTTACAAAGTACTGGCAGTCTGTTTCTAAGCTGACGAAGGCGAACACGGCGCCGAAACGCATTCGACGAAAAAGACAAGTAAGTTTCACAAGAGAAAGTTTCATTATTATATAAAGTGTAGTGCTGTGAAAAAAGATGATGAACAAACAAGACAACTATAAGATTTGTTTGTTTTCAACTGATGGAAGGGTACAACGAAGCTATCTTACTAACTAAGATTATGTTTCGCTTACGAACTAAACAATTGTCAAATTATAACCTAGTAATTCTGCAAAAATACCATTATTTTTACATAAAGCATTTTATAATTTTTTAACAAATAAGTCTGGATTTATAGTCTGTCTCGAGGTAATAGACAGGCTACTAAAACTATTATGGATTACCACAGGACACCAAAATATATTTTTTATCGATTTATTAAAAAAGTCGATATAAAACAAAACACGTATATGTCATTCCTAACCCAATCGCATCCTGTAATGGCCCAGTAGATGTATTCCACCATCCACTAAGATGTTTAAGAAAATTTAACGGTTTAAGTTCATTTTGAATTTTGTAGTCTTCTTTGTTTTGCTTCCTCGAGTAGTGTTGGTGAATGTTCCTTACGATGAATTATTTGAACACTGTTCTTAATGCTGGTTTTGGTAATTTCTTCTCTAATTGAAGGCATCTTTAAGTCTTTGTATGGGGCATTCTTAGTTATTTATGATTGCTGGGAGGACTTTGTTTTGTTTGTAAAACTTTCAATTGCTTGTTAAGTCGCAAATTCAGAGAAGAATTTATGGACCAGTATGGGACGGAGAGACGTGGAGGATAAGAAAGATTCGTGAGCTAAGAGACCTTTATGGAGAAGCAGACATAGTTGCGGCAGTGAAGGCGCAAAAGTTGAGATGGTTGGGGCACGTGGTGAGAATGAGAAGTGATCGAGGCCCAAAAATTGCATTGGAAAGGAAGTCGGAGGGAGTAAGGAGGAGAGGACGTCCGAAGAGGAGATGATGTGGAGATGAGAAGGGGATTTGAGGGAGATGCGAGTGGTAGGTTGGAGGAGTAAGGCTCTGAACAGAGAAGAATGGGGAGGAGAATCATTGAGCAGGCCAGGGTTCTCTACAGGGACCGTAGTACCACAGGAGAGAGAGAAGTCGCAAAGGGATGTGACGTATGTCCGGATAGGCTTCAGTATAACTTTGTAGAGCAGTAGCATTTTTTCTCTTGGCACCTGTGACCTTCCCCTAGAGTTTAGTGAAATTGTTTAAATTTTACTCTAAACTGATTTAGCACATATGAGATGTGCTATGTTAGTGTACTGCCGAGATTAATTCCTAAATGTTTGACAATTTCGTTTTGCGGTATCAATATGTTTTCCATTTAGTGTGACAATTTTCTCTTTCCATAATAACAGTAACGTGGACCGATTTATTTTTATTGGTTTCATATACCAGCGTTTTAACCGTTTTTTGAATTTAGATTAATAACACAAGAGGACTGGGCTGAAGTTGCTGTGTCGCTGATATCGTTAGCTCGGTTTCTGATAAGTGTGCTGTAAATATTACGTGAATATAACGTAGAGGTCCGACAACTCTATCCTGTAGAATTCTAGGCTGCATGTTGTAGACGTCTGGGTATTCCTTTTGGTCATTTCCTTTTAAATGATCTGTTAATGACGTACGATTTCACTAGTACACACATTTTGTGTGAGATGCGCTTTAAGGCTGTAGAGTAGCCCTGTATGTCGTACCATATCGAAAGCTAAATAACTAATATTGAATTTACACATTAACCATTGTTAAATTTTAATTAATACAACTTTGCAATCTCTATAGATCTCTAATCCTCTTCGGGTGTCATGAAATTACTCTAACCTTTGTTGGAACTAAAAGTCCATAAATATTCGCTAACACAAAGCAAATCGTCTATTAAAAACAATAAATAATACGTATTAAAATAAACTAAAATATAAAATAAGATAAAATAAAAATTACATTACATATAATGGTAAATTTAAATTACATTACGTATTATTACAATTATAATAATAAAAGTTACATTAAACTTGACTAAAAACTAATGTGCAACCGATATCGGCAGTTGTGGAAACGGTTCGCCACGTCACAAATTAAACATCGACACAAAGCGTTTAAGAAAACAATCATTAACTTACAAAATACAATAAAAATATTAAAATGGAAGTATTAAAGTCATTTACTACTTTACATATTATTTTTAGATGGTTGAGAATACAATTTTATTTATACAACTTGTAGAGTGTTGTATATAAAATTTTATACACTAGGCATTGTTGAGCATAAGCGTGATGTCGCCAAACTTAATAATTTCATTTCACTTGGACGTAATAGTATGCCTACTTTGTCTCCATAAGAGTACTATCACTTTGTCTCCACATTTATATAAGTCTTTACACGAACTTTCCGCACATTTCACTGTCTTCTTTTTTCCTCTTACCATCCGTTTCCCCTTTATCTCTAATCGTCGACATAATTTGTTTCTTCTGGCCTCTGAGATTTCTACAACTGACATTTAAAATACAAATGTGTTTAGAAGGATAGTTTAAAAAATGTACAAGGGGTTAGGAATGGCACCAGATAGATATTATACCATTTGCTGTTTGATGACGACCAGGTTGTTATTGCGCAAGACGGGGAGGATGCTAATTATATATGCAACAAATTAGAGGAGGAATACCAAAAATGGGGTTTAAATGTGGATTACAGTAGAACCGAGTACCTGACGACTGACCCAATCAATTTATATATTGATGGGGATTTGATTAAAAAGCTTTTGTTATTTAGTATCAATAATGGAACTGGATGGATCATCTAATATAAATGTATGGAAAAGAACTTGTGAAGGCTGCAGAGCAAAAAGCTTGCACAACCTCCTGAAACGTTAGTGGAAAAGCTAATATTTATATTGTGGTGGTTGATTTGAAGATTATAGCCAATCTAATTTTGATAGATTCTCTAAATATGACATACTGTAGTCAGTTACGGTTTCTTAGGTTGATGAGATAGCAAACAGAGAATTGTTAGCACGTTTAATTAAGAGTTTTTTATGTAGTGTTCAGAAAAACAAATTCCTGAATTTTAATAGTTTATAACATTCACAGTACTTGAGATAATAAATAAATACACCATCAAAGGCCTCTTCGTTTCCCTAATGACCGTACAGCTTAATATTTTTTGCACTTTTTGTTGATTTACAGTTGAGTGATATGTGTTAAAGGTCACGGTTTTCTGATGTCCTACCTCAAGCACCAACTTTGTTTAACCGTTGTGGGAAAAAGTAGACGTAAAAATACAGTTTCCTGCCAAGACTTTGTTCGTAATTATGTTTTACGAATTATTTCAAATTTTGTATTCTTCGTCTGTACTCTGTTAGGAGTTGTTACGTGTAATAAGCATATGATAATACCATAACAGTTTCACTTTAAGAAATATTATTTGCACTGTGACTCAAAAAACTGTATTAAATTAAATTAATATTATAAAAATAAATTTAATGTAATATTTAAATACATTGGTATTTGATTTCAGCAGGCTTCTGAAACGACAATAGTGGACTAATACCCTATCAATTTATAAGTAAGTTCCTCACTGGATCCACTTTCTCCATGTGTCAAGCAGGTCTGTGCAACGCAGAAGTTGGGAAAATAATATTATAGGCTTATTATTTATATTTCTTTTATGAATTTGCTAACTGCTATAATTTTTTATTGTTCGACTAAGCTTTTCGTCATTGCTGACATCTTCAAGTCTTAAACAACCTTTATTTATTTTTATTTTTTTACTTATAATTTTTTTGTAACCATTTACATTTCGTCATTTTTTAGTGTGTTACTCTTATTATTTTAATTTATTTTTGTTTATTGTTTAATATATAATAAAATATTTCTTCATTTGTTAAATCCACTTTTATATTCATTAATTTATTTTTATCTTCTTTTTTAACTTTAAGTATTTCTAGTTCTTCTATTAATTTTTTTTTTTGCGGATTGTTTTCTATTTTGATTATTTCCATATTTTCATTGGGATTTATGAATTTATGGCCTGATTCGTTGAAATGTCTTGCATATAGTGAGTTCGTTACTCTAACCCCTTCTCCTTTTGCGTGTTCATTCATTCTAATTTTAAATTTTCTTCCAGTTTCGCCCAGATATATCTTATTACATTCCCCACATTTTAATTTTTATACGCCGCTTTTTTCTGTTAATGGAATTTCTTCTGTTTTATCATTTTTTATATATCGAATACATTTTTCGTTTTCTTTATTCCTATCTGTATTTCATATTTTTCGAAACATTTTTGTAACATTTTTGTTTGATATCCTATGTATGTTATTGCTCCTTTATATTTCTTTTCATTTGTTTTTTCTTTTTTGTTATTTTCTATTTCTTTATTTTCCTCTATTTTCTTAACTATTCTATTAATTATTTTAGGGTTGTAATTATTATTTTTTGCTATTTGTTGTATTTTCTTTAATTCTTTTTGTTTAAGTTCTTCATTTTCTAGATAATTTATAGCTCTATAGCAAAATGAATTTAATGCTGCCATTTTATAATTGACTGGATGATATGATTCTTGTGGAATTATTAAATCTGAGTATGTTTCTTTCCTATATATATCGAATTTGAGTTTGTTATCTTCAATTTTTATATTGATATCCAGGAAATTAATTTCTAATCCTCCAATTTCTTCTTGAAATTTTATTGTTTTTTCTATGTTATTTAGTTGTTCCGTAAATTTTTTAAATTCATTTACTTCACCTTCCCAAACTATTAGTATGTCATCTACATACCTGATCCATTTTTTAATTCTTCTTTCTTTATCTATATCTTTTAAAATTTTGATTTCAAAGCTATTCATGAATATCTCTGCCATTAATGGTGAAAGCGGTGATCCCATTGGTAATCCATTTTCTTGTATGTAAAATTTGTTATTAAATCTGAAGTAGTTCTGGCTTAGGCATAATTCTAATCCTTCTATTATTTCGTTTTTCCATTCTACATTACTTAATTTGTTTTTCTTTATTATTTCTACTGTTTTTGCTATTGGTATGTTGGTGTACATATCTTTTATATCTAATGACATTAATTTTGTCTTATTTGTTATGGTAATTTCTTTTAATCTTTCTATTACCTTTTTACTATTTTCTATGCTGTGGATTTCTTCTTTTTCATATGCCATTTTGATTCTTTTACTTATTTCTTTTGATATTTTGTATGTTGGCGAATTTATAAATGATACTATAGGTCTTAATGGCATTTCTTTTTTATGTAACTTAATTTGAGATCTAAATTTTGGAGCTTCAGGATTATGTTCTATTTTTTGTTTCTTTTGCCATTCTGTTAAATATGTTGTCTTTTTTATCAATTTCTTTGTTTGTGCTTGAAATTTACTTGTGTAATCATATTTTATTTCTTTATATGGTCCTTTTTGTATAAATTGTTCTGCTTTTTCGATATAATCTCTTTTGTTCATTACCACTGCTGTGTTACCTTTATCGGCTTTTATAACTATCAAATTGTTCTCCGTGATTTTCTTTTTTAATTCTCTTATATTTCTTTTTATTTGTGTTTCGTTTTTATCTCTTACATTTTTGTTTTTCTTACATATTTTTTCTACTATTTCTTTTACTTCACTTCTTAATTGTTTTTTAGTTTCTTCATTTTTTATTTTATCGATTATTCCTTCACATTCTATTATTGTATTTTCTTTATCTATGTTTGTTTTTGTTGCATATTTTAAACTTTTCCCTAATAATTTATGTTCATTTTCTGTAAACTTTGTTTCTGTTAAATTTAATACTTTTTCAGCAAATTTTATTTCTTTATCTTTTTCTTTATTTTTATTTCTTGTTCCTTCTATTAATTCCTTGAGTTTCTTATTTAATCTCTCTTCCATTTTTCTTATTTTCTTTTCTATGTATTTTTCACCAAACTCTTTTCTCATTTCTTCTATTTCTATATAATTGTAACTTGTATATAATTTTTGATGTAATTGATACATTTCTTTGTTATATTTATTTATTTTACTGTATAAGTTCTTAATTTCAAGTTTTATCCATATTTTTTCCGCCATGTTTTTCACTTGGTTTGCTACTTTGCTTTTGTTATTAATTTTAATTTTTGCGTATTTTGGAGTTATTTTATTAATTAAACACTGTTTATTAAACCAAATTTTCCCTAACGTTTTTTTCAATTTTGCTTTAATTTTTAAATACTTAAAAAATTCCCTTACATTTTTATATTTATCTGCTTGCAATTCGCATGTTTTATTTATTATTATATATATTATTTATATTTTATTTTTTATATTGTTATTATTTATATTTTACATTATTTAGTTTTGTGTAATAAGTAAAGTTAAGTCCTATTAAATTAAATTAAATGTTTTTAATCCCACATCCGACAGACCGCGTAACCGTCATACACACAAGATCATTTAGATTCAGATGTACAGTTTTATAATAATTAAAATGCCTAGCAATTCGTTGATGGTTTAAAAATTTTGTGGAAGGTAGACTAAGTTTCCTACCAGGTGCATATAAGTTAGAAAGCTTTTATACATACCAAAAGTGTGAATTAGACGAGGTCTGAGAAAGATTCAAGTTCCTGATATTGCTTTTCAGAAATATATTGAAGGGTATAAGTGAGAAGACAGAATTATAGACGATAACGTAGTCAGGTCGATAAGTTATCTCTATTCATGATCAAAATCAACAACTACAATGTTATGTAGCAAGTACGTTAACCATAAATTGCCAAAAATAAAAAGCATTATAAAAATGTCCCAGCAGAGGGACCAGAACATTCGAAGGCAACGGAAAGAACCTGGTTTGTAAGACCAGAAGAAATATGAGCAGCTAATCTTTCCAAGTTGATGATTAAGATATCCTCGGGGAACTAAACAGTCATTAAGACTAGTCCTATTTATATAAGTAATGTAATGTTTAAAAATAATAAATACTGTATTTGTTTAAAAGGAGACTGCCACTCAGTGAAATTCTATCCCTCTCCCAGCCGCGCCGAGGAATAACGCAAGGGAGAAATAAGCTCAAGCTCATAGTAAGTAACATGAATGTGGAACGTCACAAGAGTTGAAGGACCACGGAGGACTCTTTCAAGAAAGACAAGACAAGAAGACATTTCTGCGCTTTTTACATATTATGTTTATTAAATCCAATCTACCGTAATTACTAAAATTACACCGGCATTTAAAGGAAAATTAATAATATAAAACGTTTATTGTTGAACTTGTTAATAATATTATCGTTTCTAGCCAACGAAAAGTGAAAGAAATTATTTCGTATCGAAATTTAGTTCAGACGTTTTCATCGGTGTCGCTGCATATGTCATTTTTCGTTAACGAAATACTTGAGGTAAGTGGAATTTTAACATTATGTTTGTCACAACTGAAACACAGGCAAAAACATGCAAAGGGGGACGTGAATATTACATGCCTATGCGTGGGAGATTGAAGAGTTGGGGGCAGTGCAAGGCCGCTTTCATTGCACTCAACTTCGCATTCCCACATGCTTACGCTTGTAACGTGGGTACTTCATACACACTGAGGCATTTATACTGTACATTGAGAAGTTGGGGACGATACAACGCGCGCTTGCCATTTCCCTCAGCTTCGCATTCCTTCGTGCAAAATCACGTAAAGTGAGACACACGCGCACACACACACACACACACGCATACACACACACACACACACACTTTGGGGGGATGCGATTGAGCGGACACATGCTCGCACCTACACGTTTGCGCGTTATAAGCAATGAAAGCGCACGACTCCCATTGTAATCTCGCACGCGCATGCATGTAACGCTCATGGCACACACCGAGTATTTATTTTCACAGCGAACAGATACACCCAATAATTAATTTACTGCAGACACTATACTGTGGTCAGCAATTTAATATTGCTTCATTCATACAACTTTTACTGAATTATACTATACGATGATTTTGTACATTCATAATTTGAATAAATATTGTAATAAGTCAAAATTTTGTCTTTATTTATTTTATTGATTGTAACACATCGCCATAAGAATTTAACATTTCGCAAAATATTTAATATTTCAATAGCCTATGGGATTGAGACATAAATTGGAGGCAACGCAGGAGCGATCGAAGAGAATATATTAGATTTCATTTGAATTATAGAAATAATTTCATACGACATACCACTTGATGAAGAGGTTAAATTTATGTTGCAAATCACCCTCTTGGATACTCGTCTTCGCCATTTTTTCTGTTATTTTTCAACAGATGTCTAGAAGTCTTCTTTGTTTACTTGTCTATGACTTTACTTCTGTTATGCGTATTTACAACATGTGTAGCAAGTACATTAAGAGCTACATATTCGGTATTGTAATTTACTCTACTACCCTCCCCTGATCTCGGTCAGTCTGTTTCGTTCTTTGTCAGTACAAAACAGACACTATCAGAGAAATAGATGTCCAAAATTGTGCTCTAGGTATTGTTTAAAAGGTATCTAAAATTGTATAGTAGACATTGGAAACAAAACGGTGACAATGGAACCATATGCTTTGTAACAAAACTAAGATGCATTATTATCTGTTCATAGTTTCTCTAGTACAGTTAAGAATAGCTATGATAAATGAAGTATACTCTTCAAATAAAAGCTCCTGTGTATCAGCATTCATGAGGCACAATTCTAAATTAAATAATTTGAAAATAAGACTTTTAATGATACGGGCGTACATAGCAGCGCATATGCGTGATCTTCGTACAAAGAAAGATGAGGAAGACTTACTGAGGGAAAGTATGACTTACTAAAGATGAGGAAGTATTTTGAGGATACAATACTAAATATAATCTTCCCTTCATTAAAAGATGATACATAGATAATATCAATGACTTCTGAGCTGTATAAGCTACATAAATGTAATAATTGCTACTAACACTTATTGCGTTACAGAGAAAGTTTAGGTTATATGCCTGTTTGCGGAATGAAAACAATCATACTCTGACAACCCATAAAAGCTAACCGTAAAAGTAGCCAAAAAATCGGTGGATAGAATGAGCTGGAGGAGAATGAAAGATCATAGAAATTAGGAGATGGAAGAGAAATGGTAGCGTAAGCAAAATAAGCCAAATAGAATGGGTAGCGTAAGCCAAACCTTTAGAGGGTTAACGAGCTAAAGGAAGAAGAAAAATCCCAGAATAACAGTTTGATAACGTTATAATCAAGTGTTACAGAACTAAACTAAAAAATACAAATACATCTGCCTAAAACTATCTTTATATTAATATTATTACATACGTCAGAGTACTTGGCAGTACCGGAAAACATAAATCAAAGGTTATGGCAGCTAAAATAAAATGTTAAAGATGAGTGGCTGGTGAAACGAGAAGAGGCAGGGATAGTAGGCCTAATAATAACGTTCGATAGGAATATAAATTACTACCAATACTGTGCCTAAAATCTATTCAAAGAAATAATGCCCATGTCTTTAGAATTTTCTTTAACTTTCACAATGTATGAATTTGAAAAAGAATAAATACACAAATGAAATTTTATTCATTATATATATATATATATATATATATATATATATATATATATATATATATATATATATTACTCTTAAGTTATAGTCTATATTTTTGGTATTTTGCGCTGATTTACAATTGAGTAAAACGTGCCAGAAGTAACGGATTTTCGTAGTTTTCCGAATACTATTTTTTTTCAGATTGCTATGAATACAGTAGATATAACAAATAATAATAAACATTCCTTTATAGAGGTTGTTCATAATTATACTCTACTTGTTATGTCAAATTTTTATTCTTATGTTTATAATCCGCTAGGAGATATAATTTTTTTTATAAATAGCTCTTATTCCATACGGTAACGCTTTTGGACGCACTTTTGCACTACGTTTGTCAAAAATGTATGTATTAGTTGTCCATACTAAAACTGGAATAACCATGTCTACCTGATTTATACAAACTAACAACTAACAATTGAGCTGTTAAAGAGACGCTGACAGGACGTTTTGTCCGGTGATACACTCAGGTTACTCACTGGCACCATTGTTTCCTCGTTTCCTCTTGTCAAATCAGTTCACGCAATATCGACAGTTGGAAGAGTAACATAGTCAACATGTTTAAGATTATTTTGTTAGTGTAACAGACCCTTGCGTATCGGTGTACTGGCGTGCTCGCGCGCGCGCGCACACACAAACACACACATACACAGTTTTAAGATGCAGGCGTATACTTCTAAAATAATTGAAACGTCTATTATATATCACATATTTCTACATTAATAGGCCTATGTAGATTTTTTACATTAAACATGCATTACTTAAGAATGAGCGAGACTTTAATACAGAAGTTAAAATAGATGCGCGCGCGCACGCGCGCGCGATTATTTATATATACTATTAAATGATAGAAAATTATTGAAAATTTGTAGGAACTTTTTGTGTTAGTTAGAGAGGATGTTCGATACATTAACAAAGTACCGCTTTGATTGTTTTAAAAAAAGTAATATTTTTGCTTTATCATGAAACATGCGAGAAAAACATAACGCTTTATTATATCACGGGGAATTGTAAACATATAATTAATAAAACTCGAAAATCGTTAGTTGGTAATCTCTTTCACAGACCAGAAAGTCTACCGTTTTGAGAAATGAGTTTCTCTATATTGTTCAGAAAATTATTTCTTGCGGCCTCGTTATACACTTGTAGACAAGCTTTAAATATATGTATTTTTAACTTCAATTACGTAATACATGTACAGTTTTTGTATATATGATCACTTAGCTCGAATTATAATTTATTCTACTAATGAAGATGCCGCACCGTTGCATGGGTGAAACGTCTGGCTTATAACGGTTCAGAATAAATCGTCACACACTCTACGAAAATCTAAGAATAATGTGTTGTGAGATTAGAGGTAAAGTGCGCTTGTGAGGCCTTGAATTTGTCAATGCGATAATTAACGAGAGGATAAACTGTGAAATTATTCATCGCTTACTAGTTTACTGTGAATTCGGCGGATCCCTTGACACTGGCCATTTGTAAACGCCTTAACTAGAAGAGTCTGACAATCGAACTTTAGCATTTACTGACGCGTTAGAACGAAGTATGCAAAGTTGTCAGAAGGGAAGCGTGTCGACGCGACACGTGCTCACATGTCCGACGATGTAGGCCTACTCACATGACCGACAGCGTCATATATTTGTTTCACAAGAAATCTTAAGGTAACAACAAACATAAAAGGAACTAATAAACAAACAGTTCATAACGATAGATAATTATTGTTAACAAGTATGCGTTAACGAGCGTTGCGCGTTCGCCTGTCGATATTAACACCACTGGTTTCTTGTCGGTATCATCGTGTGGCAGGCAGTAGTCGAACCTACACCACCTAGGTCGGTATTGATGTCCGCTACAACCTTGACTTACCTTACTCAACTAATGCACACTGCTATACAACTACTCTTAGCTTAGCTCAGTTAGTTTCTTTTTCACACATAGCTATGAATTACAAAATAGACACAAGTACACACAAGCTACAGATACAGTTGGTAGCAATGATCCTGCTTATCGGTTGTCATTACTGTGGATGAAGAAAGAAAATTTTAATCGGGTTATATTAGGCGCTGGTTACACAGACACGATCCGACCGTTCTAACTAAGAATAGAAAATACTGCAACGAGCACTACACACTATTTAATCAAACTATTAACACAGGCCCCACGGATTATTCTCTTGAATATCTTACCAACCAGCAGGGGAATAGAAGCTGTACTAGACAAGCGTCATAATTCTGTTCGTAAACGTAAGGCAATTAAAATATCGGAATGGAGAACCATACATGACTCCCATGTTCTAAGATTTATATTTAAAATCATTTTAGAAATGAAATATTTCCATAGAAACTACTTCTTTCTACTTATTGCTTCAGCCTTAACCACAGTACTGTGGTCACTAACGTATACCACCTCACGTTTTCACACTCGATTTTCACTGATGATGGCAGTCGATGGCACTGCCGAAACGTCTGGTTTTGCAGAAAACATTGGACTACGGCCAAACAGCCGGGGAAGGAATTTTAACAACAAACTACTTCTTTGTTGCCGATAACGTAGTACACATATAAAAAATTATCCCCTCTCCCTTCAACTATCATTTCCATTTATAAAAAATTACCCCCACCCCGTTCAACTAGCCTCTTCATTTATAGATATTTCATCTACGTTTCTACAGTCGATTATTATGATCTTCTTATCAGGATACTTTATTTATAAAAATTAAGTACTTTACTCTTGTTAAAACATAAAACCCTGCAGGTAAACTACCCTTTCCCCGTAACCGATCCTTACCAAAATCAATAGGCCTTGAATCTTCTATAACTCAGGCACATATGTAAAAAATTATTTGATTCTGTTTGAATGTGCGGCAGTTATCGTTCGTCATAGAAAAAATTACCCTTTTAAAACATGAAACGTTGCAGGTAAACTACCCCTTTTCCTTAACCGATCTTCACCAAAAACAACAGACCTTGAGTCCTCTACAATTCAGAGACGTGTGCAAAAAATTATTTGATTCTGTTTGAATTTGCGGCTGTTATCGTTTGCCATAGAAACACTTCTACACATAGATACACAGACAGACACACACACAGACACTTTTCGAAAAATGACTTTTCTTCATGTTTTGAGGGTAGTACAATCAGAATCAGCCGTTATTTCAAACACGATTTTTTTCGCCATGACCGTACTTCCATTTCATTATGGAACATGGAAGTAAAATCCATCACCTACAGTTTCTAAACGCATCAAGTTTACAGTAACGTCTGAGGGGAGAAAAATGAAACACTATCGGAGGTTTAATTAACATGATTCCAGTACGTGTTGTTTTAATTACCTTTCGTCTGTTTTAATTTTCTTTGCAATCGGGGGCCGCAGAAACGGTGGTCTATTTTAGCAGCAATTTTCAAGAATTTCTACAGCTATGTGTTCGCTCTCTTTCCCGCTGGAAGAAAGACGAAATGGCTTGAGCAATGTCCCCTAAATAAGAAAAACTATTAAGAGAAACATCCTTACCATTATAATGTTGGATGTCATAGTATAACGTTAAAATGATAGATACACCGAAATGCGTCGTCCGGTAGCAGTTACAACACTGGACTAACAAATAATATCAGTTATTAGAAATCTCTTATTACAGTGTTATTACGTCCATGTTCCGTAAGGAAATTGAAGTAAGGTGATCGCGAAAAAAATCGTGTTTGAGATAAGGGCTGATTCTGATTTAACTTTCAAAACCATGAAGAAAAATCATTATCTGAAAAGTGTCTGTGTGTCTATCTGTGTGTCTGTGTGTAGAATTTTTCTATGGCGAACGATAACTGTCGCAAATTCAAACAGAATTAAATATTTTTTTACGTAGTGCCCGTATGTGCCCGAGTTGTAGTGGAAACAAGGTCTATTGATTTTGGTGAATATCGGTTAAGGGGAAGGGGTAGTTTACCTACAACGTTTTAACAAGAGTGAAGTACTTAATTTTGATAAAAACGTATCCTGGAAAGAAGGTCATAATTATCCACTGTAGAAAGGTAGATGAAATATCTATAAATGAAATGGGTACCGTAGTTAAATGGGAGGGGATAATTTTCTATAAATGCAAATTATAGTTGTAGGAGTAGGGTATAATTTTTACTCCATGTTCCATAAGGAAATGGCGATGGCGAAAAAATCGTGTTCAAGATAGGGGCTGATACCGATTGTACTACCCTCAAAACATGAAGACAAGTCATTTTTAGAAAAGTGTCTCTGTCTGTGTCTGTGTGTAGAATTTTTTCTGTGGCAAACGATAACTGCCGCAAATTCAAACAGAATCAAATAATTTGTTGCATACCTGCCTGAGTTGTAGAGGACTCAAGGCCTATTGATTTAGGTGTGACGATCGGTTAAGGGGAAGGGGTAATTTTCCTGCAACGTTTTACGTTTTCAGAAGAGTAAAGTACTTGAAAATTCATTTAAACTTTTCTAACAATTGTAATTGTTAAAGATAAAATAATTGTGTTGCCAGGCAATAAAATTATAATTTTTCATTTTAATTTAAATCATGTATGAGTGAAAATATATCGTTCCTGGCAGGCAAGGAACGATTATTATGTGACAGGCAGGCATTCATATCTCAATTATGTAAAGTTTACGTTTCCAAAGTTTTATTACTGTGATTACCGCAATAAAAAGGCAGGACACACACACACACACACACACACACACACACACACACACACACACACACACACACACACACACACACACACACACACACACACACACACACACACACACACACACACACACACACACAATTCGCGTTATTTCTGGCCTCACTAATGTTTATTTTCTTACGTTTGCTCGCTTTTTAAATGGAAAGTGCCGAAACCCACACCAACACAACGCGTGCAAGCCGAAAAGGTCTTCAGCGTGGACAGTGATTTGCTTCCTGTGGATCGTTGGCCAGTGCAACTGCACGTGTTTACAGAGGAACTGTTCATAGACAGACTTTTCGTCTTTAAGGAATGAACCCTCTGCAAGATGCTCAGGGTCCATGAGAGACTTCGGAGCGCTCCTTCTTTTCAGCGTGTTTGTTCTGTGGAACGTACACTGTAGATTCGCAGCTTTACTCTGAGCAACGCTCCTTAGGGAATGTTGAAAATTTTTGTCCACGCTGTACCCTCATACACACTAAACCCTGCTCTGATGTTTTGATTACGGACATCATGATATTAAACTTTGGAAACTTGAGCACACAAAACGGAGATCAAACATTCACTTTTCAAGCCATTAATTTTATGCATATTTTGAAGCAATAAATGTTTTACTAAATTAATACAATCTGTGTACTTATTTCTATTATGACATAAGAATTACAAACTAATATGGGTATGTGTGTATGTATGAAAAATATATCAATATTTTTCTCCTCTGGAAAATTGTTTGCCCCTCCTGGAAAATATTTTGATCTTCCTGATGGCTAGTTATTTACTAGCCTGTGTGGAATATAGCATTATGAAGTGGATCAGAATGGTGGGTGTTAAACAGACGATACAAACGTATTAAGGAAGAAATGTTTTGCTGAGAAATTTACAATTATACGGGTGAACAGAATCGTCGTTCAGGAAATCAGAAGACGAATGGAAAGAAAGAAAGACTCGATTTAAAAATGAAAAATGACTACTATAGTATTGACAGGAAAGACTTTGATAACACTATAGACATCATTCACCCTCGGCCGATAACTCGAAGCGAGAGTCCAATTTCATTACAGGATTCAGATCACAACTCCCTTTGGCCATCTCTTCGTTCGACCAACAAACATTTTTTCCAAAAGTACAGTCTTTTCTCACGAAGATTAAGGATAGTCTTCACCCACCTGACATGGAGGTAACATTTTAACTGATACGTCATTTCTTCAGAACTTACGATTTCACTTATTTAATGTTTTGTCACCATATCTAGCTCCGCTTCTTATCATTTATATATATATAGACACAAACGTAAAATTCTGCACCTGTCATGTCTTGTTTTCTATGGCGAACAATAACTGCCGCAAATTCAAAAAGAATCAAATAATTTTTTGCATATGTCCCTGCGTTGTAGAGGTCTTTGATTTTGATGAAGATTGGTTAAAGGGAAGGGGTAGTTTACTTGGAACGTTTTACGTTTTAACAAGAGCAAAGTACTTAAAGTTTGATAAATAAAGTATCCTGAAAAGACGTTCATAATAATCTACTGTAGAAAGGTAGATGAAATATCTACAAATTAAAAGGGTAGCTGAAGGAGGAGGGGGTAATTTTCTATAAATGAAAATGATAGTTGAGGGGGAGGGGATAATTTTTACTTCCATATTCCTTAAGGAAATGGAAGTATGGTGATGGCAAAAAAAATCGTGATCGAGATTATTGCAGATTCTGACTGTACTACACTCAAAACATGAAAAAAGTCGTTTTTCGAAAAGTGTGTGTGTGTGTGTGTGTGTGTGTGTGTGTGTGTGTGTCTGTCTGTCTGTCTATCTGTGTGTAGATTTTTACTTCCATATTCCTTAAGGAATGGAAGTATGGTGATGGCAAAAAAAATCGTGTTCGAGATTATTGCAGATTCTGATTCTACTACACTCAAAACATGAAAAAAAGTCGTTTTCCGAAAAGTGTCTGTGTGTGTGTCTGTCTGTGTGTCTTTCTGTCTGTAGATTTTTTTTCTATGGCAAACGATAACTGCCGCAAATTCAAACAGAATCAAATAATTTTTTGCATACAGCCATGATTTGTAGAGTACTCAAGACTTGTTGTTTTTGGTGAATATCGGTTGAGGGGAAGGGGTAGTTTACCTGCAACGTTTTTTTTTCTATGGCAAACGATAACTGCCGCAAATTCAAACAGAATCAAACAATGTTTTGCATACATCTCTGAATTGTAGAGGTCTCAAGGACTTTCGATTTTGGTGAAGATCGGTTAAGGGGAAGGGGTAGTTTACCTGCAACCTTTTACGTTTTAACAAGAGTAAAGTACTTGAAAATTTATTTAAACTTTTTGAAACAATGGTAATTGTTGAAAATAAAATAATTTTGTTGCCAGGTAACAAAAATAAAGTCATTTTGATTATAAAATATAAATATTTACAAGAAAAGAATTTTCAGTTTTCAAAATTTAAATATATTTTATAAAACAATGGGTTCTTCATTGAGGTGGGGACTTGACGACAGTGACAGGGCTTTCCACCAAATTCAGCAGAGTGACAGGTAGGCCCAACTCTGATTGGCTCCTCAGATTTCCCCAGCGTTAGTAGGTTCTATGAAAATATTTTATTTCAAAAATGATTTTAAATATAAATCTTAGATATGTTTTATAAATCTCATGTTTTATGTTTTAACATGGGTAATTTTTTATATGACGAACCATAACTGCCGTAAATTCAAACAGAATCAAATAACTTTTTACATATATGCCTGAGCTATAGAGAACTCAATGTCTGTTGATTTTGGTGAAGATCGGTTACGGGGAAAGGGCAGTTTACCTGAAACATTTTTTGTTGTAACATGAGTAAAGTACTTAATTTTGATAAAGTATCCTGATAAGATCTTAATAATCCACTGTAGAAACGTAGATGAAATATCTATAAATGAAGAGGCTAGTTGAACGGGCTGGGGGTAATTTTCTATAAATCAAAATTATAGTTGAAGGGGGAGGGGATAATTTTTTTTTATGTGTACTACGTTATTGGCAACAAAGAAGTATTTTTTTGTTAAAATTCCTTCCCTGGCTGTTTGGCTGAAAATGATTTTAAATATAAATCTTAGAATATGGAAGTCATGTATGGTTCTCCATACCGATATTTTTTCTATGGCAAACGATAACTGCCGCAAATTCAAACAGAATCAAATAATTTTTTGCATACAGCCTGATTTGTAGAGTACTCACGACCTATTTTTTTTGGTGAAGATCGGTTGAGGGAAAGGGGTAGTTTACCTGCAACGGTTTTTTTATCAAGGGTAAATTTTTTTTTTGGCAAACGATAACAGCCGCAAATTCAAACAGAATCAAATAATGTTTCGCATACAGCCCTGAATTGTAAAGTTCTCAAGACCTATTGTTTTTGGTGAAGATCGGTTAAGGGAAAGGGGTAGTTTACCTGCAACGTTTTCTGTTTTAACAAGGGTATTTTCTATGGCAAACGATAACAGCCGCAAATTCAAACAGAATCAAATAAGTTTTTGCATATAGCCCTGATTTGTAGAGTTCTCAAGATCTATTGTTTTTGGTGAAGATCGGTTAAGGGAAAGGGGTAGTTTATCAGCAACGTTTTATGTTTTAACAAGGGTAATTTTTTCTATGACGAACGATAACTGCCGCATATTCAAACAGAATCAAATAATTTTTTGCATACGTCCCTGAATTGTAGAAAACTCAAGGACTTTCGATTTGGTGAAGATCGGTTAAGGGGAAGGGGTAGTTTACCTGCAACCTTTTACGTTTTAACAACAGTAAAGTACTTGAAAATTCATTTAAACTTTTTCAAACAATGGTAATTGTTAAAAATAAAATAATTTTGTTGCCAGGCAGTAAAATTATAATTTTTTCATTTTAATGTAAATCATGTATGAGAGAAAATATATCGTTCGTGGCAGCCAAGCATATCTCAGTTATGTAATGTTTACGTTTCCATTTTATTATTATGACTACCGCAATAAAAAGGCAGGGAACACACACACACACACACACACACACACACACACACACACACACACACACACACACACACACACACACACACACACACACACACACACACACACACACACACACACACACACACACACACACACACACACACACACACACACACACACACACACAATTCGCGTTATTTCTGGCCTTATTCATGTTTATTTTCTTACATTTGCATGCTTTTTAAATGGAAAGTGCCGAAACCCATACCAACATAACGCGTGCAAACCGAAAAAGTGTCCAGCGTGGATAGCGATTTGCTTCCTGTGGATCGCTGGGCAATGTAACTGCACGTGTTGACAGAGGAACGATTCATAGACAGACTTTTCGTCTTTAGGGAATGAACCCTCTGCAAGATGCTGAGGGTCCATGAGTGACTTCGGAGCGCTCCTTCTTTTCCGCGTGTTTGTTCTGTGAAACGTACACTGTAGATTCGCAGCTTTACTCTAAGCAACGCTCAATAGGAAATGTTGAAAATTTTTTTCCACGGTGTACCCTCATACACACTAAACCTGCTCTGATGTTTTAATTACGGACATCATAATATTAAAACTTTGGAAACTTGAGCACTACGTAATGGAGATCTATCATTAACTTATACAAGCCATTAATTTTATGCATATTTTTTATATATATGTGTACAACGTTATCGGCAACAAAGAAGTAGTTTTTGTTAAAATTCCTTCCCGGGATATTTGGCCGTAGTCCAATGTTTTCTACAAAACCAGACGTTTCGGCAATGCCATCGACTTCCATCATCAATGAAAATCGAGTACGATAACTTGAGGTGGTATACGTTAGTGACCACAGTACTGTGGGAAAGGCTGAAGCAGTAAGTAGAAAGAAGTAGTTTCTATGGTAATATTTCATTTCGAAAATGATTTTAAATTTAAATCTTAGAATATGGAAGTCATGTATGGTTCTCCATACCGATATTTTATATGTGTACTACGTTATCTGCATCAATGAAGTAGTTCTATGGAAATATATCATTTCAATTTGTCAAAAATGAAACTCGATTTACAAGGAACACACGTAACGTGTTGGAAATTATCGAACCGAATTCAAATAAATGATTTTAAATATAAATCTTAGAATATGGAAGTCATGTATGGTTCTCCATACCGATATTTTATATGTGTACTACGTTATCGGCAGCAAAGAAGTAGTTCTATGGAAATATTTCATTTCAATTTGTCAAACATAAAACTCGATTTACAAGGAACACACGTAACGTGTTGGAAATTATCGAACCGAATTCAAATAAATGATTTTAAATAGAAATCTTAGAACACGGAAGTCATAATATATGGTTCTCCATACCGATATTTTTGTGCTTATACTAATATTACACTTCTCCTTATTACAGTCCTCTTCTAACGCAAGATGCAGAGGTTGAGGAAAGGTTTCGCCACCGTGGTCTCGTCTCTGCATGGCCAAGGCCTTGGGTTCATTCCACTGCACTCCCAGCTCCTGCAGAGAGCACCTCACATTGTCCTCCAAAGTCACTCTTCTCCGTCCCCTGGGTCTTCTCCCAGCAATTCTTGCCTCATACACTATTACACGCTGGTGTAATTTAGGAAAGTAGCCAATATAGATTTGGATACCACGAGGGCTTCTAAATACAAGTTGTAGATTTAATTTATTTTCTATTCGATGAAACAAGAGTAGTTATATATAGCAAAATTGGGACGAATATAATTGTTATAAAATGTTTAATCACTCTGCATTTCCTCTATTACCGTCTATGGCCCATTAAAAGTCAATATTCAACATTAATGTTTCAATCGAGTCTTCTACTTTTTGAAACCAAAACAATTCTCAAAACTTTATTGTAGATAACGCTTTTCCCGCAGGTTTCGTTAAAGTTACATATTTCATAAATGCAAGACGTTCAGTTCACCGAAATTAGAAACGTCGCACCGAGGTACGGGCCAACTCAACACAGAAATCAAATGAAGCGTGCAAGCGTACACTACCTCTTTATATTCTGTTTTCATAGATCCTCATCGACATCTTATTCTCTAAAAATAACTTCTTGTAATAGATAATTGAATTATTGTGTGCATTCAATAATTCAAGGATTCCTTTCTTGAGGAAATATCAGATCATTTAGGCAGTATCTGCATCGTGTCTGTGAAGGGACCCATTTAGGAACTATTAATAAAGGGTACAGTTAAGGCCTTGTTCACAAAAACTTATAAAGTATTGCTGATGCTATTTGTACTACAACAACAACAACAACAACTACTACTACTACTACTACTACTACTACTACTACTACTACTACTACTACTACTACTATACTGCTATTGTACTAATATTACCTTTGTAATTAATCCTCTATTTTATTGTAATAAAAGAACTGTTGCACATGGGTATACATAATTATTTCTAACTCAAAGAAACTTCAGCAGTACTGTACAAATCTTCACTTTTTCATGAAGTTGACATGTGCTGACATCCTTCATTGCTCTGACCGATTAAATGAGTGCATACCAAGAACTACATTACAGGACAACAACCGCATGAGTCACATTAGACAACCAGACGTAAGTGGACACCGCGCCAGACACACGGTGACACATTGTTGTTCCGTTAAGTGGTTGTACAAACAAACTTGTCGTATTTACTCAAAAACAAATACACAAAATAAATAAAAATAATATATTTAAAGAGATGGTTGTATAAATATTAATAAGGAGCGCTAACCAGCTAGCGAGCTGGTGTTTGTTTATTGTTGTTAATTAGTTTTAGAAGAGTGGTTTGTCGTCGAAAATTACTCTTCTTAACAGTGTGCAGGAGTAGTCTGACAATAACTTAAATGTATAATAAAGCTTTAGTTGGGCTCGGTTTTGGTTGCAGAGACAGTGTGTCTTCACCCGAGTGTTCCATAACGTTATTGTGGCTAGAGCCGGCGGCCTGCAACCGCGCAGCAACGACGTGAAGGGTTCGTAAGGAGTGCGCGCAATATCATTGCTCAACGAAATTAAGTTTAAAACAGCCCAAATATTATCGCCGACTTCTCTTCGTTATAAACAGTGTTTGAAGTTTAGTTCATTTCGTTTCTAGAATATTTTCAGAACTCTTTAACCTATTAGAAAGTTTATATGTTTCTTTAATTCTTATACATTTTTTTACTTTATAAAAAATGATTTAAAATATGCCTCTAAATACTAAATTATTCCAGTTAAATTAAGCAATGTTGTTACTGCTTATACAAATTATTTCATATTTATATTCTCTAAAAAATGTGAACGTTATCAGTTTTAACAAAGAAATCTATAATTCATGACAGTGTTAATTAACAGTGTCATCTATAATTCAAGATGCACTTATGGTAATTAACAGAAATTATTTACATTCAGATAAATATTTATATAAATTTTATACTCTTAAAGATTTAATATACTTATTAATATAATGTCCTATGAGAAATTGGACGTATTTCATGAACAAATTCTACATGGTGAAATAAAGAAGAAATGTTATATAAACATAGGTCCGAAATCGCTTCGTTTTCAATTTATGGGTTGCGAAAAATTTCACCTTGATTTATGCTCCAAGGCTATTCAGTCCTAAAAAATCCTTGAAACTTAAATTAAAGAGTAAATTTAATGGTTTCGTATGGTTTTTGACCTGAAAAATTTGAAAAAAGATCTGTATCTTGGCTGATTTTGTAGAAAAGGCTCGTAAAACTAAAAAAATAGGTGTCGAAAAACACTTTTTAGGTTTCATGAAAATTTACTTGTTTAAATTGTCAATAAATAAATGTAAATTTGTAATGTTATTTACAAATAATTTAATTCTGAGAAAATTTATGTATTTAACGTGTGTAAAAAATAAATTAACTTTATAAAAAATCAAATTACATTTAAGATCTGTCTAACTTCATGTGAATAATGAGATTGTGAACCATTCTGTTGAAAGAACACTTGCAGCCTTTTTTTAAGATGTAGGCCTATGTCTTTTAACAGAATTGACAAATCATTTTGTAAAACAGCTTTGTACGCAGTAACATTAAGACGATTTTAAATAATAAATTTCATAATTAATTGATCTTCAATTATACCACATCATAGATTTAACGATAACCAGTTTTGAAAGTTATAACTCATTATTTAATTTGGATTTTTAGTTATCTACCTGTAACTGTTTTTCAAATTTTGTGTTTCTCGCAAAAATAGATTCACCATTGAATAAACACAATTAACAATCTTTCAATTTTCTTGTACCCATTGGTTGAGATACTTGGTTAAAAATGTTGGATAGTATGCAAATGATAAGAATAAAAATTCTCTTTCTATAGTGTTCTTCAAACTTTAGCATGAGCAATGCCTGTTCGATGTAAAATCCTTCTGGTGCTGAGTGAGGACTGCGTTGTATCATTTGAATAATGATTTCTTATCCAGCTGCAGACTGTTCTATAGGGCATTTAATATCCGTTAATTTGTAAATTGTGAACTCTTTTGGTACTCTTTTGTTTGGAAATCTTCGTTGGTATTGATGTTTTGCAGCCCAGATATTTCCATTATTAAACCGTACACGAAAACAATAACCGCACACTCATGAATTGAAAACTGCAATGGCATATTTTACATTGTGTTTTAAAAAGAATCACGCTTCAAATCGCAGATTACAGGTTAGTAATGATAAATTATTAAGCTAATGTATTATAAATTAACTGATAAACAGCTGTTTCCTGATTTGAATTCAATTTTGAGTGTGAACAATACAGTATTTCCAACTGTAATTTTTGATAAAGTTTGTTAAAACAATTTAATTAATGTTGTTGAAATTGTTTGTTGTTTTTAAATTATTCTATCTATATTAACGGAAATTAATGGTTTTTGCTAACTAAATAAATTGGTGTTATTAGTAAAGTGTTATTATTAACAAATTAATAAACGGTTTGCAGCATATTACCAGAAGAAGAAATTTCTTACATTTTTTAATGTGTTTCTTCTTCAATAAAATGTGATTTTTTTATAAGGCTCATTTGTTTTTTATCGATTTTACATACGTTCAATTTCTCAGAAATAAATACTTTATAAATTTTATTACAAATTTACATATATTTATTGGCAGTTTAAACAGTAAATTCACATCAAACCTAAAAAAAGTGGTTTTCGACACCAATTTTTTGAGACTTACAAAACGTTTCTGTAAAACTACCCAAGATACAGTTCTGGTGCCATCTTTTTCCAATTGTTCGTGTCAAAAACCATACGAAACCACCAAATTTAACCTTTAATTTAAGATCGAAGAATTTCATTAGTGCTTCATTGTAGCGTAGGATCAGAAATCAAGGTAAAATGTTTCGCAAACCATAAATCGAAAACGAAGTTTTTCGGTCCTATGCTTATATAAAATTTCTTCTTTATTTCAGGTTGTAGAATTCCTAAAGTACATACAATTCGTGCGTCCCATTCCTCATGGGTCTCTCCGTTATATGTTTTTAAATACTAAACAGTTCTGCAAGCGTATTTTATTAAATTATTATCTTATTTTTACCTGGCCCGCAAGTTTCACAGAATAAATATGTCTCATCAGAGGTTTCTATATATGAGTTCTAATTCTGTAACCAATTTTTTTCTGTGAAACGTACATCTTTTAGAAATACAACAATAATAATTTAACAAAATATACTTTCAGAAGTATTTATTATTTGAAAGCATATATATTATATAGAAGTCCTGCAACAAACAACCAAGAGTTACCTACAGACAAAACAGAAAAGGTTTATATTCATTTTACTTCCATGTTCCTTAAGGAAATGGAAGTATGGTGATGGCAAAAAAAAATCGTGTTCGAGATTATTGCAGATTCTGATTGTACTACACTCAAAACATGAAAAAAAGTAATTTTTCGAAAAGTGTCTGTGTGTGTGTCTGTCTGTCTATCTATCTGTGTGTCTGTGTGTCTGTCTGTCTGTAGATTTTCTGCAACGATTAAAGTTTTAACAAGGGTATTTTTTATGGCAAACGATAAAAGCCGCAAATGTAAACAGAATCAAATAATTTTTTGCATACAGCGCTGAATTGTAGAGTTCTCATGACCTATTGTTTTTGGTGAAGATCGGTTATAGGAAAGGGGTAGTTTACTTGCAACGTTTTATGTTTTAAAAGGGTATTTTCTATGGCAAACGATAAGAGCCGCAAATTCAAACAGAATCAAATAATGTTTTGCATACAGTCCTGATTTGTAGAGTACTCAAGATATATTGTTTTTGGTGAAGATCGGTTAAGGGAAAGGGGTAGTTTACCTGCAACGTTTTATATTTTAAGAAGGGTATTTACTATGGCAAACGATAAGAGCCGCAAATTCAAACAGAATCAAATAATCTTTTGCATACAGCCCTGAATTGTAGAGGACTGAAGGTCTATTGATTTTGGTGAAAATCGGTTTAGAGAAAGCGGTAGTTTACCGGAAAATGTTTATGTTTTAACAAGGGTAATTTTCTCTATGACGAACGATAACTGCCGTAAATTCAAAGAAAATCAAATAATTTTTTGCATACGTTCCTAAATTGCAGAGACCTCAAGGGCTGTTGATTTTGGTGAAGCTCGATAAAGGGAAAGGGGTAGTTTACCGGAAACATGTTATGTTGTAACAAGAGAAATGTTTTCATGACGAACGATAAATGCCGCAAATTGAAACAGAATCAAATATTTTTTTGCATGCATCCCTGCATTGTAGAGGACAACAATTAAGAGTAAAGTACTTAATTTTTACTTCCATATTCCTTAAGGAAATCGAAGTATGGTGATGGCAAAAAAAATCGTGTTCGGGATTATTGCAGATTCTGATTGTACTACACTCGAAACATGAAAAAAAGACGTTTTTCGAAAAGTGTGTGTGTGTGTCTGTCTGTCTGTCAGTCTGTTTGTCTGTGTGTCTGTCTGTAGATTTTTTTTCTATGGCAAACGATAACAGCCGCAAACTCAAACAGAATCAAATAATTTTTTGCATACAGCCCTGATTTGTAGAGTACTCACGACCTATTGTTCTCGGTGAAGATCGGTTGAGGGAAAGGGGTAGTTTACCTGCAACGGTTTTTTTTACCAAGGGTAATTTTTTTTTTTTTTGGCAAACGATAACAGCTGCAAATTCAAACAGAATCAAATAATTTTTTGCATGCAACTCTGAATTGTAGAGATTTCAAGACCTATTGTTTTTGGTGAAGATCGGTTAAGGGAAAGGGGAAGTTTACCAGCAACGTTTTACGTTTTAACAAGGGTAATTTTTTCTATGACGAACGATAACTGCCGCATATTCAAACAGAATCAAATAATTGTTTGCATACATCACTGAATTGTATAGAACTCAAGGCCTTTTGATTTTGCTGAAGATCGGTTAAGGGGAAGGGATAGTTTACCTGCAACCTTTTACGTTTTAACAAGAGCAAAGTACTTGAAAATTCATTTAAACTTTTAAAACAATGGTAATTGTTAAAAATAAAATAATTTTTTGCCAGGCAATAAAATTATAATTTTTTCGTTTTAATGTAAATCATGTATGAGAGAAAATATATCGTTCGTGGCAGGCAAGCATATCTCAGTTACGTAATGTTTCCATTTCCATTTTATTATTGTGACTACCGCAATAAAAAGGCAGGGAAGACACACACACACACACACACACACACACACACACACACACACACACACACACACACACACACACACACACACACACACACACACACACACACACACACACACACACACACACACACACACACACACACACACACACACACACACACACACAATTCGCGTTATTTCTGGGCCTCATTCATGTTTATTTTCTTACATTTGCACGCTTTTTAAATGGAAAGTGCCGAAACCCATACCAACATAACGCATGCAAGCCGAAAAAGTGTCCAGCGTGGATAGCGATTTGTTCCTGTGGATCGCTGGGCAGTGTAACTGCACGTGTTTACAGAGGAACGATTCATAGACCGACTTTTCGTCTTTAGGGAATAAACTCTCTGCAAGATGCTGAAGATGCTGAGGGTCCATGAGTGACTTCGGAGCGCTCCTTCTTTTCCGCGTGTTTGTTCTGTGAAACGTACACTGTAGATTCGCAGCTTTACTCTAAGCAACGCTCAATAGGAAATGTTGAAAATTTTTGTCCACGGTGTACCCTCAAACACACTAAACCTGCTCTGATGTTTTAATTACGGACATCATAATATTAAAACTTTGGAAACTTGAGCACTACTTAATGGAGATCAATCATTAACTTATACAAGCCATTAATTTTATGCATATTTTTTATATATATGTGTACAACGTTATCGGCAACAAAGAAGTAGTTTTTGTTAAAATACCTTCCCGGGATATTTGGCCGTAGTCCAATGTTTTCTACAAAACCAGACGTTTCGGCAATGCCATCGACTTCCATCATCAGTGAAAATCGAGTGCGATAACGTGAGGTGGTATACGTTAGTGACCACAGTACTGTGGTTAAGGCTGAAGCAGTAAGTAGAAAGAAGTAGTTTCTATGGTAATATTTCATTTCGAAAATGATTTTAAATATAAATCTTAGAATATGGAAGTCATGTATGGTTCTCCATACCGATATTTATAAATAAAGTATCTTGATAAGAAGCTCATAATAATCGACTGTAGAAACATAGATGAAATATCTATAAATGAAGAGGTTAGGTGAACGGGGTGGGGGTAATTTTCTATAAATGAAAATTAAAGTTGAAGGGGGAGGGGAGAATTTTTGTATGTTTACTACGTTATCGGCAACAAAGATGTAGTTCTTTGTTAAAATTCTTTCCCGGGCTGTTTAGCCGTAGTCCAATGTATTCTGCAAAACCAGACTCTTCGGCAGTGTCATCAACTTCCATCTCAGTGAAAATCGAGTGCGAAAACGTGAGGTGGTATATGTTAGTGACCACAGTACTGTGGTTTAAGGCTGAAGCAATAAGTAGAAAGAAGTAGTTTCTAAGGAAATATTTCATTTCGAATATGATTTTAAATATAAATCTTAGAACATGGAAGTCATGTATGGTTCTCCATACCGATATTTTGTTTTTACTTCCATCTTCCTTAAGGAAATGTAAGTATGGTGATGGCAAAAAAATCGTGTTCGAGATTATTGCAGATTCTGATTGTACTACACTCAAAACATGAAAAAAAGTCATTTTCCGAAAAGTGTCTGTGTGTCTATGTGTCTGTCTGTCTATCTGTAGATTTTTTTTTATGGCAAACGATAACAGCCGCAAATTCAAACAGAATCAAATAATGTTTTGCATACAGTCCTGATTTGTAGAGTACTCAAGACCTGTTGTTTTTGGTGAACATCGGTTAAGGGAAAGGGGTGGTTTACCTGCAACTTTTTTTTTTAATCAAGGGTAATTATTTTTTTGGCAAACGATAACAGCCGCAAATTCAAACATAATCAAATACTGATTTGCATACAGCCCTGAATTGTAGATTACTCAAAACCTTTCGTTTTTGTTGAAGATCGGGTTAGGGAAAGGGGTAGTTTACCTGCAACATTTTATGTTTTAACATGTGTAATTTTTTTTATGACGAATGATAACTGCCGTAAATTCAATCAGAATCAAATAATGTTATGCACATCTTCCTGAGCCATAGAGTAATCAATGTCTGTTGATTTAGGTGATGATCGGTTAAGGGAAAGGGGTAGTTTACCTGCAACCTTTTATCTTTTAACAATGGTAATTTTTTCTAAGACGAACTATAACTGCCGCACATTCAAACAGAATCAAATATTGTTTTGCACACGTTCATCATTTGTGAACGACTGAAAGCCTGTTGATTTTGGTGAAGATCGGTTAAGAGAAAGGGGTAGTTTACCTGCCACGTTTTTTGTTTTAACAAGGGTAATTTCTATGGCAAACGATAACAGCCGCAAATTCAAATGGAAACAAATAATTGTTTGCATACAGCCCTGAATTGTAGAGTTCTCAAGACCTATTGATTTTGGTGAAGATCGGATAAGAGAAAGGGGTAGTTTACCTGCAACGTTTTATGATAAGTACCGATAATGGATGTGATAGGCCAACTGATGCCTCAAACTAAACATTGTATTTTTGTCAATTTAAGATGTTTATTATGTTAAGAATTGTTATAATCTATGACGAATGATAACTGCCGTAAATTCAAACAGAATCAACTACTCTTTTGCATACCTTTTTGTATTGTACAGAACTTAAGGTCTGTTGATTTGGTTGAAGATCAGTTAAGGGAAAGGGGTAGTTTACCGGCAACGTTTTATGTTTTAACAAGGGTAATTGTTCCTATGACGAATGATAACTGCCGTAAATTCAAACAGAATAAACTACTCTTTTGCATACATTTTTGAATTATGCAGAACTTAAGGTCTGTTGATTTGGTTGAAGATCAGTTAAGGGAAAGGGGTAGTTAACCTGCAACGTTTTATGTTTTAACAATGGTAATTGTTTCTATCATGAACGATAACTGCCGTAAATTCAAAGAGAATCAAATAATGTTTTGCATACAGCACTGAATTGTAGAGTTCTCAAGACCTATTGTTTTTGGTGAAGATCGGATAAGAGAAAGGGGTAGTTTACCTGCAACGTTGTATGATAAGTACCGATAATGGATGTGATAGGCCAACCGAAGCCTCGAACTAAACATTGTATTTTTGTCAATTTAAGATGTTTATTATGTTAAGAATTGTTATAATCTATGACGAATGATAACTGCCGTAAATTCAAACAGCATCAACTACTCTTTTGCATACCTTTTTGTATTGTACAGAACTTAAGGTCTGTTGATTTGGTTGAAGATCAATTAAGAGAAAGGGGTAGTTTACCTGCAACATTTTGTTTTAACAAGGGTAATTTTACTTCCATGTTCCTTAAGGAAATGGAAGTATGGTGATGGCAAAAAAAATCGTGTTCGAGATTATTGCAGATACTGATTGTACTACACTCAAAACATGAAAAAAAGTCGTTTTTCGAAAAGTGTCTGTGTGTGTGTGTCTGTGTGTGTGTCTGTCTGTGTGTGTCTGTAGATTTTTTTTTTTTGGCAAACGATAACAGCCGCAAATTCAAACAGAATCAAATAATTTTTTGCATACAGTCCTGATTTGTAGAGTACTCGCGACCTATTGTTTTTGGTGAAGATCGGTTGAGGGAAAGGGGTAGTTTACCTGCAACGTTTTTTTTTTTATCAAGGGAAATTTTGTTTGTTTGGCAAACGATAACAGCCGTAAATTCAAACAGAATCAAATAATGTTTCGCATACAGCCCTAAAGTTTAGAGTTCTCAAGATCAGTTGATTTTGGTAAAGATCAGTTAAGGGAAAGGGGTAGTTTACCTGCAACGTTTTATGTTTTAACAAGGGTATTTCCTATGGCAAACGATAACAGCCGCAAATTCAAACATAATCAAATAATATTTTGCATACTTCCCTGATTTGTAGAGTTCTCAAGACTTTTTGTTTTTAGTGAAGATCGGTTAAGGGGAAGGGGTAGTTTACCAGCAACGTTTTATGTTTTAAAAGGGTATTTTCTATGGCAGACGATAAGAGCTGCAAATTCAAACAGAATCAAATACGTTTTTGCATACAGCCCTGATTTCTTGAGTACTAAAGACCTATTGTTTTTGGTGAAGATCGTTTAAGGGAAAGGGGTAGTTTACCGGCCACATTTTTTGTATTATAAAGGGTTTTTTGTATGGCAAACGATAACAGCCGCAAATTCAAACAAAATCACATAATATTTTGCATATAGCCCTGAATTACAGAGTTCTCAAGACCTATTGTTTTTGGTGAAGATCGGTTAAGGGAAAGCGGTAGTTTACCAGCAACGGTTTTTTATCAAGGGTAATTTTTTTCTATGGTAAACGATAACAGCCGCAAATTCAAACAGAATCAAATGATGTTTTGCATACAGACCTGTATTGTAGAGTTCTCAATACCTTTTGGTGTTGGTGAAGATCGGTTAAGGGAAAGGGGTAGTTTACCAGCAACGTTTTATGTTTTAAAAGGGTATTTTTTATGGCAAACGATAAGAGCCGCAAATTCAAACAGAATCAAATACGTTTTTGCATACAGCCCTGATTTGTAGAGTACTCACGACCTAATGTTCTCGGTGAAGATCGGTTGAGGGAAAGGGGTAGTTTACCTGCAACGGTTTTTTTTATCAAGGGTAATTTTTTTTTTTTTGGCAAACGATAACAGCTGCAAATTCAAACAGAATCAAATAATATTTTGCATGCAAGTCTGAATTGTAGAGATTTCAAGACCTATTGTTTTTGGTGAAGATCGGTTAAGGGAAAGGGGAAGTTTACCAGCAACGTTTTACGTTTTAACAAGGGTAATTTTTTCTATGACGAACGATAACTGCCGCATATTCAAACAGAATCAAATAATTGTTTGCATACATCACTGAATTGTATAGAACTCAAGGTCTTTTGATCTTGCTGAAGATCGGTTAAGGGGAAGGGATAGTTTACCTGCAACCTTTTACGTTTTAACAAGAGCAAAGTACTTGAAAATTCATTTAAACTTTTAAAACAATGGTAATTGTTAAAAATAAAATAATTTTTTGCCAGGCAATAAAATTATAATTTTTTCGTTTTAATGTAAATCATGTATGAGAGAAAATATATCGTTCGTGGCAGGCAAGCATATCTCAGTTACGTAATGTTTACGTTTCCATTTTATTATTATGACTACCGCAATAAAAAGGCAGGGAAGACACACACACACACACACACACACACACACACACACACACACACACACACACACACACACACACACACACACACACACACACACACACACACACACACACACACACACACACACACACACACACACACACACACACAATTCGCGTTATTTCTGGGCCTCATTCATGTTTATTTTCTTACATTTGCACGCTTTTTAAATGGAAAGTGCCGAAACCCATACCAACATAACGCATGCAAGCCGAAAAAGTGTCCAGCGTGGATAGCGATTTGCTTCCTGTGGATCGCTGGGCAGTGTAACTGCACGTGTTTACAGAGGAACGATTCATAGACAGACTTTTCGTCTTTAGGGAATAAACTCTCTGCAAGATGCTAAGGGTCCATGAGTGACTTCGGAGCGCTCCTTCTTTTCCGCGTGTTTGTTCTGTGAAACGTACACTGTAGATTCGCAGCTTTACTCTAAGCAACGCTCAATAGGAAATGTTGAAAATTTTTGTCCACGGTGTACCCTCAAACACACTAAACCTGCTCTGATGTTTTAATTACGGACATCATAATATTAAAACTTTGGAAACTTGAGCACTACTTAATGGAGATCAATCATTAACTTATACAAGCCATTAATTTTATGCATATTTTTTATATATATGTGTACAACGTTATCGGCAACAAAGAAGTAGTTTTTGTTAAAATACCTTCCCGGGATATTTGGCCGTAGTCCAATGTTTTCTACAAAACCAGACGTTTCGGCAATGCCATCGACTTCCATCATCAGTGAAAATCGAGTGCGATAACGTGAGGTGGTATACGTTGTAATAATATCTAAATTTAAATAAGTATAGATGTGTGTTGATGATATACTGTATTGTGGAGTATGTGACTCCGGTGTAATCAAGCCCCTCTGTTTGGACTAGCCAATTTGTAATAATATAAATAAGATTGATGTGTGAATCTGTAAGTTGTAAGGTGTTTAATTGGTGTGGCTCTCGACGTCTTACTGGCCTGAAACACTTCCTTAAGTTTCCCAGCTGGTCGAGTCCCAATGGTAGCAAGACCGGTCGAGTAGCGTAAAGTTGATGAAGAAATATATATGCTCAGCTTCACCGAAAGTTTCAAAACAAAAATTATTGTTTTGAAGAAAATTTAAAAAAAAATTATGTTTATAAAAAAAAAATAATAAAAAAAATTTTAATTTTATTAATTAATTAATTAGGATCAATTAATTAATATAGGGCTGTGAAGTTTTAAACAGTGTAATGCTCTTCTGAAAATTTTTATTAAAGTTTTAGTATAATTTAAATAATCTATCACCACTCATAAGACTGTCTGTAAACCAATCGATATTTGTTTACCTTTCTATTTTTTAGGTTATCTTCACTTACGGGTGGTAAAGTCCTTGTAGATTATCAATTAGAATTATATTATTGGTAATTAGTATTATTGAAGAAATAAAGAACTATTAAGTATTGAAAAGTATTAATGTTTTATTAAGTAACAGCAATATTGACTCTTATCGATTAGTATCGATTCTCAGGATATCGAAAAAAGTTACAAGTATATGTTATAAAAATTATATAGGGTTCTTTAAACAGCCAGTTATTACCAAAGTCAGAGAAATCGGGCTAATATTTAAAAAGTATAACGTTACAATCAAATTAATAGTTATTAATAAACACAGACATTGAATAATAATTTGTAAATATAATAATTGCTTTCACCCAAACAGCTGTGCTGAACCAAGAAGAAGGCACTGAAATCGTCAAAGCAAATGGCCGCCGTGAAGTTAGTGAGATGTCATTCGTATATTGGACGTTCCAAATAAAAGATTTTCCTGTAGTATTCCTGTTCTGATGTCTGCGAATCTCTTGTAAAATGTTGTGTAGTGTCTAGTGTACTGTTTCTGAGTTGTATTTAGTGTATCCGTATAATTATTAGTTCAAACACTTTCCCCGGTTCCATCACTAATTTGGGTTAATGTATTACACAGTTTTCTTGTGTTTTGTGGTGTTTTTCAGAGTAAATTTATATTGTTCTGTGTTATGGAGTGTTACTTGATTGTTTCTGTTATAATATGATAGTTTTAGAAGTATTTTACAAGTCACTCGCGATTTCACAATAACGTACTATACACTCGCTTTGTATGTCTATTATAGGTTAGGTTATACACGTTACCGAACGTATGTCATGTTAACCGTTCAAAAACCAATAATTAACTAACTGTTTCCTTCAGTTTCAATTAAACTCTTAGCCCATATAATATTATCCTTAACATTGTTCAAAAATATTTTCACATCCTGTGTACATTTTACTATTTCACTATATGAATGCCTAAACTTTGGTTATTTGTCAATTTTATTCACTAGATTTGATTTAAATTAATCTTTCAGTTCATTCTGGTTATTTTCAGATTAAATAATGCCATTTTATAGTGTTTTCTGTCCAAAAAATAGTAATTTCACTTTCAGTTTGGTATACTCTGTTTGGAAGTCAAAACATTAAAATTTACTTCCTGTCATTATATAAATTCAGCCATTTTATCAGTTATATTTAATATTAATAATTCTATATTGTATTAAAAGGTTCCTATTCCCTTATTTTCTGGTAATTAATTGAATTAGTTGTATTCTGAAACATTATTCTGAAATATATGACTCCCATGTCTAAATTTCTGATTTTAGTCATTTTCGTTTTTATTCATAATTCTGAATATAATTTATTAAAATCTCTCTAAATGGTATGTGCAATTATATGGCATGATCTCAAGTTTATTTTGTCTAAACCCCTTTTGTTTATTTGCATTTAATTGAGCAATTTCTCTGTTTTGATGAAGTTTGGTTTCCATTCTTTTGGCCTATGATTTTTTAACAATTTTTCTTACAAAATAATTTACAAACAATATACGATGTGTGATACCCTCTCTGACTTTTACAAATAGTATTATAAATTAAACATGCTTTCAAATTACACAAAAACAACTAGTATTGGCCACAATACAAACAATAGTCAAACAGAATAAAGAATATTTTTGTTTTAAATAAATGGTTGTCTTCAAATCAGACATTTTGCAACAAAATTCCCATTTCCAACATGGAAATATGGTTTACAACAAAGGTTTTGTACTAACTAACATCTTAATTACTCTCTACTATTTACAAGTGGTAACTATTTTTATAGTTCTGATGTTAGTTGTTTCAGACCCAAACAAATGGCCTTATATCTAAAACATTTTTAAACATTCTTGTACTATATACATAAAAACCTTATATTTATATTCTTATTTCTAACTATTATTATAAGTAGGATTCTACAGTTTTTATACCGTCTTTTATACATTGTCTTTGGGGAATTGTACCCTGTCATTAACAAATAAATAGTATGAACCGTTCAAAAAGCACTATGAAATCTGTTTTTCTTTTTTCATGTAAAACAAAATGTTATTTTAAACAGATTCATGTCTTATGAACAACATATTGTCACAGTACATATTTTAAGTCATTGAAAAATGCATATTTCATTGCATCCAATGTTTGTGATTGCCAAGAATGAAACACAAGGTTCATTTTTTATAATACCCAAAACTATCACTGGTTCACTTTGCACTTATATAATTATGTTAATGCTAAATGGTCGTATAGTCTTATTAACATAATAAATTGGTTAGCGTTTTTCAATGGAGATTTGTTCCATGGGTACTATATTATTGTTTCATCTTAGTTCACAGGAAACTTTTACTTTATACACTCCTCTCTCTTAAATTTATATACATGTGGTTTTTATTTCGTTATACTTTTGTTTTTAGATATTTATTTTGGGGATATAGGGATTTGGGTGTCTTTTATAAGAGCATGACATCTTCTTCAGGATGCTGCCCTCTTCTTCTTTCTTCAGTCTTCTTTTCTCCTGCCTTCTGGGACTGGTATCTTCTCCATCTTCTTCTTGTTGCCATCAGGTTTCTTGGGATCTTCTCCATCTTCTTCTTTATTACAGAAATACACAACCTGTATTGGTTGATCTTGGCTTATTTTAGGGTTTCTCTTCTATTTATTCTTCCTCGTTGTGGGTTTGGTCATATTCAGTACTGCTTTGTTATTTACTATTTTACCTTCCTGGGTTATACCTTGAAAACCTTTGGTTATGAGACTGGTCTTGGATGACTCATCACTAGTAACTCCTTTTACTTGAACTTGTATTTTCTTTATAATAATGATTTCTTTCCACAGTTGCTATGAATTAATCTATTTATATTAAACTTAATGCTTTCTTCCAACTTTAAATATTATAACTTCATTATTCTAATGATCAATTGCCATTCAATATTATGCATACATCTGTCACGCTACAGATTGCTCCCCTCCAGAAGTAATTATTTCAGACATGTTTATGGATGAAATAATTTCTTATGATAATTTCATCATTTCTTATAATTCATTTTCTTCTCCATCTTTATATCGACTTTTTTATAATTAGAGTTTTATTAATTTTATATATATGGTTACTTGTCTTACTACTGATCCTTTTCGGATAGTTAGTGTCTTCTGAGATATATTATAATTGTAATACATTTTCTTTCTATATCAACTTCGTGTTGTATCCTTGGGATATTAATTCCCTAACATTCCCTATCACGTGGGCTGGGGCAGATCAGAGGGGCACTGTACGCTACTTCTCTGCTGGCCATACACCACTTCTATAAATTGAGTACAGGGGCATATCCATCCCTGCTCAAAAACATAATGCTGCTGGAATTATCTTCAGTCAGTCATCGAATAAATAAATAAAAAGTAGTCTCATTTTCGACTAATAAAAATATCTTTGGATTCTCCACTTCGTAGTCTCTCAGATTATCTCACATTTTCTATCTTAATAAATCTTCATAATCATTATTATACTCATTACATATATATTTTTTCAAAACTCTTAACTTGTCTGATATATTTAATTTAATTATGGTTGAAAACCTTTCTTTTAATAATTCTGGTTACTGTTTACAGTGTAACTCTCTTTCTTCTCCATCTGAATTCTCTTTATACTTTCTTCTGGTTATTCATAGTATTAGCAAGGTCTTTATAAATAGTCTTTCGTATTCATTATTTGAATGGTCTTAATATATTATATTTAATTTTTTAACATTGTACCTTTACATTAGATATACAGGTTGTTATATTGATCATTTTATTTAAACATTTTGGTTCTTTCCTTTCTCTTAGAAAGTTATTAATCTGCCTTCGCATTCATTAACATTAATTCATTTATATTATATTTCATGTGGTATTTATTCTCTTTGCATTTCATATAGGTCTTATTATTATCATTGGTTCAAAATCATCTTCTCCATATGTTTGGTATGAGTTGTTCTTCTTTGCTCTTAATTAACTGTTTTTATTATCGTTTCATAGGTAATTAGTCTCTTTGCTTCCAAATTTTTTCCTTCTCTGGCATATTACACTCTTTTTTGTTATTCTTCTCTACTCCTTCAAATGTTAGGTTTTTCCACATTTATTCTGGATTCAAGTTAATTCTCTTTTCTGAATTAACCACTTTATTTTCTTCTCAATTCAATCATAATTGACACATAAATATTTTTTGGAACTTGGTTAGTTTTAATGTAAAGTTCAAACTATTCTTTTTATTTAATTGAAAAATATTTCTCATACATCCTTGTAATATGTTGATCTTATCTTGTTTCAAAGTTCTGACGTTCTATCAACATTCAAATTCTGTTTAATTCATTTACTCCCAGAATTGTTTCATTCAAAAATGCTTATAGTACTATTATCTTACTATTATTTCTGAATGTTTTGGCATTTTTCCAAAATCAAATTCTTCTTAATTATTTACCATAAAGTTTTCTCACAAACTTATTTATAGTAAGTTGGTCTTACTTCATTTTAAATTTTTCGTATAATTAAGTTCAAAATTCTCTCTCTTTCTCTTTCTTCCATAAAGTTTTGTTCTAAATTATCAGGTTGTAGTAAGAAGTACTTACATATTTTAGAATAAGTTATATTCAAAATTCTTTCTTTTTCTTTCTTCCATAAAGTTTGTTCCAAAATTATTAGGTTGTAGTAAGATGTACTTACATTATTTTTGAATTTTTTTTATTTTAAAAATTAAATTAAAAAATTCTTCTTCTTTTAATTCTCCAGAATGTTCTTTTCAAAATATTAGGTTGTAAGATGTACTTACATTATTTTAGGATTTTTAAAATATAAAAATTCTAAATCTCACAACTCATTCTTCATAATATTTCTTCATAGAAGCTTGATTGTACACTCCTTTGATTTTTCCTGAAACGATTTCCTTCAACTCATATGTATTGTTCTGTTTATCATTTACCACAACATATGGTCCGGTGTAAAGTAATAGTAGTTTTTTGGTTATGCCTTCTAAGGTGCTAGGCAGCTCTCTATTTTTTAGGAGGACTTTCTCACCCTCTTTATATGTTACAATTCGCCCTATTGCCTTCTGGTATTTGGCTTGCCGTTGTTCCTGATCTTCTGCTACCTTATTGTAAAACTTCAACTGGTTGAATTTCCTATTGTTGTTCGTTGGAAATTCAATGATTTGTTCAATGTCTCGGGGAGTCGGCTTCTCATACATGACTGAGTATGGTGGAATTCCTATAGCTGGATGGTGGGCGTAATTTAGGAATGTTTCTGTCGCTGCTAGGTACTCTTGCCACTTTTTCTGTTGGTTGTGACAGTACGTGCGCAATATCCTACCCACTTCTCTTAGTACTCTCTCAGCCGGATTGCTACTTGGGTGGTAGACTGATGTCTTATACGTTTTGACCCCAAGTGCTAATAAAGTGTCTCGCCATCTCCTCCCCTTAAACTGTGTACCGTGGTCGGTAATAATAGAAGATGGTCTACCGATCTCTGGGATATACAAATCAATAATCACCGCCAAAACCTTTGCTGTTGTTGCCCGATTAACCGGATATAGCTTTATATACTTGGTGTAGTGATCCATTATGATTACCAAGTATTTATATCTGTGCCGACCACCGCTACGGGGAAATGGCCCGCATATATCCAAAAACACTTTTTCCAGTTTTGCGTTGGAAGTTATCGGTATCATGATACCCTCTGTCTTTTCATTGTTTACTTTTGCACATTGGCAGATCTTACAGGACTTGAGGTATGTTCTCACCTTGCGGTTGATATTCTTGATCTTACAATTTTCCTCTAGAGCTTGTATCACTTTTAACGCTCCCATGTGACCATACCTGACATGGTAATCGATGATGACCTCCTTTTCTATTTGGTGCGGGATTATCACCTTCCATGTCTCATCGTCCAATGCGGTTTTTATGAATAAAATTCCCTTGTTAAGGTGGTAATATTTAGAAATGGTTTCATCATTGGCTTCCAAACGACTCACAATGTTTTTCAGCTTAGGATCAGACTGCTGATGGATTCTGATGTTTATTAACAAAGCTTGTAAATCGGCTCTGGTCGTGAATATGTTATAAATTTTTACTAAGCTCTCCTTCTCTCCCTCGAAAGTCTGATCTTCCAGATTTATACGTGACAACACATCCGCTACCACGTTCTTCTTCCCTGGAATGTATTCCCATTTCAGGTCATATTCTTGTAGGGCGAGTACCCACCTAGCCAATCGGCCGTGACTCAATTTGCACCTACGAAGGAACGAGATGGATTTATGATCAGTTCGTACCGTGACTTGATATCCGAGAATGTACGTCCGGAACTTGCTGCATGCGAACACCACGCTCAACAATTCCTTTTCTGTCACACTGTAGTTCTTTTCGCACTGGTTCAATGTGCGACTAGCGAAGCTTATTACCAGATGTTGTCCCTCCTCATCTTCCTGGTATAATGTCGTTCCTAAGCTTAGATCGCTAGCGTCACAGTTTAGAAAGAACGGTTTCTTAAAATCTGGGTGACGAAGTATCACACTCTCCAGAAACTTCTCTTTTATCAATCGGAAAGTAATATCTTGATCTTCACCCCAAATCCATTTGTTTTTGGCAGATAACTGTGGTTGAAACTTGGCTGTCAACTCGGAATATCGGCTCTGAAACTTCCTGTAATAGTTACAGAGTCCGAGGAAAGATTGCAATTGTTTCCTGTTTCTTGGTTGCGGGAACCTCTGAATTGCCTCCACTTTCTCTGCTGATGGGGTAATACCTCTGTCGTCTAGGTTGAAGCCTAAGAATTGTACCTCGCGCGCTATGAACTTGGATTTCTCCAACTTCAGTGTTATGTTATTCTGCGCTAGTTTGTTTAGTACAAATTCTACTCTGTAACAGTGCTCCTCCCAGGTTCCGGATGTGATTAGTAAATCGTCAACATAGACGGTGGTAAATTGGAGCGCTTCTGGTCCCAAAATCTGGTCCATGCATGCCACAAATATGGCGACAGAATTGACAAGTCCGAAGGGCAGTCTCTTGAACTGGTAATTGCGCCCTTCGAAAATGAACGCTACGTATTGGCGGCTTTGTGGATGCAGCTCTACCTGCCAATAACCACAGACCGTATCCCAGGTGCTAATAAATCTAGTACCGTGAAAACGCTTTAAGATTTCTTCTATTTCACCGGGAGAAGTTCTGTCATTCACAATTGTCTTATTCAACTCACGCGCATCTAAACAGAGCCGGACTTGTCCGTCTTTCTTCGGAACAGCTATAATTGGACTAGTGTAAGGTGATTGACTAATCTCAATTATGTCATTATCTAACATCTTGTTTATCTCTGTTCTCACGGCTTCTTTGAGCGACTGCGCTATTGGATATGACCTCCGGTTAAACTCTACGTTTTCTTTAAAACGAAGTTGGCACTGGTAGTTCTTTACCTTCCCTGGTTCATCAGAAAACACCGCTTTGTATTTCTCATATATTGCAATTAGACGATCAGCCAGATGTGTTGGTATTTTCTCGTCATCGCTTCCGCACTGGAAATTCCGTATTTCTTGGATCTTAACTGACCATAAATCCTCTCCTCCATTATTGTATATTATGGGTTTAGAAAGAGGGCTGTTTCTTATAACATTTATTTTACGAAGTTGTTGATGTATTGGGCTAGGAAGTATAGTTGTGCCTCCTACCAGATCTGCGGTCCATGTTACTCCGTCTGGGAAAAGTGATACTTTATTTAAATTAAGATCGATTACTGCCGAATATCTACGAAGAATATCGCAACCGACTAAGATGTCAAATGGTAATCCGGTGGCGATTAAAAATTCCATGTCTAAAGCTATATCACGGCTAACGACACTTAAGGAAACTTGCTTCCTAATGGTTTTATTCTGGCGGCCAGTTGCACCTACCAACACAATGTTGTTGACTGGTAACATTGGCAAAGTTTTTTCACATGTACACTGTATTCTCTCCAACTCATTGGAGTTTATTATTGAAATATTAGCTCCTGTGTCTATCATTATTTTAGCGGGAACTCCTTCCACCTCCGCTGTTATATAAATTATCTCATTATTACTGTTGCTGAGACTCTTCTCGTTCTCTTCCAAAAGTTCAGTTCGTATGTCTTTCAAATAATGGTTACTGATAATAGTGATGTTTTTATCATTGTTTGCTTGTTGCAAATCATCCTTTTCTAACCCAGGAAGTGTAAGCAGTAACGGGTCATCGTTGTTGATTACTGCCTCCTCTCGTTTAAAGTATTTTGTTCATTGTTTGAGTTATTATTGACCGAGGCATCGTTCGGAAAAATCTGGTTTGTCTCCTGACGTTCTGTACCCTGGTTAATGTTTAACGCCCTGTTCGGTTGTCTGCCAAGATCTTCCAGGCTGGTACTTCGTCTTTCCTGTTCGTATCTTGGGCCGTCTCGTTCCGCACTCCTCCATCTTCGGTCGGCGCCGTGGAAGCTGCTCCTCCTCGGTTGATAATATCTCCTGGGTCCGCGATCTTCTGCTCTTATAAAATTTACCCTAGGGCGCGACACTCGGTTATTACTATTGCTATTATTATTATTACTAATATTATTATTATAGTAATTTCGGTTAGGTGGGTAAGGTCTGTCACCATTATTGTTGGGATATGGATTTCTCTGACTGTATGGAACATTATTATTTTGTTGATAAAAGTGGTTTCGATTGTTTGGGTAGGGGTTGTTATTTCTCACGCCGTTAAAATTTCCGTTAAACTGGTTATTACGCGGCTGGTTGTTAGGGCCGTCGTAATTACTGGGCTGGTTCCGGTTATTTGTATGGTTATTGCCGTTATTGGGGTAAGTAGTCGGCCTTGCTTCTGGTCTCTCATTTCTCTTCCTGCTCTGCCGATAATACTCTTCATTCTCGTATCCCTCCAATAACTCAGTCATTCCCTGGATCGTCTTGATCTGACTACCTCTCCGGGCCCTGATAATGTCCTCATCATAGTGATAAGATATCTTATTCACTAAACATTCTTCTGGGATTGCTGGCTCAAGGTGCTTTGCCATACACACCTTCCCCAAGAAATATGCCGTCATACTGCTACCTAATTGTGACCTGTATCTTCCGTTACAAATATTGTCACGTATCAAGTTCTGGGTGGTCTCAGACCAGTATTTTGTCTTAAACATTTTCCGGAACTGTTGGTAGTCGGAAATTTCACTCCGGTTGGCCATCCACCAATTATCTGTTATGTCTCGGAAAGACTCGTCGAATATCTCCCTGCTATGGCTCCATTGGGTAATTTTATGCTTGGTCAAATATTCTTCTACCCTGGCCAGGAACTCCATCGGCTTTCGTTTGTATTGCCGGAAGTTGAGCCACTCTCGGCTTTCGTTGACGGGCAATCCGGTGAAATGAGTCGGTCTGTTTCTAATCGCTTCCATCTCCTCTCGGCTTTGTCGCACCTGACCGGTGATATTGGCCATGGTCTCTTGTATATCATTACATCGTTCTGTGACCTGGTTGCGTACTTTTCCGAATTCTTCTTGATTTTCCTTTCTCTGTTCTTCTACCTTCCTACGACTATGTTCTTCAATATTTGTGAACTTGATGTTCACCACTTCTTTAAACTCATTCACCTCCTTTTCGGTCTGGTTGCACTTTCCATCAATCTCTCGAATCTGTCGATTGACCATTATATTTTCTTCTTCCATCTTCTTATTCATCGCTTTTTTGTTAACAGTGATTTCTTTATTCAGTTCTTCTCGCAACAATTCCATCCTTTCGTGCAGTTTGTCCAAATTCTCCTGATTAACCTCCCTTAACTCTTGTCTCAGAATTTGATTATCCTCTCTCAATTCTTCCAGCTTCTCCCCCATCTTCTCTTCCAACTTCTTGTTATCTTCTTTCAACTCTTCCTTCAATTGTCGGTTGTTCTTCTCTATCTTCTTCCTGGTATCATCGATTTTCTGATTGGTATTTTCAATTTTATTAATCAATTCTTCTTTAGTCGACTTGAATTCTTCCTTGAACGATTGGTTGTCTTCCTTCAATTCTTCTAACTTCTTCCCCATCTCTTCTTCCATCTTCTTGCTGTTTTCTTCCATCTTCTTCGTCAGGGACTGGTTGTCTTCCTTCAATTCTTCTAACTTCTTCCCCATCTCTTCTTCCATCTTCTTGCTGTTTTCTTCCATCTTCTCTTCCAACTTCTTATTCAGGGACTGGTTGTCTTCCTTCAAATCTTCTAACTTCTTATTTGTTTCTTCCTTGCCGGATTTGATATCTTCTTTCAAAGACTGGCTATCATTCCCCATTTTCTTACTCATTTCCATTATCATTCTCATCACATCTTGTATACTCCCCTCCTCCATTCGTGTCGGCTTTTCCAATGGTTCCTTCTGGGCATTGACTTCCCCTGCTTGCGTGGGTATCTCCGGTTGTTCAGTTTGTTTGGACAACACCGGTGGTAATACCTCTTCCGCTTCTACTGGCGTCGCCTCCTTGTTGTCCATGTCAACTTCTATTTCTTTCTCGGCCTCCGCCGTCCGTTTCTTAGATGTTGCACGTCGTTGCATTTTCCCTTGAAATTCTCTGGCTTTGTAGCTGTTGCCTAGCTCCAACTAGTGATTGGGTAGAATTTATTGGCCTTCCAATCGCTAATTAAAGCCCCTGAAGTTGGGCGCCAATTTGTAATAATATCTAAATTTAAATAAGTATAGATGTGTGTTGATGATATACTGTATTGTGGAGTATGTGACTCCGGTGTAATCAAGCCCCTCTGTTTGGACTAGCCAATTTGTAATAATATAAATAAGATTGATGTGTGAATCTGTAAGTTGTAAGGTGTTTAATTGGTGTGGCTCTCGACGTCTTACTGGCCTGAAACACTTCCTTAAGTTTCCCAGCTGGTCGAGTCCCAATGGTAGCAAGACCGGTCGAGTAGCGTAAAGTTGATGAAGAAATATATATGCTCAGCTTCACCGAAAGTTTCAAAACAAAAATTATTGTTTTGAAGAAAATTTAAAAAAAAATTATGTTTATAAAAAAAAATAATAAAAAAATTTTAATTTTATTAATTAATTAATTAGGATCAATTAATTAATATAGGGCTGTGAAGTTTTAAACAGTGTAATGCTCTTCTGAAAATTTTTATTAAAGTTTTAGTATAATTTAAATAATCTATCACCACTCATAAGACTGTCTGTAAACCAATCGATATTTGTTTACCTTTCTATTTTTTAGGTTATCTTCACTTACGGGTGGTAAAGTCCTTGTAGATTATCAATTAGAATTATATTATTGGTAATTAGTATTATTGAAGAAATAAAGAACTATTAAGTATTGAAAAGTATTAATGTTTTATTAAGTAACAGCAATATTGACTCTTATCGATTAGTATCGATTCTCAGGATATCGAAAAAAGTTACAAGTATATGTTATAAAAATTATATAGGGTTCTTTAAACAGCCAGTTATTACCAAAGTCAGAGAAATCGGGCTAATATTTAAAAAGTATAACGTTACAATCAAATTAATAGTTATTAATAAACACAGACATTGAATAATAATTTGTAAATATAATAATTGCTTTCACCCAAACAGCTGTGCTGAACCAAGAAGAAGGCACTGAAATCGTCAAAGCAAATGGCCGCCGTGAAGTTAGTGAGATGTCATTCGTATATTGGACGTTCCAAATAAAAGATTTTCCTGTAGTATTCCTGTTCTGATGTCTGCGAATCTCTTGTAAAATGTTGTGTAGTGTCTAGTGTACTGTTTCTGAGTTGTATTTAGTGTATCCGTATAATTATTAGTTCAAACACTTTCCCCGGTTCCATCACTAATTTGGGTTAATGTATTACACAGTTTTCTTGTGTTTTGTGGTGTTTTTCAGAGTAAATTTATATTGTTCTGTGTTATGGAGTGTTACTTGATTGTTTCTGTTATAATATGATAGTTTTAGAAGTATTTTACAAGTCACTCGCGATTTCACAATAACGTACTATACACTCGCTTTGTATGTCTATTATAGGTTAGGTTATACACGTTACCGAACGTATGTCATGTTAACCGTTCAAAAACCAATAATTAACTAACTGTTTCCTTCAGTTTCAATTAAACTCTTAGCCCATATAATATTATCCTTAACATTGTTCAAAAATATTTTCACATCCTGTGTACATTTTACTATTTCACTATATGAATGCCTAAACTTTGGTTATTTGTCAATTTTATTCACTAGATTTGATTTAAATTAATCTTTCAGTTCATTCTGGTTATTTTCAGATTAAATAATGCCTTTTTATAGTGTTTTCTGTCCAAAAAATAGTAATTTCACTTTCAGTTTGGTATACTCTGTTTGGAAGTCAAAACATTAAAATTTACTTCCTGTCATTATATAAATTCAGCCATTTTATCAGTTATATTTAATATTAATAATTCTATATTGTATTAAAAGGTTCCTATTCCCTTATTTTCTGGTAATTAATTGAATTAGTTGTATTCTGAAACATTATTCTGAAATATATGACTCCCATGTCTAAATTTCTGATTTTAGTCATTTTCGTTTTTATTCATAATTCTGAATATAATTTATTAAAATCTCTCTAAATGGTATGTGCAATTATATGGCATGATCTCAAGTTTATTTTGTCTAAACCCCTTTTGTTTATTTGCATTTAATTGAGCAATTTCTCTGTTTTGATGAAGTTTGGTTTCCATTCTTTTGGCCTATGATTTTTTAACAATTTTTCTTACAAAATAATTTACAAACAATATATGATGTGTGATACCCTCTCTGACTTTTACAAATAGTATTATAAATTAAACATGCTTTCAAATTACACAAAAACAACTAGTATTGGCCACAATACAAACAATAGTCAAACAGAATAAAGAATATTTTTGTTTTAAATAAATGGTTGTCTTCAAATCAGACATTTTGCAACAAAATTCCCATTTCCAACATGGAAATATGGTTTACAACAAAGGTTTTGTACTAACTAACATCTTAATTACTCTCTACTATTTACAAGTGGTAACTATTTTTATAGTTCTGATGTTAGTTGTTTCAGACCCAAACAAATGGCCTTATATCTAAAACATTTTTAAACATTCTTGTACTATATACATAAAAACCTTATATTTATATTCTTATTTCTAACTATTATTATAAGTAGGATTCTACAGTTTTTATACCGTCTTTTATACATTGTCTTTGGGGAATTGTACCCTGTCATTAACAAATAAATAGTATGAACCGTTCAAAAAGCACTATGAAATCTGTTTTTCTTTTTTCATGTAAAACAAAATGTTATTTTAAACAGATTCATGTCTTATGAACAACATATTGTCACAGTACATATTTTAAGTCATTGAAAAATGCATATTTCATTGCATCCAATGTTTGTGATTGCCAAGAATGAAACACAAGGTTCATTTTTTATAATACCCAAAACTATCACTGGTTCACTTTGCACTTATATAATTATGTTAATGCTAAATGGTCGTATAGTCTTATTAACATAATAAATTGGTTAGCGTTTTTCAATGGAGATTTGTTCCATGGGTACTATATTATTGTTTCATCTTAGTTCACAGGAAACTTTTACTTTATACACTCCTCTCTCTTAAATTTATATACATGTGGTTTTTATTTCGTTATACTTTTGTTTTTAGATATTTATTTTGGGGATATAGGGATTTGGGTGTCTTTTATAAGAGCATGACATCTTCTTCAGGATGCTGCCCTCTTCTTCTTTCTTCAGTCTTCTTTTCTCCTGCCTTCTGGGACTGGTATCTTCTCCATCTTCTTCTTGTTGCCATCAGGTTTCTTGGGATCTTCTCCATCTTCTTCTTTATTACAGAAATACACAACCTGTATTGGTTGATCTTGGCTTATTTTAGGGTTTCTCTTCTATTTATTCTTCCTCGTTGTGGGTTTGGTCATATTCAGTACTGCTTTGTTATTTACTATTTTACCTTCCTGGGTTATACCTTGAAAACCTTTGGTTATGAGACTGGTCTTGGATGACTCATCACTAGTAACTCCTTTTACTTGAACTTGTATTTTCTTTATAATAATGATTTCTTTCCACAGTTGCTATGAATTAATCTATTTATATTAAACTTAATGCTTTCTTCCAACTTTAAATATTATAACTTCATTATTCTAAAGATCAATTGCCATTCAATATTATGCATACATCTGTCACGCTACAACGTTAGTGACCACAGTACTGTGGTTAAGGCTGAAGCAGTAAGTAGAAAGAAGTAGTTTCTATGGTAATATTTCATTTCGAAAATGATTTTAAATATAAATCTTAGAATATGGAAGTCATGTATGGTTCTCCATACCGATATTTATAAATAAAGTATCTTGATAAGAAGCTCATAATAATCGACTGTAGAAACATAGATGAAATATCTATAAATGAAGAGGTTAGGTGAACGGGGTGGGGGTAATTTTCTATAAATGAAAATTAAAGTTGAAGGGGGAGGGGAGAATTTTTGTATGTTTACTACGTTATCGGCAACAAAGATGTAGTTCTTTGTTAAAATTCTTTCCCGGGCTGTTTAGCCGTAGTCCAATGTATTCTGCAAAACCAGACTCTTCGGCAGTGTCATCAACTTCCATCTCAGTGAAAATCGAGTGCGAAAACGTGAGGTGGTATATGTTAGTGACCACAGTACTGTGGTTTAAGGCTGAAGCAATAAGTAGAAAGAAGTAGTTTCTAAGGAAATATTTCATTTCGAATATGATTTTAAATATAAATCTTAGAACATGGAAGTCATGTATGGTTCTCCATACCGATATTTTGTTTTTACTTCCATCTTCCTTAAGGAAATGTAAGTATGGTGATGGCAAAAAAATCGTGTTCGAGATTATTGCAGATTCTGATTGTACTACACTCAAAACATGAAAAAAAGTCATTTTCCGAAAAGTGTCTGTGTGTCTATGTGTCTGTCTGTCTATCTGTAGATTTTTTTTCTATGGCAAACGATAACAGCCGCAAATTCAAACAGAATCAAATAATGTTTTGCATACAGTCCTGATTTGTAGAGTACTCAAGACCTGTTGTTTTTGGTGAACATCGGTTAAGGGAAAGGGGTGGTTTACCTGCAACTTTTTTTTTTAATCAAGGGTAATTATTTTTTTGGCAAACGATAACAGCCGCAAATTCAAACATAATCAAATACTGATTTGCATACACCCCCTGAATTGTAGATTACTCAAAACCTTTCGTTTTTGTTGAAGATCGGGTTAGGGAAAGGGGTAGTTTACCTGCAACATTTTATGTTTTAACATGTGTAATTTTTTTTATGACGAATGATAACTGCCGTAAATTCAATCAGAATCAAATAATGTTATGCACATCTTCCTGAGCCATAGAGTAATCAATGTCTGTCGATTTAGGTGATGATCGGTTAAGGGAAAGGGGTAGTTTACCTGCAACCTTTTATCTTTTAACAATGGTAATTTTTTCTAAGACGAACTATAACTGCCGCACATTCAAACAGAATCAAATATTGTTTTGCACACGTTCATCATTTGTGAACGACTGAAGGCCTGTTGATTTTGGTGAAGATCGGTTAAGAGAAAGGGGTAGTTTACCAGCCACGTTTTTTGTTTTAACAAGGGTATTTTCTATGGCAAACGATAACAGCCGCAAATTCAAATAGAAACAAATAATTGTTTGCATACAGCCCTGAATTGTAGAGTTCTCAAGACCTATTGATTTTGGTGAAGATCGGATAAGAGAAAGGGGTAGTTTACCAGCAACGTTTTATGATAAGTACCGATAATGGATGTGATAGGCCAACTGATGCCTCAAACTAAACATTGTATTTTTGTCAATTTAAGATGTTTATTATGTTAAGAATTGTTATAATCTATGACGAATGATAACTGCCGTAAATTCAAACAGAATCAACTACTCTTTTCCATACCTTTTTGTATTGTACAGAACTTAAGGTCTGTTGATTTGGTTGAAGATCAGTTAAGGGAAAGGGGTAGTTTACCGGCAACGTTTTATATTTTAACAAGGGTAATTGTTCCTATGACGAATGATAACTGCCGTAAATTCAAACAGAATAAACTACTCTTTTGCATACATTTTTGAATTATGCAGAACTTAAGGTCTGTTGATTTGGTTGAAGATCAGTTAAGGGAAAGGGGTAGTTAACCTGCAACGTTTTATGTTTTAACAATGGTAATTGTTTCTATCATGAACGATAACTGCCGTAAATTCAAAGAGAATCAAATAATGTTTTGCATACAGCACTGAATTGTAGAGTTCTCAAGATCTATTGTTACTTCCATATTCCTTAAGGAATGGAAGTATGGTGATGGCAAAAAAAATCGTGTTCGAGATTATTGCAGATTCTGATTCTACTACACTCAAAACATGAAAAAAAGTCGTTTTCCGAAAAGTGTCTGTGTGTCTGTCTGTCTGTCTGTGTGTCTGTCTGTCTGTAGATTTTTTTTCTATGGCAAACGATAACTGCCGCAAATTCAAACAGAATCAAATTATTTTTTGCATGCAGTCCTGATTTGCAGAGTACTCACGACCTATTGTTTTTGGTGAAGATCGGTTGAGGGAAAGGGGTAGTTTACCTGCAACGGTTTTTTTTTAGCAAGGGTAATTTTGTTTGTTTGGCAAACGATAACAGCCGCAAATTCAAACAGAATCAAATAATGTTTCGCATACAGCCCTGAATTGTAGAGTTCTCAAGATCTGTTGATTTTGATGAAGATCGGTTAAGGGAAAGGGGTAGTTTACCTGTAACGTTTTATGTTTTAACAAGGGTATTTCCTATGGCAAACGATAACAGCCGCAAATTCAAACAGAATCAAAAGATTATTTGCATACAGCCCTAAATTGTAGAGTTCTCAAGACCTATTGTTTTTGGTGAAGTTCGGTTGAGGGAAAGGGGTAGTTTACCTGCAACGTTTTTTTAACAAGGGTATTTTCTATGGCAAACGATAACAGCCGCAAATTCAAACAGAATCAAATAATGTTTTGCATACAGCCCTGATTTGTAGAGTCCTCAAGACCTATTGTTTTTGGTGAAGATCGGTTAAGGGAAAGGGGTAGTTTACCTGTAACGTTTTATGTTTTAACAAGGGTATTTCCTATGGCAAACGATAACAGCCGCAAATTCAAACAGAATCAAAAGATTATTTGTATACAGCCCTAAATTGTAGAGTACTCAAGACCTATTGTTTTTGGTGAAGATCGGTTGAGGGAAAGGGGTAGTTTACCTGCAACGTTTTTTTAACAAGGGTATTTTCTATGGCAAACGATAACAGCCGCAAATTCAAACAGAATCAAATAATGTTTTGCATACAGCCCTGATTTGTAGAGTACTCAAGACCTTTTGTTTTTGGTGAAGATCGGTTAAGGGGAAGGGGTAGTTTACCTGCAACGTTTTTTTATCAAGCGTATTTTCGATGGCAAACGATAACAGCCGCAAATTCAAACATAATCAAATAATTTTTTGCATACGTCCCTGAATTGTAGAGGTCACAATGACTTTCGATTTTGGTGAAGATCGGTTAAGGGGAAGGGGTAGTTTACCTGCAACCTTTTACGTTTTAACAAGAGTAAAGTACTTGAAAATTTATTTAAACTTTTTGAAACAATGGTAATTGTTAAAAATAAAATAATTTTGTTGCCAGGCAATAAAATTATAATTTTTTCATTTTAATGTAATATAATATTTTTCATTTAATACAGCAATAAAAAGGCAGGTAAGACACAGCCTGGCTGTTTGGCTGAAAATGATTTTAAATATAAATCTTAGAATATGGAAGTCATGTATGGTTCTCCATACCGATATTTTTTGGTGAAGATCGGATAAGAGAAAGCGGTAGTTTACCTGCAACGTTGTATGATAAGTACCGATAATGGATGTGATAGGCCAACTGAAGCCTCGAACTAAACATTGTATTTTTGTCAATTTAAGATGTTTATTATGTTAAGAATTGTTATAATCTATGACGAATGATAACTGCCGTAAATTCAAACAGAATCAACTACTCTTTTGCATACCTTTTTGTATTGTACAGAAATTAAGGTCTGTTGATTTGGTTGAAGATCAGTTAAGAGAAAGGGGTAGTTCACCTGCAACATTTTGTTTTAACAAGGGTAATTTTACTTCCATGTTCCTTAAGGAAATGGAAGTATGGTGATGGCAAAAAAAATCGTGTTCGAGATTATTGCAGATTCTGATTGTACTACACTCAAAACATGAAAAAAAGTCGTTTTTCGAAAAGTGTCTGTGTGTGTGTCTGTGTGTGTGTCTGTCTGTAGATTTTTTTTCTATGGCAAACGATAACAGCCGCAAATTCAAACAGAATCAAATAATTTTTTGCATACAGCCCTGATTTGTAGAGTACTCGCGACCTATTGTTTTTGGTGAAGATCGGTTGAGGGAAAGGGGTAGTTTACCTGCAACGTTTTTTTTTTATCAAGGGAAATTTTGTTTGTTTGGCAAACGATAACAGCCGTAAATCCAAACAGAATCAAATAATGTTTCGCATACAGCCCTAAAGTTTAGAGTTCTCAAGATCAGTTGATTTTGGTAAAGATCGGTTAAGGGAAAGGGGTAGTTTACCAGCAACGTTTTATGTTTTAACAAGGGTATTTTCTATGGCAAACGATAACAGCCGCAAATTCAAACATAATCAAATAATATTTTGCATACTTCCCTGATTTGTAGAGTTCTCAAGACTTTTTGTTTTTGGTGAAGATCGGTTAAGGGGAAGGGGTAGTTTACCAGCAACGTTTTATGTTTTAAAAGGGTATTTTCTATGGCAAACGATAAGAGCTGCAAATTCAAACAGAATCAAATACGTTTTTGCATACAGCCCTGATTTCTTGAGTACTAAAGACCTATTGTTTTTGGTGAAGATCGTTTAAGGGAAAGGGGTAGTTTACCGGCCACATTTTTTGTTTTATCAAGGGTATTTTGTATGGCAAACGATAACAGCCGCAAATTCAAACAAAATCACATAATATTTTGCATATAGCCCTGAATTGCAGAGTTCTCAACACCTATTGTTTTTGGTGAAGATCGGTTAAGGGAAAGGGTTAGTTTACCAGCAACGGTTTTTTATCAAGGGTAATTGTTTTCTATGGTAAACGATAACAGCCGCAAATTCAAACAGAATCAAATGATATTTTGCATACAGACCTGTATTGTAGAGTTCTCAATACCTATTGGTGTTGGTGAAGATCATCGGTTAAGGGAAAGGGGTAGTTTACCAGCAACGTTTTATGTTTTAAAAGGGTATTTTTTATGGCAAACGATAAGAGCCGCAAATTCAAACAGAATCAAATACGTTTTTGCATACAGCCCTGTTTTGTTGAGTACTAAAGACCTGTTGTTTTTGGTGAAGATCAGTTAAGGGTGAGGGGTAGTTTACCGGACAAGTTTTTTGTTTTATCAAGGGTATTTTATATGGCAAACGATAACAGCCGCAAATTCAAACAGAATCATATAATATTTTGCATACGACCCTGAAATGTAGAGTTCTCAAGACCTGTTGGTTTTGGTGAAGATCGGTTAAGGGAATAGGGTCGTTTACCAGCAACATTTTATGTTTTATCAAGGGTAATTTTTTTTTGACGAACGATAACTACCGTACAATAAAACAGAATCAACTACTCTTCTGCATACCTTTTTGAATTATACGGATCTCAAGGTCTGTTGATTTTGTTGAAGATCGGTTAAGGGAAAGGGGTAGTTTACCTGTAACGTTTTATGTTTTAACTAGGGTATTTTTTCTATGACGAACGATAACTGCCGTAAATTCAAAGAGAATCAACTAATGTTTTGCATACAGCCCTGAATTGTAGAGTTCTCAAGACCTATTGTTATTGGTGAAGATCGGTTAATGGAATAGGGTAGTACAGCAACGTTTTATGTTTTATCAAGCGTGTTGTCTATGGCAAACGATAACAGCCGCAATTTCAAACAGAATCAAACAATTGTTTGCATACCGGCCTAAATTGTAGAGTACCCAAGACCTGACGTTTTTGGTGAAGATCGGTTAAGGGGAAGGGGTAGTTTACCAGCAACGGTTTTTTATCAAGGGTAATTTTTTTCTATGGTAAACGATAACAGCCGCAAATTCAAACAGAATCAAATGATATTTTGCATACAGACCTGTATTGTAGAGTTCTCAATACCTATTGGTGTTGGTGAAGATCGGTTAAGGGAAAGGGGTAGTTTACCAGCAACGTTTTATGTTTTAAAAGGGTATTTTTTATGGCAAACGATAACAGCCGCAATTTCAAACAGAATCAAATAATTGTTTGCATACAGGCCTAAATTGTAGAGTACCCAAGACCTGACGTTTTTGGTGAAGATCGGTAAAGGGGAAGGGGTAGTTTACCAGCAACATTTTATGTTTTAACAAGGGTAATTTTTTATATGATGAACGATAACTGCCGTAAATTCAAACAGAATCAACTAGGTTTTTGCATACCTTTTTGAACTAAAGAGAACTCAAGGTCTGTTGATTTTGTTGAAGATCAGTTAAGGGAAGGGGTAGTTTTCCAGCAACATTTTATGTTTTAACAAGGGTAATTTTTTATATGATGAACGATAACTGCCGTAAATTCAAACAGAATCAACTAGGTTTTTGCATACCTTTTTGAACTAAAGAGAACTCAAGGTCTGTTGATTTTGTTGAAGATCAGTTAAGGGAAGGGGTAGTTTATCAGCAACGTTTTATGTTTTAAAAAGGGTAATTTTTATTATGACGAACGATAACTGCCGAAAATTCAATAAGAATCAAATAATTTTTTGCACCCTTTCCTCAGTTGCAGAGAGCTCAAGGTCTATTGATTTTGGTGAAGATCGGTTAAGGGAAAGGGGTAGTTTACCAGCAACATTTTATGTTGTAACAAGAGAAATGTTTCCATGACGAACGATAACTGCCGCACATTCAAACAGAATCAAATATATTTTTGCATGCTTCCCTGAATTGTAGAGGACGGAAGGTCTGTTGTTTTTGGAGAAGATCGGTTAAGAGAAAGGGGTAGTTTACCTGAAACATTTTATGATTTAACAAGAGTAAAGTACTTAATTTTTATAAATAAATTATCTTGATAAGAAGCTCATAGTAATCCACTGTAGAAACGTAAATGAAATATCTATAAATGAAGAATTTAGGTGAACGGGGTGGGGGTAATTTTCTATTATTAAAAATTATAGTTGAAGGTGTAGTGGAAATTTTTTATATGTGTACTACGTTATCGGCAACAAAGAAGTAGTTTTTTGTTAAAATTGCTTCCCGGGCTCTTTAGCCGTAGTCCAATGTTTTCTGCAAAACCAGACTTTTCGGCAGTGCCATCGACTGCCATCACCGGTGAAAATCGAGTGCGAAAACGTGAGGTGGTATACGTTAGTGACCACAGTACTGTGGTTAATGCTGAAGCAATAAGTAGAAAGAAGTAGTTTCTATGGAAATATTTCATTTCGAATATGATTTTAAATATAAATCTTAGAACATGGAAGTCATGTACGGTTCTCCATACCGATATTTTTATTTGACGAACGATAACTGGCGTAAATTCAAACAGAATCAACTACGTTTTTGCATACATTTTTGAATTATAGAGAACTCAAGGTCTGTTGATTTTGGTGAAGATCAGTTAAGGGAAAGGGGTAGTTTACCAGCAACATTTTATGTTGTAACAAGAGAAATGTTTTTATGACGAACGATAACTGCCGCACATTCAAACAGAATCAAATATTTTTTTGAATGCATCCCTGAATTGTAGAGGACTGAAGGTCTATTGATTTTGGTGAAGATCGGTTAAGAGAAAGGTGTAGTTTACCTGGAACGTTTTATGTTTTAACAATACTAAAGTACTTAATTTTGATAAATAAATATCCTGATAAGAAGCTCATAATAATCCACTGTAGAAACGTAGATGAAATATCTATAAATGAAGAGTTTAGGGGAACGGGGTGGAGGTAATTTTCTATTAATGAAAATTATAGTTGCTGGGGGAGGGGAAAATTTTTTATGTATACTACGTTATCGGCAACAAAGAAGTAGTTCTTTGTTAAAATTCCTACCCGGGCTGTTTAGCCGTAGTCCAATGTTTTCTGCAAAACCACACTTTTCTGCAGTGCCATCGACTGCCATCATCAGTGAAAATCGAGTGCGAAAACGTGAGGTGGTATACGTTAGTGACCACAGTACTGTTGTTAAGGCTGAAGCAATAAGTAGAAAGAAGTAGTTTCTATGGAAATATTTCATTTCGAATATGCTTTTAAATATAAATCTTAGAACATGGAAGTCATGTATGGTTATCCATACCGATATTTATGTAATTAAACTTCAACACTGCATACAATTATTTATTGTAAACATTGTAAAACGTTTACATAATTTCAATAAGTACAGAGCTGAAAAAGGCAAGTCATAAATACCGTGTAAGTTAAAAATTATTTACTTGTCGGTGTTGAGTATTCAATAATTCTATCAATAATAAGCAATTATTGTTAATAATAGTAAAAATCGGTATGGAGAACCATACATGACTTCCATGTTCTAATTAATTAAAAAATTAATTTAATATTTACATTCAGAACGAAACCAAATACATCAGCATGATTTTGGTAAAAACGCTGAGAAGGATAATCAAAATACGAATTGTACATAGTTGTTAATATTTAAAAAAATAAGTAATTTGATTAAATTATCTTTTATTTAAACAATGCGAAAGAAAGCGAATACCGCCCAGAGTTTGTTTTCTGTGAATTTCTGAAAACGAAAAATTATTTTGTTTACGAATCCGTGGTTACGATATTTTGTTTAAATGGACCGATTATCAATTGTTAATATTTTATTGAATTTTTTTACATCTATATTCCTTAAGGAAATGGTAATGGCAAAAAAATCGTGTTCGAGATTATTGCAGATTCTGATTGTACTACACTCAAAACATGAAAAAAGTCGTTTTTCGAAAAGTGTTGGTGTGTCTGTCTGTCTATCTGTCTGTCTGTCTGTCTGTCTGTCTGTCTGTCTATGTGTCTATAGATTTTTTTTCTATGGCAAACGATAACAGCCGCAAATTCAAACAGAATCAAATAATTTTTTGCATACAGCCCTGATTTGTAGAGTACTCAGGACCTATTGTTTTTGGTGAAGATCGATTGAGGGAAAGGGGTAGTTTACCTGCAACAGTTTTTTTTATCAAGGGTAATTTTTTTTTTTGGCAAACGATAACAGCCGCAAATTCAAACAGAATCAAATAATGTTTCGCATAGAGCCCTGAATTATGGAGTTCTCAAGACCTATTGTTTTTGGTGAAGATCGGTTAAGGGAAAGGGGTAGTTTACCTGCAACGTTTTATGTTTTAACAAGGGTATTTTCTATGGCAAACGATAACAGCCGCAAATTCAAACAGAATCAAATAATTTTTTGCATGCAACTCCGAATTGTTGAGTTTTCAAGACCTATTGTTTTTGGTGAAGATCGGTTAAGGGAAAGGGGTAGTTTACCAGCAACGTTTTACGTTTTAACAATGGTAATTTTTTCTATGACGAACGATAACTGCCGCATATTCAAACAGAATCAAATAATTTTTGCATACGTCACAGAATTGTAGAGAACTCAAGGGCGTTTGATTTTGGTAAAGATCGGTTAAGGGGAAGGGGTAGTTTACCTGCAACCTTTTACGTTTTAACATCAGTAAAGTACTTGAAAATTCATTTAAACTTTTTCAAACAATGGTAATTGTTAAAAATAAAATAATTTTGTTACCAGGCAATAAAATTATAATTTTTTCATTTTAGTGTAAATCATATATGAGTGAAAATATATCGTTCGTGGCAGGCAAGCATATCTCAATTATGTAATGTTTACGTTTCCGTTTTATTATTATGATTACTGCAATCAAAAGGCAGGGGATACACACACACACACACACACAATTCGCGTTATTTCTGGCCTCACTAATGTTTATTTTCTTACGTTTGCTCGCTTTTTAAATGGAAAGTGCCGAAACCCACACCAACACAACGCGTGCAAGCCGAAAAGGTGTTCAGCGTGGACAGCGATTTGCTTCCTGTGGATCGCTGGCCAGTGCAACTGCACGTGTTTACAGAGGAACGGTTCATAGACAGACTTTTCGTCTTTAAGGAATGAACCCTCTGCAAGATGCTCAGGGTCCATGAGAGACTTCGGAGCGCTCCTTCTTTTCAGCGTGTTTGTTCTGTGGAACGTGCAAGATTTTCAGCTTTACTCTAAGCAACGCTCAATAGGAAATGTTGAAAATTTTTGTCCATGGTGTACCCTCATACACACTAAACCTGCTCTGATGTTTTAATTACGGACATCATGATATTAAAACTTTTGAAACTTGAGCACTACTTAATGGAGATCAATCATTAACTTATACAAGCCATTAATTTTATGCATATTTTTTATATATATGTGTACTACGTTATCGGCAACAAAGAAGTAGTTTTTGTTAAAATTCCTTCCCGGGATGTTTGGCCGTAGTCCAATGTTTTCTACAAAACCAGACGTTTCGCCAATGCCATCGACTTCCATCATCAGTGAAAATCGTGTGCAATAACGTGAGGTGGTATACGTTAGTGACCACAGTACTGTGGTTAAGGCTGAAGCAGTAAGTAGAAAGAAGTAGTTTCTATGGTAATATTTCATTTCGAAAATGATTTGAAATATAAATCTTAGAACATGGAAGTCATGTATGGTTCTCCATACCGATATTTAAGTTTTTGGTCAAATAAGTTTATAACATCAATACAAAAAATCGGTATGGGGATACATACATGACTTCCATTTTCTAAGAATTATATTTAAAATCATTTACTTGAATTAGGTTCGATTATATCTAAAAGAATATTCCCACTCTCAAATTGTTTTCACTATTGATTGATATTTCTGTTATTATGGGGTAGTCGTTTAATATAATTTTATTTTCGAGTCACTTTATCTATAAAAATTAGGTACTTTACTCTTGTTAAAACACAAAACAATGCAGGTAAACTACCTCTCCCCCTTAACCTAAGAACCCCATTTTTTATATTTACGCTTTCATTGAGTAGTAGTTTCATTATATGTAATTACTAAGGTATCTTATCTTTCAAAATAAAGTACTTTATTCGACATCAAAAAGGCAGGTTTCAAAAAATTACCCTTTCCCCTTTGACTACCCTTTTTATTTATAGATATTTCATCTACCTCTCTACAGTGGATTATTATGACCTTCTTTTCATGATATTTTATTTATCAAAATTAAATACTTTACTTTTGTTAAAACGTAAAATGCTGCTGGTAAACTACCTCTCCCCTTTAACCGATCTTCACCGAAATCATAAGGCCTTGAGTCCTCTACAACTCGGGCACATATGCAAAAAAGTATATGATTCTGTTTTAATTTGCGGCAGTTATTGTTTGCCATAGAAAAATTCTACATACACACACAATAATCTATGTTCGTGCATCGGACTCTTTAAATATATTTGTCTAATTATGATTAACTAGTAAGCCTATGGTCCCTAAAGTGCAATTTCACCCACTATTTTGAACGTAGTACATTTATTATTACATAAATTTCGTTATTAGACAATTTTCTAATTTCGGGAAAAATTACATACATCCCGATTACTCTAATATTTCTTTAGTAACGTAACAACTGCAGAGCACACAATCATACAATAAACACAAACACTTAGGGACTTTCGGATTTGGGTTACAATTCCTTTTAATCTGTCACCCATTTGGATTTTCACTTTAAAAAATTTGTTATCTCTCTACTGGTTCCTAGAGTCCAATTATTTTGAAATTTTTAAACTGAACATTACATTCATATTTTAGATAAAATTTTTTACTTAATATGCCACATGAATTTTTATGATTTTATCAAAAATTTCGCCAACATTTTAGGCTCTGACGTCCAAAAACTTTAAAAATTTCAAATATGAATACTATATTCAGATTAGGGGTTTACATTCCCTTTAATTTGATACCTCACATGTGATTTTGCGATGTTTTCACAATTTTAACTCAACGTCCTATTTTTCGGGTGATCAGTCTCAAAAACAACAAGGCTCTGAAGGGTAAAGTGTGGACTTGTGTGCCAAGTTTTACTAAAATCGGTTGATGCGTTTTCGTGAATTATAACAAAAATTATTCTGAAACGTACCCCAATTAGTTAGACAGATAGATAGACAGACAGACAGATAAATTCCAAACAGTCAAGTTAAATCCTAAGAACTCGCCTCCTTGTTCAAAAAACTATAATTTTATTGCCTGGCAACAAATTATTTTATTTTTATCAATTATCATTGTTTGAAAAAGTTTAAATGAATTTTTAAGTACTTTACTATTATTAAAACGTAAAATGTTGCAGGTAAACTACCCCTTCTCCTTAACCAATTTTCTCCAAAATCAACAGGCCTTGAGTCCACTACAACTCAGGCACATATGCAAAAAATTATTTCATTGTTTGAATTTACGGCAGTTATCGTTCGTAATAGAAAAAATTACTCTTGTTAAAACATAAAATGTTGCAGGTAAACTACCCCTTCCCCTTAACTAATCTTCACTAAAATCAATAGACCTTGAGTCCTCTACAACTCAGGCAGATACGCAAAAAAGTATTTGATTCTGTTTGAATTAGCGGCAGTTATCGTTTTCCATAGAAAAAATTCTACACATATACACACAGACACTTTTCGGAAAATTACTTTTATTTATGTTTTGAGGACAATCAGAATCGGCCCTTATCTCGAACACGATTTTTTTCGCGATCACCATACTTCCATTTCCTTACGGAACATGGAAGTAAAAATTAGTATGGTAATATTATTCAAATTTAAAACACAGCTGAAATATTACATTATGCAATTGAAATTCTAATAAAAATTATTTAATATTATTTAATACTATTAAATGTTATTTAATTCTATTTATAGTACTAATAATGATGATGACGATGATGACGGAGCTTTCTTGAGTAGTTCACGAGTTAGGCAGAGTAGGCTGCCTTCGACAGACAAGTAGGGCAGTGTGGCCACTACTACGCTTCAACAGTCCATTATTACCTCAGGTTGTTATCCTAGGTACTCATTTCAGCTGGTTTAAAAAAAGCATCTTGATTTTATGGTACGCTCAAGAAATGAACCCGAAGTTTCTGGATTAGTAATCAGAAGCTATATGCACTGGTCTACTAAGCGCCTATAATAATTATTACTTTATAACAATAATAATAATAATAATAATAATTATTATTATTATATTATTATTGTTAGGACAAGATTCTTGCAATTAAGTCACTGAATATTCTTCGCAGTTATATGCTATATAAGTTAAAGCACATGAACATATAAATTGCAATACAGATTTGTAACAGACAGTTGTACGATTGCCACATCATATAAACAAAAAATTTTGCTATATCTAAACAAAAAAGTTTGGTCTTAATTAAATTTTGTGGTAGACGATTGTGTGGTGTTACCTATATGTCTATCAGTTTCTAAATATTTTAACAGACAAAACTACATATTAATATATCCTATTTTCATCAAACAGGTTGTGTAGGCCTACTACTAGAAACAGGTTTCAGGGAATTTATATATTCTTTAAGCTTCTTGCATTCAGGATTTTTAATAAGCTTTTAATTCTGCACTGTGAATTAAAATCACAAAATATATTCACTTAATATATGCTGAAAATATTGTAGTCAGTAAGAACCATAATATTTTAAATTAGGCCTATGTATTCGCTTTTTAAGGGAAATAGTTTGTTTCAAACATCTTATTAATTTTGAAAATAAAATAAAGTATTAGTTATTCCAAACAACCCTTCAAAATATTATTTATTTCAGTCCAAGTAAACACAAAAGAGGCTGTGACGTAAAATATCACCAACATTTTGATTGTAAGCACTGCAATACATTTTACGGTTTATTGTGAAGTTACAATTTATTATGTTGTACGATATTTTTACTTCCATATTCCTTAAGGAAATGGAAGTATGGTGAAGGCAAAAAAAATCCTGTTCGAGATTATTGCAGATTCTGATTGTACTACACTCAAAACATGAAAAAAAGTCGTTTTCCGAAAAGTGTCTGTGTGTCTATCTGTCTATGTGTGTGTCTGTCTGTAGATTTTTTTCTATGGCAAACGATAACTGCCGCAAATTCAAACAGAATCAAATAATTTTTTGCATACAGCCCTGATTTGTAGAGTACTCACGACCTATTGTTTTTGGTGAAGATCGGTTGAGGGAAAGGGGTAGTTTACCTGCAACGGTTTTTTTATCAAGGGAATTTTTTTTTGGCAAACGATAACAGCCGCAAATTCAAACAGAATCAAATAATGTTTCGCATACAGCCCTGAATTGTAGGGTTCTCAAGACCTATTGTTTTTGGTGAAGATCGGTTAAGGGAAAGGGGTAGCTTACCGGCAACGTTTTATGTTTTAACAAGGGTATTTTCTATGGCAAACGATAACAGCCGCAAATTCAAACAGAATCAAAAGATTATTTGCATACAGCCCTAAATTGTAGAGTTCTCAAGACCTGTTGTTTTTGGTGAAGATCGGTTAAGGGGAAGGGGTAGTTTACCGGCAACCTTTTACGTTTTAACAACAGTAAAGTACTTGAAAATTCATTTAAACTTTTTCAAACAATGGTAATTGTTAAAAATAAAATAATTTTTTTGCCAGGCAATAAAATTATAATTTTTTCATTTTAATGTAAATTATGTATGAGTTAATATACATGTATAAAATAATATATCGTTCCTGGCAGGTAAGCATATCTCAGTTATGTAATGTTTACGTTTCCATTTTATTATTATGACTACAGCAATAAAAAGGCAGGGAAGACACACACACACACACACACACACACACACACACAAAATTCGCGTTATTTCTGGCCTCACTCATGTTTATTTTCTTACATTTGCACGCTTTTTAAATGGAAAGTGCCGAAACCCATACCAACATAACGCGTGCAAGCCGAAAAAATGGACATCAATTTGCTTCCTGTGGATCGCTGGGCAGTGTAACTGCACGTGTTTACAGAGGAACGATTCATAGACAGACTTGTCGTCTTTAGGGAATGAACCCTCTGCAAGACGCTGAGGGTCCATGAGTGACTTCGGAGCGCTCCTTCTTTTTCGCGTGTTTGTTCTCTGAAACATACACTGTAGATTCGCAGCTTTACTCTAAGCAACGCTCAATAGGAAATGTTGAAAATTTTTGTCCACAGTGTACCCTCATTCACACTAAACCTGCTCTGATGTTTTAATTACGGACATCATAATATTAAAACTTTGGAAACTTGAGCACTACTTAATGGAGATCAATCATTAACTTATACAAGCCATTAATTTTATGCATATTTTTTATATATATGTGTACAACGTTATCGGCAACAAAGAAGTAGTTTTTGTTAAAATTCCTTCCCGGGATATTTGGCCGTAGTCCAATGTTTTCTACAAAACCAGACGTTTCGGCAATGCCATCGACTTCCATCATCAGTGAAAATCGAGTGCGATAACGTGAGGTGGTATACGTTAGTGACCACAGTACTGTGGTTAAGGCTGAAGCAGTAAGTAGAAAGAAGTAGTTTCTATGGTAATATTTCATTTCGAAAATGATTTTAAATATAAATCTTAGAATATGGAAGTCATGTATGGTTCTCCATACCGATATTTTCTTTGTCGTTCTCTGATCATTATCACACGTTTACATTACCCCTCCCCCCTTTAGCATTCATTGTATACTATTAGCTATTCTCTTTTTTTACCTTTGTATTATACACGTATCTGTTACCATTATTATTGATACTGTTACTGGTACTGATGGTGAGAACTTTACTTTTTCCTTTGCTTTGTAATAAAGAGAAAAGTGTTAATAATTACTTTTCCTTTGCTTTCTCGTGTCTTTTCTTTTGTTAAAGCAGCTCACTAAAACGTTGCTTCCATCTTGTTTTCGTATGTTATTGCATGTCTATTTATCATTCGCCTTTTTGCAGGTAGCTATATTATTTTTTTCTGTAGCAATCGTTTTGGTGTGTCATATAACAATAAAACAATTCATAAAGTTGTTACAGTACGTTATTTCAAAAATGTTCCCATAATTCTTTTCTTACTGTGTGTATTTCTTTATCCTTCTCCTTCTTTCTGAACTCTCATAGACTCAAAACGTATTTTTAATGCTATTCTGTGCACTGCTACTTATACAGTATTTTCTCCGCTATCTCAGTTTTCTTTGATAAATCTTGTAAATTCCTAGTACACCATTCCGCACTTCCTATGGTTTTTGTTACTTTCGGTGTTCCGCAATTCTCGTTTGCGCCTGGTACCAAAATCTCTTGGCATTTATCTAATATTCCCGTTTTTTCTTATTAATCTTACGATGTTCTACTGAGTAATTCTTGATCTCTTAAAACTTGTAGTACTTTTTATTTCGTCTCTATTCTCGTTCTTATCCTGTCTGACTATACAACCTTTGAAGTTTTTACCTTCATCTTCACTGCAAACTCCAAGACTAGTTAGAGACGTCTGCCATTAATAGTAGTGGATAACAAAAAAGCAATTTGAGTGAGTTATTTTTCACGAGTTATCATCGATATCGGATTTAAAATAACTCTAAAGAATTTCTCAAGGGCAGTACAAATTATTTTAAAAAAATTATAATCCCACTACTCGTACAAACATTACAAGTGATCAAAATTATAAATTTTCGTATAAACACACACACACACGCACACACACACAATATATATGTACACATTGTAATCGGAAAATCAATATTTATTGCGCTACGGACTATGAATTTCTACCTTTTTAGAACACGATTTCCTTACGTCAGCATTACACTCCCATTACCTGTGGAATGTAGAAGAAAACATTGTTTGCAACTCGTGCGTTACCGAAAAGGGTCATAAATCTGATCCTAATTAGCACACCGCCATTGTTGACAATTGACGGTTCCGTAATTATTCTGCTATTTACGAGAGCAAATTGTTACCATAGTGAATTTAACTTATTACACGACTGCTAAAAAGGAGTGTTATGTTTTCAGTGGTAGGGTATGTATGTATGTATGTATGTATGTATGTATGTATGTATGTATGTTTGTTCTACTATAACTTTTTAACGGCTTTACCGATTTTGATGTTCGATGGCTCGATGGATTCCTTACTTCACCAGAAGTGTCATAGGCTATATATCACCATGAGTTGACTTCCGGTTTTGACCGGAAGTGAATACAAGTGATCGGTTCTAAGGATTTTTTTTTGTTCGTTTATTGGTCCATCAGGTGGCGCTAGTGGAAGGTATTCTGTAAAGCTCACTTCAGATAGTGCTCGCGATTTAAGACCACGCTCACTAATACTATGTTAGCGCGCTATTGTGTGAGAGTATAGATGTGCAATCCGTAAGAAACAGAGAACAGCTGATCTGAAAGTATGTCTATATATATATATATATTATAACATTGCCAAACCCTGATCACATTGGATATAAAAAAGTATGTAAAAAATGCCAAGAAACCATATATTTTGATAGATAAATGATAACGAGAATGAAAGTAGTAAATATAATCTATAGTGAAGGAGGAAGAATACAACCAAAGGTGGTCACAAAACAAGAAAATACGAACTAGACTGACAGACAACTGACGTTGACCCAACCCCAGAGATTGGCCAGATATCAACCAAAGTAAAGCGAGACAAGAAGACAGTGAAGAAAAAAGAAGAAAATAAAAAATTACATGGCCATAACAAGTAACTAACAAGATTGTTTTAAAAGAGCATAATTTTTTATTATTGTTAATAATTTGTTTAAATTTTTATTAGTGGTGACTTGTAAATGACAGTATCTCAGCAATTGTTATACATAAAAAACCATGTGTAGATATGATTGTATGTATATCCTTATCTATAGGAGATGTGTCAGCTGTTATGTTTAAGATTACACTCATACAGACAGGGAATAGAAATGTGTGCGTGGTTCAATCAGAGAACAAATTGTATATCCTACTATATACTTTGGAACTTTTACTAAGATTATTTCAGCAGTATGTATGTTATCTCAACATTATGTGTTTGAAAGTATAAGGTTTTGGAGAGTTTATTTATTCGCTAATATTATTGCTGTTGCTACAGATGTAGTATGTTTCAATTAACACAATATATTAACATTATTAAACTGTTGTTATTATTACTAATTATGACATTTCAGACCAATTTTTATCACTTTAATGACAAAATATATACAAAGTTATGTTTTATTTGAAAGATGTATTTACAATACCATGTTGTTTGCATATTATAAAATGATATGTGACAGTCTGAAGTTAACAAAAGAGACATGAACTCATTAGATACAAAAACTTTGTAATAATAGTGAGATCGTGAGAAATATAAGGGTAATTAGAGATAGGTAGGGAGTGACAAAGTTGAACAGTGAAGTGATAAGTGTAATAAAATAAACAGCATATAATCTTAAGAAAAAAGAGTTAAACAAGTGTGACAAACCCAAAATATAAGCACATGTTAAATGAGCAACTAAGTTAAGTATATTAGACTGAAAGACACAAAATAATTGTGAATGCAAAAAACAGAAAAAATATTATCTCAGTATAAAAATCACCAGGATGATTACTGTTATAAAAGAGATGGTGTAGGTATAGCACTCACCAAATTTGTTCATTTGTTAATTTAAAGAAAGAAGTTATTGGCTTAATGTTTAAGGCAATAATTACCAGAAGAAATAGTTTTACAGTAATATGTTAGTATGTTTTAAGTAAGTAAGGAATTTATAAAGAAAATAATAGCAATACCTTTATAAGAAATAATAGGCAAAATACAGTAATTATGGGTAACGAAAGGGAACATGGCAGAAGTATATTAAAACTTAGAAATAAGTAAATTATGTATTAGCATAGTATTATCCATTTTGGACTAAAACATTAATACATGGCATAGACCAATCTTGTAAGATATCAAACTAATCTTTGAAAGAAAATATAAACATCTACGTAAAGATTACAACCATTGAAATTATCCCCAAGTAAATATAGCCATTATAAAATATTTATTCAAATTAAACAAAATTTCAAGGTTTGATAACAATGGATTTATTTTGAGATCGACCAGGTAGAATAATTACGTTACCATGGAAACTGTGGAGTAACAAGCCAAAAATACCGTTAGATTTTTTACTGAATGTATGACGCTTTAATGAGATAGACGCTAATTTTCGAGTGACCAAAATTGTCCATTAAAACATAGCAAATATCAGGAAAAGTTATTATTAAGTGTATACCAAGACATAAAATAAAGACTGGAGCCAGATTATTGAAGTTGAGGCCAAATTAACGAAAAAAGAAAATAAATTACTACCAGTTAAACTGAAAAAGATGCCTGATGTCCTGAACCCAGCAAATTAAAGAAGATTATAGTATAACCCATGAATAACAGATCGTATGAATTCGCCATAACTACGGAAGTGATAAGTACCTCTTAAATTACCCGAAATACATAAATAAACTCACGTTAATTATCTCACTAAAGGTCGAAATCTCACTGAACTGAAATTCATTACTTTCAAAGATTAAAAAGAAATTTAAGTCACTGACAATTTATAAACTAACCAATATAAACTGTTGTTAATGATCCATAACTTGTAAACACTTTTACTACACTGCGCTAAACAAAATATACCTACACAATATGTTAGTTAAGTTTACTTGATGTAAAGGTGTGTATTTTTATTGTTTTTAAAACATTCGTAATCCTTTGAACGTAACCTCAAGATCCTATGACAAACGACATTAATAATTTGTATACAATTTTTAACAGACGCAATCATTAAACGTCTGGTATCAATTCAAATATCGATTGTCAAACCCTGTAATTGTCTCATATAAATAACCGGAGCATTTGTATTAGAATAATTTGTATTAAATGAATAATAATCACTAATAAAAAATGTGTAAGTATTGAGTGTAACCACGGTGTGATAATTTCATTAGGAGGTGCACAATATTTTATGTACATTTTAGCAGATGACTGACGATTTACACAGCCCACGCATCGAACGGCTGTGTGCTACAGTGGGCCTAGCTAGCGGAAATATTTGAATTATTCAAACCGCTTGAGCGGCGCTGGTCATACGCCCTTGAATTTTCTTTTAATTGTTTTGAGAAAACAATTTGGCGCCACCGGGACTTTCTCACCCCTAGTGAACATCAAGACCGGGTTATTCGTACGTTCGCCACGAACGAAATCTACAGAAGTTGCACGCATTCGAACTACGGATCGAGAAGACACGTACACTCATTACACACAAATTGTACATTATTTACATTTTGCAGAGTAAAACGGTAGCCGTTCACACGTCGTCATTTACAAATTGGCGCGCCAACTAGTGGAGCTAGAATAATAAAGAAATTATACAATTAAACCCTATAAATTCTAGCGGCGATTACGAAAGATTACAAAATGCACACCAGAGGAGTATCGAAAAAATTGGCAAAGGAGAAGGAGATGGAAGGAAACAGAGGGGAAGAAGAGGAAGGAACACCGATTGAAGAAGTGGAGACAATAATAACCACAACAGAACCAAGCCAAGACGAAGAAATGGAATTACAGGCGGGCGACAAGGGAGAACTTAGAGGAGACCCGAACATACTAAAATTAATGGAAATGATGAACAATAATTTGAAGGAGATGAACAATAAATTCGACAAGAATGAGGAGAGCTTGAAGGAAATGAAGAAAGAAACAAACGAAAATTTTAAAAAACAGGAGGACAATTTTCAGAAACAGAAGGAAGAATTGAGACAAACCATTAACAAGAATAATGAAATATTACAACAACGATTGATGGAGGAAATTCAGCAAAGAAATGAAGATTTGAAGGAAGAATTGAAGGGACAGCTGAAGATGGACCACGAGAAAAATAAAGAAGAAATGAAGTTGCAGATGGCACACCAATTAATGGAGTACCGAGAAGAAGCAAAACAGCAGGTTACGGAAATCAATGACAAATTAGAGGAAACGTTGGAGAAGCTAGAGAAAACCAACGAAAATGTTTCTGGAGTCCGCAAGGAGGTACTCGATAAAATGAACCGTCTCGAAGGAGAAAATAAGAGAAGAATTGAGGAAGGTCATGAAGAAGCAGTCAGAAGATACACCCAGATAGACCAGGACATACACCAAGTCCGGGAAGAAAACCAGAAAGAGGTAGTAGCGGTACGAACAGACTTGGGAGAACGAATGGAAGGAGTTTACAGTAACTTAAATAAAGTAGATAGCAAAGTAGACAAAAACCAACAGAGGATTGACGAAATGCGCAGAATAGAAGAGTCATTACGGGAAGAAGTGGATGCCTGGCGTGACCGACCATGTAATAATAATCATGTCATGAACACAGACAACAGAGATACTATTAATTTCCGTAATTATAAAAGAAACCCTATTGAATTCTTGAAGAGGGTAGAAGAGTTAATCCTCAAGAATCGAGAGACTCGATGGACTACAATAAGAGGGATGTTGGACGAAATGTTCAAGGAGACATACGACAACTGGTGGACTGCCACTCGACCAGACATCCAAAACCTTCAAGACTTTAAGACTCAGTTCAAGGCTAAATACTGGTCTGAGTCAACTCAGAATATGGTCCGCAATAACCTGAGCAATGGAAGGTATGAAAACCAGAATGGACAATCCCTTACCTCCTACTTCTTGGGAAAAATCTGCATGGCCAGGAATTTGGAGCCACGTATACCTGAAGAGTGTCTGGTAATACAATTATCTTACCACTACGACGACGCCATCCAAAAGGCACGGATGTACAGCCAGGTAAAGACCATCCAAGATATGGCTAGCTTACTGGAAAGCCATGAACATGAGTGGCAGTACAGGAAAAATAGAGGGTACAGCTTCAGAAATAATCGAACCAATGAGGGACAATTGTCACAGAACCAACAGGGAGATAATAAACCACCGGTAAATAACCCTAACAATTACCAAGGGAACACACGGGGCAATAACGCGCCCAGAAATTTTAACAGAAGTGGAAACCATAATAATAACAACTTTAGGAACAACCACAGGGGTAATTTCCCGTCGAATGGTTACAACAACAATTATCGCCCTGGAAACAACAGTAATCAGAACAATAATCCAGGATACCGGCCACAGGTAAATTACATAAGGGGGCAAAGACAAAGGAGCCCAAGAAGAAACTATCCCTCATCTAACTATCGGCGAACGTACTATAACCAGGTACCCGATACGAGAAGTTACCCATTCGAAGAAGATCACAGACACAGCGTGGATAACCGGAATAATCAACAGGAGCCGAACGCTAACCAACCATCAAACACTACTGATGTTGGGGGCAATGAGGTCAACCCTCATTTAAACGCTTAAGGCCAGTGAAAACTGCGGACAGCCCATCACTGGACCAATCTCTGGGTGAATATAAGACAACACATGACAAGAAGATTACAATAATATGTACTAATTATTTGAAAAACATAAGGGACGATTTGATCGAAGAAAATGATAACATGATGCCCATTAGAAACAATGAAATAGTGTATGTGAGTGCCCAAATAAATGGAATTCTATCAACCATAATGATCGATACAGGGTCTAATGTTTCCCTGATCGACCAAATAGAATTAAATAGACTACAGCAGGGAAGTAGTGTACCCATATCAACCCTGCCCATAAACAATATAACTATCATTGGTGCTACCGGCCGACAAAACAAAACCGTCCGGAAACAAGTATCCTTGGAACTTAATAGCAAAGGTATAATAGTAACTATGCCATTTCTTGTTGCCAGCGGCCTACCTTTCTCATTACTTGTTGGATGTGATGTACTCAGACAACACTCTGCCATAATTAACCTGCGGCAGGGAGAAGTATCACTAACCACAGAACAAGGAATATGGTCAGCCGATATAGTGAATGGTGGCAACTTACCATTGATAACAAACCACTATAACATGATCCAAAGCAATTATTGCCGACAATCACCTGAAAGAATATTGACAGATTGGAAGAATGAAGAATTATGGTCAAGCAAGCTGGATGAGATCAGAAACTTCCAACGAGAAGAACAAGATCCACAGATTAGTGTGCAACAGTCAGAGGAACTTATAAGTATATACAACAAATATAAACACATTTTTTCTGACGCTCCAGGCAAAGTAAAGAATTATCAATGCCGAATACGATTTAAAGAACCCGTTGACTTCAAGAGAAAATCTTACCCCATTGCTTACTCACAAAGAAATGCAGTGAGGGCAGAAATCAATCAAATGATGGAAGACGATATCATTGAATTAAGTCAATCACCGTATACAAGTCCAATAGTGGCGATACCAAAAAAGGACGGAAAGGTGAGAATCTGCCTCGACGCCAGAGAAATTAATAAAATGATAGTGAACGATAGAACATCACCGGGTGAAATAGAAGAAATCCTTAAGAAGTTCCACGGTATAAAATACATTAGCTCTTGGGATACGGTATGTGGCTACTGGCAGGTGGAGCTACATCCGAACAGTAGACAATACTTAGCATTCCTGTTCGAGGGGAGGAACTATCAGTTCAAAAGACTGCCATTTGGACTGATAAATTCGGTCGCAGTATTTGTTAAATGTATGGACCAAATACTGGGACAAGATGTACTGAATTTTACCACCGTGTACGTAGATGATCTGTTAATAACATCATCAAATTGGCAAGAGCACTGTGCCAGAGTGGAAACCGTACTAAAAAGATTATCAGATAATCACGTAACCCTTAAGCTGGACAAGTCAAAGTTTATAGCCCGAAAAATACAATTTCTAGGATTCAATCTAGCAGAGGAAGGCATATCTCCTTCGTCAGAAAAAGTTGAGGCGATACAACGATTCCCCACGCCAAAAAACAAAAAACAACTTCAATCCTTCCTGGGAATTTGCAACTATTACCGCAAATTTCAAGATAATTATTCCAAACTAACAGCAAAATTCAAAAAACAATTATCAGTCAAGGACAAGTGGACTTGGGGGTCCGAACAAGAGGAAGTATTTAACCAAATAAAAGAAAAGTTCTTGAACACCGTGATATTACATCATCCAGACTTCAAAAAGCCATTCTTCATGAACTGTGATGCGAGTGATGTCAGTGTAGGTGCGGTATTATACCAAGAAGATGAGAAGGGACAGCATATGGTTATTAGTTTTGCAAGCAGAATATTAAATGGATGCGAACGAAATTATCACGTCACGGAGAAAGAACTACTTAGTGTCGTGTTCGCCTGCAACAAATTTAGGACTTATATTCTGGGATACGATATAACAGTGAGAAGTGACCATAGATCCATATCATTCCTTAAGCAGTGTAAACTCAGCCACGGGAGATTAACTCGATGGATATTGTTGCTACAGGAATATCACATAAACTGGGAGTACATCCCAGGGAAGCAAAACGTAGCTGCGGACATCTTATCCCGTATAAACGTCCAGCAACAAACTTTCGAGGGGGAGAAAGAACAATTAGTTAAGGTGTATAACATTATTAAAAACAGAGTAGATCTAGAAAAAATAACCCAAGAAATAAGAAGATGTCAAACGGTGGATCCAAAAATAATGAGTATCCGGGAGAGAATGTTAAAAGATGAAGAAACCATTCTACAATATTATAAAATACATGACAACTTGCTATTTATTAAAAACAATCCTGCAATCGGAGAATGGAAACTTGTAATACCATCTACAGTGGAGGAACAATTGATACTAGACTACCACATTAGATACGGCCATATGGGGGCTGTAAAAGTGATAAAAGCTTTACAGGAACAAGTTTACATTAAAAATATTTATCGAAAAGTAAACAAAATCATTCAAAAATGTGATATTTGCCAAAAGGTAAAATGCAATAATTCAAAAAAGGAAGGGATGATGATACCTATCACATCAAGTCAGAAATTAGAAAGGGTATTCCTTGATATATGTGGTCCGTTTCCTATCAGTGGAGGAAGACACAGATACAAATTTATAATCATTATGTTTGACCACTTCACCAAGTATACAAAGTTGTACTCCATTAACCGTGCAACAACAAAGAAAATAATTGAAATTATATTAACCAAATTTATACCAGAAGTGGGAAGACCGACGGCCGTTATAACAGATCATGGAACCCAATTTAAGGGAAATCTTTGGAAAAATAAGCTCTGTGAACATAATATTAAAACTTACAAAACATCCGTTTATCACCCAAGCAGCAACCCAGCTGAGAGGGTACTCAGAGAAGTGGGTCGTATACTGAGAACCTACTGCCACGATAAACAAAGAGAATGGCACAATTATATCAAATCCACTGAAGAATTTATAAACTTAGCTTACCACGACTTTACGGAAGCTACCCCATACACAATGATGTTTGAGCGGCCACCGCCTAGAGAGATAACTGATATGATCCAATTCCCCACCAACACCGAATATCAATTCGAGAAAAAAAGATTCTATAACAGAATAGCCGAAAAGGTAGAGCAACAAAAGAATAAATACGCTAAAAACCAGAAAAAGACTATTAAGTACGAGGTAGGAGAAAGGGTACTGTTAAAAAACAGAGAACTACCCAGCTCCATAGGAGGCATCACTAGAAAGTTACTATTATTATACGTGGGACCATACACTATAACAAAAGACAAGGGCAATAACACTTACGAGATCACTCACCCCGTCACCAAGAAAATAAAGGGGGTATACAATCAAGCCTCAATTAAGAAATATTATGACAACCAACAATAACTGTAAAAAACAATTTAAAGTAAAAAACCAACAAAAATACTTTAAATAAAGAAAAAAAATAAAGTGACAAACAAACAAGTCTGCCAATGTCATAAAGAAAAGATCTCTAAAGAATGTCAAAATTCCAAAACATTCGTAAGTACAGCTTACACTAAGCATTAGAGAAACCATTATGATGAATAAAAATTGTAAAAAATCAAAAAAGATATGTAAGAAAAGCTTACCCAAATATCTCAATAATATTTTAGAACAAGTAAGAATGGAGAGATAAAAGTTACAAAACATTCCTCCAAAATAAGGTTAAATTACCATAATATTTAGCCAAAAAATGAGGCATAAAAAGCATAACATACTGTAAAGGAATAAGCTACAAAAAATTCCTAACTAGTAAGAAGCCATAACTTACTATGATATTTAAAAAAAAAAAAAAAAAAAAAAAAAAAAAAAAAAATCAAAATGATCAGCTTCCACAACTATTTAGAAAGAGGGGAAGTAAAATTACCCAAACCAATGATCACAAAACAATATAAATGAAATAAACGTTCTAAGAGTTATAATGTGAAAGGAGATGAAACAAAGAGTAATTAAAAATGAATAAAAATGTGAATTGTATCAATAAAAAACAATGCTTCAAATAGTATCTATAAAGAAAGATGAAACAATATATGACTCGAACTGAGCTATAATGAAGTATAAAAGTAAAAGATTCCCAACAAATATTATGATTATGATTATTATTATTATTATTTTGAGTCACGAGTTGACTATATTTAAGAATTATTAATTGAGATTGTCTGTTGAATGAACCAGCAATCATTTTACTGAGCAGGGATGATGTTCCCCTGATATCAGTATAAGAGTAGTTTTGATGAAAAATAAGATTTATAGGGAATAAGTTATAATAAAAAGTCAATAAGCCAGTTCGCAATATGAGAAGATAATGAAGAAAAGACTAAGAAGAATGGAATTAAAGGATACAGAATTAATTATAAAAAATGAATGAGAAGCAGGAGAATTTGAAAAAAAAAATAAATAAATAAAAAAAATTTGATACGATACAATTGATAATTTCATCAAACTCAAATTCACGTTTTATAAAATGATCAATTTTGGTGGAAGGGCATTATATAACATTGCCAAACCCTGATCACATTGGATATAAAAAAGTATGTAAAAAATGCCAAGAAACCATATATTTTGATAGATAAATGATAACGAGAATGAAAGTAGTAAATATAATCTATAGTGAAGGAGGAAGAATACAACCAAAGGTGGTCACAAAACAAGAAAATACGAACTAGACTGACAGACAACTGACGTTGACCCAACCCCAGAGATTGGCCAGATATCAACCAAAGTAAAGCGAGACAAGAAGACAGTGAAGAAAAAAGAAGAAAATAAAAAATTACATGGCCATAACAAGTAACTAACAAGATTGTTTTAAAAGAGCATAATTTTTTATTATTGTTAATAATTTGTTTAAATTTTTATTAGTGGTGACTTGTAAATGACAGTATCTCAGCAATTGTTATACATAAAAAACCATGTGTAGATATGATTGTATGTATATCCTTATCTATAGGAGATGTGTCAGCTGTTATGTTTAAGATTACACTCATACAGACAGGGAATAGAAATGTGTGCGTGGTTCAATCAGAGAACAAATTGTATATCCTACTATATACTTTGGAACTTTTACTAAGATTATTTCAGCAGTATGTATGTTATCTCAACATTATGTGTTTGAAAGTATAAGGTTTTGGAGAGTTTATTTATTCGCTAATATTATTGCTGTTGCTACAGATGTAGTATGTTTCAATTAACACAATATATTAACATTATTAAACTGTTGTTATTATTACTAATTATGACATTTCAGACCAATTTTTATCACTTTAATGACAAAATATATACAAAGTTATGTTTTATTTGAAAGATGTATTTACAATACCATGTTGTTTGCATATTATAAAATGATATGTGACAGTCTGAAGTTAACAAAAGAGACATGAACTCATTAGATACAAAAACTTTGTAATAATAGTGAGATCGTGAGAAATATAAGGGTAATTAGAGATAGGTAGGGAGTGACAAAGTTGAACAGTGAAGTGATAAGTGTAATAAAATAAACAGCATATAATCTTAAGAAAAAAGAGTTAAACAAGTGTGACAAACCCAAAATATAAGCACATGTTAAATGAGCAACTAAGTTAAGTATATTAGACTGAAAGACACAAAATAATTGTGAATGCAAAAAACAGAAAAAATATTATCTCAGTATAAAAATCACCAGGATGATTACTGTTATAAAAGAGATGGTGTAGGTATAGCACTCACCAAATTTGTTCATTTGTTAATTTAAAGAAAGAAGTTATTGGCTTAATGTTTAAGGCAATAATTACCAGAAGAAATAGTTTTACAGTAATATGTTAGTATGTTTTAAGTAAGTAAGGAATTTATAAAGAAAATAATAGCAATACCTTTATAAGAAATAATAGGCAAAATATAGTAATTATGGGTAACGAAAGGGAACATGGCAGAATTATATTAAAACTTAGAAATAAGTAAATTATGTATTAGCATAGTATTATCCATTTTGGACTAAAACATTAATACATGGCATAGACCAATCTTGTAAGATATCAAACTAATCTTTGAAAGAAAATATAAACATCTACGTAAAGATTACAACCATTGAAATTATCCCCAAGTAAATATAGCCATTATAAAATATTTATTCAAATTAAACAAAATTTCAAGGTTTGATAACAATGGATTTATTTTGAGATCGACCAGGTAGAATAATTACGTTACCATGGAAACTGTGGAGTAACAAGCCAAAAATACCGTTAGATTTTTTACTGAATGTATGACGCTTTAATGAGATAGACGCTAATTTTCGAGTGACCAAAATTGTCCATTAAAACATAGCAAATATCAGGAAAAGTTATTATTAAGTGTATACCAAGACATAAAATAAAGACTGGAGCCAGATTATTGAAGTTGAGGCCAAATTAACGAAAAAAGAAAATAAATTACTACCAGTTAAACTGAAAAAGATGCCTGATGTCCTGAACCCAGCAAATTAAAGAAGATTATAGTATAACCCATGAATAACAGATCGTATGAATTCGCCATAACTACGGAAGTGATAAGTACCTCTTAAATTACCCGAAATACATAAATAAACTCACGTTAATTATCTCACTAAAGGTCGAAATCTCACTGAACTGAAATTCATTACTTTCAAAGATTAAAAAGAAATTTAAGTCACTGACAATTTATAAACTAACCAATATAAACTGTTGTTAATGATCCATAACTTGTAAACACTTTTACTACACTGCGCTAAACAAAATATACCTACACAATATGTTAGTTAAGTTTACTTGATGTAAAGGTGTGTATTTTTATTGTTTTTAAAACATTTGTAATCCTTTGAACGTAACCTCAAGATCCTATGACAAACGACATTAATAATTTGTATACAATTTTTAACAGACGCAATCATTAAACGTCTGGTATCAATTCAAATATCGATTGTCAAACCCTGTAATTGTCTCATATAAATAACCGGAGCATTTGTATTAGAATAATTTGTATTAAATGAATAATAATCACTAATAAAAAATGTGTAAGTATTGAGTGTAACCACGGTGTGATAATTTCATTAGGAGGTGCACAATATTTTATGTACATTTTAGCAGATGACTGACGATTTACACAGCCCACGCATCGAACGGCTGTGTGCTACAGTGGGCCTAGCTAGCGGAAATATTTGAATTATTCAAACCGCTTGAGCGGCGCTGGTCATACGCCCTTGAATTTTCTTTTAATTGTTTTGAGAAAACAATTTGGCGCCACCGGGACTTTCTCACCCCTAGTGAACATCAAGACCGGGTTATTCGTACGTTCGCCACGAACGAAATCTACAGAAGTTGCACGCATTCGAACTACGGATCGAGAAGACACGTACACTCATTACACACAAATTGTACATTATTTACATTTTGCAGAGTAAAACGGTAGCCGTTCACACGTCGTCATTTACAATATATATATATATATATATATATATATATATATATATATATTGGTTTGCTATATATATTTCTCTCTGCGAAATATGGTGAACTTGAAATACATGAAATGACGGATCAACAATATGCCGCAGCAGTAAACTTAATGAATTTTCAGCAGCACCAATTGTTCAAAATGATTTCAGACAGATTGCTTCCAAGTGAAAATAATCTGAGCCATTACGTGTGTTCGTTACTGGAGGAGCAGGCACCGGCAAAACCTTTACTCTGAAAATTATTGTAGAACAGATTCGTCGTCTTTCTCATTTACATGCAAGCAGAGCTGTTACGGTAGCAGCACCCACAGGTGTCGCTGCAAGATTGATTGGAGGTAGCACTTTGCACTCTACTTTTGCCCTTCCTATCGAAAAAGGCAAGGTGACAGCTCTTCGCCCTCTTACTGATGAGCGTCTTCAAAGGGAACGGCTAAGGTGGAAGCATATTAATTGGCTAATCATTGACGAAATCTCAATGGTACCCTATACTACCCTAAGATATATTCACTTAAGGTTGCAACAGCTTAAAATGAATGATGCTCTCTTCGTGGGTACCAATATTATTTTGTTTGGCGATCTAATGCAGTTGCCACCTGTATCAAAAGCAGTTGGTGGTACCTACTGCTTCAAGCAGCCTCATTACTTATCAGCTGAAATTAATTTGTGGACACTGTTTAGTTTCTGTGAATTACCTCAAAATATACGGCAAGCTAACGACACTACTTTTATAGACATTCCAAATAATTTACGAGTCGGCCAACTCACCATGCAGCAGCTAGAAATTTTAGATCGTCGAAGAGTTCCTTTGACAGATGAATTTGCTGATGGCGAGTGTCTGCATATTTTCCCAACCACTAAACAGGTAGAAGAATATAATGCTATGATGACTGAAAAGTTGAAAACATCATCTAAAGTTTACGATATTGCAGCGGTGGATGTGTCTGTCGAAGCTAAGAATTACGGACCAAAGTTAAAGAAAGACTTCATACCAACGGATCCAAATAAAACTGGAGGTATTCCAAACTCTTTAGTAATCGGAGTCGGATCTAGGGAATGTTGCGGAAAAACATTAATGTTAATCATGGTCTGGTCAACGAAGCAATCGGCATCATTAGAAAAATTGAGTGGCCTGCACTACGTCGAGATCAGCTTCAACCTGGTGAGCTTCCACAAGCCGTATTTGTAGAATCTGATGACAGATCAATTAGGGGAAATACTGCTGGTATTGGAGTAAAGATAGAGCCCACCACTGTTGAATATGATGCTTTACGAGGCCAGGGCAAAGTAGAACGACGTATGCTGCCATTAATATTGTGTTGGGCTGTAACAGTACATAAACTCCAAGGCACTACTTTAGACAAAGCAGTCATTGATTTGAGTAGTAATATTTTTGCCAAGGGTCAGGCCTACGTCGCACTAAGTCGTGTGAAAACATTAGAGGGATTAGCAATAAGTTGTCTGGATCCACGAAAATTGTTGCATGAACCGCACGATAAAAACTCACTTGAGGAATTAAATCGACTCAGAAATCTGTAGACCAAAGCTTTTTCTTTATCATTTCTAATAAATAAAATTATTTAGTTAATTATATAATTTATAAAACAATTTATCGAAATGTTTGTATTATACTAGTTATATAATAGTATATAAAATAAAGTTATACTATATTTATAAGTTTATAAGTTCATACGCTAATTATACTATGTACATAATAAAGTTTCTAATTAAAACTATGTAAAAATTGAATTTTTTTTTCACTTCACACATACGCACGCACACATTGCACATTCCCATTATACTCTTTTTAAACACAAAAAGGAATAAAATAAAAAAAATAATTTAAAAAATTAAAAAACACGACTGCCAAAAAAATAAATGAATAAATAAAAAATAAATTGATAAAAACACTAAATAAAAATAATATTTAGTAAAAATCACAAAATCTAAATAAAGTCGATTTAAAAAGCCAAAAACAAGGTATTGAAATTCAGCTCTGATCAGATTTAACGAAAATGTTATGAATGATTAAACGCATAGTAATTTTATTAGATTTAAATTACTTTTCGATGTTGAATATATATCAATGCATCATATGAAGACTACAATTATAAAAAATATTGCTGATAAAATTTTGCTCTTCAATTTTAATTTTCAATGCAGTCGGGGGCTGTTTAATGAAAAGAAGAAATCTATTTAGCAATAGCCCCCGACTGCATTGAAAATTAAAATTGAAGAGCAAACTTTTATCATCAATATTTTTTGTAATTGTAGTCTTCATATGATGCATTGATATATATTCAACATCGAAAAGTAATTTAAATCTAATAAAATTACTATGCGTTTAATCATTCATAACATTTTCGTTAAATCTGATCAGAGCTGAATTTCAATACATTGTTTTTGGCTTTTTAAATCGACTTTATTTAGATTTTGTGATTTTTGCTAAATATTATTTTTATTTAGTGTTTTTATCAATTTATTTTTTATTTATTCATTTATTTTTTTGGCAGTCGTGTTTTTTAATTTTTTAAATTATTTTTTTTTTTTTACGTTAAGGACTGGCTTACTGTTGGCACTGACACGCTCGCCGCGTTTACCATGTTTTGCTTGCTTAGCACATTTTTTGTAAACGTTTAACGTATTATCTGCCATTTCCACGAGTTCCCAGAACGAATCGGAAACAACCTAAGGGTGTTTAATTGTTTAACCAATTGGTATCAAAACTTACTGGAAAATAACCAAACAGAATAATGTACGAATAAGCAGTCTACAGGCATTATACACAATTTCTGTCTGTTTATTCATATTGTTTATCTGTGCGATGGCGGTAAATCTAAAAAAATCGGTATGGAGAACCATACATGACTCTATATTTATATTTATATTTAAAATCATTTACTTGAATTCGGTTCGATAATTTCTAAAAAAATATCGTCCATCCTCAAACTATTTTCACTATTTATAGATATTTTTGTTATTATAGGATAGTCGTTTAATACAATGTTTTTTTCGAGTCATTTTATCTATAAAAATTAGGTACCGTACTTTATTCTTATAAAGAAACTTAACTACGCAGATAATCATCCCTCCTCCTCAACCGATCCCCACTATTAATTATATTTACACTTCCATAGAGTAATAGTTTTATCATATGTAATTACTAAGGTATCTTATCCTTCAAAATTCAGTACTCGTACTTTACTTGATATCAGCAAAGTAATTTTCAAAAAATCACCCGCACCCCCTTCAACTACTCTCTCCATTTATAGATATCTCATTTACCATTTTACAGTGGAATAATATGACTGTATTTTCGGGGCACTTATTTGTCAAAATTAAGTACTTTATACTTGTTAAAACACAAAACAATGGAGGTAAACTACCCCTCTCCCTCATCCGAACAACCCCAGTTTTGATTTTACACTTTTATTGAGTAATAATTTCATTATATGTAATTACTGAGATATCTTATCCTTCAAAATGAAGTAGTCTATTCGAAATCAGAAAGGTAATTTTCAAAAAAGTACCCCCTCCCCTTCAATTACCCTTTTTATTTATAAATATTTCATCTACCTTTCTACAGTGGATTATTATGACCTTATTTTCAGGATACTTTGTTTATCAAGATTAAATACATTACTCTTATCAAAACGTAAAACGTTGCAGGTAAACTATCCCTTTCCCTTAACCGATCTTCACCAAAATCAGGCCTCGAGTCCTCTATACCTCGGGCACATATACAAAATATTATTTGATTCTGTTTGAATTTACGGCAGTTATCGTTCGCTAAATATTCTACATATAGACACACATGCACACACACAAACAGGCACTTTTCGGAAGGCGACTTTTCTTCATGATTTGAAGGTAGTACAATCAGAATCAGCTCTTATCTCGAACACGTTTTTTTTTGCCGTCACCATACTTCCATTTCCTTACGGAACATGGAAGTAAAAAATCAACTTCTATCAGAACTCAACTCCTATGAAACGAGGTGACCTTTTTTTATCTATCCTACTTCTCTTTTCGTAGTCTATCGTGTTTGAATTTTACCAGTAAAACATATTTCTAATGGTGCTTAAAATATATCGTACGACTGATATATTCCATAAAGTATAATCAAAGCAGCTGTATGTACATAAAATACCAGCCTTCTATTCTATAATAACTAAGACGATAACTATCAAAAAAGGTAATTATATCGGTTTGCTAATAACTTGGTCCTACATTTAATCATGTAGTAGTATTTTTCATCCAAACGAGGTAGTCACTGTTAAGTTAGCTGCTATTAACAGAAGGATTTCGAACAACCTTCCGTAGACGTTACGTTCATAACATTTGTAAATGGTGTTAGGTTTTAAGTATTATCGCTCTAATTGGAAAACTTAATATTTCAAGGCCATAAAAATATAGTTTGAAACAAAATTGAACTGCTGGAACATGCAATAAAATATTTTGTTTTTTATACAAAAACATTTTTATGGCAACCATAGGGACTTTGCTTCTCGATTTAATAAAGAAATTTATCTCATATTCATAACACTATTAGTGCCTCTGTTACTCTGAATATTATAAACAAAGTTTAAGATAAATCGCATACTTTTAACTAAGGTTTTCAAAGAAATTCCTGCAGATATTCTTATTAGAGGCTTTTATCTCTTAGTTTGCAAAAAAAGAGATTACAAATCTTGTCAATAACTTTAAAGTATTTACAGACATAAAAGTAAAGAAAAATGGAAAAAATAATTGAAACCTTTTTTACTCTTTTGATTTATTTTGACATATGAATGTCATTTTCAATGTCAAATATAAGTACGTTGAAAAAAATCTCGTTAACAAAACTTATGGAGAATGTTAAATATTTAAAAGCAATTCTGTCAACAATCGTAATAATATAATTTCTATTATAATTTTAACAACACTGTAGCGTTTGGTTTAAGGTTTTAACTAAACGGTTCGTTATATTTAAATCTTAAAACGCGTCTTTTCTTGGTACAACTGGTACAGGATCCGAGACTTTCTGACATTCTTAGATTTCCGCAGAATAGAGTTAGTGGAAGAGCGATGCGCGAACCATTGGCTTATAGCAACGAGATAATTATGGATTTTATTTAAATTAATTAATCCGAAATATATTTCTTATGTCTTTGATTGTGGTCATTTTATGTAAATGATTATAGACTGTACGTTTCTGTATGTCGTGGCTCCATCATCAAGGGACTGGTAGGGAACATGGTAAAACTTCTCCACAGTATTTTAATTGCGTTTTACCATTCCATGCCAAACCAATATAGGCGATCTGACAAACGCTGGCACAAATGTTTATTTGCAAACAATCATATGATGATGTCACTGTTTTGTGCAGTTTTCTTTATAGCTAATAAATAAGTACTCACTAATTAATGCTAATTACCGTTTAACAGCATTTATATGCTTCGTGTAAACTGTATAACAAAGAGACGATAATATTCTACACCGGTAGCACTTGGTATCAACCAATTATAATCGTTTTGCGACACTCAGTAGGGAATGTGGCGCCAGACCGATAATCACAATTTTAAGTACTGAAAACGTTACAGAACTTCGAGTATACGTGTGTGTGCTATAAATCTACGTCCTCGTATTCTTCGTCCTTTTTCATTAAGATGCTGTGATTTCTTCGTTACAATCTGGTCCCTGTAGTTCCCGTCATTATATCTCACCGTTTCGTCAAACCCGCACTTTTTTTGACTAATGCAAGTTATCGCACTGGCTATTTTACAATATTTTACATTGCACATATTATATACGTATTAGCAGTTTAAAATTACACACTCCCTTTCTGCTTCAACGTAGTGCACGCCTCATTTGTTGTTAAATTTTTGATTCTGTAACATTAGTATGTATTAACTTCTAGACTATTATTATGTCTTAGTTACTAATTTCTGTAATTGTAAACAGCAAAAGAGCACAACAATTACATTTTGAAAAACCTCGAATGCTGCGAGGCGCTGCTGGTTCGGAACCACTTAAGGCGAATAACCTTTTTCGTCTAGTTTAAATGGATCCTAGTTCTACAGTGTTTAAAATGAAATCTCAGGAAAACAAAACACAAATAATAATTCCCACGTTATGATTTACGATGGTGGTGGTGATTGTGATGATGACCATGTTGACGAAGACGACGACGGTGAGCCATCGTCATGGAAAAATGGGCAAACACGTGAAAAACAACCACAATTATCACCGCACTTACAATTATCAATTTAGATTACGTGTTGCATTGAATATTATTTATTATTAAAACTCGAGACAGTTCAAAAAGAACTATGACTGAGACAGTAAATTCAGTAAGATGGGTTGAGAACTACATAGCCGAATACAAGACATGTATAAGTAGAATGTACAGGATACAGGCTGGACATTTCCCTTCGAAGTGCAAAGTTTTTGTGTCTTCTCTGATGAGATATAAACACTGTTTGCTCTCTGCTTCTTTTGTACATTCCTGTGCAGTTTGTTTCGTGAAACTTGAATGGTATTTTGACAGTCTACATAGAGTAAGATTTTAGATGAACGTGATTAATATTTAGTGGTACTGTTTGTTTATAGATGAATTAAAACGTTTCACGAGCACAACACCACGTCAGTAAATATATGTATGGAGAACCAGACATGACTTCAGTATTCTGAGATTTATATTTAAAATCATTTACTTGAATTCGGTTCGATAATGTCTAACAAGTTAGGTGTGTTCCTTGTAAATTTAATATTATGTTTGACTAACTGAACTGAAATATTTCCATAGAAATATAAACGTTATCTTTGTTGCCGATAACGTAGTACACATAAAAAATCGGTACGGAGAATCATACGTGACTTCCATGTTCTAATTAATTATAAAATTATTTTTAATTCGTGCACTCAGAACGAAACGAAATATATCAGCACGCTTTTGGTAAAAACGCTGAGAAAGATAATCAAAATACGAATTGTACCTAGTTGTTAATATTTTAAAAACAAAGAATTAAATCATCTTTTATTTAAACAACGCGAAAAAAGCAATATCACCCGGCGTTTGTTATCTCTGAATTTCTGAAAACGAAAAATTATTTTGTTTACGTATCCGTGGTTACACAGCATGGGAACTATATCAATTGTTAATATTTTATTTAAATTTTTAAGTTTTCCGTCGAATAAATTTATAACATTGATACAAAAAATTACCCCCTCCCCTTCAACTATCATTTTTATTTATAGAAAATTACCCCCTCCCCCTTTAACTACTCTTTACATTTATAGATATTTCATCTACCTTTCTACAGTGGATTATTATGATCTCCTTTTCAGGATACATTATTTATCAAAATTAAGTACTTTACTCTTGTTAAAACTTGAAACGTTGCCAGTAAACTACGCCTTCCCCTTAACCGATGTTCACCAAAATCAATAGGCCTAGATTCCTCTACAACTCGGGCACATATGCAAAAAAATATTTGATCCTGTTTGAATTTTTGGCAGTTATCGTTCGCCGCAGAAAAAATTCCACACACACACACACACACACACACACACACACACACACACACACACACACACACACACACACACACACACACACACACACTTTTCGGAAAATGAATTTTCTTCGTGTTTTGAGGGTAGTACAATCTGAATCTGTCCTTATCTCGAACACAATTTTTTTCGCGATCACCATACTTCCATTCCTTACGGAACGTAGAAGTAAAACGTTTAACAATGTAAGTAAAATGTTGCTCGCTCTGTCATTCGAGTTGTACTCAGCCCTAAAGCAAGCATTTCCTCGTTTTCCTTCACTACGTACAAATAAAGTAAATATAATCGATGAAGGAACTAGTTGTCGTCCCGTATGTTGAACAAAACAGTTCTTTCTTAATACCCCTATGTCCTCAGAGAAGGAATCAAAAGTTTCCGTACTGGAAGTAACAGAAAAAGTAACGGAGAAAGTGTCAAACAAAATCTATCTGCTAGAAAAGTAAAGTTTTCGTTTCACCGTCAGAAATGATAACTACCAATAACACAATGAAATGAGAGAAATGAGATATCAAATGTATTGCAACTTACCCTGTGACTTTCTGCACAATGTCTTCAATCTAAAGTTGACATGTTTCGGGACACTTGTCCCATCCTCAGAAATTAAAAGTATGTTCGTATATCATCAAACGATGATATAGTTATCAAATAATTGAAGATGTCAACTTTAGATTGAAGACATTGTGCAGAAAGTCACAGACGGTAAGTTGCAATATATTTTATTGAACAACACGTGGCTTTGTACAAATTTCGGATTTATTCCTTTTAAATTGAAATGAGATAGAAGGATGAAAGAAGAAAATAATCTGAATACAGTAACCAGAATAGTAGGTTTCTTTTTTGCCTTTTTTGCACCTTAGCGCTAGATCTTTTATTAGTTTTCTTGCTACTATTAAGTAGCTTTCAAATTTCAGGTGCTTTACTTGTTAATATTTTTACATAAATCCTGTGTTTTTTAAGAAATTTTTATCATATAAACGTTATCTTTATACAATATCCTTATATTATCTTTAAATTTAACTTTATCTTTTTATAATTTTTATTATTAAAAAATTGTCCCTTCTTTATCCTAAAATGGTCCAGCCCGTTTTTACGCTACTGAACAATCTGTTTTCTTGTACGAGACGCTGTTACATTATGCACGGTTTAAATTACTGTCATTTTCTAACCACAGTAAAATTTATTTTCGGGCTTTCGTGTATTAAATCATTTCAGGAGCACTGTACGTGCTTAGACTCATTAGCATAAATCTAGTTTACATTACCACATACACAGTCGGCCTTCCACTGCTTTGTATAGATTAATTTTACAACTCAAGGCTACTTGCCTGCTTACGAGATGATCGCTTTCTAGTCGGCACTGTCAGTGTCTAGTTGTTCCCATCTTGTATATGATAGAAATCTGTTGTTTCTAACCTTTCTTTTCCAACTGTATTAAGGCGAAAACATAGTATATTTCTTGAACCTACTGTGTTTAACAGAATACTCATTTTGAAATGTCTTGTATTCAAATTACCACTTCAGGAGGTTTTTAACAAATCTATGTACAGCAATTTGTGAACACAAAACTCAGTGCACTCGTAGCATTAGTGCTTACTACCTGAACATTATATCACATTATATTATATTATATTAGTGCTTACTCGTAGCTTATATCTGTCTACCTGAACGTGAAACTATCTTAACCTAATTGCCTTAAACTATCTGCCTAAGACATCACGAACTACCTAGTATATGAAAACATCTGTCTACCTGAACACAAAACTATCTTAAATTATAACGGTCCCAGGTATCAGATATAAGCTTAGGCGAATTTTTGACTGTGCGGTTCGAGAGTATTAGTGCGATATATTTACAGAGCGGTTCGAGTTATTACTGTGTACGTTGAAGTAGTTATTAGTGAAGTGTTGCGTTTTATATTCGGACGGTATAATTGTAATACAATTGAGTTTTAATATTAGGGGACATTTTATTGCGTGTGAACAATTTTCATTTGATTTGTTGTAGAGACTGTATTGTTAATTACGAAATGTTTTACTGTAACAATTAAAGGTGTGATTAGTGACTTAATTGGTGTCTTGTACTTATTTTGTTTCCACTGTACCTACGACGATCGAGTAGACCGTCGTAACAGTGGTGTCAGAACTGGGATAGAACGGTTAACAGTGGAAACAGTGGATACCTTGTACAAGACGAGTGTGATTCGTAATTAATCGGTAAACATGGATCCCACTCAGATGATGGAAGCTTTACAAACACTGCTGCGGCAGACACAGGAAGAAGCAGAAAAACGACAGGATGAGAAACGCAGACAGGAAAGAGAAGAGGCTGAGGAACGTCAGAAAGCACTAATGCTAGAAACAGAAGTAAGACAAAAAGATAAAACGGAAGCTCTCTTTGAAACTATGCAGAAACAGTTGCAAGAACATAGTACCGCAGAATTGGGTCTCCTACGAGGTGAGCTTAATAAACAAGTTACTAAAATATCGGAGGTACAAGAATCAATTACATTAAAAATAGCTGAAGTAGAAAAATCTGTCTTGACTGTGGAAGAAACTATGTCAACAAAAATATCTGCAGTAGAAGACTCGATTACAAATATAAAAGAGCAGATTAAAAATGAAGTCGAGCAGTGTCTGAAATTAAACCAAAACAACTTTGTGAACAGACTGTACCAATGATAGACAGAAAAAGACGCAGAAAATAAGTGAACAGAGAAAGTCACTTTGCCTGCAGTAGGGACAGTTCATGTCAAAGCTCCAACCTTTGACGGAAGCAGTCACTGGGCAACGTACCTCCGCCAATTTGAAGCTGCTGCATGCGCAAATAATTGGACAGAGAAAGACAAGGCTGTTACACTTGTTCTTGCATTAAAAGGACCCGCGGCAGAATTACTACAGAAAGTACCACCTGACAGCCAGAACATCTATGCCGAGTTGATAAAAGCTCTAGAATTACGCTACGGTGATAAACATTTGCGAGAAGTGTACTACGTTCAGTTGAGAACAAGACGACAACGTTCGGGGGAAAGTCTTCAAGAATTTGAAGCAAGTATCGACAGATTGATTAGATTGGCCTATCCTGAAGCACCAGAAGACTTCCGAATAAGGTTTGCGGTGCAGACATTTATTGATGGCATCGGAGATTGTGAACTTCAGCCAGTGTTACGAATGGCAAGACACCGAGACAGCTCAGAAGCTCTTGTTCACGCCCTAGAGTTTGAAGCTGCCAAGTCAGCGTCCCGCTACATTAATGGTTTTGTGCCATCACGTTGCAGTCAGAAGATCCCTGTGTCACATTACCGTTACGATGGGTGCAGAAAAACAATTCAAGAGTTCAAGAGGGTCGCAACGATTTGAAAAAGACAGAAGACCGAAATGTTACGACTGTGGAAAACGTGGTCATCTACAGGTAGACTGTTGGGAGAAGAAGATACCGAGAGAAGAGACTGATCCCACCAATTGGAGAAGCAAAGCCCCGAAACAGCACACAGTTTCCACGCTACATAAGATGAGTGGAAACTTGATTGTTAATGGATTTGCGGATGGTAAACCAACATCATTTACAGTTGACACGGGCGCAACAGTGTCCATTGTGCGCCCTGACTTAGTCTGTAACCGCCATCCTCTAATTAGCTCTTACAGACTGTGACTGGAAGCCCCGTCAAGGTGCTAGGAAAGGTAGACGTACGTGTACGCCTGGGTCTTCTTGAGTTTAGCCACCAAATGCTCGTTGCAGACATTGTCGATGAAGTGATTCTTGGCACGGATATTATGAATGCCTACGGATTCGTTGTGGACTGAAGAGAGAATGTCTTGAAAGTTGGCCAAGAGAAGATAAAGCTTTGCATGGCTAAAATGACAGAGTCTACCAACCATTCGATTAAGCGAGTGGCATTAGTCGAAGAAAAAGTCAACAAGTCTGGTCAAGAGGAACCCTCCCTGTTGCAAGCGGAAATGGAGGAAGAACTAGCAGAGGAATTACAAATAAGTATAACGACAAAAGAAGTGATTGGAAAGCCAACTATGGGTGTCGAGACAAAACTCTTGCTTGTTCCTGAGGTGATAGAAGCGCCCGAGGGTAAAGTGGCTGAAGATGAGGTTACGCAAGAGGTTGTTGATGAGAAACAAACAAACTTGGATCAGCCAGTGGTATTTAAGTCATCAGTACATGACGCAACTGGAGTGATTCCAGCGAAACTAGTGGTTACGCGAAAGACTCGCATTCCTGGGAACGTGATGTTCGGATCACACGAGACTGAATTCGAAGAACGGGAAAATTATCCTTCGCAAGGACGTCCACCTAGATCGCCTGGTCGAGTATTACTTCGGAGACGGTTTGCCAGTTCGGGACGAACAGGCTTAAGGAGGGGAAGGTGTTACGGCATCACGAACAATCTACGTGTTTGTCGAAAGTTCCAGAGAGATCCAGAGTGTAAGCGTGTGGTGTACGTGCTTGTATACGCATCTACGAGAAAGTTCTCGATGCCGCCAGCCGTGCGGACTGCGTCAAGGCCGCAGTTAATTACGTAGTTCATACGCACGCTACGACGCAATTAGGAATCGTCTAGATATTTGACTAGCTATAAATACCGGTACTCAAACGACGTTCAGTTCAGTATTAGGCGAATTTTTGACTGTGTGTTTCGAGAGTATTAGTGCGACAGAGCGGTTCGAGTTATTACTGTGTACGTTCAAGTAGTTATTAGTGAAGTGTTGGGTTTTATATTCGAACGGTATAATTGTAATACAATTGAGTTTTAATATTAGTGGACATTTTATTGCGTGTGAACAATTTTCATTTGATTTGTTGTAGAGACTGTATTGTTAATTACGAACTGTTTTACTGTAACAATTAAAGGTGTGATTAGTGACTTAATTGGTGTCTTGTACTTATTTTGTTTCCACTGTACCTACGACGATCGAGTAGACCGTCGTAACAATATGCTACTCTCTATTGTATCAGCCCAGTGCAAGAAGACTGAAGAGGTACTGACCTATAGACATGACAGAAGACTAAGAGGACCAATCATTGGAAGGGGACTCATCGCGACACAACAGACGGCCAAAGGACTTAGGCCGGCACATTAACTAAGAGGATGCATTGTGTTCTGACTGCTAGTGCTCTCTATTAAAAAACGAAAAATCACATTGTCGTTTAAGGACTTCTATTTTAAAATTCTGGGGTTTTTCAAAAAGTTTCTACTTTGTCTTAAATCCGTTTGTGTGTAGCCTACAGATATATCTAAACTTACATTCAAATTTATCCAACGGTTATAAAAATATAACCGTGATTGAAGGTCCATCATTGCTAAATAGGTACTCCCTATTTTCCTCTTGAGTATTAGAATTTGCTCGCAGCGATATGCACTATCTATAACATCTATCACTCACTATAACTATCTACTCTATGTCATATATAGCCCAAATATTTGGATCTAATAAGGAAAAAGCTACACAAGCAATTGCTGCTATGCCGTATACTGTTTACCACATGGACCGTTCACCACCTTGATGAAATGAACCAATTATAACATAATTATGTTATTGTTTATAGTTACATAATTATTTTACTCATCAATATGTGCTTTGACATTTCTTTGTTGGACCTCTTGAATCTGCATTTGCATGTCGTCTCTGTTTCCGCATTTTCTATCACCTAGAATATATCAGATATATTGAAATTTAATACGTTGGCAAATTGGGTCTAGAGTCAGGATGTAATTGTTGTGCTTTAATAGCCACTGAAGTCCAATTCTTAGTTGTTTAATACTTATTTGGAATTCTCTGCGCTGCTGCAGATTTTCGCGGCTTTCTTGCTATGATTACTAATCCTGCATTACACAAGGTAACAGCAGTTGTTCAGAAATTTGTACGACGTGTTAAACAAAAAAACTAATTGTCCTTTACTCCAATTTTGGCTAAATCTATTCTGTACCTTCATGAATTTTAAAAGTAGAATTATTCTTGCCAACATTTGTTGCTCTATATCTGATAAATTCTTCAATCATGGCGGTACAGGCATGACGTCCATTTTATTGCAAAATGCTTGAGAAGGAACTTTACATTTCTTCATATTGCTAGAGCAACGAGTGCATACCACCACGTTAGGCAATTCAGCTAAATTATTGGATAGATCAGCAGGGGACGACGTTTCAAGTTTACAATGCTGACTTGGGTATAATAATTTTCTACCCAACACATAACACATGGAACATCAGCGATTTAATTTATTGATGACATAAAATTGTCTTCCTTAATACAATTATGTCGTTTATCATTTTCACACATGTTTTCTAAGCGTTGTGTTCTTTTCTCCTCGATTTCGTTTTGTCTTGGTTTCCGACTAAGTTCCCGTGCTGCTGTCAACCTTTTATTTCGTTCATGAGGAAGGTCATCATCCAGACGCTGGTGGCTCAAATGAAGGCGACGCTGGCGCTGTTCATCTGACTCATGATCCAATCGATCATCAATCAAGCTGAGTCTGTGCTCACGCTGATCGCTTCATTCGTTACCAAAAAGTTCATGGGATACCTTATAAATGACGCAGTATCGGCTTTTACAGTAGGCGACTTTTGAGATAACCTAGAAAACATATGATCTGTTGTTTGCGACAAACTAGTTTGTCGAACAGCAGAGTTTTTTTTAGAACATGATTTAGCATTTCGCTGAGCATTTCTTAATAGACGAATTTTTTCCTGTTTTTCAGTTTTCTTAGCCCGATATTTTCTCATACGTGATGCACCTTTCGTTCGTCTGCCCATAATTAAATATTTTTTTACTAGACACAAATTTTATTTATGAAAAAATAATTTAATCAATTACGGTACGTGAGCAAAATTTCCAAATAATTAAAAAAATGTTTAAATACAACATTTTTGGACAAAAATTAAACCAACTCCAAAAAGGAGAAAAGTATTTTAACACACTTGAAATAATTTTATAAAAAACTCTAAAAAGAGAAAAATAATTGTACGTTTTCCTACTAGTTTTTTACAAACTAATTTTATACAAACCACTATATTGTCTTTGGTATTGACGGTATATAAGAAGTGAACGGTTTCATATTTCTCTGTTGGTAAATGACCTGAAGATGGCTTGACTGCCGAAAGCGCTCGTCAATATTTTGTCAATACCAAAGACAACATAGTGGTTTGTATAAAATTACTAGTAGAAATATTTGAGACCACTAACACTCCAATACAACAATAAATTGTACGTTTGTTTTCCATTGCCTAACGTTTGTCAAGCCGCTCGTGTAGGAATAACTTACGCTATTGGAATTTTCTTATTTTGTTCAAAAAACCAGACACTTTGGAGCACGAAATGTTCGCGAGCTTTCGATAAAATAAAAAAGATACGCACACGCCAATAAAGGTTCATAACTGTGATTGCTTCACAAATAAGGACAGTTTTCTTTAATTTTTAATAAGGACTCATGTAAATTAAAGGTATAAATGTCCTTTCTACGTTACTGACAATGTTGGAAACATGAACAACAATTTTCCGTAAGCAAAAATACTCTTAAATTAGTATTCGTCTTGCTCCTTAATGATACTGATATCGAGTGTTAGTGGTACCAACCGACTGCATTTAAAAATCATAATGAGTTTCCAAGATACGGGCCTTCTAAAACAGTTCCTGCAACGTGTAAGACAAATATTATATTGTATTCTCAACAGAATTATAATGGCAGGCATTTCTTGTAAAGTTTTATTTAGAAAAATGTAGAAATACCTTTATAGTTTTATTAAAAGGACACGGATTTTAGAAAGGAAGCGTGCAAAACGTATTTGAGATAAAAGACAAACTAATTTCTGATCCTTTATTTTAAAAAGGAAAAGAACCAGGCATGTTCAGGTGGTGGGGTGACGCCTGCTTGATGTTAAATGGTACTTGGGTTTTTTAACTGTAATGTTCAACTTTTTCTTTTACACAGTCAATCCAACGTAGGTTCGCACTTAGGCAGAGTTGTAATTTGAAACTTACTCGCTACAAGATACTGAATTAAAGCCGAATAGTAACAAATAAAATAATGAATAGAAACACCAGTATTGTCATTTGGAATAGTTTTGATTGGCGTCTACTCTTTAATCTGCTTTTTCAGATTATCCATATTCCGTAAACCCATCTATTCCCATATCTTTCTACACACTTAACCTATCTCTATTGTTGAACAGTTCCAAGAAAGATGATAGTAGCAAATATAAATATTAATGAGACTAACTATTTGCGGCTGAACTTCAATTATCACTGTCATCTAATTCACTTGTTTTCTTGACACTGGACAGTAAACTTGAATGTTTTTTTTAGCAATTTGAACACTAACAGGTCTCAAGGATCGAGTTACCTAGGTTATATACTTACTCAATTAATAACTGTGTGAAAATTTAAGTGGCTTCGTGCAAACATGCTCAGTCATCGTTATTAGTTTTTATTTGACCTTTAAATTTCTTATTAAATAATATTGTATTTCATTTAAAGAAAATTATCAAAATAATAGTACTTATGAATTTATTACAGTATATAATGCCCCCTCCAGTATATACTGTATTTGTCTATTTATTCTATCTGTCTCTCGCTTCCACTCACTTTCCCTCTCTCTTTCTCCCTCCCTCTCACTCTCTCTTTCACTCTCCCCTCTATCTCTCTTCCCTTCTCTAGCTCTCTCCCCCTTTTCTGTGTTTTTTTCAGTTTTTGCCACATCCTGTTGCTTCTGTTAAGAACCTGTTAAATAAGGGCACTTATGTTCAATAAACATATAGAAGTCCACTGGTTATACAAGTATTTCTTTATAAGTAATTCGATGGGTTTCTTACAATAGTATTGTATAATATTACATATTATCAAATTATAATTGCTTCTGAAAGTTTCACTTATAAGACGCACGTTTCACTGATTGTATGAGTCCCTCTTCAGAGGTTTGTAAATGAATTCACAAATCAGGTCAACTAAAACGATAAGAATAAGATGAACTACTTCCAGAAGTAATTATAATTTTATAATACATAATATTATAAAATACCTAGTAATATACTAAAAAATAATAATGTTGTTTCTATGTTCTATACTGGAGTGAAGGGTCGATAAAGTGGTTAATATTTAATATACTATCCTATAGGAGGTCGTTACCACATCAGATGTGCTGTTGTGTCAGTAGAGAGAACATACAGCGATGGTAGTAATAATGATGAACTACAATTGTTAATAACACATCATCGACCGACTCTGAATATCTTTAACACTTGCATGTTCCATTTCCACTCAGAATTTTACATTCCTTTTAGTCTGTCAGTTACTCTCAGTACTTGACTCCTTTGCAGCAAGCCCAATCATTATTGCTACCTTTCAATACTGGACATTTTTTTGGTGCCAACGCAATCTCACTTTAGTCATCCGTAGTGAGTTAGCTAAATCGTTCTAATGAGAGATATGGAATACGTTATATGGCTCCAATATAAGCCAGGCCATGGAACATACTACTGCTTTTTTTTCGCTTCCATAAACATAAAATACTCTGTGCCTTTCATCTGTTCTTCCTTTTATCTTGAGTAATTAAGTTAAGCTCTTCCTATTGGAACCGTTGTCTACCTTCTTTCATTAGATTTTCATTAATTTAAAAAAATTAAAAGTAACAAAGTACGTTAGGCCTACATTCTGTTACTATGCAACTAATTTCGGTTTTTTACTAGCACCATAACTTTTCCCCGGAATTTGGTGATTTACTATTTAAAGAACTGGTTCAAGTATTATTTACAATTAGTTACGAGGGTTGAGTGCCATTAGTTAGTGGGGAGGGGGGACAAGACGATACAGGCAGTTTGGGGGACACCCATATGGACACCCAGGGACGGATCCAGCGAGCAATTGTTTGGGAGGGAATATGAAAATTTGGTCCACTTTTTAATTTTAATGAAGAAAGTTGTGTTAGTGGTTAGTAGAGGGATATTGGGGGTTCAAACTCACAAAGGAATGCCGCCTTCTTAAAAAACAATAAAAAACACTAAAAAACATGATCTAAGAGATGACACCGCTACCGCTGGACCCGCAGCATCCCAATGGACCACAGCATCGCGAATTTCCGCGAATAAATTTTTTTATTTTTTTTATTTGGTTTTTTATTTTTTTTATGAAATTGATTTGCATATCAAGGGGGTGGGATGAGGTTCAATGGACCACCAGCATCCGTGAATATAATTTTTTATTTTTTTAAGAAAGCTGATTTGCATATCAGGGGGTGGTGTTGGGTGGGTGGTTTTTTTATTTCATATCAGCGGGTGGCGGTGGGTGGGGGTGGTTCCAACTCGATGCATTATAGTGTATATTAAAATATATGATCAGGTGTACCAACCTTTGCATGAGTTCAAATTTGTCGTGTGTTATAATGTATATTAAATCTATATGATCAGATGTACCAACCTTTGTATTATTATTATAGTGTATAGATATTTTATATGAGCAGGGTTGTCAACATTTTCTGAGACGGGGGGGAAATTCAAATATGTGTTATATAGTGTATATATTAAAATATATGATCAGGGGTACCAATCTTACATTATTGTGTGTGTATAGAGCAGATCTGCCAACATTTTTTTCTCTTCTGTAGTGGGAAATTCAAACTACATGATCATAATTGTTACTCTCTCTCTCTCACATTTGAATGTAAGTAAAACTATCTCTCTCTTGTTGTCAAACGTTATGTTCAAACCGTTTTCTCCTCTCTCTCTCTCTTTCTCTCTCTTTCTCTCTATCTCTCTCTCTCTCACTGTGTACATTGAGTAAATAATTTTAGCTCTCTCTCTCTCTCACACACACGTTGTGTATGTCTCTCTCTCTCTCGTTGTCAAACGTTATGCTCAAACTGTTCTCCTCTCTCTGTGGTCATTACCGCGCATGTATACGAAATTAGAAAGTTTATATTTATTCGACAAATATTAACGCCCTCTCTCTCTCTCTCTCTCTCTCTCTCTCTCTCTCTCTCTCTCTCTCTTACCGTGTACATTGAGTAGTCGGTGTGATAAGTAAATAATTTTAGTTCTCTCTCTCGTCGTCAAACGTCGTCTTCATTTTTCATGTATCAAATAATTAATTAATAGTTTATAATGCAGTCAGTGTGATTGATCCTTGTTAGAAATATATATATTTGGCAAATATTAACTATGTAAGTGTGTTGTTGTCAATGAACTACTTACCTGTGTGCTGTTACAGATGACAAATCCATACGTTAACGGCGTAGCAATCTGGTACAATACTTCTGTTTAATGGGTACAGTTTACACACGCACATAGGTTCAGTGGTGTATAGCGAAATAAATTAAAATTATACACACACACACACACACACACATGAAAACGGTGGTTGAAATTCATACAAATCTTCTGATATAACAGTTCACAAAAATAAATTAATTGTACACATGTTCAGAGGTGTAGAGTGAAATAAAATAAAGTCATAATTTGTTTAAATGATTAAATATATTTTAAAATTCATAATATAAAATTCACAATTAAATAAATACATTATAAAATTAAAATTCACAATTCATAATTAAATAAATACATTATAAAATTGATATTTTTTCGAAAGTTTATATATAATTGTGTCGTACTTGTAGGAGAAGCAACCTGCAACATAACATTACAACATACAACAACATTAAAATCATGTTAAATATCACACACACACAGATATAGTTGGCAGAATCAACGCTTTACGCGAGTAACTTCTTAAATTATGTGTCATTCTCTCTCTCATAAGTTAATGTCCATTCATCAAAACTTTGTAAATTAGAATCTGCACTACATGTTAAATATCACACACACACAGATATAGTTGGCAGAATCAACGCTTTACGCGAGTAACTTCTTAAATTATGTGTCACTCTCTCTCATAAATTAATATCCATTCATCAAAACTTTGTAAATTAGAATCTGCACTACATTCAAACACACGCACACACAGTGATAAAAATTGTTTGTTAAAAGTAGTTTGTCACCTTAACGAGATACAATTTCCACTTGCACTGTTTGGTTCCTCATGCCTCGAAACACGAGATGTAGGTCGCTGGGGTTTATATGACGGAGCTCTTCATCTGTAAAGACGCAAGCATATCTCTTAGGTAGATATACACGATAGCGTAGCTCACCATCTTCCAACGTTACAAGCACAGACTTCCCATATCGTGTGTCCACATGCACCATGTTAACGATCGGATACTGCTTGTTCATTGTTAATTCTGCACACCGTATGTACTCAATAGCAGAAACTGCATTGAATTTTGTGATAAACGACATTATTAGAAGTGAAGACGTCTGTATCAAACGAGGCGGAACTAAACAATGACTACAAAGAAGACTAGTGGAATGTAATGGTGGTGGTGGTAGTTATCAGGAAATTTTTCATCCCCTGAAGCTTTGCATGTACATAGATGCAGAATTATGACTGTTACATAATATATATATTAGGAAAGCCCACAGAAATAGTTATCGCCTGCAGGCATATACAAGTTTACTAACGAAATTAACAATGCTATGAGACACTCACATTAAAAATGTTTGTATAACAGAAAAATCATTAATTATCCACTCTCTAAGTGCGTACACATTATGATTTGTACACTGTGTAGAAGAAGAATTGCAATGTGTAAGACATAACGTACCGGGAAATAGATGTGGTATGTCTTTTGGGCAACCAATGTCATCAAGATTTATTATATGATGATGAATTATTTTCGATTCTAAAAAACGTTTTTTCTCAAGACCCTTCACAAACACATATTTATATATGTTCGTATACGTTGTTAACACTGAAACAAGATTGTCGTACGGTGTCTCTCCTTCACCCCATCTCAGCCCATGATAGTTTGTCGATAACCAACAGTTGGTTCTAGTGTATTTCGAATTCGTAACGACTGTAGCAGGCGGGGCGAAAATCCAATGTCTGCATGCAAAACGTGTTACGTCCATAACCGACAACTCCTTTACTATATAATTGCCGTTGTCATCATAAAAGCAGTGAAAGTCAATTATTACAGCAGCGTTTTCCATTATACTATAAAAAAAAAAGAAACCACACATTACAAACTAATATTTATAAACACAAAGATCGTTACAATAATGATAATAATACACAAACTTACGTTTACTGCCGACCGAACTGAAGAGTGGAGAGAGAATAACTAACGATATCACAGTGAGAATTCTTTTGTTGTTTTTGTTTTTAACAGGTGGTGTAACGTGGAATTTTAGCAGGTGGGGGAGCAGAGTCGCCGTCGGCAATTAATTTGGCACGTACGCAAGATTTTAATAAAACAATTATCAGTTTTAAATAATAATTTTCGGAAACAACCCCCGACTTAAAAAATATAGTTTACCTTGTGGTATAAAATTCAAACTATTAAATTGTCTCTCTCTCTCTCACACACATTTTTGATTACTATACAACTAATTGCATGTATGTTCAGAGGGTTATACCGAAATAAACCATTGTGTGTATTCGCTAAATCCTCCTTTCACTTTCCAATATGACACATGACACTCATTAGCGGTACCACCGCAAATAATTATGGATTAGAAAGTATTCACTTCCAAAACAAACACCGGCTTTCCCCTACCACCAGAGACCAATATATACTCAACAAATTTAACGATAATTTCTCATTGACTCGCTTGCGTGCACTGATAAATCTATCACGACATTTTTAATAGTTGGAAGACTGTTTGTATTATTGTGCATCTCAGTATACGCAAGTTCCTGTGTATAGTCAACATACGCTAGTTTTGGTGAGTGAGCATAATTTATTGTATGTACAGATTTTATTTAAACGTAAAAATTATTTGCATTAAAACATTATTTAATACATGTATGTGTATGTTCAAATCACAATTTATGAAATATATTCTTACCGTATTTTTTATATTACACTTCTAATTGAAGATATATATTTGAATTTAATACATGTGTGTGTAAGCGTGCGCGTATGATCAAATTACAATTTTCTGAATATATTCTTAACGTACTTTTATTCTTAACGCACTTCTAATTGAAGATATATATTTGAATTTAATACATGTGTGTGTGTGTGTGATTAAATTCAATTTTCTGAAATATATTCTTACTATACCTTTTATATTACACTTCTAATTGAAGATATATATTTTTAGGTATAACTGAATTTTATCGGTTTCACACTGACTGCTTGCGTGCGTTGATAAATCTATCTCAGCAGTTTTTTTTTTTAATAGTTGAAAGACTGCTTGTATTATTTTGCGTCTCAGTATACACAAGTTCCTGTGTGTGTAGTCAACATACGCTAGTTTGGTGAGCATAATTTATTGTATGTACAGATTTTATTTAAACGTAAAAATTATTTGCATTAAAACATTATTTATTGAATTTAATACATGTATGTGTATGTTCAAATCACAATTTCTGAAATATATTCTCACCATATTTTTTATATTACACTTCTAATTGAAGATATATATTTGAATTTAATACATGTGTGTGTGTGTATGTGTGTGTGTGTGTGTGTGTGTGTGTGTGTGTGTGTGTGTGTGAGAGATCAATTTTCTGAAATATATTCTTACTGTACCTTTTATATTACACTTCTAATTGAAGATATATATTTTTAGGTATAACTGAATTTTAGCGGTTTCACACTGACTGCTTGCGTGCGTTGATAAATCTATCTCAGCAGTTTTTTTTTTAATAGTTGAAAGACTGCTTGTATTATTGTGCGTCTCAGTATACACAAGTTCCTGTGTGTGTAGTCAACATACGCTAGTTTGGTGAGCATAAGTTATCAAGTGCATTATTTATTGATTTAATACATGTATGTGTATGTGTGTGTGTGTGTGTGTGTGTGTGTGTGTGTGTGTGATCAAATTATTATTATTATCTGAAACAGAACAGTATATATAGATTCGAGTGGTATGTAAGACGCTGTTATATGTTACAAAAATCATAGCAAATATTTTCATTCTAAGCATATTTACTGTTTAATAATAATTACAACCCAACGAATGATATATATAGTTTGATGCTTTATAAGTTTGTGTACATTGGTTGTATATTGTAAGCATGAAAGTATTATTTAAATCTGTTATCTGCTTCTGTATGGAAGTCATCTATAAATATCAGGTCAGTGCAACACAACGTAATTGGACCTAACATGATTCATGCCAACGTGTGTGCTCGTTGTGTGTGCGTGTGCGTCTGTGTGTGTTCGTGTGTGCGCACGTTGCGTGTTTGGTTACGTTGCGTATGCGTCTGTGTGTGTGTGCGTGTGCACGTCGGATGTGTGATTACGTGTGCGTCTGTGTGTGTTCGTGTGTGCGCGCGAAAATAAACTTAATTTTCTTGATCTATCAAATAGTTGGTCTAAGCGTACATGTATTATGTAAATCATCTCTTTTCAGTCATCTACGTAAGTGCATTTGAATTATTTGCGCATGCGCATAACAGCTTTTTTAGTACAGTTGCACACACACATCGACACTCACTTGCAACAACGTCTTACTTACCACTCGGTCATGTGCTACAAATTGATATATAAAACGTTTAAGATACACTAACATAATACCAGCGTTATAACAGTACCTTTTGTTTTTCAGTATTCATTCATTCTCACTCTCTCTTGAAGATCATGGCTAACCTTCAGCAGGAACGTGGGGAGGAGCAGACTGAACAAGGTAAAAAGTTCAATACCAATTGTCACAGTTAAGAAATTATTTTTGTAATTATGTAGCGTGCAAACTTGCTGATGTGAATTAACGTTTGAGTCATACTATGTCTATTGGTGTGTGTATGAAAAGTCTCACTCTTAACATCGTTTAGAAATTGACATGTAGATGAAAATTTTTCATGTTCCTTCATAGGTTTGTCACCTTCTTTCCAATCAACTAATTCAATTCCACAACAAAAGCATTTAACTCTATCGTCTACAAATGACATACTATGCCCACAAACATCGAAATTTCTAGGGTAGAAGTAGAACCCCGCAAACGCTAACTCGTCGGGGCTGATAAACGTCACTTCCCAATACTTGAATGATTTTATTCTTTCACTTTCAATACTAAAATCAGGAGTAGCCGACATCTTTACGGTTTGTAATAAACTGACATATTACCCCGACGAGTGTTATTTATTTACTACAAACATGATTTGTGCACACGTTATTTATCATTCCTATTGGTTAATAATACTCATGTTTCTATTGTTTCAGTTGTGACTCGGTTTTATATCGAGAGGAACAGTAGTGTCCGAGGGTGCATCACAACTTTCGACTACCTTCCAGTGAACGTCAACGCGTCGGATCATGACATAGCATTCGTAATGACTGAGGCACGTCCTTTATTGCTTGAGGATATTCAGGCAGAGCAGGCACGTTTACGCAATATCAAGTGGCATATTGCGTGCAGGATACGTTTTACCAAAACCGTGGTAGATGGTGACAGTGGTGAGGAGACAGAGGTAACGAAAGACGCCGTCTTCCACGGACGTTGTCGCACGTTGCTCGCGGACGACAGCGACGAGTTGAATTGTCTACTCGATGAATCCTACGATAAAATCTTCAATAGCATATCTAATTTTACCCGTGACGGGAGCGGATGGTCGGTGGATGCTGTACTGAAGCTGGAACTGGTTGTTGGACGGTACCAGCCTCTAGCAGCGTCCTCCTACCTTCCAACCCCGCGAAAACTCTCACACACCAGGGCAGTAGTCAACATCAAGAACCCCCACGATGAAATGTGTTTTCTGTGGTCTGTTCTAGCCCACATACACCCTCAAGAACGTAAGAGAGACCGTGCTTCAAACTACATCCCATTCATAAACACATTAAATATGTCCGGTATCGAGTACCCTGTTTCGTTAAAGTCCATTTCCAAATTTGAAGCACAGAATCCTAACATTTCTATAAACGTTTTCGGCTATGATATAGAAGACAATATCAGAAATGAATCAAAAAATGAGGTTTACCCTCTGAGAATTACCTCGAATAAGGACAGGTCGCATCACGTTAATCTTTTGCTTCTGACCGATACAAATAGCCGAAAACATTACTGTCTTATCAGTAACATGAGTAGATTGTTATCATCCCTAACAAAACACCGCGATCAATCATTTTACTGCGACTACTGCCTGCATCGTATCGCCACCGAACATGGTCTGTCCGATCATCTCCCCTACTGCACAACTTACGGCGAGCAGAAGACCAAAATGCCCACGGAGGAGGAGAAGTTTATGTCCTTTAAAAATTACGCGCACTGTCTTAAAGTACCCTTCACCGTCTACGCCGACTTCGAGTCCCTCATCACTCCGCTTCAATCGTGTTCACCTGGTAACAACGTCCCGACGACAGTGCACGAGTTAGGTGAATTCTACTCCGTCGATAGCAGCGGTGCCCGTCAGAAAATAAATTCTCCTCCTGTATCGTCCACATCATACGAAGCGATGCATATCCCGTCAGGTTTCTCCTATGCTATCGTCGATCACACGCACAGCCTTTGGAGAGAGGCTAAAGTTTATCGAGGTGAAAACGTTGTAGACACGTTCTTCTCGTGGTTGATGAAAGACGTCGAGGATATGATGAAGGTGGTACGACATAACGTACAATTAATTATGTCCGATGATGACAATGTTGTGTTCACTACGCCACCGTTTGTCATTTGTGTGAGCGCCCTTTGACGGACGATGACAAGGTACGCAATCATTGCCATCTTACGGGGAAATTCTTGGGAGCAGCCCATAATAGCTGTAATCTGAGCTACAAGATGCCTCGGCATATCCCCGTCTTCTTTCACAACCTTCGTAGCTACGACTGTCACCATTTAATGCAGGGTTTGGGGAAATATAAGGACGAACGCGTATCCTGCATTGCGACATCCAGTGAGCGTTACGTGTCGTTCTCCCTGGGTCCCTTGCGTTTCGTAGACTCCTTTCAATTTCATAATCGCTCTCTGGACACACTCGTTACCAATCTGTCCGCGTCCGGGAGCCAATTTCCTTTGCTTAGAGAGGAAATGCTTAGACGGGGTTTCGATGAACAGACCAATCTGCTCGTACGCAAGGGGGTATACCCATACGCTTACGTTGACAGTATTGATCGGTTCAACGAAACAAGTCTACCCGCTCGTGAACACTTTGATAACCGGTTGATGGAATCATCTATTTCGGACGCAGATTACGAGCACGCGCAAAACGTGTGGAGTGCATTCAATCTGCGTACGTTTGGAGATTACCATGATTTGTATTTGTTGACAGACGTAATGCTGCTGGCCGATGTCTTTGAAAATTTTCGAGACATGGCCTTACGCGATTACTGCTTGGACCCATGTCATTTTTACTCACTTCCCGGACTCGCTTGGAACGCGATGCTAAAAATGACCGGGGTCGAATTAGAACTGTTGACAGAAATAAATCTACATCTGTTCGTAGAGTCTGGGATCAGCGGAGGCTGCGCGATGATATCCAACCGTCATGCAGTCGCTAACAATCCTCTGATTCCAGATCAGTACGATGTTTCGAAACCGACCTCCTTCATTCTGTATACGGACTGTAACAATTTATACGGTGCAGCCATGTCGCAACCACTCCCTTACGCAGACTTCCGATGGCTCGATCGTAACGAAATCGAGTCCTTGGACGTACGTAATGTGAGTGATGATGCTGACATCGGGTACATCCTCGAAGTCGACCTACACTATCCTAATACCTTACATGACCTGCATTCCGACTACCCACTTGCACCTGTGCGCCAGCGCGTAACACACGATATCCTTTCTCCCTTTTCCAAACGTTTACACGAGAGTATATACAGATCATCGTATAACGAATCAGGGTCATCCGTAGAGAAGTTGTTAACAACTTTGGAGGACAAACAAAATTACGTTCTCCATTATCGAAATTTGAAATTGTATTTAAGTCTTGGTTTAGAGCTGAAAGCGACTCATAGGGTGTTGTGTTTTAAGCAAAGCGCTTGGTTGAAACCGTTTATCGATTTCAACACCCGCAAGAGGCAAGCAGCCGTCAACAGCTTTGAAAAAGACCTTTTCAAACTGATGAACAACGCCGTATACGGTAAGTCGCTGGAGAACGTACGGAAACATATAGACTTTCAACTAGTCTCAGATGAACGACGGCTTCAAAAACTAGTTTCCACACCCAGGCTAAAACGTATGATTCGTTATACGAACGATCTGGTGGGGCTCTCACTCCGTAAAAAATCCATCGTTCTTTCTCGTCCCGTGCATGTCGGCTTCACGGTGCTTGACGTTAGCAAAACAATAATGTACGACTTTCATTATCGTTATGCTGTCGCCAAGTACGGCCGCAACGTTAAATTGTTAATGACTGATACAGACAGTCTGATGTATCATATTCAAACATCCGACTTGTATGCAGATATGAAGAAGGACTTGCACGTTTTTGACACCTCGGATTACCCCACGTCTCATCCTTGTTATAGCCTTAAGAACAAAAAGGTTGTCGGACTGTTCAAGGATGAAACGTGTGGTCGTCCTATTAGAGAATTCGTAGGTCTCAGAGCGAAATGTTATTCGTTCCTTGTGGCCCACGAAGATTCTAGCAATGAGTGTCAAAAACGTGTGTGTAAAGGTGTGCCTCGAGTTGCTATTAAGAGGAGTCTGCGACACGATATGTATCGCAAGTGTCTCACTGATCATTGTCAGTTTGCTGTCAGTGCGTTGTGTTTACGTAGCGATCATCATACGTTGTACACGATGTGTGTAAATAAGCAAGCGTTGTCACCGTATGATGATAAGCGCTATATATTAGACAATGGCCGTGATACGCTTGCGTACGGTCATTATCGGATACGTGCCGACGACGATGACGACTCTGCTCCTCCACCTGCTAAAATTCCCCGTTACACCACCTGTTAACAACAAAAAAACAACAACAAAATTCTCACTGTGATATCTATAGTTATTGCCTCCTCACACTTCAGTTCGGACGGCAGTAAACGTAAGTTTATGTATTATTATTATTATTATTATTATTGTAACGATATTTGTGTTTATACATATTAGTTCGTAATGTGTGGTTTCTTTTTTTTCAGGCGATAACTATTTCTAGTAGTCTGTGGGCTTTCCTACTACATATATATTTTGTAACAGTACTAATTCTGCATGTATCTCGTTAAGGTAACAACCTACATTACTAATTTTTTATCACTGTGTGTGTTTGAATGTAGTGCAGATTCGAATTTACAAAGTTTTGATGAATGGACATTAACTTATGAGAGAGAGAATGACACATAATTTAAGAAGTTACTCGCGTGAAGCGTTGATTCTGCCAACTATATCTGTGTGTGTGTGTGTGTGTGTGTGTGTGATATTTAACATGATTTTAATGTTGTTGTATTGTTATGTTGCAGGTTGCTTCTCCTACAAGTACGACACAATTATATATAAACTTTCGAAAAAATATCAATTTTATAATGTATTTATTTAATTATGAATTGTGAATTTTATATTGTGAATGTTAAAATATATTTAATCATTTAAACAAATTATGACTTTATTTTATTTCACTCTACACCTCTGAACATGTGTACAATTATTTTATTTTTGTGAACTGTTACATCAGACGATTTGTATGAATTTCAACCACCGTTTTCATGTGTGTGTATAATTTTAATTTATTTCGCTATACACCACTGAACCTATGTGCGTGTGTAAACTGTACCCATGAAGAAGAGTGTATTGAAGATTGCTAAGCCGTTAACGTATGGATTTGTCATCTGTAACAGCACACAGGTAAGTAGTTCATTGACAACAACACACTTACATAGTTAATATTTGCCAAATATATATATTTCTAACAAGGATCAATCACACTGACTGCATTATAAACTATTAATTAATTATTTGATACATGAAAAATGAAGACGACGTTTGACGACGAGAGAGAGAGCTAAAATTATTTACTCATCACACCGACAACTCAATGTACACGGTAAGAGAGAGAGAGAGAGAGAGAGAGAGAGAGAGAGAGAGAGAGAGAGAGAGAGAGAGAGAGAGAGAGAGAGGACGTTAATATTTGTCGAATATAAACTTTCTAATTTCGTATACATGCGCGGTAATGACCACAGAGGGAGGAGAACAGTTTGAGCATAACGTTTGACAACGAGAGAGAGAGAGAGAGACATACACAACGTGTGTGAGAGAGAGAGAGAGCTAAAATTATTTACTCAATGTACACAGTGAGAGAGAGAGAGATAGAGAGAAAGAGAGAGAGAGAGAGAGAGAGAGAGGAGAAAACGGTTTGAACATAACGTTTGACAACAAGAGATAGATAGTTTTACTTACATTCAAATGTGAGAGAGAGAGAGTAACAATTATGATCATATAGTTTGAATTTCCCACTACAGAAGAGAAAAAATGTTGGCAGATCTGCTCTATACACACACAATAATGTAAGATTGGTACCCCTGATCATATATTTTAATATATACACTATATAACACATATTTGAATTCCCCCCCCCGTCGCAGAAAATGTTGACAACCCTGCTCATATAAAATATCTATACACTATAATAATAATACAAAGGTTGGTACACCTGATCATATAGATTTAATATACATTATAACACACGACAAATTTGAACTCATGCAAAGGTTGGTACACCTGATCATATATTTTAATATACACTATAATGCATCGAGTTGGAACCACCCCCACCCACCGCCACCCGCTGATATGAAATAAAAAAACCACCCACCCAACACCACCCCTGATATGCAAATCAGCTTTCTTAAAAAAATAAAAAATTATATTCACGGATGCTGGTGGTCCATTGAACCTCATCCCACCCCCTTGATATGCAAATCAATTTAATAAAAAAAATAAAAAAACCAAATAAAAAAAATAAAAAAATTTATTCGCGGAAATTCGCGGTGCTGTGGTCCATTGGGATGCTGCGGGTCCAGCGGTAGCGGTGTCATCTCTTAGATCATGTTTTTTAGTGTTTTTTATTGTTTTTTAAGAAGGCGGCATTCCTTTGTGAGTTTGAACCCCCAATATCCCTCTACTGTGGTTAAAATCACAAGCAGAATTATCACTGTTGCACACCACTATATAAAAATTATTCCGATTAGCGCTTTCAAGCTTCACAGCTCATCGTCAGATCGGGAATGAACAAATAACCTGAAAACAACCCTTCACCCCCACCCCACCCCACCCCACCCTGCTCACAGACAACAAGCTATAATTCAAACAAATGTCCCTTCCTGAAACACTGAAACACAAGGAATTTGCTAGAAAAATATGTAACTGTCCAGATGGAGGGACAAGGCTCAGAGGGTGGTAAAGGGACATTTGAATTATAGCTTGTTGTGTGTGAGCAAGGTGGTGTGGGGTGGGGTGGGGGTGAAGGGTTGTTTTCAGGTTATTTGTTCATTCCCGATCTGACGATGAGCTGTGAAGCTTGAAAGCGCTAATCGGAATAATTTTTATATAGTGGTGTGCAACAGTGATAATTCTGCTTGCACTTTTTAATTGTCCAAAGTAGTGATGAGAATGAGTGAAGATAAAAACAGTATGTTATTATCAACACAATACATTTATTAACGTACAATTATAAAAACAAACACATCTGTGTTTGTAAGTTCACTGTTCTTCTAATAATATTCATTTACAGTTTATTAAAGTACACACTACTCATCTGAGTTACGTATAAAACAAAAATTAACATGCTAGTAAGGTACGGTTACAATTTAAAGTAAGCCTGATTTTAGAGTAAACCCATGAATATACATAACCTAATATGAATGTTGCATCACATTCACAATCACAAATCCATTCTACAATCACAAGACGACGAAAAAAGTTTATCTGAAGTGACTATTGGAGATCCCTAGTGGTACTGTAAGTTAGTAAGTACAGACTCCCCAAGTTTTCATGCCACACAGTTTTTTATCAAACATTTAATAAATGATTTTTTTTTACTGAAAAAGTTAAGTACGGTTTTTGTAAAATGACATATGATAAATAAAAATAAATTACATGATTATGATTTAGTGTTAAAATAAATCTTGGCGAGAATTTAACATTACAGTAAAACGCACCACGTGTAATACAAATGTGTTGTATTTCTCTATGTTTAGGTATTGTTTTAAAATGTTAAAGCTGTTTTAAAGCTTTTAAATCAAATGTTACACTCTCTATCTGGCTGTTATCATGACAGCTCTTGCAACAGTTATATAATACAGGCAAGTTGCATTATACCTAGATTTAACTACTCAAACGGAAAAACTGGGATGCGTACGCCTATTATAAAACATGTGGCTGTCCTCTACATGCTGTAAGTATTTGTAATTTACAGATTTTCGCGTAATTCACCGAATATTTGCCGAATATTTTTATATCTTAAGTGGAAGTAGCTACAAAATATATTGTACTGAATAAGTTAAGAAGCATACTGTTATAAATATGAACATAGATATTAAAAATATTAATTTAAAACATTAAAACTTGCAATTAAAAACATTTACTACATACGAATAGAATACCCAGGGCTCGCATATTACGTGGTCGTGTAAGGCACCCGGTTCTCGCGAAATCGTTATACGCGAAAGTTCCTGAAAACGCATTTACTGCGTCCATCGAGACTTGTCTATACTATCGTTTATATAATCGCTGAAAGTACCCAAAAGTCGGTGAAGGGGGACTGGCTCCTTGTCCGTCTAAGCACCGCTACAGCTTACAATCCGTTACGCTTTTTCGAGTTTCAATTTTAATTTGTACAGTTATTTACTTTTCTTTTCTCTTTATTCGGCAGTATAGTTTTCCATCTTATTTAGTCTACTGTACTTATGCACAATATTCGTTCAAATAATTATTTTCCTATAAAATTCATCTTATTTTTAAAGACAGCTTGACTTGCCTTTACCATGTAATCGTAAAGAAATTGTGTTTATGTCGTCACGAGTTAACGTTTCAGTTAATTAATTTTGTGGAGTAAGAACACAGGTAATGTATTCAGATGATTTAAATTGTACTCTACAGAGATTATTTTTGGAGTCTTCTTTTAGCCTCTGATTGAAGAGTTTCATGGTTGTTGTGATCAATCGTAGTACGTTAGAAGAAAGTATAATTATACAATTATTATTGTGTTCTTACAATTACACTATACTTCTGTTATAATTCTTTAATATATCTTATAATAAATACTGAAATTTAACTGTAACGTATAAATATCACTGCTAACAACGGTAATAATTTTTCTGTCCGGACATGTGGCAATAAACTGAAATACTATGTGTAAGATAACAGAAAACAAATATAACTGTGTAGTTCTCTGCGTTACGTTATTCATAATGACCTTTTCGCGTTCTAAACCCTTCCATAACAAAGCGAAGTGCAACATGGTTGTGATAAGGGACAAGTGAAGTACACACATTTATGTCCGCCACAAATACACTTTCTCCACAATTTTCCTCGACAAGCCGCATGACACGTACCTCCACAGCAATCAGGGCAATTGTCAAGTTGATTGTTTACTTTCATAACTGATATAGCAGTGCGGTTTTTTATTTCTGTGTTTTACTCACCAAATGCATAAATTTTCACACACTCCTACTGATATACGCATAAATAGCGTGTAATTATCACTGATACGAATGTTGTAAGTTAATAATATATAATGACAAAAAGATTTTAAAACAGAGTTTAAACATCGGTTCAAGTATTATTTCAGACCCATAGTCAACTTTATCAGATTTTTCATGAACTGTCTCTTAATGAAACAGGAGTGGCCATTAGAAACAGCGAATATGGGTTGAGAATCCAAAAAAGAAGAATTAGCCTTAATTAAAAACAAGATAGGCCTACCAGCAGAAAGATCATACGTATGAATAGTAAGGTAGGTAAGGGGTGAAATCTGAAATATAGTGTGTATAAGAGACTGTATTCTAAGCAAAGTAACTGTGAAAGAACGCTGAAGAGAATGCTGCACAAGATGTTCACTTTCAAGACGCTCACGAAGGAAGAACTCTGCCAAGTGCTGAAGAATGATTTCTAGTAGGAAGGAAAAAGGTTTTCAGACTCAAGCTAAAGCTAAGGTGAACCAAAATTTAAAAAAGGATTTATCAGTTTATAGCGAACAGGTTAAAGAAAGAGAAAGGTCACATCAATGCAGTAGAACATGTAAATAAAGCAGTTAACGTAACTGCTAAAGGAGAACTTTGTCGAACTTAAAGCGGCCTCCAAACGATCATTTAAGCGGTCACAGTATTGCTTAGCAAAAATTTAATAAATGATTTTTTTTTACTGAAAAAGTTAAACACGGTTTTCATAAAATGATATTTATGATAAACAAAAAGAAATACGTAATTGTGATTTATAGTTAAAATAAATCCTGGCGTGAATTTAACATTATAAGATGTATTTCTCGTGTTTTTGTACTCTATAAATATTAAACGCCTATGTGTTTCTACAACAGTTGCGATTCAGTTATTAAGTTTAGAAATTTCTTGTATTAACTGTGAACAGTGTTACTTAGACTATTGTATCCGTGAAAAAATATTAAATGAGATTTGGAAAAATTGTTAATAAGACTTGTGATTGTTTTATTACTTTTGAGTTGAATTTCACCCAATCCTGAGGTCACTAAAATTCACAGATCATCGACATGATAGTAATGGCACTTTTCTGACTCTACAGCTACAGCAGGAGTTCACGAATATCATTGTAAATACATGATCTCGGCACTGCTCTATTTTATCCATGATAAATGGATGGCTCACTCCATCAGTTCCTGGTAGATAATCTTCTGCGTACTTTACAGACAAGCTCCAAATCAGAGATCAGTAGTTGGCAAAAAAAGGGTGTTCCCTATTACAACTGTACACCGTAACTCTACATACAGGTAAAACAGAATAGGCCGTGTGAACTTTAAGATAGTTGCAATACGGTTTTGCTATTCCCATCCAATCATCCATAACTTGACCCCATTAAAAAAAATTGGGAAATAGTAAAAGATCCACTTTGTCCTCTCTGAAAAGACCAACGTTGTCCCGTAATTGTCGCATTAGAGTGAATTGTATTTCAATCATATAAGACTGAACGTTTATTAACTGAACGAGACATCGACTGTCTGCACAAACGAACATAACTACTGTAATATTCGTCCCGATCTGTCAACGCGCTGCAGTGTGCGCAGCTAGTAAGACATTTTTATCGGAACCGGCTATCCCTTCCGCTCTTGAGGTAGGGAAGAGGACAAGCCACAACTTCAGCCACAACTTTACTTCCTAAGTTCGAATTTACAGGTTATCTGGTAGCGTCCACCATGTTTATACCTAAAATTTGTTAAAAGTATTCAAAAGAAATTCTTTGCAAGAAGTAACTATCATAATCCAAAAATGTTCTAATCTAGAAAAGGAATGTCTAATACAGAATTATCTATACTATATATCATAAGGATTTTAGAAATATGTAAAAGTTAACATCTCTTTTGAGTTTCTTGATTAGAACAACTTAAATGAAAGCTTCAAGGAAATTGGCAATTTATTAGAAATGTTATAAACTGCATCCTTGATCACAGCTGTGACGGAGCTATATTTTCAATTTCAATAAGAGCGAAAACATTTTTGTGATCCACAGTGTTCCAGGACTTAATCCCATTACCATGCTTTCCCAAGCATCTCCTTGAACGAGAATTCGTATCAAATAATAATCCAATTTCAACGAAAGGATGATACAGAATTTTGCGCAACATGACGATCGGCGAATGCAGTTTACAGAATATGATGAAAGAGTTTGTCTAGCTTGTTTGTCCTAAATATTTAGTACCTGAATTGATGATTATTTGGTTTTAAATCATCGTTTATTCATGTAAAAATATAGACAACTGTGTATTTCTTTATGTAAAGTTAAAATGTATAATTTCTTTTAAAGATAATATTCTGCATACAATGGGTGAGCAAAAAGGATAAGAACCGGGAATCACAGTGAAACTTAATTTTAAATTCGTATCATGTTTTTGTTGTTAATTTAGTTTCGCGCCAATAGTACCCATATTACCTGCACACAAATTGAAATAGTTCTAGAGCAAAAAAAAGAGCTTTAATGGAATTATAATAATCTTCAGACAAGATTTAGGCCATATTCAGAAAGATTCAGTAGACTAGTTATCTGTCCCCTAATCGGTTATCCTATGAACTGTCAGCTTTTGGTTTGTAGTTGAGTGTTCCCGACGAGAATCTAGACTCATCCATCGTAAAAATATCAGTCCTGTATATTCTTGTAGATATAATGTCTTAGTACCTCGGATATTAAGAATTATTCCACCGCTTAGTACTTCTCGTGTCATTCCCAAATCTCAATTCAACACTCAGTTCAAGCAGCAGGTGGATACTACTTAATTTTCTGTTAGCCAGAGCTTAGAAGGACAACATTTTTGGACACCAATAACAGATCGTTACACGAAGGTCGTATTATAAACAGAAACAATTAGGTAATGAGTAATATCTACGTACGTTAAGTTTAAGTGGCAGCTTAATTAGTAACTGATATTAATATTAATATATTAATATTAATTCTATTTATATTAACTAATTTGAATTTAAGTTCATCTTTGAAATAGCTTTGCTTCATGTAATGAGAATGTAATTAGTACAGTGACAACTACAGATTGATAGAAAGAAAAAATATGTATTTATTGGTAAAAAAATTGTTACACTTTTTATAATGAAAATAAATTAAAGTAACCGGAAAAATCTATCTTTACAGTGTAAAAAAACTGCATAAAGGACATTTTATTAGTAGACTGAAAACAAATTCAAGATAAACCGTGAGTGTTATGTATGAGAAGTCTCAAATATATAACAGATATCATAGCTAAATATTATGTCCGATGTATCTAACAAAACTAAAAGGAGACTCATAAAGTAAGTAATACTGGGTAGTTTGGATGCTGTTCTCTCAGTTATTCAGCATTTTGCTTTCCGAACTTATATAGCAGTAGTCGGCGTTTAACTTTGCTTCTAGCACTATTGCGTCATCAGAGCAGCTGTTGGAGATGCTCCCCAGTCGAGTCCGTCCAAATAAATTGTCTTGAGTTCTATGTGCCTGACACTTTGACCCGATGAATCACATTTAATATTCACTTAATTTACTTTCATTAATTTATTTAATATATTCATTTAATTTTAATATTTGTACTGCATAGTGGCGATAAAGTAATGTAGTACGGTCTGTTGACCGCGACTAGCCCAAGTGATTGCGTGCTAAAATGAATCATGGATGGTATAATGGACCCAAGTGCAAACGTAAACTATTATAATAGTAACAAAGAAATCTTGAAAATGGTGAACTTCCAGTTTTCTACGGAATAAGGTTTCCTGCGTTCAAAATCGTCCCTGCAACTATTCTTACTGACTGTGCTTGTCTGCCTTCTGACCTGGGACATAGGCTGTTAGTATTGGGTCAGCAGAGATGATTAACAGTTTACACCGAACTGACGAAACAGAAACTGTTCGATCCGCCTTGACTGCGCTGTTCTAGACACGGGATTCCGCAAAGCTGCCCAAATGCCCCTTGTGAGAACCATCCTCGCCACCGTGGAAGCACACCGCTCCGGGCGATGTCTTACGGCGACCGCGTCTATCGCCCACGCTATTGCGTCAGACCAATGTCAGAAGAAAACAAAACATCCCTATCCCCACTTGTACACAAAATCAGACTGCGAAGGTAATGTCCTTGTGCTGCGAACACATGACCTCCATTACACCGTTGTTCATCGAGTTGCGACCCAGACAATGCACACACTCCAGCAGGGCCGGACTGGGAATGAAATTAGGCGCGGGCATCCAGATCCAATAGCGGCGGCTTTGTACTCCACACCTACTAATAATACAGCATCCATCTCATTCTAATACTACTGCTGCCCTATTTCTTTTTTTTCAATTATTCAAAATTTTGTTTCAATTATTTTCGATTTATGTTTTCAGCAATATCAAAAGGTTAGCTACAAGAAAAAAAATATATATGAGATTGTTATATGCCCGAGTACTAGGTATTTATAGTAGAATTTTTTTAAGTACTTGTCACTTTTTCTAATTTTTTTATTTTTATACTAAGCAAAATCATTAAAGAAGTTAAGTTTTTTATGTCAATATATCTATAAGAAGCGCAATGATAAAAACGTCAGGTTACTACATTAGTTTATTGTTTTAGAAATATAATAAAATATACATATAAGTGCTTAATACTAATATACATATATATTATATTTTAAACAACCAGAAGAGACTTCAACAGTGCACTCTTTTTTGCTACGTCATCTATAATGTCATCAAGATTTAGGTTTTCTAAAACTTCCTTTTCAATGGACATCATTATCATTTCAATTATCATTCTTATTTTTTTACTTGTTGCTCTCTAGCATTGAGCTGGTTAAAAAACAATAAATTTTTTATGCCCGCCTTGCTGTTTCTTAACAGGTAAGCTTCTGCACACCTCCTATGGCATTCGCTGACTTCATGTTCCTCGACTCTTTGGTGGACATGTCTCCTTTCACTCATTCCATTAATAAATTTATTGTTTTCTGAAGCGTGTGCGAATGCTAGACAGACAGTACAGAATAAGGCTTTACTAACTTCATCGTATGAAAGCCAAATCCTGTTAGACCCATCGTTCCTAATAAAAGCCTTCTTGATGACAGAGTCACTGATATTCTGTTGAGGGTGATACTTAAAAAAGGATTCGATCTCTCCAGCTTTGGGCCGTGAAAATAAACAATTTTCAAGTTTGTCGTCTGGTAACGGATTACTTACGTCTGTAGATTCATGATGTAAAGGTGAATCCATTTTTTGAGATTCTTCAATGTTACTTAATGCATCGACTTCACTTGGCAGATCAGACTCAATATTAGTCGATGGTTGCAACTTGTTTATCTGAAGAACGTCACATACTGCAACTTCTTCAACGTCAACGTCGTTGTTTTCATTATTTTCGGCTTCGTTATTAGTTAAAAACTCAGTTTGATGCTGCATGTCTTCACTTGAAATGCAAGCATCGTTCTTTTCTTGGATAAAAGATGAGAGCTGCAAAATATTAATGTTATCACTGCTATCAGTTTCATCAACGGAGCAATTTCGTGCTTGGAGAAAAAGACTGTTATTGGCGAACACGTTTTTGCCTGCTTAAACATTAGTTTATGTTTTTTTCTCTAAGTCTTTCTGCACCCCCTTTCTTTTTACTTTTTTTACGTTTTAATCCCTTAGATAGGTCACTGTTCTGTTCGGGACCTGATTCCCTGTTCTGATTATCTGAATCATCCCTGAAAAAAAACGCCTTTAGTTAAAGCAATACAGTTGTTGTAGTTAATTTTTTTAACCAAATAGTTTGACTATAGTTGGCTACATAATGAATAAACGGTACCACGAAATTAATGTTAAAAATTTTCAAAACTGCCTATCGTGCCTATAAAATACAATAATAACAAACAATTAAACAAGCTTTTCTTCATGTAGTACAAACTACTAATGTTCAATTTTAGGCCTAACATGAAAGAAACTGCTTTGTGCAAACATTTATGATACGAATACTACTGCTCATTTTTAACTTACGATAAAACATCAAATGAATAATTTATTAGGCGTCTTGGTTTTGACCTATCTGAGGCACTGAGGCTTTCAAAATATTTAGAAAGACGAATGAAGGTTATATATGACACTTCACACATTGTAACAATAACAAAAAAATTTACTTACATGAATTTGTAGTCGTTTACAGTAAAACACCACCAGATTCACACACGTATATATGTGTTAAATGTATATTGTATATTGAACACACACGTATATATTGAATATGATAAAACAGCGCGGCCGATATCTATAGAGCTCATTCAATCCCTAAAGAGCTGCCTAAACTTTATTTTATTTTATTTCAAACTATGTTACAGAAAGTTAGTGTTTTATGGTAAAATACTCGACATGTAGGTGAAACTAAGTGCAACTTAAATCTGTTAATGTAACTTATATGTAGATAATGAATAAAAGGAAAATAATAGTCGACACATCTCTTTGTAAATCAAAGTTCAAATTTTAAGGTATATTTCATACCATGTAGGAAGATAACATTAGTGTACATTAAACTAAAATGTGAGAAGTGAACTCGCACGTCCACAAGAAGCAACGACGTCAACATCACGAGCACCAGGTAGCAGAATTGTAGCGTGTTGACTGTGATCACCACTTAGAATCGAAAATCTTAATGGAGAAACTCAACCTACTACGAAGATATCCCGGAAAACCGACTGAAGAGGATCCGCAAGAGGACCAGCTGCAGATCACCATTATACCCAGGTGACACAGAAAAGAACTTCTGTACTTATATTGTTTTCTAACAACCAAAGTAAAAAACAGTACAAGTTTTGAAAAGACTGTCCAACCATGTAAATCTTAACATAGTAATTTTGTATTTACTGTATATTAATCTAATCTATTAATCAAACTATTCTTCAAATAGTTTACATTATGTGGAAGTATTTTGAAATATTATGAAATTAGAACCCGGATCCGTGGTATTTAATGTAATCTAAAACAGTATAGCTTTGAAATCATCTGAGTAACACTTTAAAGAGTATAAGAGCTCTTGATGTAGAATCTATCAGAAAATTTAAAACATAAAAGAAAAAGGTGATAATCACTAAAGGTATTATCAACCAAAACATTATTTTGAAGTAAAAATAAAGAGATGTTTCTGCTAAAACCAAAAGAGAGTAAGTAAGTTTGAGTAACCTTGAACGAATTCCTGTTCTTTACAGTTTCCCATATTGTTGGTAAATAACTAGTACTAACAACGGCAGCCAGTTTAATTGACAGAGGCCAATTAAACGGGTTTCCTGTGTTATGATGTCTTAACAGGAGAGACATTATAAGACATGGAATCATTTATCGCCATATTTTCGGAGACTCAGAGTCTGTCAGCGAAAGTGACGTTAGTGAGTGTTTTTAATTTACAATCTATTAAATATAGATCGGTAGTAACCGTTATCTCTCCTTTCTCCGGATAACAATTGTTTTGGTTTCAATATTCTTGTTGAGTGCTTTTTTACTTGTTTTGGTAAACCATTATTGGTTTTCACTTCTGCTTGTCTCCATCCTTTTCATTTTCCTTATTTGATTAATACATTGGGTTTTTTCAGACGTTTCTTTAGATATTTTGGGGTCGTTTAAACCCATGAACTTGTTTCCTTTTGGTTTGGGTTTATTACTTTCTTATTCTCGTTGTTTATTTGTGTGGTTCCCTTCTTTATTTGTTTTTTGTTGTTGGGTCAATCACTTGGGTTAGGTCAAAGTCGTCGTTTGTCGAGTCATATTACTTATATTTTAATTAAAATCAATCAGTTTATTTGATAAGAAGTATTTTTACATTTATAAATATATTTTTTATCCCTGGTACTGGGTTGGCTATTTGTGTCGTAACAATATATATATATATATATATATACATATATATTAATGTGTGTGTTTAAAATGAACTCAAATTTCATAAGAGTGTTTAAAATAGATGATATAAGATTTGCCGTACGTAATACATAGATTATTTAAAAGTCATTATTACCACTACAATGGCTCAATTTAACCCCGACTTGTTGTTGAAAGATGAACTCAGCTATGAAGCTTTGCTACGCGGTCTCCCATACTCTAATGTAACGGTCGCGGAGCTGCGCAAAACATTACGCGAGAATAGACCAGACAAACCCTCACTGTTGAATCGTTTAAGCGTATTAGACTTTGAAAGTGAAAGGGAAACATGTTATCATAAATATAGGGAACTTACCTCCATCGCACAAACCCTGCGAGATGAGAAATCCCCCGCGGTAATTTTAAGAACCACCCAAAGAATAGAACATCTGACCCGACGCATCAGCAATTTGTTGAATTGGCCCGGTGACCTAGTTACTCCACCGGACGCGCAAAAATTCGCGGAAGAAGCTTTGCAACAATTACCCGAGATAATGCGCGAATTACGTAGAAGGTCCGAATCGTTTAGAATAGAAGAGATCGAAGAAGCAATGACGAAACTAAATATTTCCCCCATTCAATTTCCTACTCAAGAACAGCAACCCAGTGCTGTAAAATTTCAGTTTCTGCAGGAATCTACTCTGGAACCCATTAAGGATCGGTTAACAGATAGACAAGTAAATACCCTCCCCGTAAACGCCCCGCTACTTCCAAATGAACAAGTGAATATGACCCGTACTTACGATTTACCTTCTCTCTTACAGACGAATCAATCTGCGGAAAAACCTGGAATGACGACTCAATTAAATCTCAATACCGAGTTTTATGGAAAAATAACTCACCCCGTAGAACGTATTTTATCCGAAATACCCATAACCGATGGGCTGAATATTACGAAACTCCTAGGCTTTATCAAGCACCTGTTACAAATATAGGATCTACGACAACTAAAAACGACCAAATTTTACAAGTACTTTTACCCAAATGTAGATCTCCTTTAAAAGATCGTGTATTAGAGTCACTAAGATATCATCGCCCTGTAGAAAAACTACATACCTCTCTGATAAGACTTTTCATCCCCACCGGGATCTACGAAGAATTAAAGCAGAATTCTGTGCTTCGTGTACAAGGAGCGTACGAGAGACTAGCTCACTGTATATCTGAAATAAGGGAATCGGCCTTATTGCTACAAGTCAACTGGAGTGAACAACAGCTAGTAGACATTATCTTAGTAGGACTATCTCCCGAGGAGCGATCCCGATTAGCACTTATGAAGAGGCCTACCTCATTCACTGAACTGGAACTGTGTTGCATACATTCATCCAATGTCTGGTATTCAGATCAGAAAAGACGCATGTTAATGTCCCAGACAAAACGCCGGGATTCATACCTACCTCTACCAATTGGGCCCGATACTCGAACCTACAGTGATAAGCGTTTCGTGAGAAATACTAAAACCAAGAGCTACCCCAATACATCAAACTCCCTACCAAAACCTCAACAGCATGCGAGCGATGCCCATAACGAGAGAAGATGTTAAAACTGTGGAAAGTCCTGACACATTAGCAAGAATTGTAACCAAAAGCGGTATCAACAAAGAACTGATCAGTCAAAAAACGTGTGAAGCAGGAAGAACCAAAATCCTACGTCTTCCGCAGCATCAAAAGGAAAGGTATAAACACTGATGACCGTAAAATAAAAAAACAAATAAACCGACGTATAGACCCGTACGTAACAAGATTTATTGACAAGTGCAACTCTATCAGTAAATGCAAAACAAGTGTATGTCAATTACCCTACATACAGATAGACCTTGAAGCAACTAAAACCCTCGGTTTAATCGATTCGGGATCTACCCGTAGTCTTATCAGTCAACAGTTAGCCACTGTATTAGCTAAACATAATCTTATTAGACGTAGCCAAAACGTGAACATCAAGTGTGCTACCGCAAATAAGCAAAACCTAATGATATCACGCAGTATTACTGCCAAATTAAAAATAAAGAATTTAACATGGTATGTTCCACTACTAGTAGCTGAAGTGTTAGGACAAAACTTAATCTTAGGCGCCGATTTTATAAGCAAGACTGGCTTAATTCTCGACATATATGCTAAACAATATTTCTTTAGGTTTGATCGTACTCGAAAATATCAGTTCGATTCCGAGCTAAATAACAGCGAGAATTGCGAAACATCTACTACTAATCTGGAGCATCATGAATCTAGTTTGAGTCATTTAAAAGGTAATGAGCGAGAAAGAGTTCAAAAATTAATAAGAGAATTTTCTACTGTACTAATACCCAAGTTAGGATTGACCAATCTCATAGAATACAAAATAAATCTCAGCGACAACAAAGTAAAACGTCTGCATCCATACAAATTATCACCGCCCAAGATGGAAATAATGAGAAACCAAATCAACAAACTTCTAGAACAACACGTCATAGAACCGTCAACTTCTCCATACTCATCACCTGCATTCCTAGTACCGAAAGGTACTGACAAACATAGACTAGTCGTGGATTATAGACAGCTGAATAAGAATATAGAATTTGAATCTATTCCACTGCCCGACATTCACAGCGCGTTCCACTATTTTACCAAAGCGAAAATTTTCACCATAATGGATCTCAACCAGGCTTTTCACCAAATCCCACTAGCTGAGGAATCAAAACATCTAACTGCCTTTGCTGTCCCATTTAATCTATATCAATTTACTAGGGTACCATTCGGAATATCACAAGGAAGTTCAGTATGTAGCAGAATGTTAGAAAAAATATTCCATGACGTTAAATTTAAATTCGTATATCATTATCTTGACGACATAGTAGTATATAGTGAATCGATGGATCAGCACATTCATCACTTGCGTGAAGTATTATCAAGGTTAAAGAATGCTGGACTAACGGTAAACCCCAGTAAAGTTAATTTCGCAGTAAAACAATTCTCTTTCTTAGGTCATATAGTATCAGCCGAAGGTAAGGTTAGCACTGACCCAGAACGTACGCGCGCAATCCGAGAATTTTTACCACCTAGAGACACCAAAGGAATAACTCGATTTTTAGGCATGATCAATTATTTTCACAAGTACATACCCCACCTAGCGGATATAGCAGCCCCTCTAAACGCGTTAAGGAAGAAATGAACGAAATTCGAGTGGACTACTCGACACCAAGCCGCTTTTGAAACACTCAAAGAAAGCATAATATCACCACCTGTATTGCAGTTAGCAGATTTCAGTAAACCATTTGTAGTACAGACAGACAGTTCTAGTGTAGCATTAGGAGCTGTAATATACCAAGAAATAGATAATACAAGACTACCAATCAGCTATGCATCACGTACTTTGACGGATCAAGAAAGGAAGTTCTCAACCTATGAACTTGAATGTTTAGCTGTAGTGTTCGCCTTCGAAAAATTCAAACCATTTTTGGAACACAAGGAATTTCTACTAGAGACCGACAACCAAGCCTTATCGTGGTTGTTGAACCATCCAAAACAATTAGGTCGTATCGGAAGATGGGTGTTAAGGTTAAATTGTTACAAGTTTAAAGTACAACATATACGTGGTACTCAAAATGTAGTCGCCGATACTCTATCCCGCATGTTTCAACTACCCCATACCCTACCCGGAGAAGACAAGGTTGAAACCACTACCATCAATACTCTAATAACAGAATTCCCACTAGCATTTAAGGATATAGCGCACCATCAACAACGAGATCCTTATTTGAGTAAAATAATAAAACAAATAGATAAAGGAAATCATTCTGATAAGTATACCTTGAGTAAACGAGTACTGTGTTATAAAAAGGCTAACGGAAAGTCATTAAGAATAATCGCCCCTGACATTATTAAACCCATGCTTATGGAATACTACCACTCATCCACAATTGGAGCTCATATGGGAATAAGAAAAACGATACATCGGATTCGCAAGGATTATCATTGGGAAAACATGAACAGCCAAATAACTAAATTCGTGAAACAATGTGAAATATGTGCCCTGAGCAAGCCAGCGAGAAACAGTCAAATCGGGAAATTAATCTCAGACATCCCCACTACACCTTTTTCAAAGATATACATAGATTTTTCTGGACCCTACCCCCGTTCTAAGTCAGGAAATACTATGCTATTAATTTGCGTGGACTCCTTCACTAAATTCGTATGGATGTATCCTATGAGACGTGCCTTAGCATCTACGACAATAAAGATTCTACAAGAAAGACTATTTAAAGACTTCGGTACACCAGTGCACCTAGTATCTGACAATGGACCTCAGTTTAAATCCAAGGAATTTAATGACATGTGTTTCGAACTAGGAATAAATCACATTACAGTCACAGAGTACCGACCACAAGGGAACCTAGCTGAGAGATACTTGCGAAATCTAAAATCAGCCTTAATATCTTACCACGCTAAAGATCAGACAGCGTGGGATCAAAATCTATCATGGATACAATTTGCCTTCAATTCTGCCTACCATGAAGGACATAAATCAACACCATTTGATTTACTATTCAAGTATAAACCGAACCACCCGTTAACAACCAAGTGGAAAATTCATGAATTATTACGTCGCGAAATAAATGGGAGTAATATAAGGAAAATATGGAACGAAGCTAGCACAAATTTGAGAACGAATCTACAAAAATCGCGAAAATTACACGAGCAGAATAACAGGGAGATAAAGTACAAAGTAGGTGATTTAGTTATGTACAAAACTCTCCCTACGAGTAGAGCCATTGATAGGACCACCTCCAAACTATCTTACCGATGGTGTGGCCCATACATGATTCACAAGTTCATCACCCCCGTAACAGTAGCACTGTACAAACCCAATGCGGATAATTACGTTCGCAGAAGTCATGTGTCTCAAATAAAAAAATTTTCTCCTTCATGAATATAAGCAAACACTACTGCGAGAAAATAAGTAAACCAAAAATACTACCTAAGTATTAAGAATAAAATATAGGCAATCTCCTGTATTGTAATTGAGTCTAAACTCACCACACACCTCGTGCGAAACATAGCGAGGCCTGATCAACCTTAGCTCATGTTCTACGAAAATAAAAGAAAGTACAAGTTTTGAAAAGACTGTCCAACCGTGTAAATCTTAACATAGTAATTTTGTATTTACTGTATATTAATCTAATCTATTAATCAAACTATTCTTAAAATAGTTTACATTATGTGGAAGTATTTTGAAGTATTATGAAATTAGAACCCGGATCCGTGGTATTTAATGCAATCTAAAACAGTATAGCTTTGAACTCATCTGAGTAACACTTAAAAAGTATAAGAGCTCTTTATGTAGAATCTATCAGAAAATTTAAAACATAAAAGAAAAAGGTGATAACCACTAAAGGTATTATCAATCAAAACATTATTTTGAAGTAAAAATAAAGAGATGTTTCTGCTAAAACCAAAAGAGAGTAAGTAAGTTTGAGTAACCTTGAACGAATTCCTGTTCTTCACAGTTTCCCATATTGTTGGTAAATAACTAGTACTAACAACGGCAGCCAGTTTAATTGACAGAGGCCAATTAAACGGTTTCCCTTTGTTATGATGTCTTAGCAGGAGAGACATTATAAAATGCGCCACTTTGCTTTTGTGTAAAAAACAAATAATTATGTACGTTTTGAGACATATCAAATGCGCCACTGTTAATTAATAAACAGTAACTTGGCAAGGTCGTAAATTTATTTACTCTGAATTTGTGAAATAGAGCAAAATAATTAGAGTCTTATTAATAAAATAATAATTGTGGTATAAAGAAGTCAACGAAAGAAGCAAGTCCCCGCTTGTAAAAATATTCCATTTTCAACCTGTCAGTATATTGACAGGCTATTTCATGTAGGAGTCGTGTCGAGGTGTGTACGTTCTGCCCCGTAAACAAAATAAGTTATTTGAATAGCAAGCACGGGAAAACAAACAGTATTATGGTAAATAAACTAAGGTGTAATAAATGTCAACAAAATCTAAACCAAGAGTCATAATATATTTTTTTGTGAGTGTAGTAAAGTTAACAGAAGTTTAGTAAAATGCTAAATAATAATAAAGCGCAGATTTAAAGGTTGTAAACTCAGGTTCGTGCCTGTCCCAAAAGTCATTAACTAGAATTGTCAAGAAACGACAAACTTGTGCAGGAAAAAAATATCGTGTTTTAGATTGTAGAAAGTCACCCTCTTGTTAAGAAACCCCCTTGTAAAGCGAACAATAAGCCACCCTAACGCGCTGAATCAACCTCCCCAACAGCTGATCTATTGTGCTAGTGTAAACACAATGAATTCTCTGTGTGAAATTTCTTTCAACTATAAAAGGAAATTATCTCATTATCTCAACGGATAATTATTAGATAATTGCATATATGTGAATTGATGTGAAATAATTTAAATTTGATTGATTAGTATAAGAGTGTTTAAGTATATATATATATATATATATATATATATATTGTAACGTAGTGTAATTGCGGTCGTCCCGTCTACGTCCAAGCCTCGCCTGGTATTCGTCAATCTGTAACGAATAGAGGCGATCTGACCTGCAAAATGTGTACAATTTATATGTGTTTTGTATGATTAGTGCGTTCGCCTCGCACCGGGTCGTTACAGTAATTTTGATGGCTAGCGATGTTCATAGCGTAGATATGCTCACCTGTATACTACGGCAGTAACCTTACCTGTTATTTATAGGGGTGTGATAATCCCGGGTGGCGCCAAGTCGTTTTACAAAACAACTAAAATTATGTTTAAACAAGTTATCAGCGTTGCGGGTTGGTGCATTCAAATAGTTCCCGCTCGCACGGCCGTCCCAATCGTCGCCTCTGGGGTATGAATGACAACCTGTTTACTGCTATGATTTATTCTTAAACACAAGTAATTATTATATAGCACTCCCTATGAAATGATAACGCTGGTTACTCCCTGTAATAAATATTTTTTAATGGGTGATAACTGAAAATATTTACATTTACAATAAAATAATTATCAATTCGCTCCGACTGATTACATGAGATCTTGCCTTCAGGGTCGGCGAAGTGATTTAGAAACCATTTAACCTTGCGTCGCTGTTTACGTTAGGCTTATTACAGTTATTATTGGTTTCCTAAATCGTGGATCCTTTTGGCTATGAGTTAAAGAACTCCAATGGTTACAATAAAAATATAAATTACCTTAATCTAAGTGTACATAAAGAATAAAGTGTGCTGTTACAATCTGTTGTGTTGTGTCGTAAAAGTGTTCTGTAAGTTCGTGTTTAATTCATAGGTTATATCAATGTTAACAACGTTTCTATTAAGTTTTAATTTGCTCAAATATTCTATGAAAGAGAAATATTGTTTCTATAGTGTGATAATTTTACCTTTCAAAATTATTTAAAGTGATTAGGGTTGGTGGAAAATAAATAATTGGATAGTACTTAACACCTCAACGTGTCTAGGTGCCTTCGTAGTTTATTCGAGGTAGGATTTGGCTGCATAAATTCAGTTTTCATGGATTTTGGGCTTCACTAAATGTGGCGTCTTTTTCGTCATGGGTTTTTGACATTCTTTTCAAGGATAATTTCTATTTAATTGGTCTTGGGTCTTGAAATATCTGCTACAGTGGTCATCTGCTTCTTCAATGATCAAGTTCAGCAACTTTGAATAATTATTTGCACGATTTACACTGAAAAAACGCTCTTCCAAATTTTTGCATCTGCATTGGCTTAATGACGCTTCACTTCTTGTTAATTTCCAACGGTATTTTCGTCTTCAACCGCCGTTTCCATAGTAACGGTATTATTCTGATTGGTTGATTTTGAGATGATGTATTGTTATCAAAAATTCGAATTCTTCGTATATCTTCTGATTACTGTTATTCCTCCATCTTCCTTCCTGGTTATTAAATATTGTCACTATAGTATTTATTCTCGTTCATAGATTATTTTGATACCCCACAAGCTTGGGTAATTTCAGATTTTAAGTTTTTACAATTATGTTAATGCTTGTTAATTACATTTCTTTTTGTATGATAACGCCTATTACAATATTTTGCGTTATAAATGATTAACAATTTATTCTTGGTGATTCTTTCACCTCAGATTTTCTAAATTCTTATTCAATTTGTTATAATTTTTGGTTGTTTGGTTCTGACAGTTATGTTTTTTCTAGGCCTGAGTAGCCATTATAGTAATTTACTTATTTCGTTCAAATCACATTTTGGTTCAGCCTATTGGGCTTTACTTTGTTATTTTTATTAGTTGTGTTGTGTTTTGAGTCTGTAGGTGTGTTGTTTATTGTTCAATATTGCTTTCCCTATTTCAATCCTTAAAACATAACATTAGGCTTATGGACTGCACATTTCATTCAGCCATATCCTATTCATAACATTAACATGAACAATTTTTTATAAGTTATTAGAGTTATTATTTTGATTAAGAAATATCATCACTCCCTTCTAACTTATCCTTATTTGCTAATTTTTTTGTTTATAACCCATATCATTTTTGTTGTGATAAACAACATCACTTTTTATTAAATTGATAACAGTCTCTTGTAACTTAGGTGTCTTTGTTAGTTTTTGATTTCTTAATCTCTAAACAATTTTTATATTCCCTCCATGGTAACACCTTCAATTTATTCTATTCTGGAATCCTCCCTTTTTACTTACTACTGGCTAAAATTAATCTTAACTCTATTGAACATCTTTTCTTAAATAAAAAAGTCATCATCATTTCTAGTGTTTACTATACCTTATACTATAATTCACACTTAATACTATTTTTCGTCAGCTATTTATTCACTGTTAATTTCCAACCTTTATCTTACCTTCACTTTTAAATTATTTATTGTTAATTATAACTTCACTAGTGTCACACTTCACTTTGGGGTTTATACACCTACACTATTGCACCGTATCACTGTTTATATTATTTGTTTTATAGTGGGTGATCCCTATACTTATTTCACTTTCATCTCCTTAATACTAATGACAATTAATACTTACTAACTAATAACAATTTTTATCTGTGGTTTAGGTTGCCTTTTTAATGGGTAGTAACCGTTATCTCTCCTTTCTCCGGATAACCATTGTTTTGGTTTCAATATTCTTGTTGAGTGCTTTTTTACTTGTTTTGGTGAACCATTATTGGTTTTCACTTCTGCTTGTCTCCCTCCTTTTCATTTTCCTTATTTGATTAATACATTGGGTTTTTTCATCCGTTTCTTTGGATATTTTGGGGTCGTTTAAACCCATGAACTTGTTTCCTTTTGGTTTGGGTTTATTACTTTCTTATTCTCGTTGTTTATTTGTGTGGTTCCCTTCTTTATTTGTTTCTTGTTGTTGGGTCAATCACTTGGGTTAGGTCAAAGTCGTCGTTTGTCGAGTCATATCCCTTATATTTTAATTAAAATCAATCAGTTTATTTGATAAGAAGTATTTTTACATTTATAAATATATTTTTTACCCCTGGTACTGGGTTGGCTATTTGTGTCGTAACATAATGCCTCTCCTTTAAAATTGATCATTTTGATAAAACACTAGCATAGGTTTTTATGAAATAATCAGTTATACATAATCTTTTTCCTTTTCTTTCTTGGTTGTTTCTCCATTCTTTATTTCTCTTCTTACTGAATTCATTCCATTTTATTTGGATCTGTTTTTCATTTTATTTCCATTGGTGTGTTCTCCCTTATACACAATTTTTCCCCTAACTTTAGTAGCTGGTTTCTCCCATTACTACTTATTTTTCTGAGACCAGAGGCACATCATCTCTGCTCAGTTTATTTGGATTGCTGGACTTTTCAACAGTCAATCATAAATACCTTTTTTGCCAACTTGTGACTTAAATTAATAATAATATACTTTGGGATTGTCCACCTTGTGGTTTGTTTTTAGATCACTTTGGCCTTTTACTCATTCTTCCTTCCGCTGTACCTTTGCTATATACTATCATTTGCTCATACAATTGATTGTTTCTTATTTATTTATATGTTAATTTCATCATTAACTTTTCATTATTCGGTTTTCAATTCTCATTGTGATCATTTTAATTATCTTAGACATTGGTATTCTTTTCTCAGTTATTTAGCAATATTTTGCTTTAGCCATATCTGTATATTGGTTTTATACATAATCTCCCTCTTTTTCTTTGTACCAGTTTAGATTTTTATTATTTTTTTGAATACCTTTGATTCATTATAATTTCAGGTATTTCTCTAATCAGTTTTGAGTTTGATTTTATTTTTGTATATTTCAGTTTGTATTAAAAATCATTCTTGATAATTCTTTGTAAGTTAATTCTCTTACATCATAGGAATTTTTGTAGCGTATTCCTATTTTGGTACATTTTGTTTAATTATTTTATATACTTCACATATCAACTTTTTAATAAATTGTAAATTGATTTCACTTAGTAGGAATTTATGTAACTCTTCCTTTGTTTTGATATTTTTTATTTTAGGCCTCATAAGTCATCGAAATGTTGTTGCAAGTTGTGCTCACATAATTTTTGAATTTTGACATATGTATTTTATTTACAGTTACTTGTCCTTCGTGATGACATATGGCCGTACATTTTATTATATCTAAGTTTATTTTGGTATCAATTCAATCCTCACGGTTGTGGATTTATTATATTGTCATTTCCATTCCATATTATAGCCTTCTCCTTTTTGTTCGACACTTCGTTATTCTTCACCTCTTCTCCTTCAAGTGTTTGATATTCACACTTATTCTGGATGAACGTATTCCAGTTATTTAGTTTTCTTCATAGAACTTCTTTATTGATGCTTGGTTGTACACTCCTTTTACTTTTTTGGTGGTTATATTGCTTATCTCGTAAGTGTTGTTTCCATTGTCCTTGGTGATGACATATGGTCCAACATATATTAATAGCAATTTTTAGGCTATTCCTTCAAGTGTACTGGGTAGTTCCCTGTTTTTGATTAGTACTCTCTCTCCCTTGTGATACTTTATTATTTTAATTTGGTTTTGTGAATACCTTGCTCTTTGTTTTTCTATTTTCTCCATAATACGGTTATAACATTGGTTTTCATCATAGGGGTCTTCATTCAGGGTTGACTGGGAAGTTTATTAAGTCTTGTATCTCTCTGTGGGGCTTTCTTCCAAACATCATCAAGTATGGGGTGTTTTCCGTAAATTGATGGTAACTAATGTTTAGAAATACTTCGGTAGAAGCCAAATACTTTTGCCATTCTTTTTCGTTGTTGTGACAATAAGTTCTTAGTATTCGTCCAACTTCCCTTAGCACTCTTTCTGCAGGGTTACTACTAGGGTGGTATTTGGAAGTTTTATAGGTTTTTATATTCTCTCTTAGTAACTCGTTCCGCCATTTCTTTCCTTTGAACTGCGTTCCATGGTCAGTTATTATCATGCATGGTCTTCCCACTTCAGTTATATATTTAGTTTTTATTATTTCTAGTATTTTCTTAGTAGTAGCTCTGTTTATTGCATATAATTTCGTATATTTTGTATAGTGGTCTAACATGATTACAATAAACTTGTATTTATGTCTCCCTCCACTACGTGGGAATGGACCACATATATCGAGGAATACTTTTTCTAGCTTTGTTGTTGAGGTGATGGGTATCATGGTTCCCTCTTTTTTCTCGTTATTGGTCTTTACCATTTGACATATTATACATGTTTTAATATTTTGGTTTACCTTCCTTACTATATTTTTTATAAAGACTTCCTCCTCCAATGTTTTTACAATTTTTACAGTTCCCATATGTCCGTATCGAACATGATAATCCTTAATTATCTTATTTTCTAATGTTTTTGGAACTACAAGTTTCCATGTGCTATTATGTTTTCTTGTTTTAACAAAGAGTATATCTTGGTGGATACAATAATATTTATTCACAACTTCTTCATCTTCTAACAGTCTGTTTCTTATGTTTAGTAATTTTGAATCTTGTTTCTGCTGTACCACTACCTCGTTCAGAATATCTTCCAGGTCCTTTCTATTCTTTATTATACAAAACACTTTGACGATCTTCTCCTTTTCTCCTTCAAATGTCTGATCGGTGACATTTATTCTGGATAATACATCGGCGGCAACATTTTTACGTCCTGGAATGTACTCCCACGTTATGTGGTACTCTTGTAATGCGAGTATCCATCGTGTAAGCCTCCCATGACTTAACTTACACTGTTTCAAGAAGGAAATGGACTTATGGTCGCTTCGGACGGTGACGGGATATCCAAGGATATACGTCCTAAATTTTCCGCATGCGAACACAATACTGAGTAGTTCCTTTTCAGTAACATTGTAGTTACGTTCGCATCGGTTCAGTACCCTGCTGGCAAAGCTGATAACCAGGTGGTGTCCGTCCTTATCTTCTTGATATAACTCGGCGCCCAGGCTCACATCACTGGCGTCACAATTTAAGTAGAACGGCTGTTCAAAATTACGGTGGTTTAGCATTGTAGTTTCAAGAAATTTTATTTTGATTAATTTTAGCACTTCATCTTGTTCCTTCCCCCAAGTCCACTTTTCTTTAGCTGATAATTGTTTAGAGAACTTTGCTGTTAAATAAGAATAATTGGTTTGGAACTTTCTATAGTAGTTACAAATACCTAAGAAGGATTGTAGCTGCTTCTTATTCTTTGGGGTGGGGAAGTTCTGAATAGCTTCCACCTTCCCTTAAGATGGTGTTATCCCCTGTTCTGCTAAGTTGGAACCCAAGAATTTGACTTGGTTTGCTATGAACTTGGACTTGTCTAATTTTAATGTTATATTATTTTCAGATAATTTTTGTAATACCTGTTTGACCCGATCGCAGTGCTCATCCCAGTCAGATGATGTTATTAAAAGGTCGTCCACGTACACTGTTGTGAACTGCAGTGCTTCCTGACCTATGACCTGGTCCATACACTTGACGAACACTGCGACGGAATTCACGAGGCCGAAAGGTAACCTCTTAAACTGGTAATTCCTTCCGTCGAAGATGAATGCCATGTACTTCCTACTGTGTGGGTGCAGCTCCACCTGCCAGTACCCACATACCGTATCCCAGGTGCTTTTATATCTGGTGCCATGAAATTTCTTGAGTATCTCTTCAATCTCTCCCGGTGACGTTCGATCATTAATGATCATCTTATTGATCTCCCGGGCGTCTAAACATATTCTGACTTTACCATTCTTTTTTGGTATGGCGACTATAGGACTCGTATAAGGAGACTGACTGTATTCAATGATGTCCTCCTCCATCATTCTATTTATTTCCGTCCTCACCTCGTTTTTTAGGGGGCGATTGGGTAGGATTTTCTGTGGAAGTCTATGGGCTCTCGAAAGTTGATTTTACATTGGAAACCTTTGACCTTCCCTGGGGTATTTGAGAAAACGTGATGGTATTCTTGATATATGGCTATTAGTTTTTCAGCCTGTTCACCCGTTATCTCTTTGGAACTTTCTAATTTCTTCGACTTTCCTTTTCCACAATTCTCCCTCTCCCTCTTCCTCTTCTATGGTGATTGATGGTTGATATGTCTGGCAATAATAGCTTTTTAACCCCTTATGATGATTTAGGGTTAGTTGTGTTGGGTTACTGTTGATTATATTGGCTGACCACACTCCCTTCTCAGAAGTAAGCACTACTATTCCCTTCTGCATGTCAATAATTGCTGAGTGTTGTCTCAGTGCGTCGCATCCAATCAACATGTTAAATGGTAATCCATTTGCGACAAGGAAAATAATAGGTATTATTGTGTTCTGACTGCTTAGCTCTAAAGAGACCTGTTTTCTTATGGTCTTATTTTGTTTGCCTGTGGCACCAATTATGACAATATTATTTATAGGTAAAGTCGGGATAGGTATATTGGAGTTGGCCTGGATCCGCTCCAATTCAGGTTGGTTTATGAGAGATACATTTGACCCAGTATCGATCATTATGATAGTGTTGATTCCATTAATAATGGCTTTTATATGCACTATTTCACTATTTGTTGTTGACAAGGGGTTATCCTCCTCCTCCAGAAGTTCTTCCCTGATGTCCTTTAAATAATTGGTTGATATTATTGTTATCTTCTTTATTTCACTTTCCGTCGTGGTTTGTCGATTTAACCCAAGTGATTGGTCATGTGAAGGGTCCTGGTGGTTTCTCACTGACCTTTTTAGTTTAAAGGTTGCTGGGAACCACTGGCCAGACTATTTAATTGGTCTGCCATTTCATTGGTTGAGGTTGATTGATCACTTATGTGATTCCTCGGCGCTTCTATTGTTCTTGTTCCTGTAGCTTGCTGGTTGTCATATTGGGAATTGTTGTACACTGTGCTGGTTCTAGTAATGGGACAATATCGCCGATGGTTGTTCTGTCTCCTCCCGCTGATAAAATTGACTTGACGCCTCATGTCGCCCCTATTCTGGTTACTCCCGTTTCCTCTGTTATATTGGTAATTCGGGTCGTACCGGTTGCCATAGTAATTGTGATTATTTGGGTGGCCATTTGTATTCCTACCTTGTTCTATCCCCCTGTTGTTATTATGTGATGCACTAGGGTTTTGTGCATTTCTGTTACTTGGTTGGTTCCCCTGGTTGTAACTCGGATGTTCTCTGTTGTTTGGTTGGTTACCTTGATTGTAGTTGGGTTGATTCCGATGGAATGGTTGGTCCCCTGGGTAACTATTTGGGTTTCGATTCATTATGTTCCGGTTGTTGTTCTGGGTATTACTGTAGGGCAAGTTGTGGCTTGGCACATTGTAATTTTCATTCCCCCGGTTGTACTTTTGGTTGATCATACGATTCTTCTTATACTGGCTGTCGTTTTCATGGTCTTCCAGCAAGTTGGCCATTCCCTGTATGGTCTTTATTTGTCCCTGTCTCCTGGCCCTCTGTATGGCATCTTCGTAGTGATATCCCAGTTGAATGACTAGGGATTCTTCGGGTATCTTTGGTTCGAGATTTCGAGCTAGACAGATCTTGCCCAAGAAGTAAGATGTTAATGTATGCCCAGCTTGTGGCTCATATCTTCCGTTGCTTATGTCGTTCCTTACCACATTTTGGGTCGATTCTGACCAGTATTTTTCACGGAATAATGTTTTGAACTCTTGCGTACAGCTGATTTCTGGTCGTGTGGCTGTCCACCAATTGTCATTCGTGTCTCGAAACATCTCATCGATGAGACTTCTCACCGTCGTCCATCTGGTGTCTCTATTTCTCTCTATGAGCTCCTCCACCCTTTTCAGAAATTCTATGGGGTTTCTTCGGTAACTCTTGAAGTTGATCACTTCCCTATTTTCATTCGTAAATACGTGAGTGCTACTGCAAGGCTTCTCCCTCAAAGCGTCTAGTTCCTCTTGCATCTATTTCTCCTTCTGCCTGATTTCTCTAATTTTCTTTATTTTCTTGCGTTTTCTCGTCAATCTTGTTGATCGTGGTATATACCCTTTCAACGCGTTCGCTGACATCAGTCTGGATTTCCTTGTGCCTCTCCTTCAGCTCCTGAAGCACCTCCTGTTTATTTTTGTTACACTCTTCGGTGGTGGTCTTCTGTAGTTCTTGGAGCCTGAGAATTCCTTCCTCCTGGACGTGATTTATTTTTTCAGTCAGCTCTTCCTGGACGTGTATTACTGTTTCGTTCGTCTCAGTGATAGTCTGTTTGATTTCATTTTTGCACTCCGCCAACTGTTGCCTCCATTCATCCTTTGATTTCTCACCTTCTTCCTTCAATTGTTTTTGGAGTGTTTCACAGTTGTTTTCAATCTTGTCATTTAACACTTCAAGATCCTTTTTTATTTGTCTCTTCAACTCCTCACTCTTCTTTTCTAACGCCTCTCGGTTGTTTTCCATTTTGTTATTCAGGATCTCTATGTCCTCCTTGAATTGCTTCTTCAATTCTTCCTTATTTTGGTCCAGTTTGTTATTCAATTCTTCCTTGTCTGACTCCAATTTTTTATTCAAGAATTCTCTGTCTTGTTTCCTTCCCTCTTGCAGTGATTCTAATTTTGTATTGTTTGACTCTAATTTTTTATTCAATTCTTCTTTGTCTGACTCTAATTTTTTATTCAATTCTTCCTTGTCTGACTCTAATTTTTTATTTGTTTCCCTTGAAAGTTCTGCTATGAAATTCATCAGGTCTTGCATGCTCGGACCTCCCTTTGCTGTTTCATGATCTCCAGCCCGTTGTTCCCTCTCATCGTCCTGGACTGGTTTCTCAAGTGGGATGTCGAATATTACTTCCACTTCCGGTTCTGGTTGAGTTGGATTTCCTGGTTGGTTTTCCTGAACGTCCTCTTCGACTAGCTCCCCGATTATTTCTTCAATTTCTTCCATCTCTTCTGCCTGGCCTTCACCTTCAATTCCTTTCTATGTGTCCTTCCTGGTAACCATTGAGTGTCTCTTCATAGCCGCCGTGGGCCTTCTTTTTAAGCCTCACCGGTTGGTCGCCAATCTGTAACGTAGTGTAATTGCGGTCGTCCCGTCTACGTCCAAGCCTCGCCTGGTATTCGTCAATCTGTAACGAATAGAGGCGATCTGACCTGCAAAATGTGTACAATTTGTATGTGTTTTGTATGATTAGTGCGTTCGCCTCGCACCGGGTCGTTACAGTAATTTTGATGGCTAGCGATGTTCATAGCGTAGATATGATCACCTGTATACTACGGCAGTAACCTTACCTGTTATTTATAGGGGTGTGATAATCCCGGGTGGCGCCAAGTCGTTTTATAAAACAACTAAAATTATGTTTAAACAAGTTATCAGCGTTGCGGGTTGGTGCATTCAAATAGTTCCCGCTCGCACGGCCGTCCCAATCGTCGCCTCTGCGGTATGAATGACAACCTGTTTACTGCTATGATTTATTCTTAAACACAAGTAATTATTATATAGCACTCCCTATGAAATGATAACGCTGGTTACTCCCTGTAATAAATATTTTTTAATGGGTGATAACTGAAAACATTTACATTTACAATAAAATAATTATCAATTCGCTCCGACTGATTACATGAGATCTTGCCTTCAGGGTCGGCGAAGTGATTTAGAAACCATTTAACCTTGCGTCGCTGTTTACGTTAGGCTTATTACAGTTATTATTGGTTTCCTAAATCGTGGATCCTTTTGGCTATGAGTTAAAGAACTCCAATGGTTACAATAAAAATATAAATTACCTTAATCTAAGTGTACATAAAGAATAAAGTGTGCTGTTACAATCTGTTGTGTTGTGTCGTAAAAGTGTTCTGTAAGTTCGTGTTTAATTCATAGGTTATATCAATGTTAACAACGTTTCTATTAAGTTTTAATTTGCTCAAATATTCTATGAAAGAGAAATATTGTTTCTATAGTGTGGTAATTTTACCTTTCAAAATTATTTAAAGTGATTAGGGTTGGTGGAAAATAAATAATTGGATAGTACTTAACACCTCAACGTGTCTAGGTGCCTTCGTAGTTTATTCGAGGTAGGATTTGGCTGCATAAATTCAGTTTTCATGGATTTTGGGCTTCACTAAATGTGGCGTCTTTTTCGTCATGGGTTTTTGACATTCTTTTCAAGGAAAATTTCTATTTAATTGGTCTTGGGTCTTGAAATATCTGCTACAGTGGTCATCTGCTTCTTCAATGATCAAGTTCAGCAACTTTGAATAATTATTTGCACGATTTACACTGAAAAAACGCTCTTCCAAATTTTTGCATCTGCATTGGTTTAATGACGCTTCACTTCTTGTTAATTTCCAACGGTATTTTCGTCTTCAACCGCCGTTTCCATAGTAACGGTATTATTCTGATTGGTTGATTTTGAGATGATGTATTGTTATCAAAAATTCGAATTCTTCGTATATCTTCTGATTACTGTTATTCCTCCATCTTCCTTCCTGGTTATTAAATATTGTCACTATAGTATTTATTCTCGTTCATAGATTATTTTGATACCCCACAAGCTTGGGTAATTTCAGATTTTAAGTTTTTACAATTATGTTAATGCTTGTTAATTACATTTCTTTTTGTATGATAACGCCTATTACAATATTTTGCGTTATAAATGATTAACAATTTATTCTTGGTGATTCTTTCACCTCAGATTTTCTAAATTCTTATTCAATTTGTTATAATTTTTGGTTGTTTGGTTCTGACAGTTATGTTTTTTCTAGGCCTGAGTAGCCATTATAGTAATTTACTTATTTCGTTCAAATCACATTTTGGTTCAGCCTATTGGGCTTTACTTTGTTATTTTTATTAGTTGTGTTGTGTTTTGAGTCTGTAGGTGTGTTGTTTATTGTTCAATATTGCTTTCTCTATTTCAATCCTTAAAACATAACATTAGGCTTATGGACTGCACATTTCATTCAGCCATATCCTATTCATAACATTAACATGAACAATTTTTTATAAGTTATTAGAGTTATTATTTTGATTAAGAAATATCATCACTCCCTTCTAACTTATCCTTATTTGCTAATTTTTTTGTTTATAACCCATATCATTTTTGTTGTGATAAACAACATCACTTTTTATTAAATTGATAACAGTCCCTTGTAACTTAGGTGTCTTTGTTAGTTTTTGATTTCTTAATCTCTAAACAATTTTTATATTCCCTCCATGGTAACACCTTCAATTTATTCTATTCTGGAATCCTCCCTTTTTACATACTACTGGCTATAATTAATCTTAACTCTATTGAACATCTTTTCTTAAATAAAAAAGTCATCATCATTTCTAGTGTTTACTATACCTTATACTATAATTCACACTTAATACTATTTTTCGTCAGCTATTTATTCACTGTTAATTTCCAACCTTTATCTTACCTTCACTTTTAAATTATTTATTGTTAATTATAACTTCACTAGTGTCACACTTCACTTTGGGGTTTATACACCTACACTATTGCACTGTATCACTGTTTATATTATTTGTTTTATAGTGGGTGATCCCTATACTTATTTCTCTTTCAACTCCTTAATACAAATGACAATTAATACTTAATAATTAATACTTACTAACTAATAACAATTTTTATCTGTGGTTTAGGTTGCCTTTTTAATGGGTAGTAACCGTTATCTCTCCTTTCTCCGGATAACCATTGTTTTTTTTTCAATATTCTTGTTGAGTGCTTTTTTACTTGTTTTGGTGAACCATTATTGGTTTTCACTTCTGCTTGTCTCCCTCCTTTAAATTCAGTTTCCAAAGGAATAGGACGAAGAAAACAGAAAGAAGCGAGTTGACAGAAGAATAATGAAAAATGCAGTAATTATAGTAATTATAAATAGGAGAGATGTAAAACTAATGTATCAGTGAATAGTGTAGCCAGTTACCAACAAATAATGTGTACAGAAAAAAAAAAATATATCAAGAATCAAGAATGTTAAATAAAATGATGAAATGTTATTAAATAAAAAAGGTACTAGTACTAGTCTAATGAAGTTACATTGAGAAGACCATCGTCAACCATTAACAATGAAATTAAGAAAAGGCATGTGAAAAAGGCAAGTTTATTTAACCTAAACTTCATTCAGGTAAACTAAACTTTTTTAGGAGGGGAAGCATATGTAGCGCAACAAAAATGATAGCATTTATGCTACATAAAAGAAGATTCACAGATTGATAAATAAATTGATACTTAATACCATAATAGAACAGAGACCCAATTATGACAATTATAGTCATAGACAAAATTAAATAAGAATGCAAGGTAGTGTTGAATAGAATAAACGAACCTGTAAAATAAATAATAGCTAATGATATATGTTTAATAAAAATCAAAACAGAAAAATGAAACAATGACTTAATTTATGGTAATAACAGATAAGAATTTTGTGTTAAAAAAGTATTATATTATGACAAAAATGTTATGATAAAGTTTATGTGATGTTATATCAAATATGTGTTGAGTTCATGAAAAATAATGAAACAAATAGTGTTATTCAATGACTGTCATAGAATGAAGTGTGAGGCAGTTAACCAATGTTCATAAGTTCGAATTTTGTTATATGTGATCGAGAGATCAAGATAAATTTGTTATTAGATGTAGAAAAATAATTGTTTATACAAATGTTAATAATTAAGTTTTGATTGTATGTACGAATTTATATAAAAGGGACTATAGATGCCTAACAGACATAACCACAGGTAGATCAATTTACAATAAAAGGCCTAACAGCCAAAAATACTAAATAAACACTTATAACTTAAAGGTTAGATACATCAATTAATAATAATTAATAAATACACTATGAAGAGCTAGAAAGAAGAAAAAACATTAAGTTAATAATAATATTTAATAAAATTTGTACAAATTATAATAATACCATAATGCCATAATATCGATTGGTAAAAAATAATATCGAAGGTGGATTAAATATAATAAAAAAGGAAAAAAACGGAATTATATCAAAAAACCAATAGAAGATGTGTATAGAATAATAAACCAGCTATCGGTAAAATTACATTCCGATAGGACAGCAAATTGACAAAGAATAGACAACAAAATATATGAAAGAAACACTATATAGTGAAACATGTGGAAGCGGAAATTAATATAGGTTGCTAGGGAAAAAAAATTTAAGAAGAAGGTTGTTGATTTAAAAAACAACAAGAATTGCTTTTGGTAAAAAACTGAAGGTGATGATTTAAAAAACCCAAGAAGAATATATTGAATCGTAATATTCGAAATCAAGAGATACGATTATAAAGAAGATAAAATTCCAATGATAATACTTACATCTATCACTAACACAGATTAATAAAATAACGATACATTACGAAATAATAATCGAGAAGAAATCACTGAATTCTACAAGAAGAAACTTGGACAGTCCCATGTCCGAAGGGAATTGATGAAAAGTTAATCAAATATAAAGAGTTAACAATAACACAAATCATAATATTCACAACACCAGAAATTATAACCTTGCAAATACACGGAACAACACTAACTGCTTCAACCGAAGGAAGAACCTATTTGGATCCTGGCGGTGTAGAAGAAACATCAATCGGGCCGTAAAACAATTCAGAAGCTGTATTCCGAAGTGGACAGGACAAGAATTACTTTTATTAGACTGAAGAAAGAAAACTGTGCTTCATAATTGACCAGGACAACGAATTTAGCGATCAACTGCCAACGTGATTTGCTTCGTTAGAGACTGGTAAAGTTATATTAATCATACTAAATACACAACACATAATTTTTGTAAATCTTGCATTCTTAGTATGTATTTTTAGTCTTCCCCACAGTTACAAGAACCTTCACACCCTGAAATAAATAAAATACGAATCAAATATAATATATAACCAAATATAAACAAAGGATTAAATAATCAACAATCGATACCTGAATCTATAGTCCCAACATATATTAATTGGAATATATCTTAGTTAATGTGAATTGATAAACAAATAAAGAACCTTTATATATTTGTCACACCTTGTTATTTGGAGTATGGTTTAGTGAACTGGAACAAAAGTAACTGAATAAGTAGAGAATAAATAGTTAATATAAACATCGAATAACCTACAAGTTTCGTTGAGCCGATACTACAGCTCTTATAGCGGAATTATCTGACACCAAAGAGGGAGCGTAAAAATATAAAATCAGACAGAACTCTCTTCAAGGCATAATAGGGTTGGATGAAATTGTAGAATAAATCTTAAGTTATTTAAGTTCTAGGCACACTAACACTGATAATTATTAAATAGTTAAGTTAACATTAATTGAGTACATCCATATATTCCACAACACCAAATATTTCCGAGAATTTATACAATTAAATTAATAGAACACAATCGACAAATACAACAGTGGGAATTTAGACCGTACGTATCGGTTAACTTACAAATTGGCGCCCAACGTGGGGCTCGAACGAGACGCACGTACTCGTAGTGTAACAAATTGGCGCTCAACTTGTGTAGGGCTTAAGTTAAGTAACTGTAACCATATTAATATTACTTAACCAGAGCAGGCAACTGTGGGAGAGTAAACGTGCATACCAGAGGTAGATCAAGGATTAGGGCAGGAGAAACGGAGAAGGAAATAGATGAACAAGAACAGGAAATGGAACAACAGACAGACGAAATAGCGGAAACTGAAATTATTATGGACAAGGAAAATGGAGCAATTGAAGAAGTTGCCCAAGGGGACCAACCAGATAAATCCAACAAAAAGGAAGACATGAGTATGCAGGAGTTGTTGAGGATCATAATGGAAAGCAATAGACAAATGAATGAGGAAAACTCAAAGAGACAGGAGGAAAACTCAAAGAGATTGGAGGAAAAATTAGATAAAACAAATGAGGAAATTAAAGAAACCTCAAAACAAATTCACGAAAGGTTAGATAGGAATGATGAGGGTTTAAAACAAATGAAGGAAGACATCCTACAAATACATGAAGAAAATTTAAGGCAAATTAATGAAAAAATTGAAAATCTTCATGTGACTATTAACCAGAAGGTGGACCAAAATAATGAGGAAAGACAATTAGAAATAGCCAAAACAAATGAAGAGTTAGAAAAAACTAACGAAACAATAGTACAGGTTCGTGAGGAATTACAGAATAAAATTAATGACACAAAAATTGAGAATAAAACATTGGTCGAAGAAATCCAACAGGAAACTGTCGAAAAATGTGAGCTAATTAAAAACGAAGTACATCAGGTACGGGAAGAGAATAAGGAAGGTATTAAGCAGATACAGACAGACATGGGCGAACGACTCGAAAGGGTCTATGGCAATTTAAATAATATGGAAGGTCAAATCAATACCAATAAAAATAAAATAGAAGAGATTAGTAGGCGTGAATTACAATTACAGGAGGAAGTAGATTCATGGCGGGATAGGACATGCCAAAATAGTCATACAAATAACCATGAGAACAGAGAATCGATTAATTTTCGTAATTATAAGCGCAATCCTATGGAATTTTTAAAGAGATTGGAAGAGGTGATCATAAGAAATAGAGAGAATCGCTGGAGTATTATACGAAGCATGATTGATGAAACGTTTAAAGATACTTATGATAATTGGTGGACAGCGGTGCGCCCGGATATACTGGACATGACTGAGTTCAAAAAACAATTTAAGGAGAAGTATTGGTCGGAATCGACCCAGAACATGATTAGGAATAATTTGAGTAACGGTCGATACGAAACAAATGTAGGCCAGTCCCCTACTTCATACTTTTTAGGAAAAGTATGTATGGCGCGGAACTTAGAGCCCCGAATTCCCGAAGAATGTTTGGTAATACAACTATCCTATCATTACGAGGAAGGGATAAAAAATGCGCGTATGTGTAGTCAAATCAAAACGATTCCAGCCATGGCCAGATTCTTGGAGAATTATGAGCACGAGAACCAATACCAAAGAAATAGAATGCTAAATCATAAATATCAGAAGTATGATAATAACGCGCCACCAGCCAATTCTCATAATAACGATCGCAATCGACCTGCGCATAACGTTAATACTAATAGAACACAAAATGAAAACACGAATAATAATTCCAGAAACTATAATTATCGCGGCAATAACAATTACAATTATCGTGATAGTCGCAATAATAGAGGAGATGGGGACAGACGACCCAATAATTATAGACATAACGTCAATTATATTTACTCCAGACCTCAAGGTAATCAGCGACGATACTACCCAAGGAGTCACCGATATGACAACCATTATGACCAATCTCGGCATGAAGACAACTACCCACATGATGGAAATTATAGGATAGCAGAACATAATACGGAGGATCGCACGGAACCAGTACAAAACCAACACAGTAATCAGAATGAAAATAGAGAAGAGGGAGTAAGCCCTCATTTAAACTAATAGAGGCAGTGAAAATTAATGAATACCCGTCACTGAACCGTAATCTTGGGGAACAACGATTAATAAATAAAATTAAGTGTAATCATAAAATAACCATAATTAATAACCACTATTTAAAGAATATCAGGGAAGATTTGTTAGAAGAGGATCAGAAACATGTAAACAGTAATAGTAATAACGAAATCATATATATATCAGCAAATTTAAATGGGGTAAAATCTACCATAATGATAGACACTGGATCTAACATATCATTGATAGACAATATTGAACTTGAAAGAATCCAGCGAGAAGTCCAGTTACCCATACCGACTTTACCTGTCAATAATGTGATAATTATCGGAGCCACTGGGAGACAAAATAAAACAGTCAAAAAACAAGTATCACTCGATCTTACCAATAACAATATGACCCTACCAATAGGATTCTTGGTCGCAACGGGACTACCATTTAATGTATTGATTGGATGCGATGTGTTGCGCCAGCATTCCGCAATAATTGACTTGCATAAAGGTACAATGTCTTTAACATCCGAAGGAGGATTATGGACAGCCGAATTAATCAACACTAATCAAACCGGTCCAGTTAACACCAAATGTGGAGCCATAAAAAGCTATTTCTGTAAGAAGAATAAATTACCAGAGATTCGTATTCAATATGAAGACGATGATCCTAACCTATGGCAGAGTAAGTTGGAAGAGATTCGAGAATTCCAAAGGGAAAAAACTTATAAACAAATAAGTAAGGTACAGGCCGAAAATTTAATTCAAATATATAATAAATACAGACATGTGTTCTCCAATGCTCCAGGTAAAGTAAAAGGATATCAATGTATAATAAATTTTAAAGAACCGGTGAACTTTCGCAGAAAGTCATACCCAATTGCTTACTCTATAAAAAACGAGGTCCGGAACGAGATTAACCGTATGATGCAAGATGACATAATAGAATATAGTCAATCACCATATACCAGTCCCATAGTAGCAGTCCCGAAAAAGAACGGCAAGGTGAGAATTTGCCTGGACGCTAGGGAAATAAATAAAATGATCGTCAATGATAGGACTTCACCAGGCGAAATAGAAGAAATTTTAAAGAAATTCCACGGTATTAAATACATTAGCAATTGGGATACGGTATGTGGGTACTGGCAGGTCGAACTACACCCAGACAGTAGAAAATACATGGCGTTCCTTTTTGACGGAAGGAACTATCAATTTAAAAGGCTACCTTTCGGACTAATTAATTCGGTTGCAATATTTGTGAAATGTATGGACAAGGTATTGGGACAAGAAACACTGCAGTTCACTACGGTCTATGTAGATGATTTACTTATAACTTCTTCACATTGGGATGAACATTGCGAGCGGGTGGAACAGGTACTAAGAAAATTATCTGAGAACAACATAACACTTAAGCTAAATAAATCTAAATTTATCGCCAATCAAGTAAAGTTTTTAGGTTTCAATTTGTCTGAGGAGGGTATCACACCTTCAACGGAAAAAGTAGAAGCAATCCAAATGTTCCCTACTCCAAAAAATAGAAAACAGCTACAATCTTTTCTTGGAATTTGCAACTATTACCGTAAATTCCAAGATAACTATTCAGAAGTGACTGCCAAGTTTCAGAAACAATTATCATCTAAAGACAAGTGGGCATGGGGACCAGAACAAGATAAAATTCTGCATTTGATCAAGAAGAAATTTTTAGAAACAGTTATGTTGTACCACCCTGATTTTAACAAACGCTTTTATTTAAATTGTGATGCAAGCAATGTTAGCTTAGGGGCTACCCTATATCAAGAAGATAAAGAAGGACATCATATGGTAATCAGCTTCGCCAGCAGAGTGCTTAACAGCTGCGAACGCAATTACAACGTTACCGAGAAAGAGCTGCTAAGCGTAGTGTACGCATGCAATAAATTTAGAACCTATATACTCGGGTACCCAGTGACCGTAAGAAGTGACCATAAATCAATTTCCTTTCTAAAAAGATGTAAACTTAGTCACGGCCGGCTAACTAGATGGGTCCTTGCCTTGCAAGAGTATTGCATTGATTGGGAATATATACCTGGAAGAAAGAATATAGCAGCCGATATCTTGTCCCGAATAAACATACAAGATCAATCATTTGAAGGAGAAAAGGAAGAGATCGCGAAGGTGTACCATGTCATTAAGAGTCGGAAGGATCTGGAGATGATTGTCAACGAAATTAGTCAACACCAAAAATCGGACCCCAAATTAATAAACATACGCCAGAAGATACAAAATGCTGATGAAGTTATTACTAAATATTACTGTATACATGATGACCGATTAATTATTAAGGTTACTCCTAAACAAATAAACTGGAAACTAGTAATTCCCACAGCTGTGGAAAACAAATTAATATTGGATTACCATGAACGATATGGACACATGGGAGCCATGAAAATCGTCAAAGCCATAGAAGAACAAATGTACATAAAAAATTTGACCAGAAAGGTACAAAAATCTATACAAACATGTCACATCTGCCAGATGGTTAAACATAATAATGAGAAGAAGGAGGGAGTCATGATCCCAATAACATCCAAATATAAGCTGGAGAAGGTATTTCTAGATATATGTGGGCCCTTCCCACGCAGTGGAGGAAATCACAGATACAAATTCATAATAATTATTTTTGATCATTTTTCCAAATACACTAAACTTTATGCTATTAGCAGAGCCACTACCAAGAAAATTCTAGAAATAGTCATCGGACGGTACATAACAGAGGTTGGCAAACCGTCATCTATTATCACTGATCATGGTACGCAATTTAAGGGCTATAAATGGAGAAATAATCTGTTAAAACACAACATCAGAACATATAAGACTTCAGTTTATCACCCCAGCAGTAATCCGGCAGAACGTGTATTGAGGGAAGTTGGCAGAATACTACGAACTTACTGTCATGACCAACAGAGAAGGTGGTACGAATACTTGTCAGTAACCGAAGAATTTTTAAATATATCCTACCACCAGTCTATTGAAAATACCCCATATACTGTTATGTTTGAAAGGCTTCCACCTAGAGAAATCCAAGATATTATAAACTTTCCAATTAATCCAGAATATCAATTTGAAACAATTAAATTTTATAACCGAGTTATGGAAAAGACGGAAATGAAGAGAAGAAAATATGAAAAGAATAACCCAAAACCAATTAAGTACCAAGTGGGTGAGAAAATATTAATAAGAAACAGGGAGCTACCAAGTACTCTAGAAGGAATAACTAAAAAATTATTATTATTATATACTGGGCCCTATGTGATAACAAAAAATAATAATAACAATACGTATGAAATAATGAACCCTACCACGAAAAGGATTAAGGGAACATACAACCAAGAGTCCATAAAGAAATATAATGAATAAATTTTAAAATGAAGTAAGGACAACTTATTAACTTATATTTGAACAACTTCTGGATTAACAAAAAGAAAAAGAATTTATATAAATGAATAAATTCTAAAAAATAATAAGAACAACTTATTACCAATCTTGAAGAAAAATACTTGGAATTTAAAAATAATTTGAGTTGAATACTACCACTAAATTCTGAAATACAATAAGAACAACGTATTATCGATTTTGAAGAAAACAAGAATTATTGTTAAATGTTTATAAAGAAATAATGTGTATAATGAATAACAAACCCCAAGATTACAGAAGAAAACGATAATTATTATTATTATGTGTATAAAGAAATAGTGTGAATAATGAAGAATGAACCCCAAGATAAAAATTATTACCTCAAACCTACTTATCCAAAATAAAGAAGAAAAAAAAAATCATATGACCTAAAATACATACTACATTGCCACATGATGGAACAATCTCAGTAAACGATTGAATGTAACTAATATAATGTTAAAGAAGACAAGAAGGAAAGAGTATTTATGAACATAATTCATTAAAAAATAAACAGCCAAAATAGTGAAACACGATAAGAGGAAGAATAATTAAGTATAAGGAATATATTTAGTAAGAAATACAATTATAATGATCAACACACAACAACTGATTAAAAAATATTGAGATCAGAGGAAAAAAAAACAAACGAAGAAGATACTTAACATTACAATCTCAACAAAAATGAAAACAAAAATGATTACAATTGATAACTGTCAAAGTCAATATTAACGAATGTTTAAAGAATTAAAATGGAACTACGAATTATGAAGAATAGTAATGAAAAAATATAAATGCAACAAAGAAAAAATCTTTTCCCAAATATTTATTATTAAATGATTAAAGAGATTATTAGGAGATTATTATTATATTTTATAGCTGACTGTAGATGAATTCCAGCAGTACTATATTAAGATGTAGTGTGGGCAGCAGAGTATGAAGCCAAACAGTGCCTCTCTGAACTGTACCAACGCATGTGTTAGGGATTGTTAGGGAAATTAAATATTTAAGGAATATTAGAATAGTTGCAAAAATAAATTCAGTTTCCAAAGGAATAGGACGAAGAAAACAGAAAGAAGCGAGTTGACAGAAGAATAATGAAAAATGCAGTAATTATAGTAATTATAAATAGGAGAGATGTAAAACTAATGTATCAGTGAATAGTGTAGCCAGTTACCAACAAATAATGTGTACAGAAAAAAAAAATATATCAAGAATCAAGAATGTTAAATAAAATGATGAAATGTTATTAAATAAAAAAGGTACTAGTACTAGTCTAATGAAGTTACATTGAGAAGACCATCGTCAACCACTAACAATGAAATTAAGAAAAGGCATGTGAAAAAGGCAAGTTTATTTAACCTAAACTTCATTCAGGTAAACTAAACTTTTTTAGGAGGGGAAGCATATGTAGCGCAACAAAAATGATAGCATTTATGCTACATAAAAGAAGATTCACAGATTGATAAATAAATTGATACTTAATACCATAATAGAACAGAGACCCAATTATGACAATTATAGTCATAGACAAAATTAAATAAGAATGCAAGGTAGTGTTGAATAGAATAAACGAACCTGTAAAATAAATAATAGCTAATGATATATGTTTAATAAAAATCAAAACAGAAAAATGAAACAATGACTTAATTTATGGTAATAACAGATAAGAATTTTGTGTTAAAAAAGTATTATATTATGACAAAAATGTTATGATAAAGTTTATGTGATGTTATATCAAATATGTGTTGAGTTCATGAAAAATAATGAAACAAATAGTGTTATTCAATGACTGTCATAGAATGAAGTGTGAGGCAGTTAACCAATGTTCATAAGTTCGAATTTTGTTATATGTGATCGAGAGATCAAGATAAATTTGTTATTAGATGTAGAAAAATAATTGTTTATACAAATGTTAATAATTAAGTTTTGATTGTATGTACGAATTTATATAAAAGGGACTATAGATGCCTAACAGACATAACCACAGGTAGATCAATTTACAATAAAAGGCCTAACGGCCAAAAATACTAAATAAACACTTATAACTTAAAGGTTAGATACATCAATTAATAATAATTAATAAATACACTATGAAGAGCTAGAAAGAAGAAAAAACATTAAGTTAATAATAATATTTAATAAAATTTGTACAAATTATAATAATACCATAATGCCATAATATCGATTGGTAAAAAATAATATCGAAGGTGGATTAAATATAATAAAAAAGGAAAAAAACGGAATTATATCAAAAAACCAATAGAAGATGTGTATAGAATAATAAACCAGCTATCGGTAAAATTACATTCCGATAGGACAGCAAATTGACAAAGAATAGACAACAAAATATATGAAAGAAACACTATATAGTGAAACATGTGGAAGCGGAAATTAATATAGGTTGCTAGGGAAAAAAAATTTAAGAAGAAGGTTGTTGATTTAAAAAACAACAAGAATTGCTTTTGGTAAAAAACTGAAGGTGATGATTTAAAAAACCCAAGAAGAATATATTGAATCGTAATATTCGAAATCAAGAGATACGATTATAAAGAAGATAAAATTCCAATGATAATACTTACATCTATCACTAACACAGATTAATAAAATAACGATACATTACGAAATAATAATCGAGAAGAAATCACTGAATTCTACAAGAAGAAACTTGGACAGTCCCATGTCCGAAGGGAATTGATGAAAAGTTAATCAAATATAAAGAGTTAACAATAACACAAATCATAATATTCACAACACCAGAAATTATAACCTTGCAAATACACGGAACAACACTAACTGCTTCAACCGAAGGAAGAACCTATTTGGATCCTGGCGGTGTAGAAGAAACATCAATCGGGCCGTAAAACAATTCAGAAGCTGTATTCCGAAGTGGACAGGACAAGAATTACTTTTATTAGACTGAAGAAAGAAAACTGTGCTTCATAATTGACCAGGACAACGAATTTAGCGATCAACTGCCAACGTGATTTGCTTCGTTAGAGACTGGTAAAGTTATATTAATCATACTAAATACACAACACATAATTTTTGTAAATCTTGCATTCTTAGTATGTATTTTTAGTCTTCCCCACAGTTACAAGAACCTTCACACCCTGAAATAAATAAAATACGAATCAAATATAATATATAACCAAATATAAACAAAGGATTAAATAATCAACAATCGATACCTGAATCTATAGTCCCAACATATATTAATTGGAATATATCTTAGTTAATGTGAATTGATAAACAAATAAAGAACCTTTATATATTTGTCACACCTTGTTATTTGGAGTATGGTTTAGTGAACTGGAACAAAAGTAACTGAATAAGTAGAGAATAAATAGTTAATATAAACATCGAATAACATACAAGTTTCGTTGAGCCGATACTACAGCGCTTATAGCGGAATTATCTGACACCAAAGAGGGAGCGTAAAAATATAAAATCAGACAGAACTCTCTTCAAGGCATAATAGGGTTGGATGAAATTGTAGAATAAATCTTAAGTTATTTAAGTTCTAGGCACACTAACACTGATAATTATTAAATAGTTAAGTTAACATTAATTGAGTACATCCATATATTCCACAACACCAAATATTTCCGAGAATTTATACAATTAAATTAATAGAACACAATCGACAAATACAACAGTGGGAATTTAGACCGTACGTATCGGTTAACTTACAATATATATATATTAATGTGTGTGTTTAAAATGAACTCAAATTTCATAAGAGTGTTTAAAATAGATGATATAAGATTTGCCGTACGTAATACATAGATTATTTAAAAGTCATTATTACCACTAAAATGGCTCAATTTAACCCCGACTTGTTGTTGAAAGATGAACTCAGCTATGAAGCTTTGCTACGCGGTCTCCCATACTCTAATGTAACGGTCGCGGAGCTGCGCAAAACATTACGCGAGAATAGACCAGACAAACCCTCACTGTTGAATCGTTTAAGCGTATTAGACTTTGAAAGTGAAAGGGAAACATGTTATCATAAATATAGGGAACTTACCTCCATCGCACAAACCCTGCGAGATGAGAAATCCCCCGCGGTAATTTTAAGAACCACTCAAAGAATAGAACATCTGACCCGATGCATCAGCAATTTGTTGAATTGGCCCGGTGACCTAGTTACTCCACCGGACGCGCAAAAATTCGCGGAAGAAGCTTTGCAACAATTACCCGAGATAATGCGCGAATTACGTAGAAGGTCCGAATCGTTTAGAATAGAAGAGATCGAAGAAGCAATGACGAAACTAAATATTTCCCCCATTCAATCTCCTACTCAAGAACAGCAACCCAGTGCTGTAAAATTTCAGTTTCTGCAGGAATCTACTCTGGAACCCATTAAGGATCGGTTAACAGATAGACAAGTAAATACCCTCCCCGTAAACGCCCCGCTACTTCCAAATGAACAAGAGAATATGACCCGTACTTACGATTTACCTTCTCTCTTACAGACGAATCAATCTGCGGAAAAACCTGGAATGACGACTCAATTAAATCTCAATACCGAGTTTTATGGAAAAATAACTCACCCCGTAGAACGTATTTTATCCGAAATACCCATAACCGATGGGCTGAATATTACGAAACTCCTAGGCTTTATCAAGCACCTGTTACAAATATAGGATCTACGACAACTAAAAGACGACCAAATTTTACAAGTACTTTTACCCAAATGTAGATCTCCTTTAAAAGATCGTGTATTAGAGTCACTAAGATATCATCGCCCTGTAGAAGAACTACATACCTCTCTGATAAGACTTTTCATCCCCACCGGGATCTACGAAGAATTAAAGCAGAATTCTGTGCTTCGTGTACAAGGAGCGTACGAGAGACTAGCTCACTGTATATCTGAAATAAGGGAATCGGCCTTATTGCTACAAGTCAACTGGAGTGAACAACAGCTAGTAGACACTATCTTAGTAGGACTATCTCCCGAGGAGCGATCCCGATTAGCACTTATGAAGAGGCCTACCTCATTCACTGAACTGGAACTGTGTTGCATACATTCATCCAATGTCTGGCATTCAGATCAGAACAGACGCGTGTTAATGTCCCAGACAAAACGCCGGGATTCATACCTACCTCTACCCATTGGGCCCGATACTCGAACCTACAGTGATAAGCGTTTCGTGAGAAATACTAAAACCAAGAGCTACCCCAATACATCAAACTTCCTACCAAAACCTCAACAGCATGCGAGCGATGCCCATAACGAGAGAAGATGTTAAAACTGTGGAAAGTCCTGACACATTAGCAAGAATTGTAACCAAAAGCGGTATCAACAAAGAACTGATCAGTCAAAAAACGTGTGAAGCAGGAAGAACCAAAATCCTACGTCTTCCGCAGCATCAAAAGGAAAGGTATATACACTGATCACCGTAAAATAAAAAAACAAATAAACCGACGTATAGACCCGTACGTAACAAGATTTATTGACAAGTGCAACTCTATCAGTAAATGCAAAACAAGTGTATGTCAATTACTCTACATACAGATAGACCTTGGAGCAACTAAAACCCTCGGTTTAATCGATTCGGGATCTACCCGTAGTCTTATCAGTCAACAGTTAGCCACTGTATTAGCTAAACATAATCTTATTAGACGTAGCCAAAACGTGAACATCAAGTGTGCTACCGCAAATAAGCAAAACCTAATGATATCACGCAGTATTACTGCCAAATTAAAAATAAAGAATTTAACATGGTATGTTCCACTACTAGTAGCTGAAGTGTTAGGACAAAACTTAATCTTAGGCGCCGATTTTATAAGCAAGACTGGCTTAATTCTCGACATATATGCTAAACAATATTTCTTTAGGTTTGATCGTACTCGAAAATATCAGTTCGATTCCGAGCTAAATAACAGCGAGAATTGCGAAACATCTACTACTAATCTGGAGCATCATGAATCTAGTTTGAGTCATTTAAAAGGTAATGAGCGAGAAAGAATTCAAAAATTAATAAGAGAATTTTCTACTGTACTAATACCCAAGTTAGGATTGACCAATCTCATAGAATACAAAATAAATCTCAGCGACAACAAAGTAAAACGTCTGCATCCATACAAATTATCACCGCCCAAGATGGAAATAATGAGAAACCAAATCAACAAACTTCTAGAACAACACGTCATAGAACCGTCAACTTCTCCATACTCATCACCTGCATTCCTAGTACCGAAAGGTACTGACAAACATAGACTAGTCGTGGATTATAGACAGCTGAATAAGAATATAGAATTTGAATCTATTCCACTGCCCGACATTCACAGCGCGTTCCACTATTTTACCAAAGCGAAAATTTTCACCATAATGGATCTCAACCAGGCTTTTCACCAAATCCCACTAGCTGAGGAATCAAAACATCTAACTGCCTTTGCTGTCCCATTTAATCTATATCAATTTACTAGGGTACCATTCGGAATATCACAAGGAAGTTCAGTATGTAGCAGAATGTTAGAAAAAATATTCCATGACGTTAAATTTAAATTCGTATATCATTATCTTGACGACATAGTAGTATATAGTGAATCGATGGATCAGCACATTCATCACTTGCGTGAAGTATTATCAAGGTTAAAGAATGCTGGACTAACGGTAAACCCCAGTAAAGTTAATTTCGCAGTAAAACAATTCTCTTTCTTAGGTCATATAGTATCAGCCGAAGGTAAGGTTAGCACTGACCCAGAACGCACGCGCGCAATCCGAGAATTTTTACCACCTAGAGACACCAAAGGAATAACTCGATTTTTAGGCATGATCAATTATTTTCACAAGTACATACCCCACCTAGCGGATATAGCAGCCCCTCTAAACGCGTTAAGGAAGAAATGAACGAAATTCGAGTGGACTACTCGACACCAAGCCGCTTTTGAAACACTCAAAGAAAGCATAATATCACCACCTGTATTGCAGTTAGCAGATTTCAGTAAACCATTTGTAGTACAGACAGACAGTTCTAGTGTAGCATTAGGAGCTGTAATATACCAAGAAATAGATAATACAAGACTACCAATCAGCTATGCATCACGTACTTTGACGGATCAAGAAAGGAAGTTCTCAACCTATGAACTTGAATGTTTAGCTGTAGTGTTCGCCTTCGAAAAATTCAAACCATTTTTGGAACACAAGGAATTTCTACTAGAGACCGACAACCAAGCCTTATCGTGGTTGTTGAACCATCCAAAACAATTAGGTCGTATCGGAAGATGGGTGTTAAGGTTAAATTGTTACAAGTTTAAAGTACAACATATACGTGGTACTCAAAATGTAGTCGCCGATACTCTATCCCGCATGTTTCAACTACCCCATACCCTACCCGGAGAAGACAAGGTTGAAACCACTACCATCAATACTCTAATAACAGAATTCCCACTAGCATTTAAGGATATAGCGCACCATCAACAACGAGATCCTTATTTGAGTAAAATAATAAAACAAATAGATAAAGGAAATCATTCTGATAAGTATACCTTGAGTAAACGAGTACTGTGTTATAAAAAGGCTAACGAAAAGTCATTAAGAATAATCGCCCCTGACATTATTAAACCCATGCTTATGGAATACTACCACTCATCCACAATTGGTGCTCATATGGGAATAAGAAAAACGATACATCGGATTCGCAAGGATTATCATTGGGAAAACATGAACAGCCAAATAACTAAATTCGTGAAACAATGTGAAATCTGTGCCCTGAGCAAGCCAGCGAGAAACAGTCAAATCGGGAAATTAATCTCAGACATCCCCACTACACCTTTTTCAAAGATATACATAGATTTTTCTGGACCCTACCCCCGTTCTAAGTCAGGAAATACTATGCTATTAATTTGCGTGGACTCCTTCACTAAATTCGTATGGATGTATCCTATGAGACGTGCCTTAGCATCTACGACAATAAAGATTCTACAAGAAAGACTATTTAAAGACTTCGGTACACCAGTGCACCTAGTATCTGACAATGGACCTCAGTTTAAATCCAAGGAATTTAATGACATGTGTTTCGAACTAGGAATAAATCACATTACAGTCACAGAGTACCGACCACAAGGGAACCTAGCTGAGAGATACTTGCGAAATCTAAAATCAGCCTTAATATCTTACCACGCTAAAGATCAGACAGCGTGGGATCAAAATCTGTCATGGATACAATTTGCCTTCAATTCTGCCTACCATGAAGGACATAAATCAACACCATTTGATTTACTATACAAGTATAAACCGAACCACCCGTTAACAACCAAGTGGAAAATTCATGAATTATTACGTCGCGAAATAAATGGGAGTAATATAAGGAAAATATGGAACGAAGCTAGCACAAATTTGAGAACGAATCTACAAAAATCGCGAAAATTACACGAGCAGAATAACAGGGAGATAAAGTACAAAGTAGGTGATTTAGTTATGTACAAAACTCTCCCTACGAGTAGAGCCATTGATAGGACCACCTCCAAACTATCTTACCGATGGTGTGGCCCATACATGATTCACAAGTTCATCACCCCCGTAACAGTAGCACTGTACAAACCCAATGCGGATAATTACGTTCGCAGAAGTCATGTGTCTCAAATAAAAAAATTTTCTCCTTCATGAATATAAGCAAACACTACTGCGAGAAAATAAGTAAACCAAAAATACTACCTAAGTATTAAGAATAAAATATAGGCAATCTCCTGTATTGTAATTGAGTCTAAACTCACCACACACCTCGTGCGAAACATAGCGAGGCCTGATCAACCTTAGCTCATGTTCTACGAAAATAAAAGAAAGTGTGAGAAGTCAGCTGACAAACAACAAACCCTTACCTAAGTGAACTGAAGGTAACTCGATTGTTATTACCATATGTTATTGTTGATAATAACTTATGATATTTTATTGATTGAGATGAACATGATAATAATCATACGTTAAATTGTAGTTCATGTTTGAGACTAAGAAAAGGACGAAACTAGGGAATCAAAGGTTTCTTCGGAACCAAGGAAGACAAAATAATCAGCGAAACTACGTGTGAAAATTCTAAAGGTGCGAATACTCTTCTGTAAGAACACTAGGGAAACCTTAATCTTACGGCATAACTGTAAAAGTGTACACGTATACTATATATCTGTATAAACGTAAACAGATAAACACTTGTGTAACTGAAGTATAGTGAAAAATACTCATGAGTGTAACTCCGTGAAAAGAGTTAAGTAAAAAAAAAAAAACCGGTAGTAGCATTAAGAAATAGAAATAAGGTAGATTTATGTATTTGTGTATTTTATGTGTTGTATATGTATTGAATTTTAAGTATTTTATATAGTATGTAAGATAATCGATTGATGAATCAAAATAACCTTGTAGAGAGAAATTTCATCACGAAGTTCCGTGCCAAATATAATTGTATTTCATAGATATCCATTTAATATCCACTCATATCGCCCCGTCGTCTTCTTTAAGTAGAGGAGGATGTGACGATTTAAAAGCAAATTTAAATAGCACAAAAATAGAAAAATAAATTTTGGTTTAAATACCGCGTGAGAAAATAATCCACCCTCCCCGCTGTACCTAAATACCTGTACCAACTTGTAAAAAGTCTAGTACGGACATGCAAATTATACTGTTATGAAGCGAATACTAACAATCATTCTAATTTAATAAAAAGACGTGAGAATAATTACTAAATACCTAACTAAATAGAGAAAAGGTAGGATAATTAATAATAGTTAATTAGTAGAAAGATACTAATAATAAAATTACGAACTACTTTTCTCTTGACTCGTGAACTGCGCCCCGTCCCTACACACGGCCGCTAAATCAACCCCAGTCGACTCAGAGTATCCGACGAGTTAACAGCATCACAATGTGGCTGGAACGTGAACGTACATTTTATTTCAAACTATGTTACAGAAAGTTAGTGTTTTATGGTAAAATACTCGACATGTAGGTGAAACTAAGTGCAACTTAAATCTGATAATGTAACTTATATGTAGATAATGAATAAAAGGAAAATAATAGTCGACACATCTCTTTGTAAATCAAAGTTCAAATTTTAAGGTATATTTCATACCATGTAGGAAGATAACATTAGTGTAAATTAAACTAAAATGTGAGAAGTGAACTCGCACGTCCACAAGAAGCAACGGCGTCAACATCACGAGCACCAGGTAGCAGAATTGTAGCGTGATGACTGTGATCACCACTTAGAATCGACAATCTCAATGGAGAAACTCAACCTACTACGAAGATCATCCCGGAAAACCGACTGAAGAGGATCCGCAAGAGGACCAGCTGCAGATCACCATTATACCCAGGTGACACAGAAAAGAACTTCTGTGCTTATATTGTTTTCTAACAACCAAAGTAAAAAATAGTACAAGTTTTGAAAAGACTCTGTCCAACCATGTAAATCTTTACATAGTAATTTCGTATTTACTGTATATTAATCTAATCTATTAATCAAACTATTCTTCAAATAGTTTACATTATGTGGAAGTATTTTGAAATATTATGAAATTAGAACCCGGATCCGTGGTATTTAATGTAATCTAAAACAGTATAGCTTTGAACTCATCTGAGTAACACTTTAAAGAGTATAAGAGCTCTTGATGTAGAATCTATCAGAAAATTTAAAACATAAAAGAAAAAGGTGATAACCACTAAGGGTATTATCAATCAAAACATTATTCTGAAGTAAAAATAAAGAGATGTTTCTGCTAAAACCAAAAGAGAGTAAGTAAGTTTGAGTAACCTTGAACGAATTCCTGTTCTTTACAGTTTCCCATATTGTTGGTAAATAACTAGTACTAACAACGGCAGCCAGTTTAATTGACAGAGGCCAATTAAACGGGTTCCCTGTGTTATGATGTCTTAACAGGAGAGACATTATAAGACATGGAATCATTTATCGCCATATTTTCGGAGACTCAGAGTCTGTCAGTGAAAGTGACGTTAGTGAGTGTTTTCAATTTACGATCTATTATCCGAAATATCGATTAACCGAACGGGCCCTCATCCCGAGAGGTTCGGATAATCGACGCTCTACTGTATTTAACTGAAGTGTAGTACGATAAAAGTGCTAATTTATATGTGATAAATATGTGATACGCGCTCCCGCTTAATACGCTGTTTTCTGTCAGTTTCTTGACGAGCGTTATAATGGGGTTTTACGTATTACTTAATATAATACAAATGTAATACATTTATAATGAGATAAATTTCAACTTAAACAATTTTCCAATCATCAGTAAAATTACAAAAAGCCTAGTAATAGGCCTATAACAATAAATTGTAGAGGACACCATCATACAATACACACTAAAAAATTCGGAAAATTGGGTTTTAAGTTACAATTCCTTTTAACCTGGTACCCTACTGGATTTTCACCATTTTTTCAAATGTTTGATCTTTCTTTTGGGCCATAAGGTCCCAATACTTTGAAATTTCAAAAAATTAACATTACATTCAGATGTCAGTTAAAGTTTTCTTTAATTTGATACCCCACATGGGTTTTACTATTTTCTTTTACAATTTGACCCCACACATTTTTGCCTTCCGCCACCCTATTTGGGGGGGGGTCAATCTCAAAAACAGTATGTGTGTTTAAGCAATCGAATGAGAAGTCCCTGTTTAGAGATATTCACTGAAGACAGACTGAATGAATTACCTTTGAAATAAAATCAGTTTTTATTAAAATTAAACAGGTAAATTTCCTCATAAAATATTTTTATAATTATTCCAAATTGTTATTGAAGCGAAACGACTTTATGTCGTTGCACGTCAAGAAACCGGAGCGCAATTTGGTTGCTAATGAACGTGTACCAGAAATAACGCAGAACACAGTTACGGAAATAGCGAAAATGGAAAGGTAAACTTCTACTCCGTTAATCAGTATAAATATTATAAATTAAAAATAAAATAAAAACCGATTAAGAATATAAACACCGTTTGAAAATGAAGGAACATGGATAATTATAAAAGAAAATGGATAATTATAAAACAGTGAACACGTTAAATTAAAAGACAACACAAGGTATCGATTTGTGACCTAACTGAATATCTGTAAACTCTACGTTACCATAAACAAAATAAATAAGTAAAAACAACATAAATAAACAAAGGTTAAGTAATCATTACCATGCTAGAAGTCAAACGCCTCGTCCATGACTGAAGGGTGTGTCGGAAGTCGCGTGACAGCAAAAGAAGAAGAAGAAGAGTTAACCGTATTGTATAAGTTCGATAAGATGTGTGTAAACTGTTAAACAATAAAAGGAGGCGCCAACACTTCATTAACGTAAATTAAACACGATAATTGTAATAAACGTGTCGAAAAACGATCTCGTTTACTGTACGTTGACATTAGTGACCGTGTGGCGGTAAAATCGTAGTACTGCAGTACTAAACGTTTCAATTTTGCCTAAAAAAGGTGCTTGTATCGATATGTGATATAAATGAACCCGGACCTTCGTCGGAAAACGATGCGCCCAATTGAAGTACATTCGAATCATAGTGTATATTCGGTCAAAAAATGAATTCCAAGACTTCTGCGAAAGGAACCAGCGAAAAGCGCATGCAAAAACCTTTTAAATGAAGAAAGTGCGCAGAAAAACATGAAAACCAGCACATAAACGATCACGTGAGTACATAATGGAAAAGAGATTACTGAATTAAATTAAGACAAATTTAAAGCTCTAACACGTAACGGCAACTTCGGCGTTTTAAATTTTGTAAATTAATTATGCTGATTCGATAGGATGCTGAGTTGATGCACCCTATATGAATCTTTCAATAAACTTAATAAACATGAGGATTCTTGCACAATTTTTTATACCACGGAAATAACAGTTTTGTTTCGTACATCAAAGTTGCCTACGTGTTTAGTGTCACAACGTTCGGAAAGTCAATGCCACGCTAACACGTTTTTCTCTTAATTAAGTGCATTTTAAACACATGTCGTACGCTCAAGTATTTTAAGTATTTCGTATATCACGCTTGGCGTGAGACAGTTCGTCGAGGTGTTTTTAGCGTCAGTGCTTTACAGTGACAGAAGCGTTTTCTACTCGGATTCCGTGGCCCTTAAACTAGCGTGAAACTGACTACTCCAGGCTGTAGTAGCGGCACTATATCATTTGTGTTGAGACAGCTTGCAGGCCTACTGACAATATAATTTATTTTATTTAGACAGCTGTACAACGGAATCTGTGTCACGGCTGTTTTCTTTGTCGTTTTCGGGACAAAACTAGATTTTTGTGTAAGTCCACCAATTAGCCGAGACGTTTTTACTACTTCCTTACAATGTTTATTAACTTTTATGATTAGAAGAATTCAAAATAATTCATTAGATTAAAATTGATTAGTATACTTTTAAAATTAAAACACAATCAACCTGTTAAGAAAGCAAATAGTTTGTACAAAATCTATCGAAATGATGTGTTTAACTCTGCTAAGATGCTGACTACTTGCCGGGCTATTAGGTCGTGGTCTAATGCTGTCGATTGAAACAGACGTTTCGGCCCCACCACTGGAGGGCATCTTCAGTGTTCCGATTGAAAACCTAACCGGCACGCTGTTCTCCAGTTTCCACAGTACTGTGGCAAAAGAATCAGTCGGCACAATCTTTTGTCACAGTACGGTGGAAACTAGTGAACAACGTGTCAGTTACCTTTTAAATCGTAACACTGAAGATGGCCTCCAATGGTAAGGCCGAAACGTCTGTTTCAATAAACAGCATTAGACCACGTCCTAATAGCCCAGTAATTAGTTAGAATCTTAACAGAGTTTACGTGAAAGCCTAAGATACCGATAATGTTTTAGCTGACTTGGGAGTTTGTTATCAAGAAAGAATGCTTAACTAATTATATTTCTTATTCTTACCGAGTATACTGTATACAACTGATACTGATGCTTGCAAAGAAGGGAATTCTCTTGAAAGTTAAATCCGGTTAACTGGGCACCAACGTAAACTTAACATCTCTGCGTCTCACGTGTCGCATGATAATTGGAGGGCTATTATTTTCTCCCCTTGGCTAATCAGGTTAAGATATCTAACCTCACTTTATTGCCGTTGTGAGACGTAAGAATTTTATCTTTATTTATAACTCAAAGTCTGACGATTTGTTTGTATTGAATACAAATCCACACCGTTGCATAGATTCCGACCAAATTTTGCACAGGTAACCTTTGACACAAGGCAAATAACACTGTCTAACTTGAAATCTCATATTCCGCCCCGTTCGCACGATTTAGGCCCTTTTAATTATGTGTCATGCAGGTTGTCTACAAGTGCCGCCTTACGCCTTCCTCGGTTCGGCATCTCTCTCTCTCTCTCTCTCTCTCTCTCTCCCTCTTTCCCTACCACCATCCTATGTCGAGCACACTTCCCCTCTACCTCCACCGCTACCACTCCGTCCGTTGATGTAGGCCTTTCACGGGCTTTCGGGACGCTTCGCCACTAGAACATTCTGCATCTTCCTACCTTTTGTACCCTTCACTCTCCCCACTCCTTCACCGGGTGGAGGGGTATATAAGGCGCAGCGATCGCCGGCGTTGATCAGAAGTAGCCCAAACTTTCCTTAAAATCAAGGAACGCTTGGCAACAGCCTCGCCCCAAGACAAATTCCTCCTCTTGGTGGAAGCCTGCCGTATTATTGGTCTGTTATATGGCAACCACGGCAATCTCTCAAGCGAGACCTCGAGGTCGTGGCGTGGAACGCCAACGGCCTCGCTTCCCGGCATTCTGAGCTCTTAGAGTTCGTTGCCCGACACAAGCCCGATGTGCTTCTTATTGGAGAGACGCACCTGACCCCGCATCGTCGATTCCGACTACCCAACTACGTGTGCTACCGGGATGACCGGTCGGATCGCGCAGGAGGGGGCACAGCCATCGCGGTGAAGGCGAGTCTTCGCCATCACCGCATTGTCCTGCCTCAGCGGCGGAACCTCGAGTGCACCGCGGTTGAGTTCCATGGTGCTCTCGGCGGTCTACTCGTGGTTTCCGCATACAAGCCTCCACAAACGGAGCTCCTGTCGAACGATCTGGAGGCCGTCTTTGGCGCACACAGAAGGGTAGTCCTGGCGGGCGACCTGAACTGTAAGGACCCTGATTGGGGGAGCCGCTTGGTGAAACCAAATGGGGCCCGTTTACGCAGGTATGCTGATGCGGCTCGGGTCACAGTCATGGGTCCTACCGGGCCTACGTACTATCCCTCGAGGGCTAACTCCCGCCCTGATGTACTGGACATTGCCGCGGTCAGGGGCGTTTATTGCCCGGTCCACGTCTCCGTCATTTCGGAACTGTCCGCGGACCATTGCCCCATCAGTGTGCATATAGCTACCCAGCACTCTACCGTCCGCGACGAGCGGCGGGTAATCGAGTGGGAACGCTTTGGCCCGGCGTTTAGTCGCCGCCTACCTGAGCATATCCCACTCGACACTACCCAGCATGTCGACGAGGCAGTTGCCTTATTCGACACAGCCGTAGTCTCGGCGGTAGACGTGTCCTCCCGGATGAAGCCGGGGCTCACGCGCGACTATCAGCGTATCCCCGAAGAGGTGTCTCAGCTCGCTTGCGAGAGGAATCGCCTCCGGAGACGCTGGCAGAGGACTCGTGACCCGGCTGACAAGGCTGCGTTCAACAGAGCGTCCGGCAAGTTGCGTCGCGACATGCTGGCGTTCCGTAGACGCAACTCTGAGCTAGCTGTAACACAGATGGATGGCCCTGCCGAGAACCGTATGTCTGGCGGATTCCCAGTGCCCTAACGGGAAAGCGTAAACGCGCACCTCTCCCCGCACTGGTCGGACCCGGCGGTCAACCCCTTGGCCGCCCCCTCGAAAAGGCAGAGTTCTTGGCTGACAGTTTGGAGCGATAGTTCGCTCCCAACCCATCCAAGAACCCGGCTTTCACTGAGCAAATCTGCCGCGAGGTAGAGCGCTTTCTATCGGCCGGTATCACAGTCCAGCCGGAGCCCATCTCCCCGGAGGAGGTCTCTGAGAGGATTGTTCAGCTCAAGCCCGGAAGGCGCCTGGCCCGGACGGAGTCATGAATTCCGCCCTCCATCGCCTTCCGGAGCGAGGAACACAGTTCCTCTCTGACCTGTTCAATTCATGCCTCAGACTGGCCTACTTTCCGGTGAAATGGAAAACGGCTACAGTAATAGTGATACCCAAGCCGGGAAATAATTCTTCTCGCGTGGAAAACCTCAGACCCATCAGCCTCTTGTCCGCGACGTCCAAGGTTTTCGAGCGATTGATCCAGCGTAGGATCCGCGACCACCTAGAAAGACTAGACGTGCTGATCCCCGAACAGTTCGGCTTTCGTGAGCTGCACTCCTCAACTCATCAGCTGATGAGACTCGTGGAATGCATTACCGAGGCTGGCTGCCAGGGCAAACAGACGACCGCGATCTTCCTAGACGTAGAGAAAGCCTTTGACCGCGTGTGGCACGAGGGTGTCCTTTACAAGCTAACGGAAGTCCTTCTTCCAGATTGCTACGTTCATTTGATCGACAGCTTTCTGCGAGACCGTAGCTTCCGAGTGAGAATCAACCACGCTCTCTCTTCGGAGAGGCGTATTACCGCTGGCGTCCCTCAGGGAAGCGTCCTTGGGCCTCTCCTGTTCTCGCTGTTTGTCAATGACACGCCCCGAGTTCCTGGAGTTAAATTGTCGCTGTTCGCGGACGACACTGCGGCTTTTGCCTCAGAGCCGAACGCAAGTTATGCGGCAATTAAGCTCCAGCGTCAACTCGACGCGTATGTCGGGTGGACCGATGACTGGAGAGTTGCCGTTAACGCTTCCAAGAGCGCCGTGGTAATATTCTCGCGCAAACGCAAGCGGCCTCGGCCGCTTAATGTAGGCCCCGTCGAGGTACCCTGGTCCAACAGCGTCAAGTACCTCGGGCTCCACGTGGACTCCCGACTCACCTGGCGAACCCATACACAGTATATCAGACAACGAGCTTCGGCGCAACTCAGTAGACTCTGGCCCGTGCTATCTAATCCGGCAATGACCCCTAGGCTAGGTAAGCTCATAGTCAACTCGTACGTGTTGCCCGTGATTACCTACGCCTGTCCTGTTTGGGGATACCTGGCTCGTGGTCATAGAACAACGTTCCAGCACGTACTCGACCGGGGACAGAAGCTTGCGTGTAAAGTCCCCCGGAGGTACTCTTCTCGACTTTTGAGGAGAGGACTCGGTGTCCGCTCTCTTGATGACACCGTGAGACGCCTGGCGCGTAGATTCTATGTTCGTTCCGACAGAGTGACCCACAATTCCCTCATTGCCGGACTTGGTAAATACACCCCGCGACCAGGTGAGTCCTGGAAGCGACCTCGTTTGTTAGTCCCGGTGGTACAACCCACCAATCGCAGGTCGCTTCTGACCCCCCCCCATAAGTAGATAAAAAAAAGTATAAAATGAACTCAAACAGACCCAGCGGCAGTTCTTTCTGAGACTCGGGACACTGCACTACTCGCTACCCGCGCTTCGCGCGGGCCGCGCAACCCCCAGTCGTGTTGTATGGCGTTGATCAGTGTCCTTTCCAAGTACTATTAGATCCCCTTGTCAAGAAAGTCTAGCACTGTTATTATTTGGGAGTCATCGGGCGTCCCGACAGCTGCAATTCGGCCATGGATGCAAAGACGCCCCACTGTCACAAAGCAACGCGTTGATCAGTTTTTACTTCGACTTTGAAGACAACTATTCAGTACACGAGAGTTACATCTTCACAGAGTTTTTGCCATTTCTGCTTCTCTATTGAGGTTTTCATTCATCGTAGTATCAGTTCCATTTATTCGGTCGAGTTATTCTGCATTCCGTTATTCGTTTTCCTTAACTACACTCCTTTTTTAAACTTCACCTTCAAATAACTTTACAGTCCCGTTTGTTTTCCTTACTCTTCACTTCCTATCAAACTGACCTTCCTTTCAAGCTCCAGTTAACAACACTCCTTTTAAACTTCACCTTCAAATAACTTTACAATCCCGTTTGTTTTCCTTATTCTTCACGGACTTTTAAATCCACCCTCTTTTGAAGTAGGCCTACGAGTACTTTATCACCTTACTTTGCGGAATGCCTCCGAAAAACGACAAAGCATTGGGCAGGTCCATCCAAAATTAATGCTAAGCGAACAAAGTTATTGCGCTTTTACAAAATGTCAATTAAAAGAAAAAGGTAAAGCGAGCGAAGGCGCGGGAATAACAGCTATTTGTTGTATTAAAACCGATGCTAATTTAGCAGGCAAAATGTCATTTTGATAATAATTATAATAACAACAAAGTACGACAGTCTGGTTTAAGAGTTTTTATAGTATTTCTCTGCCTTCTATGATCACCGTCATCATCCACACCTCAAGAACTAGCCTTATAGTCTGGTCTGTCTTCAATCCTATCACATTCTTCTCTGAGCCTACCTATGTGTTTCTTCCTTGAAGTCTAGTTTATTACTTGCTTTACTTATTTCACTCATTCTTTAGGTATGTTGTTTTCCATTACTGTGAGCTCTGTAAAATCCTAGCCTTCATACTATATATTTCCACCTTTGCCCTCATGTCTTCATTCTTAATCCAGTCTCTTACTCTTCTCAACGATTTCTTTTCAGCTGCCTGTATTCGCTGAATATCTTGTTTCCGCAACGTCTGCGTCTTGCCTAGTGTTGGCACTAGTGTTACCTATATTTTGTTAAGTTTCAGTCTTGTTTCTCTCTTGGTTTCGCTAATTAACGTTCGGTATATAATTCTACACATCAGTTGATATTTATGGAGTTTCTCGGTAATGTCAATCCTGATGTCACAACTAACACCGCACTCCACGAAATTATATTATGATGCTTGTTCTACAAATTGCCGGAACGGACGGGCCAGTTTATTTTTATAGCCACGACCTTCAGTTTCTTCTTGGATATTTTAAACTTGCAATACTTACATAGAAGGCCCAAGCAGTGCATTTGCAAATTGTCGGTCATCCTATGTCTTTTATAAAATTACCTTGTCAACCACAAACAACGTTGTGTATACGCATTCTGTGTTGGGTTAATCTAATTTCGGGATTTACAATATCCTTCCATCCATAATCTTACAAAGTCGTCAATAAATGCATTAAATAAGATAGGAAATAAGATACACCCCTGTCGCACTCTTTTGTTGACTATCCAGTATTGATAACTATTTCCTTATTTTCAGTGCCAGATTTACCACTAGGCCGATTAGGCCGCGGACTCAGAGGAGGCCGCAAGCTGCAGTAATTTTTTTTTTAACAGAAGTATTTTTATTAAAGTAGGAGGCACTTTGATTTATTGAAATATGATTTTTTGAAATTAAATGATCAATTTTTGTTAATAATGCAAATGGAAGACAGTTCTTATTTAAATATTGCGTGCTTATTTTTAAGACGTTGGCATCCTTGAAAACTAATCTTCGCATGCGAATTCAATTTTCCACTTTCCCCGACATTAATGCCATTAAGCTACATAGGCTAGTCACTGAATATTATGAATATTAGTTTACCATTAGCTTGTTTTATCTTTAGTCAAAGAATACAAAAATCTAGACATATTTTTTTAATTTTATAAAAATTATAAGAAAAAAATTAATGTGTTATACCTAGACAATATAAAAATGTTTATGTTAAATTTCTCAATAAACTTACTTAAGATACTCTACGTAAAGAATAAATTAATTTGCTCAATTCTTTTGCATGGTTTTTAATATTTTGAAAAAGTTTGCTAAATGAAAGCATGCTTTTTTATATAATCTACTGGTTTAAAATTTGATAGTATAATCTGACATCAAATTACTTCTGCAGTACATATATTACTTCAAAGTCACAGCCGGGGGAGGGGGGCGCTAATAAAACTTGGCCTAGGGCCTCAAAAATCTTAAATCCGGCACTGCCTATTTTGATGTAACCCTTATGGACTTCTATTGGGAGCTGTTTCGGAAAATCTCGCCGTTTCATAACGTCCGACAAAGTATACTTATTCACCAAATAAAATCTCTTGCATCGTCTATAAAACTAGTAAATATGGGTTTCTAGATTGTATTCCCTAGTTTCTCAATTAGTTATCTGTCCAAAGTAGTATTGTCATTGCGGGACCTATCTTTTCGAAACCCACTCTGTTCTTCCGGCAGGAACATCTCGCCGGTTTCGCCAGACGACTGTCGATAATCCGAGCATATAGTTTGTAGGACATGTATAACAGACTAACTTCTATATTTTTCTCATATGCGTTGCTGTCCCCATTTTTACTTCCATGTTCCGTAAGGAATGGAAGTATGGTGATCGCGAAAAAATTCGTGTTCGAGATAAGGGCTGATCTGATTGTACTATCCTCAAAACAAGAAGAAAAGTCATTTTTCGAAAAGTGTCTATGTGTGCGTGTCTGTGTCTGTATGTAGAATTTTGTCTATGGCGAACGATAACTGCCGCAAATTCAAACAGAATCAAATAATTTTTTGCTTGTATGTCTGAGTTGTAGAGAACTCAAAGCCTCTTGATTTTGGTGAAGATCGGTTAAGGATGAGGGGTAGTTTACCAGCAACGTTTTACGTTCTAACAAGAGTAAAGTAGTTAATTTTGATAAATAAAGTATCCTAAAAAGAAGGTCACAATAGTCCACCGTAGAAAGGTAGATGAAATATCTATAAATAAAAAGGGTAGTTAAAAGGGGAGAGGGTAATTTTTTCACGTTTGGTATTAATTCAATAAGTTTGACGAAATTAAATAAAAATGCATTTAATCTTTTTTCAAACAAAGGTAACTGTTAAAATATCGGTATGGACAACCATACATGACTTCCATGTTCTAAGATTTATATTTAAAATCAAATTAGTGTCCGACCGAAACACGATTTTCAGCCGAAACCGAAACCGTAACCGAATATTCGGCCCCTCTTCTAGTTTCGGCCGAAATCGTAACCGAAACCGAAACTTATGTAGTTAAGTTAAAATTTAGTTAAATTTAATAAATTTACACTATACCCGGAAACAACTAGTGTTTCCTAGCTTTGTAACAGATTATTCGATTAAATAAAAGACATCAGTTTATTAGTAAATCTTTTTATTTTTGGAATACAATGTACCTAGGTACAAAAATATTTAGAAAGAGACCCATAAAACTACAACTTATATCAATTTTTAAGTCTTTAGTTATCTATCACATCAAATAGTCTTTTCAAGAAGTATTTGTTACTAGCAGGTTGATAACTAACAGGTTCTTCTATAATGTATTCTATTATGTATTATATTCTCTTGAAATAATATTGTTATTTTCTTAATTCAACAATAAGTCAATAATTAAATTAATGAGATCTTTCATTTGGCACCTTTGTACTAACAGCCTCAGAATAACGATAATAATCATATCTTCGAAAGGAAGAAAATTGAATTAACGTACAAAACAAAAGTATTAACAAACAAAAAAACTAAAAAATAACAACTATCTATAGATAGAAGTCACATCAGAAACACTTTAAATGTTTAGCTAACTTAGTAGTTCTAGTAATCATAATTAAAAAGTCTTATATTGTAAGCTAAGAAAATAAGTTTCTCCGCATTTTCACCGAGTAAATTACTTCGACGATCTGCGTAAATTTGTCCAGCGGCACTGAACATCTGTTCGCTAGGAACGCTAGTAGGTGGAGCAGAAAGGTACTTCAACACTGCTTTTCTTAGAGTAGGATATGGACTAGAGTTCCAATATGAGTATATGTCAGCATTGCGTTGTAACTGTGGCTTCGACAGATAACACTGGATGGTCTGTTTAAACACTGAAGTTTGATCTTGGAATTCTATTGTGTCTGTATCTGTCTGCATCTGATCAGAGTCGTGGTCGTGGGTATCCCATAGACTTTCTTTTTCCTGCTGAATATTGGTTGCAGCGCGGGGGTTAGTAAAATTGAGCCGTTGGAATGCCTCGCCATCTACCAAAGAATACGGCAGCATATCAACAAATATCAAATACATAATGGCTTTGTCTATTCTGTTCTCGTTGCCCGCGTAGGTCTTCTATATATAACTATCGAACAAACTTTATTAATCAATCATTATTTACCACCAGATGTAAGAAATTAAGAATAAATAAGTATGTAAGTATCTAATTTTGCCAGACCTAACCTATTTACTCATATTTACAACATACATACGTATCGTTGTACTTAATCATAATTAGATTAAGTACCATATTAGGTAAGTTAAATTGTTTATTAACTCAATAATAAGAATGTCACTATCAGATATCATTCAATTATATCGTAATTAACAACAAAAACAAACAAAATACTTACCATTGGCGCGACAACAGACACACCTAACAATTAAACGCCAGCCGGCGAACTGAGGTCAAGCAGTATAGGCGACTGAATCCGTTCCGAAAATGACCCGACTTCATCCGACAACTCACGAACGCTAGTTTCGGCCGAGCCGAAGTTTCGGCCAATTTTTAGTCGGCCTTACTTCGGTCGGTCTTAGAATTTTCATTTATAGAAAATTACCCCCACCCCGTTCAACTAGCCTCTTCATTTATAGATTTTTCATCTACGATTCTACAGTGGATTATTAAGATCTTCTTATCAGGATACTTTATTTATCAAAATTGAGTACAACAAACTCTTGTTACAACAAAAAATGTTACAGGTTAACTACCCTTTCCCCCTAATCGATCTTCACCAAAATCAACAGGCCTTGAGTTCTCTACAATGTAGTATTGTATGCAAAACACTATTTGATTACGTTTGAATTTGCGGCTGTTATCGTTTGCCATAGAAAAAATTACCCTTGTTAAAACATAAAACATTGCAGGTAAACTATCCCTTTCTCTTAACCGATCTCCACCAAAAACAAAAGGTCTTGAGAACTTTACAATTCAGGGTATTATGCGAAACATTATTTGATTCTGTTTGAATGTACGGCAGTTATCGTTTGCCATAGAAACAATTACTCTTGTTAAAACATTAAAAGTAGCAGGTAAAATACACCTTTCCCTTAATCGATCTTCACCAAAATTAATAGGCCATGAGTCCTCTAAAACTTAGGCACATATGTAAAAATTTATTTGATTCTGTTTGAATTTACGGCAGTTATCGTTCTTCATGGAAAACGTTCTCTTGTCACAACATAAAATGTTGCAGGTAAACTACCCCTTTCCCTTAACCGATCTTCAACAAAATTAACAGACCTTGAGTTATCTATAATTGAGGAAGGTATGCACAAAATTATTTGATTCTGTTTAAATGTGCGGTAGTTATCGTTTGTCATAGAAACAATTACTCTTGTTAAAACATAAAATGTGGCAGGTAAACTACCCCTTTCCCTTAACCGATCTTCACCAAAATCAACAGACATTCATTCTTTTACAATTGATGAACGTATACAAAAAATATTTGTTTTTGTTTGAATGTGCGGCAGTTATCGTTCGTCATAGAAAAAATTACCGTTGTTAAAACATAAAATGTTGCAGGTAAACTACCCCTTTCCCTTAACCAATCTTCACCAAAATCAACAGACTTTGAGTCCGCTATAGCGCAGGAAGGTATGCAAAACATTATTTGATTCTAAATGAATTTACGGAAGTTATCATTCGTCATAGAATAAATTACCCATGATAAAACATAAAACGTTGCAGGTAAACTACCCCTTTCCATAAACCGATCTTCAACAAGAACAACAGATCTTGAGAACTCTATAATTCAGGCCTGTATACAAAATATTATTTGATTTTGTTTTAATTTGCGGCTGTTATCGTTTGCCATAGAAAATACCCTTGTTAAAACATAAAACGTTGCAGGTAAACTACCCCTTTCCCTTAACCGAACTTCACCAAAAACAATAGGTCTTGAGAACTCTAAAATTTAGGGTTGTATGCAAAACATTATTTGATTCTGTTTGAATTTGCGACTGTTATCGTTTACCATAGAAAAAAATTACCCTTGATTAAAAAAAAAGTAGCTGGTAAACTATCTATTTCCCTTAACCGAGCTTCACCAAAAACGATAGGTCTTGAGTACTCTACAAATCAGGGCTGAATGCAAAAAATTATTTGATTCTGTTTGAATTTCCGGCTGTTATCGTTCGCCATAGAAACAAAATCTACAGACAGACAGACAGGCACGCAGACAGACACACACACAGACACTTTTCGAAAAATGACTTTTTTTCATGTTTTGAGGGTAGTACAATCAGAATCTGCAATAATCTCGAACACGATTTTTTTTGCCATCACCATACTTCCATTTCCTTAAGGAACATGGAAGTAAAAAAATTACCCTTTATAACAAAAAACGTTGCTGGTAAACTACCCCTTTCCCTTAACCGATCTTCACCAAAAACAAAACGTCTTGAGTACTCTACAATTCTGGGCTGTATGCAAAAAATTATTTGATTCTGTTTGAATTTGCGGCTGTTATCGTTTGCCATACACATAGACACATAGAAAGACAGACAGATAGACACACAGAAATTTTTCGAGAAATGACTTTTCTTCATGTTTTGACGGTAGTACAATCAGAATCAGCACTTATCTCGAACACGATTTTTTCGCGATGACCATACTTCCATTTCCTTATGGAACATGGAAGTAAAAATGAATTTTCTTCATGTTTTGAGGGTAGTACAATCAGAATCAGCCCTTATCTCAAACACGCTTTTTTCACCATCACCATACTCCCATTTCCTTATGAAACATTGAAGTAATTATAATGAAAAAAGTATAATTTTATTGCCTGGCAACAAAATTATTTTATTTTTAACAATTACCATTGTTTGAAAAAGTTTAAATGAATTTTCAAGTACTTTTATTCTTGTTAAAACATAAAAAAGATTGCAGGTAAACTACCCCTTCCCCTTAACCGATCTTCAGCAAATCAATAGGCCTTGAGTTATCTACAATTCAGGGACGTTTGCAAAAAATTATTTGATTCTGTTTGAATTTGCGGCAGTTATCGTTCCCCATAGAAAAAATTACACTTGTTAAAACATAAATCGTTGCAGGTAAACAACCCCTTTCTCTTAACCGATCTTCACCAAAATCAAAAGCAATTCAGGACTGTATGCAAAAAATTATTTGATTCTGTCTTGTTAAGAGAAAGATCTCGAAAACTCTCCATCCATCTAGTAAACAAAGTTGTAAACAGGGTTATTGTATTGCTTGCATGGCGCGTGGGCGTGCCGTGAGGCTCTGATTGGACCGGCGTTTTTCTTTGTAGTGTGGAAGTGTCTAGAGTTTTGTAGTGGGGAACATTTTTGTCATTGATGTATGTATACCTATAGAGATTTCTGGATCTTTCTGGTTGTCTTAGAAAAGGTATATAAAGTGTCGATCTTTAGTGCAGTTCAGTTCAGTTAACAATTGTGTGTCAGACTAAGTGTATCGTTTTCTGTGTATTTGTATACTAAATAAATCAGCGCCTGTATTTACATCAAGTGTCGCTTTTATTTTATTAAACCTTCCATAGGTTATGGGCCCAGGCTTTGCTTGAGTGTAGTGCAGTGTGAAATCAAGTGTGTGTACAAATATAAAAAAAAAAGAATAAAGTGCTAACTAGTTGAAGAAGCAAAATGGATATCTCGTATCTAAAAATTGAGAGGTTGCGAAATAAAGAAAATTGGCACAAGTGGCACTTCGTTATAAGAACAATTCTAGACGATGACGACGATGTGCTAGCTGTTTGTGAAAGAAAATTACAAAGACCACATGAAGACCCAAAAGAAGATGAATATGAAGAAAAATTGCAAAAGTTTTTGAAGGCTGACAAAACTGCCAGGAAATTGATTGTGACTACGATCGAAGACAAGCCATTGGAGCTGATTATGGGTTGCACAAGCGCCAGAGAAATGTGGACAATATTAAGCTCGGTATATGATAGAAAATCCGATGAAACTCTGTCTATTGTGCAAAAACAGTTCTTCGATTATAAGTGGGTTGAGAGTGAAAGTGTTGCCCAAAATATTTCAAAGCTTGAAATTCTATCGAAGAAAATGCACACTCTTGGAAGTTCACTACTAAAAGGCATGCTTCTCACTCGAATTTTGTCTTGTTTGCCCAAAAAGTATAACCACTTTCACAGTGCCTGGGATTCAGTCGAAGAGAGTAAGAAAAATCTAGAAAATTTAACTGACCGATTAATGGCTGAAGAAACTAGACTTCAAGAAAAGGACGATACATGTGAGTCATCAACGGCTTTGATGTCAAAATTAAAAGTTGGCAACGAAAAACAGAAAAATGAGTATCATCGGCATATTAAAAATTATCTGGAGGAGAAGAAAAAGGAAGGATTATTCTGCACCAACTGCGGTAGGACCAATCATTTGAAAAGGGATTGCTTCAGGTGTTTCGAATGCAAATGGAAGGGTCACAGGAGCTACATCTGTCGCCAGAAGAAGAGTAGCAATATAACGCTACAAGTTGAAAATGAAGTATCTTCATCGCATCTGGGATCATCTCCCAGAATAGCACTGCTAGGAGTCAAAGGAGAAAACCAAAAAACAGATATGTGGGCATTGGACTCAGGAGCAACGGATCACATGACACATCGAAGGGATTGGTTCTCATCGTATGAAGAATTCGCACATCCAGTAAATGTGAAGATAAGCAACGGTGATTACATGGCAGCATATGGAATAGGTAACATAGACTTAGAATCTTATGTAGATGGTAATAGATTAGAATGTACTCTTCAGGATGTATTATATACTCCTGATTTAATTAATAACTTGTTTTCTACTAAATGTTCGGGTAAGAAAGGTATAGATTGTTTGATAACAAATTTCAGTAAGCAATGCTTTTTAATGAAAAATAAACAAATCATTGCAGTAGGCCATGAATTTGGAAACTTATTAAAATTAGATGTGCGTGTAAAACTTCCAAAAACATGTAATTTTAGTAAACAAATAGAACCGGTTGAACAAATTATAAAATCAAACAGAAAAATCGAAAAATCGGATGATTGTTATTCCTTGCAATTATGGCACGAGCGGCTCTGCCACCAAAACGTTAAATATGTACGAAATTTTCTGAAAAATGCAAATATTAAATTTATAAATGATGACTTCTTTTGTGATGCCTGTGCATACGGTAAGCAACACCGTTTACCTTTTCACGCGAAAACTGATCGTGCGACAGAAGTTCGAGAGTTAATTTACACAGATGTTTGCGGTCCAATGGAAGTTGAATCTCTTGGCAAGAAGTCATATTTTGTTACATTTAAAGATGATTTTTCCGGATTTAGATATATTTATTTTATCAAACATAAATCGGAAGTAGTTGATAAATTAAAGATTTTTTGTTTGGAAGTTGAAAATCAATTCGGAAGAAATATAAAAGAAATTCATCGGGATGGCGGAAAAGAATATGATAATCAATGGGTAAAACGATTTTTGAACGAAAGAGGCATTAAAGTGACAGTCAATACTCCGTATACACCCGAACAAAATGGTGTTGCGGAACGCGAGAATCGAATTATCGTAGAAGCTGCTCGTTCCATGTTGCATGCGAACGCGAATTTGCCAAAATATTTATGGGCAGAAGCAATAAACATGGCCGTATTTGTAATTAATCGAACAGCACCAACAAGACATGATAATAAAAAATCGCCTTATGAGTTGTGGTATAATAAAGAACCAAATGTTGATAAGTTAAAGATTTTTGGAACCGAATGCTTTGTACATATACCTGTCGAGAAACGTAAAAAGTTAGACAAAAAAGCAATTAAAGGCTATCTTGTTGGCTATCACGAAAATTTTAAAGGTTATCGAGTGTATGTTCCAAGTTTAAGAGATGTAGTTGTAAGTAGAGATGTTTTATTTAAGCCTGAAAAAGTATCTAATAGTTCGGTTAATGTTCCTTTGAATAATGAAAAAATAAAAGATATTGTAAATGAAAATGAGAATGGTAATATTGTAGAAAACACTAATAACAGTTGCAAAGATAATGATTACAAACTTGAAGAAACTTTGCAAGAACCCGTACAATCTGTTCAAGTGAAAGATAACAATCAGGGAGGGCGAGAATTGCGCAATAGATCTCAGAGAAAACAAACTGAATTTTATGGGTTCCCTGTTGCGCATTTTTCGCATCTCGCGAAAAATATACCAAATAATTATAATGAAGCAATAATGAATGATGAAAAAGGTAATTGGTTAGCTGCAATGCAGGATGAGATAAACTCGTTGTATGAAAATGGAACCTGGATACTAGTTGATAAACCAGAAAATCGTAAAATTATTGATAATCGATGGGTTTATACGAGAAAAGTCAATGCGGATGGTACTGATAGATACAAAGCGCGTTTAGTCATTAAGGGTTATTCCCAAAAGCCAGGTGTAGATTTCAATGAAACTTTTAGTCCAGTAGCACGATTTGATACCATCAGATTCATGTTAAGTATTGCTGCACTTTTTAATTTAAAACTGGGTCAATTTGATGTGAAAACAGCTTTTTTACACGGTAATCTTAAAGAGGATATATACGTACATGAAACAGCCTGAAGGCTTTAATGACGGTACAAATCGCGTTTGCAAATTAGAGAAAAGTTTGTACGGTTTAAAGCAAGCTCCTAGATGTTGGACAGATCATTTTAAAAATTTAATTTTAAACTTTGGTTTTTATCAAAGTACTGCTGATCCGTGCTTCTATATTTACAGAAAAGAGAATGATTTAATTTTACTTACAATTTATGTAGATGATGGTTTATTAGCTGCGTCGAAAATTGAATTAATTGATAAAATATTAAATGATTTGAGCAAAGAGTTTACTATAAAGAGTATTAAAGACGTTAAAAATTTCTTGGGGATAGAAATCTCGAGATTAAAAGATGGTTCCGTTTTCATACATCAGAGCAGTTATATTGCAAAAATTTTAGAAAAGTTTAATATGTCCTCAGCAAATCCAGTTTCCACTCCAATTGATTGTAGTTTTTATGATATTATATCTGAATAAGTAATGTATAAACTGCCTTATCGAGAAGCAGTAGGAAGTTTAATGTTTTTGCAAATTGTAAGTAGACCTGATATTAGTTTTGCTGTTAATATTGTATCACGTGAATTAGAAAATCCTAGCGAAAAACATTGGCTGTTAGTCAAACGAATTATGAGATATTTGAAAGGTACAATTAATGTTGGAATTCTATATAGTAAAAATGGTATGTTCGAAGCTTATAGCGATGCAGGCTTCGCAGATGACCAAATTGCAAGAAAATCTACTTCTGGTTTTGTATGTAAATTTGCGAATGGTCCAATAACATGGCAAAGTAAAAAGCAGCAGTGCGTAGCTCTATCGACAACTGAAGCTGAGTATATTAGTGCTGCAACAGTAACAAAAGAAATAATTTGGTTAAAGAAAATCTTCAATGAATGTAAAATTAATATAACAACATATAATTTATATATAGACAATATGAGCGCAATTAAACTAATTAAAACTCCGGAATTTCATCAAAGAAGTAAGCATATCGATGTTAAATATCATTTTGTGCGAGACAATTACCAAAAGGGTGAAATTAATGTAACATAAAATTATGTAAAAAGTGAAGAGCAAATTGCAGATATCTTTACGAAAGCATTGCCAAAACCGAAATTCGAATTTTTGAAAGAAAAGTTAGGACTTACTAATAAAGATGATATTTATTGTAAGGATGCAGAGTTTTAGGGAGGGTGTTAAGAGAAAGAACTCGAAAACTCTCCATCCATCTAGTAAACAAAGTTGTAAACAGGGTTATTGTATTGCTTGCATGGCGCGTGGGCGTGCCGTGAGGCTCTGATTGGACCGGCGTTTTTCTTTGTAGTGTGGAAGTGTCTAGAGTTTTGTAGTGGGGAACATTTTTGTCATTGATGTATGTATACCTATAGAGATTTCTGGATCTTTCTGGTTGTCTTAGAAAAGGTATATAAAGTGTCGATCTTTAGTGCAGTTCAGTTCAGTTAACAATTGTGTGTCAGACTAAGTGTATCGTTTTCTGTGTATTTGTATACTAAATAAATCAGCGCCTGTATTTACATCAAGTGTCGCTTTTATTTTATTAAACCTTCCATATGTCTGAATTTGCGGCAGTTATCGTTCCCCATAGAAAAAATTACCCTTGTTAAAACATAAAACGTTGCTGGTAAACTACCCCTTTCCCTTAACCGATCTTCACCAAAAACAATATGCCTTGAGAAACCTACAATTCAGGACTGTATGCAAAAAATTATTTGATTCTGTTTGAATTTGCGGCTGTTATCGTATACACACAGACACATAGATAGATAGATAGATAGATAGATAGATACATAGACAGACAGACAGACACACAGACACTTTTCGAAAAATGAGTTTTCTTCATGTTTTGAGGGTAGTACAATCAGAATCAGCCCTTATCTCAAACACGATTATTTCGCCATCACCATACTTCCATTTCCTTATGGAACATTGAAGTAATTAAAATGAAAAAAGTATAATTTTATTGCCTGTCAACAAAATTATTTTATTTTTAACAATTACCATTGTTTGAAAAAAATTAAATGAATTTTCAAGTACTTTACTCTTGTTAAAACGTAAAACGTTGCTGGTAAACTACCCCTTTCCCTTAACCGATCTTCACCAAAATCAATAGGCCTTGGTTTCTCTACAACGCAGGCAGGTATGCAAAAAATTATTTGATTCTCTTTGAATTTGCGGCAGTTATCGTTTGCCATAGAATAAATTCTACACACAGACACTTTCGAAGAATGACTTTTTTCATGTTTTGAGGGTAGTACAATCAGAATCAGCCCTTATCTGATTCTCGATTTTTACACAATTTTTTTCGCCATCACCATACTTCCATTTCCTTATGGAACATGGAAGTCAAATAAAATAATTTTGTTGCCAGGCAATAAAATTATAATTTTTTTATTTTAATTGAAATCATCTATGCGTGAAGATCCACAAAATAATTTGTGGTCACATAATTATATAAAATATATGTAATTAAGGCGTCATTATCTGCATAGTTCAGTTTCTTTATAAAAATAAAGTACCCAATTTTTATAGATAAAGTGACTCGAAAATAACATTATATTAAATGACTACCCCATAGTAACAAAAATTATCGAACTGAATTCAAGTAAATAATTTTAAATATAAATCTTAGAACATGGAAGTCATGTATAGTTCTCCATACGTTTTACTTCCATGTTCCATAAGGAAATGGAAGTATGGTGATGGCAAAAAAAAAATCATTTTCGAGATAATTGCAGATTCTGATTGTACTACTCTCAAAACATGAAAAAAAGTCATTTTTCGAAAAGTGTCTGTATGTGTGTCTGTCTGTCTACGTGTAGATTTTTACTTCCATGTTCCTTAAGGAAATGGAAGTATGGTCATAGCGAAAAAAATCTTGTTCGAGATAACGGCTGATTCTGATTGTACTTCCCTAAAAACATGAAGAAAACTCATTTTCCGAAAAGTGTCTGTGTGTAGAATTTTTTCTATTGCAAACGATAACAGCCGCAAATTCAAACAGAATCAAATACTTTTCTACATTTATGTGCCTGAGTTGTAGAGCACTCAAAGCCTATTAATTTTGGTGTAGATCGATTACAAGGAAAGGGTAATTTACCTGCAACGTTTTATGTTTTAACAAGAGTAATTTTTTCTATGACGAACAATAACAGCCGCACATTCAAACAGAATCGATTAGTTTTATGCATACAGCCCTGAATTGTAGAGTACTCAAGACCTGTTGTTTTTGGTGAAGATCGGTTAAGGAAAAGGGGTAGTTAACAGGCAACGTTTTATGTTTTTCTTATGACGAACGATAACTGCCGCACATTGAAACAGAATCAAATATTTTTTTGCATACGTTCCTAAATTGTTAAGTGCTCAAGATTTGTTCATTCTGGTGAAGATCGGTTAAGGGAAAGGGGTAGTTTACCAGCAACACTTTATGTTTTTAGAACGGTAATTTTTTCTATGACGAACGATAACTGCCGCACATTCAAACAGAATCAAATAATGTTTTGCATGCATCCCTGAATTGTAGAGGACTCAAGGCCTATTGATTTTTGTGAAGATAAGTGAAGAGAAAGGGGTAGTTTACATGCAACGTTTTATTTTTAAACAAGGGTAATTTGTTATATGTCGAACGATAACTGCCGTAAATTCAAACATAATGAAATAATTTTTTGTATCCATCCATAAATTGTAGACACCTAAAGGCCTGTTGATTTTGGTGAAGATAAGTCAAGAGAAAGGGGTAGTTTACAAGCAACGTTTTATTTTTAAACAAGGGTAATTTGTTATATGATGAACGATAACTGCCGTAAATTCAAACAGAATCAAATAATTTTTTACATATGTGCCTGAGTTGTAGAGGACTGTTGATTTTGGTGAAGATCGGTTACAGGGAAAGGGTAGTTTACCAGAAACATTTTTTGTTGTAACAGAGTAAAGTACTTAATTTTGATAAATAAAGTATCCTGATAAGAAGATCTTAATAATCCACTGTAGAAACGTAGATGAAATATCTATAAATGAAGAGGCTAGTTGAACGGGGTGGGGGTAATTTTCAATAAATGAAAATTATAGTTGAAGGGGGGGATAATTTTTATGTGTACTACATTATCGTAAAAGGGGGTGAGGGGTTCCTTAAGAAAATGGAAGTATGGTCATGGCAAAAAAAATCGTGTTCGAGATTATTGCAGATTCTGATTGTACTACCCACAAAACATGAAAAAATTCATTTTTCGAAAAGTGTGTGTGTGTGTGTGTGTGTGTGTGTGTGTGTGTGTGTAGATTTTTTTCTATGGCAAACGATAACAGCCGTGAATTCAAACAGAATCAAACAATTTTTTGCATACAGACCTTATTTGTAGAGTACTCAAGATCTGTTGTTTTTGGTGAAGATCGGTTAAGGGAAAGGGGTAGTTTACTGGCAACGTTTTTTTTAATCAAGGGTAATTTTTTCCTATGGCAAACGATAACAGCCGCAAATTCAAACACAATTAAATAATGTTTTGCATACAGCACTGAATTGTAGAGTTCTCAAGACCTATAGTTTTTTGGTGAAGATCGGTTAAGGGAAAGGGGTAGTTTACCAGCAACGTTTTTCTATGAAGGGTAATTTTTACTATTTATATGGCAAACGATAACAGCCTCAAATTCAAACAGAATCAAATAATGTTTTGCATACAGCCCTGAATTGTAGAGTTCTCAAACTTGTTGGTTTTTGTGAAGATCGGTTAAGGGAATAGGGTAGTTTGCCTGCAACATTTTATGTTTTAACAAGGGTAATTTTTTCTATGACGAACGATAACTGCCGTAAGTTCAAACAGAATCAACTACTCGTTTGCATACCTTTTTCAATTATACAGTACCCAAGGTCTGTTAATTTTGTTGAAGATCGGTTAAGGGAAAAGGGTAGTTTACCAGCAACGTTTTATATTTTAACAAGGGTATTTTCTATGGCAAACGATAAGAGCCGAAAATTCAAACAGAATCAAATAATTTTTTGCATACAGCCATGAATTGTAGAGTACTCAAGACCTATTGTTTTTGGTGAAGATCAGTTATGGGAAAGGGGTAGTTTACCAGCAACATTTTATGATGTAACAAGAGAAATGTTTTCATCACGAATGATACCTGCCGCACATTCAAACAGAATCAAATATTTGTTGCATTCATCCCTGCGATTTAGTGGACTCAAGGCCTATTGATTGTGGTAAAATCGGTTACGGGGAAAGGGTAGTTTACCAGAAACTTTTGTTGTTGTAACAAGAGTAAAGTACTTAATTTTGATAAATAAAGTATCCTAATGAGAAGATCTTAATAATCCACTGTAGAAACGTAGATGAAATCTCTATAAATGAAGAGGCTAGTTGAACTGGGTGGGGGTAATTTTCTATAAATGAAAATTATAGTTGAATGGGGAGGGGATAATTTTTTATATATGTACTACGTTATCGTCAAGAAAGAAGTAGTTTGTTGTTAAAATTCCTTCCCGGCCTGTTTGGCCGTAGACCAATGTTTTCTGCAAAACCAGACGTTTCGGCAGTACCATCGACTTCCAGCTTCAGTGAAAATCAAGTGCGATAACGTGTGGTGGTATACGTTAGTGACCACAGTACTGTGGTTAAGGCTGAAGCAGTAAGTAGAAAGAAGTAGTTTCTATGGAAATATTTTATTTCGAAAATGATTTTTAATATAAATCTTAGAACATGGAAGTCATGTATTGTTCTCCATAACGATATTTACTTCCATGTTCCATAAGGAAATGGAAGTATGGTTATAGCGAAAAAATCGTGTTCGAGATAACATGAAGAAAAATCATTTTCCGATAAGTGTCTGTGTGTATGTCTGTCTGTCTGTCTGTGTGTCTGTGTGTAGAAATTTGTCTATGGCAAACGACAACAGCCACAAATTCAAACAGAATCAAATATTTTTTTGCAAATAGTCCTGAATTATAGACTACACAAGGCCTTTTGCTTTTGGTGATGATCGGTTAAGGGAAAGGGGTAGTTTACCTGCAACGTTTTATGTTTTAACAAGGGTAATTTTATCTATGAGGAACGATAACTGCCGTAAAGTCAAACATAATAAAATAATGTTTTGCATACATTCCTGAATTGTAAAGCAACTAAACGCTATGCAACTCACCGTCTGTGGCTTAAGTAAATAGCGTTTAGTTGATTATAAAATACGTGGCTTGGACTATAAGCGGATTTATTCCATTAACAATATGAATTGTAAAGGACTCAAGGCCTGTTGATTTTGGTGAAGATCGGTTAAGGGAAAGGGGAAGTTTACCATCAACATTTTATGTTTTAAAAAGAGTAATTTTTTCATGTGGAACGACAACTGCCGTAAATTCAAACAGAATCAAATAATTTTCTACATATATGAGCCTGAGTTGTAGAGCACTCAAGGCCTATTAATTTTGGTGTAGATCGGTTACAGGGAAACGGTACTTTACCTGCAACGTTTTATGTAGTAACATGAGTAAAGTACTTAATTTTGATAAATAAAGTATCCTGGTAAGAAAATCATAATAATCCACTGTAGAAACGTAGATGAAATATCTATAAATGAAGAGGCTATTTGGACGGGGTGGGCGTAATTTTCTATAAATGAAAATGATAGTTGAAGGTGGTGGGGATAATTTTTATATGTGTACTACGTTATCGGCAACAATGTAGTAGTTTGTTGTTAAAATTCCTTCCCGGGCTGTTTGGCCGTAGTCCAATGTTTTCTGCAAAACCAGACGTTTCGGCAGTTCCGTCGGCTGCCATCATCAGTGAAAATCGAGAGCGATAACGTGTGGTGGTATACGTTAGTGACCACAGTACTGTGGTTAAGGCTGAAGCAATAAGTGGAAAGAAGTAGTTTCTATGGAAACATTTCATTTTGTAAATGATTTTAAATATAAATCTTTGAACATGTTTATATGTGTATTACGTTATCGGCAACAAAGAAGTCGTTTGTTGTAAAAATTCCTTTCCGGGCTGTTTGGTCGTGGTCCAATGTATTCTCCAAAACCTGACGTTTCGGCAGTGCCATCGACTGCCATCATCAGTGAAAATCGAGTACGCTAACGTGAGCTGGTATATGTTAGTGACCATAGTACTGTGGTTAAGGCTGAAGAAAGAAGTAGTTCTATGGAAATATTTCATTTCGAAAGTGATTTTAAATATAAATCTTAGAACATGGAAGTCATGTATGGTTCTCCATACCGTTATTTACTGTAAGTGGTAACGTGCATTTGTAAAGTTATTGACGTTTTTTTAGTCTTCGGAAGAAACGCGAGGGTTATCGAACATACAAGTCGAAGAATCCCCCAACACGTGGTAAGTTATCGTGGTATTCTTTATCAGTTTCATCCCATTTTTATGATGGTGACTCACATTTACGATGTTTTTTTTTTCATTTTGTCACATATTGTTATATTGTTATAATGAAGAATCAGCCCAGACATTTAAAGTTAAGTCATTTTTGTTTTTTTTAGAATATTATTATCTTTGAAGATAAACGGCAACATTTATTTATAATGTTAAGGACATTTGCTGTACGTTTTTACTTCCATGTTCCATAAGGAAATAGAAGTATGGTCATGGCGAAAAGAATCGTGTTCGAGATAACGGCAGATTCTGATTGTACTACCATCAAAACATGAAAAAAGTCATTTTTCGAAAAGTGTCTGTGTGTGTGTCTGTGTGTAGAATTCTTTTATGCCAAACGATAACAGCCGCAAATTCAAACAGAATCAAATACTTTTTTGCATACAGACCGGAATTGTAGAGGACTCAAGGCCTATTGTTTTTGGTGAAGATCGGTTAAGGGAAAGGGGTTGTTTGCCTGCAACGTTATTTTACGTTTTAACAAGAGTAACGTGCTTAACTTTTATCAAAAATTATCCTGAAAAGAAGGTCATAATAATCCACTGTAGAAAGGTAGATGAAATATCTATAAATGAAAAGGGTAGTTGAAGGGGTAGGGGTAATTTTTTTTTATAAATTAAAATGTTAGTTGATGATGGAGGAGGTAAATTTTTATAAGTTTTATATATGTAATTCGTTATTGACAACAAAGAAATAGTTTCTATGGAAACATTTAATTTCACTTTAACAAAATTCTATATTTTTCAATTTAATTTAAATCACGTATGAGTGAAAATATATCGTTACTGGCAGGCAAGCATATCTCAATTATGTAATGTTTACTTTTCCAAAGTTTTATTATTGTGATTACCGCAATAAAAAGCCTGGCAGGACACACACACACACACACATACAAAATTCGCGTTATTTCTGGCCTCACTCATGTTTATTTTCTTATGTTTGCACGCTTTTTAAATGGAAAGTGCCGAAACCCACACCAACACAACGCGTGCAAGCCGAAAAGATGGACATCGATTTGCTTCCTGTGGATCGCTGGGCAGTGTTGTTATATTAAAGCAATTAATACAATCTGTGTACTTATTTCTATTATGATATGAGAATTATAAACTAATATGTGCATGTGTGTGTGTGTATGAAAAATATATACATATTTTTCTCCTTTGGAAAATTGTTTGCCCCTCCTTGAAAATATTTTGACCTCCCTGATGGCTAGTTATTTACTAGCCTATGTGGAATATAGCGTTATGACATGGATCAGAATGGTGGGTGAAACAGGAGACACAAACGTATTAAGCAAGAAATGTTTTGCGGAGAAATTTATAATTATACGGGTGAACAGAATAGTCGTTCAGGAAATCAGAAGACAAATGGAAAGAAAGAAATCAAGACTCGATTTTAACAATAGAAAATGACTATTGACAGGAAAGACTTTGAAAACACAATAGACATACCTCGGCCCCTCGCAGCGAGAGTTCAATTTCATTACAGGAATCAGATCGCAGCTACCTTTAGCTAGCTCTTCGGTCGACCTAAAGACATTTTATCCAAAAGTACAGTCCTTCCTCACGAAGGTTGAGGATAGTCTTAATCCACCTGACATGGTGGTACCATTTTAGTTGATACGTAATTTCTTCAGAACTCAAGCATCCACTTATTTAATTAATATTTAAATGATTTGAAATATAAATTTTAGGACATGGAAGTCATGTATGGTTCTCCATACCGATTTTTTCTATGACAAACGATAACAGCCGCAAATTAAAACAGAATCGAATAATTTTTTGCATACAGCCCTGAACTGTAGAGTACTCAAGACCTGTTGTTTTTGGTGAAGATCGGTTAATGGAAAGGGGTAGTTTACCTGCAACATTTTATGTTTTAAAAAGGGTAATTTTTCTTATGACGAATGATAACTGCCGCACATTCAAACAGAATCAAATATTTTTTTGCTTACGTTCCGGAATTGTTACGTACTCAAGATATGTTTATTTTGGTGAAGATCGGTTAAGGGAAAGGGGTAGTTTACCAGCAACACTTTATGTTTTAACAACGGTAATTTTTACTTCCATGTTCCATAAGGAAATGGAAGTATGGTGATGACAAAAAAAATCGTGTTCGAGATAATTGCAGATTCTGATTGTACTATCCTCAAAACATGAAAAAAAGTCATTTTTCGAAAAGTGTCTGTGTGTGTGTCTGTCTGTATGTCCATCTGTCTGTCTGTCTGTCTGTCTATCTGTCTGTCTGTCTGTCTGTCTGTCTTGTGTCTAGCTTTGTGTAGATTTTTTTTCTATGGCAAACGATAGGAGCCGCAAATTCAAACAGAATCAAATAATGTTTCGCACACAGTCCTGGATTATAGAGTTCTCAAGACCTTTTGTTTTTGGTGAAGATCGGTTAACGGAAAGGGGTAGTTTACCTGCAACGTTTATGTTTTAACAAGGGTAATTTTTTCTATGACGAACGATAACTGCCGTAAATTTAAACAGAATCCAATAATGTTTTGCATACGTTCCTGAATTATAGATACCTCAAAGTTTTTTGATTTTGGTAAAGATCGGTTAAGAGAAAGGGGTAGTTTGCCAGCAACGTTTTATGATATAACAAGGGTAATTTTATCTATGAGGAACGACAACTGCCGTAAATTCAAACTGAATCAATAATTTTTTGCATACATCCTTGAATTGCACAGAACACAAGGCCCTTTGATTTTGGTGAAGCTCGATTGAGAGAAAGGGGTAGTTTACCAGCAACATTTTATATTTTAACAAGGGTAACTTTTTCTATGACGAACGATAACTGCCGTAAATTTATACAAAATCCAATAATGTTTTGCATATGTTCCTGAATTGTAGATAGCTCAACGTCTTCTGATTTTGGTAAATATCGGTTAAGAGAAAGGGGTAGTTTACATGCAACATTTTATTTTTAAACAAGGGTAATTTTTTCTATGACGAACGATAATCGAGTGGGCTAACGTGAGGTGGTATACGTTAGTGACCAGAGTACTGTGGTTAAGGCTGAAGAAAGAAGTAGTTTCTATCGAAATATTTCATTTTGAAAATGGTTTTAAATATAAATCTTAGAACATGGAAGTCATGTATGGTTCTCCATACCGATATTTTTTTTTGCCGAACGATAACTGCCACACATTCAAAAAATATCAAATAATGTTTTGCATACGTACCTGAATTGTAGAGGACTCAAGGCCTGTTAATTTGGGTGAAGATCGGTTAAGAGAAAGGGGTAGTTTACCAGCAACATTGTTTTAACAATGGTAATTTTATTTATGAAAAACTATAACTGCCGCACATTCAAACAGAATAAAATAATATTTAGCATACGTTCCTGAATTTTAGAGGACTCAAAGCCTATTGATTTTGGTGAAGATCGGTTAAGAGAAAGGGGTAGTTTACCGGCAACGTTTTATGTTTTAACAAGAGTAAAGTACTTAATTCTGATAAATAGATTATCCTGATAAGAATATCATAATAATCCACTGTAGAAACGTAGATGAAATATCTATAAATGAAGAGGCTGGTTGAACGAGGTGGGGGTAATTTTCTATAAATGAAAATTATAGTAGAAGGGGAGGGGAAATTTTTAAATGTGTACTACGTTATCGGCAACAAAGAAGTAGTTTGTTGGGCAAATTCCTTCCCGGGCTGTTCGGCCGTAGTCCAATGTTTTCTGCAAAACCAGACGTTTCGGCAGTGCTATCGACTGCCATCATCAGCGAAAATCGAGTGAGCTAACGTAAGGTGGTATACGTTAATGACCACAGTACTGTGGTTAAGGCTGAAGCAATAAGTAGAAAGAAGTAGTTTCTATGGAAATATTTCATTTCGAAAATGATTTTAAATTTAAATCTTAGAACTTGAATTCATGTATGGTTCTCCATACCGATATTTATACGTGCACTACGTTATGGGCAACAAAGAAGTAGTTTCTATGGAAATATTTCATTTCAGTTTGTCAAACTTGTCAAATTTTTCAATTTAAATATTGTAAATAATATCTTAGAACATAGAAGTCATGTATGGTTCTCCATACCGATTTTTATATAATGAAATCAATTCTTCTGATTTTAATTGGTCCAGGACCTTTTTCTGCTTCCCAAGGTCATTTAATAAACACGGTATCTTTAAATCTAATATGCACTGCCTATTTATTTTAAAATTCTACGTTTGTTCTATCTGTACCTACTTACTTTTAATTTGTTCAAGGGCACCTTAGTTATGTTAGTTTCTCACATGTGTACGTACTGTCGGTATGGGCTATGTGTGTTTGTTGTTGCATCTAGACTGATGTGATGGTTTTCATATCCCAGACCTTTAACTTCCCTCTCAGTCAGCAGTTCTTGATAGTGTTTAGTGCGCGTTATTTTACTTATGTTCAACTGTGTTGTATCTCTTTCGAGTTTATAGAGTTGTCGCATGAGCTTGTATACTACTTCTTGGCTCATATGAACGTCATTATAAATGCTGTATATCAATCTACCCCATGGTAGGTATCTGACGCGTTCTCTACAAAATTCTTTGACTTTTTTTCCGCTTCCTCAGTCCGAATCCTTCTATTATCGTTAGGTAACGTCTCTCTTTTTTAATCGTGTTATAATTCTTCCATTGACCTAGGCGTAATTCATGAATTTTGTTTCCATTTGTAGTATATTAACATTGCTACCCCGCAATGAACTATCGTTGCTAAATCCACTTCGCTGTTTATCATGACATAATCTTCTAAACGTTCCGTATCTTTCAATATATTTTTATTTCCGGTATATTAATTCTCTGTTCAGTTGCTGCTCATGGCACCTTAATCCTTGTACGTTGCACGTAGCCAGGCTTAGTGTTTCCGTTACACCAAGCATCAAATTCTTTGTCCTTAAGTAATCGTGGTCCTTTACCTTGAGTTCCGTGCGACATCCCACGAAGATTACGATTAGTTACGTGAGTTTCCCTATTAAAGCATATCGATTTCAGCTAAATAGTAGGTGATGGGGCTGCCGTCTTAAGTTGTCCTGATTTTTGTTGGAGTTATTTCCCAGAGCCTTTTATACAAACCGTAAAACGCAAGGCTGTCACTTCCACCGGATCCGTCATGCTGAAGATCCGCTTCGCCTTCACGCCGTGGTTTCGTCCATTTTTCCTCCATTGATTTTGATCGTCCCGGCATATTTTATTTAATTCAGCGTATAAGAGTGATACCTCCTGGTCCATGAGGAGTCAGGGGAATATTATCCACCTCCTAGGGAGGTGCTCGATAGGAGTTCAGTAGCACTACGGAGAAGCAAAATGTTAGGCGACTATCCTGGGCTGACACTTACCAGACAGGAACCGAAAGCCCCCGAAAGTACAGCGGATGGCCACAGGATGACTTACATGGACCCATTATGATTACCTATTTATTTCCTTGGTAATTATATTGATATCGAGTGCACGCATGCGTTTTTATGGATGAAGGAAAACATTCAAATGTGTATACGGGCGTATATAAAGTCTCTCGTTCACGCGTTCTCGTGTTAATTCTGATTGTTTTGTACCAATCTGAAAGAAATAAGCAATACTATCACACATATTACTAAAAGGTCCCCTTAAGTAACCCCCTCTGTATGTTATTCAGGTTCGCTATCCAACCTGTGCACAGGAAACGCAGACTTTTGGCTGTTAGATAATATTATATCCTTGCCAGTAAGATGTGTTTACAGGGTGTTTGGTTAGATAACTAGATAATATCAATAATACTGATCGTGACATCGAATTTAATTTCTGTTACACTCTTCTACAAACCAAAAGGCTCAGCTGCCTCTAGAATGAAAATTTAGTGGTCGTTCTTTTATCTACCAACTTGATTCCTAGAAGACAACATAGTCATGTATGGTCTAGTGATACATCCTTAACTTCAACTAAACTGATGTAAACAAGAAAAATAATGTTAACTCTTTCAGTGGTCAATGTAGTTGAACTTGAATTTACACAGTTCAATTATCATTAATATATGGTTGATTCAATGCAGCTGACCGCCCTAATTCAATCTGTAGAATCAAACAAATAACATCGGCTTTTTAAAATCTCATAACAATCTTCTTCGTCTTTAGCACTACAGCCCAACGTGAGCCATGGCTTCCAACACAAATCTTCTCCAATGTTTCCTATCCATTGCCATCTCAGCGTAAGCTTCACATCCATTCTTCGCAGGTCTTCTAACACATCATCCAACCATCTTACCCTAAGTCTTATCCTTATCCACCTTCTTTCTGCTTTTATAGACTTGCGCCCTCAGTATATTCTTTGGCATACGCAGATCACCCGTCCGCTCTTGGTGACGTAGCTATTGTATTCGCTGAGCCTTTTCTCATAAAAATATATAAATTAAATAACCGCTCCGAATATCGGAATTTATTACAACGTTCGAAATGCGAGAGTCGCAATTTTTTAGGGTTTTCCTGTTAGATAAAAATTGAAATACAATGCTTAGTTTTGTTCAGAAAAGCCAGTTTTGGAGAAAAATGTATAAACGTGCAATAAAAATATTTTGTACGTACATAATATATTGCGACAGTACAAATAAGTGATGTACTGAGCATGGAATATAAAAATTTAAATTTACCTAATAAACTGTGAATAATTAATAATATATTAGAAATAAGCATGTCAGGGATTGCAAGCTTGGCTCAGACAAAAAATATGAACAGATGTTTCGACCTGAATCGACGTGCACACACACACAAATGTAACTGAAAGTGTGTACACCAGTATTTTGCTAGTGTGTGTGAACGCAGGTCTCTGCAGGCGAGTTTGCCACCCCAAGATGAATAATTGCACAATTACTGTTTTTCCGTAATTATTCATAAACTATAATTAAGAATTAAAATCCAAAAGCACAATAAAATGTAATAAAATTTACTAAATACTGTGTACGAAAACCACGCGAAAGTGACACACCGTACGAGTGTAATAGTGAAATAACTGTGTACAAATCGAAAGGGTTAAGTTGCAATGTCCAAAATTACAGTGAACATGTGTTGTAAAAATAGTTATAAGATAAGTATAAGAGTATACTTACAGGACTCTGCAATTCGCAGAAATATAAAAAATAGCGAATTTGACAAAGAGTGGGGGAACTGAATCCAGAGACAGTTTCTAACATGTCGATTTCGTACCACTGCAGGTGTCGACCAAGACATGGGTATAAATAGGACACGCAAGCTACAGTGGTTCTCTTTCTTAAATCATCCACGGTGCAGCGGGAGCTTATGCCCATCAGCACGGCGTATTTATTTTTTTTGTAAACAGTTTAAATTTTCCAGTTACGTACAACTATGTAACCAAGTTGTAAAGACAATCATTTTAATTAATAACAGCAGTACATAAGAAGAACTACATAAGAAGATCCATTAACGTCAGAAACAGCACGAGGAGAGTTACAGAGAGTGATTCGACACTAGACAAGAGAGTGATTCGACGCTGGACAAGAGGAGAGTTCCAGAGAGAGATACGACGCTGGACAAGAGGAGAGTTCCAGAGAGAGAGTGATACGACGCTGGACAAGAGGAGAAGAGAGACAGCCGACGCTGGACAAGAGGAGAAGAGAGACAGCCGACGCTGGAGGCGAGACGAGGACGAATACCGATGGATCAAAAACGATCGAGTATGATTGACGATAATAAGGTGATAAACAACTTATTTATATCTTAATCATACAAAGAACTCAAAGACAATTAAAGACATTTCTATTTTATTTAAAAGTAAGAGCAATGTTTCTTGTAAAGTAGAATTAAAATCATAGATGTTTTAGAAATACGATTAACGTAACAAGAGCTCAAATTAATATGATATAAAATGATTACAAAGCATTTAAATGAAAACAATTAGTATTTGAGAAAACAGTACTGAGAAACAAAAGATAAATTCAATAACTATTAATATTTTGAGTACATTACAATATAGAAAAAGAGATTTAAATATTGATATTTTGAAACACATTAATTGACTGAGTAGTCTGAAAATGAGATTTTTCTTTTATACAATAATTAGTAGAATAGAATATTTAGTCAGTAAGGATGTATATAGCTTAAGCCTTACGCCATAATAACAAATAATAACGAATGTTTTAAATCGAAGTCAGTGCCATGTGCACATTTTTTAATAGTATCAAATAAATTTTAATTACCGTTTCAAGTTACATAGAGTTCTCATTGCAGATACACCTGACACCCAATTTAAATGTTATATTGTTAAATAATTTGTCAATCTTGAACGTGAGACCGGTCACGCCTATTTTTATGTATATGTAACGTTGCATAAATTTGGCGCTCCAAGATCGTGGGGCTCCACAAATTTAAATTATATTAAATTTGCAATTTATTACGTTGCATATAATGTCGCTTCCAACGTGGGGCATCACAAACATAAATTACATGTAAATTTGTACACATACAATATAATATTATGCCACTTATGAAAATTTTGTAATGTTACAATATAGTGTACATGATCTTTAGTTTAAAATAATTTGATTTATTTGATGTCCCTTTCACGTTAAACAGAACGTAATACTTATAAGTTTTCATTGAATTTCTACACTAACACTTGTCGAATTTCTTTTGTTGAACTACATCAACTTTGTACAATATATAGCAACTATCACCGAAGTCACAGTTACAGTATATATATATTAGCAATTATTCATCGAAGAAATAGTGCCGGTGAACACGTTACGACAGTATTCGAATTTTAACGTTTTTTAAATTGCTTTCCGTACAGACACAACGCGATTAAAAAAGGTAAATCACGAAAGCGAGTGTTGTACGTACTCGAATACCTTAGTTGTACTGCCACAACCACGTACACAGTCTACCACTTTTTATTGATATCCATAAGTCGAGATACCAAAGCGTATTGGCAAAAATCCCTGGCTTCATGTGATAAAATTAATCCTCAGTAGAAAAAACTTCCCGCCTCATATTGTGAAAAATGTGTGGTGGTATTAACTAATTTGAATATCCTCATTTTGCTTATAATTCTCTGGCCATATTTTACTTTTTTTTGATTTTACATTGTTAAATGTGTATTTTTGAATAATTTAAGTTTATGTGCCTTACGTTCTGCGCAATGTCTACTGAATTTATACACAAAGTATTTAATACATTTTAATTTCTCAATACTTTTTACTATCATTTAAATTTATGATATAAAATCAATAGTCACATAAAATATATTTTGTTTTATTTTTCTATTCACATGACTGCATACCGAAAATACATATGACACATTCAGATACATAAAATATATACTACATTCAAACTATCAAACATATCACACATCATAATAGTCCGAGTACGAGTATAACTTACACGATTTGAGAACTGTGTCAACAATCTGTAACTGTTGAACCAGACATCACGGCCCAACAATGACTGTATTACACATGTATCAACACGATGTATCGTGTTTTGTCCAACATTGTATCCAACAATGATTATCACATTGTTGCGAGCGCCGGCGAAAGATATTCAATATTAAAAACTAACTACCGCTTGGACGGAATAAAAAAATCAGTTGCTATAGCAACACGGTGCTTGCGTGTAGTCACCAAAACATGTCGTATACACGCTCATTCGCTGTCCACTTTATTCACTGATGAAAGAAGATGATCTGGTCTCTCATGTCTTTATTTGAGGTACGATCTGTGATGTTCCTTCCGAAGTTGTGACATTTGCTCGAAGAAATAATTGTTCTAGGAAATTCATAACGATTCCAGGAAGTGTAGAATTATATTAAGCAATCACCATCTACAGTTAATTGGAAAGAAAAAATATTGAAGACCTTCAACTTATCGTTTGAAAATTTTCCGCTCTCTTAGTTGTTTGTGCCAAATTACGTACATTTTTTATATTTTTACTTTTAACTTTTCAATGTATTAATTGTACTGACTGTAATTAAATACAATTATATTGTTACGTCTTCGACGCTCTCGAAAATATCTTGAGTTGGTCTTACAACGTGAGGCTGGTAAGATGTGAAATAACGTAGTGGACTGTATTTTTTGAATTAACTGTTTATTGAAATTTATGCGAAAATGATTGCGTGGCCCGTGCAGTGTAGCGTGGCATACATTGCAAAGTAGTAATTAAGTACTGAAAAGCATGAGAATAAATTGAAGTGGAGTATTCCGATATGAAAGAATTACATAGCCGCGGCGAATGAAGGCTGTTGTCCGTTCAGAGTTTAACAGTTAACTAACTTGGACTGCGACGAGCGTAATGGGACACGCTGGTAGCAGTTTAGCGGGGGGGATGACGTCACTGCACGAACCCGCTGTTTACATATGCAGTTATTAAAAGGTACAAAGTTTAACATACTGCCCGCACAAAATCGGGCGATTTTGCGGTTTGAGTTATTATATGAATAGTGCATCATACGTTTCGAGACATAATAATACATGATAATATAAGTATAAGAAAGATATAATAATTGACATTACATAATAATAGAATAATGACACCCAAAAATTCATAATACATAATAATATGATAATAAGAAAGACATAATAATTGACATTACATAATAATAGAATAATGACACCCAAAAATTCAATAATACATAATAATATGATACGGATACATAATAATACAATAATAAAAAGCATAATAATTGACATGACATAATAATAGAATAATGGCACCCAAAAATTCAATAATACATCATAATATGATAATAAGAAAGACATAATAATTGACATTACATAATAATAGAATAATGACACCCAAAAATTCAATAATACATAATAGTAATATAATAAGAATAACAAATGGAAAGCATGCGATCGCCCGGGGTATGTCCCGGGCATGAAGCACGAGAATGCGATAAAAGTTTAAGTCAATAGTACATGTCATTTGAACGTTGTAGTGGGATTAATCTGAGGCCACTGGAGGTGGGCATAATTTGTGAATGGGCGTACGTAGGATGCCGTTTGCGGTGCGAACATCCGCAACGCGCACTAGGGAATCCTGATCCAAATGGACCTGAGTGGCTACACCGCGTATCCACTGCAGGGGGGGGAATTATCTTCCAAAATAAGGACGAGTTGTCCAAGAGCCAAGTTTGTTGACTGGTAACGCCATCTGTTGCGCTGTTGCAACTGGTGCAAATAATCCCTTGACCACCTCTTCCATACAGAGTGGGTGAATCTTTGCAGCAGCTGCCATCTATCCAAACGACCAATTTTGACTTCTGAATAGTCAGGTTCCGGGAGTGAAGTGAGTGGAGAACCAACCAAGAAGTGCGCTGGAGTCAAAGGCTCGGGATCCCCAGAGTCATTTGAGATGGCGAACAAGGGGCGTGAGTTGAGCCAGGACTCTATTTTAGTTAAAATGGTGTAACATTTTTCAAACGTGAGAATGGTTCTGCCGACAACGCGCCGCAAATGAAACTTGACGCTCTTGACTCCACTCTCCCACAGGCCACCGAAATGAGGTGCTGACGGGGGAATAAAGGGCCATTTGATTCCTTGGGCACTGGTGAAGTCCTGGGTGGTCTGTTCAAATTCGTTTGATCGGAGAAGTTTGTATAAGTCGTGAAGTATACTGCTAGCAGGACGAAAATTTGTACCATTGTCAGAAAATATCTGTGAAGAGATGCCTCTTCGAGCTATAAAACGTCTTAAGGCTACTATGAAAGCGTCTGAGGTGAGATCTGAAACTAATTCAAGGTGAATGGTCTTAGTGGCCATGCATATAAATAGAGAAATATAAGCCTTTGAAATCGATCTGGAACGCTGCCCGCCCTGACGTATAAATACAGGACAGGCATAGTCGACTGCACATTGAGAAAATGGCTTAGAAGGAGTAACTCGGAAAGAGGGCAATTGTCCTAATAATTGGCTTGAGCCCCTTGCACGGAATCGAAAGCAAGTGATGCATTTGTGTATTACTGAACGTATGTACGATTTATCATTGATTATCCAGAATTTTTGACGTAGAGAGTACTGTGTCAATTGTACCCCTGCATGGAGTAGACGAAGATGCTCGCCTTCTATGATTAGTTTACTGAGATGAGAATGCGGGTGGAGTATGATCTGGTGTTTGCTATCATAGGTGAGCTGGGAGTGCTGAAGGCGTCCGCCCACGCGTAATATCCCCGTATTGTCCAGAAAGGGGTTAAGTGAAAGAATTTTGCTATTATTAGGGATAGAGCGTTGTGCCTCAAGTTCCTTGATTTCGATATTAAAGTGCGATCGCTGGGACTGACGAATAAAAATCAAAAGTGTACCATGCAGCTCATGGGAAGTTAAAAAAGAAGTGTTTCTGTCAGCTATGGGAAGTCTAGAGTTGCGAATGAAACGAAGCCAGTAAGAAAATACACGAAGAAATTTTGAAAGCGAAGAGTAGTTTTCAAAGTAATTAGGCGTAGATGAAGTGGCAACCAGTGTGGTTTGGACTTGTTTACGTTTTTCTTGATCAAGATCGGGATGAGTGTAGGGTGAATGGGCATTGAAAGCACTGGTGGGCCATGATGATGACTCATTGGACAACCAGGATGGACCATACCACCATGTGGGTGACAGTGTAAAAAGCGGGGTAGACAACCACGCGATAGGATGTCAGCAGGGTTGTCGTGTGAGGAGACATGATGTACCGTTTGCAGTGAGTCGCTGTATCTCCGCAACGCGGTTGGAGACAAATACCTTCCATCTGGACGACTGCTGGTGAATCCAGTGTAAGGCGATCATTGAGTCGGAGTAAAAATACAATTCGTCAAATTTATAACTCACAGCGTTTACAACCTTGGAAACCAACTGAGCCAATAAGAGACAGGCGCAAAGTTCAAGTCGGGGTAATGTTACCTGCTTTAAGGGGGCGAATCTAGATTTAGAGCATAATAAGTTTGATGAAATGCTGTGGTTTGAATACACCGTTCGCACATAAATGCAGCACGCGTAACCCTTTACTGAAGCGTCGGCAAACCCATGGAGCTGAAATGAAATGATTTGGGAATTATTTAAATTCTTTACGGATCTTGGAATCTTAAAATAAGTGTCTGTATCAACTGAGCATAAAGCTCTACCCATTGATTAGATAATGAGTCTGACAGGGGGTCGTCCCAACTTGTTCCCGTTAACCACAGTATCTGCATGAAATGTTTGCACCAAAATGTAACCGGGCCAATAAGTCCTAATGGGTCGTAAATTCCGGCGATAACTGATAATACCCTTCGCTTGTTAAATACCTCCACTTCGAAATTTCTTTGAAAACTATATATGAAACTATCATCGTTAATGTCCCATTGAATACCCAAAGTACGTATAGTTTGATTCTTGTTAAAGTCAAGGGAACAGTTGGCGTGTGAAGTTATAATGGTTTGATCATTGGAAAACCACTTGTGCAAAGTAAACCCGTATTGACTTAATAAATTTGTAATGTCGGACTTCATTTGTGATAAAATGTGTGGGTTATCTGAGCCGGTCATGAGATCGTCCACATAGAAATCGTTTGCGATAGCAGAACAGGCTATAGGGTGTTGAGTTTTGTTTTCCTGGGCTATTTGTGACAAACATCTTGTGGCCAGAAATGAAGCGCTTGCAGTTCCATATGTGACTGTCCTCAAGGCGTAGTGTTGAGGTTCCCTATGGGGGGCATCGCGCCAAACAATTCGTTGCAAATTAGAATCCCTGGGAGTAACTAAAATTTGACGGTACATTTTTTCAATGTCCGAAATGAGGACGTATCGGTGCGTTCTAAACCGAGACATAATCGAAAAAAGATCCTGTTGGACCGTGGGACCAACCATCAATGTGTCGTTTAAGGACAAATTATTTGTTGTTTTGGCAGAGCCGTCGAAAACAACTCGCAATTTGGTGGTTATACTAGAGCCTTTAAAAACCGAATGGTGCGGTAAGTAGAAGGTGTCTGACTTATTGACTGACAAATCGTATGAATCAAGCAAAGACATGTGACCCAGAGTTAAATATTCCTGCATGAATTTACTATAGTCTTTATGAAGAGCAGGGTTGTGCTTGAACTTAAGTTCCAGTGATTGTAATCTGCGAATAGCTCCGGGAAGAGAATCGCCCAAATGAGAGTTGTATCCCCTGCGAGGTAGGGACACCACAAATCTACCACTATTATTGCGAAAAGTGTTAGCGATAAAATGACTTTCACATTTTGAGTCCTCAACTGAGGGAGTACGGACTGCAACGTCCTCCAATTGCGAGAAGTCTTTTAATTGCGATGAAATGGCATTGTTATCTTCGCACGCTATAAATGATGAAACAGGTTTTGTCATGTCGACATTAAAAGGCAGGTTACCAGCGAGGATGAATCCCAATTTTGTCTCCTGTATTATGGGAAAGTGTGGGCTGCGGATGAATTTGATAGGTTCAATCAATTGTAAATAGTACTGGGCACCAAGTAATTTGTCGATTTGTGAAGAAACGTTTAGTTGCGGGTCAGCTAAGAATATGTTTTTTGATATATTTAGGGATGAAATATCAAACGATTCTGCGGGGAGATTATTCGTAATACTGGGAAGCACAGCGCAATGCACGTACAGATTGAAATCCTTGTAACGAGAATTCAGCCTTACCCTTGTACTAAAGTCAGCTTGACATAGGAAATTGTTTATACCAGTGATGGGTAGTTGAGACTTGGTTAATTTTAGACCCATGCGGCGTGCGAAACTCATGGTACAGAAGTTTGCTTGAGATCCTGAATCTAATAGAATTCTTACTGGATGTTTCCTACCGGCTTGGTCCGTTGTCATACAGACAGCGGTGGATAACAGAATAGATTTATTTGTTTGTAATTTGAGGGAAAATTGGTTGTTGCCCCTTTTTGAAGTGTTACTGCCTGATATGTGAATCATTGTATGATGTCGTCTAGAACATGTCCTACAAGAAAATTTGGAAGGACAGTGTGAGGGCTCATGGCCTGGACGCATGCAATTTAAACAAAGTTTGTATTTGAGTAAAATGTTCTTTCGCTCAAAGGGAGATGTAGCCACGAATTGTGGGCATTCAGACAGTCTATGTTTACCGCGACACAGCTGACAAATGTTATTGTTGATATTAGTATGAAATGTTGACCTAGTGAGCTCAACGGGTTTAATAGTCTTGCGATAGGGAATCTTATCGCTAACTTGTGTTCTGTTTGCTGAACTGGTTGATGCGCCAACGTTTTGCATTAATTTCCTTCTACTATTTAAAAATTTAATGTTGTTGAAATTAGGGAATCGCTCGTCGGATAGACTTTCCTTTCATAGTCGACATGTCTGGTTATCAAGTTTCTGAGTTAAATATTGAACAAAAATAATTTCAAAAGTGTTTACAGGTAAACTCAATGAATTCAAAGCGTTTATATTTGCGGTGATTTCGTCAATAAATTTTGAAATGCCAACCATGGACTCTTGCTGAGTGGACTTCATGCCCAAGACATTCCCTACATGATACGCTGAGACAATTAATTTACTATCATACCTGGCCTTCAATAGCTCAATGGCTACCGCATAATTATCATGGGTGATTGGGAGAGACTTTATTACATTTAAAGCCTCGTCCCTTAGTGAAGAATGTAAATAATGCAATTTCTGGATGTCCGTCAGGTCCGTTCTGACGCGTACTAACTCCAAGAACATGTTGTAATAGTGCTGCCAATCAATAATGTTGCCTGAGAAGCAGGGCAATTTAATTGGCTCTAACTGAATAGGGGATGCTTTAGTTGGCGTAACTTCCGCTTGATTTAATGGTTTTTTGCTCACCTCTTCTACACATTCTAATAAACTGTGCAGCTTACACTCAATAGTGCAGAGATCATCCTCTGTCTGAACCCTGTCACTTACCGATGTGAAATCAGATTCATCAGCCTCAATTTGGGTCTGAATGTCATCATACTTCGCGGACAACTCCATCAAGTGACGAAGTTTTATTTTTAAAGCATGGTGATCATTTATTTCAGGATCGAAATTGTCCGCGAAGATGTTTATACGGGATATAGAGGCTTTAATTGTGCCACGTTTTTTAATCAAAGCTTTCACATCAGTCATGATTGAACTGCAAGCTGGTGATCCGAAATCGATAAATAAATGCAGAACAGGTGAACGATTAATGCAATTTGAATACTTTATCCAATTCTGATATAATGCGGCAGCCAGTGAGTGGTATATAACTTAATCTAATTCCTTATTATAATATGTACTTTTTTTTTTTTAAATAGTTATATGAAAATTGTTTGAAAATATGACGCATTTAAAAATAAAAATATAAATATAGCTTCATTCCATTATTTAAGTTTCTGACTGATTTCTTGTAAAATTGTATAAGTGAAAATTTATGTGAAAATATAGGTGACTATAGGTCTATAGTCACTTGAAACTGATTTCTGTTTATATAAAAATTATTTTGCAAATATTACTGATTTTTACTGTATATAAAATTATATAAGTGAGAAACTAGGAGAAATACAAGTTCATAGTCACTTGAATTATGAGAGTCCTCAGCAGGTTTAAGATGGCTCCGTTGCCTGTCGTTTCCTTGGCGATCCTGTCCGGCTGGCCTTGGATTGGTGGCGCAAGTCTTGTTTCCGCTTGTCGGGTGATGTTTGAAGTTGTAGCTCTCTGTGCAGGCTTGAAGTTCTAATTTTCACTGATGAATGACAAGTGACGATGAATTGGAATATTTTGCGGTCTTAGGAATGATGTCCTGTAGAAGCTTGCACGGCCAAGTATGAAGTTCTTTTTTTGAAAGTAATGAATGTATGCTCACGGCCAGCAATTTTACGTTTGAGAAGATTCGGGCTTGACCAAAATGTTATTTGGGCCCATTAAATGAAATATAGATCCGGCCCGCAGGACCAAATGTTACGTCTTCGACGCTCTCGAAAATATCTTGAGTTGGTCTTACAACGTGAGGCTGGTAAGATGTGAAATAACGTAGTGGACTGTATTTTTTGAATTAACTGTTTATTGAAATTTATGCGAAAATGATTGCGTGGCCCGTGCAGTGTAGCGTGGCATACATTGCAAAGTAGTAATTAAGTACTGAAAAGCATGAGAATAAATTGAAGTGGAGTATTCCGATATGAAAGAATTACATAGCCGCGGCGAATGAAGGCTGTTGTCCGTTCAGAGTTTAACAGTTAACTAACTTGGACTGCGACGAGCGTAATGGGACACGCTGGTAGCAGTTTAGCGGGGGGGATGACGTCACTGCACGAACCCGCTGTTTACATATGCAGTTATTAAAAGGTACAAAGTTTAACATATATTAATAATTAACATAATTATACTACCATTAATTACAATTAATTATATATACATTCTTTATTTGAACTTTTACTATTAACAGTAAACGCATTATTATTGTTTGATGCTACTACTACTACTACTACTACTACTACTACTACTACTACTACTACTACTACTACTACTACTACTACTACTACTACTATTATTATTATTATTATTATTATTTTGTTGTTGTTATGTGTATTATACACACAGACATCTGTAAAATTTGGATGCTTCTGGGCTGGGTGAAGTGGGTAATGCTTCACCTATGAGCACTTTTTGCCACACTTTAGAATTTACAAAAGAATATTCTTTACATGTTGAGGTTGCGAGACGATTTCGTGAAATTGTTATTTAATCATAACGTTTAACTATAACTATATAGGCCCTATACTTACACATAATATGTGTGTGTATTCGTCGGAGGGGCTTTTCCAACTTCAGTATATTTCAGAACTAAACACTCCTACTTCTACATTTCAGTAGGAAGTAATTTCCTGCTGATCCTAGTGTAAGAACTATCAAGGGACGATGTTCTTGTTTCCAAGACTTTGTGTGTTGATCAGTGTAATGCATACTGCACACTGATACATATGCACTGTATACTGAGACACGTAGAGTTCACCGACACCGGCAAGGAAGAGATTTTGTTGATTTTCAAATTCATTTTCAACAGTCGTCGACACATAGTAGACAGCACTGAAAACAAATCCGGCTTATGATGACTGTGGGGATCTTCAAAGAAGGCCTACTTGTTTGTTTGGTGTGTGTGTGTGTGTGTGTGTGTGTGTGTGTGTGTGTGTGTGTGTGTGTGTGTGTGTGTGTGTGTGTGTGTGTGTGTGTGTGTGTGTGTGTGTGTGTGTGTGAGAGAGAGAGAGAGTTCACACGGACGTGTTTTATCATCTCGTTGATAGCACACGTACATTCCGAGCAAATGTCACTCAGAGCAAATGCCATTCCGAGCAAGTGTTCGAACCACGATCCTCTCATTGATCGTGTGTAGGGCGCCTGTGCTGTCCTGTACGATATCCTATCTGAAAGCTTCGTCACCGACTGAAGTCTGCAAGCCGCTCGAGGTGCGAGCCCGGCAGTGGTCGGACCCTCTCAACCCCTTCTTACTAGCTTCTGGTTTAGAATCTTACACGCTGTGTTTGCGTACGCTAGACAAAGCCGTCTTCCCTTTCGAGACTTCAGATCGGTATGGGATGCTCGCGAGTGATGTTGTCACGGACGACAATCTCGGTCATATTCTGTGGCTGTGCAAAGACTTCACTGACCGTTCTAAGGGAAGATTTCAATCTCTCGCCTCATAGTCCGGACTTCATGGAAGTGACCACTATCTCTTCACAAAGTTGAAGGTCTGGCTGGTTGAAGGTCGGGGTCACGGATGGCGTCAAAGACAATCGTCTGAATGTAGAGGACGATCGTATATTATCTGTCATCTTCATGTACCTGAAAGTTATGCAATAAAATGTGGTCAAGAGTTTAAGACATATACTATTCTTTTAAACTGTTTGTAATGTTTTTAGAAAAGACGTGTGACGTGTGTGACGAAGGCGTCAGTTCTCAGACCCCAGAAATTGTTACTTAGTCACATACGTATAGGCCTATACGTATTCTTTTGTGTATAATAAAACATTTTTTGTATTTGATTTTATTTACCAGGCAGTTGAAAGTTAATTTTGCAAAAGGGAGAGAGTAAGTGAGAGGAGAAAAGAGAGAGAAGTCTCACGTAGCATATGGTTGTATCCCCTCCCACGACAAAACATTTAATTCGCGTCTGCTCTACCGTCCCATACAGTTTCTGTCCGTTACGGAGCTCATCATCGCTCAAAGAATCGAGAAAGTCAAGTTTAGACACAGTTTTTGTTTCAGTCACGCTTAATGAATGTAAAACAGAGGGTTTTTATTGTTCACAGGCCGTTAAAATATGCAATACAAACAAGTGGAATACACTTTTTTCTGTGATATCTGGGCCGTTGGTTAGGCTTTTCGCCTGACACGAATGCTGAGTAATTTATCTAAACGCTAAAGGCAGTCGCGAAATCTTACTCAGTTAAATTTAAACTTTGTTCTGTATGTTTTACTATAAAAGATATGAGTGTAGAAGACTATTATGAAAGACTATGTCTTTTATGAGTAAAAGAATACGATAATTTTAATATTTTATTGCTCGCTAGTGAATCTCAACTTACGAGTAAAACATAATATAAATATAGGGTTTCATGTGTGTGTGTGTGTGTGTATGCGCGCGCGCGCGCATGTGTCTTTCTTGTTCTACCTTTGTTACTTTTAGCATCACTTTATTGTTTCTTTTTGTTATTATAAGTTTATTATCTTTTAGAATCCAAAGATACTTAATACTACCATAATTAGTAGGCCTATATCAGAGGCTTCAGCATGACAAAAAATTGGCACAACCCTCTAGGTCACACCGATTCTTACACTTTATAATACCATTTCTCAAATACTTTCTTCTGGGGTCCCTCCTCCACTTTGTTTAAGTCTTAATAAGCTCTTGGATTTCGTTGTCCATGACGTGTCCGTTACTTAACTAAATACAACTATTACATTAACGACTCGGAACACAAAGTTTTTTATGATTAAAAACATAAAGTTTTACCTTACAACCTGAACCAGTTTTCACTTTTCACTTTTCACAAAAGTGAAAACCGGTTCAGGTTGTAAGGTAAAACTTTATGTTTTTACTCATAAAAAACTTTGTGTTCCCGTTCCGAGTTGTTAATGTAATAGTTGTTTCTTAATAAGCCTTTATCATTTATAAGTTAAATATCCTATACAGATTCCACTAACGTCTATGGATTCATTAATTTAATATTAAATGTATAAGACCATAATAATAATTCTAAACAGCACAGTCTACCTAGTGACTAAAAAAATAAGTTGAATATAAAAATATTTGTTACCATCATGCATTTACAAGTGTTAACTTAAACACTACATGTGCCTAATACTTGCAATGAACATTAACAATTATTCAAAGAAGAGTGTCATGAATTCAGGGTCATAAAAATATATACACTAATATATATCTTTTTAAGTTGCTTAAAAGATGAGCAAAAATTGAAGTCTTTGACAAGTAATTAAATGGACTGCGTGTCAATTATTCAAATTAATTGTCAGACAGCTGCTAAGGCCTCTAGGTTCTTAGGACTCAGTAGATTTTTCTCTATTATTGTTTGCAAACTTTTTTCTCAAAATGAGAATTCTCCAGTTATAATATATCCTGTTCTTCTTACACAACAAAAATGTAGAAACTAATAAGCAATAGCTGTAAACATATCTGGCTATGTGGTGAAATGAAGTTACCACAGTATAATTATCAAATTAATAGCCAGTCATGTAACTAACATAGGATATACAAAAAAGTTACTTTTAAGTCTACAAATTTAAAAATTAATCTTAAACTTATTACAGAATAAAGTATCTATGTATAATAGAAGAACTAATTTTTAATTTTTATTTCAGCTTTGTTAAGATTTGTTTATCTTTGCTTTGAAGGACTACACCAGATTTTACTTTTTGTGGCTGTGATATTGTATAGTTAATTAATTAATACGTGTGTATACAAAATTATCAAATTAATACAAAAACTGAAAAATAAAAAAATTTTGAAAAAATTATAATAACTTCAAAAACAAGAAAAGTATTTTAACTCAACTGAAATTATTTTACAAAAAGCTCTAAAACGTGAAAAATAATTTGTGGATTCAACACTACGCAATATGGAAATTATGAAATTTCATTAAAAATGCCTGTACCACAACATTTATTACAAATTTGTGTACTTAGTATCTTATGCTATGTGCCTGAAAAAACAAGCTTTCAAATAACTTTATCCCAGTACAATTTTTGAAGTCGGTGCGAAGTCACTTTTTTTACCTTACTAACTCATCAAACGTAACATTAAATGATATTTTACGAAATTAAAAGCCAAGTCATAGCTAGAAACCGCTAGGAGTCGCAAAGAGAGTGAACAGTGTTAGCGAGAAGGAAGTTCGCACACCCGCAAGAGAATAGTGACCAGTAGGATAAATATATGAGAAGCTATAAACACAATTTGTCTTTTATACCTTATGCTTAAGGTAATTTTTATGAGGGTGAAATATTGTAGCACTCAATGATCAATTGGCAACACTGCTGATTTGTTTCATCTATTTCGTTACATGTTGAATCAGTTTACTGCCCTAGGAGCGTGGGGTGTATGGAATGAGCTGGGCACCGTAGTTCTCACTTCAAAAAGTGAACCGTCTTCCTCTTTGTACTTATCTAAAGAGAATTTTTGAATTTTATTTTGTCTTGAAGACTTAACTATAATGTGTACTCTTTTTATAGTTGTAAAAAAACTGAAAAGAAAACAACATTTTTAGTTACAGTTTTGATTAAACACACTATTATTTACTGAAGTAGTTAATGTGAAATTATGAAGAAGGTACCATATTACACTTTATGTACACTTATAGTAAATATAAACATTATTTTTCTTACTTCTAGAATTTAGAACACCTGTCATCTGATGGCCTGAAGCAAGTGTTCTAACTGCCTCACAGTATTTATACTATCGACAGAAACTTACATATAAACTCATATACTGCACCTAATATTGAATTCATCAGAGAACACCAGAAAGATATAAAATATTATGTTCATACTTGATCTGCATAGTATATGTTTCACAGAAAAATATACAGATAAGAAGGAGCACTCCAGAGTCACTCATGAACCCTGAGCATTTTGCAGAAGGTCCATTCCCTAGAGACAAAACACCCCTATGAACCATTCCTCTGTAACACATGCAGTTACATTGACCTGTGATCCATAGGAAGCAAATCTCTGTCCACGATGGATGCCTTTTTCACTTGTACGTATGTGTGGATAGTTGTGTTTCTGTAGATTACAGAAACTTTCATTTAATATGCGTGCAAGCATAAGGAAATAAACATGAATGAGGCCAGAAATAATGCGAATCATGTGTGTGTGTGTGTGTGTGTGTGTGTGTGTGTGTGTGTGTGTGTGTGTGTGTGTGTGTGTGTGTGTGTGTGTGTGTGTGTGTGTGTGTGTGTGTGTGTGTGTGTGTGTGTGTGTGTGTGTGTGTGTGTGTGTGTGTGTGTGTGTGTGTGTGTGTGTTTTTGTAGCCTGCCTTTTCATACATGTAATCAAAATAATAAAACTTCAGACACATAAACATTACATACTTGTCAGCCAAGAACATTACATCTTCATGCGTTGATGTTCAAATTAAAATGAAAAAATTATAATTTTATTGCCTATTATTATATATATATAAACTTTCACAATATGAACTTACTTTCATTTATCTTTCCCAAACGTTTCGAGGTGATGTTCCTCTTCCTCAGTGGGATTAAATACTGAATGTCATTTTAACAGTATAACGTTTATGGACTGGTGTGTGTGGTGGGGGTTGTATTGCCTAGTAATGAAATTGTTTTATTTTTAACAAATACCATTATTTAACAAATTTTAAAAGTATTTTTATTTTAATTTGCCAAATTCATTAAATCAATAACAAAAGGTGAAAAATTGATGTTTTAGAAAACCTTTATATTGTAGCGTGACAGAAAATCCACTACTTATTAAGTCATATAAAATCATAAAAATTAGTTACACCACATATGTCAAAATAATATTGAATGAGATTTAATGAAATCAAAGGAATGAACCACGATAAAATAAAAATCCTCATTACATTATATAATAACCACTGTTTAAATATCAAAGAAAGTATTGAAAGCAACTCATATTATAAGATCAGTAATCTACCCAGGAAGCTAGGAGCAGTAAACAAATTAAATAACACCATATCAAGAAGAAAGAGAATCAGTTTAAGAGTGGTGAACACCAAAATACCCCAAAAAACAAGAAGAAGGAAGAATAAAATTTGTGATCAGGAAGAAAACAATACCCTGAAACCTTTAGAGAAGAACAAGGTCCGTATCAGTAAATAAACTAGATGCTCCAAACTAAACATCAGTCGAGATAACACAAAGTACCTTGGTTTACTCAAGAGTGAAGAAGGAAGACAAGAAGACCAGAAGAATGAAGACTAGAAGAAGGACAAGAATGAAGACAAGAAAGAAGATAAGAAGAAGGACAAGAAAGAAGATAAGAAGAAAGACAAGAAGGAAGACAGGAGGAGGAGAAGAAATAGTATGAAAGAAACACCGTTGTAAAACCTATTATTATTATTAACTACCATCAACCCCAAACCCACCAAAACGATTAAAAAGAAAGTATAACATACCAAAATCCTATAAAATGTAATTATTTAGAAAACTAAAGTGTTGTATAGTATTATAAGAAGTAAACCGACTAAAGCTATTGTGTAATAAAGAAAATAAACAAGTCTTAACAGTCCATGATTACTAAAGGTCTGGTCTGAGATAGTGAGACTCAAAATATCAGAACCACCAATGAAAGTGAATTTGTGTAAGTGTTTTTTGGAAATGCAATAAACTTAAAGTTAGTGATACTATGACTTATCAATATGCTATATAACAACTTTAATATCCAATAATAAACAGCATAATAAAATGGAAGATTTCCAGTATTTTATTATTTTAATGTAACTCTTTATTTACAAGACATTTGTACAAAATGCTAATAACTAGAGTATGGGTGGTCATGTTTACTGATGAAGGGGATCATAAATAATAATGGTTTAGACCAGAAAGGACTGGCATTAATTTAGTATTCATAGGTTTAAAATGTTTAAATAAACTGTCTGTTCACAGCCATAAAATCAATGTATTTGTAAGAGTTATTAGAAAGTAAGATTTATATTATGTGTTTAAAATGAATTATGTTTGCTAAATAACAGCTTACATACCATTAATAATGTTTCAGTAGGTATGCTGTGTTAATTCAAAAGGAGTTAAAAGTATATGTTCAAACCATGTCAGCAATATGTTCAATTGTACAGATTGCTAAATAATGTTCATAATTGTTTTTTTTATAACAGTAGTGTTAATTAAATACTACACCTCACAATAAGTTATAAACCATTTTATTTTCATGTAATAATAACTATGTGAAGTCAGAGGAGTGGTAGAATTAAGTTTATTTGAGAAAGACAGAAATGTAAAATTCTAAACTCTAGGCCATTTGGTGAATTCACAGAAACCATATAAACCAGTATAATTCACTTATAAATCCTGTAAACTAGCAAGATTTAGATAAGGTAAATCAGTTAACCACTACTGGGAATGATCCTATGAGTTAAAATGATAATAAGGAAATATACCTTAAAATACGTATTATAAATTTTCAAAATATATAAATTAATTAATTTTAAAGAGCAATGTCAAATTCAGAGATTAACACAAAAAACCAGTTCAAAGGTGTAATTTATATGTATTTAAGGAAAGGAAGAGAAATATGACTAATTAAAATTTATTATAATAGTATTAATAACAATTAAAATGGAAGAAAAATTGTATAAAGACGGAAATCAGATTTTGAGCCTATATTTCCAAAAGGGAAAGAAATTTGTTAATTTCCACAAAATGTCCACAGATATGGACTATAATACATCAATTTAAAAGGAATGAGATGATTAAACCAATGATAAGGTTCATAATTCATGAAAGTGATGAATAAAATAAATAAATTCCATATATAATGTAATATTGTATCATGTGTTTGGGTAATCGAAATATGTTAACAATACTTTTTCAAAGATTAATTGGGCCAGATTTTGACCAAGTTAATTAGTCTTTTGTTGAATATCAAGCTGAATAGTTGTGTGAAAAAACGTTCCTTAAAAACGAGTAGAAAATGGTACGACAAATTGCCATTAATATCAGTACATTGAGAGTTAGATGAATTGAACACTTTCTTAGCTAAATTTACCAAAACTTTAACGACAATAGTGAAAAATAACACCTAACTTCATGATACGAGTGATATAAAACAGTAAAACAATATATTTAATCTAATTCACGCTACAAATCCTAACCACATTTTGAGAAACTTAACCCACAGAAGTGAACACATACCAAATAACTTAATTAACACCAATATACACGGAACACTTCTTCAGAACACACCAAACTACCTAATAGACAGATTACACCAGTGCGGGAACATTTCAAACATTCATGAAGATAATTTTGTTGACTTTTTAACAAGACGACATTTGCAGTAACCTAGCCAGATCTGGTAGCGGACATCTTTGAATTTACATCTGCTTACATCATCAAGTGACGTCATGGAAGCTACATATGGTCTGACAAAACAATTTTCTTAAACATTATATATCAGAATTATTTATATACTGTTAAATAATAATTATTGAATTTATTTTAATTGTTAATGTTATACTTTCTCGTCACCCTTCTCTGACTATTAATTTAATCGCTCAAAGAACCTGTCCTTTTTATAATAATTATAATAATTTTTCTACTGTATGCACAATCGATAATTCCCTGAGACGGAGTCGATAATTGTTCTCAATCGATAAAAAATCGATTATTTATTAAATTGTTTAATAAATTCATTTATTTCAATTGTTTTTTATCTGTTATTATTTCACAGGCTAATTTAAGGTTATTTATTAAGGCTAAGGGACTTCAAGAAGAAGAAAATATTTTATTTGAGTGAGATATTGGACCAGCAAGAAAAATCATCGATCGATTGCTGACTGGAGTTAATCTATTTAACTCCAGACTTGGTTCAAATCTTCCAGAAGTGCTCGATAGTTAATAAATACCTTCCTAATTCTTAAAATTTTTACAAAATCTTTAAAACAGCCTTATTTTTTAATTACAAACATTGATTAACATAAACAAAATTATTTTTTTTATTGAAAATTTTATTTTTTATAAAATTTTTCTCTACTATTTTATTTTTGTAAGGACCGGCATACAGGGTCTGGTTACAAAGTGGCGTCCAACTTAGAGGGCTTAATAAGATAAGCCTGGCAGCGATTAATTAATAGATACCAGAAAAATGCAAAGACGAGCTACTTCGAAAAAGAGGGCGGCAGAGGCCGAAAAAGAGGTTGACATGGGGGATAAGGAGGCAACACCCGTTGAAGATCCGGAAGTGTTACTAACCCAGGTGGAACCGAAACAACCCGTACCACCAGAGGAACAGCCGGAAGTAACAACGCAGACAGGGGAAGTTAGTGTCCCAGAAAGGGAGAAAGAGAAATCCAATACCAATGGAGATACGAAAATGGATAGAGTGATGGAAATGATCTTACAAATGAGTCAAGATTTGAAGAAAGAAATTAAATCCACAAAGGAGGAAATCAAATCCACAAAGGAGGAAATCAAATCCACAAAAGAAGATAACAAGAAGATGGAGGAGAATTTAAGCAAGAAAATGGATGACGACAACCATTCATTAAACGAAAAACTAGAGGATCTGAAGGAAGATAACCGATCCACAAAGGAAGAATTGGGCCGTAAGATAGAAAATACTAATAAGAGGATCGAAGAAACCAGTAGGAAGATGGAAAGGAAGATGGAAGAAAATAATAAGAATTTGGAAGAGAAGATGGAAGAAACCAGTAAGAAAATAGAAAGTGACAACCAACAATTAAAAGACGAATTAAGGGAAAATAACAGGAAAATGGAAGAGACGATGGGGGAAAGATTGGAAGAATTGAGAGAGGACAATCAACTGCTGAGAGAAGAACTAAGGGAAGTTAACCAAGAGAACATGAATAAGTTAGACGAGAGGATTGACCTAGCTAAAGAGGAGTTGAATAAAAAGATAACTGAGACGAAGAAGTCCATCGTCAAGAAATTGGAACAGAAAGTCGTGGTTGTTAACCAGCAGATCAGAGAAGTAGACGAAAGATGTCGTCAAACAGAAAACGAAGTGCTGGAAGTCCGGGAAGTAATAACTAAGGAGATTACTCAGGTCCAAGAACAACAGAAAACGAAAATGGAGGAGACCAAGAAATTTGCCTTGGAAGAAGTGAATAAAGTGCGGACACAGGTAACAGAAAGATGCGACGGCGTGGAAGCCGCCATGACAAACATAACCGGACAGGTGCGTCAGAGCCAGGAGGAGATAGAATTGATAAGGAACAGACCATCTGGATATCATAATTTCCCCATGTCAGAAAACAGAGAATGGCTCAATTTCCGGCAATATAAACGGAAGCCCATGGAATTCTTGGCACGCATAGAGGAATACTTAGAGAAACACAGAGGGAACCGATGGGTCCAGAACAGGGAAATCCTTGACGAGTCGTTTCGGGAGGTGAATGACCATTGGTGGATGGCCAACCGGAGCGACATCGACAATTATGAGCAATTTAAGAGCCTATTCAAGGCCAAGTACTGATCGGAGACAACTCAAAATTTGATAAGAGACAATATATGCCACGGCCACTACAAACCACAAGTCGGTAGTTCAATGACAGCTTATTTCCTCGGCAAGGTATGTATGGCCAAGCACTTAGAACCGGCCATACCTGAGGAGTGCCTAATAAATAAGTTATCATATCATTATGATGAAGAAGTAATTCGTGCGAGGAGGGGCAGCCAAATAAAAACCATCCGGGCAATGACCGAACTCCTCGAAAACTATGAAAATGAAGACTACTACCGACAGAGTCGTAGAAGAAGTGATGGGCCCGAACCAAGGACGTATCAGAACAATAACCAGGGTACGAACAACATAAACACTGGGTACCAAGGAGGCCGGGCATACCCGCAAAATAACAGATTTAATAATAATAATAATGTGAACAATTCTAGTTACAATAATAATAATAATAATACGGGTCCAAACCATCCAAACCCGAGTCGACCCTCTAATGGTTATCAGGGTAACCGCAATCCCTACCCTAATAACACAAATAGTCAGAGAAGCCCCAATTATGGTAATGATCGTTACCATAATAATAATAATCGTGCGGGTCCCAATAATGGTAATCCCGTTAATAATAGGTTTCCTCGCCCTAGAGTGAACTTCATACAAGCCACAGATGGACGACAGCGAAGATTCAACCACAATCGAAGAAACAGCTACCGCGGATATGAAGAAAGGCGGAGGAGCCTAGAACGGGACCAACCAAGGTACTATCCGGCAAGAAGGAGTAATAGTTTAGACGACGCTGACCGGAGGTCTAACCACGAACGACCGGAAGACCATAGGACAGATCGACAGGGAACCACTCTAAGCATCCCAAATGAGGCATCAACTAATATAGCTCAAAGAAACAATGATGCCGAGCCTTTAAACGGGCACAGGCAGTAATAAATCGCCAGAACCCGTTACTGCTCCTAAATACTGGGTATAATCATAATAATGAGTGCAATCATAAGTATAATAACAATCGTATCACAGTCATCGGGTGCAACTACCTAAAGGACATCAGACATGAGTTATTGGAAGAGGATAACAGGAATCCCACCAATAACTTCAATAATGAAATAATACATGTCGACGCCGAGGTAGAAGGCATCCCAGCCAAGTTAATGATCGATACTGGTTCGAACGTGTCAATCATAAGTGCGACGGAGTTGGAGAGGATACAGCAAGAGTGCGGGAGAACTTTACCAACGTTGCCGTTGAATGATATTGTTTTGTTGGGTGCAACCGGCCGACAAAATAAAACAATACGTAGGCAAGTCTCCGCCAGTGTGATGAGCTGTGGTATAGCAATTGATATGGAATTTTGGTGGCGAGCGGTCTGCCATTTAATATACTGGTCGGGTGCGATGTGCTCAGGAGGAATTCCGCCAACATTGATCTGAGAACTGAGACATTGTCGCTGTTTACTAACGGACATACTTGGACGGCGAATTTGGTGGGTAGTGACCAAGTCATTCCCGATAGTATCCACCAGCAAATCCGCAAAATTAACTACATCCATCCAACATCTATAATTGATCAAAGGATAGACGACACCTCCAATGAAGATTTATGGTCACAAAAAATCCAGGAGATCAGGGATTTCCGGAGCGGTATAACTGGCGAAAAGTTAACAGTAAACCAAGGGAATAAATTAATAAGCATATATAATAAATATAAATCAGTCTTTTCTGATGAGCCCGGTAAAGTGAAAAACTTCCAGTGTACTCTACAGTTCCGAGACACAGTGGACTTTAACCGGAAGTCTTACCCCATTGCGCAATCACGAAAGCAAGCAGTAAGAGCTGAAATAGAGCAAATGATTAACCGTGACATTATAGAGAGTAGCCATTCCCCATATACAAGTCCTATCGTGGCTATTCCTAAGAAAAACGGACAAGTCCGTTTGTGTTTAGATGCGCGCGAAATAAATAAAATGATCATTAATGACAGGACTTCGCCCGGTGAGATTGAGGAGATTTTAAAACGGTTCCACGGTACCAAATACTTCAGTACCTGGGATACGGTGTGCGGGTACTGGCAGGTGGAATTACATCCACAGAGTCGCCAGTATCTGGCCTTTATATTCGAAGGGCGGAACTACAAGTTTAAGAGGTTGCCCTTCGGACTGGTAAACTCAGTCGCAGTCTTTGTGCACTGCATGGACCAGATACTTGGCCAAGAAGCACTACAATTCACCACCGTATATGTCGATGACTTGCTAGTGTCCTCAGAAACTTGGGAGGAACACTGCTACCGTGTGGAACACGTATTACAGAAGCTAGCGACAAACAATATTACGCTAAAATTAGCAAAATCTCATTTCATTGCTAAGGAAATACAATTCTTAGGCTTCATCTTAAATGATCAGGGAATCTCACCGTCGGCTGAAAAGGTCGAAGCGATTCAGAACTTTCCTACACCTAAGAATCGAAGGCAGTTACAGTCGTTCCTGGGACTCTGTAATTATTACCGCAAGTTCCAGGAAAAGTACCCAGAACTGACTGCCAGATTTCAGCCGCAACTGTCATCCAAAAATAAATGGATCTGGGGTAATGAACAACAGAATATATTATCTTTAATAAAACAAAAATTCCTTGAACCCATTATACTTCGCCATCCAGATTTTAACAAGCCTTTCTTTCTTAATTGTGATGCCAGTGACATCAGCCTCGGCACTACCTTATATCAAGAGGATGAGGAGGGCGAACATCTTGTGATCTGCTTTGCCAGCAGAGCATTGAATCAATGTGAGAAAAACTACCACGTTACAGAAAAGGAATTATTGAGTGTCGTGTTCGCGTGCGGAAAGTTCCGTACTTATATCCTTGGTTATTCCGTTACCGTCCGGACAGACCATAAGTCTATCTCGTTCCTTAAAAGATGTAAGTTAAGCCATGGAAGGTTAACGCGGTGGATACTATTGCTGCAAGAATACGACCTTAAGTGGGAGTATATCCCCGGAAGGAAGAATGTCGTCGCGGACGTATTGTCTAGAGTAGACATTGACAAACAGACGTTCAAGGGAGAGAAGGAGAGTATTCTTAAAGTATACCATATTCTAAGCAGCAGCGCCGGTCTACAATCAATTTTGGAACACCTGAGCACACACCAACAAGCTGACCCAAAGTTAATCTCTATTATCACAAGATTGGAAGCAGGGGATGAGACAATCTCCCAATATTATAAAATCCATAATGGAATCCTGTTTTCAAGACCATCTTTATATAAGGAGGAATTGAAGGTTACTATTCCGACCCATATCGAGAAGGAGATAGTGTTCAATTATCATGTTCGATATGGGCATATGGGCGCCTTAAAGGTGGTAAAGGCCCTGGAAGAGAGCTGCCATATCAAAGACATAAATCGGAAAGTACGAAAGTACATAAGAAACTGTCGCCTTTGCCAACTCGTAAAAACCAACAACGAGAAAAGACAGGGGCAAATGATTCCGATAACCTCTCAGTCGAAACTTGAGAAGGTATTCCTGGATATCTGCGGACCATTTCCCCGCAGTGGAGGCCGCCACCGATACAGATATCTCGTCATCATAATGGACCATTATACCAAGTTCGTTAAGCTATACCCAGCGAATCGGGCGACTACGAATAAAGTTCTTGAAATCCTGATCAACCAGTACTTCCCAACCGTCGGAAAACCGGTATCGATCATAACCGACCACGGAACACAATTCAAGGGGTGGAAATGGCGGGATACACTGCTGTCAATGGGGGTTCATACATACAAGACATCAGTATACCACCCGAGCAGTAACCCAGCCGAAAGACTCTTGCGAGAGGTGGGGCGCCTATTAAGAACGTATTGCCACGATCAGCAGAGGAGGTGGCAAGAATACTTGGAGGCCACTGAAGAATTCCTCAACCTGGCATACCATCCAGCCATAGGAATAACCCCATACTCCGCAATGTACGAAAGACAACCCCCTAGGGAGATCGAGAATATATTGGAGTTCCCCAGAGAGCATAAATATATATTTAATAGAGTTCAATTTCATAATAAGGTGGCCGAAGATCAGGAGAAACGGCGGAATAAGTACGATAAAAGCATGGGTAAGGTTATTAATTATACCGTTGGAGAGAAGGTGTTGTTGAAGAATAGGGAATTACCCAGTTCCTTAGAGGGGATAACAAAAAAATTATTGCTTCTGTACACTGGTCCCTATATTGTCTCTAAGAACAATAACAACAACACGTACGAAATAAAGGAGATGAATTCAAATAAAGTGAAGGGTGTCTTTAACCAGGCATCCATGAAGAAATTTTATGAATAAAAATCAACAAAATTCAAAAATAATGTAATACCAAATTACATACAATTATTTAAAAGAAACATTTTGGAAAGAGAAGAAAAAGAATTTGAAAAATCAACAAAATTTAAAAACAAAGTAAGTTCACCTTACTAACCAGGAATTTGTGAAAAACTTTATGGCAAGAATATAAGAGAAGAATTTTGAACAAACCCTCAAAATTCAAAAAACAATGTAAGACAATTACATACAATTTATTTGAAAGAAACTATTTGGAAAGAATGATATAACAAGAAGAATTTTGAAATAACCCTCAAAATTCTAAAAACAATGTAAGACCATATTACTAACCAAGAATTTGAGAAAAAACATTTTGAAGAGATAAATATAAAACAGAATTTAGATTGAAATAATATAAATTCTAAAAGGAAAAGTAAGCACAGATTACATACAATTATTTGAAAACTTTATGGAAATATAAGAAGAGTGAATTTTGAATTGTGTATAAATCAAGTTTCCAAACCAAGAGTAAGTACAACTTACCAACCAATTATTAATAAAACACTTGGGTGAAATAAACAGAAGAGATTTAATACCATATTTATGGTAAGCATAAAATATATTTACCATGTTTATAAAGGATCATAATAGGATGAATAAAGGAAACAGACTTTAGAATTAAAACAAATAATTCTGGAAAGTATGATCATGTCTAATTTCAATATAAAGAGTAAAAACCTTTCCATAAAATGATGCCAAAGGAAATAAAAAAAAAAAATATACGATACGATTTGAGTTGATACGAGTTGAGTGATTGAATATAATAAAATACAAAAACTTATGTGGAATTATGAGATAATGAAACTTTGAAGTGGTATGAGGAGAAATTATGACCTCATTATAAAATTAATAAAAAACATTCATTCGAAAGTATAATAACCATGACAGGAATAATGTGAAAATAATATCAAAGATATGTGTAATTAAACGAATTAATATAAAATGATTTATGAATTAAATGTCAATTGTGATAATGACAGTTATAAAAAGTTCTAGAAAATAGAACAAGTGGAAATAAAAAGAACAAAGAAACAGTCTAAAAATGTCATAAAGATATGCTACAATAAACAATGCAGATTATAATAAAAAAACCAGAAGGTAATAAAGAATTTATCACCAAAGGCTTTATATGATAAGAAAAGTTGGAAAATGTAATAATAGAAGAGCTTCCTACCATAATATCAAATGAATGAAACATCCAGTTAACGAGTCAGAAGAACAACTGAGATAGGAATATTAAAATCTCTGAGAAAAATAATAAGTAATAAGTGAAGTATCCCAAAGATATTTTTTAAAATAGTAACAAATGTGTACTATTCTGAATAATTTTTTAATCTGTCTGTAGATAATTCCAGCAGTATTAATATGTTTTTTGAGCAGAGATGATTTGCCTCTGTACTCAAATATGTGTGAAGTATTGGACAGCAGAGGAAGTAGCGTACAGTGCCTCTCTGAACTGAACCAGCTCACAAAGTAGGGAACGATAGGGAGGAAATATCCCAAGGAGAAAATACTAAGAAGAATAATGAAAATGAAATAATAAATATGAAACTCAGATGACTATTACTATCAAGGAAGATCAAGTGAGAATGAGAAGGATATAAACTCAAATATAAATAAGAAAATTTTTAAAATGGAAGGAAGTCCAGAATAATAACAAACCTAGAATAATTATCATAAGCAATTGTTTCAGACAAAGCAAGTATAGTCTGAAAAAATTACTTCTGGAGAAGGGCATTCTGTAGCGTGACAGAAAATCCACTACTTATTAACTCATATACAATCATAAAAATTAGTTGCACCACATATGTCAAAATAATATTGAATGAGATATAATGAAATCAAAGGAATGAACCACGATAAAATAAAAATCCTCATTACATTATATAATAACCACTGTTTAAATATCAAAGAAAGTATTGAAAGCAACTCATATTATAAGATCAGTAATCTACCCAGGAAGCTAGGAGCAGTAAACAAATTAAATAACACCATATCAAGAAGAAAGAGAATCAGTTTAAGAGTGGTGAACACCAAAATACCCCAAAAAACAAGAAGAAGGAAGAATAAAATTTGTGATCAGGAAGAAAACAATACCCTGAAACCTTTAGAGAAGAACAAGGTCCGTATCAGTAAATAAACTAGATGCTCCAAACTAAACATCAGTCGAGATAACACAAAGTACCTTGGTTTACTCAAGAGTGAAGAAGGAAGACAAGAAGACCAGAAGAATGAAGACTAGAAGAAGGACAAGAATGAAGACAAGAAAGAAGATAAGAAGAAGGACAAGAAAGAAGATAAGAAGAAAGACAAGAAGGAAGACAGGAGGAGGAGAAGAAATAGTATGAAAGAAACACCGTTGTAAAACCTATTATTATTATTAACTACCATCAACCCCAAACCCACCAAAACGATTAAAAAGAAAGTATAACATACCAAAATCCTATAAAATGTAATTATTTAGAAAACTAAAGTGTTGTATAGTATTATAAGAAGTAAACCGACTAAAGCTATTGTGTAATAAAGAAAATAAACAAGTCTTAACAGTCCATGATTACTAAAGGTCTGGTCTGAGATAGTGAGACTCAAAATATCAGAACCACCAATGAAAGTGAATTTGTGTAAGTGTTTTTTGGAAATGCAATAAACTTAAAGTTAGTGATACTATGACTTATCAATATGCTATATAACAACTTTAATATCCAATAATAAACAGCATAATAAAATGGAAGATTTCCAGTATTTTATTATTTTAATGTAACTCTTTATTTACAAGACATTTGTACAAAATGCTAATAACTAGAGTATGGGTGGTCATGTTTACTGATGAAGGGGATCATAAATAATAATGGTTTAGACCAGAAAGGACTGGCATTAATTTAGTATTCATAGGTTTAAAATGTTTAAATAAACTGTCTGTTCACAGCCATAAAATCAATGTATTTGTAAGAGTTATTAGAAAGTAAGATTTATATTATGTGTTTAAAATGAATTATGTTTGCTAAATAACAGCTTACATACCATTAATAATGTTTCAGTAGGTATGCTGTGTTAATTCAAAAGGAGTTAAAAGTATATGTTCAAACCATGTCAGCAATATGTTCAATTGTACAGATTGCTAAATAATGTTCATAATTGTTTTTTTTATAACAGTAGTGTTAATTAAATACTACACCTCACAATAAGTTATAAACCATTTTATTTTCATGTAATAATAACTATGTGAAGTCAGAGGAGTGGTAGAATTAAGTTTATTTGAGAAAGACAGAAATGTAAAATTCTAAACTCTAGGCCATTTGGTGAATTCACAGAAACCATATAAACCAGTATAATTCACTTATAAATCCTGTAAACTAGCAAGATTTAGATAAGGTAAATCGGTTAACCACTACTGGGAATGATCCTATGAGTTAAAATGATAATAAGGAAATATACCTTAAAATACGTATTATAAATTTTCAAAATATATAAATTAATTAATTTTAAAGAGCAATGTCAAATTCAGAGATTAACACAAAAAACCAGTTCAAAGGTGTAATTTATATGTATTTAAGGAAAGGAAGAGAAATATGACTAATTAAAATTTATTATAATAGTATTAATAACAATTAAAATGGAAGAAAAATTGTATAAAGACGGAAATCAGATTTTGAGCCTATATTTCCAAAAGGGAAAGAAATTTGTTAATTTCCACAAAATGTCCACAGATATGGACTATAATACATCAATTTAAAAGGAATGAGATGATTAAACCAATGATAAGGTTCATAATTCATGAAAGTGATGAATAAAATAAATAAATTCCATATATAATGTAATATTGTATCATGTGTTTGGGTAATCAAAATATGTTAACAATACTTTTTCAAAGATTAACTGGGCCAGATTTTGACCAAGTTAATTAGTCTTTTGTTGAATATCAAGCTGAATAGTTGTGTGAAAAAACGTTCCTTAAAAACGAGTAGAAAATGGTACGACAAATTGCCATTAATATCAGTACATTGAGAGTTAGATGAATTGAACACTTTCTTAGCTAAATTTACCAAAACTTTAACGACAATAGTGAAAAATAACACCTAACTTCATGATACGAGTGATATAAAACAGTAAAACAATATATTTAATCTAATTCACGCTACAAATCCTAACCACATTTTGAGAAACTTAACCCACAGAAGTGAACACATACCAAATAACTTAATTAACACCAATATACACGGAACACTTCTTCAGAACACACCAAACTACCTAATAGACAGATTACACCAGTGCGGGAACATTTCAAACATTCATGAAGATAATTTTGTTGACTTTTTAACAAGACGACATTTGCAGTAACCTAGCCAGATCTGGTAGCGGACATCTTTGAATTTACATCTGCTTACATCATCAAGTGACGTCATGGAAGCTACATATGGTCTGACAAAACAATTTTCTTAAACATTATATATCAGAATTATTTATATACTGTTAAATAATAATTATTGAATTTATTTTAATTGTTAATGTTATACTTTCTCGTCACCCTTCTCTGACTATTAATTTAATCGCTCAAAGAACCTGTCCTTTTTATAATAATTATAATAATTTTTCTACTGTATGCACAATCGATAATTCCCTGAGACGGAGTCGATAATTTTCTCAATCGATAAAAAATCGATTATTTATTAAATTGTTTAATAAATTCATTTATTTCAATTGTTTTTTATCTGTTATTATTTCACAGGCTAATTTAAGGTTATTTATTAAGGCTAAGGGACTTCAAGAAGAAGAAAATATGGTAATTGTTTACGATACTACGTAAGTTCAAATTGCGGTAAATTATTTCTTTTCCTATTCTTCTATACTATATAAACACGAGAAAAATAATTTTAAACGGCGGTCGAACCTATTTACGGAGAAAAAAATTAAATAATTACTCGCATAAGAACGCATGCAACAGCCGGTGAACGCCATCTTTGGTACAGCACGGCGCGTGACGTCACCGCTTGCACATCAGCTGTCACTCCAAATTGGACTTTGGGATGTATATAATTCTTGCAAAAATGAAGGCGAACCATTTTCCAAACATTTACAAGCGAGTTGGATGAAAAGCGAGTTGAGCTGATACCTGCCGGTTAGGTTCGGAGAGGCGGCCCGAAGGGCCGCGGGATATAGTTCATTGTTCCAGATAATTCTTGCAAAAATTAAGGCGAACCATTTTCCAAACATTTACAAGCGAGTTGGATGAAAAGCGAGTTGAGCCGGTACCTGCCGGTTAGGTTCGGAGAGGCGGCCCGAAGGGCCGCGGGATATAGTTCATTGTTCCAGATAATTCTTGCAGAAATTAAGGCGAACTATTTTCCAAACATTTACAAGCGAGTTGGATGAAAAGCGAGTTGAGCCGATACCTGCCGGTTAGGTTCGGAGAGGCGGCCCGAAGGGCCGCGGGATATAGTTCATTGTTCCAGATAATTCTTGCAAAAATTAAGGCGAACCATTTTCCAAACATTTACAAGCGAGTTGGATGAAAAGCGAGTTGAGCCGGTACCTGCCGGTTAGGTTCGGAGAGGCGGGCCGAATGGCCGCGGGATATAGTTCATTGTTCCAGATAATTCTTGCAGAAATTAAGGCGAACTATTTTCCAAACATTTACAAGCGAGTTGAGCCGATACCTGCCGGTTAGGTTCGGAAGGGCGGCCCGAAGGGCCGCGGATATAGTTCATTGTTCCGGTACCTGCCGGTTAGGTTCGGAGGGGCTGCCCGAAGATAATTCTTGCAAAAATTGGGCTGTATTGCTGAAATCCGGACAAATTTTCCCAAACGCCAAAAATTACCAAAGGCTGATGTAATGCTGGCTTATGTTTGGTGCTTAGACAACAATCAACGGCTGGGTTCAAAATTTTGTAATCTCTTATTTCTAATTGGTATTTCTAATTATTAATATTGTGTACTGTTGCCGCGTTAGGTAGTCTGGTGCGTGGATGTTTTTGTGTTTTTAAGTGCTTTAGTTTGTGTAATTGTGTAACATTTTAATACACAATGGCCTGCTACATTCAGGTAAGATTTTCATCTTTTCGTAATTATATGCATGGATTCCATGTCACCGTGTGTGTGTGAAATATTCAAATTGCCGTGAAATATTTCTTTTTCTATTCTTCTGTACTATATAAACACGAGAAAAATAATTTTAAACGGCGGTCGAACCTATTTACGGAGAAAAAAATTCAATAATTTATCCTGTAATACGGCAAAAAACGGCGCGTTATTTGCCGCGTAAACTTAGGAAGTACAAAGCTGAGTACTCCGCGCAATGACGTCGTAACTCGTCATTCGCTGTGTATCTGTGCGCCGTTGCTGAGTTAACATGGCGGTCATTCATTTTACATGCGCGCTTATGGGAGTAATTATTTAATTTTTTTTCGCCGTAAATAGGTTCAGCCGCCGTTTAAAATTATTTTTCTCGTGTTTATATAGTATTAGAAGAATAGAAAAAGAAATATTTCACCGCAATTTGGGCTTAAGTAGTATCGTAAATAATTACCGAAAATATTTTATTTGAGTGAGATATTGGACCAGCAAGAAAAATCATCGATCGATTGCTGACTGGAGTTAATCTATTTAACTCCAGACTTGGTTCAAATCTTCCAGAAGTGCTCGATAGTTAATAAATACCTTCCTAAGTCTTAAAATTTTTACAAAACCTTTAAAACAGCCTTATTTTTTAATTACAAACATTGATTAACATAAACAAAATTATTTTTTTTATTGAAAATTTTATTTTTTATAAAATTTTTCTCTACTATTTTATTTTTGTAAGGACCGGCATACAGGGTCTGGTTACAATATGTACAAAAAAACATAAAAACAATGCATTAATACCTGGACAGATACAAATACACACCTAACACAGCTTTATGTTTGATGCAAATAATAAATTAATTAATTAAAAATACAAGACACACACTAAGCAGAATTGAACCAGAGGAGGAAGAAAAGCAGACAGCCTGAGAAAACTGATGAAAGGTACAATCGGCATCCTAAAGTGTTCTGCAAAAATTAAAAGAATAAGTGGTTTAATATCAACATTACATCACACACACTGATTAGTCTCTAATTCTTCTACCATCTCTGATAATCCAGCTTTAATCTGTGAAATGCGCAAGGAATGCAAATAAGTCTAACTTACAGACAAAATTTGTTATACTTCTGTTATAACTGATAAACTGAAAGAAACTTCAAAGAGTTACAATTTAATAATACAAATAATTCACTCTCACGTTTATTCTTCAATTTAATTTCATTCTCATCTTCTTACAGACTGAAAAATACCTTGAGTTTTTTCATTGTCATTAAATTATTGACAAAAGGTTTGATAACTGCAAGTTCTTCAATTGATAAAATGTTTATTCCTGTAAAAAATATCCACTTTCAAAATTCATATACCGTAGCAAAATGCTGCATGTTTTGTCACAGAGTACTCTGGCCATTTAAACAATTTTACCAAGCAGCTCCTGAAAAACAGTGATTGTTTTATTTTTAGAAGTCAAGAATAATACTTGTTTAATTGGCTCAGCTTCTGTAACTGAGTAACAGAAGCTGACAAACAGTAACAAGTAAAAAATTTACTTGTTTCTGTTTGTGGTAGACATGGGCTACTTTGTAACATTAATGTTTTATCTTGTATCTTCAACAAGGTAGACAGAAGTTGCGCGTCTTAGCACCCTGGTGTGTGTGTCCATTGTCCAGGTTGCAGTACAGAATGAACGCCATTTCTTGTGGTGCAGCGAGGTCATGGTTTGCACCACAAGGGGATTAGGATGCAGGTCCTCTTTGCATGATAGGGCAGGCAAGTAAGGACTTGCGTTGTGTGTTGGACTGCTCCAGGCTGACTCCATGCCTGAGGTGCAGCTCTATGGCTCCCTTAAGGATTCATTTCCAAGTGAGTAGAGTCGTGCTGGCGTGGTTGATTGCTCTGGCTGCTGTAAGACATGACATTCCTCAGATTCATGACCTGCCATGCAGAAATGCAGATAGTTCCCTCAAAAAGACACTTGCATATTTTGTGCTTTCCCATGCCTGGGCAACAGCGCAACACAGTTGACTCAAGCTCTTGCTGTTCTGTCTGTTGATAAATCTTGATTCTAGCGAAGTGTGCAGAAGCCACTGCCATGAAATGTCATCTGCCTTGTGCCAGGGAACAGATCATGGGAGGTTAAGAAGGTGAAGGTCAATTCATTCAAGGTTCAAAGGTTCATGTAAAGAATGGTTTATGGTGGAGTGTCAGCTAGTGGCCGAGAGTGGTGCATTGTCCACACTGTTTAGCTGATGGATATGGGAAGTAGGACATCCCAGCCATTTTGAACAAATTAGTTGCCAGAGATTAGATAAAATTTCCAGAGAGAGGAACCAGAGCTTATGGTTTTGGAATACTGCCAGCCTACGCTTGTTGGTGACTGACAGGAGATGCCACCTACTGGTACCTGCATAAATAATATTGCTGCCCGTAAAAATACCATACATAGTGATACTTGATTAGGACTGCCAGGCAGCTGTTCCATGAAAACATGGGGAAAATTTTGATCTTGATGTTAGTCCAGTCAAATATACATTGAAGTTGAGTCTCCAGTTTGTAGAATGATGAGGTACTTCACAAATTCAATCCATTGAATGGATCTCCCCTCAAAGGAGAGGGATTGGTATGCTGAAGTGTAAGACAGATTGCTTCGGACTTATCTTACACAGTCAGTCTGGAATATTGACCAGCTGGCATTACAGTATTACTCTCGCCTGCTGTGGGGACAAGGAGCTATAATGATGGAACATCATGTCATCAGCAAAGAGGGATAGCAGAACTCCAGGCAGGCCTTTCAAGTACACGAGGTTCAGAATTGGAGGAGAACAGATCCTTGAGGAATGCCTGTGACAATGGGGTGAACCCAAGAACACCCTGAAGGTTTGGTTGATTAAATACGACCATATAACATTATTCGGAGGTGCAGATGTACAGGCCAGTTTGTGAGCAGACCTTTGTGCCAGACTTTGCTCACATCCCACAAGACAGAGCCTCTCAACTAATGCCTATTAGTGGACTCTTTTATAACTGCATAACACAAACTGGGTAATGACCCTCTTTTGCTATAAAGTAATTGAGTGCCTCTACCAACAGTGTTGTTTGACATTGCTGGTAAGAGAGATATCGAAAGGTAGCTTCCAGGAATCACTTTCCTGGCACCATAGACTCTTGATGTTTATAACTTTAGGCCTACAATATTCAAGACTACCTGCTTCATGTTCTACTTGACGCCACATGTTTAAAATCATATGTATATCCATACGGGTAAAATTCACTTCACATTTAGATGAAACATGGGTTAACAGTAATATAACTGTAGATAAATGTTGGCAGTCAAATGAAGTTTTCATCGTGTTGAGTATGGGTAAAGAGGCAAGTATGGGTATTAACAGCTACTAATCCATATCAACAAAATACACAAAACCATAACCTTCACTGCTGAATATGAAAACAACAATAGCATAAACTTCCTAGATCTCTTCATTACAAAACTAGAACACAGACAAATTCATTATGTATAGACAACCACTAGAACTGACACACTGATATATAACTACTCCAGTCACCCAATACAACACAAACTATCTGCCTTCAGAACCATGGTACACAGACTAAACAACATTCCACTAGCTGAAAGAGACTACCAAGATGAATTAAACACAATCAGATATCTATCAGAAGCCAACGGATACAATAAAATAATAATATAACACTACCGACTTGGAACACGTTTTTTTTCCTTGTTATGGCCAGACTCAGGCTGTTCTGGGGGCAAGCCCCCTTCAGCTGTGTGGGTAGGAGTGTTGGTTGGTTGGGTTTGCATGCCAGCACAGACCACCTGTTGAGAAGGTGGAGGTACCTGAATGTAAAGAGAGTGTGTCTGAGTTGGTGAAGGTGTGGCAGCCTCTAGGAGAGTGTGAGGGAGGGTTTAGTGCCATACTTAAAGACATATGCAGCCAGAGACGAGCAGCATGTGATGCTAAAGATGGCAGGAAGCATCGTAATAGTGTCAAGGGATCGGCGTGGGACAGGTTTTCTAGGTTTTATAATGGGTATTTATGTTTTGTGGGAATTAAGTTATTTTATTTTATTTTATTATTGCGTAGTTGGAGTAGATGATGCTTGTGGACAGGGCAAAGGAGTTGTGTACAGTTTAATTTAATTTATTTTATTCATTGGGGTGAAGCCACTTTTGCTCATTAGTCGGGTCCTGGAACTTTGTGTTCTGGGGACTTTGTGTGACAGGTCCAGGGACTTTGTGTTCCGAGTTGGAAGTGTTATACTTATAATTAGTTAATCAACGGACATGTCATGGACAACAAAATCCAAGAATAAAATAATAATTAATAAACTCCTACATAAAACAAACAACAGATAAAGACAGAAAACAACAATTCATAACACTAACATATATCAGTAACAACAATGAAAAATAGTCTGCAAATTTAAAAAGCAGGATACAGAAACCCATACAGAACTACAAACAAATCAGAACACACAAACAACAAAACAAATTTCGATTACCTGTGAGAAGAATGTGAGCTGTATGTTTCAGTTTTGAAAATGTTATAATGTGAATTGGTATTACTCAATCGCCTTGCTTGTTTCACTATTACACTCTGTGCTCTCTCTCTCTCTCTCTCTCTCTCTCTCTCTCTCTCTCTCTCTCTATCTCTCTCTCACTGTTTCCATTCCCTTCAGGCACAGAGCCCAGTCCAACGCAGTATATGAATTGGGTTTTACAGAACAAAGTAGGCCTCCTAATAAAAAATATTTTCCTATTATAACTATCAGAAATATATCTGTTAAAAGCATCAAATTTATTATATCTTAATACAAACTATTTTTTTCTTCTTCACCAATGCTGAAAGAAAAAGAGCATTACCTTATTCACAAAAATCTACATTTCTTTTCTGCAGCTTGGTTTATTTTTTTTCTGGAATATATGTTCTATTCTTTTGTTTGTTTACTTGTATTTCATTCTTTTGTTACTTGTTTTTGTTTAATTGTGTATTTCTTTCAGTGGAAGGATCTGTAAAAATAAAAAGTACATCAGTAAATCTTCAGTTGTTTGGTTAATCTTTCTGCTTTCCTGTCTGCTGTCACTATAAATTTTGAATTTCAGTTCCAAGTGAGATTGATTTACATCATTCTCTGAATTAGTGTGGTGTTGCTCGGATAGGTAATATTTTATAAACTCCATTACATTGTCTCTTCTTTCGCAGTAATTCATGTACGTATCCATAATTCATTTACAAAAACTGTTTCATCAGTAGACCAATGCTTTTCCGGAATATTTTGCAATTTCTTTTTAGCAGGATTTATTTTTTGGATACACTATCATTCTATAATTTTCTTTCATCTTTATTAACAGCCTATGTAATTTTCCCATGTTTTGCTTTTTAATGAAAAGCGCTTTTTACTGACAACAAAGTTCGGGCTAATAGAAGATTCTGGAATTTAGTGGTTGTGAATATCATTAGAGCCTATTGAGATCTGTCCTCAAAAAATTTAATCTTCATTTAACCTAACGTTTTTGAAATATATGGCCCTTGTCTTTTTTTTAAGTAATGTAAAATCTGTATCTTTAATTTTAGTGAGGTGAAATGTCTTTTTCATTGGAACTTTTTACCTCCATCACAGGCCTTGCTCATGGCTATTATTTAATTTGATATTGTGAAGTTATCATTACTTCTTTGAAAAAGTTTCAATACTAGCCTACATGCCCACAAAATTTTTAAATTATGTATTCCTTACTAACAAGACACAGCCAGAAAGGCTTGAAATATAGGTTCCTTTAACAGTAAATGATTCAGTTTGTGTTACTGTTAGTTTGTATTATAGGCCTACACAGATGTATATAACTTTCAAATAAAAATTCTTCCACCATCCTGCGTGAACTACCTATCAGTAATCAGTACACTTGCGTACTGACTAGAGGTGGGACTGTGATTGTAATCACTGCTTCTAAGAACACTGCTCCGTGGGTAGAGCAGTGAGCAGCTGTGATTGCTCTGTAAAGTTCCTGCTCTTGTCGCACTAGCGCTACTAACTATATGTATATTTTCAAATTGTCTTTTCGATATAAAAAATTTAATTTATAATAAAATTGAATACAAGCAATTTATTTAGATAAATATGACTTTGATAAATTACAGATGACTAATACTTTAACTTTTTAAATTATTTATATTTATTTATTTATTTTAACGCAACTAATAAATATCTATTTCGTTTTATTTAAAAGTGTTACCAATTTTTCAACGTTTGGAAATGAATTATTTGCTTTCTTTTATAATCTGCAATTTTATTTTTATAACAATGTGTCTAAAATTCATGTAATCGGAAAAAATAATAATAATAATTGAACTTAATTTTTTTTTGTAACGCAAAATCATTTTTCAAACTATTACCTAAAAAACTGACATAAACAGTGATTACATCACTGCTACTTTTAAAGTTGCTCTGTGATCACTGCTCTCACAAAAGAGCAGGTAAGCCCATCCCTAGTACTGACAGAATAGAAGTAGGCCTACACACAAAGCATGACATAAAAAAATTAGAAAAATGTTAATATTTTCATTTGTCAAACATGCAAACTAAAGGTATTGACGTATTTATGATCAGACTGACATAGAGAAAAGTTGTTTCATCAGTTCTTAAAATTAGGAAAAAACGTTTGTAGGAATGCTGTTTTGTAACAAGGCCTATTATCTGCAAAGTTACTTTTATATATTTCTGCCTGTCTTTCGCCTTTAGCGGGCTTTAGTAATTGACATCTGTTTTTCAGTAATTCCTCCAGAATACGCCACCTACCTGTTAACAAAGGAATTTCCAATGCTTCCTTGATAATTCATATACCACTTTTCTTTTATTCATAGTCTTGTAAAACGTTCAATTGATGTCAAAATTAGAATAATAAATATAATTTAATAACATTTTAAAAAATTATATGAAAATAATTTCATCGTATATACTTAAATTATGTATATTCTTGTTTATTCATATCAATTATAAACGCGTATATTATCTTTTGTTGCTGTTAAACAGTAAAAACACGCAATGTATGCGCAACGTGTACGAGGATAAAAATGATTAAACCGCCTTAATAAACATTAAATTTAACACCTTAATTTTAAAAAAGACTCCAGTCCCGCTGTTGTTATAGTGGCTGTGGCAAGTCTTCCCGTTGTGTATGTAAGGTGTTTGGTGTTGGGTGTTCAGTTTTTTGTGTAGTTTTATACTTTTTGTTATTAAGTACGGGAGAAGTAATTACTGAAACGTGTATTTGTATCAGTTTTCTAGTAGTTTTAATCTAAAAGTATGTGTGATCATCAATCTATTCACCTGTTTCTTTGATGGCTACGTGTAATGTAAGATGGCTTATGTTAATTTGGTTATTAAGTTGTATGCAAGTATTTTTTTTATAGTGAATCATATTAAGTAGTGGTCAAGCATTTGTTATTAATTTATTGTTGTAGGAATTTTAGACGTTTAAAGTTGTAAAAATAATAATATGAAATGGTGCTAGAATGACACAAATAAAACAAAAAATTCTCAGTTTTTTCTTGAAATTAAGTTTATACAGATCATGTATTTATCAACAGTAAAATATTTTAATGGTAAAATTTGATATTTTGCATTTAAGCCATGTTGAAACCAGTAATTTATATAAGCATTATGAGATTCACACATTTTTCAGGTTGCAGAGTAGAGTCTATTTAAAATAGTTCTTTTTGTTACAGGAACCCTGATAATTGACTTGAGTAGGTAGGATACTTTACATCATTAAAGAAATAATGCTTAAAAAAAATAGCAGTTTACTAAAGTAATTGGATTTTATAAAATTAGCAATTTAAGTTAAACTTAGTCAGCAAATGGTTACAAGTTTTGGTATTTATGTCAGCAAATTATGTTTTATTATACATGCTACAAAGCATAATTCTTGTATATTGAATTTTCTTTTAATCGCTTACGCATTCCTGTGCCAAGATATCTATAGTTGCATGGCATTCTGATTCTGGATAATAGTTGTAGAAGGGTTACAAAATATATTAATATGATAATTTGACTGGTAGAAAACAAAAATACTTTTAAGAATGTTATGTTAAAAAATAAGTGTCTGTTAATGCCAGACTTCATGTACCATTTCTTAATAACCTTATGTGAAAATACTTTAGTGCAATAAGGATCCGGATTTTGATATGTTGTGCAAACATATCATGAAAAGAATACCATGTGTGTATAGTATACCACATTTATAAATTTAATGACATTGATGTTGGACAGTGTAGGAACATAGTTACACACATCATGTCAAGAATTAGTGTTGGTATGTGAATTGTAAGTTGTGTGTGTTTTTTTTTACTTAAAATTCTGGCACGATAGGTGTAAAAAATATTTGATAGATAATTTGTGTTATTGCAGAATGGTCCATTTTATTAGAATACCGCTTCATAATTTTGATGATTTTAAACAGTGGTGAATGGCTTTATTTTAAATGAAGTATAAATAATATGGACACTTCTCCTGAGGTGGTAGATGAAAGAAATCAAGAACACAATGAATGCTATCAAAGTTTGCCTCATGCAATGGCATTTACAGTTCATTTTGACTCAGACAAACAATCCGGTACAACAGACGGTTACAACAAGTTCACACGAAGACATGTTAGAAATCTTTCACTGCCAATTCCTAAAGTATATGAGAATAAGGTAAGTTGGTAAAAAGTAACAATAATACATTGAATATGGTACTTGTCTAGATAACCAGCACCAGCTCTTACAATAAATGAAATTTTTTTAATCAGATACATCAACATGTAAACTAAATATATATATATTTACATTTGTGACAATACAATAGAGACAAAATATTATTTTAAAATGAAAACTATAAGTTTAATAATGTATTTTAAGAACATAGACGTGAAGTTGTTAAGATAACAGGCGCCACGAGTATGTTTCTGTTTTGGCTATTCTATTATGGTTCAGGTTGTTGGTTGTTGCCACATTATGGTCACTTGTTTGATACATTGATAATTATACGGATGTGTTTCCTTTGTTTACGTTTTCCATTATGAATATTTGGGATCTTTGTATTAACAAAAAAACGTGTGATTATGTTGTCTTGATTGTTCATCTCTTCTTTCACAGCACTATCACTTTACTAATAATGAACTTTATCTTGTGAAAAACTTACTTTTTTTGTCGGACGCGTTTCGGCTTAAGTATCCGCCTTCTTCAGCTTTTAGTCAGACTGCCATCATTTCGTAACGGTTTTTGTGTGGAAGGTGTAGTGGGGGTGGTGTGTGGAGGAAGGGGATTGGTGCAGGGATTCAACTTGATGTTTGTTTTTTGTAAAATTGTGTCAAAAAGTGTATGTGATTTATATTGTAATTGATCGTTGAGTATTTGTTTGGTTGTGTTGTGTGGTGTTTATATATTTCGTATTGTTCAGTTGTGTTGAGTTTTCGGCCTTTAGGTAAGTAATGTAAAATTTCGAGATTGGTGTCTATGTTGGTGTAACTGTGGTTTTCTGTGTGTATGTGTGTGGCAAATGCGGAGTGTATATTGTTGTTGGTTAGAGCTTTTAAATGTTCAGAATAACGGGATGAAAAAGATCTTCCTGTCTGGCCGATGTAGAAACTATTGCAGTCATTACATTTTAATTTGTAAACACCTGTTTTGTTATATTTGTCTATGTCTGTGTTTGTATTATTGATGTGTTTTGTAATGGTATTGGTTGTTCTGTATGCTATATTTGTATTTGTGTTTTCTGAATGTGTTGGCGATTTTGTGTGTGTAGGAGTTGTGGTATGTGAGTGTGATGTATTTATTGTGTTGTGTGCTGATGGTATTTTGTGTTTTGTTGTTTTTGTTTTTGATGCGTTTGTGTAGTGTGTTTATTAAATTAGGGTTGTAACCGTTTTTGATTGCTATGTATTTAATTGTGTTGAGTTCGTCGGTGTAATCTTGTTTATTTAAGGGTATTTTAAGTTAGTCTATGGAGCATATGGTTGAAGGCCGCATGTTTATGTTGTGTTGGGTGGTTTGATGTGTTGTGTATAACCATGTCAGTTGTGGTTGGTTTCCTGTATATTTTGTATGTGTGTGTGTTGTTAGTTTTGTTAATTGTTAGGTCTAGAAAATTTATACTATTGTTTTGTTCAATTTCCAGTGTAAATTTTAATTTGTGGTGTATAGTGTTTATGTATTTGTGGAAGTTTTCAACTTGTCTTGTGTTGAAAACTTCCACAAATACATAAACACTATACACCACAAATTAAAATTTACACTGGAAATTGAACAAAACAATAGTATAAATTTTCTAGACCTAACAATTAACAAAACTAACAACACACACACATACAAAATATACAGGAAACCAACCACAACTGACATGGTTATACACAACACATCAAACCACCCAACACAACATAAACATGCGGCCTTCAACCATATGCTCCATAGACTAACTAAAATACCCTTAAATAAACAAGATTACACCGACGAACTCAACACAATTAAATACATAGCAATCAAAAACGGTTACAACCCTAATTTAATAAACACACTACACAAACGCATCAAAAACAAAAACAACAAAACACAAAATACCATCAGCACACAACACAATAAATACATCACACTCACATACCACAACTCCTACACACACAAAATCGCCAACACATTCAGAAAACACAAATACAAATATAGCATACAGAACAACCAATACCATTACAAAACACATCAATAATACAAACACAGACATAGACAAATATAACAAAACAGGTGTTTACAAATTAAAATGTAATGACTGCAATAGTTTCTACATCGGCCAGACAGGAAGATCTTTTTCATCCCGTTATTCTGAACATTTAAAAGCTCTAACCAACAACAATATACACTCCGCATTTGCCACACACATACACACAGAAAACCACAGTTACACCAACATAGACACCAATCTCGAAATTTTACATTACTTACCTAAAGGCCGAAAACTCAACACAACTGAACAATACGAAATATATAAACACCACACAACACAACCAAACAACATACTCAACGATCAATTACAATATAAATCACATACACTTTTTGACACAATTTTACAAAAAACAAACATCAAGTTGAATCCCTGCACCAATCCCCTTCCTCCACACACCACCCCCACTACACCTTCCACACAAAAACCGTTACGAAATGATGGCAGTCTGACTAAAAGCTGAAGAAGGCGGATACTTAAGCCGAAACGCGTCCGACGAAAAAAGTAAGTTTTTCACAAGATAAAGTTCATTATTAGTAAAGTGTGATTATGTTCTCAGTCATGGAACTCTGCTTACCCACTAAATTGTTGGAACAGGCTCAACATGGTTTTATACCAGACGATATAGTGTGCAGTGTAATAAAACGTCTTGTTATTGTGAAGTCAATGTATGAGTTAAAACTTGGTTAGAATTATTAAATCATACTTTCGTGGCCATGATATGATTCCTTTATTTGGTAAAGTGGTGGGAACAAGAGCTACATTTGGCGCATTTAACAATTATCAAATGGTGTTATAAATATGTTACTACCTTCAAGTTAGTACTGCAATGTTGTACAACTAAGTATGATTAGCTTAGGTTGGGTTGGATTAGATTTCAGTCTTACTTAATGTTAAAACTATTTAAAAATACTGGATTGTAAGTGCAAACCCTTATGTTTGCTAATTTAGAAATAGAGCAGTGAATAGACAGGTGGCACCAGTTGTCTACCTTGGAATACAAATAGTGTTTGTAAGCTTTATAAGTTAGAAAGTTGTTACTAGTTGCTAAAGCCATATAATACTTTTGGGATGTATTGTTGTCCGTACCATCAATATGTAGTTAATATGTCTACACTATAATATCATAAATATAATTTTTATATTTTCCTAATTACAGGTCTTGCCTAATTTATAACAAGCGTACACAGTCATAACACAGTAATGTACGTAATCTGATCCATCCACTGTATACTATACTTATACAACACTAAACTTTTACTTTAAGCATCCATTAATTAAACAAACATTAAATTCTGTTATTACAAATCGCCTATGGTGCATACTGTCATCTATGAAATCATGTCTAATGTAGTATATTGTTCTGTATTGCATTACACCTACAGTATTATGCAGTAAGTACGTAATACAGTAAAACTTGTAGAAATTGTAATTGGGAGGATCCAAAGTTGTTTTCCAACAAGGCTCTGCATTATAAAAAAGTGCTATCTTAATCAAATTCTGCATAGTAAATTGTACAGTACTTTGTTTCTATTCCATTACATACTTTTAGTTGTCATATGATCACAGATAAATGTTTCGTCTTACCTTTTTTAAATGACTTTATATATCTTAAGTTAAAAACATTTATTACTATTTGTTGCCACACTGTAAACACAGATAAAATACTAAGTAATAGTTCATTGTGTAACTTAAATTTTTTTCTCCATGGCTAAAAAAACACTTCTTAATTATTGTGCCTTTCTTGATACAGTCTTTTGCACTGTATATTAGTTCCAGAAGCATAGCCAGTTCACGTGTCCATACTTTAGATAGAATTTCCTATACAGGTAGTCCCCGTTATACGCGGTAGATGCGTTCCGGCAAAGTGCCGTGTAAAGCAAAACCGCGTATAACGGGGACTATTTATAGACTGGCTCGATAGCGGCAAATAAATGTCATACAGCTTAGTATTGATATTGATCAAGTAGGCTTACGTTAAAAAGGATTTTAGTAATTAAAACAAACGGTTTTGTTATTGAAATTAATTTTATTTATTGACGAAATACACAACAAAATCAGTATAAACAATACAGCAAATGAAAAATTTGTATAGTATCACACATATAAATTGAGTAAATTATGTTAAATAAAGGTACAGTAAGAGGTTATAAAAATAAAAAAGTTATACAGTACAATATTTTGAAAGAAATAGTTTTTTACTTACATTTAAGATTATTACTCGTGACCAACATTTTCTGTAGACTCAGAAGAGCTTGTTTCCTGTTCATTTGACACAACACTGCTTTGTGAAAAAAAGTTTTTTATGGACAGTTGAGTTGAGGATTTTAACTTCGAGTTATACAGTTCACGGTAGCACTTTATAACATGTTCAACTTCTCTTTTAACTTTTCCACTTCTTGTTTCATCGGGATCATTGTTCTCAAAGTAGCTTAAAGCATTATTGATCATTTGGAAAGCCTCTGACATCCCTTTACCGGTTAACACTTTAACACATTCAGGTTCTTCATCTTCCTCGGACACTTCCACACAATTTTCGTCTTCCATGAACAGCAGGTCCTCGTTGCTCAGATCATCTTCTTCTTGTAGAAGCGCAGAAACATCTTCCTCGTCAACATCAGTGAATCCAATTTGGTGAGTCAAGTTCACTATTTCTTTGGTCGTTTGAGAGACACCATCAATTTCTTCACTGTTGTTGATTGATTCCACCGTAACCTGAGGCCATACTTTTTTCCACACCCTGTTCATACAGTGAAGTGTCAGTCCTTTCCAACATTTATCTATAATTTCAATAGCCATCTTAATATTGAACTGTTTCCAGAATTCTTTAATTGAAAGCTGGTCATTAGCATCACATGAGTTTATGAGTTGTGAGAGTGTCTCCTGAAGGTAGTTGGCTTTGAACGCTGAAATTACGCCTTGGTCCATAGGCTGCAATATGGAAGTAGTGTTAGGGGGAAGAAACACAACCTTGATGCTTTCATTCACCTCACATATTTCTGAGGGATGGCTCGACACATTATCCAAAAGAATCAAAACCTTAAACTCAATGTTTTCCTTTTCACAGTAGCGTTTTAGTTCCTCTTGAAGCTCTTGTTAAACATAATCATAAAATATTTTTCCTGTCATCCAACCTTTCTTACTAGATTTCCAAACCACAGGCAGTTTACTTTTATCGTAACCTTTAAGTGCTCTGGGGGGTTCTGATTGATAAATCATCAATGGTTTTAATTTGCAATCACCAAAGGCGTTGCCCCCAAAAAGCAATGTGCAACGGTCTTTAGCAGCTTTGAAACCAGGTGCAGTTTTTTCTTCAATAGAAATAAAAGTTCTGCTTGGCATTCTTTTCCAAGATAGGCCAGTCTTGTCTAAATTGAAAACTTGCTTTGCCATATAAGCACCTTCTGCAATAATATTTTTAAATGTAGTTTCTCTGAATTCATCAGCTCCTTCATTATCAGCAGAAGCAACCTCGCCCATAACTTTTAATCTGTGAAAAGCGTTGCGAGCCTTAAAACGGTTGAACCAACCTCTACTAGCGTTAAATGTTGGTGAATTTTCATTGTCTTGTGTTAATTCTGCATAAAGATTTTTAGCTTTTTCTTGAATGATTGCCATAGAAATAGGCACATTCCGCTGGTTGTGGAGTTCAATCCAGGTAGACAAAAGCTTTTCCATTTTTTCCATTGCATCTGATCTCGATGTAGCTACTCTTGCGACACTTAAATTCGTACAAGATTCAACACTTTTACGAATTGCGTCTGCGTTCGATCGGATTGTCCTTATAGAGAACTCTGGAAGACCCATTACTCGCTGAATATCGACAACACGTTCGCCTTTATCGATACGTTTTAAAACTTCCAGTTTAATCTCCAATGAAAGAGAATTTCTTGCACGTTTTTTAGTACTCGCACTTGAATGTTCCTTGTGTTTTTGTGACTTTTTCAATAACTCGACAACACTGAACGAAATGTCACACTCACCACTCAATGAAACGTGAACAGGAAATAATTGCTTGACGAGGTACACAGCGCAGTGCTACTGACAGCGATCGATAGCGAGAGGTGACTGACTACATTGTTGTAAAAATAGACAAACACAGGCAATGACAGAGCAAGTAGGAGTGGGGAGAGGCAAGCGGTATGAGACCACTGACCTGGAGGAGAGAGAACAGCACGTCACCGCCCCTCCATTACTAACTGTACACTTCAAACAATCACCGCTTTGGCGCAACTCAACTCAAATACAAACCCTTCAAAGAATTTTTTTTTTTTAAACCGCGTAAAAGCGAAATCGCGTAAAGCGGGACACGTATAACGGGGACTGCCTGTACTTTGTTTTTTTTTTAGTAACTTCTTTACCTTGTTTGTACTCTTCTCATTATTGAGTATTGTCAGAAGATCCATTGCCGATTCAGAGTTTAGTGACTGGTCACACTACAAATGCACTTTCCTGATTGTGTGATTTTTTTTGTTTAGCTGATCTGCATAGTCCTCCTGTATTTTCATTTGCAACATTTAGCACATTGGTATCGTCACCTTCTGTTTTTACGAAGCACTTACTGGTAGTGATATCCCTGTTCTGTTTGACTGCCTAACTGTTCCAGTTGACATCTTCAAGAATCAAAATAGTTTACACCAAAGAATATTTGTTAAAGTGCCATTCTCATTTCAAATCAGTTATCATGTTCTGCACAACTATATAGTGCAGTTTGAATATTGTAATGTGATTAATATTTCATTTATTTTTTTTTGAATTTTTTGGGTATTGCGAGGGAAGTACACCAGCAATTAGAGCCCGTCAAAAGTGACACATGTTAGCTTTGTTCGAGGGAGGGTGACAAAATGGAACAAACCTTTCCTTTCCATTAAGACGTCGTAAAAACTATTCACGAGCAATGAGCTGTACGGCACATGTTGCAGCGAACTGGACCATGTGTGGGAATGCTTGACTCCACAATTAGGACAAAAGAAGACTACCCTAACATCTGTCCAGTAGCGAGAAAAACACAGAGCCAACGGCGAGAGTATTGTTCAAAACCATGTGTGCGACTTCTCAAAGACAATGGTCTATGCACGGACAATGGGACAGGTAACTAAGTGACGCTAGTGGAGAGCACAGCTGTTATGCCGCCTGTAAGTCAACGAAGGAAGTCGTCAGCGTACCAACAATAAGGGAATTCGACACGCTACACCAAAAGTAGCAGATGTGATTTTGAAACGAGGCCTTAGCACGGATTCCAGGAACAGGGCAACGGACGTAAGACAGCGACTCATCCAGTCCACGTGGACTATGTCAAATTCAAGTTGAGAAAGCCAACCAGCCAATGAGGAACGAGAATTTCGAAGGGAACTCCTGTAGGGGATGGTTCAGAGAGAAGCTTGAGACCAGAGAGCGAATCTCGTGTATGAACGTCCCTCTCCAAACGGCACTGGGTGGAGAATTCGTTAGAAATACAGACTGGAGGCGAGAGGACACAGGGAGGTCCATGGAATAAACCTATCAAAAACGATTTGGTGGGAAGCTGAGTGGGAACATGAGAAGGAATAAAAACCGTTTACACAGGGGGACGCGCTCTCAGTGTACTACAATCTTTGCCTCAGTTTATTACAATTTTTCTCTCAGTTTACTAAAATTCTTAACTCAGTTTATTCAGAGTTTCGATCAGTCTATTTGAACTTGTATTTCAGTTTCATAATAGTTCAATTATAAGAACTTAATGCAGTGTATAAGTTATAACGTATTTCGGTAGAGACGATTAAGACATTATTACGACTAAATGGAAATGCGCGAATAAGACTCAGAACGCAAAACGGAACAGTAGTTTTCGCGATGAAGCGCGAGTAACAATCTTTATAAATTCCATGTAATACACCGTCATAAAGATACTGACATTTTGCAGTGACATTCTCGAACCATTACAGAAAAGTAGTGATACTACAACGTTTCGTAATTAACTCAAGTAAATAGAATTGTGAACAAGTGCCTAATGAACTTGAAAACAATCTAGGCGCCGAAAAGAGTGGTCGTGCGATATGGAAAACTATTAGAAGCATACGGTATCGAACTGTGAACCACGTAAATAGATCCTCGTGGATAAACGAAGCCGACCGATTACAAGTACAATGCCACGACTTGTATTATAATAATCTCAAAAGCTCAAAGTGACTGTCGCGGTGTGCGGAAGTGTGTTCGCGAACGAGTGCTATATGGATTAACCTCACTCATCAACGCAGGGATACATCATGGGAGCGATACATCACGGCAGAACGAGTAAAGTACAAAACTAATCTCTTCTTATAATTAGTAATTTATCAAATACCACTGACCTGACACTTAGAACCAAACCACCTGAGAAAAGTATATAAGTATGAGTCAGATATAGGTAGGGAATATTATGTTCTAGAATATTGTACATGTCCTTTTGTTAATATATTTTGTAACTATGTATGTATTTTGATGTGTCTGTTGCAGGAACAGGATTTTAGCTAGGTATATGATTGATATGTGTATTGTTAATAATGATTATTTCTTGCATATGAATGTTTAATGTGTTTTAACATAAAATAATTAATACAAATTATGAGCATACCACATTGTTAGTTAGTAACGTCATTACGGACGGAGAAGCGTCTACATTTGATTGTTCACTTAATTATTTAAATTTGTTTATTTAATTATTTAAATGTGGCATAGAATTTTATTGTTTTGTTGAAGGTTTGTAAGTGCTCTTAAATTAATGTTATGACATGAATAAGAATGAAATAGGATTTTAATAAACGTAAGTTAGAATGGATTCGTTAGTATTCTATTGATTTATGTAAAAACCTGACTCACAACTTAACCTTTCACTGAACAGTATCTATAATTTATAATTCAATTTAACGATTATCAAATAAATTACTCAGAAAGATACACAGAATCTAGTTTGGAAGACAAAGTCGGAAGTAATTTCATATGTAACAAGCTTGAGTGTGAATAATTAATTAACTCTAATTCAATTCATACAATTATTTATTATTTAAATGAATGAATTTGTTAACATTGTGTATGGCAGTTCAACACATGGCATTAACCATATTGTATATGATTACCCAAACTCGGAGTTAGATACATTTTGATCACGACTCTATTAAAGAGATAATTCAATTAATTTATGCAATAAAAGTACTACAAAAAAATAACAATGGATATATGAAAGCAATAAAATCAACACATCATTAACTCTAAAAGATTCAACATAGTTCGTACAGATATCACCTTTATAAACACAAATAAATTTATAATTGGATTAATTAATCTATGCATATAATTAGCATAGATATTATCATCGTATATGGCGTCCAACTACGGGGCTAGATACATGTAAGTATGACAAAGTTCGTACCGGCAACACTTTCATAAATACAGATCAGTTTTATATAATTAATGAATTAATTAATTTATGCAAATAAATTTGCATAAACATATTGTTGTATATGGCTTCCCAACGAGGGGCAGTGGAAAACCGATTCTAGTAGAACAAAGATAATTAATTAATATATGCAAATAAATTTGCATAAATATATCGTTGTAATATGTAATTCACACCTTGATTCATAGTCTGTACAATGCTAATTAAATGTAGGGAAGTCATGTAAGCTTCACTTTAGAAAGTGTGGTGTTTTGGTGGGATGTAGCATTATCCAAAAAGAGGGTTATGTTTTCGTTTTCCTTCTATAGTTTGTCATTTAATGGATTCAGCCAGTCCTCCATAATTCAGCAAGTTTTCAAAGTTTTCTATTTGTTTTGCCGTAAGCCTACAACAGAATACCTATTAATGTGTAGGTATTTAAATATCTTGTTTTCGCATACTTTCCAGGAACTAAAAATTTTCTATTCCCGTGTCATGTTTCCACACATCTTTCTTTAGCAATTTTAACCCCCTCCCGCAGTAACAGTAAAACAAGCAGAAAATAATCCTGTGTTATCATCACTGAATATAATCTGTGCCTGTAGTCTGATATTAAATTGAGCAATTTATTCTCTACTTTGGTCACTGCACTCTCGCTGACTTTTGATTCATCGCACACTTTACTTCAGACATTGTTATGCTGGTATCAGAGGTGTTATACTGTCCAGAAGATCATATTTTTTTTTTTTAATTTACTGTCTCATAAATTTCAATCTTTTCTCACTTTTAAAAAGATTCAAAATTTCTCCACGGAGAGTTTGTCTTTCTCATTAACTTTGATAATTTTTATGTTGTGACTGAGTGATAATGATACATAGTGTTTAGCCACAACTCTCACTTTAACACTAGTGACATATTATAATCTATTATCACCATACGATACTGTACTGTGGTTTAGAGAAATTTACTTTTCTCAGCCTGTATGTTTTAGTGGCATCATTGAATGTTGCTTGATTACTAAAGTGTAAACAGATTTGTATAAATGTCGATTGTATTCACTAACTTAGTTAACACATACAAAGAGTTAAATGTTTAGGCTATATTGTGAGCCGTTTGTGTGATGTTTTCTGACAGCTCAGCACCATTATATGCGTTATGTAGCATAAGTTTAGGTTTGTAACAGTAAAAATTTGGAAAATGTGAAATTGAAAAACTGAATTTGCATATTTTGTGAATTTATTTTCTTAAAGTAGGCATTCCGTTTGCATTCTGAGCAAATTCCACATGGACCATTAGACGTCTCCATATTTATTGAGACACCTCAGTAGCACCTTTTCACATCTGTAGCAGCAGCAGTAGCATTTAAAGTTCATTGTCATTTAGCACAGTTTCAGTATCTGTCATTTAACATAATTTTTGTGCTTTCCATTTATCTAGTCTTGTATTTCTTTGGAATTTAATTTTTTGCCTTGACTGAATTTGTTAACAGATTGTGGTAGCCTAACAACATTTTTCTGCTTTCTGTGTCTTTTATTGTATAAGTTTCACTATCTGAGAAGTCAGTCTGTCACTGATTGAGTTTTAGGATGATAGAATCTTAAGTTGTAATTCAAGCTTACATTACTAGGATGAAAATACAAGTGCTGTAATTTTTTATATTATAGTAGTGTTGTCTTTAATATATTGATTCATATCAGATTAGTGGATTTTGGGAGAGTGTGTAAACAAAAGTTTATATGATCATCATTATCTGTAGCACCTGTCTGTTCACTGCTTCCCACTTGTCAGTAATGTCACAGTATATGTATAACCTTACATATGTATACAACTTTATAAATGTAAATTGTGCAGTACATTATGATTCAGTCTGAAAGCAATAAAAATTTGATTGATTGTTAATAGCCGTGTCAATTCCAGATTCAGTCAGTTCTGTATAGTGATAAAAGACACTTATACAATAGAACTTTTATAATTCGAAGCTAAGGGACCAGTAAAAAATTCAAATTAGGAAAGTTCTAACAAGAGTGAAATGAGAAATCTAAGTTCTGTAAAACAATATGCTGTTTTGTTAAACATTCTTTATACATATGTCTTGCCTATATGTTCATTACAAAATATTTACAGTTGATTTAAAAAAGGTAGAAATTTTGGATTTTGGCATTCATTTACTGACTTGTAGTAAAGTCTTCAAGTTTATTAAGTGCGTTGGAAAATAGTGTTTATGTTCTGTTGCCCTTCAACAAACCATCTCAAGTCTTGAACGTAATTTGATACCTGTGAAGCCCTTGTAATCTACGAGGGCTGTCCAAAAAGTAACTTACGTTTTAGAATAAATAAATAAAAAAAAAACGAAAGAAAAATGTGTTATTTACACAGTTGAAAACTACATTCTTAGACTATTTTTCCACATAGTCACCATTCAAGTTAAAACACTTATCATAACGATTTACGAGTTTTTGAAAGCCCTCATCGTAAAAATCTGCCGCCTGTGATTTCAGCCATTCATTAACGCCCGCCTTCAGCTCTTCATCGTCTTCAAAGCGCTGTGTTGCCAGCCACTTTTTCATACGCATGAACAGGTGATAATCGCTCGGTGCCAGATCAGGGCTGTATGGGGGGTGATTGAAAAGCTCTCATCCAAACTTTCTCAGAAGTTCTTGCGTTCGTGATGCTTATGCGGTCGGGCGTTGTCGTTGAAGAACAATACCCCGGAGCTCAACTTACCGCGTCGCTTTTTTTGGATTGCTCTCCACAGCTTTTTTAAGGTTTCACAGTAAACCTCGGAGTTGATTGTGGTACCCTGTTCCATAAACTCTACCAGGAGAACCCCCTTTTCTGTCCCAAAAAACTGTCACCATCATTTTCCTTGCTGAGAAGGTCTGCACACAATTCCTCGGTTTTTTGGGCGAGCGAGTATGGCCCCATTCCATGGATTGATTTTTTGTTTCACAATTAACGTACCTAACCCAGGTTTCATCCCCCGTTACAATACGGTCCAGTAGAGAATCACCATCCTTGTCGTAGGCATGAAGAAATGACAATGCTGATGTCATCCGCTAGTTATTGTGCGTTTCTGTAAGCATTTTCAGGACCCATTGCGCACAAAACTTATGGTAATCAAGCTTTATTGTGACAACTTCATGAAGCAAACTACGTGAAATTTGAAGAAACTCAGTTATCGTAAAGCGGCGATTTTCACGGATTTTTTTTTTTGATTTTCTCTACCAATTTGTCAGTAAGAACACTCGGCCGGCCACTCCACTCATCATTGTGCACATTGGTGCGGCCATTTTTAAACAGAACACACCACTGCCTTACTCCTCCCTCACTCATTACATTCCTCCCATACACCTCACACAGTCGCCGATGAATGATCCGGTCTGCAATTTTCTGCTTGCAGAAATTGTATTACTGAGCGCACTTCACAGCTCGCGGGGTTTTTAATCGCAGCACTCATTTTAAAAATTTGTATTGAAGCACAGAAACACAACACAGACCTATACCGGCCCGAGCTGAATGCGTACCGAGTCATGCCTCCCGTGTCACCAAGATGGCTGCGCTAGTCCCTCCCCATTGCCGCCCACACTGAAACGTAAGTTACTTTCTGGACAGCCCTCGTATAACTCTGTTAAGTTCTGGCTAGTCCCCTACTTCATCAAAAGATGCACCATAATTTTGTTTGTTCATAACATCAACCATGATCTCCGGAGCCATTAGTTCGCTGCACACTGCCAAATCTCTTCATCCATTTTCACAGAATCTTTGTAACGAATGCCTGGGTCATAATGAATGTCATCCCATTTATCCAGAGTGGATACAATTTCTGTATTGGCTTCATCCTCATCTTTATCTTTAGTGTGGTAGAAACCATTTTCACAAAAGCAATTAGCGATTGTTTTTTGTGTAACTTGGTCCCAAGCACAGTTGCACGTGTGGGCAGCTTGAAGAATGTTAATCTTGATATTTTCATGCTCATCTAAGTAAGCATCTACCAGAATGTTTTGGTCCACAAGCCATCTGTAAAAATGCTTAACATTATTTATTACACCCTGGTCCATAGGTTGAACCACTGAAGTTATGTTTGGGGGGGGGGGGACAAACTTCTCATTTTATCACACGAATACTGTTGTGCGCTTCTCAGTTGTCAATAAACAAAATGATTGTTTTGGTTCCAAAATTTCTTATAAATTTTCAGAAGCCATCTTTGGAAAGTTTCACTTGTCATCCAAGCTTTATTGTTTGATTCATACTCAACTGGTTTTGTTTTTACATTTTTAAACAATGTGGGTTGGCTGACTTCCTTATAATTAGCGAAGGAAGTTTTTCTAAACCATCCATGGTTGCTTCAGCCAACAGAGTTAAGCGTCCGTTGCTGTGTTTCCCGCCACTACAATTTTGTCCATTAAATGCAAGTGTTTTGTCAGGCATGCATTTGATGAATAACCCCGTCTTGTCAAGGTTAAAAATGTATTTAGCATCTCTGTCGGAAGTCATTTGCAACAAATTGTCTTTCCAAGAACTTGCGCTTCAACGTCCACATAACTTTCCCCACAGATAGTTTTGAAAAAAAAAATGCAATTTGTTCTTTAAATAGTTTTTCTGGCCTTAAAATTATTTTCCCTACACTATATACAAATTCTTCAGCATTGGCTCTAACGAGGAGCCCACTGGTGAGTATTTTTTGTTCCTTGCTTGCTTACACACTAATCTATGTCAGGATTTTCTGGTCCTTGCACTCTTTTGCTATCTTTGTCACTGGCTTTACACACACTATCAGAATCATCTCTTTATTTTTTAGATATGTTGATAATATACTTGGCGGTATCCCGAATTCCTTAACAATTTCAGATTTCTTTTTTGTCCCATTTCTACTTCCTGAATGACAACTTTTCCTTTAATGTCAGTGATTTGTATTGTGTCCGTGTTGGTTTTGAAAGAGCTATGATGAACACACAACATAATAAAACTACACAATAAGTCACTAAAACACACTAGTCTGTATGCAGTATACAGTCTTGTATAAAGAAAGGCACTGTCTCTTGCTACAGGACGCAGTACACATAGTGGAAACTCAAAAACACTTAACCCTTCCATGAATATTCAGAGACTAAACTAAAAGTAACAGTGAGTGTTGCATTGAACTGTAGATAATGACAGACAGTACTGTTATACGAGCCAGTCACAAATCATTGTGGCATACTGGCCTAGCCAATTCCAGAAATTTGACACAAGTGATAAGCGATAAGCGTCTGATCACAAGGGCAATGGCTGCTTGTCTATTTCCAGTCGTTTCTCTATTATTACAAGGTGTACCCCATACTACACAAGCAATTTTCAGATTTTGAGCTAAACTTTTACTTCAAATTAACCAAAAAAAAGTTAGAATTACAGACGATGTTTTTGCACGGTTTATATAGGAATTTCAAGGGACCACAATAAAAGTTCGAATTAACCATGAATTTGAATTATGCTCATTGGAATTAGCCTAGTTTACTGTACCTTTTGCTAAGATAGTTTTTAAGCTATATAATCTCTGTTTAGTATAACAGGGTGTATCAAGTATGTCACCCATAAAAATACATGTATCAGTTGTTAAGTAAGATATGCAGATTTTAGAGAATTTAAGACCAACTGTGAAACTGCAGATCTTTTTTTTTTTGTTTATAAACCCAACACAAGGCTATGTGTTTTCAGCACTAAATGAAAGTTGCATTCTGTATACGCAAACTAAATGAATACCGGTAATAATGTAATATTAAAGGAATTTTAATTTAATTCTTTTTATTGCAATTTCCCGTTTGTAAACTGATTTTAAAATGTTACAATGGGTACGCAAGGCATCAGTGATGTAACCAGTATTGCTAAAAACCATCATAATCTGTGACAAATTGTACATTTATTATGATTGTTTTAATGTGGATGATCCATGGTATATTTCCTTTTTCCTTTTGTGGCTTTGTAATATTTTTATATATAAACTTTATTAAGTATAATAGATACTAGTTCTCTTAACAAATTTTTGTTTAAACTGTATTAAATAACAGCTTTTGGTCCACTTCCAGAATTTTGGTGATGTATTAATAATAATGCATAAGTTGACTAATTCAATGCTAGGTGCAGATGTTGCAGTTAATCATAAAAAATATTGTCATGTGTTGTTTGACAGAAGGCAGATGTTTTTGGCAAATGTGTAGTTGTGTGTGGCACGTGGTGTATAGTTTTTGGCACACAGTAATACTGTAGTTGTTTGAATGTTAACTGGGTCATAGAACTGTGTTTTATTTTTGTCATTTGATTTGTGAAGAATGCTGTGACATCGTATGTATTTCTTCTGCGTCACTTCAGCTTTTTTGTTCAGCCACTAGATTTGTCTGGCTAATCCTAGTTTAGTCAGTCACTGCTTGTGTACTTCCATGTAGAAGTACGCGATTGCATTAAACAGTAACGGAATGTTTTGTTATATTAGTTGTGTCAGTTACGTTAAGTATTTGTAGGGAATATAGTTTGTGTTTGTTTAATTGCAGTTGCTCATATATGCTCATATAGTTTAATGAAATAGTTTTTGTTATTGGTCTTGTTCCATATAATATTGATACTGTAGTTTACACTCAAAGAATGGCCTTGTACAGAAGACGAGTAAGTAAAAAACATTATTAAACTAAAACCTGTTTTCTAACAGTTTGCTGTTTTTGTAAGTTCATAGTGGTTTGTGTTGGTAGTTACAAGACTAGAAGAAAATGCAAAATAATTACTTAAGAAATAATCTTGATTAGTAATATTATGTACCGTTACCATTTAATATCGAATTCATTTCCGTTGTCAACTTATGATGCATTTGTATTTTGGATTAATTAAGTTATATTTGTTTAAACCTGTTGTTCTAGCTTACAAATATTCTGCTATTTTGACTGCTTAGTTATTTTCAATGTTCACATAAAAGAAAATTTAATCAAATAAGTAAGCATTGACATTGACTGTGTTAGTAGTCAGAAGTAATAAGTATTTATAAAGTTGAGAAATGAGCCAAGTTTACATGTTCTTTAATTCGTTGTAATAATAGAATACGTAAAAGTACCAACAACCAGGACTATCTGGTTGAAATATTTAAGATTCACACACACACACACACACACACACACACACAAAATATTTTTTTACATAAAATCTGGTTATATAAATGTTTACAACCGGGTGGGGCAAAGTTTAAGTGTATTTGAAAGTTTCATTTAGCATAACACTACTGTGTTTATGCCTTGTTGATTGATAGTTTAACAGAATAAATTATCTTATATGCCTGATTAAATAATTCAGTATACTGTAGTTGATGTATAGTTGAGTTTTCATTATTATATTATATTATACAGTGATATAGTAAAAAAGATAAAAAATTTTCACATCTCAAAATATATGTGTTACAGTTAGTTTTGAAGTCTTAAAGAGTGGACCATAATGCCCTACAGAATAGTATCAGAGTGTACATGAAGGTCTGATACAATCGCGTTACTTTACGGTGGCCGCTCCATAGCTGCCCGAAAAGTGGGGGTAGTGGGGAGACTCAGTGTGCTCAGTTGTAACATTTCATTTCAAAAACGTCCGTCTCACTGTTGCTACAGCGGGTGCCCTTAACTATTTAATTATTACAACTCGGGTTTTACACATTGTTGACATTTCCGGATTTCATTCAACTAATGACTATTTATAATTTTACTCAGTATTATTCGAAATTGTATCAAATATGTATTTGTAATACCACAACAATGTTATTTGTTACGTAATGTAAATAACAAATAATTACTAGTATAAAGCAAGCAAGTGGAATACTAATAAAAGAAATATAAATCTGAAATGACCAGAAATATGCTTTATGCAAGTGCTGCTAAAATATGACCTAAACAAAAAAGTGGGTAAAATATACGTAACTGTGCATACTTTATATAAAATACACATAAAATCGAGCCCATTAATTTTTCTTGTATTTAATACAATTATTAATACAAATTTTAAAATTAATATGTAAGTAATGAATGTAAGAAGATTCAGCGTTTGAAAGGTCATTGTCGTCGCCATCATCTTCGCCTAAGTTAATTTCAAGCCTATCTTGCATTTCATCTATTAATCCTTCTCTTTCCAAATATTTGTCTTCAATTTTAATTACACATTCACACACTGATGTCCATTGTTGTTTTTCTATTGACTGGCATGCTTGTCTAGTTAAGTCTATTATGTTTTTGCAACAGAGTGTTTAAGTTGAGCCCAAAAAAGTTCTATGGGGTTTAGGTCAGGATTATACAGAGGTAGACGAATAACAGTGTGGCCGTGATTTCCTAAAATACTATCTATTTCATAGGGTTTTTCTAACGGTTTATTCATTTTTACTAATTTATATTGTTTAAACATATTAGGTTTGAAAGCAATTTTTGTATTAGATAACCACTGCATTTTTTTGAAGAATTTGATGTGGGACATTTTTCAGATTGGTAATTGTGGTATGGTGCATTATCTAATACTAACACTGAATTTTTTGGTAATCCCAGAATTAGCTTTTCAACTACCCATTTCTCGAAATGTGTACTATTCATATTCCCATGATAATCACCTGTTTTCTGTCCCGATTTAAAAACCAATAAGGCACCATCGATGAACCCTTGATCTGTACCCGCGTCAACTATTATGAATGTGTCTCCTTTATTTAACGGTACATTCGCTCCTTCACCACTTTCGTCGTACCACAACTTTTTTATTGCATGAGACGTGTGTATATACGTCTCATCTGTGTAAACGATTGGCTGGTTTTGTGTCCTGAATTTTTTTATTTTCCTAAAGTATTCATTTCTTTTTGCCCTTATCTCTTGACGTTCATGTAATAATACACTTCTATTATTTCTAATCTTCTTCCACTTAAACCCTAAGTTTGTAATAACTTTCCTTAAACATGATAGCTACCTTGAAAGTTTACACTAGACTTAAGAAGTTGATGAAGTTTTCCTAGCGTAGGATATGTTTTTTGTGTTGTCGTAAAATTGTAAAGTGTTCTTCTTATTTAAACATTTATCAAAAGCATCAATATTAGAGTTTGTTGACCTCCTTTTTCTTTCTTTACGAGGTGTTGTAAAGTGTGGTGACTGTCCATTTTCTATTGTTATCCCCTCACTTTTAATACGGCTTTTAGAAACTCCTGTTGCTAACACTATTCATTTTTGAAACTTTTTTAGTGGAATACTAATTCCATTTTCTTTTACCTTACTGTATAAATTTACACACATTAGAAATAACTTCCCGAACTTGGGTATGCACAATCTTTTTACCTAACTTCGATTTAATAGGAGGCATTTTTTCTGATTACATAATGAAATAAAGTGTACTGTAAAAGTAACAATACTTTAAGGAAAATAAAATTCAGTTTAACAAAACATGATATCTGAAAACACAACCACGGACAATATTAAATGAAATTTAAAATGTAATTAGATTATTTAGCACATGTCACAGTCCCAAACTAAGCACTAGTAACAATACAAACTAAATAATTAAATGAAATACAGGCCTACACAGTAAATGTTTTTGAAAATGCATCAACACTTATGCACTCAGTGAGACACTGACACCGTTACACTGACAAAAAACAGGGTTCTGCGCACACTGCTTTCACCAAGGTTGACGGCCACTATAAAGTACACAAGTAGTAAGTAGGGACTGTATTACTAGCCATAGAATCTGACATGGTGTTTGGTTGGTTGCCTTGTATTGTCTAGGAAGTTGATTTTCCATGTCTAGTGTATTGTTTCATTGCTTTTTTCTCCATTTCAGTATGGTATATGATACCTCTGATACCTGTGTAACATCTTATTTTGGTGTCTCAACAGTGGTTACAGAAGAAAGTTCTGTTAGTGAAAGAAAATGTTGTTTTTTATCTAGTTAGTTAACAATGTTTCCTTTTCTTGTGTTTTGCCGTAATACTGTACAGCATTCCTGATTTGTATTTTACTAAATAACTGAAACTGATAAGAGTATATGACTTATTTAAGTTGCAGGACACATGTACGCACGCTTGCACATTTTTCTGGTGATAGTTTTTTTTTTATGTTACTGCATCCTTTCTGTTTGTTTCTACCTGCAGTACCTTCACCGTGATTTCTGTCAGGAAAGAGATATTACTCCCTTGATCACACTTCTTAGTTGCTTCAGGATTATAAATACATCACTGTCTCCTACAAAGGAAAAGATTTGTTTTCAATTTCTGTCTAACAGTTATTCCTTTACGGCTGTATGTTTACCCACTTAACTCCATAAATATATTAGCTCTTCGTCAAATTTATAATAGTACTAAATATGCTACCAGTGCTCAAACATAATATCTTGTAAAACTTATGTTTTGAGATAGGAAGATGTCTTTGAGAAGCTTGTGCCAGGTATGTTCATGTATGAGTGTAATATCTTAATGATATCTACCTGCATTGTGATGCAGTCACATTTCATATCTCCTCTTAATAATGTGTATTAGTGCCTGGTGCTCTTACAATTTTTAGGATATTGGGGGAGTGAAATTTTTAATATAATTTTATGTTAATGTACAGCCTGGAATACTTTTAAAAAAATTGTGTTGAATTTTATTTTAAAAGTAGAGTTTAATTTTAGTAGAATTTATTACTATAAAAGCATTTTTTATTCTTTTATAGGTATTATAAATTAACATATGATTGTCTGAAATTATTATACTGGTTGCATTTCAAAGATAAGGGCCCCAGTTTCTAATTAAAAGAGGGTGGTAACACTGAGTCGTATCAGTGCATAAGAACTTCATCTGGTTCTTTAGACATCCATTGGCTAGTTTGTAACTAGTCTGTTGTTGTTTTCTTTCCCATGACAGTTTGTAATGACTGGGAAAATAAACAAGCCCACCACCAGTTGTGAAGTATGGTATGTGATTTGGTTTATCAGTTCGAAAGGGCTTAACACTGTAAAATTTGTATAAATTGTGTGATATTGTTTAGAATGAAGTAATGATTGAAGAAAAGGTAAGGTAGTGGTATTGGGAGTGTAGCGAGGGCTATATATTCAGTGTCACCAGTCATAGTCATATAGATCACTTTGTTGAACTGATGAATGCAAAACTTAATGAAAACCAATACAATGGAATTCTCAAACATTTCACAGAGTAAACAGAATTTTTATTGAAATATGGACTTGTTGCGAACTGTGTAGAAGATGGGTCATGATAATGTTGAGTAATGCACACAAAAATGAAAGAATGATGTGTATGTTCATTTTTGGATTGGAGTGATAAAGGAGATGGATTTTTTCCCATATAATTTCTGGTGATGAAACGTGTTGTGACATGTCAAAATAACAGTCCACACAGTGGCATCATAGAACTTCACCCAAGTCAAAAAAATTCAAGTAAACCCAGTCAACACAAAAATGATGGTCAGTGTTTTCTGGGAACAAAAAAGGTGTCTTTTTGTTTGATTTTATGGAGCCAGGAACATCATTCACAGTGGTGGTGTATTGTGAAATGCTGACATCAGGAATTGTTGTTTTCATTCGTGATATTATATGCACAGTTTTCAGAAGATCCAGAAATTTGAACGGAATATATTTTATTGCTCTCCTTACAGGCCAGACTCATGCCAAGTGACTTCTTATCCTTCATGTCAGAAATGCACCTTGGATTTCAATAGTTTGAGAGACTGAGTTGAAAAGTTGAAAGTGACATTGTTGAACTGGCTGTAATCCAAGGCAAAGGATTTTTGTGCAGAGGGTATAAAAAATGCTTGTTGATTGATACAGAAAGGATAGAAAGTAATTTTCATTATGTAGATATGTTGAAACTTGACATTTCAATAGTCAGCTGGCATGTACTTGTGAAATATGGTTTGTACATATCAAGCATAGCAAAATTTGAAGAAAATATAATGTGAGTTTTATATAATATAAAATGTTTATAAAGTAGAAAAATGTGTTAATTTGACACCTCCCAATTTGAAGTGTAGTAATACAATTATAACATTCAATTTTTAAAGTGTAATTACAACTATTTATGAGTGTGTATTTCAGATAATTATAAATGTTTTTCAGTTATGCTTACACGCATTCAAAACAATCGTTTGCTCTACTGTGATTTGTTTTTAACTAGTTTTCATTAAATCTCCCTCTTCAGTATGTACACCAAAATTTTATGAATCAGAAAAAATGTTGCGTCATGTATTTTAGTCTTGCCATCATCATTGGTTTGTGGTTGTAAACAAAATATGTTAAACTTGTCTAACCAAAATTTGAAAAATAAACTGAGGAAAAACGTAGGAGCCTCTATCAAAAATACCCAAGAAAAGATGTAATATCAAGGACACATCATCATTCATGTGGTGGCATAAACAGACCAACTGCATATTTTGTATTGTCAGTATTATATAATATACCAGTGATAAGAGATAACGTGCTGGCTTGAAATACTCAGCTTTTGTGGTATCCTATTGCACAGTGATTGTAGTGTACATAATTGTATCCTTATATATACTCCTATTGATGTTTGAAATATGCAACACTTCCTTTTATTTTGCATAGTGTATATAGTATGTAAGACATAAATTTTTGCCATTGTCAACAACGGTATTTGCTCAGCAATGGATTTATATACTCCGTATGTAAACGTAAACACAGACTTGAGAGGAGATTATGAACCTTCACTACACACCTCTTGGTGTTAAAGCATAGTGTGAAGCTAGCATAGGTTTAGGTGTGAAACTAGAAACATTTAGAACATGGATGCCGCATTGGCTCCTCAGTTCACCTGATTAGTTCAAGCTTTTCTTTGCGACATAGTGATTTAAAATCCTCTGTTAAAATTTTTTTGTATTACTTAAAAGTCGTATGTGAGTAATCATAATTTTTACTAATCAAGTTTTGTAGCTATGTGATGTGGACGAAGATACTTTTTTTTTAATAATAAAGGATAAGCAGCTGTTGTAGAACTATGTCAAATAATTTTTTAAACAAATAAGAATGTGTGTGTTTAAAATGATTGTTGAGAAATTAAAATTCAAGAAGCTCATATTGAAACAGTTGAGAAGTAAGAATATAGGGCTATTTGTAAATCTACATGTCTATTATTTGATTGTGTTATATTTCTTGAAAAATATTTTAGAAAGGAATAATTAATATAATGACAGTTATATGTATGTCTGAAACACAGAAAAATATTAATCAAAATTTGGTAGCTTATCACCTTGGTGTATTTACTTGAGTGTTATCAGAATGTAATGTTAATCTTTTGTAAAATAACTTGCAAGAATGCAGATTGTATGTGTGTTATCAAAAATCACAGCATTGTAAGAGCTAAGATTATAAATTGTCTCAGTCCTTAATGATTACACATAATTATTGTATAGGTGTGTAATAATTATCTTCTTGTAAACTGTGTACCTGTATGAATTAACTGTATGTGAGACTAGAACATAGTATTAATAAGTAGTCCTGTCAGTGATTGTTCTTAAGGTCTGTTAATTTAGGATAGCTTCATCAGAAATTAAATTTTCATTTATATGTTGCCTACTTTCATGAAAATCCATTTGATGGAAATCAAAAATGTACTTTTGTATACATATATAAAAACTACTCTTACATACATACTCTTTTGTTTACTGAAGTGTAGATTTTTATAGTTTTGATAAGTTAAAACTTATTTTTGGACATATACATATTTATTGAATATAATTGTTTATACAGTACTAATGGTATTATTTCCAGTAGATTACAGTTAACTCTGTAAAACATTCTTAATGGTGTTAGTAAGTGTACGGGACTAGGCTTCACTTGATATGATTATGTGATTATGACAGCGACGGATTAAAGGGGGGGTGGAGGGGGGCATTCGCCCCCCCCAGCGATATAGTGAAAAAATATTAGTGAAGAAAAATAATCAAATAAATGTTGAAATTCTTGGCCGCTCTTTAGCCAACTAAAATAGTTTGTTTCGATATCGCTTGGGGCGCCTCGATCTAGAAGTCAGTCCCTACGCGTATGTGAATCTGTTAAACTGTGATGTTTACGTTTGTGTGATCGTTGCGTTGCTCCTTAGTAATTCGAGGAATTTGCCACACGAAAATACGCACTCGCCTTATACGCGTTGTTTGCTCGCTTAAAAGTATTTTGATTGCTACGTGATTCGTAAATTCGTTTTAATTGTTAGATTCAAGTGTACATTTTTAACTCTTGCTTTATTGTTGTTTGTTATAATGAAAAGACAATCAACGCTGAAAAGTTTCTTTACGAAAAAGAAGTGTAGCAATAGTGGTGAGAAATTGGTGCCTCTGGACAATGCTGCTGGACCTTCAACATTTAATGTGTGTCTTGAAGTTGTTGAAGACAATACGATTGCAAAGGGAAATAAGGACCAAACTTCTAAAGAAGGTAAGTTTTATCGATATTCGGTTGTCAATTCAATAGTTATATAGAAAGATATTCAGAGAATTGAGAATGTCGCATTTCCCATAAAAATGCGTGTTAATGAATACATTTTCTAATTGTTATATCTTTTTTTCTATACTCGCTTTGTATTCGAAACTTTAAAGACAATATTTTTTCATAATAATCTATATATACTGAGTTTTATGGAATTCTCTTTGTTAATTCCATAAGGTTTGTTAATTCTGTTTGTTAAGGTTATGAACTATCTTAAGGGCCTTTCTTATCCAGATCGTTGGAAAATAAGCAAATTTCAGAATTTATTTAATTGAAAACTAATTTCTTTCGTTTTAGGGGAAAATGAATCTTGCAGTGAATCTTTGCCGAAGTCATCTGTAATCTATGAAAATGGCATTGGAAATTACATTGGAACAAAACCCTCAGACAGAATTCTTGCCAATCTTCTCGAAAATCATTGGGAACCTCCTTCCGGATACAAGTATCCAAACTCATCACATATCAAGAATGACAGAACTGAAAACCGACAGTTAAAAAAAGATCATCTAGAGAAGTATAAATCGTGGCTTGTCCTTTCTCATTTGAAGCAAGGTCTTTTCTGTAAATTTTGCCCTTTTTTTGCTACTGGCCATGTGCATGTGGGTGGACACCATGGTGGGATGAAATTGAATACCCTTGTTAATCAACCACTAAGTAAATTTGCCAAGCTTTTGGGGAAGGATGGAGATTTAGAACATCATAGTAAATTATTGTATCACCAACGGGCAATGGGAAAAGCAAATGACCTTTTGTTAACTTACCACAATCCTGAAAAATCAGTGGAAAATCAAATTGATTCTTATAGGCTTCAACGTGCTAAGGTAAATCAAGAAAGGTTTTCATCATCTCTGGATAATGTTCTGTTTCTTGGTAGACAAAATATTCCTTTTCGGGCCCGTCGAGATGACGGATTTGAAAATAATCCATTGAAAAATCGGGGAAACTTTAAAGAACTAATGAAGTTTAGAATTGAGGTCTGTAAAGATGCACAAATTCAAAAGCAGTGTGACTCTGTAAGGCACAGAAATTCCTTTCTGAGCAAGACCATTCAAAATGATTTGATTGAATGCTGTGGGGAGGAAATTTTATCACTAGTACTTAGAAGAATTGAAGAAAATAAAGTCTACAGTATTGGTTTTGATGAAACGACAGATGTTTCATATAAGACCCAGTTATCAATTTTCTTAAGATATGTTTGTAAAAACTGTATAAGGGAAGACTTTGTTGGTTTTATTGACCCACGGAATGACAGTGGCAATCTTTGGGAAAACAAAACAAAACCCCAAAATCATGTTGTAAGTGAAGAAACCCTATCATTCTTTTCAAGTAATAGTGAGAGTGAAGAAGAGCCTGTTGAGTCAGAAGATCCCAGATTAACAGGAGATAAGTTAGGTAAACTGGTGTTAGAGTGCCTTCATGGAATGAACCTGGATCCAAGTTATTGCATAGGCATTGCAACAGACGGTTGTTCTGTAATGACTTCTGAGCTGGTAGGGGCGATAAAAACTATAAAAGATCAGTGTGTCTTCGCAGAACGAACACCCTGCTTAAACCACTCCTTAAACCTCTCAATTTCTAGTTGCTCTAATGTACAAGCAGTTAGAAATGCAATTGGAATAATAAAGGAAACAGTTTCCTTTTTTACGGCCTCCCCGAAAAGAAATAATGCTTTTTTGAAGAATGTTGGAAGGCAATTGATATCAATGTGTGAAACACGGGTGGAGAGACATTTATCTGTTGCTGTTTTCCTAGAGAATTTTAATAAGATCGTTTTGACTCTAGAAAAAATTTCAAACTGGGCTGTTTTTATGTCTGATAAGTCCTCAGCAATGGCAAAAACTCTTCTATGTTCAATTACTCATGGCGAGTTTATTATTACTTTAGTTTGCCTCGCAGATATCCTTAGTCAAACTTTGCCTCTCAGCAAATATTTCCAAAAAGAAAACGTTGACGTGTACAAGGCTTCTGAGTTTTTGTCCAACGTTCTTTTTGTGCTTGAAGACAAACGACAGAATGCAGAAACTGGATTTCATGAACTTTTTGAGCAAGCAACAGAAATTGCAAAATCTGTCAACAGTGAACTGAAAGTCCCTAGAACCACTTCTAGGCAAGTGAATAGAGCAAATGCTGCCACATCTGATGTTAAAAGTTATTTCAGGGTAAATTTGTACATACCAATCCTTGATTCAATTGTCACAGATATGAAGAGTAGATTTTCTGCTGGTGCCTTAGAATTATACAGACTTAATATACTCTTACCAAAAGAATGTATAAATGATACTGTAACAAAGAAGAGGCTAAATGCTGATATTGAGTTGATTTCAAAAAAATATGGCAAGACCATGGAAAAAGACGGTAGTGCATTTAAATCTGATTTAAAGGCTGAAATGAACATTTGGATGGCAAAATGGAAAAGAGAAAACTACAACAAAACTCCATTACCATCATTAGCAATAGAATGCTTAGGTTATTGTGTTGCAGAAATGTATCCTACAATAAAACATCTTTTAGTAATACTTGCCTCATTACCAGTATCAGTTGCAACAGCTGAGCACAACCTTAAAGATAACAAAGACGTGGCTTCGAAATCGTTGTGGCCAAAAACGTTTAACTGGCCTAGCCCTTATGTATATTCATAAAGATATTGTTATTGAAAAACAAAAGTCATAAACAGATATATTGAGAAAGGTGGAAAGAGAAGGAAAGAAATGTTTTCATGAAAGAAGAAAGAAAAAGAACAGAAATGCTGTAATTCTTTTATACTATATTTTAGTGTTTTTGTATCTTTGGAAATTATTTATTATGTTATCTTTTGAACAAATTCCTCTCTTTGTAAATTCTCTTTTGCTTATAAACAGAATTATTTTGTTTTATTGCTTAGAATAATACTTAAAATGAATTTTTTTTTCATTGATTAGCTTTTTTGTGGTATATCATAAGTTAATAAAAACCTCGGAATGTATAAAATGTTTAAAAATATGCTTAAATTCTATTTTTATATTTTTGTATGGCTAATATAATAATATGAAATTAAAATAATCTATTTTGTACTTATAAAAAGAAATAATAAAAATGTACAAACAGAAAAATAGTGCTGAAAATGAGTTTCCATGGTGTCATAATTCATTCTGAAAAGATACATCTTGGATAATTTTTGTTGGAGTTTGGTCATTTTAGTCTTGCCCCCCCCCCCCCCCCCAAGTGACACTAATCCGTCACTGGATTATGAAATAATTATAGTTATGAAATATACACTTAGCACAAGTGATTCAGTGAGTAATTGTGACACATTCTTAAATCACAATATTGTGTTATTAATTTTGCAAATATAGAAGAAAAATCAATTTCAAGTAGGTGTATATTTTAGGAAGATTCAGACAGTGCCTCTGTAATAGAACTGTTATGTGATTATTATTGTTGTTATATTTTATAACAAAACATAAAAAAATGTTATAGACCAACAGTACATCCAGATTTGTGTTTTCTTTATTTTGTGTTGAAGTTAATACATTTCATAGAAGTTTTACTAAAGAATAGGTACCGATCATTTACTGTTTTTTCCCTTTTGTAGATGTCTTGTAGTCTTCTTTGTTTGATTTTTTTAAATTTAAAAATATTTTAAAAAATCTTGCTGAAATTCTTTATTTACATAAGTTAAAAACAGCTATTATGGATTAAGCTATAAAAGATTAGTCCATAGTAGGCCTCATTGTAATAAAGGTCTTGTGGTTAATATATTTATTTTACATTGTGTGTCTCCATAAGTCATATTAAATGACATTTTATTTAAAATTATAATATAGTAGGACTTTCTATTGCATGAGGAGACTTACTGACCATGAGAATGTTAAAAATAAAAGCATATATGTGATACAATCAGAAGAATTGTGGTTGAATATATTACAGACTGTTGGTATGTGTTTGGTGCAGCATAGTCACTTCAATGTGTTTATTTCTCCTTTTTAGTGTATCAAATCACAATTAGAAAGCCAATTCATGAAGCACTGTTGCTGTGACTTCCATATACAGGCTGTTTACTGTATTGTTTAGGTGTCAGTTAATTATTTTTGTATTATGTAATAGAGTACTGAGCAAGGTAGCTCAGTAGGTATAACAGGTGACTCATTTCTTTATTGTCTTACCGCCTCACATATTTTTTTTTTGCATTAAGGTTGTCGTAGACAGAGGTTCAGACCACTGATGCTGTCTGTTTTCTTTGGTTTGGTTGTTTTCATTGTGTAACTGCGATAGAGTGAGAGTTAGCTATACTTCAGCAACCATGAAATTTATTGGTATTGTTACACACGGATTTTAAACTGCATACGGAACTAACTGAATCTTCTTTGACTACAATGTAACACTAATTTACATATTACTTGTTATGTATTATATACCAGTGCAATGTAAGTATGTGTCATGGAACATATTATATTCTATTTACTGTTGTTAAGACTGAAGAAACCTGTTATTGTTAACTTTTGTTTACAATTACACAGGTACAGCAGTAAAACCTTGAACAGTGTTTAGAATATTGTACTGTTGAAAAAACAAAGCCATTCAAATTGTATAATCAATTATTCCCTTTTTAACTGATATTTAAATCACACAAGTAAATATCCAGTAATGTGTTGGTTTCTGCAGTTATAATTTTTGTGTAGTTACGAGTTTTGTGCCATATACTAGTGTGATATGACTTGTATATCTTATAATGTCACTATATAATAATAAATAATACATATTTATTTTTATACTGAAATTACTGTGCACTGTTACAAAACATTTTAAATATTCAATAAGATATTGTTCTAATTATTATTTGTTTGTGAATGTATAAGGGAGTAGAACACATTTTGGTATATTGATTAGTTTAGTAAGGCCCTTTCCAGTCATATGTAATTCACAAAAAATAAGAAATTCAAGTGATGATGATGATGATTAAATATTATTATTTAGAATTGCAATCCATTAAATAATACCTTTTGTTGTTTAAAAAAATTGTAACTTCAAAATATCCTCAACAAACTAAAAATATTGCCATTGTCTAAAAACATGTATGGTATCTTGATAAATTTCCTAATTTAGTCATAGAAATTATTTCTCTTATTAAGCAACACATCTTATAGAATAGGAGTGCACTCCATCATAGAAAAGCCATTTCTACTTGCAGATATTTTCAGAAAAACTTATTTTTTTGCTGTAATAGGGCAGATTGGGTTGACATCTACACTACAGTATCTCCATGCTATTTCATACATACACACATACATATATTCAGTTTAGCAACTTTCTGGTCAATATAATTTTGAATAGTTAAATCAAAGTTTGTTACAACTTCTCCATGTCAAATCTTGTTTTAATGAACTGATTACATATTAAATTGTATTCGATTATGTCTTTAATTGATTGTGTGTTTTTCAGTGTAATTATCAATATTAGCATTGTAACAATTATTATTCATTCAAGTATTATATGGTTATATGGTTTTTTCGTGTTTTATATGGTTATATTTTTTTACTGTAAAATATCAGTTTTATAAATTTTAATGCTATATTACACGTCATATTTTTTCACAAGAGCAATTATAGTAATAATTGACAAAAATGATAAGATGTGTGATAATGATGGTAACCGTCCTAATGCCAGTAACTGGTAGTTGGCTGTAATTATTTATTTTCTTTATATTTTTGCATCTATGTTTGTATAGTATTTTGAACATCTACATTTTTTATAAGTAATATTTTTAAACATTTGTAGAATACAGTTTGGAAGATTTGGAAAAAGTACATTGTCACACAAATTAAGAATTTTGTGTAGAAAAACTTGAAACTTTATATTCTATACACAAAAATTAGCTTGTTTTCAGGTTTTTGAATTATATATATTTAATTGAATTAATATTAATACTATTTTGAAAATACAAAGCCAGTCTTTTATAGTAGCTGTTAATTTATGTTAATAAATGTGTTCTTGCAATGACATTTTGTATCATTGTTTTACACACACACACACACACACACACACACACACACACACACACACACACACACACACACACACACACACACACACACACACACACACACACACACACACACACAGTATTGTCAGATATTAAGTATATTGTAGACCGATTTGCTATTTGAAAATACATTTTTATCATTAATGAAGATACTGTTTTATAAAATGTTGTCATATTAAACTATTGTGTCACTTGTAAATATTTTACTACCTAAAGAATATATTAACATGTAATATATTGTGGGGGGGGGGGGGAGTAAAAATGTGAAAACATGCAAATCCAGCTAGATTCAGCTATGCTTACAACATTTCTTGACATAGTTAAATACACTGTTTACTTCTATTAACTGTATTATTATTTTTATTTGATTGATTATTGATATTTATTATGTGTTATTTTAAAAATTGTTTTTGTTGTTGGTTATGTATTGTAGTCAAGAACTAATATTGTAAATCCAGAAATATTATGTGGTGGTGTCTGCTGGGAAAAAAATTTACTTTTAAAAATTGTCACAGTGCCATCTAAATTTAAGATTCCATGATAGGGAACATTGGACATAAGGTTGTGCAAATTATGGCCAGAGCAAAGCTTCTAAATAAATTCCACAAGAATGGAATTGGGAGTGGTGGAAGTGAGCAGCAATATTGTTCAGTTTGTGTAGACAGAGTAGGATGCTGTGTGTGTTGTGCATTCTCATAAGTTATTTGTGCTTATCATTTCTTACTTCAAGTACAAAGATGAAATGGTAGAAGCATGGTTGGCAAGCTGGTAGTTGTTTGATCTCAACGAACCACACTTTTGTCAAACTTCTGTGAAAACGACACTACATACTCATCTGTAGCATTGTAGTCAAAACAAAATTTGTTGGAAAGCACTGGGAGTCAAAGTATTGCAGTCTGTTTCCAGGGAGTGGGCATATTAGAAATCGCATGTTACACAAAAAGTTTTCTCTGATCAGCACATGTGATATCCTCTTAGCTGTGAGTGTAGTGCGCATAAATGGCTTGTTAAAGGGCCAATCATTGCAATCTAATGATTACAGGCTTAGATGCCTGTGACACATGAGTGATGTTTTTAATAATCTGCAAATCGGTAGACGGGTTTCAATGACTATGTAACGAGCGAAGCAAGCACAGAGGTATGTCACATACAGTATGGACTCAGTATGTAGAGTGTAATGAAAAAAATTTGTTTCCATAACTATGCAACAGACATGTGTTTAAGGACGTTTTTATAAATATTTAGGCATGGTTTGTTAGATCAAACAATTACATGCAAAGTATATAGTATTTAAAGTATTAAAATAAAATTAGAATTTCTCTAATGGACAGTTAGCATCCCTTTCAAAACTGCCAGATGTGCAGGATTCTTTTTAATTTTCCAATATTGTGGAAGTATTTATTGATTTTTCTTTTTTAAGAATGGTCTCCAACTTTTTCTTGCCTTATGTTTTTAGAGCATAAAGGAGAAATTGATGCAAATGGTATGAGAATACCCAAATCCGTTTTGAAGTTTTCTTATGAAATGCATCGATAATAATGAATAAATAACTTCTTTTAAAAGGAAGAACAATGTGAATATAGTAAAAGCAGTGTAACAGTAAAAATAAAGTGTAATTTGTTAAGGAATAGTCGTTTAATGTACAAAAATAAATATAGAAAAAAGGTCAATTTACTTTAGTGTATATTAATATATTTATGTAGCATGTATCCAAAGAGAGGTAATAAAAATATATTACAAATGTCAGAATTCTGTATCAAACATGCAACTTATGTAATGAGGGAGCCCTGATGTGCTCTGCATGCAGGTCCAGTGATGTGTGAAAGTGCTTAGAATTTAATAAAACTTTTAGATATACTGTTGTACAATTGTTTAATAATTTAAACTTTATAAGCTTTTAATGCAAATGTTAAATCTGCAGAATTTATGATACCAACAATTAGTGAACAAGTGTGTTCAGGTGATGAATAACGTATTCTGCATTGTGTGCTGCTGTCTGAAGGAGCTAAAGAAAGGATTTTACTGTGAATATCTTAAACACTGTAGTTACACATTGCCAGATGTTTGGAAAATTTTTGCAAAACACTTTATAAGTTGTATAGAAAAATATGTGGTCTCCTGAAGAACTGCAGATAGAAGGATTCTTGAAAATGAATAGTAAAACGTTTGAATGATGGTATGCTATTATTGAAGTCTGTGCGAAGTTTTGAAGGCTTGAAAGAATTATGCAAATCAGTGATTAGAGAGTAATCAGAATTAAATTGGGTATTGAAGAAATGGATTGTACTGTAGGTAAAATGTTATGTATAATAATAATGAAGTGGCAAAAATGAAGAGCTGAATCTTCAGATGTTGATACAGTCATATTGAAAAGGAGTAGAAAATTAGCCAGTGTGCCACTGTTATTGAGGAGATTTGGTATCATTGATGCCATAAACTTTCTCAAGTATTACAGACAAAATAAAATATATTTATTTGTGTAGATTTACAAATAACTCCTTAAGAACTGGTGTTTTTAGCAATAAAAAAAAACTACTGTTAAGCAGATCATTGTCTTATCACGTTTCTCAGTTCATTTTTATATTTTATATAGTAATTGTTTTTCCAAATTTTTTCTTGAAGTACAGTGTATATAATGTTTTAACCTAACACTGTTTTCATAAGTAACCTTGATTTTAAAGTACTGATTTTTTGTGTGTAAATGTTCAAGAACAATCTAAAATTCAGTGTATTCTCAGTTTTTCAAAATTGGCTGCTTTGAATTTAGTAAAATGTAATATAAGTTTATTATTTGATTTTTGTCATAGTAAAATAAGTGAATACAAGTGTTTTATTGTTTTGTGTGTTAGGTAAATACAGAGAGCCCATCAAATGGGAAAACTTTACGAAAAGCAGGAAATCATTCAGAGGGATATTTTTCCAGTGATCCTGATGAAGAACAAGGGAAGCCCAAATTGTTTGTAGCCAAAGTGAGGAATATTGATAAGAAAAGTAAGTGTCCATTTCAGACAAAGGGTTGTTTGTAATTGTAGACTATCTGTCCCCTCCCTATCTTAGTCATCGTTTGAATACATGAGTTACAAACCTTATCTGTAATGGTCAGAGTTCATTATATCATTTCCCTCAGTCATATTGTCAGTAAAATGGAACCATTGTCTCCAAGTTGTGTTGTGTTGCCTTGCATTGCATAGCATTTTATTTTAGTATGCGGTATTCATCAGGCAGATTCCAGTTAAAGGTAATTACTATATATTTATAGAGAAATTACATGTTATGTGAATATTATTATGATGAGTAATTTTGATATTTCAGAAGTCACCAAATAGTATTAATTAGTCCAAATGTTATAGAGGATTTCTAATTTACATCATTTTAACTTGAGAATATACAGTTTTTAAACAGGCATTCAGACTACAGTTATCTGTAATAGATTATATTTTAAGTTAATGTAAGTTATGCATGACAATATGGAGAGAAGCATTTTTGAAACAAATGAATACTAATTATGTAGGAAGCTTATTAAGTATTCTGTATTAAACTTTCAGGAATATTAAACATAAATTGTTTTTAGAAATCAAATATTTCCAAATAAAAGGATACTTTATGAATAGTTTAAATTAAGATAGATAAAGAGATTTTTGCTTTTACTACTTTGTTAGGTTAAGTTGGAAGTGTATCTCAGAAAGACAAATTTAGGGCTAACCATCAGGTGAGAAATGTGTTTCATAATATATTGAGTGCAGTACTAGAGTTTTGACTGGAAGGTTTGTGCAGAGTTGATGTGCCAGGTCTGATGTATAACAGAGCAATGTAAAAACACTTTTTTGATATATAACCAAGGTGTATAACTAAAAATTATATCATGCGTGGGAAGTGGCTAAGAAAAATTAATGCTTCAGAGCTGTTTTGAAGTCTGCACTAAGTTATTTTTGGTTGTTAAAAAATAACTAGGGAAGTGTCTAGAACATATATACATGTTCAGATGTATAAAAATTACTAGTCCATATATAAAAATTGTTTTCAAAAGTTATTTTCAAAACTTCTCATTATTTAAAATCGCTAATCATGATTCACTTTTAAAAAACTTAACAACAGAACTCTAGAAAATTTTGTGTAAAAACTTTTCTGTAGTAATATTTTAATGATAATTTGAAGTATATTTGGTAATAATATACTGTATGTTGATTTGGCCTTATTTATAAATTGTCTTTTTTTTGTAAACTTATTTTTAAATTTATTAAGGATGTATTTTCAGTATAAAGCATACATACACGTTCAGGATTTTGAGATCTTAATTATAAATCACAAATATGAATACTTTCTGTGGTGGATGTGCTGGTTAAATTGTTCTGTTTTGTATACAGTCAAATGTTTGACTAACAAAGTGCCAAAGGGAAAGAAAAGTGTGTGTGTGGGGGGGGGGTAATTTTCAACTGCATAAAATTAACTTCATATTTTATAGCATCAATTTATATTGTACAGAATGTTACCTTTAACATACTTGTATAAAATATATCAGCTTATTTATTGTTAATTATTCCAGAAAATATTAATAAATTTATAAACTAAGTGAATTAAATAAGTTGTAATGTCTTAAAAAACAAAAAACTAATCCTAGTAACTAGATTTTTATGAATTGTTGCTATACAGTCTACTGATATGTAAAGCAGTATCTTTTATTTTGACAGTCCTTACCAGCTTCTTCGACGATTTTGTACTTATCCTGAGTAGTAATTAATCATGTATGTTTTGATATGTTGATTGACAAAATGTGCATATTCTACTGTACTGACTTTCTCATTAGTAAGAAATGGAAAAGCACAGATTCTGTAATATGGTTGAAAATAAGTAGAAACATTTTAAACGCACAAAATGGTTAATGAAACGTCAACTTGCAGTTGATCAATATACAAACTCATAAAGACATTTTGGAACTAAATTGTCCAGATTTATGTGCTGGAAGGTGCACACCTTATATTAACACAATTTTTACACGTGGGAGTGTAACAGTACAGACTGACCCAGTACCAGAATTATGGGAATTGGGTGTGATTTTCCATGTTTTGTATTATGTAATTATTAAAACATACAGAATGGTTAGGTACATTGTCCCTCTGAAAAAAAGAACAACGCAAATTCGGCCAGAGTAAAACACCAAGGTCTCCGGTGGACGTGAAAACATCAAAATATACCATGGCGGTGTTTATGACGAAGTACAACAATATGAATTATGATTGGGCTATAGCACAGCTCCGTCATCGCTAAGAACAATGACGCACTGAGTACAATGTGTGTAACCCGGCGTTGTCCAGCAAGACAAAGCTGGATGACGTAAGAACTACACACACACAAGCGCAATTTTACAGTTGCCTCGTTTTCATTTCAACGCCATTCTTCATAGCAGCCACAGCGATGTATCGTTGTGTGCACAAAATTTTACAATAGTTTAAATATAATCGGCAAAATGTTGGCCGCAATAGTGGAGCAAGAAGGCTCATATAACTTGAGAATATAAAATACAGAATATGTAAATTCAGTGTGAATATCAACCAAATTGAACGGCAGACTAAAAAAGGCGAACACCGGCCATCACCATGGGCAGAAAGTATAACCAACGGATGGACATCAGCACCGATTAACCAGAGAAGTTCCTTTTATTATTTTCTATCTAATGAGCTCATTAGTATCAAATTGTTAATTAAAGAATGTACGGGTCTAAAATTGAGTGTGCAAATGAGAGAGTGAATGGATGGCCATAAAAAGCATATGCCGAGGGCATTGGTTTGTGTAAGAAGTTAAAATCTATTAATTAATAATTCTGAAGCTGCAGCAGTAATGTTAAATTGATATTAATACAACCAATAAAGAAATTAAAAGAATACCAAGAGATATAAAAGGGCAACCGCCATTTTGTTTTGAGTCAGGTCATCTGACGTCATTATTGTGAACACATGGTTATGTATGTACTAACAGAATGAATTAAATTTAATGGTTAACTTCCAAAATATTTTGTTATCAATTGTGTCGTCAACTGTGTTTCGAAATCTTCCTGTACCCGAAACCCTGGAACCCCTTAGGTATAAAACAGTTTATAAAAGAAGAAATGAGCCCGGCAAATAATGAAGTTGGTAAGTACCCAGAAATACCAAATTATGGTATTTGTTATACATATTTTGTTAGATATATGTAGTAATATTATTAAAGTGTAGAGTAAAAAAGAGGAGAATATTACAATTTGCGCCCAGAACAGTGACTTTATTAGTATGTTATATTACAATTGCCGCCCTCACAGTGAATTGATTGTATGTTTAAAGTTTATTGACAAAGGTAGTATTGATACATACAAATATAAATACATTTATATTTATAATTTTAAAAGAATATTACAATTGGACGCCCTCACAGTGGACTTTATATAAAACAGATAGATGGAGAAACACAGAAGACGATATATAATGAATGAGAGGTTATGTTGTTGAAGTTGAATAGTTAAGTACGAGTTGAGTAAATTGCGTAGTCAAATACAAATAAAGATAAATAACCATTTAAAATATTAAAATACAAAATGGCAGAAAATAATAATAGCATGGAAATGGAAAACACAGAGACAGAATCCATTTTATTGGAAAGGCACATTAGCTCAACGCCCAAAGTAGTTGAAAATAAAATCTCATTAGAAAATATATTCACATTAATCAGTGACAAATTCAATCAAATGAATGGTACGCTTAATGCAAAATTAGATAGTTTGGAGAGTGAGCTAAAAAAGCAGAATACTTTACAGAATGTCAAATTGAATCAAGTAGATGAAAATTACGAGAGTAAAATGGGGGTAGAGAATAGTAGAGAATCAAATAAATTGAATGAAAATAAAGACAAGGTAAGTAGTGGTGAGAATTATGATAATAGAATTACAAAAATGGTGTTAGAAAATAATTGTGTGAGTATTGAGAGTGGTGATAAAAGTATAATGGGAGTAGAATTTGATAATGAAGTGATAAAAAGTGTTGATGAATTAGAGAGAATTTACAGATAAAGGGGTTGCAGGGGGTAAATTTTTCCCGTAATGTTGTAGTCGGGGGTGAAGAAAAGGCTTCACGAGTGTATTGGGTAGATAAATGGTCTACCGATAATTGTTTTTTGAATTGTTGTATTGTTCCTGTAGAAATCAGGAGAGGTTTTAATGTAGTAGTACCCTCTGAATGGAGTGAGAGATATTTAGAGAAAGAGTTGTGTGTAGATGGTGAGATGCAAGTATTTAAGTTAGATAGAGGTTATAAAGAGTTGATAGAGAGATTAGGATGGAAGAAAACAAACTATATGAAATACTTACCTTGTAATGAAGCTGATATAGCAGTAGGAGAAGATGATAATGGAAATAATGACTTTATAACGTACCTAGTGGTGACGAATTATACTGGAGGTGACAGGACAATAAGCAATCGTGACAGGTTGTATGATGAATTGATAGGTAATAACCCTATTAATTATGATGGTTTTATAAAATATAAGAATTTAAATGTGTATTATATTAATGATGTTAATATAATGTATTTAATACAAAATAAATTGTACAGACCGAAGATAAGACTATTGTTTGACGATGGAGGATAGATATTCTATTGTGTTATGAACATTTAATTGTGTGGACAGTGTTTTTAAAAATGGACTGATTAGGACTGATTAGGGTAAATGATTTAATGATTATGTGAATTGTATATTTTTGTGTATTGATATCTATGTATTTGTGTATTTTTACTGTTGTGTATTTTATGTATTTTTTATGTAAGCATGTATTGTACGATTTTAAATAACTGAAGAAAGTTTAAATGATATTATGAGAGTCAGGTTATAAGGGTTAGTAAATGATTAAGCAGGTAATAGATTTGGGTATTGAGAGGTATTGTTGTTAGTTGATAAGTGATGAGTTTTCTAGTGATGTATTAAGTTGAAATGTTTAAAAGAGTTTGGGAATAGTGATAAATAAGGGCATTGGAGTTAGTTAAATAGAGTTATTGGGAGTTAGGAAAATAAAGTGTTGAGATGTTGATAATATATAAAGAGGTGTTAGATATTTTAGGGACACAGTGGTTAGCGATTATATGTAGAGTTGAGTGATATGAATGGTAATTATATTTGTTGTTGATGGTGATATTTTGTAATAAGGGTATTGGTGTAGGAGTCCAACGAGAGATGTTGAGACAGGAGGAATCGTTGTGTGCCGGAAAGGGTTATCTGAAAGGGTCAGGGACCAATGATGGAATGAGCATAGTGAGGGAATACACACATACTAGTACAAAAAAGGCGCGGTGCCAGAGGTTTTAAATGGGATTTGTGAAGGGGGTTATTATAGAGATATTGGTGTAAAAATATATTAATGGTTAGAAGCGGCTAGTGTAAAAAAGAGGTGAGTAAGGTTAGGTTGACAGATGCCAAAGTAAGATAGAGAAAATAATGAATAATAGAGAGTCACCCAAACGAATAAAGATAGAAGGGTTAGAAAAAAGGAAAATTCATAGCAGGAAGGTAATTGTAACTGAAAGGTAAGGATAAATCTGAAATTGTTGTATAGAATTTGACGAAGGTTAAATAATTAAAAGTTAATAGAGAATTGTTGAAGTAGTAATGTGATAAAGTTTGGTACAAGTCATGTAAATTTAAATTGTTTAATGTAAGGTAAATGTAACAATGTTAATATGTAATGTACAATGTTTTATGATGTTTTATTATGTTGGGGGCAATAGAGTGTGTGGTTAGGAGGTCGTTACAGGGGTAATGACGATAACAAGTGTTAAGAGATAGTATATTTTAAGTTGAAAATCTAAAGTAACAAATGAAGTTGATAAAATATAGTAAGCTGCCATTTACAAAATAGAAGAAGTGAGTCTAAGTTGAGCAACAAAATTTAAATAATAAAAGTGTCTGCCATGATAGTTGTAAGCTGAATTTGTAGAAGTAATTAGGTGAAGGTATTTTGGGGGTATATTAAAGAATTGTTGATATATTGTGTTATATGTGTAGTTATAGATATGTTGTTATTTTCTTACAAGTAAGAAATTGAGTTTGGTGGTGGTAAAAAATCAAGGTATTCTAAGTCTTGTAGTTGTGAGGTTGAACCTTTTGAATTAAAACCCAAACCAATGCCCCAAACACAAACCAATGCGTCTAAAAGGGAACATATCAGTTGTAGATATGTAAGTGTATTATACCACTATTTTGAAACTTGTATTGGATGTTTCAGAGTTTTGTGGTGTTGTGACCGCAGTCCTGGGCTGGCTGGCGCGTCAGAACAGGAGTGTAGAGTGCCTCATGGCCTTATGGTGTAGGGATCTCTCAGGAGAAGTCCAGTAAGGTCAGAGGGTACGACCAACATCATGGAACCAAGGGTAAGTGATGATAAATTTTTTTGTAACGTTACAGGGGGTTGTGGTAACATATCTAGACCGATCCTTTTAGGAAAGTATGAATGAGTCAAGTAAATTTTTTGTGTTTCGACACAAAAATTTTCCTTGAGGGGGTTTGTAACAGTACAGACTGACCCAGTACCAGAATTATGGGAATTGGGTGTGATTTTCCATGTTTTGTATTATGTAATTATTAAAACATACAGAATGGTTAGGTACATTGTCCCTCTGAAAAAAGGAACAACGCAAATTCGGCCAGAGTAAAACACCAAGGTCTCCGGTGGACGTGAAAACATCAAAATATACCATGGCGGTGTTTATGACGAAGTACAACAATATGAATTATGATTGGGCTATAGCACAGCTCCGTCATCGCTAAGAACAATGACGCACTGAGTACAATGTGTGTAACCCGGCGTTGTCCAGCAAGACAAAGCTGGATGACGTAAGAACTACACACACACAAGCGCAATTTTACAGTTGCCTCGTTTTCATTTCAACGCCATTCTTCATAGCAGCCACAGCGATGTATCGTTGTGTGCACAAAATTTTACAATAGTTTAAATATAATCGGCAAAATGTTGGCCGCAATAGTGGAGCAAGAAGGCTCATATAACTTGAGAATATAAAATACAGAATATGTAAATTCAGTGTGAATATCAACCAAATTGAACGGCAGACTAAAAAAGGCGAACACCGGCCATCACCATGGGCAGAAAGTATAACCAACGGATGGACATCAGCACCGATTAACCAGAGAAGTTCCTTTTATTATTTTCTATCTAATGAGCTCATTAGTATCAAATTGTTAATTAAAGAATGTACGGGTCTAAAATTGAGTGTGCAAATGAGAGAGTGAATGGATGGCCATAAAAAGCATATGCCGAGGGCATTGGTTTGTGTAAGAAGTTAAAATCTATTAATTAATAATTCTGAAGCTGCAACAGTAATGTTAAATTGATATTAATACAACCAATAAAGAAATTAAAAGAATACCAAGAGATATAAAAGGGCAACCGCCATTTTGTTTTGAGTCAGGTCATCTGACGTCATTATTGTGAACACATGGTTATGTTTGTACTAACAGAATGAATTAAATTTAATGGTTAACTTCCAAAATATTTTGTTATCAATTGTGTCGTCAACTGTGTTTCGAAATCTTCCTGTACCCGAAACCCTGGAACCCCTTAGGTATAAAACAGTTTATAAAAGAAGAAATGAGCCCGGCAAATAATGAAGTTGGTAAGTACCCAGAAATACCAAATTATGGTATTTGTTATACATATTTTGTTAGATATATGTAGTAATATTATTAAAGTGTAGAGTAAAGGAGAGTAGAATATTACAGGAGGTTTGTTCATGTCTGTACCATAATAACAAGCTCGTAACTTAATAATTGGGCACATGATAATGATTGTCCATAGTGCTGTTCTTCAATATAATGGTCATTGGTGACTTCCTCTAAATTGTAATTTCCTTTATGCATTTTGTCTTTAATTGCTTCATGAATAGAAGAGGGCAAAGTAAGAAGTCGGTTATATTGAAGTCGCCGATCTCATCATTGTTGGAAATACTGTTTTCCCTGAAGGTGTTTTTGAGCATACAAAATAAGTGATAGTGACAAGATAATAAAGTGGGAGTATAAGGAGTGCTGTTTATGCAGTTTCTCTTGTGTTGTAGTAGCCTAATATGGGAGCCTTGTATTTTTATGTATAAGCAACACATACTTCAAACATCAAATGCTTTAGATTGATACATACTGCTGTATGTATAAACAACACTGGAATATAAAATTCTTTTTTTTAGGCCAATAGGCACAGTTTTAATTTTTCTGAGAGTATCATATATGTGTCAGTATGTATCAGTGACTGTTTGTTATTTGTATAATATACACAGACGTGTACTATCACAAAAAGAACATTGAGGTCAGCTCACAGTAAGTTTTACTTTTGTTAAAGCTGTTTCATCTTCAGGCTCATTTCCATAGAAAATACCTTAGTTTTGGGTATATATATAACGGTGTAGCTAAAATTCATCTCTTGTTAAACAATCCAGAAGACTATATTGACATTGACAGCCTTTTCATCTATATTCAGAATTACATTTTGAAGTCATATCCTGCTGACTTACTATTTGCCTACATCCATAACTTGTGTGAGTCACTTAATTTTACAGATTCTAATTCATCGATTATCCTCAAAGAGGTCACAGATTTGTAGAATGTTTTCTTAGAAATCATTTGTTCTTGTTTTTTATGTATATGACATTTTTAACTCCTTCACAGACGTCATGAAAATTAAAGAACTTAAACATTGTGTCATTGCCAAACAGAATGTCTACACACAAATTTTGTCTCTTTTAACAATTGTGTTAAAAAATTAACATTTATTAATTGAGAAATTATGCCGAGCATATGCCATGCATTATGCTAAGACCTTCTCTTCATGTAGCATCATTACTAGTAAACAAATGACTGTAGAAACATATGGATACTCCAGAGCATGTCTAGACATGAACCTATCAACAGCTCAGTGTTACATATACCACTTCTATTCATCGAATATTACTTATATTTGATCCACTTCTTTATATAATTCAGCTAACACAGGCACGTTACAGTATCAGTGTTTGCTACTAAGTTACTGCTATGTTAAAACACTCTGATTTGAAGAGAAGTAAATTCACAAAAAAAAGTAATTTCTTTGTTAGATTTTAGCTCCCTGTGTTTCCGTTGCTAAAAAAACTGAAGAGTACTATTTGAATATGATTCAGGATTTCTAGGTAATGTTTCAGAAGTAGACAAAGGATTGTGACCAATACATCATTAAAGAAAGGGAACTACTGTAAGGGTAATGATGACTAATAGAAGTAATTGAGATTTTATATTTTTATTTTATTTTTTGTATTAGTATGGGTAATTTTCATTTAATTTGTTCATAACGTGTGGACTTTAATTTCATTTATTATAGGTAAAGGTAAAATCATACATAAGCAAGTACCGAACTGCAACAGAAGGGAGAAGTCACACCACTTATAAAAATAGTAAAGGAAGGGCATTTATTTGAAGCATTGTGGTGTATATATATACAAATCAGAGAACATTCTGTAACGAACAAAACATGCTATAACATTGAACAAATCAAGCTCATTAGAATATATTGTGTTAATCTAATGCTTGAACATAAGAGGATTTTGTAACAGTTAACTGAATATGTGGAATTCTTGATTTCTCTTCCTCTGTAATCTATATTTTTCTCATCTTTGTTAGGTAGCATACATCCACGTGAGAGGCTAACTTGTGTGTCCAATTAACTTGACGCTCACCAAACTGCAAACATTTCTTGTTGTAGTATTTGATTTTTTTTTTGTCAGTTCTTAACATTCTCAAGTACTTTTTTTTTCAAGTTCCAGCTTAATCTCTTTGGAAGGTAGGTTATTTATCGCTTATTAAAAATTTATTTCATAACTTGACAATTAGGTTGCTCTCCAAATCGTTCATAGTGTGTTGCTAAATGTAGTTACTACAGAACTTGAGTTGGAAGTTTTCTGTTGCTATGCATCCTGTTATTTTGATCTCTCGTACATTTTGCATGAACAGTCAGCCTCTGAGAATGAATCTACTTACTTGCACACCACAAAATTTTTATGCACACTAAAAATAGATACTGTTTTCCACATGAAAACTGTCCTTCCTGTATGGAAGGAATAAATCTGTTACCATTGTGGTCTACTGTAAAACTACAGTAAAGCCCCGATTATCCGCGGAATTGGGTGGCAAGGGCACCGCGGATAGTGAAAATCGCGGATAACCCGAAAAAAGACTAAAAATGAGGTGTAAACACGAAAAAAAATATTTCAGCATAAAAACTATGTTTTATTGTACAAAAAACATAATATGTAAAACTTTTAAAATATGTACAGTACAGCAGAAACCTTTGCTCTAAGTCTAAATCACTAAAATAAAGAACAGTAAACAAAAAACAATACTATACTGTTAACAAAAAGTGTTCAGTTACGCCTTTTTAAAAAAATCAGTCACTCGTTTTTGCTTCTTGCTTTGGAAACACCTTTTCTTTATTCTAGATTGTACTTTCCTAAACATGAGTTTTTCTGCCACATGTGCGTCGTCATCTTGTTCCTCTAAATATTGAAGCAATTCGTCTACGTGCTGCAAAGCAGTTTTGTGTGTCATCCGCGTAGGTGCCTCATCTTCTTCACTTTCACTTTGTTCTTCTTCGTTCTCGTTCACTCCCATTGCTTTGTTCGTTATCTTTACGTCAGTCAGTCGTTCAAACCCCGTCTCACTTGCGTCGCATTCCAGCCACTCTTCTATATTCTCTTCGTCGACATTCTCACCTCCCGGAACGGATGTCTCTAGGTCAACAAGTGTAGCGGTCGGCATGACTTCATTCTCTTCTTCACAAATGTTTTGGTTGACATTTGTTTCGATACTCGGAAAGAGTTTTCTCCATGATTTAACAAGGGTTGAGGGTTTGATGTAATCCCATGCAGACGCAATGTCGTAAATGCTATCCAAAATTGTATAATTCTTCCAAAATTCTTTGAGATCGCAGCCTTCTTCGATTTTTGACAGTAACAACTTTGTTCTGTATGTTCTCTTCATGGTTGCAATGACTCCCTGGTCCACAGGTTGTATCAGCGCAGTAACATTTGGGGGCAAAAACTTTGCGAAGATTTTCCCGTCAGAAGATTTAAGCACACATGTAGCTGGGTGTGAAGGCGCGTTGTCAATTAACAAAACAGCCTTCTGTGGCAAATTTTTTGAGTCAAGATGTTTACGTACTTGAGGCACAAAAATGTTTTCAAACCATTCTTGAAAAATCTGCGGGCTCATCCAACCTTTTTTTTTGTTGAAATAATCAACTGGTAAATTTTCTGCTCTTGTCCCCTTAAAAGACGACCTTGGTTTCTTAGATTTACCGATTACAAGAAGCCTAAGTTTGTGACTACCCGCAGCGTTGCTGCATGGCAAGATTGTAATTCTTTCCTTGCTACTTTTGTGACCTGCCGCTTGATGTTCACTTTCAAATGCTAAAGTACGAGTGGGAAGACACTTCCAAAAAAGCCCTGATTCATCAGCGTTATAAATTTGTTCATATGACAGATCTTCAGACAACACAAACTCTTCAAAATCACGTTGAAAATCATCAGCTGCTTGTTGATCACCACTCAGCTTCTCTCCGTGTAGACCAATCTCTCTAATTCCATGGTGTTTCTTAAAACGATGTAACCAACTGGACGGCGCGTCAAAATTTCCTTCCAGGCCTAACAAATCAAAAAAGATTTTTGCTTAAGCTGCAATGGTAGGACCAGACACGGGGGTGCCCTCACTTCGCACCTGAGCTAACCATTCCGCTAATGCCGAGTCAAGTTCATTATAGGTGGATTTCTTCATTGTTTTTCGTTTTTTCATCCCAGAAGCACTGTCCGACACTGATGCAAAGGCTAACAGTTTGTCTTTTTGCTTTAAAACGTCTAGCACTGTTGTTTCCCCGATCCCGTAATTCAAACACATCTGCTTCCTTGAAGCGCCATTTTCTATTTTAGAAATCATTTCAAGTTTTTGTGCAATCGTTAACATAACCTTCTTTCATTTTTCAGCCATTATTTATTTCACGAACTAATGAACTGATCACGACTGATCACTAAGCACGCTTACTGACAACTGACACCACTGGCAGACCGAGAGAATATGTATGTAGAGGGGGAAGGTTAGTGAACTTGACCAAAACAAAAGAGCAAGAGCCAAAACAAAATTCCGAGAAGGCCTATAGGATTACGATGGACAATAAACCTGTCAGAAATTTTTGACCTTCGCACTGTAGGGCCTATTGTATTTTCCCTGTTGTTGGCTTGGATTAAAATTGGTTTTTTTGAGTTTCGTAATTAAAAAAATTTTTCGCGGCACTCGCGGATAATTGGGGCTTTACTGTACTGTAAGCATGCTATTTGGAAAGTCGTTACCACTAATATCTGTAGCCACCTACATGTCTACGATGTCTGTAGCTATTATTACATGAATATAGATGCAAATATCAGAATGTCCTTAGTGTAAACCAGTCGATTGAAGATAGCTAATTTTGTCTGGTCATAGTTCTGATTTCTAACTTCCAATAGGGTAACAAATTACCATCCAAGCAGCGGTGTTAAGTGCCTCCATTTGTCGTACAATTCTTCGGTAACTGAACTAAGGATTCTTCCTATGGAAGGTTTTTCTTCATTTTGAGGACTTTGAGAATTCATTTGATTTTTTTCATACTACTAGACTTAGTAACTTTTCCCTTAAACTCCTGGGGTTAAGTATTTTAAATTACTTTTTTAATTATTGCTTTAAAAACTGCAGTTTATAATGCCCTTCAGTTATGATCTAGTTAGTGCTGCAAAAGTGTATATGATATTAATAAGACACATGATATTTTAAATCTAAATTAATTATTTTTTTTCGGTGTCAACATAATAAATTATGTGAAGTATACTTAAAACTTTAAAAACATAATTATTATAAAATATGTAAATTGATAATTTTTTAAATTTTACATTTGAAGGACTATGAGTACACTCTTTTAGAGAGTTATTGTTGAAACAAATATAGTTCTGGCTCTGTAGTTAACCAAAAATTGTTTAAAGATTTCAAAATGTGGTTGTATTACTCATTAGGAATACAGTAATAGTATTACTTATTATTACTTAAGTATATAGTAATTCAAGTTGTAAGAGAAATATAATTAAAACTATAAAATTGTATAAGAAAAATGTGATAGTTCTTCAGCAGAACTGTAAATAGCTTTTTATTATGCGAGTATATTTTAGTATACTTGTTAAAAATTATATTTGAGAGAGAGAGCATGTGCTTGCGTATGAAATTATCAGTTGGTTCAAGTGTTTTACCTTGTGGTACCCAGTCTTTATTAACATAGTTTTGTAAATGAATACCATACCTACACACGTATATTAATATTTATGGTACTGACTCAGTTGAAAGCAGAAATATATGTACTGTTACGACGGTCTACTTGATCGTCGTAGGTACAGTGAAAAACAAAATAAGTACAAGACACCAATTAAGTCACTAATCACACCTTTAATTTTTACAGTTAAACAGTTCGTATTAACAACACAGTCTCTACAACAAATCAAATGAAAATTGTTCACATGCAATAAAATGTCCACTAAAATTCAACACAATTGTATTACAATTATACCGTCCGATTATAAAACACCACTCTTAACTAATAACCACTTGAACACGCTCAGTAATATCGCGACTATAACTCTCGAACCGCACTGTCAATACAGTATATCGCACTAATACTGAACTGAACGTCGTTGAGTACTGGTATTTATACCACCCCAAATTACTAGATTATTCCATAATGCACGATAGCGTCAGTATAGTTACGACGTAATTACTTGCGGCCTTGACATAGTCCATGTGCCGGCGCAAAGTCTGGCACAGTCTAGAAAATACGTCAACAAGCACGTACGCCACACACGTTACATTCCGGATCACTCTGGAACATTTGATAAACACTTAGATTGTTCTGTTATGTCGTAACACTGCCCCCTCCTTAAGCCTGTTCGTCCCGAACTGGCAAACCGTCTCTGAAGTAGTATTTAGCCAGGTGATCTAGGTGGACGACCTTGAACTTTCGCTGCCCTTCATGTTGAATCCAGTAAACAACATCGTTGATTCTTTTTTTCACAGTGTAGGGTCCTTCCCAGTTAGACTGAAGCGACCACGATGGCGCTTTGGGTTGAACAACCAGACATGATCTCTTTCTTGGAAACCCACATTATTGCTGAGAATGTCATACTGAGTTTTCATTTTATCACTGGCAATCTTCAGCCGTCCTCTTACCAAGCAATTCATTTCTCGCAGTTGGTTTTCTGATTGCGAGGAATAGTTCTGTGGCTCTTGGCACTGAGTCTCAGGTGATCCGAACATTAAGTCCCAGGAAGACAAATCTCCCTCCCAAACACCAATTTGGCTGGAGTCATGCTGGTTGTATCGTACTGATGATCTATACGCCACGAGGAATAGTGGTATACGTTGGTCCGAGTTTGTTTGTTTCTCGTCAACAACCTTCGAAAGATGCTGCTCAAGTGTGTGTATTGAATCTCTCAACCATCCCGTCCGACTGAGAATGCAGAGGCGTTGTCCTGGTCTTTTGAATTCTATTATATATTCGTTCTATTCGAATAGACGGCATAATTCTTTAAACACTCCTGATTTGAAATTTCTCCCTTGATCCGTATGGATTTCCATAGGGGCTCCATAATGGCAACAGAAGTTGTGAACTAACTGCTTTGCCACAGTGGTAACCTCCTGATTTGGAATTGCGTAGGCTTGCACCCACTTAGTAAAATAGTCACCTACAATCATGATGTACCGGTTTCAATTGTCGGTAACTGGGAATGGTCCAGCAATGTCTATGGCAATTCTCTCGAAAGGCAATCCAACGTTATATTTTCTCATTTTTCCCCGCTTCTGGTTTGTGGGCCCTTGCTTGCAGCACATATTTCACACGTCCGAACCCATTCCTCTGTGTCGTGGCGAAGATGAAGCCAATAGAATCGCTTCCGTATTTTGTCAAGGGTTTTGTTAACGCCAAGATGGCCTCCAGACGTTCCATCAAGCATCTCCTTCAAAACAGACTGCACTTTACTTCGGGGAACTATCAACTGCATGACCATATCTCGTTCATCTGCACTTTCCCAAGCCCTTTTCAGCAATCTGTTTTCTAATGTGAGAGATTCCCATTGTGCCCAGTAGCCCTTCAGCACTTCGGAACCATGGCAGATATATTGCCAATCCGGGCGGCGACCTTCCTCTTTTGCTGTCAAGATCGGTCCAATGTTTTCATCAGTCACCTGTTCTTGTCGACAGTCTTGTGTTGTCCAGCCGTTTGCTAGAAAATCTACAGTGATGGCTTGAACATGTTTGTTTGAGTTTTGTTCTTCCTTTCTGTGGCAATGTCGGCAGTCTTCCGGGCACGGTCTTCGTGATAAGCCATCTGCATTACCATGCAGGCGCCCCCGTCGATGTTGTGTCTTGAAGTTGTACTCTTGCAGACGTTCAGGCCACCTTGCCAACTCTCCTGGATTTTTAAATCTTAAGAGCCATGCAAGCGCACGGTCGGTATGTAGTGAAAACTCTCTTCCATAGAGGTATTTATGGAAGTGCTCGGACGATTGCCACCAACTCTCTCCTTGTGACACAATAATTTCTCTACGGTTTAGAAAGTGTCTTGCTGTAATAACACTATTACTCGTTCTTCACCGTTTTTCACTTGAGACAAAACTGCTCCTAGACCAGTATTGCTTGCGTCTGTGTCCACAATGTACTTCCCTTCGGAATCTGGGAAACCGAGAATTGGCTGCGAACATAATGCAATTTTCAAAGTCCTAAATGCTTGATCACACTCCCTCGACTACTGGAAGTTTCGTTTATTTTCTGTTAGCTCATGTAGTGGTTTAGCAATAGTAGCGAAGCCTTCAAAAAATGTCTGTAATATGAGCATAACCCCAGGAAACTCCGAACTTCGTGTTTACTCTTCGGCACTAGCCAGTCTCTTACGGTGTCTACTTTATTAGGATCCATGCTAACACCCGCTGCCGAAACCAGATGGCCCAGATACTGTATTTCTAATAGTGTATAGTGTATAGTGGATAGTGTATTCCTTCAGGAATAGAAAACACTTCTTCATGCTCAGCTTTAGTTGGGCACTGTTAATTCTAGTTAGAACCTCCTTAAGGTTTTTCAAATGGTCTTTGAAAGTCTTCCTGATGACTATGACATCGTCTAAATAGACAAGGCAAGTTTTCCATTTTAGGCCTCGGAGTACCAGGTCCATCAATCTTTCAGATGTTGCCGGTGCATTACAGAGTCCAAATGGCATGACGTTAAATTGGAATAAGCCACTTGGGGTCGAGAAAGCGGTCTTTTCCAGGTCTTCTTGATGAAGACCCACTTGCCAACATCCACTCTTCAGGTCCAATGTGGAAAACCACTGTGCTCCGGACAACGTGTCGAGTGTATCGTCAACGCGAGGTAATGGATAGCAGTCTTTCTTTGTAACGTCATTTAACCTCCGGTAGTCTACGCAGAAACGCAATCCACCATACTTCTTCGCTACCAGCACTACAGGAGAAGACCAAGCACTTGACAAAGGTTCGATTACTCCCTCTGTCAACATGTCCTGTACTAACCGAGACATTTCCTCCTTGTTTAGATAATGGAGGCCTTTGAGGAGTTTGGCGTATCGGTGTTGTGTCCCAGGTATTGATGCGATGTTGCACAAGAGAGGTTCTTCCCAGTGACTGTCCCCGAACTGCAAAACAATCTTTGAATTCATGTAAAAACTGCCTGAGTTCTTTTACCTCACCACTTGAGAGGTTGTTAGAAGATCTGTTCAATAATTCTTGTAGTTCCTCTGGTAATTTGGAATGATCCGAAGCACTGGATCTTCGTAACGTCATTCTGGCTACCCAGGCCACAGGGGTCAATTTGTGTAGGAGTATATTGCTTTGTAAAGTGATAGGTTGATCCAAAATATTCGCCACTCTAATAGGTATATTTCCGGTTTCGTCAGTTTTTACTAAACTTCTGGCAATTAGTATGCCCGGTGTGCTGACTACCTGTGGTTCGAATATAGAGCGCTGGTTGCCCCTAGTATCTACCTCGGTTCTAACCATGATGCTCTTTTTGGAGTTTGGCGGAACAGTTACGTCCACTTGGTTTATGACGTCCATCAATTTTTCTGCTGTCGTCATTGTTGATAGCATTACCTCTTCACCTCCGATTCTCAAGATATTGTTTTTGAAGTCGACTATAAAGCCGTATGCATTCATAACGTCCATACCAAGAATTGCTTCATCCACAGTGTCTGCAACAAGTACTTGATGATTAAACTCAAGTCGACCGAGGCGTAGGTGTATCTCCACTTTGCCAAAAACTTTTACAGGCTGTCCAGTAGCTGTTCGAAAGCTGCAAGAGCACCAGATTGGCTTGAGATCTTTCACCACGTTGGGGCGCACAATAGAAACTGTTGCGCCTGTGTCAACTGTAATCGAGGTTGGCCTTTCTTGAACAAATCCGGTAACTACCCAGCTCGCACTGTTTTTCTGAAGTGTAGAAATTGCGTATTGTCTAGGGGCTTCATTCCTCCAGTTAGTCAGCACACGCCCCATTGTACCGACTATTGCTCGTTTCCCTACTGCTGAATTCTAACCCGACAATCTCGTTGTAGATGTCCAGGTTTCCCATATCTATAACACTTCGGTCTTCCATCCTTTCTTATTTTATTCTGTGGCGCCAACCGTCGAGTCTGTTCCTTTTTCTTCTTCTTCATCGTCTGTGCCATCATGAACTTTTAGTATGCGCACTTTATGACTTGTCCAACCAGACGCTGATTTGGCGGCCCCAAATTGCAAAGCATGTACCAGGGCGTCCGCACTGTTCTGCTGTCTTGCCATTCATAACACTTGCTGTAATTCGTTATCTCGGACGCCGGCAGTAAATGTCTGCATAGCAAAACTCATTGGAAAATCTTCTGGCGCTTCAGGATAGGCCAACCTAACTAGTCTGTCATACTTGCTTCAAACTCTTGAAGGCTCTCCCTGGAATGTTGTCGCCTTGCTCTCAACTGGGTGCAGTACACATCTCGCAAATGTTTATCACCATACCGTAATTCCAGAGCATTTATCAATTCGGCATAGGTGTTTTGGCTGTCAGGTGGCTTTTTTTGTAGTATTTCTGCCGCAGGTCCTTTTAATGCAAGAATGAATGAAACTGCCTTGTCTTTCTCTGTCTAATTATTTGCGCATGCAGCAGCTTCAAATTGTCGGAGGTACGTTGTCCAGTGTCTGCTTCCGTCTAAGGTTGCAGCTTTGACATGAACTGTCCCTACTGCAGGCAAAGTGAATTTCCCTATTAACTTATTTTCTGCATCTTTTTCTGTCTTTATCATTGGTACAGTCTGTTCACAAAGTTGTTTTGGTTGTAACTTCAGGCACTGCTCGACTTCATTTTTAATCTGCTCTTTTATATTTGTAATTGAGTCTTCTATTTTTTTGACATAGCTTTTTCCACACTCAAGACAGATTTTTCTACTTCAGCTATTTTATTTGACATGGATTATTCTGCTTCAGATATTCTAGTAATTTGATTGTTAAGCTCACCTCGTAATTCGCCTACGTCACCACCTAGGAAACACAATTCTGCTGTAGTATGTTCTTGCATCTGCTTTTGCTCTTGAATTAAGGCTTTGATGTCATCTGGTTCCTGCTTACGTTTTTCATCCTGTCGGTTTTCTGTTTCTTCTGCCTCTTGTCGGCGTCGTTGCGCTGTCTGCAACAGCAGCGCCTGGAAATTTTCCATCATCTGACTGGCATCCATTGTTTTCCGATTAATTACAAATTACACTCGTCTTGCACAAAGTGTTCACTGTTTCCACTGTTAACCGTTCTATCCCAGTTCTGACACCACTGTTACAACGGTCTACTTGATCGTCGTAGGTACAGTGGAAAACAAAACAAGTACAAGACACCAATTAAGTCACTAATCACACCTTTAATTTTTACAGTTAAACAGTTCGTAATTGACAACACAGTCTCTACAACGAATCAAATGAAAATTGTTCACACACAATAAAATGTCCACTAAAATTAAATACAGTTGTATTACAATAATACCGTCCGATTATAAAACACCACTCTTAACTAATAACCACTTGAACGTGCATAGTAATATCATGACTATAACTCTCGAACCGCACTGTCAATACAGTATAACGCACTAATACTGAACTGAACGTTGTTGAGTACTGGTATTTATATCGCCCCAAATTACTAGATTCTTCGATAATGCGCGATAGCGCCAGTATAGTTACGACGTAATTACTTGCGGCCTTGACACAGTCCATGCACCGGCGCGAAGTCTGGCACAGTCTAGAAAATGCATCAACAAGCACGTACGCCACACACGTTACATTCCGGATCACTCTGGAACATTCGATAAACACATAGATTGTTCTGTTGTCATAACAGTACATTTTTTTAAAGTAAGAGTGTTGCTTTTAATGCTATTGTTTAAGTAAGTAAAGTGTCCTTTAATGTTTCAGTATCAAAGCCAACGAATTTAGCACAAGAAAAGAAAATCATGTCCTGTAGCTTCAACATAGACAGGGATGGAAGGGATAGAGGAGACATAAATTTTGAACAGGAAAGAGAGGATGAGGAGGAGGAAGAGGAGAGAGAAGGATCCGATGTAGCAAGTGAAGCAGGCACTTACACAATTGATAAGGATAGTCCTGAAGTTACCACAGCTCGACTGAATATTGATAATGAATTTGGCATTAATTGTGGGAAAAATAGTGAATCTCAAATTAAGTTTCAGGTTAGTATATTGTAATACTTGTAATTATTATAATGCTTGATAATTGTCAAACATTCATTGTCAGTAGACAGTGGTGTAGTGTCAGGGGGAGACAAGGTAGACTGTGTCTACCCAAATAATTTATTCATAAAGTAGTTAATTTTTAATTATAAATTAAGTTTCTTAAGTTATTCAAAAAGGGTATAAAACTAAATTATGAAGTTAAATAATACACAGGCGTGATGCCATGGAATCTTGCTGTGCGATGTAACTGTATGTGGAGAGTTAGGGTAGACATTATGTGATATGTTTTATCACAAGGTTGGAGGTGAGGTGGGCTTCGGTAGATGACAATGCGAGAGGACCTGTGCGCACAGCATAAAAACGTGTTGCGTACATCACATCGGAAGACATGTCTCCCCCCTCACTGAATAGTACAGAATGCTTGCCTGGCCATGTGTGTGTTTCACTATGTGGCCCATAGTGTATATTTATTTTGTTGTTTGCAAATTATTTTTAATTTTGTACAGTATATTGTCATATATCCTTAAAAGTTTGTAATCATTTATGTAATATTTATTTCATAATAAATATTTTTTAAGTGTCATCCTTTAAGTGTTTTAACTATACTGTTTAATTAAAAATAGTAAAGTAGCAAAATGAATGCGCCTAGTATCAATTCTACCACATATATATTTGATGTGAACTGTGACACCTTTGATTCACTAGAAGTTTGAAATCAGTACGTTACCTTTAGAATAAAAACACACCATTGTAATGCTATGAAAAATAAAAGATTATCACAGTTGTCTACTTTCTCCATTGAAAGAGAATTTATGTACACAAAGGACTCAGCTTTCAAGTCAGCTTCCTAACTTCAAGACGTGTGGAACTCATTTAAAAGAAAATATGAAACATTTGTGTTTTCAGTCATGTCCGGATGGATTTGATATACAGTAGAACTCCAGTTATCCGAATCGCCAATTATCTGAATCAATATCAGGAAATGGGATGGAATAAAATTAATGGAATTTCGACAAAACAATCAAATCCAGGAAAAAAAGAAGAGGCAATGAACAAGAAGGGAGAGTAAAAAAGAGCAAAAGAAAGTGTCGAAGAAAATGTAGCTGTATCAACTGAAGACATCCAGAAAACCATTGTACAAATTCCTGGCTGTTCCGATTGTGACGTGGATGACATAAACGAGTGGTTGCAGTGCGACCGTGGATATCAAATTTTAGACGATGGTGAAATTATCCAAAGTGTAACGATAAATCTCAGCAGGTGGACAAAGATGATGACAGTGTTGCTTCAGTTGAACTGGAAAAGGAACCTACGGCGAGTGAGGCATTCACTTGTTTTGACACTGCCTTACAGTGGATGGAACGGCAGCCTGAATGCGACCATGTGCAGCCTCTTTCCGTCAAGCGTTTGCGGGACCTGGCTGCATGCAAATGAGTTTCTACGTCAAAACAATTAACTTTTTTTTGATATGTTCAACTGAAAAATCATAATTATGTGTGATTATTGTTTTAAATTTTTTGTAGTAAAAGTGAACTTTTTGCAAAACACGTGTGACCTGGTTTTTATTAAGATACTGTACTCGTGTAATAAAAATAAACAACAGTGATTTTCAGCAATTTTCGTGTTGTCTTTCATAACATAACCTTTTTCTTATGTTTGTTCCAATTATCCGAATTTCTGCGTATCTGAATTACATCTGGGAATCATTAGTTCGGATAAATGGAGTTCTACTGTATTTAAAAATGCGAGTAAAATTCATATTTTTCTCATAACATTTTCTAATTAAGATTCATAGATGACACCAATGAGAATATGATAGGTTTTTTTTTCTTGTATTTAGGCTTAATTATATAACATAATGTGTGTTTCGGACAGTCACTTAGCTGTTATCTGATAGAGGTAGCATTAACTCTACTTCCATAGTTTTACTGGTCCATTAAGAACACCAACAATCTTAGTGAGAGGTTGCTTTTGGCTGATATTTATATGACTACCCAGATTATTTTCTCACCCTTTGCCACTGGCAGTAAGATTGTTTTGACTCATTTTAACCAATCTTTGTCAGCATTAGGTTGTCTTTTTGTATTACTTCTCAATAAAGGAAAAGTAGGTGTAGACAATTCTGCTCTAGAAATTCCTCATTATCCTCATCACTCATATCTCTTCTGGGTAAATTCCATACAGACATCCTAGTTTGACATTTTCTGTAGGGGTCCCCCTACAAAGATTATTTTACCTAGTGACAACTTTTCACTGAGGAATTTGCTACACTATCCCTGGGGATTATCTTCTCACATACGTCTTCTACCTCTGGCCTTCCTCTAGTTGAGGTCTGAAACCATTAATTAACCCATTCTTTTGTGATACCCCATTTCCAGAGAACCTCATTCTTGGTATTTTGTTACCGAGAAAACTGTTGCTTTCATGTTCATTAATGCTATGCAACCAGCTGTTGTAGCTTGTTGGATTATGCATTGTACAGTATTTGAAGGACCACTCATCAGTGAACACCCTATTCGTATAGGATATCCTCTCTTTTGTGTCTTTTTTACAGGAATCCCATGCAATGGAATATTGCCAAGAAATATTGTGTATGCTTTTAAATAATAAATGCACAATATGCTTTGTGTAGATAACGTACACACTTCATGAAAAGATTATGAGCAGTATGCATAGTTTATATTTTTATTTTAGTGTGTGTGTGTGTGTGTGTGTGTGTGTGTGTGTGTGTGTGTGTGTGTGTGTGTGTGTGTATGTGTGTGTGTGTGTGTGTGTGTGTGTGTGTGTGTGTGTGTGTGTGATTACTTATTGAAAATATTCATAAAAAATAAATTGGAAGTTTTAAACTTTAAACGTGGATAATATAATATGTAGCCTATTTCTTCACCAAAAATATGAACCGAACATACAATACAGGCATCTACATGATTACAATCCTAAAATTTTGGTTACTTCAGTTTTATTTAGGCTGTTTCATTTACTATTATATAACAAATGCTGTGATTGCTTTTGCAGTAAATATTATAATAAAGATGGTCTTAATGAAATTGGTAAAAAGAAATTCTTTGTAACAAAATTATGCAAATTACATTTGTTGCTTATTTGAACAAATGTAGTGTTTAACACTTACCTGGCTGAGCGATTCTGGGTCTGTCAATCCGTCACGTCTGGCCATTTTTCATACTTTTTGACATAGTACATAATCAACAATATACTTATAAGTAATTCAAGCTTTATTTTTTTTGTTAATTCAACTATTCTCTAAAACATTATATAAAAGTGAAACTTATATTTTAAATAAAATTTTTTCTATATCATGATAAAGTTGCCATGTTTTTGCAAATAAAAAAAGTTGAAATATCATTACAATTAGGCTATAACACAACATATTGTCACAAAACTACTGAAACTTGTCTTCTGAATATTCACTAATATTGTTTATACACTATATACACAACTTTGTTTAGATTGACTAAAAATTTTTTTTGGTATGATATGTTTCGAAGCACTTATCAACACAGAGGCCAACATCACATTTCCCACATTGATAAAAAGTGTCTTTTCTTCCAGCTTTCCCTGTAGTTGGGTCTTTTAGTTGTTGTGAGCAGACAACACATTTTCTTTGTTTTCTTGGTTCATAAAGTGAATGAAGAGGTTAGAAAGTGTAAACAAAAACTTACCTGATGTTTCGTTACAATCGGGAATAAATTCCGGATCACTGTCATTTTCTGAGAACACCTCTACACTACTTTCAGAACAAATTGTAACGGTACGGAATTGTGAGCCGCCCCAGTTTAATTTCATATTAATTCAAATCATCATTTTAAGCACTTTCCAAATTGCCAGACTTCACCTGTAAGGAGCCTCCAGTACAGCAATGCAACATACACACAGTCAGTCAAAACAATTGCCGGACGCATTGCGCAATCACATAGCAGCAGCCTTGTGACAGTCTCCAGTCTGCTGTGTGTCATCAGAGAGAGTGGTAATAAGCAGCATACAGTGCAGATAAAAACTACATAGTGGCCTCGGGTGTAAGATAGGCCGCAGTTAAGAGTAGGCCTATCTTTGTAAATACTAAAACTAATATAAAAACTGTATAACGCGCGGCCAGCCTAAGCGAGCTAAGTGTTCGAAAATATATGTCGGCCGACAAAACAACACTAAATGCTATTTTAAAGTGAACTAAAGTAATAGTGGCGCATCAACTTAATTTGTAATAAGCAATAACAGTACCGCGGTTAAACAGTGAAAAACTAAATCATGGTGTGTTAAACAGTGCATTCACAGCAGAGGTGCAAAACAGCGGAGTTCTTCAGACGTTAAGTATTAACTGAGTTTTAACCAAGATTATTTTACCTTTTTCCCCAGAGTATAATTCAACATAAATAAATTATAAATCTAAAATGTAAATCAGAGATCTCGAAGTGGGGTTTAAATAGAACGACAAAATCAAAGAACGAATGTGTGTGAGTGTGTAGCTAAATCACGTATTGGTTCATTACAAATAATAAATAGTTGTGGTATACCATAGTTGTCGTAAGCTAGCTAATTAGGAAATATTTTGTTACTATGTTTGATTTCACAAATTGTTGCTCATTCTACAAGTATTTAATCTAAATGTCATGAAAGAGAGACGAAGTAGTTATTTTGAATAATAAATCAGAGGCAATTTGTTTTAGCACAAACGGTGTATTTGATCTTTGCCCATATCAAATCCAAATAATCCTTTTTGCAGCTGTTTTCGTCTGAAAGACTTTGGAATAAAAAACCCGAAGGTAAGAGATAAATATAATTATACTTTTGTAATGTAATTCGTAGAGTTACAAAATACTATCACTATCAACGTTTAGTAACTACACAATCTCATTTTCACTCAGATATTTCTTGTTTACAGACATCATTCTAACAATAACACTTACATATTTGACTAAAAAAGTCATGTGGTACAACACAAAGCATATGCGAATAAAAATGTATATACTCCTGCGATCTAGGTGCAGAACTGTGGTACAACACAAAGCATACGTGAATAGAAATGTATATATTCCTGCGATCTAGGTGCAGAACTGTGAACTACTAATGTCAGTCTGTATAGTTGTGACGATTTAAATAAAATAAATAAACCTCCGCTCAACAGTCCGTTAAGGACCAAGGCGTACTGCGCGGCTTTTGTGTTAGTGTGACGGTGTATGGCTAGTACTACGCGCCACCAGCCGCTAGTTGCGGTATTCACAGCCAGGAGGCGGCGTTGTTATCTCAGCGCCTACTCAGTTTGCCTCACGACGCTGAGTGCACGCCGTACGGAACCTCCGCCGGGAATTGAACCCGGGACCACGAGCACATCAATCGCCCGCGTTAGCCACTAGACCACCTGGAGGCTCGGTGACGATTTAAATTTAAAAAAAATAATAAAAATATAAAATGGGAAGTTAGTGAAAACCATTAAATCGCACTATTAAACCGAAGAATACCCCTTAACTAACTCATAATAGTAATGAGAATTAAAAAGGGAATTTAACTAAAATAATTAACTAAAACTGAGAAAGCAAGAGTTTAAAAACTGTTAACCCTTTATTAAATTATCATGCTATGACCTGTGTATACCGGATCCAACTTGCATACCGACCCGGCATTAAATAAAAAATACCTGTAAACTATAATGTAAATAATAAATAATTCAAAGTCACTAGTAGTAGTTGTAATAAATTCTGTAGACAAGCAAAGTCTTGATTGTTTATTATGTCGAACTGTAAGACTGTATTACTAATTAAAAGTTGGAACTATGTTATGGCGGAGTATTCACTCCGCGTCGTTACAATTTTCCTGTTGTAACAATGTAGGACTTGAGATGCGACGTTCAATCTGTAAACAGCTCCAAGCGGAGCGCTGCACAAAATGTTTTTTTTATTTTTTTTATTAGCTTCAACTAACAGTGTGGAGATCTATGTAACTAAAATGTAGTGTGTTTTAACACAAAGATGTGAAAGAATAAAATAAGTGTGTAAGGTGACATCTCCTATTAAAAATATAGTTCAAGTTATTTTTGGGTTCCGTCATAATGTGTAACGAATATGTAAACTCAAATACTACTGTACTATTACAAATGTGATGTGAATAACTGTGAAAAGTGAAGACTAAGACCTCAACTGCATTTACACTACCACTGAGAAACAGGACGACTTCATTCTTGATGACACCATAACATCCACTTCATCATTAGTCGACTCCGAGGACCTCCACCGGAAAGACTACCACGATGACAACCTACTACTAAGAGAGTACAGAAGAATCACGTGGCAGGACATGGACTGAAACGATTAAGCATAGGTGACGCGGAAGCTCGTCTTCCGTGAATAATGTATCTTTTAGATATAAGTAATTTTAAATGAAAAAGACTTTAAATGACAATCTCTAAGCATTAAGAATAACAATGTTGTAACCAGAAATTTCAGAAATCATACCTTGTAACATAACTCTTGTGATGTAGCTTTGGAACATCGCACAACTAAATGAAACCATTCTTCAAATGGTATTTTAAGTAATAATGTAATTGACTGAAGAAGTAGAGTAAATTTGAAAATTCCTAACTAGTTTAAAGAGACTCGGATCCGAGGTAAATACGCTATCTGTATTATCATTTTTAATACAGAAAACCCCCTTACAATTTCAGTATAAGCTAAAAATTTTATTTGTAATGTATTATCAATCATACGTAAATAAAGAGATGTCATCGTTGTTACATACTAAATTGAGTGCATAAATCAGCAGGCTTCCCTCCCCAGTTTCCTTTTATTAGAGTACTTATAATTATTGATAGTGATTTGATTAATTTTCATTTTGTTACAACGAAGGCAGCCTGTATAATAGGCCAGAGTCAATTAACACGGGTTCCCTAGGTTATAATGTAGCCGACACGTTATAAAATGCGCCACTCTGCTTTCATGTAAAATGTTAGTGTACATAGTGTCACATGTAAGATGCGGCACTCTGTAGATCTATGTACTCAGTTAGGGTATTGTATGTAAAACAAAAGGCTAAGTAGCATAAAAGAATAGTAGTGACAAATATTAAATTCACAATTGTAAATTTTGTGTGAGATTACGCACATATTCGTATATTATTCACTTAATATACGTGAAAATATTAGCTTGTATTACACCAATTCATGTATGTACTTGTCAAAATATTCAGTCTCTAACACGTCTATTTTGCGACAATTCAGGACCTGTAGTTTTCCTGTACAAGCCTGCATAAATATGTAATTCGTCTTTCTATTACCACGGTGAGTCATATAAACAACCGACTAAATAAAACAAGTTCAATTACGTGTAAATATATTGTAAGTAAAATTCTACTCCTCTCTAGTAGCAGAATTAGATAAATTAAAATTAGCACGTAAAACCAAATAATAACTAAAACTCAGCTTAGTAACGGGCTGTAACTTGTTTAAAACGCATATAGTTCCGCATCGCACATACCACCCTCGTTGAAGCAAGCCGGTACAAGTCTGTAAAGGAAGCCGTCAGCTGTTGTTGAGTGGAACAATAACATTCTCTCCACCCTCGAGCTTGATTCCCCCCCTTCTTACGCATAATACTATGCCATTGTTTAAAGAAAACTAGTTTGACCCACATTCCAGCGTAACAGCTGATCGTTGAAAGTAAAGTTGACGTCTGTGTGAATTTTTTCTCTTTCTCTGAGATGCTAAGTAATTCTCTTACAACTCATGCAAGTGTTTTACCATGAACTAAAGTGTGTATGCAATAATTATGTATAGTGTAGTAGAATAAGTTTTAGTGTGCTAGATATAAGGTAAACATGGCCCTATTTAATCCAGACTTACTATTAAAAGATGAACTGTGCTATGAAGCTCTTTTACGCGGTTTACCTCATGCGAATGTAACAGTCACGGAATTGCGCAAGTCTATACGCGAAAGTGGATCTGATACACCCGCGCAGTTAAGTAACTTAAGCGGACTCGATTATGAGAGCGAGAGAGAAACGTGTTATGCCAAGTATAGTGAGTTGACTTTATTGTCCCAAACCCTTCAAGACGAGAAATCTCCTGCGGTAATATTGCGGACAACTCAAAGGATAGAACATTTAACCCGGCGAATGAAAAATTTGTTCAACTGGCCCAACATCACGGTAATCCCTCCTGACGTCCAAAGTTTTGCGGGTGAGGCTTTACGCCAATTACCTACTATTATCAATGAATTGCGAAGAAGGTCCGACTCATTCAGAATGGATGAAATTGAAAAATCCTTGAAGAAACTATACATCTCCCCAGTTCAATCTCCTACCTTAGAACAACCTCCCCCCAACACGGATCAGGAATCACCCACCGTATCGAAATTCAACCGAGTCGAGAGCAAAACCCAAATAGAGACGTGAATACCCAGAAAATATCTGAAGACCAACTTACCAGTGGTTCCCACAATCACTCCGGGATGTATGAATTGACTACCCCTAATGCAGCATCTGGTCCTCTTAAAGGTATACCACACGTAAATTATTATGTTGACCTCTACGGAAAAATCACTCATCCCGTAGAAAAACTCGTAGCTGAAATTCCATACACGGATGGTTTGAATGTTACTAAACTACTAAACTTCATCAAATACCTCCTGCAGATAAAGGATTTACAGCAACTATATGACTGGCAAATTTTGCAAGTCCTCCTACCGAAATGTAAACCACCATTAAAGAATCGTGTGCTGGAAGCATTAAGCTCTACACTTCCAGTAGAAGAACTGCATACTATTATCATAAAATATTTTATTCCTACCGGAATTTATGAGGAACTTAAAAGAAAGACCATACTTGAAGTACAAGGAACTCATGAGAGACTGGCCCATTACATCTCTGACATCAGGGAGTCTTCTCGACTACTGCAAGTAGATTGGAGTGAGAGACAGATGGTCGATACCATTTTAGTAGGATTGTCTCCAGAAGAAAGATCTCATTTAGCGTTAATAAATAGACCCAACACCTTTGCGGATCTCGAACAATGCAGTATTCACTCGTCGAACGTATGGTACTCAGATCAGAACAGACATGCTTTGAAATCAACCGAGCCTAGTAGAAATGAAATGCAAGGCCTGGTGCCCGATGTGCAAACCCAGCGTGAAAGGCGACCACTTAATAGACCGAACAACTTGCACAGCCCTGGTAAATTAAATGACACGCAACCTAAAACGGAAGCAAGCTATACCCCTCGTAAAAAAAATATGTTATAACTGCGGAAAGTATGGACATGTAAGTAGAAACTGTAATCGGAAGCAGTACGATCGGAAACAACCTAATCCAAAAAACATGTAAGGCAGGGAGACCCGAAATCCTGTGTCTTCCGCAGCATCTTGAGAACCGGTAAACCCAAAGAAATCAACAAAAATAAAAAAAAAAAGAAAAGAGCACTAGAAAAATAGATCCCTATGTTAGAAGGTTTATTGAGAAATGTAACGCGATAACTAAATGTGATTGGACTAAATGTCTATTGCCCTTAATACAAGTTGACCTAGGTGTTATATCCACCCTCGGATTAATCGATTCTGGATCGACTAGAACCTTAATCAGTCAGAGGTTAGCAGATAAATTATTCGAACACAACCTAGTGAAACGCAGTCAAGCTGTGAATATAAGATGTGCTACTGCCAATAAACAAAATTTAGTGATAAAACTCAGCATCACCATTAAGGTAAAAATTAAGAACCTAACGTGGTTTTTTTCAATGTTAGTATGTGATGATTTAGGACCCGACTTAATATTGGGAGCTGACTTTATCAGTAAAATGGGAATAAATAAAACAATACATCGCATGTGAAATGAACAATGAACAGTGAAATTCATAAAGTAACAGTGAACAAGCTAGCTTCGTAAAAAAGTGTAAGTTATGCGCGCTCAGCAAACCAGCAAGAAATAGTCAAATAAGCCAATTAATTTCAGAAATCCCTACTACCCCGTTCTCTAAACTTTATTTAGACTTTTCAGATCCCTACCCTCAATCTAAATCAGGTAATACTATGCTACTCATATGTGTAGATTCGTTCACCAAATTGGTCTGGATGTATCCCATGCGGCGAGCGTTGGCGTCGACTACTGTAAAGATATTACAGGAGAGATTATTTAAAGATTTTGGTACACCTGTACATCTAGTGTCAGATAACGGACCCCAGTTTAAGGCAAAGGAATTTAAGAATATGTTATTAATTGATGACTCGTTGGGCACTTGGTGAAACATATTAATACAAAGGTTTTGTAAAATATATAAAAACACTTGGTAAGTATCACAAAAATTTTTTTTTAATTAACTTTGACAGCTGTTTCGACTAACTTAAGCCATTGTCAAAGAGCGAGTGAATGAAATTACTGAACACAGTGTGCTAACTCATTTTCTTTTAAATAAAAATAAATGTATTTGTAATAGGAAATATCAAGTAACCTATATTCAGATCTGTTTACATTACTTGAATGAAGCACGTGTGTCACGTACACCATAATTATGGTACTTACCATAAGTTGGGAATCTGATTACTTCGATCTTGTCGTTTTTATAATTACCTAAGGTCCAAGGATTCAACTCAGCGAGATTGCTGACAGAGATGGTCACAGAAATGAGAATACGTTTATTTGAAGCAGTTACCATTAATCTTAATTTATTCAGTAATTTCGTTAAGCGTGTACACAGTATAACATTTTAACATGGCGGCCATTACTTCTTTCGGCCCTTTACTATAAAACTCCTTTATGTTTGATTAAACGCTAATTCATACAATTCTGTTTACTGACTATGCATTAGTTTCATGATCATTTGACTTTTATTATATTTAATTATCGTTAACGCAAACCAACCCCCATTTAGAAGTCGACATTTAACGTTCACACACCGCTCTATCTCTCACATCCATACAGACAATTTTCAATTTACTTTTGAATGTGTACACATAATAATTGTAATTTTCTAATTAAAAGAGCTCTTTAAATAAAATTTGGGTTTGCCACTTCCCTTGTAAGTAGACTGGACGTTCTGGCAGCGGTTCACATGTTGATTCCAAAACGGAGTGGTTACATCTTTCTGAATACACTGATTCTACTTATACTTTTGAAAAATATTACTTCACACTGTCTAGACTTTTTGTAGTTAACACTGGTTTACATTTTGATTACATTGTTAATTCTTTAAAGCACTTAAGCTGACAGTTTCAGGCCAGCACAATTGTTAGCGTGTTATCGCCATGATGAATTTCTGCAGACTGGGTCAGACGTTGTATATCTAGTTTTCGTCTGTCTTTTACACTGAATTTACATGGTGGTTATTGTTATTTGTTCACTATTTACTTTAAGTTACATCTTGTTAATTGAAATAAAACAGACGTTTAATGAAGAAATTTCCTGATCTGACGATGAGCTGTGAAGCTTGAAAGCGCTAATCGGAATAATTTTTATATAGTGGTGTGCAATATTGATCATTCTGATTGAAATAAAACACTAGCTGACTATTTTCGGCCAGCACAATTCTAACGTGTTACTGCCATGGTGATGTTATGGCGACTGGGACAGATACTATGCAAATTTTTACGTATGTGTGTGTGAGTAAACGTCATCGTTCTTTGTCTCTTGTTATATAATCGCCTTGTTAGTTACGTATTTTAATCACGTCATTGTTGTTTTAATGACGTTTGGCGTGTTCGATCAATGACACAGAAGTATGAAGCGTCGTTATTAGTGGCTGTAACCATTATAAGTCTTTTTATCTGCACGTACACTGCTGTCCTTGAAATTATTTTGTTGTCTCGGAACTGCGTCGTTGTAGGCAAAAACCAAGGGAAATTGTATTACCCATAGAAATGACTTTAAAAACATCGGAATACCATACTTTACTACCTTGCATACCATACTTTTTATATCAGACCTTTTGTACTGTCACAAAACCCCCTCAATGAAAGGTTTTGTGTCGAGACACAAAAACTTTCATTGACTCATTCACACCTCTCTAAAAGGATCAGCTCAGATATGGAGCCACAACCCCCTGTAGTGTTATATAAAAAAAAATCAATCACTTACCCTTGGTCCAATGATGAGGTTTGCACCTTCTGACCTTACTGGACTTCTCCAGAGAGATCCCTACACCATAAGGCCATGAGGCACTTTACGCTCCTGTTCTGACACACCGGCCAGCTCAGGACCGCGGTCACCACACCATAAAACTCTGAAACATCCAATACAAAATTTTAAAATAGTGGCCTTCGCTATATCCATATCCCTAACTGATATGTTTCCTCTTAGTACGTTGGTTTGCGTTTTGGGGCATTGGTTTGCTTAACTCTACAAGTTTCAAACAATGTATATCAAGAATTAAGATAGGAAATTACTTATCTTTTTAACAATCCGGTATTTAGTACACCCTTCTGACTCCTGTCAATTATATTCACTCTCTTTATCACATGAATAAATTTGTTCTTAACCTAAACAAACAGTGCATTTTACTGCTTAAGCAACAACCATTAACTCTAATATTTTACTTCATATACTCTTACAACATCTATATCATGGCAAACAACTTTAAAGCTTTATAATTTCTTTACGATCTTTTCTTATGTTTAACTTTCTTTATAATAGAATCATTACCACAGAATGGACAACCTTCACAAAATTTTAATATTACAATCGTTACTATCCTGGTAGTAACCTCCTATCCACACACACTATTGTACCATAAACATAATAAAACACAATAAAACATAGTACATTAAACACTAACATTGAACAATTCACATTACTTAATTCATATTTACATAACTTGTAGCAGAATTTTATGACATTTTTATTATCAACTTTCGATTAACTTTTATCATTTAACATTCATTTAGATTCTATACGAAAAAATTTCAAATTCATCATCTACCTTCTGTTACATTACCTTTCTACCATGAATTTTCCCTTTTCTAACCTTTTTATCCTTAACTAGTTTGGGTGACTCTCTATTATTCATTTTTCTGTATCTTATTTTGGCATTGTCAGTCTAACCTTACTCACCTCTTTTTCACTATTAACAACCGCGTCTAACCATTAATATAATATGACACCAATATCTCAATAATAACCCCCTTCACAAATCCCATTTAAAACCTCTGGCACCACTCATTTTGTCTTTTATATATAAGGATGTATGTTACTTAACTGGCCATATCCATTCATAACCATTTGCCCTCCACCAATATCGGCAAACACTCTAACCCAAAATTGCTCCGCCTGCCACAACGCTGCACCCTGGTCCATTGCCACGTCGCTCGTTGATCACTTCTTAACACCGGATCCTTATTACAAAATATCATCAACAACAACTATAAAATTACCACTCACATTACTCAACTCTACATATAATCACTAACCACTGTGTCCCTAAAATATCTAACACCTCTTTATATATTATCAGCATCTCAACACTTTATTTTTCCTAACTCCCATTAACTCTATTCAACTAACTCCAATGCCCTGATTTATCCTTATTACCCAAACTCTTTACAACTTTTCACATTAATATACCATTAGAAAATTCATCACTTATCTACTAACAACAATACATCTCCATATCCAAATATATAATCATTTACTAACCCTTCAGAATCTAAATTCCATAATATCCTTTCAAAATCATTATGAAACTTCTTTCAATTATCTAAAATTCTACAATACATAGTTTACACACAAAAAATACATAAAATACACAACAGCAAAGTACACAAATACACTTAACATAATAACATCTACACATAAAAGAATATACAGTCCAACTTATTATTTCTTATCATTAACCACAAATCGTTCCATAAGACAATGCACTTCAACACCATATTATTCACATCATTAAATGTTCATGAACAATAAACAATAAACAATTACCCCATATCGTCGAATAATAGTCTTACCTTTGGTCTGTACAATTTATTTTTTATTAAATACATTATATTAACATCATTAATATAACACTTATTTAAATTCTTATATTTTACAAAACCATCATCATTAATAGGGTTATTACCTATCAATTCATCATACAACCTGTCACGATTGGTTATTGTCCTGTCACCTCCAGTATAATTAGTCACCACTAGGTACGTTATAAAGTCATTATTTCCATTATCATCTTCTCCTACTGCTATATCAGCTTCATTACAAGGTGTGTACTTTTATTCTCAATCATCTCTACTCCTAACCTTTCCATAAATTCTTCATAATTTCTCTTTACTTTAAATACCTCTATTTCTCTCTTTCTCTCTCTCTCCAAACATTTCTCACCATCATACCAAGCTACACACTCTCTCTCAAAATATGCAGGGGACTCTACTACTTTATCACTGCACCACCTATCAAGTGCACAAAAAACCAAGGGAAATTTATCTGTAGACCTATCGTCTTTCACATACTCACGTGAAGCCATTTCTTCACCCCCGACTACAACATTACAGGAAAAATTTACCCCCTGCAACCCCTTTATCTGTAAATTCTCTCTATACTTTCTCTCTAATTCATCAACACTTTTTATCACTTCATTATCAAATTCTACTCCCATTATACTTTTATCACCACTCTCAATACTCACACAATTATTTTCTAACACCATATTTTTAATTCTATTATCATAATTCTCACCACTACTTACCTTGTCTTTCTTTTCATTCAATTTATTTGATTCTCTACTATTCTCTACCCCCATTTTACTCTCGTAATTTTCATCTACTTTATTCTTTTGTCTGTCAAACTTCTCATTAACTAATGCAACTATTTTCTCTTCCGTTTTATCGAAACGTGCGTGCATTTCATCAATTCGTTTATCAAAATTAAAATTTTGTTTTTTGATTTCATTTTTTATTTCGTCAAATTTTACATTAAAATTATTGTTCTGTGTATTGAAAAGCATTTGCATCATTTTCATAATTTCGTTATTTGCAGCCCAGTTATTTGGGACTGGTGTTGAGTGAACAACTCCTTCACTCATGACTATTGATTCTGTCATACTTATTTGACTGTTATTCGTACTATCAGTTATGCTTAATAAAGAACTATTTTCTTTATTTTCTGTCATTATAAAAAATTGTTAACGGTTTGTCGCTTTATATTATCGTTACCACCTAACCTACAACCGTATTCTCAGTTTCAATGTCCACTCTGCCACCATTCAGGCTTATTATATAAAATACATTAATGTATTTTTATATAGTCCCTGTTCGGGCGCCATTTGTGCTAACTCATTTTCTTTTAAATAAAAATAAATGTATTTGTAATAGGAAATCAAGTAACCTATATTCAGATCTGTTTACATCATGGAGGTAGGAAGGGAGTGGAGGGAGCCTAACAGCTAGATCAGCCATGTGAAACTGAGGCCACGAATTCCCGCCGGCGGCCATGTTTAGAGACCCTTGATTCAAAATTAGTTTCTTTCAGAATTATCATTTATTTACTTTAATGCACCTTTTCTTGCAATGTAAGACTGGCCTTTCATTGAGAACGTCATATTTAATTATTTACGACGGTTTAGTAACAAATAACGAGTTGGATAAACTAAGGGGGGGGGGGTTTTAAGGCAACAGAGATAGAGTTCAGTTTATTGAATGACTATAATTTCACTGGGGTGGGATTGGGAGGTCGTAAATCTATAAATAAAAAAAAAAACAATAGTAGCCCTAATTTATAGTCGTATAACAAACAAATGATATGAGTTAAAACTGATTTCCTGGCAAGTAAAAAATTCAGGTAGGTAAGTTTGAGGTCTCTCAATTCGTGCAATTAGTTACAGATACAAAACGGTAATCGTGGGGAGAAGCTTCCATATGTTAATAATTATTTTAATGAGTAATATGAATACAATAATAAAAATAAAATTCAGTATATTAGTGCACTTACTTGTGAAAAGTAATTCCAGGCCTCTTGTCCGTGTTTCGATTTTTGCAGCCAAACGCAACACAATATACCATTTTATAGACACTAGTTATTTTTCAACCTTTACTCTCGACAGCAAGAAGCATAATAAATTGAAAGTAAGTAGTGCCGCACACTGAGGGCAAGACAGTCGGCAGACTGTCTTTCGCTTGTCTGCGGCGCGGCGCGACAGTAGAAAGACAAAACAGTTTTGTCGCCATCCTGCGCACACCGGCGACAGTCTATTTTTGTGGCGTCATCAAGGGATCGTAGTATCGGTACTAATGATAAGGCAAAATTGACGTCTTCATCGGCTTCAGTAGTGTCTCTTTCACGTTTTTTCTCTTTTAACAATTCAAGAAGTGATTCTTCGTAGTTGCGTTTTCTATTCTGACGCCAACTGTGTCCAACGTGACGTCTGGCCAAAGGTTCCTGTACCTGTAGGTTGTCATTTTCAGTCTCGTCTTCCGATCCAGCAGAATCATTGCCCACATTTGTTAATGTTTCCCTGTTCTGAACAGTGGGAAGAAGGAACAGCAATTTCTCAAAATATATGTATTTTCTTCGTTTATCTGCGCCCTGTCCACTCTTCATTTCCTTCTGCTGTCTCAGTTCACGGGCAAAAAAGTTTCGTAGACTCTTCCATTTCTTTTGAATTTCATGACCTGAAATCGAAAAGATCGTATGAAGGATAAGTCGGTGAGAGTTTGCGATACTTGCTCATTAAACTAAGATAATTTTGAGTATACTAAGAACTGTTGTCTAGTGAGTTAATGTTTACGTCTCCAGTAAAAATTAAATAAATATTTATATAAGAAATATAAATATATAATTATATAAATATTTAAGAAAAGAAAATGTATTGTATTGAACATAACGGTAAAGGAAAAGGGATTAACCCAGGGCATAAACCGAGTGTACGACAGTGGTAGGGGGTAGGGGACATTGCCCTTGTGAGTCGCCATTTTGGGACACCCTCAAACTTGCCACACTTAATGCAAGTAAATGCTCCCTCCACTCCCTTCCTACCTCCATGGTTTACATTACTTGAATGAAGCACGTGTGTCACGTACACCATAATTATGGTACTTACCATAAGTTGGGAATCTGATTACTTCGATCTTGTCGTTTTTATAATTACCTAAGGTCCAAGGATTCAACTCAGCGAGATTGCTGACAGAGATGGTCACAGAAATGAGAATACGTTTATTTGAAGCAGTTACCATTAATCTTAATTTATTCAGTAATTTCGTTAAGCGTGTACACAGTATAACATTTTAACATGGCGGCCATTACTTCTTTCGGCCCTTTACTATAAAACTCCTTTATGTTTGATTAAACGCTAATTCATACAATTCTGTTTACTGACTATGCATTAGTTTCATGATCATTTGACTTTTATTATATTTAATTATCGTTAACGCAAACCAACCCCCATTTAGAAGTCGACATTTAACGTTCACACACCGCTCTCTCTCTCACATCCATACAGACAATTTTCAATTTACTTTTGAATGTGTACACATAATAATTGTAATTTTCTAATTAAAAGAGCTCTTTAAATAAAATTTGGGTTTGCCACTTCCCTTGTAAGTAGACTGGACGTTCTGGCAGCGGTTCACATGTTGATTCCAAAACGGAGTGGTTACATCTTTCTGAATACACTGATTCTACTTATACTTTTGAAAAATATTACTTCACACTGTCTAGACTTTTTGTAGTTAACACTGGTTTACATTTTGATTACATTGTTAATTCTTTAAAGCACTTAAGCTGACAGTTTCAGGCCAGCACAATTGTTAGCGTGTTATCGCCATGATAAATATCTGCAGACTGGGTCAGACGTTGTATATCTAGTTTTCGTCTGTCTTTTACACTAAATTTACATGGTGGTTATTGTTATTTGTTCACTATTTACTTTTAGTTACATCTTGTTAATTGAAATAAAACACTAGCTGACTATTTTCGGCCAGCACAATTCTAACGTGTTACTGCCATGGTGATGTTATGGCGACTGGGACAGATACTATGCAAATTTTTACGTATGTGTGTGTGAGTAAACGTCATCGTTCTTTGTCTCTTGTTATATAATCGCCTTGTTAGTTACGTATTTTAATCACGTCATTGTTGTTTTAATGACGTTTGGCGTGTTCGACCAATGACACAGAAGTATGAAGCGTCGTTATTAGTGGCTGTAACCATTATAAGTCTTTTTATCTGCATGTACACTGCTGTCCTTGAAATTATTTTGTTGTCTCGGAACTGCGTCGTTGTAGGCAAAAACCAAGGGAAATTGTATTACCCATAGAAATGACTTTAAAAACATCGGAATACCATAGTTTACTACCTTGCATACCATACTTTTTTTATCAGACCTTTTGTACTGTCACAACAGGATGTTAGAGTAGTGTAGGTGGTAAACATCTGTTTAGGGCGTATCTGGAACATCTGTGTTGTGATGGCGAGGGGGGGGGAGTGTGTGCATGAGACAAGGGAAGGTCTGGTGTCTTTAAAAACTAAATACAATCATGAATGCAAAATATAAAATTAACTGAACTAAATATAAACTGAATGCAAAATTTAAAATAATGATGAACATTCAAAATAATATAAAATAAACTAAACTAAATAACAGATTTTAACAAAGGGGATACACAAAATTCAGTCTGTTCATTGGTTAAATTTTTGTTATTTTTTATTGCTTTTTTAATTTCTAAAATTTCTAACAAATCCATTTTTTTACCTTTTTGTATGTTGTGGAGTAGTGTTATGTTTTTTGTGTCTATGAAGTGATTGTGTTGTAAGCAATGATCTGCAAAACCTGTATTAGATGTATTGGTTAAAATCGCCTTCTTATGTTCAGAAATGCGATGTTTCAGAGCACGGCCACATTGTCCGATATAAATAGCATCGCATTCTGCACAGTGTATTTCATAAACTCCATTTTTCTCCAGTGTGTTAGATTTTTCTTTATTATTGACTAGTAGTGAAAAAAGATTACGTTTGTTTACTGATACCATGTTAAGACCATGGTTTTTTAACCTATTATTAATCTTATCTGTTATACACGGAATGTAATTTGTTAAGTGAAATTTTTTGTTACCCTGATCTGGCTCTATGGAATAAAATTCTTTTAAAGTAATTTTCTTCTGTTTTTTTAAAATTAAAGAGTTAATTAGTCTTTCATCATAACCGTTATTTTGTGCTATGGCTTTTATAATATCTACCTCTTTATTGAAATTTTCTTTGGATAAAGGAACTATAAGGAGACGATTAACCATTGGATGAAAACTGCTTAATTTTATGTGCCATGATGTTAGTGATTGTTTATGTATAACGGTATCTGTAAAAGTAGGTTTTCTATATATCTGAAAACTAAGATTATTTTGTGATCTAGTAATGGTAAGATCCAAAAAATTTAAACTTTTCATATTTTCTGTTTCAAGTGTAAATTGCACGCTACTATAAAAGGAATTAATATAATCTAAGAACATATGGAGCTGTCTATCTGTTCCCGTCCAGATACAAAATATATCATCAACATACCTTGCCCAATGAAAAACATATTTTATGTTGGGGTTATCAGATGTAAAAATGTTTTCTTCCAAAAATGTCATAAAGATTTCACTTAATAAAGGTGATAAAGGAGAGCCCATAGGTAAGCCATTAAATTGTTTATAGATTTTATTATTAAACTGAAAATAATTTTGTCCTATGCAAATATCTAAGGCCGAGAATAATTCTTTTTTCTGATCACTATTTAAGGTTAAAGTATTTTGTATATGTGAGGAACAGATAGACAACAGAACATCTACAGGTATAGACGGAAATAAATTGTAACTGCACCTGCATATAAAGTCTGTAAAAAACTTAATGAATTATTGCCAAAATATATTAACTTTAACCCAAAGTATGCTATTAAAAACACTTTACAATTAGTTAATAATATAAAAAATGTACATTTACCACTGAATGCAAAATTAGTTTCATTTGATGTTAAGAATTTATTTCCGTCTATACCTGTAGATGTTCTGTTGTCTATCTGTTCCTCACATATACAAAATACTTTAACCTTAAATAGTGATAAGAAAAAAGAATTATTCTCGGCCTTAGATATTTGCATAGGACAAAATTATTTTCAGTTTAATAATAAAATCTATAAACAATTTAATGGCTTACCTATGGGCTCTCCTTTATCACCTTTATTAACTGAAATCTTTATGACATTTTTGGAAGAAAACATTTTTACATCTGATAACCCCAACACAAAATATGTTTTTCATTGGGCAAGGTATGTTGATGATATATTTTGTATCTGGACGGGAACAGATAGACAGCTCCATATGTTCTTAGATTATATTAATTCCTTTTATAGTAGCGTGCAATTTACACTTGAAACAGAAAATATGAAAAGTTTAAATTTTTTGGATCTTACCATTACTAGATCACAAAATAATCTTAGTTTTCAGATATATAGAAAACCTACTTTTACAGATACCGTTATACATAAACAATCACTAACATCATGGCACATAAAATTAAGCAGTTTTCATCCAATGGTTAATCGTCTCCTTATAGTTCCTTTATCCAAAGAAAATTTCAATAAAGAGGTAGATATTATAAAAGCCATAGCACAAAATAACGGTTATGATGAAAGAATAATTAACTCTTTAATTTAAAAAAAACAGAAGAAAATTACTTTAAAAGAATTTTATTCCATAGAGCCAGATCAGGGTAACAAAAAATTTCACTTAACAAATTACATTCCGTGTATAACAGATAAGATTAATAATAGGTTAAAAAACCATGGTCTTAACATGGTATCAGTAAACAAACATAATCTTTTTTCACTACTAGTCAATAATAAAGAAAAATCTAACACACTGGAGAAAAATGGAGTTTATGAAATACACTGTGCAGAATGCGATGCTATTTATATCGGACAATGTGGCCGTGCTCTGAAACATCGCATTTCTGAACATAAGAAGGCGATTTTAACCAATACATCTAATACAGGTTTTGCAGATCATTGCTTACAACACAATCACTTCATAGACACAAAAAACATAACACTACTCCACAACATACAAAAAGGTAAAAAAATGGATTTGTTAGAAATTTTAGAAATTAAAAAAGCAATAAAAAATAACAAAAATTTAACCAATGAACAGACTGAATTTTGTGTATCCCCTTTATTAAAATCTGTTATTTAGTTTAGTTTATTTTGTAATGGTACAATTATGGTACAATTTGTAATTACCCTAAATATGGTATATAAAACCATAAATATTGTATTCCTGAGTTTGGTCAAAATTAAACAAACATTTAATAACCTGTATGAATTTATCGTGAGTGGACTATATAATATTTGCCAGGATTTGGACCGATTCATAGCAAAAAACGCGAAACATCACAAAAAACAGTATGTCATTTAATGCGATAAAAGCGACGATCCTTGATGATGTCAGCAGCCAAGAATTTGTTTTTGTCAACAACATGATGCTGTCAACAACTTAACAAAGGGCTTGTGACGTAGATTCACCCCACCTCGGAAATATGTAACAAAGACTCAGGGTCATTTCATCAGCAACAGTGATCGCAGCCGGCCGGCAACTCGTTCACTGATAAGTGAATTTTAACTTTTAAACCACTAGAAGTGGTTAATAAACTATTTAGATACAGTTTAATCTACTTCAAAATGTGACCGGGAAGTGTACGCGGTAAACTCGCGGTACGCGAATTTTTACCGCACGGAAACTGCAACCAACAACTTTTTACGACTTTTTGGTGAGAACGTTCCATCAACACACATATACATATTTTATTTCCACATCAAACTTAATTTGAAATGACCAAAATAACAAATAACAGAAAGTAAATTCAAGTATTTAAAATTTTAATTTTCAAAATGAGCTCATAAAAATAATAAAGAATTGTACCAGGATGAGAGAGAGAGAGAGAGAGAGTGAGAGGGCGAGTGGGTAATTTCTAAGTGCTGGGTTGTGCGCAACAATATATAAAGATATGTATATCTATATTTACATAATTATCTAATATTACATAATAACACATTTTATATTACATGTTATGATTTTGGAGGGTAAATTTATTTTTAAAACGCCCATGGCGTAATATGTGGGTCTAATCGTTTTTTCAATATGTATTAAAATACAAGTTCAATACTAATAAAAGTAATTTATATATGGTATTTTGTGTATGTTTTATTTCAGGTAATCTATTTCACAAAACTAGTTCGTGTTGCACGAACTCTGGCCCGAAACGTAAATTTATGTAATGTTATTTTGTACAACATGGCGCCCGATGTTAAAAGTGATATTTACTAGTACATACAAAAATACAATTTTAATGATAACGAATTAAACGATAAAAAGCCATAAGTCACACAATTGGCGCGTGCCGAACATGGACTCGACATAAAATATAATTTTATGTAGAGTACACCTACCTGTATGTGAAATAATTACCTGAGATAATAGCGTTATAGTACGCAAGGCGTGCGCAAGGTAAGGTTAAAATTTTAGGTTATAAATAAATATGTTTTAGTAACATAAAATAATACAATATGAGTAATAAGGATAATATTACAATAGAAATCAGTACAGCTGATGTAAATTTGACTGGTGAGATGGATGTCCAACCAACTCAAACTAGTCAGACTGACGAGGCAAATACGCCTGTATCTGTAGAGACAGAGAAGGTCGCTACATCCATGTCAACTATGTCAGATAGTAAACCAGATGAAACTAGTGCAATGATGCAATTACTATTAAAATTAGACAAAAAACTAGATGAGCAGAAAAGCGATCCTAATATTAAATTCACAAATTTGAATGACAAATTTGATAAACAATTTAAAGAATTACAGAATGAAATAAAAATAGGTCATGATAATCTGATTAAGAAATGTGACAAGGTAATCAAAAAACTAGACAAGAATTTAAATCAATTGGAAACCCAGAAGGAAAACAGTACGAAAAACGAAGTACTGACTAATAACGTAATTAAGAGTGATAACTCAAATAATGAATTTACAGATAGTAAGAATATTACAAGTAGTAAGAATGTGGTGTTAGAAAATGATAATGAAAGTAATATGAGTGATAATGAAGTGTTTGAGTGTATTGAGTCAGAAAGAGAGTTGGGAGAAAGTATTGTTGTACAAGGAGTGCAGGGGGTAGAATTTTCTTTTGATGTTGTGTTAGGGGGTGAAGAAAAGTCTTCACGTATTTTTTATAAGGACAAGAGTTCCTTATATTTATATTTGGGAGATGAAAGGTCTACAAATAAAGTTTCTTGGTGTTTTTGTGTACCTAATAAGCGGTGCAATAATTTTATGTTAGGGACCCCTGCATATGTGGAGAGAGAAAGTGTATTTTGGTGTTATGGAGAGAAATGTATTAAGAAAGAAAGTATAGAGAGATATTGTGAGAAAAAGAAAGTAATAGAAATATTTAAAGTAAACAGAAATTACAGACAATTGTTAGAAAGGTTAGGGTTAGATAAGGTGGATGAAAATAAGGAATACGTACCTTATAATAACAATGAATTTGAAATAACAATAAATGAGAATAAAGGTATTAAGTACTTACCTGTGGTAGAAAATTGTGAGGATAATTATAAAATAAATAACCAATTAATGACATAATATTACTGAGATAAACGGAACCCTACTCGATCGTGACTTGAAATATTTGTTTGATAACAGTTTTATAAATGAACAGGAATATAATGTTACTATTCATAAAATTTATTCATTAAATAATAAATTAAATAGACCTAAGATAAGAATGTTGTTCAACGATGGTGGATAGACTGTTTCAATTGTGTAATGAACATTAAATATATATGTGAACTGTGGTATTGAATTGGACTGCTATGGACTGAGTTTGATAAATAACAAAATAATGAGTTGGAGTGTATATTTTTCATTGTTTTATATGTATTTATGTATCAATGTATTTATGTAATTTTGATGTAATACAGGTATATTTTATGTACACCAGTATGTATTATTATGTATTCTAATAACTAACATGTTTAATAATAATATTTTTAAAAAATGGAATAACCATTAAAGAGTAATCATTCTTTATTACTTAATTAAAATAGTACAAAAGAAAGTTGTACTTTATAATAGAAGTAAATTATTAATTGTCATAAAAGTTTCTATTAATGAAGTTAAATTATTAATTAATTGGTAATGAAGGTAATTCCTTATGAATAATAATAATATTTAAATAAGGAATATATATATATTTGAAAAGTGAGATGTACTATTATGAGTAGGTGAGAGATGAATATTATAAGACCATTGTCAATGATTACAGTAAAGTAGAATGTTTAAAATCAAATGCAGGTGAGTTATTATTAATGAAAATGGGAGTTAGATAGTTAAGAATTTTGAAGTATTAGATATTTAGGGACACAGTAGTTAGTGATTATTTGCAGAGGTGAATAAAGTAAAGGTATAAACATATATTTGTTGTTAATGATATATTGTAGTGGGGGTGAGGTGATAAGGAGTAGCCAACTTATAGTGTTGTGGCAGGTAATAGCGTAGTTTTAGGGAGTGTTTGCCGAATTTTGGAAGGGCAAAATAATATGAATGTATATAGCCAGGTAGGGAACACCCAACCCATTGCAAAGACGAGCGGTGCCATAGGATTTAAATGAAATTAGTAAAGGTGTTTATAATTGAGATATTGGTGTCATGATAGGTAAATTTGGTGGTCAGTTCGAAGAAGGTGAGTAAGATTATAATAATAAGCATAGTGAATATAGGAGTCACCCAGACTAAACAATGATTAGAAGGTGAAAGGTTAGGTAGTTAGGTAGGTAGAAAGTTCAGAATAGAGAGGTAATGAAAAATGAATAATGAAATAATAATAATGTAGTATGAATACTAATAATAACAAAATGAATTTTATAATTATAATAAATAAATTGATGTCTAATTAATTAATTAATTAATTGAAATTGTAAATTTTATATTTTAAATGTAATTTTAATGCAAATCTTAATCAAGATTAAAAATGAATAAATTATTTCAATGTATTAAATGTATCAATGTGTATTATTATATAAAATGTATTATGTATTTATGTTATAAAATTTTAACATGTATAGAAATAATGTGCATGAAGGGATAAATTTAAATGGCGCTGTTAATGCCGGAATTTTACCTGTTAATAATAATAATAATAATGATAATAATTTTATTTTAACCATACAATAAGATTTATAAATAAATAATACCATACAGATTTATTAATTCTTTTATATCAATATAATTTGTTTTTCTCCATGTTTGGGAGATTTATAGTGGAATTTTCATATTTTCCATTAGATTTTAATTCTTTTTATATCAATGTGTTTATTTTATAATTACAATAATTATAAAATGGAAAGAGATAAATATTATCGATAGAAATCGAAACAATTTATAAATTCAGGATTTGTCAATATGGAGAAAGGAAATTCTTTATAATTCTTGAGAGTTACGTTTTTAGTAGGATAATTTTTATAACTAAATTTCAATTATATATCAAGCAAACCCAGTGCTTATTAGCACAAACCAGCACCTAGCTAAGGGGAACCAGATCAGTTAAGGGTAGAGTGATTTACCAAGCCACTATTTTAATATTTATCATGTATTGTTTCAGTGTTTGGTGATATGACAGCGGTCCTGAGCTGGCCAGCGTGTCAGAGCAGGGTCGTTAAGAGCCTAAGTGGCCTTATGGTGTTGGGATCTCGAAGGAGAATTCCAGTAAGGTCATGTAGGTACAGTCATCATCATCAGACCAAGGGTGAGTTATAATTTTCTTTTATATAAAATTGTAAGGGGGTTGTGGCGACTTATCCTGGCTGATCCCTTTAGGACGTATGAAAGGGTCAATGAAAGTTTTTGTGCTTCGACACACAATCTTTCATTGAGGGGGTTTTGTAATGGTACAATTATGGTACAATTTGTAATTACCCTAAATATGGTATATAAAACCATAAATATTGTATTCCTGAGTTTGGTCAAAATTAAACAAACATTTAATAACCTGTATGAATTTATCGTGAGTGGACTATATAATATTTGCCAGGATTTGGACCGATTCATAGCAAAAAACGCGAAACATCACAAAAAACAGTATGTCATTTAATGCGATAAAAGCGACGATCCTTGATGATGTCAACAGCCAAGAATTTGTTTTTGTCAACAACATGATGCTGTCAACAACTTAACAAAGGGCTTGTGACGTAGATTCACCCCACCTCGGAAATATGTAACAAAGACTCGGGGTCATTTCATCAGCAACAGTGATCGCAGCCAGCCGGCAACTCGTTCACTGATAAGTGAATTTTAACTTTTAAACCACTAGAAGTGGTTAATAAACTATTTAGATACAGTTTAATCTACTTCAAAATGTGACCGGGAAGTGTACACGGTAAACTCGCGGTACGCGAAGTTTTACCGCACGGAAACTGCAACCAACAACTATACGACTTTTTGGTGAGAACGTTCCATCAACACACATATACATATTTTATTTCCACATCAAACTTAATTTGAAATGACCAAAATAACAAATAACAGAAAGTAAATTCAAGTATTTAAAATTTTAATTTTCAAAATGAGCTCATAAAAATAATAAAGAATTGTACCACGATGAGAGAGAGAGAGAGAGAGAGAGAGTGAGAGGGCGAGTGGGTAATTTCTAAGTGCTGGGTTGTGCGCAACAATATATAAAGATATGTATATCTATATTTACATAATTATCTAATATTACATAATAACACATTTTTTATTACATGTTATGATTTTGGAGGGTAAATTTATTTTTAAAACGCCCATGGCGTAATATGTGGGTCTAATCGTTTTTTCAATATGTATTAAAATACAAGTTCAATACTAATAAAAGTAATTTATATATGGTATTTTGTGTATGTTTTATTTCAGGTAATCTATTTCACAAAACTAGTTCGTGTTGCACGAACTCTGGCCCGAAACGTAAATTTATGTAATGTTATTTTGTACAACATGGCGCCCGATGTTAAAAGTGATATTTACTAGTACATACAAAAATACAATTTTAATGATAACGAATTAAACGATAAAAAGCCATAAGTCACAATTTTATATTATTTTGAATGTTCATCATTATTTTAAATTTTGCATTCAGTTTATATTTAGTTCAGTTAATTTTATATTTTGCATTCATGATTGTATTTAGTTTTTAAAGACACCAGACCTTCCCTTGTCTCATGCACACACTCCCCCCTTGCCATCACAACACAGATGTTCCAGATACGCCCTAAACAGATGTTTACCACCTACACTACTCTAACATCCTGTGTTCAGTAATTTCATTCACTCGCTCTTTGACAATTGCTTAAGTTAGTCGAAACAGCTGTCAGAGTTAATTAAAAAAAAAAATTTTTGTGAAACTTACCAAGTGTTTTTATATATTTTACAAAACCTTTGTATTAAGAATATGTGTTTCAAGTTAGGGATAGATCATATTACCACTACGGAGTATCGTCCGCAAGGCAATATTGCTGAAACGTATTTGCGAAACCTCAAATCTGCTTTAATAGCCTACCATGCGAATGACCATACGTCTTGGGACCAGAACCTATCCTGGATACAATACGCCTTCAATTCAGCTTATCACGAAGGACATAAATCGACCCCGTTGAGTTACTGTATAAGTATAAACCAAACCACCCCTTGTCCACAAAATGGAATATACATGACTTGCTACCCCAGAAAATTAAGGATAAGCATATAAAACAAATCTGGAATGAAGCTCGCACAAATTTAAGAGCGAACTTAGAGAAATCGCGAAAATATCACGAGAGAAGTAATAATAACAATTTAGTTAAGTACCAAGTCGGTGACTTAGTAATGTACAAAACACACCCGACTAGTAGTGCAATTGATAAGACCACCTCTAAACTATCATACCGATGGTGTGGTCCCTTACCAAATCAAGAAGTACTTAACCCCAGTAACAGTAGCCCTGTACGAACCTGCGACTCAAGAATATGTACGAAGAACACATATTTCGCAGATAAAACTGTATAAAAAAAAAGGAAATGTAAGAGCGAAAACTAGAAAAAGGTAATACAAGGTAGACAAGTTATCTTGTACCTGAGTAACCATGCAAGGTGCTAATTGTAGAATTAGGAATGAGGCCTGATCAACCTTAGATCCTGTTCAGCGAAAGATGAGCGAAGTGAGTAGTCAGCTGACCACTACCATGACCACTAAGTAATAAATTGTTTAGAGAGTAACTCTGTGAATAGAGTAACTAAAACCCAAAGAAAAAACCGGTAGTAGTTTAAGTAGTAGAAATAAGAAGAAGTTTATGTGTCTTAATATGTAGTCATAAAGTGTGAATTTTACGTAAGTTAAGAATTAGTTTGTAAGGATATATATATATATATATATATATTGTTTGATAATCAGAAGAAGTAAGTTGTGTATAACTCATGCAACTAAATAAATAAAAGAAAAAGGGAGAAGAAGGAGAGAAACTTCACACAGTAACGACAAGTGTGCCCCAGTACCTTACTTTAGAATTCGTCTTATTAAAAGTCCCCCCCCATGTCTCCTTTTAGCGGCGGAGTATGTGACGATTTAAATTTAAAACAAATAAAAAAATAATAATAATAAAAATATAAAATGGGAAGTTGGTGAAAACCATTAAATCGCACTATTAAACCGAAGAATACCCCTTAACTAACTCATAATAGTAATGAGAATTAAAAAGGGAATTTAACTAAAATAATTAACTAAAACTGAGAAAGCAAGAGTTTAAAAACTGTTAACCCTTTATTAAATTATCATGCTATGACCTGTGTATACCGGATCCAACTTGCATACCGACCCGGCATTAAATAAAAAATACCTGTAAACTATAATGTAAATAATAAATAATTCAAAGTCACTAGTAGTAGTTGTAATAAATTCTGTAGACAAGCAAAGTCTTGATTGTTTATTATGTCGAACTGTAAGACTGTATTACTAATTAAAAGTTGGAACTATGTTATGGCGGAGTATTCACTCCGTGTCGTTACAATTTTCCTGTTGTAACAATGTAGGACTTGAGATGCGACGTTCAATCTGTAAACAGCTCCAAGCGGAGCGCTGCACAAAATGTTTTTTTTATTTTTGTTATTAGCTTCAACTAACAGTGTGGAGATCTATGTAACTAAAATGTAGTGTGTTTTAACATAAAGATGTGAAAGAATAAAATAAGTGTGTAAGGTGACATCTATTAAAAATATAGTTCAAGTTATTTTTGGGTTCCGTCATAATGTGTAACGAATATGTAAACTCAAATACTACTGTACTATTACAAATGTGATGTGAATAACTGTGAAAAGTGAAGACTAAGACCTCAACTGCATTTACACTACCACTGAGAAACAGGACGACTTCATTCTAGATGACACCATAACATCCACTTCATCATTAGTCGACTCCGAGGACCTCCACCGGAAAGACTACCACGATGACAACCTACTACTAAGAGAGTACAGAAGAATCACGCGGCAGGACATGGACTGAAACGATTAAGCATAGGTGACGCGGAAGCTCGTCTTCCGTGAATAATGTATCTTTTAGATATAAGTAATTTTAAATGAAAAAGACTTTAAATGACAATCTCTAAGCGTTAAGAATAACAATGTTGTAACAAGAAATTTCAGAAATCATACCTTGTAACATAACTCTTGTGATGTAGCTTTGGAACATCGCACAACTAAATGAAACCATTCTTCAAATGGTATTTTAAGTAATAATGTAATTGACTGAAGAAGTAGAGTAAATTTGAAAATTCCTAACTAGTTTAAAGAGACTCGGATCCGAGGTAAATACGCTATCTGTATTATCATTTTTAATACAGAAAACCCCCTTACAATTTCAGTGTAAGCTAAAAATTGTATTTGTAATGTATTATCAATCATACGTAAATAAAGAGATGTCATCTTTGTTACATACTAAATTGAGTGCATAAATCAGCAGGCTTCCCTCCCCAGTTTCCTTTTATTAGAGTACTTATAATTATTGATAGTGATTTGATTAATTTTCAGTTTGTTACAACGAAGGCAGCCTGTATAATAGGCCAGAGTCAATTATCACGGGTTCCCTAGGTTATAACGTAGCCGACACGTTATATAGTTACATGATTACACAGCGTCGAAAAGTGTAAATCAACGGCTTTCGCCGTGTAAAACAATCCTATATGTGAAGACGTACATGTACGTCTCTTGACAAAACTCGGAAGTTACGTAAGCCGTACATATATGTCTTTCACCAGCAAAGTGTTAAGATGTATATTTGCTGTGATCTGTAGATATTCTACTTAACTGCAGTGACATCAAGTAAAATTGAGTAATTTAGGTAGGATTCATGTATTGATTAAAGAATGGGAGCATATCAAGAGTTCTGTACTGACATGGTCAGATGTCAGGATTTTTCAGTGATATAATTTAAACTTATATACTTCATTCTCACTTGTAAATTTTCATGGTGTCAAGTTTCATACTGAGGATTCCTCATCGTAGTGTGGGCAAAACGGTTGGTTTTAAAAGAAATAAAACGTATTAAGAATATATAATGCATATACACACAAATACAGTAGTGTTGTTTCAAAATTTTATTGGACATGTCAATATGTTTTCTTTGACATGCAGTCAATTTATTTGGATAAATTATAGAAATTTTCGTGTATTATAGTCTTACTGGCAATAATTTTTATGCAATCTGTTCATTAGATGAGCACAACACATGGTAATTCAACATGGATCAACGAATGGGCAACACAAGTAGTCGAACATAATCATCAAAGTAATTCAGTGGTGAATACAAGGAACCATAGTAAGTCGTTAATAACAGAGAGAGAGAGAGAGAGAGAGAGAATGTCAATTCTGCTCCACATGTTGCAATAATACAACAATACAACATATTTACACTAAACTACTAACTTTTTGTCTCTGGAATAATCATTAACATTCCCTCTCTATAAAATAAACATATCAACTTTGTTTGAATTACTTTTCCTTGAAAATAAATATAAAAATAAAAAGAATGTTTATTATTTTGTTAAAAATATGGAATAAGATGTTGAAAAATAGAAGCAGTAAAAAAGAGGACATAGGTATATTATACAAAAGGTATAAAAAATAAATAAATCTTATTTAAATAAAATAATGTATGATAGTTTATTCTGTTCCTTGACATCATTCCCTTTCACCAGTACTTAACAGCATATTCTTATAGACAGTCATTTTTCTGTGAGTCATGTTCTAGTTACGCATTACACAGTGTGTTCAAGTGATAGTTTTTATATAGTTTTGTTCATTAGTTTTTATATAGTTTTGTTCGAGGGTCTGTTATTTTAAAAATTGTATAATAAAACAGTTTAAAGTGTGTTGTGCAAGTATGTAAATTTTTGTAATGTATTTCTCTAATATAGAACAATAAACTGAACTGAATGAACATTTTCAGGGTTCAGTAGGCTCTGTTTTAAAAAGACAGTGAGAGTAATATAATAAGAATATTCATATAAAGTTGTGTGTGAATAGAGTAATTTTTTTAAGTTTTACAAATTCAAGTGCTCATGTCACCCACTGCATTTTGTTATTTACACTTATCTTCAATGTAAAGGTTTAGATAAACTCATGAAATCTAAAGGTTATGTGTCACCTGTTTGTGTTAGAAAAGATTCTGATCATTCTGCTGTAAACAAGTCACACACACACACACACACACACACACACACACACACACACACTGTCAAGCACTTTATGTTACAGTTTATTAACATAATTATGTTTTTTATTTTAAGGTATAACTACCACAAAAATACCATCACCTGTCAACAGCCGTGCAAGACTTCCACCAGTAACACAACCAATGAAAGGTGAACATCCAAACATTCCATTAAGGCCTCTTTCCAGTCGAAAATCTAATTTACTTCTACAGGTAATTATGATGTCTTGCCACAGGTATTATATGCTTCTATATGAAAACGTTCAATTGTAATTTGTCTTTTGTGGGTTTCAGTGATATTTAATATGTCAGTAGTGTATTATTCGTAGAATGTTAATAATAATATAATTTACAATTAACTTCCTAGTATAGTTTTATTTGTCACATAATTTAATTGTAAAGTCTAGAGTTATATGGTTACTGAACACTGATATTGATTTTAGTTGTTCTGTAATATTTTCAATGTCCAGTACTATAAAAATTGTTTCTATTTGTATTTGATTTATGGTTTATCTAGTATATTTGTATTGCAGACAGATATAAGTTACTGGGCTTCATTGAGATTACTCCAAAAAATTATGAAGATTTTTTTTTGTTCTTTGGAAATTACTGTAAAGTAACTGAAGTTAGTATGAAGTAATAAAGTATATGTAAAATAAAATCATTATTTTGTTTTTCAGTTTATTTTAATGTCAAGTGAATGCAATAGTTGATCGAAAGTAAGTGTAATTTAATTGGTTCACAGGAGAAAGAATGTAGATACTGTTACACCAATTTTAAGTCACAAGTACTTTCATTTTTTACCTGAGAGTTTATATTGCAGACGTAATCAAAATTATGTTTATATGTATAAAACGGTTTGCATTTATTTGTATTGTTACCACAAATTGTTCGTAAATTGTCTCATGTTTGTGAGATTATTTTTCATGTATTTTAGCAATGTATGAAGTTCTTGTATTATATGAAGTTTTTTCACATACACCTCTATATTGTTAACAGGATGAATGTAGTGATAGTAGTTTAGAAACCGAATGCTTTTTAAAAGCAACCGAACGATTAGTATCAGCGATGGCTGCAAGGGTGTCTCTGGCACTCGATTCAGGAGGCGAGTCTGATGTAGAGACAAACAGTTGCAGCCACATTGTTGAAGCAGCACCTGCTACTGACAGCAGTGCTAGTGACTCGGGACAAAAACCTACCCAGATGAGGTACAACAGGGCATTTAGGTAAGAAATAAATTTTTCTGTGATGTATTTTTATCGTACCATTAATTTTTATTCTGTATAAAATTAGTAACTCTTCTGTATTTGAACTACTTTCTGAATGTATGAGGTTTGTCTAAAAAGTAATGAGACTAATAGTATAAAATTATTTATTGATGCATTAACTACAAAATAATTTTATCTCCTTCACAGTAGTTCCCTTGGGAAGCCACACACTTACGGAGACATTCCCATTGATTGGAACAGTGCTGCAAGTCTTAACTGTCAGTGCCTTTAGCTGGTCCATCACAGTCTTTTGGATGTTCTCCACACCTACAAAATGGTGGCCCCAGGGTTGGCCTTTAATTTTTGAAAATAGGAAATAATTACATGGACTAAGATCAGGGGAGTAAGGGGGCTTGGGTACCACAGGAATGCCCTTTTGGCCAAATACTCATTCACGAAAGGTGCAGTATGACATGGAGCATTATTGTGATGAAGCATCCAAGAGTCAACAATCTCTGGGCGGCCACGAATGACCCTTTTTGTGAGTCTCTCAAGAACCTGACAGTAAGTTTGATTAACTTTCTGTCCTTGAGGCACAAATTCCTTATGCACAATACCTAAAATGTCGAAAAACGTAATGAGCATTGACTTGATCTTGGATTTACTCTTTCTTTTTTTGTTCGTGGTGAGTCTTTTGTGTGGCACTCATAACTTCTGGATCATAATAAAAAATCCACGATTCATCACCTGTTATGACACTTTTCATAAAATCTGTGTAATTTTCAGTGTGGTCAAGAAGGTCAAGACACACATTTTTTTGGTTGCCCTTGTGTTCCTGAGTGAGATTTTTTGGAACCATTTTGCGCAGATTTTGTGCATGTTCAAATCATGAGTCAGAATTTCATTAACTATCTGGTGATTTAAATATAGTTCATAATCAGTCATTCTCACAATCAAACAACGATCAGACTTGATGAGATCTCTCACTTTCAACACATTTTCGTCAGTTCGTGCTGTGCTTGGTCATTCAGAACGGTGTTCTCCTCCATGGTTTCATGGCCATCCAAAAATGGTTTTTGCCACCTAAAAACCTGAGCCCGGGACATGGGCTTCATTTCCATAAGTTTGTTTTAACTTGTTAAATATTTCTGCTGCACTGTCTTGGAATTTGAGACAAAATTTGGTTGCATAACTGTGTTAACAAACAAACTTAATCGAAATAAATAAATAAAATAAAACTGCCAGAAACTTGCCTGTGATCTTTTTTCACTTCCTTACCTTTTTTAAATTTCAATCAGAAGTCCAGAGTCGCCACGATGTTTTAGGCTATACATCGAAACCTTTACACTCTTCCTTAATAAAACAAAAGGGATAATTTTCCAATCTGACTACCCCCCAATAATTCAGAAGAAGTCCGGGAACGTTAGACGAATTTTTCAGCACAGAACACTAGGAAGTGGTAACGATGAAATAACTAGACTAACACATGGTTATATTCTGCTAAAACGAATCTCATTTATTTAAATTGACTTACTTCGTTCTCTCTCTTATTTTATCTCTTTTCATTATTCTCCTTTTTTAACCTTGATACACTATTATTTATCGGTTAATATTATACAGATACATAAAATGGAAAAACTTGTTAAATGATTTATAGTACTAACTACTTTATATAATAATAACTATTTCAGATAATGAGACCCAGTTTGCTACACTCTCTCTCTCTCTCTCTCTCTCTCTCTCATTCTAATTCCCCCCTTTTTTAGGTAAATTAGTGATAATAAAGTGGCCGAATACGTTTACATAGTGTGGTCCCATCGCTCCAGACCGCGTGGTGCGTCGTATAAAGTTCCTTTGTGTGATCGTACTTTTTGGGATGAAATTTCACTATTTCACTGTTCCTTATGTACTCCGATAATTTTACACTACTTTCCACACTGGTTCGGTCGGTATATATTTTCAGGCTCGCTAGCCGGTTGTATTCATCCGGCTGCGGTCTATAGGTGAAGTCGACTGCGTGAACGTTAACAACGTACCCCACTCCACTGGTTGGTCAAGACGGGAACTCACAGCCTGCTTATGACAAAACGTTCGTCAATTTTCACAAAGTACGGTGTTGTCCATGTGTGTTCGGGGGTGACGATATCCCAATGCCACTAGTCACGAGACCAAGGTTTCCGTCAGCATCAAACACGTGGCGAACCAAATTTTATACTTTAGCCATTTTATTTGGCTTGGCTAGAGGCTGCGTAGCGTCGTCTGCACGCATTGCTGGTGTTGCGCGTACTCTGGGTGTAACACACCACTGAAATTCTTGGAATAATATTGCGTTCTATTGTCACACCTCGCTCGGAAAACCATAGCACTGTTCTTTGTTTGAATAAAACCGTACTTCGACTGGGACTTTCTGCGTTGGTCACATATATATTTGAATACATTTAATAAAATTTAAAATCCCCTTTTTCGCCCCATTACAACTGCTCAACATTACTAAGTTCTATTTTTGTGACATGAGACAAAACAAACACTTACAAAAGCTATGGCACAACCAAATCTGTTAAAGTTAAGAAGTTGAAAATTCTTACGATTATAAACAAATGTTACAGATATCAGCTGTTGCATTGTTGGTCGCACAGTGTTGCAACTTCCTGGGGAAAAAATTCAGTCTCATTACTTTTTAGACAAACCTCATATAATAAAATCTAACCAAGCTTTACATATCTTTCATCATGCCAAGACTGTAAATTATCCTTCGCACATTTTTTGGTGAATTGATGTATTTAAATATTTCCAGTTTCTGTCGGATGACAAGTTTTTATTGTAATAAATTGATATGGTATTACTGTACTAGCTAAAAGCATGGCTTTATGTTGACTCGCGAACCTTATACAAAAAATATTACGTACAAATAAATAATCACAATATTTATATTTGAGCTTCAGGAATCTCCATCAAACCGTGCTTTTAGCTAGTTAAAAAAAAAGTAATTTTTGGTTTTTTGAAATAATTTTATGGCTAAAAAACAATATTTTGATTTCTTATATTTATTTTTTTTAAATATAAAAGATACAGTAGAAAATTATTTTTAAAAAATTAATAATTAAATAATTAGAAAAAAAGATTAACATAATTAATTAATAATTAAATCAGTAATTAGATACATTTTTAATCAGATACAAAATTTCTCATTCGAGTTTCTTCTTGTTTTCTACACTTTAACATGTGAATTTTTAATATTACAAAATCTATCGTAAGAAAATGTTATGTTTAATGCTAAACCTTCTAAAGTTTTTACTCTCGACAACGCAACATATGTTAAACCAATAGAAGTTTCCTTTTCTCCAATATCTACAACAGCTCTATCTAAGGTTAAACCTTGAGACTTATGAATTGTAATTGCAAAGGCTAATTGTAACGGAAATTGTTTCCTTGAACAATTAATATTTCCACTTTTCCAAAATTTAGTTTATAGGTGGAATTGAAACACAACCACTATTTTCATAAGTTGAATGAAAATAATTTTCAAAACGAACCATTATCACTCGTGGCATTTGATCAGGGGGACCATGATTTTCTTCATACATAATATCTTCAACATAACCTAAAGCTCCGTTCACTAATCCTTTTTCAACCCACAAATTAGAACGTAACATAACTTTATATCCAATTGATAAAATTATAAATGGTTCAAGTCCATCTGATAATTCTGCACTTGCTGATTTTGCTTTAGAGCAATTATGAATAGCTGGAATATAAGCAACTGGTTGACGAAATTCTTTTAACTTTTGATGATTAAATTCTTTTACATTTTTATTTGTTGCAAATAGCCTAATTGCATCGTTGAAAAAATTACGTTCACTTTGTGAAAAAGTTTGTATACTACGTGTCATTAATATTTCATAGTCTTGAACTGTACATTCACCATTACTAACACGATCAAGTATATCTCGAAATATTTGTTGAGATTCATTTTGTCGAAATGATGACGATAAAAAAAATACTTTTGAATACTTGATGTAAATAATAATTTTTCTTCTAAAAGGAATTCACTTCTTTCAATTTTATCACTGTAAAGTGGTCTGTCATTAACAGGAGGTAACTGATTAATATCCCCCAAAAAATATACAAATAATCCACCAAACGGTTCATCTTGTCTTGATGGAATAGCTCTGCGTACTCTTAAATCAATTTTCCTCAAAAGACTACATCCAATCATACTCATTTCATCTATAAACAGAAATTTACAACCACGAATTTCCTGTTGAAACTGAGCAAGTGAGTGTGAACTGAGTTCTCTAAATACTTTATGTACTCCTAATAAAAGTTTGGAGTGTATTGTTGAGCCATTAGTATTAACAGCAGCAGCACCAATTGGTGCAAGCAGTTGATAAGAAGATGATCCCAACGTTTGATTCAATCGACAAGTGAAATAATTAAAGTACTCTTTCCAGAACCGGCTTTTCCTTGAATAACAATTCTTTTAATTGGAAGTTCTTCTTCGTTACCTTGTAGATAACTAAGTTGTTTTTTGAATATATTTGTCAGTTCTTGTTGTTCATCAGAGAAAACAATATTTGGCAGATTATATTGAACATTAACAATGTAATTTCTTTGAATTTCTATTACTTTTTCTTTTTCAATGAAATTTTCTAATGTATTCAACACTTGTTGATTCAAAATAGAATGCCAATTATATCTGATATCAATTTCTCTTCTACCTATATCTACTTCTTCCTGAATAGTATTTGGTCCAGCAGCTACGTCCATCCAATCATATGGTTGATCTACTTCTAATTGGTCTGTTTCTTCAAAATCTTCTTCGTCTTCCAAATTTTGTAGCATATAATCCAAATCATAATTCAGAATATCGTCATTCCCAAAATGCTGCTCATATATAATCTTTCAAGTACTATTATGTGGTTTAGATCATTCAGTTGTCGCCAGGGAATATGTAATAAAACTTGTTGCTTGTAAAAATTTTCATTGTTTTCAACACCAGGATCATATTTTATTTTTGGCATGACTCTAAGAATAAAAGGTACTTTTTTAGTACTATAATTTGCACCTCTTTTATAAATGTTTGTAAAAAAATCTGTTAAAGACATATTTTCAAATTCCGCTGATCGCTGTTGATATTTCTCCAAAGAATTTGAAATAGAAATGCTTCCATCCTCTCTATTCATATCAAGTTGTTCCCATACATTATGTGATAAATTAATTAAAACAAATTGACGAGATGATCGAAACAAAGGCCAACTCATTAAAATCCAAAAAATTTCTTGAGCAGAATAATCACATTCAGCACACATTTTTATCAAAATCTTTTGAACTATTAGTTGAACATTAATATTACTATGTGATGCTTGCGCTGTTTGTCTAATGAAATGTTTCATACCTTCCGATCTTGGTTCAGCTTTGCTAGCATACATAGCAATATACTTAAGAACAGCATGAATAGAAACGATGGCTTGTGAATCAATATTTGCTCGCCAAATTTTCAAAATTTGTGGACTATGGCTATTTAAATATGAATTATTTCTTTTTGAAATATATTCTAATTCACCATGAATAAACTGAATCTTACTTTCGGTGACACATTCTTTTGGAAACCTAAAAAACAAGTAGTTTCAGAAGAATTTTTTTCTTTTTTTTGACAATAAGCTTTAGAACATTTATGCATTTGTACTGCACGTATTAAATGATTGTAATCAACATCTTGATCAGGTACGTCAGTAAAATGCATTTTTGATGGATGTATATCATAAGTTTGAGAAGGATCTGGATGCCAAGTAGAAATAAATTCATCGAAATACTTACTAATTTCTTGTATTCTTACAGTATCATCTGGATTAAGATTATTGAGATCAGGAGCATTTTCAAGCCAGAAAATACCATACATATGAGGACTACCTCTATGTTGAAATTCAATACGAAACCAGAAATCTTTGACTTTGAAATATTAAAAAAAAAATCTTCCATAAAAAATTCTAACCTTTTATGAAAAAAATGTGCAACAATTAAAGGATTAGAATTCAATAATTTAGATATACGAATGAATTCAGTATTTTAATTGAGATTGGCATAATCATAATCAGGATCAAGAATACGATAAATCTCTGGCCAATATAAATCAGCTGCACTTAATGTAATAAAAACAGTAGGAGTTCCTAATTCTTCAACCATATCCAATAATTCTCGAGACCTCATGTACCAATAAGAGCTTGATGACCTTAGATTAGCATTGTAAGATAAAATTGATTTATACAATCTTGGTTCACTTTGTAATATTTCTTGAAGTTGTTCGATTGTTTCAATACCATGTAAACATGAATTTTTTTTAACACAAATATTCCCATTCTACAAAGCTCTCCAACGCATCAGGCTGTTAAAAGCAAAAAATCAAAATCTTGGATGTTGAGCAAATCTGCCATCTTCATACATCATGAGAAATTTAAAATACTCACTATTGGAAATTTTACGAAACCTCGCATCTTTAAGATCACCTTTTCCAGTAGGAAATAAAGTTGGGGAAGCTCTACAAATATATCCGTCACACGTAAATTCATTAATAGGTACAGAATTTATTCTAGGCCAAGGTAAAACGCGAGATCCATCATTATCTTCCTGAATTCCCAATACATTATTTACTGCCTGTCGATTACATTTAAAAGTGACCGTTGGAGCTCCAGATTCATAAATATTATTTAACAATGGATTTTGGTCATCATCTTCACTATCCAAATTAACATTATCCAAATTAAATGAAATATTTTGTTCTCGACTACATATTATTTGTCGGAAAACACTTTCATTATCAGGTAATCTTTCTAAATTATTTTCATCAATTATAATATCACGATACCAAGGATTATTGTTTTTAAGATATGCCAAAGAAGCCTTGACATTATTGCGATGTACAATAAAATCTTTATACCCTTCACCCTCATGTCTTCTAACAAAAATATATTGTGAAATAGTATCCATAGACAGGTAAAGAAGTAGTAAAATTTGTAATGTCTTGATGAAAATTAATTACTTGTCCACTATATCCAAAATGACCACCTTTAAGTCGATAGACTGTGATTACTGGATGAACTTGAGCAATTAATTGTTTCAATCTATTCATGTTTTACGTACCGAGTCACTTTATGGTTAATATAATTAAATTACCTTATTCGGTCCACCTTAGTGACACTAGCTTCTTTCGTTCAATGACACGTTTTGGGATGAAATCCCATCTTCAGATACACAATATCAATCAAAACGTAAATGTATACCACATTTTGTGGTTATGTCATAATTTAAAATATTTAAAATCTTTTAAATAAAATATACAAAACGTAACAACTGAATTGCTCGGAGCGCTCACATGCATGCACGCTGTACCGCGATTTCCTTACGACTGGCTATAATTATCATTCAACCGTATAGCAGTGTCAAACAGGTTATTAGATCCGAAGTTCATTTGATCATTTAATATGTTATTTTTGGTTGTTGCGTTTTTTGTAGCTTTATATATTTCGAACTCCTCTAGGCTATCCATTAATTTACCCTTCTTGCAAGTATGTAACGCTACGAAATTGTTTTCAAAACTAGTATAATTATGACCTTTTGTTATTAAATGTTGTGCAAAACTGGAATTATTATTATTTGTTTTAGGAATGTGCTCTAAAAATCTTGTATAAAAATCTCTGCCGGATTGGCCGATGTAGAATGCTGCACAGTTATCGCATTTTATTTTATAGACTCCTGATTTATTTTTTAAAGGAATATTTATTTTAGTTTTGAAAAAATTTTTTAAATTATTACAGGTTTTGAATGAAATAGTATATCCTTTACTTTTAAAAACAGATTTTAGAATATTTGGCATCAAACCAGTATAATTAGCTGAAATGAATTTTTTATGTTTTTTATTATGTTGGTTAATAATGTTGGTATTTTTATTTTCTAAACGTTTTTTATGTTTCATTATCATTCTATCAATTATTACTGGCCTGTAACCATTATTTAGAGCTATTTGTTTTATAATATTTACTTCTTGATCATAGTCTTCGTTATTAAGGGGAACACAAAGTAATCTGTCAATAAAGCTGTTAAATGCAGCCATTTTTTGGGCTGGAGGATGAAATGACTTAGCATGTATAACCGTATCTGTGCATGTGTGCTTTCTGTATATTTTGTGTTTCAGGTCATTACCATTATTTGTTATGGTTAGATCCAGGAAATTAATATTTTTGTTATCTTCAATTTCCATAGTGAATTTTATTTTCTTACGTATTTTATTTGAATAGTTATTAAATGACTTGAGCTGTCTATTGTTACCATTGAAAATAACAAAGGTGTCGTCCACATATCTTGAATAATATACTATTTTATTGTCAAAATAATTGTTTTTTAAAATTTTAGTATTTTCTAAATGATTCAAATAAATATCAGCGAGGATACCTGAGAGTGGAGAACCCATTGCTACGCCCTCATTTTGTTTGTAGTATGAACCATCAAACGAAAAATAGTTTTGATTAAGTACTATTTCTAATATTAACATTAGCTGATTAATTTTTCTTATTTCCAAGGTATTATTATTTATTAAAAATACTAGTAATTTAACAATTTAAAAAATACTAAACAATTTCGTAGCGTTACATACTTGCAAGAAGGGTAAATTAATGGATAGCCTAGAGGAGTTCGAAATATATAAAGCTACAAAAAACGCAACAACCAAAAATAACATATTAAATGATCAAATGAACTTCGGATCTAATAACCTGTTTGACACTGCTATACGGTTGAATGATAATTATAGCCAGTCGTAAGGAAATCGCGGTACAGCGTGCATGCATGCGAGCGCTCCGAGCGATTCAGTTGTTACGTTTTGTATATTTTATTTAAAAGATTTTAAATATTTTAAATTATGACATAACCACAAAATGTGGTATACATTTACGTTTTGATTGATATTGTGTATCTGAAGATGGGATTTCATCCCGAAACGCGTCATTGAACGAAAGAAGCTAGTGTCACTAAGGTGGACCGAATAAGGTAATTTAATTATATTAACCATAAAGTGACTCGGTACGTAAAACATGAATAGATTGAAATTAGAACCTTACCAGGTAAAAATTGCGTATACACTTCAAAATCAAAAGCTTAAACTATTTAAAACTAATTTAAATATTAAATTTAATAAAATTTGTCTATATAAAAATCTTATCCCAAATTACGCTAAAATCAAAATTAATGAAACCTCTAGAATAGCCAGAAAAACCGAGCAATTTGCAAGTAAATACAGGATAAAAGAAGAAATTAAATTCTTATATAGGAAGAAAATCTCATTAAACTCAGCTGTATTTAAAACACATTTAGAACTATATAATAATGTTCATCCCGCTCTATGCGATTCAATCATACAACATATTAATCAATACGTTAAGAATAAGATTAGATTCCAGAAGAATAAACAAACTAATAAAATTGGCCGTTTGATAAGCAATCAAAACAATAATACATTCAATAATGAACATGCTTTCTACCCTAGACTGATAAACATGACTAACATGGTTCTCACGAACACAGAGGAAAGTCTTATCAATAAAGGACTGAATTACAATTTTCCACCGAATCTTAAAAATAAAAATAACATAATTAAAGAAATAGTTGAAGCCGAATCTGTAATTAAGTGTGTTCCAGACTTAAATGAACTACGAATATTAATAAATAATAGATTCAATAAAGCAATTAATAATAATTATCATAAACAAAAGAAATTAAATTATACAAAAACAAAACATGAACAACTAACAGCTATACAGCTAAATAAAAAACTCTTACAAAATAACATTTACTTAACAAAGGTTGATAAAGGCAATACTATAGCATTGTTAGACTTGGACGAATATAAACAAAAGGTATAAAAATTCATTAATAATAACAACATAACAAAGCTAAATAATGATCCCACCAAAAAGTACACATTAGAATTGAATAAAACAATAAATAAATGTACAGATCTATTTGAGAAACATATATGCTACTCACTAAAACCAATAAAAGCTAGTGCACCATGCTTAAAAGATCTACCCAAAGTACACAAAAAAAACACACCGATTAGACCTTTGGTAAATTTTACAACCGCTCCAAGCTATCAAGTAGCAAAAACCGTGGTAAAAATAATCAAACAACATATAAGCTTAGATAATAACCAGAGTATAAAAAGTTATAAAGATTTTATTGAAAAATTACGTCATATTAATATTAAGCCTAGTTACAAGCTAGTGTCTTGTGACATAGTGGATCTGTATACCAATGTCCCAATTGATGACACTTTAAAATTACTCAAACAAAATTTAATAAATAATAATACCTTGGAAATAAGAAAAATTAATCAGCTAATGTTAATATTAGAAATAGTACTTAATCAAAACTATTTTTCGTTTGATGGTTCATACTACAAACAAAATGAGGGCCTAGCAATGGGTTCTCCACTCTCAGGTATCCTCGCTGATATTTATTTGAATCATTTAGAAAATACTAAAATTTTAAAAAACAATTATTTTGACAATAAAATAGTATATTATTCAAGATATGTGGACGACACCTTTGTTATTTTCAATGGTAACAATAGACAGCTCGAGTCATTTAATAACTATTTAAATAAAATACATAAGAAAATAAAATTCACTATGGAAATTGAAGATAACAAAAATACTAATTTCCTGGATCTAACCATAACAAATAATGGTAATGACCTGAAATACAAAATATACAGAAAGCACACATGCACAGATACGGTTATACATGCTAAGTCATTTCATCCTCCAGCCCAAAAAATGGCTGCATTTAACAGCTTTATTGACAGATTACTTTGTGTTCCCCTTAATAACGAAGACTATGATCAAGAAGTAAATATTATAAAACAAATAGCTCTAAATAATGGTTACAGGCCAGTAATAATTGATAGAATGATAATGAAACATAAAAAACGTTTAGAAAATAAAAATACCAACATTATTAACCAACATAATAAAAAACATAAAAAATTCATTTCAGCTAATTATACTGGTTTGATGCCAAATATTTTAAAATCTGTTTTTAAAAGTAAAGGATATACTATTTCATTCAAAACCTGTAATAATTTAAAAAATTTTTTCAAAACTAAAATAAATATTCCTTTAAAAAATAAATCAGGAGTCTATAAAATAAAATGCGATAATTGTGCAGCATTCTACATTGGCCAATCCGGCAGAGATTTTTATACAAGATTTTTAGAGCATATTCCTAAAACAAATAATAATAATTCCAGTTTTGCACAACATTTAATAACAAAAGGTCATAATTATATTAGTTTCGAAAACAATTTCGTAGCGTTACATACTTGCAAGAAGGGTAAATTAATGGATAGCCTAGAGGAGTTCGAAATATATAAAGCTACAAAAAAAACGCAACAACCAAAAATAACATATTAAATGATCAAATGAACTTCGGATCTAATAACCTGTGTGACACTGCTATACGGTTGAATGATAATTATAGCCAGTCGTAAGGAATCGCGGTACAGCGTGCATGCATGCGAGCGCTCCGAGCGATTCAGTTGTTACGTTTTGTATATTTTATTTAAAAGATTTTAAATATTTTAAATTATGACATAACCACAAAATGTGGTATACATTTACGTTTTGATTGATATTGTGTATCTGAAGATGGGATTTCATCCCGAAACGCGTCATTGAACGAAAGAAGCTAGTGTCACTAAGGTGGACCGAATAAGGTAATTTAATTATATTAATTAATTGTTTTTCAACAAACGTCAATTTCTTCAATACATCAGGTTGTGAACCAGGATCCATATTATTGTCAGCGGAAAAAATATTTACTTCATTTTTGACATTAAATTTATGACAAAGAGTACAAGATCCATCCTCTTCAATATGTAGATCAAACCAACGATGATGACATACATTACACAATTTGAAATCCAAATTTTTCTGAGCAGTTTCAAAATTCACTGCATACTCGTAAAAACGGGCATCATCACGATGGGGACATTGTTCATTGTGTCGATCTTCTTGTTGTCGCTCTCTTGCATCACGCATTAATGAACGATTACTTGCACATTCTTTACGGCCAGTCAGCGTACGATTTCTTGGCATTTTACTCTAATAATACAAATTATTAAATTAATTAATAATAATAATAATTAATTTAATTTTTTAATAATTTAACAACTAATAAATCTATAATATATTATAATAGTAAATAAAGTTATAACATTAATAATGAAAAAAAAAATACTACACTAATATAAATTAATATAGAGAATTAAATTATTTTTTCAATTATTATTTAATTAATATCATGCATTAATGAATTAAAATCTAAAACATTAAAAGTAATAGTAAGAAAAATTTAGTGTTTCTTTTTCAAATTATGTATGCTAATAGTCATAGTGTGGGGGGAGCCAAAAAAATGTGGGGTGGAGTCAAAAAAAATGTGTACACTGATTTCAGTGACAAATAAACGTTGAGTTGTAACGGTACAACCCGGTACATATAGTGATTTTGGGGGAAAACATGTATAAATTTTATTTCATTCAAAAGCATAATTACATAATTAATAGTGGTAAAGTTTTGGAAGGTTTTGTAACGACGTAGTAAGCTCAGTGCAGGAATTGTATCAAGGTCAACAGTGTACGTGCAAAAACAACAACTAGATTTCGCCAGACGAACTCTGACCTATTATGTCATCAGGCCAAGGCTGCAAAAACGTCACATTGGAATGCAATGCGCAATATGCCTCGCCTTAATATTTGAGACGTCATAACCGAAAACAATAAGACTTGGTGACGTGACACCCTCTCCACCTCAGAATTGAAGCCGTTCATCTCGCTCTCAGTCACGTAATACCATTTGTGCCGGCCGGACACGTATAAAAGTTCCGAACCTAAATCTCGGGTGCACCCAAACAAAATGTGAATATTATATGAATTTGGAACAAAATTGTAAATTAACAGTTAATCGTCAGTTATCATGTAAACTATTATTTCAAAAAGTGCGTGCGACCAACAAATAACAGGGATGTGCGCAATAAGATTGGACTCACATGTAACCAGATAAGTACAACAACAAAACAGCAGACAATTTCTTCAATCAGATAAATTCAAACCACTAAAAAATGCTATTAAAGAAATGTATATTAAAATGAGCTCAATTTGGGGAACATAGAATATGTATAGCACGAATGAGAGCGTGATTGGGTGAATGAAAAATCTATCTTTAAGAAGTGCTGGGTTGTGTTCTAATATGATTTATTATACACTAGCAAAATACCCGTGCTTCACTACGGAGTTTCACATTGTACGTAATTGTACAATTATTGCTCGCTTAATAGTATAGCATTAGATAGATTGTACAAATTCTCAACTCTTAGTTTGTTTATTTACATTCATAGCAACAGCTATTTATTATTTATTTCGAGAAAATCGTTAGAGCCGTTTCTGAGAAAAAAAGGTCATACTTTATTAATTAATTGAACTTCGAAATTTTCTCGACTGTAAGAACCTGCAAACAACAAAGTTTTTCAATTTAAAACAATGATTAAAAACTCAGAACTAAATGTATTCGGGGTTTCCAATAAACTGAGATGTCAACCACTTCATTTACAAAGTATGCAATTCCCGCGATAAATTTTATTATTTGGTTTTTTGCCCTTAGAAGTGAAAGTTTTTAAAACCGTTTCTTAGTGAGCACCTAAGACCTATGATGAAGCTACGTTCAAAGTTTCATTGATATCCATTCAGTGGTTTCAGAGATATCAGTGAGTCAGTCAGTGGTATTTGGCTTATATAGATATCTATATCTAGCCGATTTACCCAGCGTTGCTCGGGCTCATAATTTATTCATAGGCTCATAGGCACCTATTCTTGTTCTAACGTTATATTACTTGTATATTGTATAATCTTCCTTATATTGTTACGTTCGCATTCTCACTGGAGGAATACTCTGTAGCGCACCTGTTTAAGAACATGTCATAAACTGTATTCTTATATCTGGAGAAGAATTCTGTTGCGCGTGATGCTCCTGCTCGATTTCTAACTCTGGGAGAGGGCGAACAGCTAAATTAGTTTTCAATAAAATGTCTACAGTACTTGCACGCGCTGCGTATTTACTGTCTTTTATAATTCATTGTGTTAATGTTGAAATAAGGCATGTGTTAAATTAATGTCTCCTAAACTTATTCTAACAATACAATACCTCTATAGATTTCAGCTTATAAATTTTTAAATTAAAACTGAAGCAAGTGCATTTATATTGTCTGAACACTATGATCTGAATACATTTGCTATCAAAACTTTGTTTTTTATACTCGCTTGTAACTTACTTCGATCTTAACTTATCCACTTTTAAATTCAAACTGAAACAACTCTGAATTCACACACTATTAAGAAGTTTCTTAAGATGCATACACCACCTTTGATATCATAACCTATATCTTTATTTATAAGAACCGTGGACTCTGGCCCCGCCGTCTTTCGCGTGATCCGACCTAAGACTCCCCGGGTTCCGTGGATGAACTCCGGGGAAGGCCCGTCGGACGACTCCCGCGCTATTTCCTACGCGGGAGACTTCCACCGATGCTATGGTAACCAGAATCTATTGTATTTGGTTGCCATAGTAACCAGATCTAATAGTTTTTAAGACCCAAAGGACCCCCAAAGGATCGTATCGAAAAAACACTTGTCCTATGTTGGTTCTCCCGTTGCGTAAAATATTTGTGCCAAGTTTGGTTGAAATCGGTCCGGTGGTTTAGGAGGAGATGTGGAAGACCCCAAAGAACCCCCCAAAGGACCCCATCGAAAAAAACACCTCACCTATGTTGGTTCTCCCGTCGCGTAAAATATTTGTGCTAAGTTTGGTTGAAATCGGTCCAGTGGTTTAGGAGGAGATGTGGAACATACATACATAGATACATACATACAATAGGGGGGGGGGTTTGCCCCTTAGGAGTGAAAGTTTTTAAAACCGTTTCTTAGTGAGCACCTAAGACCTATGATGAAGCTATGTTCAAAGTTTCATTGATATCCATTCAGTAGTTTTTGCTCTACGTTGATTCTATGTCAGTTAGTCAGGCAAACATTCACCCCCTTTTTCCCCCTTTAAAGGTCGAATTTCCAAAAATCCCTTCTTAGCGGATACCTACATCACATAAGGAACCTACATGCCAAATTTCAAGTTTCTAGGTGTTATAGTTTCGGAGATTTCGTGATGAATCAGTGAGTCAGTGGTATTTCTCTTTTATATATATAGATTATTATGATTTATTATACTTTATTTTGGTGGGAATATAAAATGTTAATGGGAATAATTTCTTCTAACTAGATGTGATAAACTACGCCTCATGGCCGAATAGTAGTGTTAACATTTTTTTTTTTAGTAGGATTCAATGTAAATGTATGTTCTAAGTAAAATAAAAGGTAATGTCATTGGTAAACGACAAAACTAGGAGTAAAGTTACTGAAAGTGACCTTGTTCTGCTATTTTCAGTTCGCTTAAACGAAACTGGCCCGAAGGTAAGATATAATTTTAGGTTTCATTATTGGTATCAATAAAGATGGCATCCGGACGAAATGTTTACTATAGAAAGTAAACAATATTTAAATAAAATATAAAGTAAAATAATAATTAAAGTTACAGGGTGAAATATAAGATATTTATGTGCGCGTGCACACACACACACATGTATATTAGACTTGATTAAGTCAAACAAAATATTTGAAAATGTAAAGGTTTTTGGTTTGATATAACAAACAGTATTGCATAAAAAATTATTTACTATAATTCGTTAATGACGTTTTATTCAGGGCGTTAATTAAATTCTACATTTTTAAAAGTATTACGATGAAGTTGTAGAAAACAGGAACTTGCAGAAATGAAATAAATGTGTTTAGACCTTTGTTAAGTTCAAGGAAATGTGTAATATCATTGTGTGTAATGTAGTTTTAAGTGCTCTTATTTCATTACATGGAAACCAAGCCTGTGGAGATATAGGAGCTGTTTAATTTAAATAATTACATATAGACCTATATTTTTTTTATTGAAAAAGTAAAAAAACTTACCTTTCACACAAAAAATCTCTTTTAACAACGTAACTTAACCTCAAACGCAAATATAAAAATACAAAAAATATTTTCACTTGCCGATATTTATAAAAAAAATATACATGAAAAATAAATCTTGGATTTATGAAATATGTTTTATGATTTATGAAATATATTTTATAAACAACACAGCGCACCAGTATCTTTCATTAAAGAAAAACTGTAGAATATTCGGTATATACACTCTTTGTCTAAAACCACGGAACGCATTAGTAACAGAACATATAGTAATATTAAAGAAATCCCACAGATGGCGACACTTTACATACATACCACGGAACAAAATAGTAATATTAAAGAAATCCCACAGATGGTGACACTTTACATACATACAGTACCACGGAATGCAGTAGTAATTAGGACTCACATCCCACAGATGACGACACTTTACATTCATATGTATAGCTTTATACAAAAAAAATTATTACAATTATTTCTTTTCAAAATTAATTTTTTATAAAAATAATGATTGATGACACATCTAGACATGAATATGAATAATTATGTTCAATTTCAAGTCTAGAGGCTCAATAGTTTTCCGTAAAGTGTACCATAAAAATGTACCAATTGTTGCCTAGTAGTAGGACGAGCGAAGCGAGTATAATTTTACATAATAAAATTATGTAGTTTCATAATTACATGCTTGTAGGTATAAAGCAATTATTACTGTGGATACTAAAATTTTGCATTTTTTGAAACACAAGATCAACTAACATAGTGGCATTAGTTGATAATAGAAAACGTGGAAATAACACACTACATAACTCTCTGATAATAAGTTGCTGCTACAGTGTAACTAGTTGGACCAACTATTCACAGCTCTTCATACATACTGTTTAAATGGTTCCTGGCTTTTTAAGAAACAGGCATGTTTTGTCTCTCACTCTCTTAGTACCGATGGTATGCTCTAAACATTTGTCACTAAGTATTTTGTATGGTGGGAGGATAATTGTTTATCCTGTTTAAATATGTGAATGTTTAAAAACGGGTTAACAGTTGTGAATATAGTATTAAATTATTTTCTGTAGAAACCTGTTAAAGTCAGCATGTAAACTATTATTTGTAGATGTATGGCCAGTGTATAATGATAATTACAATGCTGGGTATTTCAAGTCAGCTAAATAGAGGTGACTGTTAAGATTTCAACAGTGTGCTGTGCCAGTGGTCTAGTGCTTTTTAAGTCAGTGATTCCCACCATAGATTTCAACTTTTATTCATCTATTTATTTTTGTCACTTAAAATAATTTCAGAGTCAATATAAAAATACAGTTTCAATAATTCTATAATAATGGTATTAAATGTATACTATACATGTGTTTTAGTAACTGTGGGGTAGCTGTGGGAACATTTTATGCATTTCCACTGTTCATTATGTGGATCCTATTTGGGTATGCCTGTCCTTAGGTGATGACAAAGCAGCAAGAGTTATTCTTGCTGTAGTAGGGCATTTTTGTGAAATATTGGCATTTTAGCAGTTAGTATTTTCTAAAAATGGTGTGACACAGCAATAGAAAATTTGTTTGAAGATTACTTTGTTACTTTTTACAAAGTAACAAATTTGTAGTTGAGAATTTGAAATTCAAGTTCAGTCTGGTTTAGTATGATTAGTGAACACCATAGTGTAGTTTAATGCATTACGATATTACAAATAGCAAAATAGGTAGAATCTTAGTTTGTGTGTAAAATACTATACACTTAATTTGTGTTAAATTATTTAAAAGATTGATTGAAGTATTATATTGTTTTATTTATAATTATTGTATTTTTATTACTGGTATCTCTAAATTGAAAATATGTTTAAACCTGGCATATTTGTCACATGTATAGCTTAAGAAGAGGTCGTTTAGATGAACCAAAAAAGAAAGACACACCTGCAACAACACTTGTAAGTAAAACACGGACTTACAGTGATGCACCACCGCCAAAGCCTGTACCAACTCGAGTAGTAAAACGTGACCCACCGCCTACACCGTCACCTTCATTTTCACGAACAGACTGTGGCCGATTCAGTATGAGAACACGACCAACTCCCACAGTATGTAGTGTAATCTTTTGTTTCTAGTCTGTAGTACTTCTGTGCTAGTATAGCATAATATTTTGTTCTCACAAACATGCAGAGTGCTGTCAGAATAGTGACCTCCAACCATAAGTTTCAAACAATGCAAAGTGGTTTTGTAGTTTTATAATGGTATGCATATAGATTGACACAAAATATTTTAGACAATAGAATTGATTTTTTGTCTACTTTTCATAATTGACAGGCTCCCTGTAATTGGCATTAATAAATAATTAACAATTTTTTCAGAAACTGATACTTTTGCAGAAAAATATTACATACATGATCCTGCATCAAGTGACACATTCTAGTGGGGTATAAACTTGCCAGAAATGTGCTATTACCTGTTAAAATAAAACTGTTGGTGGAAAAACATCACAAGTAGCTCACTTGCAGAATTTTTGTACTAGCTTTGTACTCTGAGTAAATGAACGGTTGCAACATTATTATATAATTTCAGTAATCCTAAGTGATAATAAAAATATAACAACACGCTAGTTTTACAAAATTTTATGTATGAAAATGCCACTACGTTTAATAAAATATTGTTTTTCAAACAAATAAAATGTAATTGTAAACAATTAATGTCGTGGCAGATAAAATGATAAGTTTTCATTAATAAAGCATAGTATAACCAGCTTTTAAAAGAAACGTACAATTAATTTGAAAGTTAGAAAAAAGTGTAGAAAACTACCTGTAACTTTGAATTCAAATCTTTTTGTAAGTTTTAATTATGGAAAAGAAATTTTGTTGATTTTATATTCCTAGAAAACAAAACAAAATCAAAAATTTTCCAAAATTTCTTAAAACAAAGATCTTAAAATTATAAAAATAAGCTGTCGCAGTTTGTGACAGACAACCCAGTGGAAGTTCAACTGACAAAGAGTTATATTTTAGAAATGTGGAAGGCACATAAAATTGTAAACAATAGGAAGAAGTTGTACTGCAGGACATTTTGGCTTTTTCATCAGCTAAAATATTCACCCGTCTAAGGCAGAGAATTTTGTAAACCTTTCAAAAGATAGAATGTGAATTTTTTTTTTTTTTTCTAAAAGAGTTGGTTATTTTATAAGAAAAACTGCATTTCGTTCAATGTTTCGTATTTTTTACCAAAAATATTGTGAAAAATATAAATGCGTTGCTTATTTTAAATACTAATCAGAAATTCAGAAAGAAGACTAATAATGTTGCGTCTGTTCATTTCTTCTGAGAGTGACACCAATGGAAATCATTCAAGTGTGCTGTTACTGGCATTTTTCCACTACAATTTTGTATAAAAGTACATTGAAAAATTTGGTTTAAATTATTATAATAAGAGAAATAACAATTTCAGCCAAAAATAAATTAATTTTATGGCAGACAGACACAGTAATGTTTTTCTAAGGAGTAAAGCTGTTTATTGCTCACGAGCTGTAAAGTTATATTCTTTGCCAACAATTGTAAACATATCCGGGGGCTGTAGAGGTATGTAAATAATATATGTTTTTAGCAGTTTACAGCTGAAGTGTCGTTAGATGCATTTTAAATGTCTCAGTTTTGGGTACATCACATTGTTATTAAAAAATATAAATTGACATTACTGTGGTTAAAATCAAAGAATCAGATTGCTACTTTAAGACAGAGACTTCAGGGTTTTTGTATCCATAATATAACAAATAAACTCAATTGGTGTAATCAGAATGTGTTCCAGTAAGTTAGGGATTTAAAGTATAAATTTACAGTTTTATTGTAATTTTGTGTATTGACAAGAGTAAACATAAGATTCCAGTGTCAGTAAAACTGGATTGAGTAAAGTTTTAGACAATCATTCATTAGTGACATAAACAATTTTTTTATAGTGCCAGTTATAATTAACTTTCAGTTGCAGGTATAGTTACAAGCTTTATTTTTTTGATATTGGTGACAGTTTGTTTATCTTCTTTAACATTTATATAAAATCTGTTGTAGACACCAGTATTGTCAGGTGCAAAAAAAGATACAGTAGGTAAAAAGAAAATAGCCACAGGAGGCGGCAGTAGTGGTGGTGGAGGAGGAGGAGGAGGAAGAAGCAATTCCACTTTGTCATCTCGTGAAGTAGAATTTCAGAATTGGAAGAGAAGAAAAAGCTATGACCCAATGAAAGCAGCTGCCGAAGGCAAAAAGAAAGAAGCTGCTAAGAAGCAATCTGCTTCCCCAGTCATGACACAGTCAACCAATTCAACTATTACAACACCAAAAAGGTACATTTTTTGATCCATAGTTATCCTCAGTTTCAGTAGCTCTGAAGTTGCCAAAATATTAAAATTTGCACACGAATTCAATAATTGAGACTTTCATAATGTGATAGAAAGGGTGTACTGTTTTGTATTAATAAGAAATGTGGTATTTAACATATTAGTTTTTAAGTAAAAAACAATGGAAAAGAACAACCCCTTTTTTGTTCAACAACCAAGTTTTATTTATATTATTGTTAACATCAGGTATTTCGCCCATTCTGTGATGTGACATCCTCAATGGTAAAGCTGAATTAATACATTGGTGATCTTCAGTGGTGAATACGTTGTTTCACCAAGATATCCTGTACCAGGTGAGAAAAATGTGCAGTGCATTTAAATAATGAAGGCACCAGCCACAAAGAATTTTGTGTAGTGCCCATTAGGTATTGTGTGTCCTGGAGGAGAATACTTATGATTGACCACGTCTTCGTGGTCAAAAAACAGTCAGTATAGTCTATGTTGCTTCCAAAACAATTGCTTTAAATGGATTCCCAGCCATCTTGAAATTGTCAGTACCATGCACAGCATCTCTTATGAAATCCCCCTGAAAGCCCTATTAATCATTCACATAGTTTCCACAGATTAATGTCCAAATTGATGAAGCAAAATTTGATGCAGATTCACTGATCTGCTCGCTCAGTCAATGCAAAGATCGAAAAAAAATCTTATTTGCCAAATGAGGGGTCTGATGGAAGCCTTGACTGTTCATGCATGTGTGGTAAGGTCTGTTGCGATTGGCTTCAAAATGTGTGGACATCACGTGGCATGTTATCAACATAATCAGAATGTCTGGATAGATTCTCATACGTCACTGAAAATTTGTCTTCCACGTGTTCATAATAATTATTAGTAAAAATTCTGATATGAGACTTGCAACAGAATCGCAAAATTAATCGACCTATCAAGTGGGGGTATTTGTCTGTAAATTAAAAATATCGGTATGGAGAACCATACAGGACTTCCATGTTCTAAGATTTATATTTAAAATCATATTCGAAATGAAATATTTCCATAGAAACTACTTCTTTCTACTTATTGCTTCAGCCTTAAACCACCGTACTGTGGTCACTAACGTATACCACCTCACGTTTTCGCACTCGATTTTCACTGAGATGGAAGTCGATGGCACTGCCGAAAAGTCTGGTTTTGCAGAAAACATTGGACTACAGCTAAACAGCCCGGGAAGGAATTTTAACAAAGAACTACTTCTTTGTTGCCGATAACGTAGTATACATACAAAATTCTGCCCTCCCCCTTCAACTATAATTTTCATTTATAGAAAATTACCCCCACCCCGTTCACCTAACCTCTTCATTTATAGATATTTCATCTACGTTTCTACAGTGGATTATTATGAGCTTCTTATCAAGATACTTTATTTATCAAAATTAAGTACTTTACTCTTGTTAAAACATAAAATGTTGCAGGTAAACAACCCGTTTCTCTAAACCGATCTTCACCAAAATCAACAGGCCTTGAGCTCTCTACAAATTAGGAAGGTATGCAAAAAAATATTTGATTTTCTTTGAATTTACGGCAGTTATCGTTCGTCATAGAAAAAATTACCCTGGTTAAAACATAAAACATTGCAGGTAAACTATCCCTTTCTCTAAACCGATCTTCACCAAAATCAACAGACCTTCAGTCCTCTACAATTCAGGGCTGTATGCAAAGCATTATTTGATTTTGTTCGAATTTGCGGCTGTTATCGTTTGCCATAGAAAAAAATATTACCCTTGATAAAAAAACGTTGCTGGTAAACTACCCCTTTCCCTTAACCAATCTTCACCAAAAACAATAGGTCTTGAGTACTCTACAATTCAGAGCTGTATGCAAAAAATTATTTGATTCTGTTTGAATTTGCGGCTCTTATCGTTTGCCATAATAAATACCCTTGTTAAAATATCAAAACGTTGCAGGTAAACTGCCTCTTTTCCTTAACCGATCTTCAACAAAATCAACAGACCTTGAGTTCTGTATAACTCAAAAAGGTATGCAAAAGAGTAGTTGATTCTGTTTGAATTTACGGCAGTTATCGTTCGTCATAGAAAACATTACCCTTGTTAAAACATAAAAGATTGCAAAAAAACTACCCCATTCCCTTAACCGATCTTCAACAAAATCAACACACCTTGAGTTCGGTATAGTTACAAAAGGTATGAAAAAGACTAGTTGATTCTGTTTGAATTTGCGGCTGTTATCGTTTGCCATAGGAAAAAATTACCCTTCATAAAATCAAATGTTGCCGGTAAACTACCCCTTTCCCTTAACCGATCTTCACCAAAAACAATAGGTCTTGTGTACTCTACAAATCAATGCTATATGCAAAAAATTATTTGATTCTGTTTGAATTTGCGGCTATCATTTGCCATATAAAAAAATTACCCTTGATAAGAAAAACGTTGCAGGTAAACTACCCCTTTCCCTTAACCGATCTTCACCAAAAACAATAGGTCTTGTGTACTCTATAAATCAATGCTGTATGCAAAAAATTATTTCATTTTGTTTGAATTTACGAGTCTTATCGTTTGCCATAGAAAATACCCTTTTAAAACATAAAACATTGTAGGAAAACTACACCTTTCCATTAACCGATCTTCACCAAAAACAATAGGTCTTGAGTACTCTACAAATCAGGCCTGTATGCAAAAAATTGTTTGATTCTGTTTGAATTTGCGGCTCTTATCGTTTGCCATAGAAAATACCCTTTTAAAACATAAAATGTTGCAGGTATACTACCCCTTTCCCTTAACCGATCTTCACCAAAAACAATAGGTCCTGAAATCTCTACAATTTAGGGCTGTATGCAAATAATCATTTGATTCCGTTTGAATTTGCGGATGTTATCATTCGCCATAGAAAATACCCTTGTTAAAACATAAATTGTTGCTAGTACACTACCCCTTCCCCTTAACCGATCTTCACCAAAAACAATAGCTCTTGAGAACTCTACAATTCTGGGCTGTATGCAAAAGAGTAGTAGATTCTGTTTGAATTTGCGGCTGTTATCGTTTGCCATAGAAAAAAATTGCCCTTGATTAAAAAAAACCGTAGCAGGTAAACTACCCCTTTCCCTTAACCAATCTTCACCAAAAACAATAGGTCTTGAGTACTCCACAAATCAGGGCTGTATGCAAATAATTATTTGATTCTGTTTGAATTTGCGGCTGTTATCGTTCGCCATAGAAAAAAAATCTACATACAGACAGACACACACACACACACAGACACTTTTTGGAAAATGACTTTTACTTCCATGTTCCTTAAGGAAATGGAAGTATGGTGATGGCAAGAAAAATCGTGTTCGAGATTATTGCAGATTCTGATTGTACTACACTCAAAACATGAAAAAAAGTCGTTTTTCGAAGTGTGTTTGTGTGTGTGTCTGTCTGTAGATTTTTTTTCTATGGCAAACGATAACAGCCGCAAATTCAAACAGAATCAAATAATTTTTTGTATACAGCCCTGATTTGTAGAGTACTCGCGACCCATTGTTTTTGGTGAAGATCGGTTGAGGGAAAGGGGTAGTTTACCTGCAACGGTTCTTTTTTATCAAGGGTAATTTTGTTTGTTTGGCAAACGATAACACCCGCAAATTCAAAGAGAATCAAATAATATTTCGCATACAGCCCTGAATTGTAGAGTTCTCAAGATCTGTTGATTTTGGTAAAGATCGGTTATGGGGAAGGGGTAGTTTACCAGCAACGTTTTATGTTTTAACAAGGGTATTTTTTATGGCAAACGATAACAGCCGCAAATTCAAACATAATCAAATAATGTTTTGCATACTGCCCTGAATTGTAGAGTTCTCAAGACCTTTTGTTTTTGGTGAAGATCGGTTAAGGGAAAGGGGTAGTTTACCTGCAACGTTTTATGTTTTAAAAGGGTATTTTCTATGGCAAATGATAAGAGCCGCAAATTCAAACGGAATCAAATAAGTTTTTGCATACAGCCCTGATTTCTTGAGTACTAAAGACCTATTGTTTTTGGTGAAGATCGTTTAAAGGAAAGGGGTAGTTTACCAGCCATGTTTTTTGTTTTATCAAGGGTATTTTGTATGGCAAACGATAACACCCGCAAATTCAAACAAAATCATATAATATTTTGCATACAGCTCTGAATTGTAGAGTTCTCAAGACCTATCGTTTTTGGTGAAGATCGGTTAAGGTAAAGGGGTAGTTTACCGGCAACGGTTTTTATCAAGGGTAATTTTTTCTATGGTAAATGATAACAGCCGCAAATTCAAACAGAATCAAATGATGTTTTGCATACAGCCCTGTATTGTATAGTTCTCAATACCTATTGGTGTTGGTGAAGATCGGTTAAGGGAAAGGGGTAGTTTACCTGCAACGTTTTATGTTTTAAAAGGGTATTTTCTATGGCAAACGATAAGAGCCGCAAATTCAAACAGGATCAAATACGTTTTTGCATACTGCCCTGTTTTGTTGAGTACTAAAGACCTATTGTTTTTGGTGAAGATCGGTTAAGGGAAAGGGGTAGTTTACCAGACACATTTTTTGTCTTGTTAAGGGTATTTTGTATGGCAAACGATAACAGCCGCAAATTCAAACAGAATCATATAATATTTTACATACAGCCCTGAAATGTAGAGTTCTCAAGACCTGTTGGTTTTGGTGAAGATCGGTTAAGGGAATAGGGTTGTTTACCAGCAACATTTTATGTTTTATCAAGGGTAATTTTGTTTTGACGAACGATAACTGCCATACATTAAAACAGAATCAATTACTCTTCTGCATACCTTTGTGAATTATACAGAACTCAAGGTCTGTTGATTTTGTTGAAGATCGGTTAAGGGAAAGGGGTAGTTTACCTGCAACGTTTTATGTTTTAACAAGGGTATTTTTTCTATGACGAACGATAACTGCCGTAAATTCAAAGAGAATCAACTAATGTTTTGTATACAGCCCTGAATTGTAGAGTTCTCAAGGCCTATTGTTTTTGGTGAAGATTGGTTAATGGAATAGGGTAGTTTACCAGCAACGTTTTATGTTTTATCAAGGGTGTTTTCTATGGCAAACGATAACAGCCGCAAATTCAAACAGAATCAAATAATTGTTTCCATACAGGCCTGAATTGTAGATTACTCAAGACCTATCGTTTTTGGTGAAGATCGGTTAAGGGAAAGGGGTAGTTTACCTGCAACGGTTTTTTATCAAGGGTAATTTTTTTCTATAGTAAACGATAACAGCCGCAAATTCCAACAGAATCAAATGATGTTTTGCATACAGCCCTGTATTGTAGAGTTCTCAATACCTATTGGTGTTGGTGAAGATCGGTTAAGGGAAAGGGGTAGTTTACCAGCAACATTTTATGTTTTAACCAGGGTAATTTTTTATATGACGAACGATAACTGCCGTATATTCAAACAGAATCAACTAGGTTTTTGCATACCTTTTTGAACTAAAGAGAACTCAAGGTCTGTTGATTTTGTTGAAGGTCGGTTAAGGGAAGGGGTAGTTTATCAGCAATGTTTTATGTTTTAAAAAGGGTAATTTTTTTATGACGAATGATAACTGCCGAAAATTCAATGAGAATCAAATAATTTTTTGCACTCTTTCCTGAGTTGCAGAGAGCTCAAGGTCTATTGATTTTGGTGAAGCTCGGTTAAGGGAAAGGGGTAGTTTACCTGCTATATTTTATGTTGTAACAAGAGAAATGTTTCCATGATGAACGATAACTGCCGCACAATCAAACAGAATCAAATATTTTTTGCATGCTTCCCTGAATTGTAGAGGACGGAAGGTCTATCGATTTTGGAGAAGATCGGTTAAGAGAAAGGGGTAGTTTACCTGAAACATTTTATTTTTTAACAAGAGTAAAGTACTTAATTTTTATAAATAAAGTATCCTGATAAGAAGCTCATAGTAATCCACTGTAGAAACGTAGATGAAATATCTATAAATGAAGAGGTTAGGTGAACGGGGTGGGGGTAATTTTCTATTATTAAAAATTATAGTTGATGGTGGAGGGGAGAATTTTTTATATGTGTACTACATTATCGGCAACAAAGAAGTAGTTTTTTGTTAAAATTGCTTCCCGGGCTCTTTAGCCGTAGGCCAATTTTTTCTACAAAACCAGACTTTTCGGCAGTGCCATCGACTGCCATCATCGGTGAAATTCGAGTGCGAAAACGTGAGGTGGTATACGTTAGTGACCACAGTACTGTGGTTAATGCTGAAGCAATAAGTAGAAAGACGTAGTTTCTATGGAAATATTTCATTTCAAATATGATTTTAAATATAAATCTTAGAACATGGAAGTCATGTATGGTTCTCCATACCGATATTTTTCATGTTTTGAGTGTAGTACAATCAGAATCTGGAATAATCTCGAACACAATTTTTTTTGCCATCACCACACTTCCATTTCATTAAGGAACATGGAAGTAAAATGGAATACGTAAGTTATTTAATTAAGAAAATTTTATGACCCTGTATAAAAGTAATAAAAGTCACTTTATTGCATGCTAAATTTTGCTCTTAGACAATATTTTACAGTAAGAATCTGTTTTTTTCAATGAATTTCGTTTGTTTGTTGGTGTCTGTTTTGTCTGGTCTACATGTATTATCATATCAAAATATTTATAAATAAAAATTGATGTTAATGTTCAGACACTGAATGTAGATTGTAACCTGGTGCTTATTTTTACTTATGAGTCTTTAATTATAGGTACACGCAATACAGATGAAGTTAGTGTTGGATGCGTAACCTACATATGTCAGTAGAGTTGTTAGTTAATCAGTTTGTTTTAGAATTTAATCCCTCCTAAAAATAACTGAATAACTGCTAATAACAAATTGGAAACTCACATTTTACTCAAAATTGTCTTTTTATAGTCCTGTTAACCCAGTTTTAAGATCAGCATCATTTCATGGCACTCGTCAGTTGACAGTATCATCATCTGATGATGAAGAAGAGGTAGTGCTATCAGGTGATGAGGAAGAGGAAGAATGGCCTGTTTTACAAGTTCCAAGGGTACGTTTACAATTTAAAACATTTATGATATTGAGAGTCTTTCAGCCATTAAGACAATAAATTTTAAACAAATACACTTTTATAAATTTAAATTTAGAATACAACTGTAGGATAAGTTATCTAAAAATATTAAAATTATTGTTACATAATCTGGTCAAACTGTAGTGAAAACTATGAAAATGGAAAATTACAGTTAAGAAACATTTCAAAATAGTACTAAATATCGGTATGGAGAACCATACATGACTTCCATATTCTAAGATTTATATTTAAAATCATTTTCAGCCAAACAGCCAGGGAAGGAATTTTAACAAAAAAATACTTCTTTGTTGCCAATAACGTAGTACACATAAAAAAAAAATTATCCCCTCCCCCTTCAACTATAATTTTGATTTATAGAAAATTACCCCCAGCCCGTTCAACTAGCCTCTTCATTTATAGATATTTCATCTACGTTTCTACAGTGGATTATTAAGATCTTATCAGGATACTTTATCAAAATTAAGTACTTTACTCATGTTACAACAAAAAATGTTTCAGGTAAACTGCCCTTTCCCCGTAACCGATCTTCACCAAAATCAACAGACATTGAGTTCTCTATAGCTCAGGCACATATGTAAAAAATTATTTGATTCTGTTTGAATTTACGGCAGTTATGGTTCGTCATATAAAAAATTACCCATGTTAAAACATAAAACATGAGATTTATAAAACATATCTAAGATTTATATTTAAAATCATTTTTGAAATAAAATATTTTCATAGAACCTACTAACGCTGGGGAAATCTGAGGAGCCAATCAGAGTTGGGCCTACCTGTCACTCTGCTGAATTTGGTGGAAAGCCCTGTCACTGTCGTCAAGTCCCCACCTCAATGAAGAACCCATTGTTTTATAAAAATATATTTAAATTTTGAAAACTGAAAATTCTTTTCTTGTAAATATTTATATTTTATAATCAAAATGACTTTATTTTTGTTACCTGGCAACAAAATTATTTTATTTTCAACAATTACCATTGTTTCAAAAAGTTTAAATAAATTTTCAAGTACTTTACTCTTCTTAAAACGTAAAAGGTTGCAGGTAAACTACCCCTTCCCCTTAACCGATCTTTGTATACTTACGTTTATTTTGTTTTATAGATACGATATATTATATCTCACAAATGTGGTTATGTATACAAAAACTAGGATGCCATCTTTATTACCTAAGTCAAGGGCCAGAATTCCGTTACACGAAGTTATTAGGAAACGGAAATTGCTTGAAATAACAAAACAGCTGTTCTAATTGTTACCAATGAAATACCCCTTTTATTCTTTACTTTGTTACATAACAGTTTACCAACTTTAACCCTTCCAAAAACATAATGTGTAATAATAAATTTGATTATTTTTAATGATTATACAATAATAACATAGATATATTTATATAGTGGTGCTCAACCCAGCACTTAGTAATTACAACACACACCCTCAACCACTCGCTCTTCCATACTCATGGTACAAACTTTTATGAATTGCGGAGCTCCTTGAAATATATTGAAATTTTAAATAATTTTGTAAATAATTGATTTCTACAATTTATATTGGGATTCAAAGTATATAAGGAACGCTCTCACCCATTTCGTGTTGGCCTCCTCTCACTGCTAGTATCGTCCCGACATTGGCACAATCGGTTTACTTTTACGGCGCTTGACGGGGCACTTTCGTGTCAACCCACGTAACCCACCGTCGTGGGACCGATTCTAAACGTCGATCTTTTTTACGGACGATTCATCGGCCGAGGACGCCTACACAAAGCCGAACTATAACTTTCCTTAATACATTTTGTATATAGATATGATACTGTTTATTAACCACCTATAGTGGTCTAAAAAGTTAAAATTCACCCGTAAGTGAATGAGCAGCCGGCCGGCTCTGATCAGTGCTGCAGCAGAAATGACGACAATTCCTTGTTGGATTTTGCGGAAGTGGGGTGTACTGACGTCACATTTTCTTTGTTTAAACTAGTTGACATCGCAGTTTTGTCGTTGTCAACACATTCTCAGCCTCTGACGTAATTAAGGCTTGGCTTGCTTATCGCAATAACTGCACACAGTTTTTGTGATGTTACTCAGTTTTTTTGCTATGAATTGTTTCAAAACCTGACAAATATTGTGATATAGTCCACTCACTGCAGATTCGTATCGGGTGTTTAAGGTTGGGTTTAGTATGACAAAAATAGAAAAATACAATATTTATGTAATACAATATTCACTTCTTACTTTCTCTATACTCTAAACTTTCTACCTACCTAACTACCTAACCTCTCACCTTCTATCACTGTTTAGTCTGGATAACTCCTTTATTCACTATACTTTTTTTATTATAATTTTACTCACCTTCTTCTAACTGACCACCAAATTTACCTATCAATGACACCAATATCTCAATTATAAACTCCATTACTAATTCCATTTAAATCCTATGGCACCGCTCGTCTTTGCACTGGGTTGGGTGTTCCCTAACTGGCTATATACATCTCTAATATTTTGCCCTTCCAAATAATTCGGCAAACACTCCCTTAAACTACGCTAATACCTGCCACAACACTATTGGTTGGCTACTCTTTATCACCTCACCCCCACTACAGAATTCATCAACAATAATTATATGTTTATACCTTTACTTAAACACCTTCTCTACAAATAATCACTAACTACTGTGTCCCTAAATATCTAATAATTCTCTGTATTATTTTCTTAAAATTCTTATCTTTCTAACTCCATTTACATTAATTAAATAACTCACCTGCATTTATCTATACCCAGGCTCTATCCCTGTTTAAACACTTACTGTAATCATTGACAATTCTCTTATAAAATTCCTCTCTTACCTACTTATAACAATACCTCTTTTCAAAATTCAAATATATATACTTAAACATTTATTAGGAATTACTTTCAATACCAATTAAAATTTAAAATTATTATTATTAAACATGTCATATATGTACAATATATAATAATACATACTGGTGTAAATATACCTGTAATACATAATACATATCAAAAATACATGGATATATAAATACAGTGAATACAATGAAAAATATACACTCCAACTTCATTATTGTGTCATTAATCGAAATCAGTCCATATGCAGTCCAATTCAATACCACTTTTCATATTATTATTTAATGTTCATTTCACAATACAACAGTCTATCCACCATCATTAAACAACAAACGAATCTTAGGTCTATATAAATTCTTATTTAATAAATAGATTTTATTACTAGATACATTATATTCGTACTCCTTTATGAAACGGTTATTAAACAAATATTTCCAGTCACGATCAAGTAGGGTTCCGTTTATCTCAGTATCATATGTCATTAATCGGTTTATACTATAATTATCCCCATAATATTCCACCACAGGTAAGTACCTAATGTCTTTATTCTCATTTCTTGTTATTTCCAATTTATTGTTATTATCAGGTAAGTATTCATCATTTTCATATACCACATATAACCCTAACCTTTCTAACAGTTGTCTGTAATTTCTGTTTACTTTAAATATTTCTATTACTCTTTTACTCTCACAATATCTCTCTATACTTTCTCTCTTAATACATTTCTCTCCATAACACCAAAATACACTTTCTCTCTCCAAATATGCAGGGGTCCCTACCATAAAATTGTTGCACCTCTTCTTAGGTACACAAAAACATAAAGAAACTTTATTTGTAGAACTATCGTCTATCAAATATAAATTAAAGGCATTCTTATCCTTATAACAATTACATGAAGACTTGTCTTCACCCCCTAATACAACATTAAAAGAAAATTCTACCCCCTGCATTCCTTGTACTAAAATACTTTCTCTCAACTTTCTTTCTGACTTAAAAAATTCAAATATTTCATTATCATTCATTATACTTTCATTATCATGTTTATCCTTTTCTAACACCACAATCTTACTACTTGTATTATTTGGATTATCTATACTACATTCATTATTGGAATTATTATTTTTAAATAGGGTTATATTCAGTACAGCATTTTGCTGGGTACCACTATTGACTTTCTGGGTTTCTACTTGATTTTCTACCACATTTAAATTATCTAGTTTTGTAATAAGCTGGTCACATTTTTTAATAAGTTGATTGTGACCTAATTGAATTTCATTTTTCAATTCAGTAAATTGTTTGTCAACACTATCTCTGATTTCATTTTTCTGCTCATCTAGCTTTTTATCAAAACTGGCAAATTTATTTAATAAAAGTTGCATCATTGCATTAGTTTCATCCTGCTTACTATCTAAACTAGTTGAAATGGATGTATTGACTTTCGTTATTTCTACAGATACAGGCGTATGCGCCTCGTCAATCTGACTAGTTTGAGGTGTTTGTACATCCATCTCGCCAGTCAAATTTACATTAGTTGTACCTATTTCTAACGTAATATTGTCATTAGTACTCATATTGACAATTTTGCAATACCTGCATGCATACAATTGTATAACCTAATTGTGGGGTTATGTTTACGAATTATAAAAGTTTGTGTCCGTTACCTCAAGCAATTTGTTCCGTTCTTTCTAGACGTACATTAGGTAATAATATGTTTAAATAATACCACCTAATGTCCCTGTTCCAGAAGCCACCTGTATACTTACGTTTATTTTGTTTTATAGATACGATATATTATATCTCACAAATGTGGTTATGTATACAAAAACTAGGACGCCATCTTTATTACCTAAGTCAAGGGCCAGAATTCCGTTACACGAAGTTATTAGGAAACGGAAATTGCTTGAAATAACAAAACAGCTGTTCTAATTGTTACCAATGAAATACCCCTTTTATTCTTTACTTTGTTACATAACAGTTTACCAACTTTAACCCTTCCAAAAACATAAGGAATGGAAATGACATGTGTAATAATAAATTTGATTATTTTTAATGATTATACAATAATAACATAGATATATTTATATAGTGGTGCTCAACCCAGCACTTAGTAATTACAACACACACCCTCAACCACTCGCTCTTCCATACTCATGGTACAAACTTTTATGAATTGCGGAGCTCCTTGAAATATATTGAAATTTTAAATAATTTTGTAAATAATTGATTTCTACAATTTATATTGGGATTCAAAGTATATAAGGAACGCTCTCACCCATTTCGTGTTGGCCTCCTCTCACTGCTAGTATCGTCCCGACATTGGCACAATCGGTTTACTTTTACGGCGCTTGACGGGGCACTTTCGTGTCAACCCACGTAACCCACCGTCGTGGGACCGATTCTAAACGTCGATCTTTTTTACGGACGATTCATCGGCCGAGGACGCCTACACAAAGCCGAACTATAACTTTCCTTAATACATTTTGTATATAGATATGATACTGTTTATTAACCACCTATAGTGGTCTAAAAAGTTAAAATTCACCCGTAAGTGAATGAGCAGCCGGCCGGCTCTGATCAGTGCTGCAGCAGAAATGACGACAATTCCTTGTTGGATTTTGCGGAAGTGGGGTGTACTGACGTCACATTTTCTTTGTTTAAACTAGTTGACATCGCAGTTTTGTCGTTGTCAACACATTCTCAGCCTCTGACGTAATTAAGGCTTGGCTTGCTTATCGCAATAACTGCACACTGTTTTTGTGATGTTACTCAGTTTTTTTGCTATGAATTGTTTCAAAACCTGACAAATATTGTGATATAGTCCACTCACTGCAGATTCGTATCGGGTGTTTAAGGTTGGGTTTAGTATGACAAAAATAGAAAAATACAATATTTATGTTCTAGTTACCATATTTAAGGTAATTCAAAAAATGTACCATGATTGTACCATCACATCTTCACCAAAATCGAAAGTCCTTGAGACCTCTACAATTCAGGGATGTATGCAAAAAATTATTTGATTCTGTTTGAATTTGCGGCAGTTATCGTTTGCCATAGAAAAAAAACGTTGCAGGTAAACTACCCCTTCCCCTCAACCGATCTTCACCAAAAACAATAGGTCTTGAGTACTCTACAAATCAGGGCTGTATGCAGAAAATTATTTGATTCTGTTTGAACTTGCGGCTGTTATCGTTTGCCATAGAAAATACCCTTGTTAAAAAAACGTTGTAGGTAAACTACCCCTTTCCCTTAACCGATCTTCACCAAAAACAATAGGTCTTGAGAACTCTACAATTTAGGGCTGTATGCAAATAATCTTTTGATTCTGTTTGAATTTGTGGCTGTTATCGTTTGCCATAGGAAATACCCTTGTTAAAACATAAAACGTTACAGGTAAACTACCCCTTTCCCTTAACCGATCTTCACCAAAAACAATAGGTCTTGAGAACTCTACAATTCAGGGTTGTATGCGAAAAATTATTTGATTCTGTTTGAATTTGCGGCTGTTATCGTTTGCCAAAAAAAAATATCGGTATGGAGAACCATACATGACTTCCATATTCTAAGATTTATATTTAAAATCATTTTCAGCCAAACAGCCAGGGAAGGAATTTTAACAAAAAAATACTTCTTTCTTGCCAATAACGTAGTACACATATAAAAAATATTATCCCCTCCCCCTTCAACTATAATTTTGATTTATAGAAAATTACCCCCAGCCCGTTCAACTAGCCTCTTCATTTATAGATATTTTATCTACGTTTCTACAGTGGATTATTAAGATCTTATCAGGATACTTTATCAAAATTAAGTACTTTACTCATGTTACAACAAAAAATGTTTCAGGTAAACTGCCCTTTCCCCGTAACCGATCTTCACCAAAATCAACAGACATTGAGTTCTCTATAGCTCAGGCACATATGTAAAAAATTATTTGATTCTGTTTGAATTTACGGCAGTTATGGTTCGTCATATAAAAAATTACCCATGTTAAAACATAAAACATGAGATTTATAAAACATATCTAAGATTTATATTTAAAATCATTTTTGAAATAAAATATTTTCATAGAACCTACTAACGCTGGGGAAATCTGAGGAGCCAATCAGAGTTGGGCCTACCTGTCACTCTGCTGAATTTGGTGGAAAGCCCTGTCACTGTCGTCAAAGTATCAGCCTTGACAGGGTCCTCTTTTTCTGCAAAATGGGAGAGGAGGCTTGAGATGGAGTGAGTGACATGGTCCCCACCTCAATGAAGAACCCATTGTTTTATAAAAATATATTTAAATTTTGAAAACTGAAAATTCTTTTCTTGTTGTAAATATTTATATTTTATAATCAAAATGACTTTATCAAAAAACAAACATTATTTTTTTATATTAAGTATTTACATATGTTTCTTAATATGCTTACTTTTTCTTCAATGTTGATGATCATTTCCAAACATTCTGACAAAATTGTATCTACAGAACAGTTAACATTCCCCAGGTTTCCATTTCTGCTAATTTCTCATTACACCTTCCACTGACGTATTATTAACCATTTCATAAACTATCGTATAATCTTTTCAGATTTTGTGGTACAAAATCTGAAATTTTCAGATTGCCTGGCAACAAAATTATTTTATTTTCAACAATTACCATTGTTTGAAAAAGTTTAAATGAATTTTCAAGTACTTTACTCTTGTTAAAACGTAAAAGGTTGCAGGTAAACTACCCCTTCCCCTTAACTGATCTTCACCAAAATCTAAAGGCCTTGAGTCCTCTACAATTCACTGAAGTATGCAAAAAATTATTTGATTCTGTTTGAATTTGCGGCAGTTATCGTTTGCCATAGAAAATACGCTTGATAAAAAACGCTGCAGGTAAACTACTCCTTCCCCTCAACCGATCTTCACCAAAAACAATAGGTCTTGAGTACTCTACAAATCAGGGCTGTATGCAGAAAATTATTTGATTCTGTTTGAATTTGCGGCTGTTATCGTTTGCCATAGAAAATACCCTTGTTAAAAAAACGTTGTAGGTAAACTACCCCTTTCCCTTAACCGATCTTCACCAAAAACAATAGGTCTCGAGAACTCTACAATTTAGGGCTGTATGCAAATAATCTTTTGATTCTGTTTGAATTTGCGGCTGTTATTGTTTGCCATAGGAAATACCCTTGTTAAAACATAAAACGTTACAGGTAAACTACCCCTTTCCCTTAACCGATCTTCACCAAAAACAATAGGTCTTGAGAACTCTACAATTCAGGGCTGTATGCGAAACATTATTTGATTCTGTTTGAATTTGCTGCTGTTATCGTTTGCCATAGAAAAAAAATTCCCCTTGATAAAAAAAAAACCGTTGCAGGTAAACTACCCCTTTCCCTCAACCGATCTTCACCAAAAACAATAGGTCGCGAGTCCTCTACAAATCAGGGCTGTATGCAAAAAATTATTTGATTTTGTTTGAATTTGCGGCAGTTATCGTTTGCCATAGAAAAAAATCTACAGACAGACACACAGACAGACAGACACACACACAGAGACTTTTCGGAAAACGACTTTTTTTCATGCTTTGAGTGTAGTACAATCAGAATCTGCAATAATCTCGAACACGATTTTTTTTGCCATCACCATACTTCCATTCCTTAAGGAATATGGAAGTAAAAAATTTCCCTTGATAAAAAAAAAACCGTTGCAGGTAAACTACCCCTTTCCCTCAACCGATCTTCACCAAAAACAATAGGTCGCGAGTACTCTACAAATCAGGGCTGTATGCAAAAAATTATTTGATTCTGTTTGAATTTGCGGCAGTTATCGTTTGCCATAGAAAAAAAATCTACAGACACACAGACAGACAGACACACACACACAGACACTTTTCGGAAAACGACTTTTTTTCATGTTTTGAGTGTAGTAGAATCAGAATCTGCAATAATCTCGAACACGATTTTTTTTGCCATCACCATACTTCCATTCCTTAAGGAATATGGAAGTAAAAAGTGACCTTATGCCTGTAAATTGTTTAGTCTGAAGCCAGCATGAACTTATTACTAAGTATAATTCCAATATAATAAATGGATTATATTGACTTATAAATTCACTTAAGCGATTTTTACTTCCATATTCCGTAAGGAAATGGAATTATGGTGATGGCAAAAAAAATCGTGTTCGAGATTATTGCAGATTCTGATTGTACTACACTCAAAACATGAAAAAAAGTCGTTTTTCGAAAAGTGTCTCTGTGTGCCTGTCTGTCTGTAGATTTTTTTTCTATGGCAAACGATAACAGCCGCAAATTCAAACAGAATCAAATAATTTTTTGCATACAGCCCTGATTTGTAGAGTACTCACGACCTATTGTTTTTGGTGAAGATCGGTTGAGGGAAGGGGTAGTTACCTGCAACGGTTTTTTTTTATCAAGGGAACTTTTTTTTTTTGGCAAACGATAACAGCCGCAAATTCAAACAGAATCAAATAATGTTTCGCATACAGCCCTGAATTGTAGAGTTCTCAAGACCTATTGTTTTTGGTGAAGATCGGTTAAGGGGAAGGGGTAGTTTTATCTGCAACGTTTTTTTATCAAGCGTATTTTCTATGGCAAACGATAACAGCCGCAAATTCAAACAGAATCAAATAATTTTTTGCATACGACCCTAAATTGTAGAGATCTCAAGGACTTTCGATTTTGGTGAAGATTGGTTAAGGGGAAGGGGTAGTTTACCTGCAACCTTTTACGTTTTAACAACAGTAAAGTATTTGAAAATTCATTTAAACTTTTTCAAACAATGGTAATTGTTAAAAATAAAATAATTTTGTTGCCAGGCAATAAAATTATAATTTTTTCATTTTAATGTAAATTATGTATGAGTTAATATACCTGTATAAAATAATATATCGTTCGTGGCAGGTAAGCATATCTCAGTTATGTAATGTTTACGTTTCCATTTTATTATTATGACTACAGCAATAAAAAGGCAGGGAAGACACACACACACACACACAAAATTCGCGTTATTTCTGGCCTCACTCATGTTTTTTCTTACATTTGCACGCTTTTTAAATGGAAAGTGCCGAAACCCACACCAACATAACGCGTGCAAGCCGAAAAAATGGACATCAATTTGCTTCATGTGGATAGCTGGGCAGTGTAACTGCACGTGTTTACAGAGGAACGATTCATAGACAGACTTTTCATCTTTAGGGAATGAACCCTCTGCAAGATGCTGAGGGTCCATGAGTGACGCTCCTTTTTCGCGTGTTTGTTCTGTGAAACATACACTGTAGATTCGCAGCTTTACTCTAAGCAATGCTCAATAGGAAATGTTGAAAATTTTAGTCCACGGTGTACCCTCATTCACACTAAACCTGCTCTGATGTTTTAATTACGGACATCATAATATTAAAACTTTGGAAACTTGAGCACTACTTAATGGAGATCAATCATTAACTTATACAAGCCGTTAATTTTATGCATATTTTTTATATATATGTGTACAATGTTATCGGCAACAAAGTAGTAGTTGTTGTTAAAATTCCTTTCCGGGATATTAGGCCGTAGTCCAATGTTTTCTACAAAACCAGACGTTTCGGCAATGCCATCGACTTCCATCATCAGTGAAAATCGAGTGCGATAACGTGAGGTGGTATATGTTAGTGACCACAGTACTGTGGTTAAGGCTGAAGCAGTAAGTAGAAAGAAGTAGTTTCTATGGTAATATTTCATTTCGAACATGATTTTAAATATAAATCTTAGAATATGGAAGTCATGTATGGTTCTCCATACCGATATTTAAATTGTGTTATTCAATTAGTTATTAAAGTTATCTATATGTGCTATTAAAATTACTGTTACTATTTGTACTGTATATGACTGTTGTAGATAATTTTAATGACTAATTAAATAATACAATACAAAAAAGTTATATGCAAGAAAAGTTTTGTTTAGTCTAAAACCATCATGAACTTACTATAAATCCAAACTACAAAAATATATTTCCTGGAAATTTAGATATATAAGTGTAAAAAATAATTTTGTGTTGGTTGTTACAGACATCACTAGAAAACACTCCTCAGGGTAGCCGTATTTCTTTGTACAGTAATAGTTCTAATCCATCATCACTCAGGGCAAGACCTAAACTCGAGGTTTGTATTAAAATTGTAATAATAATAGTAAATACAAAATACAAGTGCTATTTATCAAGTTCAGGAGAACTAAACTCATAAAAAAAGCTTCCCTATTGATAATTTGTTACATCTTGGAACACAGTCACCATAAATTTAATTTGTATTTGTTTATGTGGCATGTTTAATTGACTTTGAAGAAAAGCATTCGAAAGAGAATTTTGTAGTGATGTAGGGGGATATTGCAAAATAAACTGGAATAATAAATGTCTGTGTTAGTATGGCATTTTTGCACATCATAGATGTAAATATTTCTTAAATTAGGAGATAATTATTAGTTATTGAAAACCTTCAAATCTGTCAAAAGCTATTCAGTAAACAGTAGATAAAGTAAATATTCATAGTTTCCAGTTACTTTTTTTTAACACTTGTGGTTTAAGGTACTGTTATAACTTGGACATATGTGGGTCATTCAAATATAAACCGAATTTTTTTACACATATTTATTGGTGTCAGATAAAATCACAAAAAAAAATATCTTATTTTTCTACATAGTTTCCTTCAACAGAAATACATCTCCACCGGATAGTTAGCTTCTTGATCCCCTCATCAGAAAAAGAAGACGGGCGCTCCAATAGCCAATTGCGCACATACTGCTCAACCTCTGCATCGTTGTTGAATTTTTTCCCTTCTAACGCTTCCTTCAGCATACCAAACATGTGGAAGTCATACGGAGATAAGTCTGGACTGTAAGGAGGATGTTCAAGAGGTGTCCAGTGAATTTCAATGAGTTTATTGCGAGTTTGAGCTACAGTATGCGCCTTTCTACGTTGTCATGGAGAAGCAGAACATCTTGAATTGGTTGTTAGCATGTTTGTTGCGATAAGCGGTGCTGACATCATCCAGCAGCTGGCAGTAGTATGCCGCATTCACCATCTTTGATCGTGAAGGAAATCAATTAGCAACATACCTCGTGAGTCCTAAAACACAGTTGCCAGAACTTTCCCTGCTGACAGGCGATTTTGGCCTTGACCGGCACCTCCTTTCCACTTTTCTGCCACTCCGTACTCATCTTCTTGTAGCAAAATAAACTGTACATTTCCAGGGTGTAGTGGTGAACCCACATTTCATCACAGGTCACAATTCGGTTCAAAAACGCTTCTCCTCCCTCAAAGCGATTCAGAAGCGGCTGAGAGATGTCTTTCTGACATTTCTGTGCGCCTCAGTGAGAAGACGTGGGTCCCACCTCGCCGAGACTGCTGAATCCAAGCTTATGTGAAAGAATTGTGTGCACACTTCCAACATTTATGCTCACCTCTGATGCAATTTCGGCAACAGTGGTCACCTTCCACAAGGTCATGAACAGCCCGAGTGTTGACAGCATTGATGCTGGACCATGAACAACGCTTGTGACTTGCATTATCCACTGCGTCATGATCGTGTCACTGGCCTAATTAAGTCCCTAGTTCGGGTCGACATCTGTCACTCTTTAAACATTTTACAAATAATAAAGTCCCTTGTTCGGCGACATCTGTAACTGATCTCTTCTTTAATATTTTTACAACTTTATAATTATCAGTACTTACCATAATTATGGGACTCATCTGCATTGTATCGGATGAAAATACCATGCCACGTGCTCACTTCGTTTACACTGAATCTATTTATTATACCTAAGGGTGCCAAGGTGTCGTTAAACGAGAGGTAGAAGCAGTACGGGTTATAGAAATAACGTCTCTCACACATAGATTTGAATACAGCACACTTTTAATTACCTTTCTAGTTATTCAGTTACAAAAAAAAACAAAGATAGGGTTAGATTACATTGAACACATTTTAACAAAATGGTGGCTCTGCAGTTCCGCTATTCATCGTTAATTTATTTTCATTGTTACTCTCTGTTATGCAATGGAACATAATAAAAACAAAACATTTTAGACTGCAGTTGTGAGTTTAGCTACTCATTTAATTTCATATACCCCTTTTTACACACATAAACAAATGTCTAGTTTAATTACTACCGGCATTTGCTTTCACTCTTTCTCTACATATTTCAATTTGATACATTTAATTTTGAATGTTATATGTTCGAGCTCGATTTTTATAATTGGATAATAATATGAATTCTGACTTTCCTGAAATGTTGTAAAGTTGCGACGCAGACGTTATCCATGGTAGGGCCGATGGTTGGTGTACTTAGTTGGTCGTTGTACTCTCTAGCTTTCGTCTGTCCCTTGCACTGAATTTACATGATGGTTATAATTACTTGTTACCACTATTTACTTGTGATTACATTTTGTTGATTCAAATAAAACACTAGTTGACTATTTTAGGCCAGCAAAATTTTAACGTGTTGTCAACATGATGATGTTCTGAAGACTGGGGAGACATTGTGTCGACCTTTCGACAGGTGGAGGGGATCAATTGTGATCCATGATTCGTCCGTATCAGCCGACGGCATTGTTACTCGTCATTGTTGTGACATGTGTCAATATTCGTAATAACATTTTGTCAGTGTCGATCAGAATCGCCATTGTCTGTGTTTTCCTTCACACGTATGCCTTCGGCCTTGAAGTAAATCGTATCGACGAAAACTGCGTTGTTTGTGCAGACATAGGGAAAATGAACCTAACCATTCTTTATATATCTGAATACAATAAAATATTATATAACATCCTCAAATCCCATAATTAAAACAACAGGCACGTTTGTCCCGTTACAAAACCCCCTCAATGAAAGGTTTTATGTCGAAACATAAAAACTTTCATTGACTCATTCACACGTTTCTAAAAGGATCAGCCCAGATATGTCGCCACAACCCCTTTTAGTATATAAAAAAAATTTCAATCACTTACCTTCGGTCCAATGATGCTGATCGTACCAGCTGACCTTACTGGACTTCTCAGGAGAGATCCCAACACCATAAGGCCATGAGGCACTCAACGCTCCTGTTCTGACGCACCGGCCAGCTCAGGACCATGGTCACAACACCATAAAACTCTGAAACATGCAATACAAAATTTCAAATAGTGGCCTTATCTATTTCCATACCCACAACTGATATGTTTCCCCTTAGATGCATTGGTTTATGTTACTAGACATTGGTTTTATTAATTAATAAGTTTTTTCAAATAACAAAACAATATTTAAGACAGAATATCCTTCCATTTTTCAACACTCCTGTATTTTTTAACAAATTCTCTGACTCCAGTCAGTATCAACTTACTTCTCTCACCACAAAAATAGATGATTATACTAAATATAAAACAAATTTTAATCTGTCAAACAACAACCACTATCTCTATTATTTTACTTCAGACAAAATGAACATATATACCTATTGTGGCAAACACTTGAAAACTATTTATTTTTCTTTACTCAACTTTCTTTACAACAGAATCATAATTGCAGATTTAACGACCAACACCATTATCACCATCATTTCTTTAAAATTTAATATTGTATTATCGTTACTACTAATAACAATAAAATATAACAAAACATGGAACATCAAACATTAACATTGTTACATTTACATTAAACAATTTATATTTACACAACTTGTACCAAAACTTTATAACATTACTACTTCAATTCTCTATTCAACTTTTATTATTTTACATTCATTCATCAGATTCTATAAAAAAATTTCAAATTTATCATTTACCTTTCAGTTACCTCACCTTTCTACTATGAATTTTCCTTTTTCTCTAACCTTTTTTGAATCCTTATCTAGTTTGGGTGACTCTCTATTATTCTCTATATCTTATTTTGGCATTTGTCTCTCTAACCTTACTCACCTCTTTTTTCTAACAACCGCTACTAACAACCATTAACATATTATGACACCAATATCTCAATAATAACCCCCTTCACTAATCTCATTTAAATCCTCTGGCACCGCTCGTTTTTTGTACTAGGATGTGTGTTCCCTACCTGGCCATATCCATTCCTAACCATTTTGCCCTCCACCAAATATCGGCAAACACTCTAACCCAAAATTGCTCCGCCTGCCACAACGCTGCACGCTGATCACTCCTTACACCAGATCCTTACTACAAAATATCATCATCAACAAATAATTACCATTCACATTACTCACCTCTCTACATATAATCACTAACTACTGTGTCCCTAAAATATCTAACACCTCTTTATATATTATCTGTATCTCAACATTCTTATTTTCACTAACTCCCATTAACTCTGTTTAACTAACTCCAATGCCTCTATTTATCATTAGTACCCAAACTCTTTTACAACATTTCACCTTAATATACCGCTAGAAAATTCATCACTTATCTTACAATCCTAAAACAACTCAATATCCAAATATATCATATGCGTAATCATTTATTAACCATTGGAATCTAAATCTCATAATTGTTTAAAATCATTCTCAAACTTTCTTCAATTATTCAAAATTCTATAGTACGTAGTTTACATAAAAAATATATAAAATACACAACAGCCAAAATACACAAATACATTGACATTAATATACACAAAAATATACAATCCACATCATCATATAATCGTTTATCATAAATCAGTTCATAAGCAGACCATCTTGTAAAACACTGTCCACATAATTAAATGTTCATAAACACAATAAAATAATTAACCTCCATCGTCGAACAATAGTCTTATCTTAAAACTATATACATTGTTTAATATTAACTCTCTTATACTAACATCATAAATACATGTACCATTCAACCTTTTATCATTATCCTCAAACTCATATAATTCATGATCGGGTATGGTTCTGTCACCTTCAGTATAATCAGTCATAATTAGGTAATTTGCAAAGTCATTATTTCTCTTATCTCCTACTACTTCAGTCTCATTACAAGGTAAGTACTTACTATATTTATTATATATCATCTCTCCTCCTAACCTTTCCATAAATTCTTCATAGTCTCTACTTATCTTAAAAATATCTTTCTTGTTTAAATTAGCAGCCATCCTTACTTTTCTTTTATAAAATTGCTAAACTGCTATAAATCTGCTTGTTGTTTAAGACCTGAAGATGTCAGTAATGACGAAAAGCTTTGTCTAAATAATAAAAACAATTATAGCAGTTTAGCAATTTTATAAAAGAAAATTAAAAATATCTACTTCTCTGTTTCTCTCACTATATCTCTCACTATCACACCATCTCTCTCTCTTAAAACATCTCTCTCTTTCTACATTTGCAGGGGACACTAATTCACAACTATTGCACCACCTGTGAAGTGCACTAAAAAAACCAAGGACAACTTTACTTGTAGACAATATGTCTCCCAAATATACATCGAAGGCACTCTCGTCCTTCCTAAAAACATGTACATCACCCCCTACTTCATCATTAAGGGAAAAATCTAACCCCTGCAACTCTTACAATTATACTCTCTTTACACACTCTCTTTAACCCTTCAACACACACTATCATTCCATTATCATCATATTCTATTCCCCATAAAATTTCATTATCACTACCCCTGTTTACATAATCATTTTCTAATATTATACTTTTATTTATATTGTTACAATTCTCTCCCCTACTTACCTTGTCATCTTTGTTCAATTCTAATTTGTCTATTCCTCTCTTATTTTCTAACTTTATCTCTCTAACCGTGTCTCTATTTCGTTTATTCTTTCGTCAAAATTACAACTTTGTTTTTTAATTTCTTTTTTGATATCATTAAATTGTTCATCAAACTGGTTTAATTTATCATTAAAATTGTCTAATTTCGTATCGAATTTGATACTCTGTTCATTAAAAAGCAGTTTCATCATTCTTTTTATATCGTTTTCCTCAACTCTTTTTGTTGGGGCTGGTGTTGAGTGAATACTATCACCCATCATTTCTGATTCTGTTCTACTCGTCTCGTTATTGTTTGCCATGTTTTATCACACTAATAATAATAAATTTTGTTTTAGTTGTTGTATTGTATTCTATTCATACCATAACATAACCTATACAGGTAACCTATATTGTGTGTCACGTATATTTCGCCACCCGTCTGCTTCCTTACTCTGGTTTATTTATATAAGCCAATTTGTTATATAAAGTCCCTGTTCGGGCACCATCTGTCACTGGCCTAATTAAGTCCCTAGTTCGGGTCGACATCTGTCACTCTTTAAACATTTTACAAATAATAAAGTCCCTTGTTCGGCGACATCTGTCACTGATCTCTTCTTTAATATTTTTACAACTTTATAATTATCAGTACTTACCATAATTATGGGACTCATCTGCATTGTATCGGTTGAAAATACCATGCCACGTGCTCACTTCGTTTACACTGAATCTATTTATTATACCTAAGGGTGCCAAGGTGTCGTTAAACGAGAGGTAGAAGCAGTACGGGTTATAGAAATAACGTCTCTCACACATAGATTTGAATACAGCACACTTTTAATTACCTTTCTAGTTATTCAGTTACAAAAAAAACAAAGATAGGGTTAGATTACATTGAACACATTTTAACAAAATGGTGGCTCTGCAGTTCCGCTATTCATCGTTATTTATTTTCATTGTTACTCTCTGTTATGCAATGGAACATAATAAAAACAAAACATTTTAGACTGCAGTTGTGAGTTTAGCTACTCATTTAATTTCATATACCCCTTTTTACACACATAAACAAATGTCTAGTTTAATTACTACCGGCATTTGCTTTCACTCTTTCTCTACATATTTCAATTTGATACATTTAATTTTGAATGTTATATGTTCGAGCTCGATTTTTATAATTGGATAATAATATGAATTCTGACTTTCCTGAAATGTTGTAAAGTTGCGACGCAGACGTTATCCATGGTAGGGCCGATGGTTGGTGTACTTAGTTGGTCGTTGTACTCTCTAGCTTTCGTCTGTCCCTTGCACTGAATTTACATGATGGTTATAATTACTTGTTACCACTATTTACTTGTGATTACATTTTGTTGATTCAAATAAAACACTTTAGTTGACTATTTTAGGCCAGCAAAATTTTAACGTGTTGTCAACATGATGATGTTCTGAAGACTGGGGAGACATTGTGTCGACCTTTCGACAGGTGGAGGGGATCAATTGTGATCCATGATTCGTCCGTATCAGCTGACGGCATTCTTACTCGTCATTGTTGTGACGTGTGTCAATATTCGTAATAACATTTTGTCAGTGTCGATCAGAATCGCCATTGTCTGTGTTTTCCTTCACACATATGCCTTCGGCCTTGAAGTAAATCGTATCGACGAAAACTGCGATGTTTGTGCAGACATAGGGAAAATGAACCTAACCATTCTTTATATATCTGAATACAATAAAATATTATATAACATCCTCAAATCCCATAATTAAAACAACAGGCACTTTTGTCCAGTTACAACCGCTTCGAAATTTTTGGGCCCAATCAAACACTTGTGTTCTTGACAGAATAGGGTCTCCAAATTGTGCCTGGAGTCTGGTCAAAATCTCAGCTGATTTGATGCCTTTATTGGTGAGAAACCGGATAATTACCCATTGCACAACAGACAAAGGTACCTCTTGCTCAGACATTGTGCTACTGACACGGGAACGTGTTGTGCAGGTGTGGCTGGGGGTTACCTCACCCCCACACATCACCACCTAACTACCTCAAGCCCCCCATCTCCTCTTCCTGAGTCCACAAGTAAAAAATCCGGTTCATATTTGAGTGACCCTCGTACGTTTGTTAATTTCTTTTAACAGCATGGAGTACTAATATTTATTATCTGTCAAATATTATAAAGTAATTTATAAACTGTATAGACGTCATTTAGCGTTCTAGTGTGAAGTAGTATCTAATTTTAAAATTTAGGGGATTTTCTGGTGCTTAGACATTTCTTAAGGTTTTGTAGGCGTCCTGTAAGTCACTTTGTGCAACAGTACCTATTCTCTTATTTATTCTGTTCAAGAAAGTTGCTTTGCAGAAGTCATAGAAATTGTGTGAATAATGGAGCAGAGCCACATTAAGTTGGAACAGTATTTCACTAAAACTCTTGCCACATCCTAACTTAGGTGCTGAGTGGCTTAATTGCATAACATTTCTAAGTAAAATGAGGTGAGTATTCCCACTTGTATTCATGAATCAGAAGAACTCTGAAGAGCTATAACATAATAAGAAATGTGAAGTCATGTCATCGTGATGATATCTAAGTAATTATCACCAATAACAGTTGCACCAAGAAAGGAGCCACACTTAAAAAGTGGATAATTTCTTTGGGATTGAGCAATGATGGATTTGGGTTAATCATATTCCAATATGTGTAGTTGTTATTCCAATATGTGTAGTTGTATGCTTATTCAAGTATCCATAAGAGGAAATGTTGTTTTATCAGGTCACTGTAAGCATAACCGTGCTCATCTGTGTACTGTCAAAATCATCTTCACTTAACTATGAACCACACATGGAGTATGAAGTTTAAACTTTCATGATTGTACATTATGAAAATTGAACGTTTTGGAATGTGATATAGGCCCGCCAATGATTCCTGAACAGTCATCGGCACAGACCCAATGTATGAATTACCCCCACTCAAAAAATACTCGAGAGAGGAGAGTATGCGATAACAGCGTCTCTCTAACACGTACAGTCCCTTCAAAACAAAACTTGCACGCTTATGATGTTCATGCCAGAAATCTGTTTACATTTTAACTTTATCTATTTTGTTACTTAACATCACTGATGTTACTTAGTATATGTAACATAGTACTACATGTACTCATTACTTTAAAAACAGTCATTTACAGTTTTTGATTGTAAATTTCCGCCAACCGGATTCCATTCTCTGTGCTTTGAAATAGGCCAATTTGGGATAAATATAATATTTATCCCAAATCCTGGTCACGCTGCAACAGTTGTAATATCTTAATTTTGTTCAAAATATTAAACAACAACAAACTCCCACTTACCTTGAATTTTTTATTTGGCCAGATCATCTAGTGGTTGAAACCCTTTTTCGTATAGCGAATTTACCAGCACAGAAAATGAAGTTAGGTTGTTGAAATGATCATGCTAACACATATATAGCAAGTTAAAATAAAATATTATTTTATTATTCTTTAACATGACATTCTCTCTTTTTACTGAATCTATTGTTATACTCCCATCTCTCCTCATCGAATTACTTACTACACATGTAATGGGCTTTTGTGTCTCGCAACTCCCACTAATACAAACAATTTACATTTTATACAATCTTAATTGCTAAAAATAGAAATATCTTCTGTTTTCATAAAACGAACCAATTCTTTGTAATTACACACACCACTCACATTCCAATTACGCCGTTTCTAGATTTTGTTCAAAATGAGTTTGATTTTGAAATTTATTTTCTTTAGAGATTAATTATATTTAGGCCTTTATATAAAATGTTGAGTACTCATCCTTTCGTAGTTTCTACGTTGTTATGCTACCACGTGTCACACACTGTTTTCACTATAGTTTGTTCATTTTATAAATTTAGCTGTCCGCTACTCATTATGATTGGTTTCTTGATCACATTTAGTTTTTAGTTTAGTTTCAACACATTTTATTTATAATTCGGTTCAAATTACTCAGATGACTTACACACACGACCGGCTGGTCCTGACACTGTGTGAAGAGTGACGCCTCGCTACAATGGCTGGCAAGGATTTTTCTTTGGCCTTGTCCACTAGATGTTGGCGGAAATACGATGACGTCTAAGCTCCTGTGACGTTTCGATGGTTCATTGGTTCTTTCGACCATCGAAGATATTCTGTGGTGATACCACAGGCCGTGGTTCACCATTTCCTTCGTCTTCAAAGACCCGCGGTGCAAAATTGTCATCTCACGCCATTTTTTGTTACAGCGTCCGAGCGTCATCTTTACTTGTTCGGCGCAGGTGAGGCGCCCGTGCGTGTGGACTGACATTCTGTACGTGACAATTCTCGAATTTTGTACCGCGCACACCGTTCCAGACTAACGTACATTTAAAAAACTCTGCTGTGGTTCTTTGTTCAAGCTGTCATGGGAGTTCGCAATGTTAATTTTAATACAGAAATAAATAAAATAAACCTCCCCATTTTGTCCTGTTACAATACCCCCCAATGAGAGGTTTTATGCCCTAAAGCACAAAAACTCTCATTGCCTAACCTAAAGGGACCAGTGTCGATATGGAACCATTACCCCCTTTAATTCTTATTATAATCATTATGGGTTTATCCCCACCCCGTAGTCAGATGGCTATGGATGTATCTATCTGTCTTTGCTGGACTTTCTACCTGAGAATCCCAACACCGCAAAGCCGAACAGACACGAGACGTCGCTGCTCCGACACACCGGCCAGAACAGGTACCCCCCACAGTACTACCTGACTCTTAAAAATTCCATCAAAATATTTAATAAATGGTTCTTTTAATCTTCCGTATCCTCCACTGATGCGTTTCCCCTTAATTGTATTGGTTCGCCTTAGGCAAAGCATTGGTTCTTGTTTTTAATTCTGATATATAAAAACAGTTGATTATATCTATATATAATTATATCAATTAATTTAATTAATTGAGTAGTTACATATTCTTAACAGCAATGTAAACAGAGTATGCCCATACAGAGACATCTGCATAAACTTTTTGACATGTACACTTTTTTTTTTAACTTTCAACAATAATTATTAAAATCATCCAATCCCTCTTAATTAATTAAATATTTTAAATTTAATTTAATTATGTTATTTAAAACTTTCATTTTCATCAAATCCTTTACAACTATTTAAAACCCTCTCATATTGAGTTAATTTCATCTCAAAATTCATTTAGTATTTATTACAGTCTCTAAATCAAATAATTTTCAAACCGGTTACCCTTACATAAATTCATTGAAATATCCATATTTACATATTAGACATAGTAAAATCCCTAAAATTAAAAAACAGTAAAAACATCAAAATTAAAACAAACTTGTAAACACAGGTTACATCACATACAATGTACATAAAATAAAAAAACAACTTAATTTAACACACATTATTATTACATTTCAAAAACATTTTATCTTTCAATTCTCCATGTTATGAGCACAAAATCAATCATGTCTGTCAAGTTAATGTAATCAAGAGTCATCAAGAGTAATACAGAACAGCAATTACAGCGATAACCAGAACGTCAATCCACCCTGGGACTACAACGATACTGCCTTATATCAGTATCAGGTGATCATCAATATGACCACAATAATCATTTAATGACTAACCTTATGGCTAGTTCAAGTCTCCTCCTTCACTCCTTTTTTCCCCCCAACCCCCCCAAATCCCTTAACCACTGATCCCCGTTACAATTTGCTGTGTTCTGCACTAGGCGTCTTGGCCATCGCCGGCCTCATCGTAGCCGTAAACCACATCTCCCTCGTGGTCTGTAACTTGGTCACCCCCCATCCACACTCACTATGACCCCCCCTGGACAGTAGCGCCCAGTTGCTTCCACAAGGATGGATGCGGAAGGGGTGGATATTTTTTTCTTTTATTCCACCCCCATCCTTGCTTCCGCATTACAATAAAATTGTAATGATGAATACACACCCCTAATGGACTACCACCCCTATATGGGTGAAAATAGCCCTGTTCCAAAAATTGGTAGATTCCCCTAAAAATAACCCCCCAACTAAATTTAACAAACCACCGGGTTAACAAAACAGAAACAAACAATATGCCGGTTACAACAATTAAAATTTATGATTTGGTATAATAACTACTTTCACGGTCATGATCCGGTGAGGTCATGACCGCACTTACATGAGGAATCTACAGTTAAACATATAACACAGGTTTATTATCTTTCCCTGTTTACATCCTCAGTTGAATACACAACTGGTTTTTTAAACACTAACTCAGCATAAACATTCCTAATCACATCAACACAAACATTTCCTTTTTGAATTTACATAGAGTTTACAAATATAACCACTTTAGCTTCAATTTTCCATTTGAATAAACATTTTAGTCATTACGTTTTAATCAGTTACCACTTATTTTGCAATTCCAATCGCAACAAAATTAAATTCATTCCTAAAATTCACATTTTAAATTAGTATCATTCCAACTCCAATCAAAACAATTTAACTTTAATTACATTATTCAAAACACTTTTGATTTAAACAAAACACTTTCAATTCATAAAATTCATTATTACCTCCTGTTAATTGTTTGGTCAAATAAAATATTATTATTATTATTATAACATACTACAAACATCTGTTACATAAACTATTATATACATTCTACCAATATACCCTGACACAATACATTTAACACCAACACATTTATTTACAATTTTTCGTCATATCCAGTTATTATTTACCACACTTCATTACCTAAATCAGCCAAGTAATTATACTGTTAACTCAAATAATTAAATGTTCATGAGCAATAAATGTTTAACTGCCGTCGTCGAAAATTAGTCTTATGTTGAACATACACAATTCATTTTTATTTGAATTCATTATATTACTATTGTTAATATAATAACCATACAAATTTATTTTTTCCATTATACTGTAATAATAATTCCTAAGGTTCTCCCCCATTATTATTTTTTCATACGCCATGTTTACATCTGTATTTTTGGTTAAGTCTCCGTTAGTATTTTCTGTCACATTTAAATAGTCATCAGCTACTAGTGCGCTAATTCTTACAACAGGTAAGCATTTATCAGTATCCCTATAATCATCGACTACTGTGCTGATTACTTCATAAGGTAAATAGTTAATATTATTTATTCTCTCTACAAATTCTCTATAACCTTTCTTTACATTAAACAACTCTATCATTCTATTTCTCTCTTTATAATCACTTTCCCAACCCAGTTTCACATTTTCACTCCACTCAGAGGGCAATGCACTACTATTTAACCTCCATCTGGCCTTACCAGATACACTAAAAACCACAGGGCATTTTGAAGACCTTTTGTCTTCTATAAAAACTATCGAGGAACTCTCGTCCTCCAAAAACAATTGTGAAGTCTCTGCTTCACCATCACAGGAAAATTTTACCCTCTGTATCCACAATACACTATCTTCGTACTCCCTTTCTAACTCATAAACACTAAGTGCTACTCCGTTACTAACCCCAAATAATTTTCTACTCTCATCATTATTTCTACTATTTACCATATCATGCATAAATACGTCATTGTCAACTACTTTGTTATTGTTATTCACCATTATTTTACTCTTGTTAATTATTTCATCATAATTAACATTACTACTCACCTTGTCTACTGTCTCCTGATTTGCATTTAAAGTATCAGCTTTCTGATTATTACTTGTATTAACATAACCTACCTTGTCGTTTTTTTATCTCGTCCCACCGTTTAATTAACTCATCACATTTTATATTTATACTATTCTCAAATGATTTACAATCATTCTGTTCTTTGATTTCTTTAAGATTAGTATCAATTTTAACATTCTATTCTTTAATTTCTTTAAAATTAGTATCACATTTTATTTTCAGTTCGTTAGTCATTTGACAGTTTGCGTAAACACTCGGCATTGGCATCAAAACGTTTACTCATAAAATTCATTATATCGACCATTGATGGTTCTCTTATTTTTGTAACTACGGGAGTTGATTTCGCTTCTGCGTTAGTTATTATTATGTACTCAGTTACGTTACTTTCAGTTACTGATTGAATGCTCGAATCAGCTGTTTGAATTGACTGACCTTCCAATTCGCTTACACTCAGTGACGGGTTCATTGACCCAAAACCACTTTCACTCATAGCTGAGTCTATTAAATTGATTTCTTTTTTGTTTTCAGACATTTTTTTCTTGTTATTATTTATTTGCTTACTGATTAATTATTACACATTACTTATCATCAAATATGCACAATTTATAACCCTTCGGAAACTTTGCCTCAACAAAACCTTATTGCACATATGTTACGTAAATTTTTATGTAAGTTATTCTCAATTTCCGCCAACCGGATTCCATTCTCTGTGGTTTGAAATAGGCCAATTTGGGATAAATATAATATTTATCCCAATTCCTGGTCACGCTGCACCAATTGTAATATCTTAATTTTGTTCAAAATATTAAACAACAACAAACTCCCACTTACCTTGAATTTTTTATTTGGCCAGATCATTAGTGGTTGAAACCCTTTTTCGTATAGCGAATTTACCAGCACAGAAAATGAAGTTAGGTTGTTGAAATGATCATGCTAACACATATATAGCAAGTTAAAATAAAATATTATTTTATTATTCTTTAACATGACATTCTTTTTACTGAATCTATTGTTATACTCCCATCTCTCCTTATCGAATTACTTAATACACATGTAATGGGCTTTTGTGTCTCGCAACTCCCACTAATACAAACAATTTACATTTTATACAATCTTAATTGCTAAAAATAGAAATATCTTCTATTTTCATAAAACGAACCAATTCTTTGTAATTACACACACCACTCACATTCCAATTACGCCGTTTCTAGATTTTGTTCAAAATGAGTTTGATTTTGAAATTTGTTATTTTCTTTAGAGATTAATTATATTTAGGCCTTTATATAAAATGTTGAGTACTCATCCTTTCGTAGTTTCTACGTTGTTATGCTACCACGTGTCACACACTGTTTTCACTATAGTTTGTTCATTTTATAAATTTAGCTGTCCGCTACTCATTATGATTGGTTTCTAGATCACATTTAGTTTTTAGTTTAGTTTCAACACATTTCATTTATAATTCGGTTCAAATTACTCAGATGACTTACACACACGACCGGCTGGTCCTGACACTGTGTGAAGAGTGACGCCTCGCTACAATGGCTGGCAAGGATTTTTCTTTGGCCTTGTCCACTAGATGTTGGCAGAAATACGATGACGTCTAAGCTCCTTACTGTGACGTTTCGATGGTTCATTGGTTCTTTCAACCATCGAAGATATTCTGTGGCGATACCACAGGCCGTGGTTCACCATTTCCTTCGTCTTCAAAGACCCGCGGTGCAAAATTGTCGTCTCACGCCATTTTTTGTTACAGCGTCCGAGCATCCTCTTTACTTGTTTGGCACAGGTGAGGTGCCCGTGCGTGTGGACTGACATTCTGTACATGACAATTCTCGAATTTTGTACTGCGCACACCGTTCCAGACTAACGTATATTTAAAAAACTCTGCTGTGGTTCTTTGTTCAAGCTGTCATGGGAATTCGCAATGTTAATTTTAATACCGAAATTAATAAAATAAACCTCCCCATTTTGTCCTGTTACATGATATATTTGTTATTTGCATTGTTTTTAATGTACGTAACCTAAATTTATTTTAAAATTATAAATTCGAGAATATTTTGAGTTATTCATATTTAATTATTTTTTAAACATTATTAACAATAAATACAACTTTTCTTACAAGAATATATTTTTTTTGTATTTTGTTAATAAGGCACTGTTTCGATAGTATAAACTATCATCATGATAGTTTTGATGATAATTTATACTATCAAAATAGTGTTATATATTCATAAAATACAAAAAATATATTTAATAGTTTTTGTATTTGTACAAAAAATTACAAAAAACTATGATGATGATAGTTTATACTATCAAAACAGTGCCTTATTAAAAAAATACAAAAAAATATATTCTTGTAAGAAAAGTTTTATTTATTATTAATAATAATAAAAAATATAAACAAGAATAATTGAGCAAATATGAATACATTTAAGTAAATCTAAAAATTTGTACTAGGTCCTATTTTTAAAAATAATATTGGAGTTATTTAACTACAACAACTATTCTACAGTACTTAGTTTGAAGGAAGTTTTCAGTCGCTATCAGGCAATACCTCTATTTCAGAGATATTACCATCTTCCTCTCCAGCAAAATCGTCGGAACTGTCTGAACTACTCTCTCCTCCAAGATTAATTATGAAGCGGTCTACTGTTTCATCAACAATAGCTTCGTTTTCCAGATATTCTTTTTCAATGCTTTCTACATGTTGCATCTTTTTTCCCAATCGTCAGCAGTCACAGTTGGAATTTTGTCTTAACATAAGTTTTTCACATCATTTAAATTAAACGTTACATTTTTTCAGCAACACCCTGCTTAATTTCTGACCACATCATCTCTATAGGATTTAGTTCAGGGTGGTAAGGGGGAAGCCTTAAAACCAAATGTCCTTTGCTTTGCAGAATTTGATTTATTAAGTGTTTTAAAGTTTGATTTATACATTTTAACAACTTCATAAAGTTCTGCTTTAACCATATCAGGACGGAACGGTATTGCGTGTCGGGTTAGCCAGTCTTGCATATCACGTATCGTAGAATTAGACGTAGGTGTTTTTTTCTAGCTGTACATTATGATAGCTGGCATTGTCAATTACCAACACACTGTTGGCAGGCAAATTCGGGACCAATTTTTCTTCAATCCAACGTCTGTAGTTGTCAGCGTTCATGTTATTGTGGTAATCTCCTGTCTTTTGGTTAGATTTAAAAATCAGCAGTGCGTTTGGAACAAACCCGTATTGACTGCCGGTGTGACAATAGTTAATCTTTGTCCTTTCGCAACTGGAATAGCGTAGCCACCAGGCTGAATCTGACCATTCCAGTGTGTGGCTGCTATGAATATATGTTTTGTCCTGATATACTACGGTTCTGCCTTCTTCCCTAATTTTTTTTATGTTTTGTAAATAATGTATTCTCATAGCTCTTATTTCTGTTAACACAGGTCGATTACTTTTAGTTTTTACCCACCTAAAGCCTATTTCCTTCAAGATAATTTTTAGGCTGCTACTGCTGCGTTTAAAGTTGATAGATTCTTTTAATTTTTCTAACAGCATTTTTACCATTGGGAGACACTTTTCTTCAATGTAAAAATTCCAAACTGTTCTCCTGTTACACCTTTATCAATATCGTCAAGCCCGGTTATAGGTTTACGAATGCGGTGTTTCTTTCCCGGTGTGCTAAATGTCGTTCCCGCTTCTGCATCTGGACTGTGTAGCTGCTGACCTTCCTTTATTATTCTCCTCACGGAGCTATGAGAAATACCCATCGCTTTTGCAACATGCTGTTGTATTTTATGGAAATCTAAGAGAGGTTTCCCACTTTCAGCCTCACTCTTCATGAAATTATACACATTCCACACTACCTCACGAGTCTGGCTATGCAGAGTTTTTGAACTCAATTTGGAAATTTTGGGGGACATATTAATGTACGTTTCACACTAATATTTAAAACAGATACGCGCAATTATGAAATAGTTTATTAACACTTCTCTAAAATATAATAATACGTTCTCTAATAAAATGTAAATAGGTAGCCTACAATTGATTTCACTGATTAACACAAATAGTTTTGTCGTCACAGTATAATTTGTAAATGACTATACACCACGTTTGCAAAGCCCGATGTGCACATTCCGGAACACTGCACAAAACTGTTCTGCGCATGTGCGAACTGAATGAAAATTTTGTTAGCCTCGCAATGAGGCGTTTGTCTACTGCGCATCGAGACCTGTGTTCAATTTTCATTGTCCTGCCTCTACTTCATTCATAATCTCCTGATTAATTTATATATGCTGTGTGCCCAGATGGCTTAATCCAATCACATATCCTTCATCAGTGTTATGGACTTTCAGAATTATCTTGCCACTGTTCAGTAACAGCATTTATACCAAGCTTGTAATATATTTTAATAATAAATACCCATTCTTCTGAATTCAGTATGTTACATTCACTTACAGTTTACAGATTTGAAAACCACTGAAAAGAGCAGATTGAGGATAGCATTATTAATCTGATGTTCTATCAGACTATTAGCATTACCACCAATTCAACTCACACTCTTGCACAGAATAAAAGTAATTAGCATTTTTGTAGAGTATATGACTTATTTAGAGACTGCAGAAGGGAGGAAATGGCAAGCCCACCACCTCTGGATTGAGAAGTATGACTTATGGGACACTGTTCGAGTATCAAGTAACCAGAAGAAAAGTTGCTCTTTTCCAAGATGCTTTGGTCTCTTATTTCTCTTTGTTTTAAAAATGTGCTTGTAAATTTAAAGAATTTGTCAGCAAAGAAAATACTGAGTTAATGGTCCCATATTGATATATTACAACGATACAACGTTATTACAAATTTAATATAATTTAAATTTGTGGAGCCCCATGATCTTGGAGCGCCATTCGCTACAACGTTATTAGATGTATGCGTGTCGTGCCACACGTTGACGAGTGACAAAATTATAACAATATAAATAACTATTTATTTATATTATAAATAATATATTATAAATAAGCTTGATCAGACAGGCTTCACGCACACACATTATTTACTTGTATACACACATGCAGTGGTAATCGCGTGATGTTTACCTGTTGGTTCCTGCTTGCAAGCCAGCTTCCAATCTCACACCTGCTCGTCTATTATATATTATTGAAATTAACTTAAATATTTATAATATATTATGTATGCACATTACAACCTTTGCTTGTATTGTCGCAATATATTTTAAATCAGTAGGTCAGTAGAGTCCTACAAACTTTGTAACTGCTTTTCGCCGCGTTACAAATCCAGGGAACCCCTCGTAATTAAACTCCGTTAATTAGATGGGCTGCCTACGTTGTAACAGAATTGATCACAAATAATTAATGTAACAAATTACTTACTAACTGTGTAAGGAAACAATGGCAAGGTATACAATTGATTTAAGCACTCCTCATATGTGTGTAACAAGAAGACTTCTCTTTATTTAACATTTAAAAACATATACTGCCAGATCCCATGACATTACTAATTCAATTATTAAGTTATTTGTGATCAATTCTGTTACAATGTAGGCAGCCCATCTAATTAACGGAGTTTAATTACGAGGGGTTCCCTGGATTTGTAACGCGGCGAAAAGCAGTTACAAAAGTGCGCCACTCTGCTAATTTTTATAAAGGTGTTTTAAGCAAACAAAATTGCGTCACTCAAAAAAAAAAAGAAGGAAACAAAGGAAAGAGTTTTATTTGTGTATAGAGTGTCACAAACAAAATTGCATTCACTATGCGTGGATAATTTGTATGATCAATAACTAAATATATAATATTGATCTATGCACTCAGAATATCACTTTAATAACTGTAATGTTCAAAACATATTTAATAGTGTATTAAGTTACGTAGATGGTAGTATGTATAAGTGAAATATCCTTAGCGTCATACAATGCGTATAGCTTTTGCATTCTATAGGCCAGTAGGAACCTGCATTATTCGATATAATTACTTGCAGACATGAATTGTGACCAAACATAACAATTTTGGTCAACCGAACAATCTGTAACAGGTTTGTTTACGACAATGCCTGACCTGTTGTTTCCTGAATCATTCTGCACAGTGTATGTCCAACTATATAGCTTACATACACTAGTATGTGTTATAAAAAAAAATTAATTAAAAATAACTTTGTTAATAATAAAGTATGTAATGTAGACCAAGGTAATTAAGTAGAAGTTCGTGATTTAAAACTTGTGAACAAAATAATTAATTTATTTAATTGAGAAAAGTTTATGAATGAACGGAGCCAAAGTGTTGTCAAGCGAAATAATAAGAAATAGATTGTGCTCCCCTTCTCTTGTTTAAACCGGTATACAGTAGTTGTGTTATTCAGTCGCATTGTGGAGAACAATAAGAGTAAAACCCCCTTTGTCCCTGACACACACGCACAACCCTCCTTTGTTAACTAAATATGTAGGCCACCCTCTGACCTACATTCCAGTAAACAGCTGATCGGCTATTTAACCTTGAAAAATATGTGTGTGTGATTTCTGTATCTCCCTTATAAGAGAAATTGTTCTTTTCTAATTTGTGTAAATTTATTACTTATGAATTTATTATATGTATATGTAATCTATGTGTAATATACTAGTATTAATTTTAAGTACGTGCTAATGTGTTAGGACAAAATGGCCCAATTTAACCCGGATTTGTTATTAAAAGACGAGCTGTCTTACGAAGCCCTTTTGTGTGGACTACCCCATGCTGATGTAACAGTCGCGGAATTACGAAGTTCAATTCGCGAATGTGGATTTGATGCGCCCGTGCAATTAAACTATCTAAGTCAACTCGATTATGAAAGCGAGAAAGAAATTTGTAATGCCAAGTATAGTGAACTATACTTATTGTCTCAAACACTTCAAGACGAGAAATCTCCGGCAAAAATTTTGCGGACTACCCAGAGAATAGAGCATTTAACCAGGCGAATAAAAAATTTGTCGATCTGGCCGAATCTCACAGAAATACCCGTTGATGTACAAAAGCTAGCAGACGAAGCTCTACGCCGCTTACCTTCAATTATCAACGATTTAAGACGAAAATCCGACTCATTCAGGATGGACAAAATAGAGAAATCATTAATGAAATTACACATCTCCCCAGTACAATCCCCCACCACTGGTTTACCTCCGCCTAACTCGGATCGGAACTCACCTATCGTATCGCAAGTGCAAGCGAACCCAGAACAGAATACTGATACAGATGTAAATGTCCCTCCTCCCGAGCATTTTCAGTTTCGTCCCGGAAATAATGAATTGACCAACACCCCCAAAGAATCTAATCACCCTCATCGAGGAATTACCCACGTGAACTATAACGCTGATCTATACGGAAAAATGACTCACCCTGTGGAGAAGATTTTATCCGAAATCCCTTATACAGATGGTTTAAATGTTTCCAAGTTACTAACATTCATTAGTTATCTTCTTCAGATAAAGGATCTACAGCAGCTGAATGACTGGCAAATTTTACAAGTTCTGTTACCAAAGTGTAAACCCCCGTTAAAAAATCGTGTGCTAGAAGCCCTAACCTCTACTTTCCCAGTAGAAGAGCTACATAGTTCTTTAATAAAATACTTTATTCCCACCGGCATCTATGAGGAAATAAAAAGGAAGACAGTACTCCGAGTACAAGGACATCAGGAGAGATTAGCTCACTACATCTCCGATATTAGGGAGTCCTCTCGACTACTACGTGTAAGCTGGAATGAAACACAACTGGTGGACACCATTTTAGTAGGCGTGTCACCTGAAGAAAGATCTCGACTATCATTGATGAATAGACCCAATACAATTGCTGATCTAGAACAGTGCAGTATCCATTCTTCAAATGTATGGTACTCAGATCAAAATAGAGAAGCAATGAAAACCTCTGGAACTAATAGACATCAATTGCGAGCACTACTGCCTGATGTAACAACCTCGTATGAAAGACAAGTTTCTAGTAGACCTCACCATGTGCGCAAAGCTGGTAAGTTAACTGTAAACCCAGATAAAGCGGAAACCAAGTACCCACCTCGCAGAAAACCCACCTGTTATAATTGTGGCAAATATGGGCACATAAGAAGAGAGTGCAAAAGTAAGCCATTGGAACGGAATAACCCCAATTCAAAAAACATGTAAGGCAGGGAGACCCGAAAACCTGTGTCTTCCGCAGCTACTCGAAATTGGGTAAACTAAAAGAAACCAGTAATAATAATAAGAATGAATTATTCTGTAACCAAGTGAAAAACAAAAAAGGTGCGAAAGAAATCGACCCCTATGTGCGAGAATTTCGTGAAAAGTGTAATGCGATTAATAGATGTAAATGGAAAAAAAATCTACTACCATTAATACAAGTCGACTTAGGCGTTACATCCCCCATCGCCTTAATTGATTCGGGATCTAGTAGAAGCTTAATCAGCCAAGAATTAGCGGACATGTTAGCTAAACATCATCTAGTAAAACGGAACCAACCTGTGAATATAAAGTGTGCTACCGCTGATAAACGTAAAATAAATATAAACCTGAGCATTACCGTTAAGGTTAAAATAAAAAACCTAAGTTGGATATTTACAATGTTAGTATGTAAAGAATTAGGACCTGATTTAATATTAGGTGCAGATTTTATTAGTAAGACAGGAATGATTCTTGACATCTACGAGCGAGAATTTTATTTCAGATTTGACTGTGCAAGGAAACATAAATTTGATAGTAATGAAGATAAACGTTGTTCATCTACTGCACATGTAATACACCAAGATTCAGATTTATCTCACCTAGAACGAAGAGATAGAGTCAAAATAGTAAAACTAATAAAAGAATTTTCCTCGGTTCTTACACCAAAACTAGGACTGACGGACCTAATAGAGTATAAAATTAATCTGAGTGATCAGAAAGTAATACGACTACCCCCGTACAAGTTGTCTCCCCCCAAGATGGAAGTCATGCGAAACCATATCAATAAGTTATTGGATCAAGGAGTCATAGAACCCTCTACGTCCCCATATTCTTCACCCTCCTTTTTAGTACCGAAAGGACCAGATAAACACCGACTAGTTGTAGACTACAGGCAATTAAATAAAAGAATAGAATTTGAATCAATCCCTCTTCCAGACATCCATAGTGCGTTTCATTATTTTACTAAAGCAATGGTTTTTACGGTAATGGATCTAAATCAAGCTTTTCACCAAATACCTCTTTCAGAAGAATCCAAACGTCTAACCGCGTTTGCAGTCCCTTTTAACTTGTACCAATTTACTAGGGTACCCTTTGGAATATCTCAAGGAAGTTCCGTATGTAGTAGACTATTGGAGAAGATATTTCATGACATTAAATTTAAATATGTGTACCACTATTTGGACGACATCGTAATATACAGCGAATCAATGGAACAACATCTCAGACATTTGCGTGAAGTGTTATCTCGTTTACTAAGAGCAGGATTAACGGTGAACCCAAATAAGGTAAGTTTTGCTGTCCCTCAGTTTTCTTTCTTAGGACACATAGTGAAAGCGAATGGAAAGGTAAGCATTGACCCCGAACGTACCCGTGCTATTAGAGAATTTGCACCCCCACGAGATGCAAAAGGTATAGCCCGATTTTTAGGTATGGTGAATTATTTCCACAAATACATTCCCCATCTTGCCGAAATAGCAGCACCCCTAAACTCCTTACGAAAGAAGGGAACAAAGTTCGAATGGAGCTCAATACATCAAAACGCGTTTGAGCAACTTAAAGAAAGCATTATATCTCCCCCAGTTTTGCAATTAGCTGATTTCATTAAACCATTCGTCGTGCAAACCGACAGTTCCAGTGTAGCGTTAGGTGCAGTGATATACCAAGAGATAGATAACTGTAGACTACCAATTAGTTATGCATCACGAACACTGAGCGATCAAGAAAGAAAGTATTCTGCATATGAATTGGAATGTTTAGCAATTGTTTTTGCATTCGAAAAGTTTAAACCCTTCCTAGAACATAAGGAATTTCTTTTAGAAACCGACAATCAGGCGTTATCATGGTTATTGAATCACCCTAAACAATTAGGATGAATTGGCAGATGGATATTGAAATTAAACTGCTACAAATTCAGAGTGCAGCATATTAAAGGTACTCAAAATGTAGTCGCTGATACCCTGTCCCGTATGTTCCAGTCACCCACTAAAACTTCCGAAAACGTAGTGAAGCCGGAAATAGCAAGTGCGAACGCCGTAATTACTGAATTCCCCCTTGCCTTTACAAACATTGCCCTATATCAACAACAAGACCCCTTACTGAAGCCTATTATAGAACAACTTACCCAAGGTATTAAATCCGAGAAGTACGTATTGAGTAAGAATGTACTGTGTCTCAAAATAAGAGACGGAAAGGAATTAAGAATAATAGCCCCGGATGTAATTAAGCCCATGCTAATGGAATACTTCCATTCATCTACCATAGGGAGCCCATATGGGAATCAATAAGACGATACATCGTATTCGAAAGGAATATCATTGGAACAATATGAACTGCGAAATAGCTACCTTCGTAAAGAAATGTTCATTATGCGCCCTTAGCAAACCCGCCAGAAATACTCAAGTAAGCCAATTGATATCAGAAATCCCAAAGACCCCTTTTTCGAAACTTTATCTAGATTTCTCAGGTCCGTATCCACAATCCAAATCAGGAAATACCATGTTACTGATATGTGTAGATTCGTTCACCAAATTTGTTTGGATGTATCCCATGCGACGAGCATTAGCGTCGACAACAGTTAGAATACTACAGGAAAGATTATTTAAAGATTACGGTACTCCAGTACGTATAGTATCTGATAACGGCCCGCAGTTTAAAGCAAAAGAATTTAGGAATATGTGTTTCAAGTTAGGGATAGACCATATAACCACTACAGAGTATCGACCGCAAGGCAATATTGCTGAAAGGTATCTACGAAACCTCAAATCTGCGCTAATAGCCCATCATGCGAACGATCACACGTCGTGGGACCAAAATCTATCCTGGATTCAATACGCTTTTAATTCAGCTTACCACGAAGGTCACAAGTCGACCCCGTTCGAGTTACTATACAAGTATCGACCAAACCACCCTTTGTCCACAAGATGGAATATACACGATCTGCTGCCTCCGCAAATAACGGATAAGCAGATAAAGCGAATATGGAACAAAGCCCGCTCTAACTTGAGAGCAAGCTTGGAAAAATCCAGAAGATACCACGAGAAAGGTAATCATAGCAACTCAGTCAGGTACCAAGTAGGTGACTTAGTAATGTACAAAACTCACCCCATTAGTAGTGCGATTGATAAGACCACCTCGAAACTATCATTCAGATGGTGTGGCCCTTACCAAATCCAAAAGTACCTAACTCCAGTTACAGTAGCCCTGTGCGAACCTGCAACTCAGAAATATGTGCGGAGAACGCATATTTCACAACTAAAGTTGTATAAGAAGAAGTGATGGTAGAGTATAACCCAAAAAGAAAAAGGAATACTAGGCAGTAAAGAAAATTATATTTCTGAAACCACGTAAGAAATGTAAAACGTAGAGTTTGGAAACTAGGCCTGATCAACCTGAGTTCCAGTTCTGCGAAGCATGCATTAATGAATAATCATTAACTAGATGGGTACTAACACTCATTAACTACATGAGTTAGATAGGACTCACAGAAGAAAAGATAGAATTCTAAATAATAAAGATTTAGAAAGTTACTCTATAGAAGAGAGAGTAAGACAAACAAAAAAACCGGTAGTAAAATTAAGTGATAGAGATAAGAAAGAGTTTTGTGTTTTAATTGTGTAAATATTTAGTGTAAATAGTATGTAAAAAAAAAAAAAAAGGTAGTTCATAAGAATATAAAGTGTACTGTCTTGTAACTATAGGTAATAACTATGTGGACAACGTTGTAAAGTGTACGACAACTATGTGAAAGAAATTACACACACTAACCCCATTCAATATCCCAGTGCCCAATAGTGAGTTAGACTCAAAAAAAAAGCTTAACCGTAGCGTGCAATTTAAGCGGTGGAGTATGTGACGATTTAAATTGTACCAATAATCAAGAAAATAAAAAATTTTAAAAATTAAGGTTGCGAGCTCTTAAGCCATTTAAATCTCACTGTATTAATATAAAATACCTGTATGTACTCAGTATGAGAGGAAGCAGTAATTAATTAGTTATTTAGAAGATATAACGTTGAACATGTTATGTTGAGACATGCTTTCCGAGTCTGGAATCAACAGGACAGCGCCTGCTTACAAGCAAAGGGTTAAATACGATATTAATAACTCTTTACAATTTATCTTTTTATTAGACCATCTTCTAAATAACTAATTAATTACTGCTTCCTCTCATACTGAGTACATACAGGTATTTTATATTAATACAGTGAGATTTAAATGGCTTAAGAGCTCGCAACCTTAATTTTTAAAATTTTTTATTTTCTTGATTATTGGTACAATTTAAATCGTCACAACTTCATCTGTGCATGAGAGGTCACCAGTAACCATTTACCAAATAGCAAGTTTGTTGGAACTCAGGTGATGTTTCTGTACTATAATTTACTATAGTTTATTAGCAAATGTCAGCATAATATGATAAAAGAAAATTACAGTTTAATATAAAACAATTTCTACAAAAATATGTATACCATCAAACTTATACAAAAGCAATAAAAGTTATTTTGAGAAAAAACTGGTGATGCTTGTTTTTTAACATGTACTCTGCTGCTGTTTCTGGTAGTTCTGTCCTCCTGTACAAACTGTTTTTTTTTTTGTTATTAATATATGTTGGCTGGACAGTGCAAAATGGTAATCTTAAGATTTCAGTCAGTGTGACCAACATGGCATTGTGTGGATACTTTTATCAATCAGTGCCATGGCAGTCATGCTCAGACTGCAGTGTTTATCTTCTGACTCTAGTGGTGGTGAAAAAAAGCTGAAGTGGAAGTGCACACTCTATGTTCGCCATACCTGCGATTCATTTGCCTACATGTATAATATTTTTTATTAAGCTGTTTGTTGTTTTCATGTAATTTTTTCCTACAGTGTTAATTTTCTAACGCTGTCACTTCCTACTCTGTTTTGTAAAACAAATGAGACATTTGTCGTATCTTGGCGCTAATTTTAATATGCCCGCTTTATTGATGTAAAATACCCGTGTATTTAAAATTCAAGGTAAATACCCTGGGTATTTACCCGGGTAAATACCCAAAATGGGTAAATACCCGGGTATTTATAAAAATCATTTAAGGCATGACTGTATACATATTAATTATATTTTAATTATTATATTTGTGTTCTAAAACCCAACTGAATATGGCAGTATAAAATTTATTCAGCTCATCAGCTGTTGCATTCTACATTTTGGCATGAACAACCAAGTACTTACGACAGTGGTTGTTTTATTTTTTCCAAATTGAACAGAATTTCAATTTTAATAATCATAAATTAACACTCTTAAAGACATGATGAAATGTAAGCTCTTTTCCATCCAACAATCAATTTTAACTTAATTAAAATTTGAATGCATGGGAACTAGTAAAGATAATTAAAGAATCAAGAAAGCAAAAGATTATCAACTAAGAAAGTATTTATTAAACCATTACAATGAAAGAAACATTATAGTAGATTATAGTTTAAAAGTATTTATTAAAACAAATTGATAATTACACAACTGAATCTTCAACACCATTTTCATCTTCATCTGTAACTCCAGCATCACTTTCGTCTCTATCTTCCTCTTCAACATCACTTTCATCTTTATCTTCATCTTCAAAATCACTTTCATCTTTATCTTCATCTTCAAAATCACTGTTGTCTTTAACTTCATCTTCAACATCACTTTCATCTTTATCTTCATCTTCAGAATTTTGTTTTCTGAAGGTTTTTCCCCTTTGTCTTGCTGCTCTTCACAAGAGCACTTTCTCTTGTTTGGCTTACTCTTACAATTTAAAAGCTTCCAATTGCATGATAAATATGTCAACTTGGCAGCTCTTTGTGAATTTAGGCGATTTCTTTTTTTGCTGTGAACCCAACTGAATGTACGTTCAGTAGCAGCAGATGTCACAGGTGCTCCTAAAATTCGAAAAGCTACATCTGCTAGTTCACATGTTCCTCTTAATCCCCTCCACCACAGAACTGGGCTCATTCATCAATGCCTTCCCACACAAATTCTTTTCCCCAGATCCCTTGCTTGTCTCTATAGTCAGCTATATTTTCTTTTATTTTAGGGATGCTTACACCCATTTTCCGCCCAACATCACAAACAAAGCTAACTGCATCTAGTAACTCGAGTGGTTTTAAACTGCTCCCTTGAGCAGCTGGATTTAGTAGGTCTGCTGCAAGGTGTATTTCCCCTAAGCCAAAATCTCTCCGCTTTTTAAACTTCTTCAGAACATTTTTCTCTTCTGCTTTTTGTAATGGAGAAAGTGGGAGCTGTACAATTAAAGTTTTCTCCAAGTCATTGAATTTTGAAAATACTTTATGTATCTGTGGCTGGTTACTTTCAAAAGCAGTTATCAGATGTACAATAGGATTTAAGATGTCTACCATTTTTTGTACACGAACCCAGAATACACAGTCATCTAACAACCTTCTTTTATTATTATATTCACACCACCAAAATCAGTAAAATTCCATTTTCAAATCAACGAATAAGGCCTTTTCGAAATATTAAAATTTCATCCTCATCTGATGATCTGATGAAAATGGAATTTTACTGATTTTGGTGGTGTGTATATAATAATATTATAACAAGTCAGTGGCATAATGTTAGGCAAAATAAAAAATAACCTTCTTTTCATTTCTGTGGAGAGTTCTGCCTGTTCACTGACAGCAAGTGTTTGAAGTATGACTTTATTTGCCAATAAACTTTTTATACAAAACAAGTGACTGCCCCATCTAGTTTTCCCTGGTAGCTTTAATGTAACTCTATCCTTGAACTTTTTTTTCTCAGCCGAGATCTGGTCAAACAGTGCCTTTAAAATATGGCTGTTTTTGATTGTCTTCATAATATCGATTACAGTAGCCATAAAGGACTTCACTGATGTACAGCGTAAAATATCTGAACAAAGCAGGTGCAACAGGTGAGCAAGGCAACCAAGGGGCACAATGTTAGGATACTTTTCTTTAACTATGTTCAGCGCAGCCTTCATATTAGCAGCATTGTCTGCAATAATGACTAGAAATTTTTCTGGACCATATTTTATAAGAATTTTTTCAATTAGTTCAGCTAAATACCTTGCATTGTGTCTATTGTCTTTTGTCATAACAAAGTCAACAAAAAGTGGATCCGGCTTGGAAACTACAAAGTTAATTATGGATTCATTGTTTAAGTTGCTCCATTCATCACATTGCAAATGTAGATCTTTTGAGTCTTGTAACTGTTTACTTACTTCAGTCTGCATTTCAGTATATTGAGCATCTAAATAGGTTGAAGCCAAACGATACCGTGAAGGTAGGACATAAGATGGTCAAATTTTCTTGAAGAAACAATCCACAGAGGATGTTCAACGAGTGCCAATGGAGACCCACTAACAAATATGGCCTTAGCAAGGTATTGATTTAGACGTTCCTGCAACACACGAACAGAAACAAATTAAAACCGATAACCTACAGAAAAAATGTACAATGATCTTAGCAACACATAAATTACATGTTTAAAGCCTAAAGCCCAAATAACTGCAAATTTTGTAACAAAAGTGAGATCGGCATTTATGTTCCAGTTTAGATTAGAGTAAGGTTAGGTAAGGTAGTTTAGATTAGGGTAAGGTATCGTATTTTAAAATCTTAATGTGATAACATAGCAACTATTTGATTAAAAAACGCCTGCGTAATAACTAAAGTACACAATAAAGTACTTGTGGGTACTGGTGTAGTGGGTAGTTTTTTCTTTTGTGTTTTCATGACAAGTTTTGTAGTTATTAATAATAATAATGAAAAGATTTATTACACAAACAATGTTTACACAAAGCAGATACAACAATACAAAATATCGTAATCTTATAGACATGGCCATTAGCCGTCCGTCAAGCTGAGCACTGAGCCATTGACTGCTACATAAAAACTCACTATCAAATTTTATGAAATTTGCAACAAAATTAACTAATACATTATTTAATGAAAATATGCATGAATGAAACACTATCAGACCTACCAAAAATTCTAAAACAGAAACTAAATAAATGAACTCTGAACTCTGCTTTGTTTAAAGAGAACGCGAAATTACAAAATATTCCCACTCAATTCACTCAGAGGCCTATCTTCATGTTAGACTCAGCAATTATTTTATGAACATATAAATTATTACGCATTACGCAAATATATTTTCTAAATTCACTACTAAGCTACTGGGTCCTTTGTTTTGTGTGAATAGGCCTCTTCCTAACGCCGTGACTTTAAACTTCCATCCAAAAGATATACATCAAAGAAAAATTACATTTTTGTAGTTATTATTTAACTGCACGTAGGCCTAGAGAGACTAATGTAAAAAAAATATATTTGTAATTTTTAGGTGACCTTGGTGTACAGCCATTATAGAATTTCTTTAAAGATAAAGCACATGCTCATGCTAAATGTAGAACCTAGCCCTAATGGCCTAAAATGTTAAAATATAATACTTAAAAATGTCCGGTTCGGTTTAAAATTAAATCAAGCTAGACGTCGAATTTCATTTCCATTAATATAGGCCTATTAACGAATACTCGACGAAGTATACGTTGTATACCGTATACCTAGCTTAAAAGATTAGTTAAATATAGACCAATGCAGTACATACATTCGGTTGAATTGCATTATCTTAAACCAAACTTAAATTTTTTTCTATCACAGAACCTGACGGTTTTGACCTAACGTAACCTTTGGTTGGCAGATAACGGATTTGAAACCACATAATCTTTGAGATAATTTGAATAATAAGCAGACTATGTACTTACATTTTCTTGAGTATCCATGTGGTCCACAAATGACAATAGTTGTGATTGTTGTGAAGACTGAGAGGTTGAAGACTGCAACAAAGTTTTTGATTGTCCACATTGCTGTAATCCCCAAACTTCTGATGAGGATGAAGATGATAGGTTTGAATTTCTGCTTGCAAGCCTATTATGCTCATTACTACTTGCACTTGGCCCGGGTTCTGGTTCTGTTTCAAAAGATGTGTCAATTTCCAAGGGTTCCAGGACACTCATTTTTTGTGGAGTTGATGTTGAAAAAGATTTGAAAACAGCAGTAGCACAAATGTTTGAATTTAACACTTTTTTCAAATCTGCAGGAGTCTTGAAACACTTTTTTATATGGTTACTCATTTTATTGACATTAGCATGTTTGTACTCTTTGCAACAGTACTTACATATCACACCACAACCTTTTTCTTTAAAAAAGTCCCATGAAGGTCCTTTTCTCTTCCCCATTTTCAAAAACTGAATACCGGTACTACTCACACCTTATGATAGAACAAACATTTTATAAAGAGAGGTTATGTTATATTCACTCCACCAGCATTACTCTGTAAACAAAGAAAAGCTGAAATATGAGTGGAGGGGAGAACTGTCTCACAGTGTTGGCAGTTCTCTGAAGTGCAGTGCAAAATAAAATTTCCCTCTTTAACTAAATCAATCTTAGTACAAATATAGCCTCTGGTTCTGTTGTGATATTATTCAAATACAATTTATTTGAATTGAATTAAATGATGTTGTAGCTGGCCTATAACAATTAGCTGTATATAAAGTAATTATGTTTTTTATATTGAAATGAATTATCTAAAATCAACAAGTAAAATTGTCTCTAAACTAAACTAAAATTCTGATTTGAAATTTGATTTGGGTACGGTAGACTGAATTAGGCTTACTATTTTCTTAAATCAGATAATACAATTTCATGAAATTGTATTATTATCATTTACTAAGATAACTAACTAACTACAAAGATCATTCAAAAAGCGCAGTAAAAGTACCAGATTTAAAAATTAATGGATTAATTGATAAATACCCTGATTTTGGGTATTTACCCGAGTCAAGGATAAATACCCAGGTAAATACCCATTTTTAAATACCCTACCCACTGGGTATTTACCCGGCCCACATCACTAGCCCGCTTCAAAGAATTCGGCCGCCTGCGAGTTCAACCACTGCTGGACGTTTCCCTTTACCTCATCATTAAATTCAAACTTCTGACCGGCAAGAAATTTCTTCAGATGCAAAAAAAATGGAAATCGCTGGGAGCCAAATCTGGACTGTAAGGAGGATGACTGAATTGTTCCCAGTGAAATGAATCAACAAGTGCCGTCGTTACACGTGCGGTATGCGGTCGTGCGTTGTCATGCACAAACACCACTCTGGAAGTCGGTAGTCCAACGCCTTTTGTTTTATATTGCTCGCCGTAACTTTTTGAGTGTTTCACAGTAAACTTCTGCATTGATTTTGTGCCTCATTCCATAAATTCCACTAACAAAATTCCCTGACCGTCCCAAAAAACGGTGCACTTTTTTTTTTTTTTTGCAGAAAGAGGTGGCTTTGATTTCTTGGCTTTCAGGGAACCAGTATGCTGCCATTGCAGTGACTGTCGTTTAGTTTCCGGTGTCTCTTAAGAAACCCATGTTTCATCACCAGTGACAATTCTTTTCAAAAAACAATTTCCATCTCTTTCATAACGCTGCAAAAATTCCAAGGCTGCTCCCATGGGTTTTGTTTTGTGACCGTCCGTTAGCATTTTCGGCACCCATCTCGAACACAGTTTTTTGTAGTGTAAATGTTCAGTCACAATTTCGTGTAATAAAGATCTAGAAATGTTTGAAAAATCCATTGACAAATCAGAAATTGTGAATCGCCTATTGGAACGAACCTTCTCGTCAACACTGCGCAGCAATTCTTCATTGACTAAGGACGGGCGACCATTATGCTCTTTGTCGTGAACATTTTCTCTTCCATCGTTAAACATCCTAACCCACTTTCTCACCATACCTTCACTAATCACATACTGTCCATAAACTTCACAAATCTGACGATAATTTCATAAGGACGAAGATTTCTCGCATTCAGAAACCTAATAACTGTTCTTATTTCACAACTGGCGGGCCGATCAATTTTTTTAAACATGATTACTGATGTGTAGTAAACGTAAATCGGAACGTAAACAGACAATATAGCTTGGCTACTTCGTCATCGAATATAAGGAAGTAACTACGCATGCGTGACCTTCATACTACAATATGCGCGGGATATATGCGCAGACGGTACTTACTTTCTAGATAAGCCTCATATATACAACAAAAATAAAAAAGTAAAAAGCTTTTAGTTGTATTTGACTCTGTACACTGGTTGGTCACACTTTACGTGGTCACAATTCACCAACCTTGTGACCAATGGTGTGTTAGCTGGGAGACATTTTTGGCCATTGTAACCAACATGAATGTTATTAATTTGTAAAAATGTTTCTTGGATTTTCCAATTTGTTAATGTTTCCATGTCAGCAGAAAGTTTTTCATCACAAATATTCAATTGCTGATCCTATGGTGCTTTCTTTACCTTCTAAGCTAACTAGTTTCGTGCTAAATTCTGACTCTTCTCCTTTAAATTCTTCATAGAATTTGTGGCTTGCTCATAGATTGACATTGGGATTCTCTTTTGTCTGTGCTGCTTAAACCACACATAAAGTGCCTCCCTGATTTTTTGCATGTTCTTTAAAGATTAGGCACAAATGCTTTTCACACACTAAGATTCAATCTCTGATACAGACCACTGAAAAGAAAGTGAAAACAGTATATAAAAAAACAGTCACACACTTTTTATAATTGCAACACAGCGTGCTCAGTCAAACTAAGCTGTAGCAGTAGACTGGATGATTTATTCTTTGAAGAGCTGATTAATTAGGACCAGCTGGTGCCACATGTGTGTAATTACTCCGCATGTCTCACTCAGACCTTAGCTTAATGTAAAGAAATGTGATAAAAATACATACAATATTAATATGGCTTTAGAATAAAATTATCCACCAGAAGGAGGTAAGTTTTGGGTAATGTCAAGGTAGTGAGTGCCTGTTAAGTAACTGCTTTGTTAACAGTTGTACTAGCAGATTTTCTTCAGACAATATGAATCAGTGTAATTTTTTTTTTTTTTTTTTTTTTTTTAGTGCATTTTCCATTTTTTGTGTGATACATGGCTTACATCAAAAAATTTCTAAAAAACAACACTTCTTAAGTGACTTCAATTCTCAAGTAAAATGTAGCATGATTGTTTCTGTAATACCTCATAGTAATCATTGGTCTACATATACCTCATAACTCATGAACGTGCAGCAGTTGTATTTTTCAATAGAGACATAAATGTATGTACAATTTAGTTGTAGTAACATTTTGTGTGCATGTGTGGGCGCACATGAAATCTTTTTTCATTTTGAATTTAACATTCAGTGAGTGGTCATGCTAATAGCAAAACATATATGAAATAGGTTTAACAGATTTATTTAATTTCAGGCAAAGAAAGTCACTGTTAAAGGTGAACCTGACAAAGAGAAGGTGAGACATTAGGTGTTGGTGTTCAAGAGTGTTCCCTGTGTTGCTTCCTTATTTTTAACATTTCATATTTTTCTATTTCTTTGAAGTTTTATTGCTTCTTAATATATATTTTGAAATCCTATGCATTATTTTGAATGATATTAATTTAGAAATAGGGTTGATTTCTTTTATTTCATATAACATAACATTACTATGTACTTAGATTATTGGTGACTTGAATTATTGTATTCGAGTTCATACCTGCCAACTCTTCTGATTTTTCTGGAAAAGTTTCAGTAATTTACTATATATGCCTATGATTTCCAAATTATCATTAATTGTTCTTATTTTTGTCAGCCTTAGAACAATCTTTAAAAAATGAAGATATTTTTAGTGATTCTACAGGCATTCATCATCTCTTGTACCTTGTAATAGAAAATAAACCATTTTTAATTAAACATATTTTCAGTCATTTTAAAGTGATTCTTAATGTAGGATAGTGTGTTTGATTGTATTCTAGTTTTGTACATTGATATTTTAAATATCTGTACTGGATCCATAGTTTGTTTTTCTAAATTTGTTTATAAAGGGCCGCGTTTGGTAAATCTTAATGAAGTTGGAAAATCTCAATTTTAATTTTCACAGATTGGCAGGTATACTAGTTACTATCTTTTAAGTGTAAGGAATATTATAAAATGTGCAGAATATTTTGAGTTTTATAGTAGAATGTGTTGTTACACCTGAGATTAGGTGTGGAAAGTATTTACATTAAGTATGGCATTATATAGAAGTAGGGCATTAATTTCTGTCTTTGATTCCTGAAATTGTATGTTATTATCATATTTACCCAATTGTAAGTCAACTATGAATATGATATGACTCTTTATTTGGAAGGTGTTAAAAGTAGAAACAGTCAATTTGTAAAAAACAAAATTTCCTTGTCATTACTATTGTTATTACACTTGATGAATAACTAGAAACAGTGGTACAATTACTCAATATTATTAAATAGCCACACAGTTATACAGATTTTGTAAAACTATTTTGAAAAAAAAATATATATATATATAAACTATGAAACTTTATTGATCATTTACTCTCAACACTATTCCCGACTCTGTGATCAGTTTCATGACTATCCTCCTATAAAATGTAATTTTCAGGTTTTATGAGATGCCAAGCAACTTCAGGCTTTTAATATTGCATTTAGGTATAAAACTACAGTTACCACTATGTAATCAGTCGCAATATGAGCTCTTCAGATTGTTTTTGAATGATTCATTCACTGATATAACTAAAACCTTTTTTTTTGTGTGTTTCATAAGAATCAAGCAACAAATGTTAGCTACTGGTATACCAACAACATAACTTGCATCATAATTATGCCTCTTTGTGTGGTTTACTGCCATTAACATAACATTTGTACATTTGTATTATAGCTACATCTCAGTCCCGTCAGCAAATTTCCTGTTAAACATGTTCATGTAATTTAACATTACATGATACCTCAACTGTAAGTAGGTTCATAAATACATGTAACCTTAACAAACAGAATAGACATTAACAACAAACTAGTGTGAAACAAGTCAATAATATCTTAGTACGTAGGCTTTCACGGCCGGTGTCATTATGATTATCTTCTAAAACTTCCGGGCTGAAAGGCCGTGGTCGATTGCTTGAAATACTGCTAAACGTTTCGGCCGCACCACCGGTGGCCATCTTCAGTAGCGAAAAAAATTGTGTTCGAATAGATGACACGCCGAACACGTCTCCCAATGAACTGGGAACAAGCAACAAGTTTTAGAAGATAATCATAAGTCAATAATATGTTTTTGATAGGATCGATGTTACTGTGTAATTTTTTTTTACTCCAAAACATTTCATGTTTCAGTTCATATATTTTGAGAATCCATCAATGCAAATTTACCTTAAGATAGCCAATTACATGATATGTCTTACATTTTTTAATTTTTGTATGGTTTACAGTTCTCCATTAATTTCCATTTTTGTGGTTGTGTTTCATTCTTTTCATTTGAGCTAATTCCAAATATTTTACACTGCGGCCCCAATGCCAAAATAGAATGGAATAATGTTATTTAACAAAAAAGTAACCTTAAAAAAATGTATGTGTGTTCCATGTTACCAACATGGAACTGCCATAATCTAATAAAAACAATCTAATAAAAAGGGCCTAATAGTAAAATGAGTCCACTACAATCTTTAAATGATGAAAACTATTGTTCTTTTGATAGTACTGCTAATGTACAAACTCAGCCCTTTGTACGCAGATCTAAGATGACTATATTTTAACGTATCAAAAATTGCAAAAATCTTACAATTGGGTAAATACAGTATGTTTGACAGTAGTTTATAACTGTGGTTCACTGAATGTACAATTCCTCATAGTATTCTCCTCGTGGCATTAAAAAAAATATACATGTGTCACATAGAACATTTACATTTTTTTAAGTATCAAGTATTACTGTTATTTCCCATAATCTGTATAGTCTGTTTAATTCGCTGTTTGTGTTTAAGGGAGTTGACAGTCTAGTGATATCAGCTCTATCAGGATTATCAAGCAAACTTAAAGGGAGCTCTTGTAATCTGCTTAAAAAATTAAGGTACACATTACTTTATACATGAATAGATTTTAATGCATGTAAAATGATTTTTCAGATATAAACTGAAAAAATGTATGTGCAGTCTTTTAATCTACTGAAAAAATTACATTAGACCTGCTTTTTATATATATATATATAGATTTATGTAATATTAATAATATATTAAGAATATACAATATTATCTACTTGCAGAAGAAACAAATTGAAAACATCACAAAATATATAGATTTACATTTTGCTTGTATAAACTGAAAATTAATTTGAATATGAGTAATAACAATAAATTTATATCTACTGCGTTTCTGTCACAATATGTATAAACTGTACAAAATTATTAAAAGAAATAATTGTACTAGATAGATCAAGCAAGATAATTATATACAGGCTACTGGAATATGTAAATAAACAGTGTGTTAAAGAAATTGGCTAACGACTGTGGAAAGAAAACATTTTAAATTAAGTAGAGCTGAATAAAAGAGATGGTAATGATGTAGACAACATAATGAAAATGAAAATTAAAATGATTGACTAGATATTGAAGCAGATAAAATAATATAGTTATCTTGGTAGAAAACAATGAAACAAAGAAAGTATAGACATAGAAAACAAAGTAATAGAATAAATCAAAGGAAAGGTTCTGTTAACAGAAAGATAAGTATATTAGGGAAGTTCTCCTGAAAACGTACATTTTTGCATTTAGCTATTTTGAATTTTTTTTACTCCTTTTTGGACTGAAATTGCTTTGTAGAGTAAGATATGCACATTCTCTGTACCTTAAAATGAGTGGTCACACAGGAAAAAATTATTTTAAGTAAAAAAATATAATCTTTTAAATGCGCTCTGCATGGAGTTGACATATTAATATACGGAGTTGACATTGGGATACATAAATTCACATAAGTCACAGGCACTGATATAAAATGTATTTAAATGTTTTCAGTATGTTTCAAATCAAAATAATCTAAAACTAAATATTTAAATTTTTAAATACAAACTAATGCAAAACATGTTAAAACTATGAGTAGGAAAATATTTAACTGCGTTATGCTGAAAATGACACTTTAATATATATTTTTTTCTTTCAGTTAAGTATTTCAAGTGAAATAAAATAAATGCAGGTAGTTGTAGGAAATAGTTCAATTCAAAGTGTCTTTAAAACAAGAAATGTTCGTATTAAACCTATAATTCTGTCGGCGATTTATGACCGGAGTGTCAAGAATTTTCACTATCCTTGTAAATTCAACTGGAGAAACGTCATCGGTCTTTGGAAAACTAAATTCTGAAATGGACCCTGGCTTTCTCTTCATAAATTTAACTTCACAATCTGTTTTGGACTAGTCAGAATTAGTTACTTGACCTATGTAATGCTTGACATTTCTTTTTTACTCGAAATGCACAACAACAAACTTGTTAGCGACCATTCTGATATAATCTCAGTATCATCTGGCAAACTTTCCTGAATATAGCTACTATGTTCTTCATCCTCTGAAGAAGAATCATAAACATCTGAGTAGTGCAGTCTTTGTTTGTGTGCCACAGCTGAAAAATTAAATTAAGAAAAAACAAAAATATTCATGAATAATCTGAAACATTCACCAACACACACACACACACACACACACTCACAAAATTTAAAAAAGGATACATCTTGTAGAACTCAGATCAAGTTGTCCAACAAGGTAATGACAACACACACACACCTCAGGATTACAAGCAAGGCAGCTCAATCTTCTACCCTCCAATAAATTCTCTTTACTTTTCCTCCAGGTGATTTGATGGAGTTTCATAGTTCAAGTTGTGGTATGTTGCATGGCATCAACTTATCAAGAATTTCAATGTTTTTTTTTTCATCCATGAGAAGTACAGTAATATTTCGACAGTGTTCTTTCATACAAGAAATAAATTTTTCACTTGAAGTGAGATCTTCTGATCTGTTCACTAAATCATCTGCAGTTCTCTTCAAGCATCCTCCCACACCATCAGGTGCGTCCTTGCAATGGCCACTCTCTGTGTAGTGCCAACGAAGAAAATCAAGATTAAGAGCCTTTGGAAGATAAGTTGCCATAACTAAAAAATTTTTTTACTTCTGTATTGCGTTGTTGGGCTGTCACTTAGAAAATGAATAGTTTTAAGACTGGGAACCTTTTCTTTTACAATAGCCATAATAGGATCAAGATGTACACATATTGCTGATGGATCGTGGCTCAGATTTTCACTTACAGTACAAAATGAAATTGGTTTCACTTGTTCTTCCTCTTTTAATCGATAATAAACTACAACTGTATGCAAACTCAGTTGACCCTTTGATATTCCAAAATGTGCAGACTGAACTTCTCGATGATACTTCATTTGGTAATTTTCTGAAAAATCACAATGAATTAGGGCCTCATCCACTTTCAGGTTCTTCTTTATTTCGTCAATTTGAAGATACTGATGTCTGATGTTATTTTCATGGTTCATGAATGGAATCTGGATAGATTTAAGGTATCAAGCAATTCTTTTTTTTTCATTGGAATGTTATCTTTAACAGTTTTCTGAATAGTTTTTTCCACCCCTTTAATTATCACTCTCTGCTTTTTTATTACCCATTTCTCACATAAAATGTCGTCATTATTTTCTGAAGTTTCCCATTACACTCAGTACATAGACGTTGCAAACAGGAGCTTTTGAGAGTGTTATATCTGGAAGCAACTTCACAAATCTTGTCTTGACCATCTTGTTCAGCCAAAATGCCTGTGCTAACCAGTTCTGCTGATGTTGATGTGCAACAGAGGCTTCTCATAATATCATTTGGAGTGGATTCTTCAATTATGTTCACATGTTTCAGTTTGGAAACTAGAAGTTGCATATTTTCATGCTGAATACAGAGGCAAGTTTCTCGTTGCTTGGGAGGTGGCATGATCCAAAATGGTCTTAATTTACAGAAGGTTGAATAGCTAATTTGAACACATTCCCCAGATGTCACAAATTTTTTGTAAAGTTCAAGAAGGCTATTGCATAAATATCGCCTTTGCCTTTTCACTTTCTTATGGGTAATACACTTTTTTGCCAGCACAGAGTCGACTGTTTTCATCTTTCTGTAAAAATTGTTGAACTTTTTGTCTTACTGCTAGTTTTATAACTTGTCTCTGCTTCTCTCTGACTTGCTTATGTGGTGTTAGTGTAATTCTCCTAGATGTCAATGATGTAACTGGCTGCATCATTCTATATTTTTTGACAATTTTACCAGTGACACAACGCAGAAAATCAATTCTTTCTCTCTGTGACTTTTTAGAAACAAAATTTTTGTGAACTTGAGACTTAAGAACTTCTCCAAACATAAGTTCCCTTTGAATTTTCTTTGATTTCACATTCTCCCTTCTCATTAAATCCTTAACAGATTTCCTTGGTGTAAGTTTGATGTCTTTATATTTATCTTTATCTGTTTTAAGTCTTAAGTGCCGTTTTTTGTATCTTCCTTTGCCAGATTTAAGTGTTTTTATTTTCTTTTTAAGAGTGTCTTTTTCATACCACAATATTTCACAAGAGGCCTTTTTTATCCCTATACTTTTATAGCCTAAGCCACACATGTTTAGAACAATTTCGTAAAAATACAATTATAGTTAATCTTTATTTTAATACATACTACGGCGGTCATGTTCAGTGGGTCTTCCGTTCTGGACCACCACCCAACAGCCTGGACAATAATTTTACTGAAATTGACTTCAGCCGTGGAAACTGTAATGTTATGAAAAATTAAAATTCTAACAAATCTGTTGAAAGACAAGCAAAAAGAGTCATATTTATTGACCATGTTTAATCAATTAAAAAAAGTAAAACTGTAATTTACAGTATGCAAAGTAATAATATAAGAATATTCATGTTTTACAAAAAACAATGTGTATTAGGTATATATTTATGTGCTACAGACCAGAAACTTAAATGCTGTTTGACAAATCATAAAAGAGAAAAGGTAATAGAACAATAAAGTCACTCAATGCAAGACTCTGTAAAGAAAATTGTAATTTTTTTAATTCGGCAAATTAAGAACTAATTAAGGTAGTGATTAATTAATAAAAGGGCAGTTAGGAAGAAATAAAAGCTTTAAATAGGGAACAATGATATTAGGCAATTTAATTAACGTACAAGTGAATTTTAATAATGGGACCATTACTATACATTAAAATAATAAGGAGCATATAAGTAGTCTACAATTGTAAATATGCATAATGAAAAGAGCACACACAAATTCATTTGCATATTAGAAAGGTACATAAAGAGACTATGATCGAGTTTGGTGATCTCATCGTGTTGAATGATAATTGATAGATACAGTGTGTTTATTAAGAGGGATAGTCAATTACTTTTGTGTAAGAGTGAAGAATAACCCTTGTGTCAAGGTAGGTAGGCATATATATATAGGGATGATTTGTGGCACTGTGCCCAGTCTAAGGATGAGATAATTGAAAACCTGTATCGGCAGCAATTTGCAGTAATGTAATACTATTTATTCTTTCTGAGATAAAACTTTTACACCATTAGCACAAGTTTTTGAATTTGGTGTACAATAAACATTAACTAATACCATTCATATAAGCCAGAAAATAAAATTAGGATAACAAACACTAAAACTATTTAAAACATTTTGTAGCTTGTAGTAACATAAAAGAAACATGATTTGCTACTGTGTTAAATAAACTAATTCCAGTATCAGCTAAAGTAGCATTGTCACCTCATTTTATGTGTACTATTTTAAAATAGTTTAATGTATTATCATATGGAAAATAATACTAATTTTATGTTGATAGGTTAGAGGGGTCAAGGCCCCATTGTACTTAAAAATTATATAATAAAAAAACTTAACAAATTCACTGTTTTCAGATAGTGTAAGAAAAACAACACTACTTTGAAATATTCTGTGTTTAGCAATGGAGAAGTGTACAAAACATAAAGCGAGATTGGACAGTTATACACATTCTGGCTTTCCCTATAATAATTTTCTTACATGTTAGTATTTCATATCAGTACACATTTTCCTTAAGAAAAATATACTAGTATGTGTAATACTATAATTATATTGACCAAATGAATTACATATTAATCCTTCTCTCCTGTTAGTCCGTCATTAGAGAATTTTCACATTGTAAACTCATGAATACATGTATGATATATCCATGTAAAGTGGTGAACCAGAAATTCAATAAATGACAGTAAGAAACGATTAATAGATTGAAAAAGATACTGACTATATGCAGTATATTCTTCACAACGGGTACTTCTCATTATGTTTTCATGTACGGTATAGACTGAGCATAACTTTTAATATACTCTTTGTATTCCAGGTATCTGTATGATGAAGACAGTCCTAAATGCCATCAGTTAAATGCTGAGATTGAGCAACTTGAAGCCAGTGAACCAGGGTCTCCACAGGTGAAAAGTCCGTCTCGTGAACTTTCCACTACCTTAAGGAACCTTAAAAGGCTGGAGTCAATGCTCAGAGGTATTTAATGGCAGTATTTTAAATTGAAATTGTGCATGAATACTATGTATCATACAGCACAAATGTTCAAAAGAATCACTGTAATATTGAAAATGACTTAACTAGTATTATTAAAATTCTCAGAAATTAGGAGATAACCAGCGTGAATTCTTGCAAATTGTTGCATTGAATGGATAGAGTCACTAATATGATTAGAAGAGCTATCAGTTAATTGATAAGTCTGAATATTGATATTAACTGAATATTACTGAATTACTATTTTATTTATATTATAACAGTTTAAAAAAGGCTGAAGGTTGATAACTTTTTATGAAAAATATAAGTGATGAAAAGTAGAAAAAATAATGTTATTAGAACTGCTTGTAAGCAGCACTTACCAAATTGGAAAAAACTACTATGTTCGGAAAAAAATACAATTAAATTCTTTTCACAGTTTTTATATGTATCTTTATAATCATAGAAATGCGTGAGAGAGTAATTTCCATTTCTATGCTGGCTTTCAAAATATGTACACTTTGTAGGTTGTATAATTGTACAAATTTATTTATTTTTGGATATCACACAAGGACATTATTTTATCTTGAGGATATTGTATTCACATTCTTGGGTCAAGTATGTATTGTCAGGAATGCGTTCACTTTTCTGACAGTCACTCAACTCAAGAGCATGAAATGCATGCCTTGTACTCTGCACAAAAAGCAAGTTTGTTTGTACAGCTTTATCACACATTGTGATGGCATTTGAAATTCTGGTATCAGACAGAAATTTATTGAATTATGTAATATAGGTAAGTTTAAAAAGGGGTCTACATTTCAAATACAAAGACAAAACATTTTGATTTTTTTGTTTAATGGTTAATCGTTACTATCACACTGCTGAAAGTGGCAGTACCTTAGGCAGTTGTACTCTTGGGGAAATTTTTGGCAAAAAGGCCCTTCAGTTCAGTCAGGCACAATTAAATCACAGTCAGTTGTGATGTATTTTCTTTGTTTAAAGTATACTCCAAAACAAGTGATTAAAACAAGTTTGCATGGTTTTTGATGAATGTAAAGAATACAGACTTATAAAAACAGTAGAGTTAACAATCTGTAATGAAAAAGTACTTTACAGTTTTTCTCAGCATTGAATACAAGTATTTTGTATGACTAAAAACTTATTGTTCATTGTACTAATTTTGATTTATTTCTTACTATTTCAGTGTTAGATGATGTGCTGTTCGATGAAGAAGAATTCCAGTAGCAATAGTCCCTTCCTCCAGCGCGAATAAGGTGCTTTCGTTGACCCATGACTGCTTGATTATGTAAATATTTTGTATTTGTAAAGAATGTTGTGAAAGAAGTACCGTAATACTTCATAATGTGTCAAACCCTATGAGATATTTATTGTAATCTTCCAGAATATTGTGATAATTGTAAGAAGAAAAGCTAACGCAGGCTTTCATCACAAACCTTGATGCCAAAAAGTTATTCATTTTAATTTAGTGTATATTTTAATCAAATGAAAATTTTATTTTTTTTAAATTATATATTTTCATGATTTTAATGTAAACAATATTCAGTGGAATTTAAGACTATCGATTAAGTAATGAAAAATTAAATGTTAAACACTTCAGTTGTATAATAAAAATTCCATTTTTATATGGTATTTTGTATTTTAATTTTTCCCAGCACCAATAACAGCTTTATCACACATTGTGATGGCATTTGAAATTCTTCTGGTATCAGACAGGAATGTATTGAATTATGTAATATAGGTAAGTTTAAAAAGGGGTCTACATTTCAAATACAAAGACAAAACATTTTGATTTTTTTGTTTAATGGTTAAGCGTTACTGTCACACTGCTGAAAGTGGCAGTACCTTAGGCAAGTCAACAGATGCCAGCAGGACTTTGTTTTGTTTTTATTTCAAACATTTCCTTGCATGAAATGTGCCAAATGTGCACATGTGTCAAATGTGATGTATTTATACCTTTCTTGTTATCTGTTTTAAAAAATATAATTGAAGTATTCCCTTCAAAACGTTATAATCTGTAATGTTACATACATTATATAATCTTCTCAAATTCGATTTTAATTTTGAGTCATCAAAATTTATTACTCATAATAAACAAAATTTGTAAAAGTTAATGAGTCACATAAGTATGACTTCTTTTGTAATATGTACAACTGTTTTTCACCAAATTTTGTATTTTTGAAAGCCATTAAAACACAATCCAGTAGTGTGGATCCATAATTTATTGTTCCCTGCTCAGAAATTTCTCCCTTTCTGTCTTCGACAAAAAGCAAGCAAGATTTTTTCAATTTTTGCTAGTACATGTACAATAATATTTTGTTATTTATGTGCAATTATGTTTAGGCAGTTGTGACCTACAAAGTTCAGTTCTAAAGAAGGTAGCATGATTTAATGTCCACGTGGATGAAGTGATGTCAGCTCACTGTGGACCTCTCCAGCCAAGACCATATCATGTGGTTGATGAGCCCCATCCTTCTAAAGGTGACCCTGTTGGCATGAACAGTATGGATTTAGATCAGGTCAATGAAGAACATGCCTGGTGGAGAGCAGCAACACCCACCAGTACCATGTTAGTATGTATAGATATTTATCCTGGACCAGATTATATTTTGGGCTACTGCAGTCAACAATCAGGTCTTGATTTACCCAGCTGTGATACTGCAGTGTGTATACGAGCAGCATTTTATACAATCAGTAGAGGCATAAGAGTTTCTGACAGGCCAACAGCTGCTGCACATACAGGTTGAGATAGATAGTTTACTGTGATTGAACGAGTGCACTCGTTAGCCACAGTAAACGGAACTGTATAGATGAACAAAGAAAAATCGGATTTGGGATTGGGTGAAGGACTGACAACTTATTCCTATAAAACAAAATGCTTATAGAATCTTCTAAAAGCCTTGGAAATCAGGACACTTTATGCCCATATAACACTAATTCAGACTGAAAATGTCTTAAACTATTAATGCTTTTAAATCTCACAAACTACACTAAAACCTCGTTTATCCGAATCGTATTTATCCGAAAATCCGGTTGATCCGAAACAATTTTTAGTAAATTTTAAAAATACACAAAAGCATTTTCCTGTCACTATTATCTATATTTAGTAGCGTAGACAAGTGATTCCACGTGATGTAAAGTAGAAAGTCAATAATCAGAACTAATTGGGATAAGGGGTACTCCGAATTATCGATTTGTTTGGATTTTCGAACATAAAGTATTGTTCATATGTTGTAAACGTTGAAACTTCTCCTGCAGAACTTCTAACAATGAAACGACTTCGAGATCGGGCAGCCAGTAAACGAGCTTCAAAGCTTAGGCAAAAAACTATTGATTCATTACTGTACGAACAAGCAACAGGACTAGTAGAAACTATAATTTACAGTGCGGTGCCGTTTTATAGTTTATTGTGCCATATTCACTGTAACTTTTTAAATCTATATATTAATACGTGAAGAGAAAACTTTGTACCCCTTTTTAAGCATATCACACGGAGGAGTGTGAGATTTGGCATAGTTAAAGTTTATATGGAGAAGGAGTGCAGAAAGCTATAAATTTATATATAATATGTGTTACAAATACATTAAATTAAATAAAATAAAACATTCATTTGCACTTGAAAATTCATTTAAACTTTTTCAAACAATGGTAATTGTTAAAAATAAAATAATTTTGTTGCCAGGCAATAAAATCAATAAAATTGACGTACATGGATGAATGGTTTTATTGGAAACCAGTTGACTGACCCGTTACATAAGAATTAAAACAAGGAATACACTGGCCTTATATTATTCAACCTTACCTTAGGATATGTCATTAGAAAAATGTTGATAAATCCAACAGTTGTATTAATAAATAAACTGATGCAAATACCTGATGACATCAGTATAATAGGAAGGTTGTGATGACAGTGAAGGAAATGTATCTTGAGCTAAATGACATAAGCTCAACTGCAGAAGGGATTAACTGATCCCTCCTTCTGTGCCTAGGAGAGTAGCTACCTTCATGGACAGGCCTCGAATCAGGCACAGTGCCACTGAGCAACATCACCACTCTGCCTTGGCAATTCTGCAACCTGCAGAGAGTGCTGACTGAGTGAGGAAACTTTAGAGCACATCCTTCACTAACTGTCCAGCCCCATGCACAGCTGGGGTGACCCTGATAGTAGGGTTTGGGGGAGGGAACGTTGCCTCAAATACTGAAATACAGAGGATTTTGGGCACTGGAAGCAGGGGCATACAGTAGACATTGGGGTCACCTAGCCCTGGACACATAGAAGAAGTAAGTAAAAGCTAGAAGACAGATATAAACAGATGAGAAAATGCATTGGGAAACCACTAGATAAAACATCATGTTAAACATAAATCAGCTAAATGTAATTTATAAAATGATTTGAGACATATAATTTGCACATAACCAGAAAAGAACATGGATGGACAGGGGAGTCGTTTATGACAAATTTGTGCCATAAGCATAATTTTTTTTAAGGAAATGAACTGCCTTGTAAGAGTGTTTTGATGTGGATAATGTGTCCATATATAATGAACAGACAAAGAAGTACCACAATCTGTTACTTTTTTCCTCTAAACATGAATTTAATTTAAGAAGTGGATAAGAGATTTTGTGGATCTCAAAGGATATCAACATATCCTGCCTCGATTTCTCGTTTAAAAAATTAGAGTCTTGCAAAAGGCTGACACTACAAAGTCATGGAATACAGTTTTATGTAATGCTCACTGTGAATATGAAAAAGTGCCATAACTTAATAGGCAGCTTTAAGCTGTGAAAATTACTATAACAGATTTAAATAAAACCATCTGTTGTGGAAACGGTACATGAAAAATGGACGAAAGCAAGAAAAAGAAATGCTCCTTATTAGTGGAAGGGAATGGGAAACTTTGACAGAGGGTGTATTATTTTATATGCAGAACAGCAAGAGAAAGCCCACAAGCATCATTCTGTTTAAACACTGACACAACATTGCAGCCAAAAAATGATTTCAACTCCAAAAAGAAAACTGTAGCATTCCTTCCAAATTAAAGAAATCTGTTATTAAAGATTTTAAAGAAATCTTTTTCTTAAGAATTATGTACGATTAAAGATAACTATGTTTGCACTTACTAAGGTTAATTCTGTCAACCGATTTTTGTTATTTAATTTCCTAATTGTGATCTACTTAAAATTCCATTCACTCCGAGTTTTCAGTAAATCAAGCTGTTTATGTTTCTACCCAACTGTAGATTTTGAGACTTCCTGTACTATGGTGTTACTCACATGCACTTCAGCCTAATAATTCTTAATGCATATTTATTGGTTCACTGTACTAAGTTGTATTTTTTGGTAAAACAAAATCTAATTTACAAGATCAAATCTGGATCAGACCATTCCAATAATGCAGATATTAATGGTCTTAACCTATTTTGAAACTGCCTCATGCTTCACAAAGAATGTTTAGCAGTTTTAAGGGATTTGTGATGCAATGAGAATCTTCTGATCATGCAACTCATACAAATTAACAGATTGCGTTGGGCTGGACATGTGCAGAGAATGGTGGAGGATAGAATCCCCCCAAAAAATTGTGAATTATTTGCCGATGGGAAGGAGAAGGAAAGGAAGACTGTGTACAAGATGGCTGGTAAGGAGGCAGTGAGGCTGGGTGCAGCAAACTGGTGGACATTGGCTGGGAGTAGAGACCAGTGGGGACTGGGGACGATTTCTTTTGGAGGTCGGGGCCCGGACTGAGCTGTAGCGCCGAGGATGTATGTATGTATGATGCAATGAGAGTTGACATCATTTTTCACATATTAAGTACTATGACTAGATAAAAAACAGAACTTTCCTTGTTGTCTTGTGAAGGATGAATTTCTCTTAAAAGATAAAATTAAATCAGACAAACCTCCTTATTGGGAAGCCTCTACAGCAATGAAGTAGCAAGTGGTGGTGGTGTCAGAAGAGGTGGGTGCAAGTTTTCATGAAAGTAGGATAACTGTGAATTTTTATATTCCTCGATATGTTAACATAATCATGAGCATAAAACTCAGATATCAGTTAAGACAAAATATTTTTAGTGTACACAATTTTCATAAAAATATCAAAATTTATCAGTTAAATAAATTTAAAATTTGTTAAATGCTAAATGTTGTTGGCATACCTAAATTTTTTATATCTAGTTTTTCTTGTAGAGACCGTAAGCTAAACAGCTTTTCCAACAAGCTATCTAACGAATAGTGATAATAAGTAACAAATTATCACTTATAATAAAATGCAATACTTAAAAATCATGTTAACCCTAAATATTAACAGAATTTACACTCTTAAAAAGAACTCAGAAGGCTCCACCCATTCATAAATACTAACTGCAGGTGGTCATAAACAAACACAGATGACGAGAATTCAAACATGCTGCATTCGTCACTGGTGAACGATCACATACAGCGCACCTACCGGAATGTTGCAGAACTACTGCAAAATGAGCATGTTTGTCCTACTCCATGACAGCTGAAAGCACACAATGGTCTGTCAATGTTACACCCTAGAAGTGATGTCACGAGTGCTGGTTTGCCTGGATCATGCAAACCTCGTCAGCAGAGAGTAGCTTACAGTGAACAACTGGGTTGATTACAGTTTACTGCAAAAAAATGTTTTACAAAACCTGTAGGCCTATAATTTTTTATTATAGTAGTTTAAAACACAGTAGGCCTCAAATACAGTAATTTGAAAAGTTTTAAACATTATGTATATGATAAATAATACATATTACTAAAAAGCCACTTTTTCTTGGGATTGTGCAAACCTTGGAACCCTGTCACCAGCTGCCACTGCAGCAATGTAGGATTTCTTTTTTCAATGTGTTTCTTAATTCTAGTATTAGGTAATGAAGATTCATAACACAAAAAGTCTGAACTGTGTAACCGAAGCTGCTCACTGTGAGTAAGAAATGTGTTGCTGATTTGATCATGGAAACCAAAAATTAGTATTAAATTACTTGCAGACTGTATTGGTAATTGGTTGCAGATAAAATTAGTCAAAAGAAGAAACGTAGTACACACTAAATGCCACTGTAGTTATTTTATTGTTTTAGTTTATTTATGGACTTTCACAGCATGAAAACAATCATGTACAAGACCATGGTCAACCCAAGAGAGGCATTAGTTTTTAAAATCTAACAGTTTATGCTTTTGAAATAATCAGGTGACTATCTTTATACAAACAGTAGAAAAATTGGGATACTTAGTTTTATGAACACATTATTGCCATAAAATTTCACAATTCAAATCACTTTGATAATTAACAATGTGAAACAATATATTCTTTAACTTCAGAAATGATCAAATGACTTCAATAAGTCTAACATTCAATTTAACTAATTATTTTATATTATTTAATAAGAGGGTCAGCAGTTTAGAAACTTTGAATTTTTTATCATATTTAAAAAGATTATCTGATATACTGGTTAACAAATAAGTTACATGTAACTAATTAAATATAAATTCCTGTAGTATAATACACAGTAGTCAACACTATAAATATTATTTTGCTAAACATTATGCCACTGATTTGTTATAATATTATTATATACATCCACTAATGTATATAGAAAGGAAACAAATAATAATACAACAATACACAAAGATTCATCACATCCTTGGATACACAAGATAAATACATATAATAATATGATTAATAGAGCATACAAGTGCATAAATAACGAAGAGAAATTATATCAGGACTGAACATCATAAAAGAAATAGCAATAAAAAATGGATATGACAGTAAATTTATAAACAAATTAAATAAAAAGTACAAAGAAAAAAACAATATAAACAACAGAACAACATTAAGCAGTATAAATACAGGCAGAAAAGTAGAAAATATAACATACCTAACTTACAAATACACATATAGAGATCTCCAATACATTATAAAGAATACAAAATTGGATAAACATAAATATAAATATGCATACAAACCAAATAAAAGTATATACAACATAATAATAAATAGAAAAGACTATGATTTATACAAATTAAGTGGAATATACAAAATAAAGTGTAATGATTGTGACTACATATACATCGGTAGAACATATAGAAATTTCAAACAGAGATTTATGGAACATATCAGAGCCTTAATAATAAAAAAAATGGGAATCTCCAATATGAGGGGGTACCCAAAATTAACCGGAATAGTGCTGCGATTGGCGGAGCTTACGTAGTACGCATTTCTCCCGCTAGGCGAGCGTAGCGCAACTCGTTACGAGTTCAGTGCCGTCATTGTTGTCGCCTGGGAAGGTTGTGTCCGGTCACAGTAATTCGTTTTGTAAAAGCAGTTTCGCTTGGTCCTCGTTTTTTTGTCATGGCAGATTTAAGTGAACAGCGCGCTGCTGTGAAAGTTTGCTTCCTGCTTGGGAAAAATGCCGCAGAAACTGTTGTGATGTTGAAAACAGCTTACAAGGATAGTGCTATGGGAAAAACTCAAGTGTACCAATGGTTTTCTCGTTTCAAAGAAGGTGAAATGTCAATTGATGACAAACCTCGTTCTGGACGTCCGTCAACTTCCAGAATTGACAAAAATGTTGAAAAAGTTCATGCAATCATGCTTGAAGACTGACGACAGACCATTGAAGAGATTAGTAAGTTATCTGGAATAACTTGGAGTTCAGTTCAGCGAATTTTGTCAGAAGATTTGGGGATGAGAAGGGTCACTGCAAAATTTGTGCCTCAGGTCCATTTCAGTGCGCCAGTTTTTAGCAAAAAACAACATGACTCCCTTGCCCCATGCCCCTTACTCACCTGACCTCGCTCCTTGCGATTTCTTCTTGTTTCCGCGAATGAAGAGGGACATGAAAGGACAACGTTTTGACGACGTGGAAGCGGTAAAGAAAAAAACGAGGCAGGAGCTGTCGGCCATCACAACAGACGAGTTTGAAAAATGTTTCCAGGAATGAGATCGCAGATTGGACAAATGTATTAAGTGTAATGGAGAGTACTTTGAAGGTGATAAGGTTGTTTTGTAAAAAAAATTACATACATAGCTTTAAAAAAAATTCCTGTTATTTTTGGGTACCCCCTCGTATAGCAGATCACCTTATTGATATGAATCATAGTATATCAGATATAACCAACAATATGGAAATAGTAGAAGTAAATAATAATAAAAATGACATTATACAGTTAGAAAAATTATATATATACCTGCATAAAAAATATAACAAATTAATGAATCAGCAGACAATATTCGAAAATGATTAACTATTTCAATATATGACTTGTTTGGTTACACCAAATAATGATGGCAGTGGAAGATTCAATATGAAGTGCAGTGAGATATAATGGACACAAATAACAACATTCTTTAGTGTGAACTGATGATGAAATTATAATAATTTCGAAAAGGCCTTATTCAAAATTTAAAAAATTGAAACTTTACTGATTTTGGTGGATGTATATAATAACACTATAAATGTTTCTTTTAAAATGTGATTAAAGAAATATTCTTTTGAAAACTGTATATACAAGACAAAAATTCATCAGACATAATGAATAACATAGTATAGTATATAATTTGTGCTTAGCTAATTTCTATTAATTACCTGAAAACTTATCTAATTTCTTCAATAAATCTAGCAAGTAGTATTTGTGAAAAGTTCGTGGTAACTGATGTTAATTTAAATAGATAATTATGAGGTACCTGAAAATATCATATATGGAATTCTTAAAAATTTACTTTGCACAAGAAAAGAATACAGCATTTTGTACAGTTGATAGCATACATTTTGTATGATGAGGAAGTGATTTTGATTAAACATTGGCCATTTACATTCCTGTATAGTTTTCCTGATCCCACATGTTTGTGAACATATTTAGATAATTATAGCAAAAGAGAATTCACAAGCAGTAAGTACTCTCAAAAAACAAAATCACAAACCATAAATTAAAAAATGTTTGCACAAATCATACATACATCACTATGTAATAAAAGATAGTTAGTTGTGCTTTTATAGATAACATACTTGATTTCCAACATACATAAATAATTAACATCTACACAAGTAATTAATTCATGTGCTGACCACTTTACAATATCTAGCTAGTGATTCAAGCTAAACAAAGATTTTAAAATACATGAAGAAATAAACATAATGGCAGTACAAGAACTTACAGTACACTAACTACTATTGATATAGATGAAGAATGTCAACATCCACGTCAGATGAACTCTGCAGATCTTCCGACGTCAGTGGATATGCTACTTCATCCTTCTTGAGGTTCTCCAATAAGAGGCTGCTCATTGTACTGTGATTGTTCATATTCTCCCACCATTGCGTCGTCTGAAATATAGTGACAATGTGATTTACATATTTTTTAAAAATTAATTAGATTTAAAATAGAAATTAATTTTCTATCACAAATTGGAATTTTGTTATTCGAATTTTTTCATGTGTTATTGTTCTACCACTGTAATTTCTGAAGTTTTCAAATGTTTTCTATTACAAAAAACATCTCATATAAAGAAATCTGCATTGTGTATTCCAGTGAGTCTTACTAATTGTGAATGTTATGAATAAAAATAATTTACTTATTAAATATTCTGTATGCAGTCGAACAAAAAACTAATAGTAGTATGTTGCAATCCTAAACAGCTGAATGCTAATGTTTCAAATGATTTTAAACTTTTTTATAATTATGAATTTGTGGAATGTAATTCTTAATAGGAATGGTGTTAATGAGATGTTCTTATCTAGAGAACCTAAGATTTACAATGAAATTAATTTACTCTTTGCAATATTACCAATTCAAATGTACAATCTTGGATGAAGCAGAGGTATAATCATACCTCATGAATTAATATCTTACTAAAAAACAATAACTGTATTTGAAGTACTGAAAACGTACACAAGTAGTAGGCTTACTGATACAAAGAGTTACACATAATGTAATGAACACTGTTTGTTGAAATCACAACAAACAAAAAATAGTAACAAAGACTAATAACAGCAACCATGGAAACACAAAATACTAAATAGTAATATAAGCAGTATGCAGCTAATACATTTTATTAACTGAGAAAATGATTAAACTGACTGACAAAATGTTTGTAACATGAAATCAAGGTAATATTTAAATTCAAATGAACATATACATTAAGGTTTTGAATAAGCTTACAGTTGTGTGTCGAAGTTTTTATTAAAAAAAAAATCTTAGCTATTCTGACAAATATTCTGATTCTATTTTAGGCTTTAAGTCCCAAAGTGGACTTGGCCATCTCGCCCATAATTCACTGTGTTCTGCAGATTACCATTCAGTTTCTCTACCATTAAAATGTTAACTCTGATTCTACAAATACTGTTACTGTCACAATACAGATGCTAATCAGTATCTTCAATACAGGGAACAAATCACACTGTGCCTAAAAATATGCCTGCACATTTCTTTTTTGCATTAGTTTATTACACTGTTATTGAATGTCTCATTAAAGACAATTTTATGAATGGACAGGAGAGACATTCTGCAGATGCACTCATCATTATCTGAGGTGAACAAATACACAAATAAGCTTGTATTTCCTCAAATCAATGCACATTAAATTTTACAGAAAACCAGTCAGTTTATATTATTCATTGGCAATTTTATATTTAGTTTCTTATCTTTGTTCATTTTTTTGTATGTCCATTGTAAATTTAATGTTAAATTGGAAATTAAAAGAAAGGAAACATTCCCATATGCTAATTGTTTGCCCTTTACATTTTTTACATGACTATTAGTCAAAACAATTCACAGAGAGCCAAAGACAATTGTTCCTTTCATGTATAGGTAAAATAAAACTGCTTGCAATACCTAAGACCACCTACATTGTATTTACCTTTTCTGTTAAAAATATAATAAGATTAGTTGGATTATATAATTATCCAATATATTAGTTATTAGTTACTTGAATCAGTATAGTTTAATTTATTTTCAGTATACAGTTATCTCATGATTACACCAATTCTGAATAATGCAGACCTATGTAGAAATTAATTTCAACTAAACGATTACAAACACTATTTTTAGCATTCAGCAAATTCATACAGATATATCCCACATGAATTCTCCACATCCACACAGACCACGAATTATGCAGATTAACTTCCAAAAAATAAATGAAATAACATGTCTGCCATAACTGGTAGATTTTTATAGAAGAGTATTAATATTGCTTACAGTATTGTATTATACAGAGTGTGTGTGTGTGTGTGTGTGTGTGTGTGTGTGTGTGTGCGTGCGTGTGCGTGCGCGTGCGTGTGCGAGCAGTAGAGCATCAATGTCCAAACAGCAAATGATCAATTAAATTTTATATTAGTTAATGTACTGTCACTTCATATTACTAAACAGAGTAATTAAATGATTTTTTTAATGATTACTCTTGAACATCAATAATTCTTGAATATACACACAGAAAATTAATAAACAATCATTTGAACTAGCAACAGTAAGATAAAACGTACTGACAGTACTGAAGGCTATAATCAATCATCACTGTAACACAAGGTGCACTTGTAAAATAAGATCCTTCTTCTTCTATGGCATAAGAGTTCGGAGTCGAACCTTAGCCTCCATAATCATCCGCCTCCATTTTTCTCTATTCTTGACAATCGATGTCTATGTTTTTATTTTCAGCAAAATGTCAGCATCCCTCGCCACTGTGTCAATCCAGCGATGCTTGGGTCTTCCAACAGGCCTTCTACCCTCGATTTGACTAAACAGTACCTTCCTAGGTATTTGGTTACCTTCCACCCTAATGATGTGTCCTGCCCATTGCAATCTATGCAGTCGGATGGTGGTGTCCAGATCATTGTCTTTATATAGCTTATATAGTTCCTCATATCCCATTCTCCATATCCCAATGACTTGGATTGGTCCATATATTCTCCTCAAAATTGTCCTTTCAAAGGTATTGACTATGTTAGCGACTTGTTTCTTCAGAGTTCAAGTCTCGCTGCCATATGTTATCACTGGTCTAATCATAACTTTATATAATGTGAACTTGGACTGTTGGTGGATATTTCTTGTCTTGAACATAGTTGTAAACAAAGCATATGCCCTATTTGTAGCCTGTATCCTTTTCCTTATTTCATTTATTTCTTCATTATCTTCTGTAATACAACATCCCAAATATTTAAACTGATTAAGTATTTCCAGGTTTAGAGCTATTTCCAGTTTTTCTGCAAAATAAGATCCTATCAGCAAATAAATAAAAACAAAAGAAAGGAAAAGATTATGGCTAACTATACCTTCACACACATATTTTTTTTTATACAATCATCGTTGACTTCCATGCATTTAGTATACCACTGCATTAGCTTTTATAAACCTGCATCAAAACAAATCTGCCACCAGTTACTTGAACTAATTTGTCACTCCCAACATCAGTTTGTCATAATTTTCAAAACACTGAGATTGCAGCCACTGCTTTAAGTGAATGAACAGGTATTTATCACTTGGTGTGAAGTCTACCTGTGGGGTGTGTCCAAAAACATTCCATCCATATTTCTAAGTAAGGTGATTAGTTGAGCAGTTGCAGCATGCTGTAATGTTATGGCAGTCACAGATGACACCAGTTCTATGGCTTTTGTTCTGAGTGGATGTCTAAGTTTCTCTGATGTTTAGATATTTATCAGCAATAACTGTGTTCAGTTTCTGAGAAACTATAAGCAACTGTTCAGAAATTGCATCACTAGACTTAACTAGTCCCTGTGCGTGCACAATGGTTCTCTTTTTTTTTTAACAAATGACACCACTGTCCAACTTTACTGCCACCACTCACAAGATTGGGAGCATAAACTCACTGTCTGTGAATTTTCATAGTAGTATCAGTTTTTCAAGCAAAAACCATATTACAGCATGAACTTCACAACTGATGGGAATATTTATGAAATTTGTGCATTCATTATACATCAACTATATTTAGTTTAAGACAACAGCATGATCAATACACAACAATGCACAATAAACAAGTGAATCACATTACGCTGTGTCTCAATGCAAGTCCCAACTCTTCTACATACTGTTTCCTTTTTTATACACACTGTGTGTGTGTGTGTGTGTGTGTGTGTGCGTGCGTGCAGAATACAAAAGTAATGTACAACTGAGTCAATATAATCTCACAAACAAGTTGTAGTGGAGAGTGTACACGGATCATCAGATCGTAAGAGGGAATGAAATGCACAAACATGTACACCTACATCAAAACAAGTTAGAGCAGAAGGCAGTTCAACAGTGATTACTAAGAAAATAACTGATCTAAGTCATACCCAAGTGACAAAAGGGCTTTATTACTTACTTTGAAAACCTGGAAACTATACAAATGATGATTTTGAAATCTGTGAGATAGCAGACCACAAAATGTATATCTTCACTGAAGCAAAACCACAACAAGGACTAATTAAGTGATTTCAGCCTGAGCAAATTATTATTTTTCTGTACTTTGTTCTTTTATTGTTTAAATTTTCTTATACAAATTCTACAGTGTGAATATTTTGTACCAAATAATTACAGTACATGTACTTTATTTCATTTTTGTTTTACTTTTTGTCATTCAACCTTTGGTCTTCAAACTGTAAATTAGCATTAACAAATTGTAAGTTATAGTTATGTTTTGTTTTTCTACTATTTTAACTTCTGTTGTCTTAATAATAGTTGTAGGCAGATTCTTCTATTTCCAGTTAATCTGGGTTTTTGACAATATCAGATTAGTTCAATCCTGTCAAGTCCAGATAAACAGTGCTCTACTGAATTTGGTTGCAGATTATATAATATAGTAATGAAAACATTAAATTATTAATAAGACCATTCATGTCAATAACATATGGTTACCAATTATAACAATAAAATCGTGGTGAAAATATTTTTTTAATCATGCTATAATAAGTCAACAGCATACATTCTTAAGTTTAGCAGAATACATAAATTAGTATTTAATTTTCTCTGTACTTCAAGAGTAAATTAAGTGGTGTGTCCTAGTACATGGAGTTTACACCACTGTTACAAGTGAAATATGGCAATGTGTAATACAAATCTGGATTTCTATTCAAAATTAAGCAAAATTATATAAAATTGTAAATTATAAAATCTTTTATATAAGTATCAAATAAATATAGCAAAAGAATAGAAATGTGATGGTTCTCCTATATTAGATCTCTAAAGGTTTGAGATTTCTAATGCAGTGTCATTTTTACATAACTTGATATTCATGTTTGGTGCCTTAAATACAAGTTTATTGTAGTTACAACCTGCATAACAAAACAAATCTGATTGTAGCTTTAAATGTTAATTCTGTTAGAAAATCTGGTTAAGTTTATTTGCTGAGTAAATAAATAATAACTTGCTTCTGTCTGCTGGATTAAATAGAAGCAAACTAGTAACAAACTAGGAGTGTCTAGTTTGGGAAGAATTAAAGATGTGAATAACTAAAGAGTCAATGTTATCTTAAATTAATTCTCTCTGTAATCCATAAATGATATTTTGTCTTCATAAATTAAAAAATAAAACTTTCAGGTGTATACACTTTATACTAATAATTATAGATTATTTTTTGTCAGATTACGATCATTTGCTAACCATTATTTGTTATGATAACGTAGTGTTTAGTTAGGTAGGAAGACAGAGCAACCACTAGAAGATGAAAGTTCTAATTTTTCTAGAATATTCAGTGAAGACTTTCTAGTTTTCTCATTCTATTCATTTTTGCCTATGCAAGATATTTCCTGTCACTCACATGAAGATTGTAGTAACCAAACCTTTTCAGTAGAATGGGTCAGTCAGCAAACAGACAAGAGAAGGGGATCCTGTCAGAACAATCTGGAGGTAACTTGGGTGTCAGAGGATAGTGTAGACTGGCACCCAAGGTATGAAGGTAAAGGACGTAGGACCCGAAACAGGTTAACTGCTACACAAACTGGCTACATAAGAAGGCCAGACTATTGTGACTTTCTTACATTGAGGCGAATGCATTTTCTCTAAGTGAAGAACAGACCACATTCAAAGTTCATGGTCCTCCACATTGGTAGTTTTGCATATGTTAAAATGTTAACTATGAGATTACATGAAAAAGTATAGTTATGAGACTTAAAAGATAACGAACTTGATGAATCCTTGGAAAATGACCTAGTAAGAAAATGATAATGATTTCGATTGTATTTGTGGAGTGTAAGCTGCTTTATGGACCCGGTACATTAAAACTGTTGATGGACATTGTAGACAAGTATAGGGGTGATTTAAACAGAACTACAGGAAATTAGATGAAAGTGCAAAAAAATATGGAAGAGACAAATATAGTATGTCACACTGTCCAAGGTGAATATAAATTGAGGACTGGATTCATAATTAGTAATAGAATTAAATGAGTCATAATTGACTTCCATCCTATTAATGAAAGATAAAGATGTAAACTGAGTGTGAAGGGGATATTCTGTAACTACTCAATAGTTAACGCATATGTCCCAACAGAGGAAAATATGATCTGAAAAAAAAGACATTATATGAGAAACTTGAACAAATTATACCAGGATGTCTCAAAAATGGCATTATAATTTTGTTGGATGACTTTAATATTAAAACTGGGCAGGAAAAGGACTACCAACTATACAAAACATGACTTTTATGAAGTCTAATGACAATGGATCACAAAATTAATTCATTTTGTTTCATTGCAAAATATGGTGATAGCCAGTATTTTTTTAAGCATTTATAAATGAATCTGATTTCCTCTGACAGAAATAAAGTCAATCAAACAAAGCATGTTTTGACTGACTCATGCCATCTTGGTGACATTTTAGATATCTGAATCAGGCAAAGATGAACATCAAGACCAATCATTACTTGATTCAGGTATAGGTGAAGGTAAGAATCTCTAATGTGAAGAAGCAGGCAACAGAAAAAGAGAAAAGGCTGAATGTGAAGTGAATGAAACACACAAAATCCTCGTGTACATATGATGGTCTACTGAGGACAAGATTGGAAATTCAGCAAGAACCAACACATGGAAACATAAATGAATAGTGAAAAATGTCATAGAGGAACAGCCCAGGGAATGGTTGGAGAAAGACAGCATCAACAAAAAAAACCAGAGTAGCTGATTATCCAAATGCTACAATAAAGAAAAACAAAGCCTACATGCTGTTACAAGACAGATAAACCACAAACAGAAGAATAATATAAACAAATGAGAAGAGATGGAGAAATACTTCATAAGAAGAAAGAAATCCATTTATAAAACTGCTTCAAAAAAAAAAAAAAAAAACAGGACACTCGATAACTACATAAGAGATTTCAACTAAGACTTGACACTTATTTGTGGGAACAAAAATAACAATATACTTCACGAAGAGGAAGGGATCCCTGGAAATATGAGAAGGAAACTTTGAAGAACAACTTAAAAACAAGATAAATTTCAGATAAAAATGTAACAGAAATAGATGTGAAGGGGAAAAGAGAAAAGTTTACCAACAACTGAGAAAATATGAGAAGAAGTCAAGATACAAAAACTTTAAGTAAGGTCCCTGGCACAGATGAAATATTAGCTGAACTGATTAAAGGGGGAGGTGGTCAAGAGAATTAGAAAACCATATTTCCCCACTAGTAAGTTTGATTTGGAAACAAGTAAACCTTTCTGAGTAATGGCATATAGGTTGAATTGTACCTACTTCTAATGAAAGGAGAGTAACCACATTGTGGTAATATTAGAGTGATATTCAGGTGTCTGGACCATGAAGGTTTGTGGAGTCACAGCTTGGTTGTGATTATGAACCTTGGTAACTCTATAGTAGTGGTAAGGGATATAGTAGGACTTCACTCAATGACATTTGATAATAATGGTTATGTGATAGCGTCAAACTGCTATATACCGTTGCTGATAAATTACACAGACCTGCGATGAAAAAACTTTTTTCATAATTTTATCTTCCCTTAATATATTTTTTGGTGCAGAATTAAAAAATCACATCAGAATTTCCCCATCACATAGGGTTTTCTCAAAAAATGCATATTTTCCATTATCATAACAAGAGGTTACTAAGGGTTTGCATTCATCATTTGTTAAATTTTGGTTAACTTATTAAACATGTGGCTAATAATAATTAATAAATAAGTCAAGTAAGCTGTCTGTTAACAATTAGTTACATTAATTCTCCTTAGGATGGGTTTTATTTTAATATTATTCCAAAAATCTTTAAATTTTTATCATTTAACCCGAAATATTTACTAGCATTAGTGAATGATGCTTCATTGCCAGTATGCTTCAATACCACTTGGCCACTCAGTTCACTTGAGAGAAAGCTATGAGAATTTTGAACTGGTTCTAGAAAAGATTAAATACAATTCTAGAAAAGATTAAATACAAGGATCACAGCTGGATAGTGTGTAGAGATTTAAAAGTACTAACCATGCTTCTAGGTCAGCAGGGTGGTTATATTAAGGTATCAATGTTTCCTATGTGAGTGAGACAGCCGAGCAAAAAATCAGCACTGGGAGAAGAAAATCTGGCCTGCAAGGAAATCTCTTGAATCTGGAAGCAAGAATATATGTAAAAGTCTTGCCGACGCGAAGAAAATACTTTTACCTTCACTCCATGGGAAACTGGGGCTTATGAAACTGTTTGTAAAAGCTTTACCTAAATAAGGAAACTGTTTTAAGTACCTGTTGACCAAGTTCCCTCACTTGTCAGAAGCAAAATTAAAAAAAAGAATCTTTGTTGGCCTGATATATGAAGACTAATGAAAGATGAAAACCTCATGCTTGCAATGACAGAGGTTGAAAAAGATGCTTGGATTAGTTTAAAAAATGCCATTAAAAACTTCCTAGGAAACAATAAGGACCCTGACTACATTAATATAGTTGAAAGCATGTTACAAAAATGCAAAGCTTTGGGATGCTCAATGAGCATCAAAATTCACTTTTTACATGTTCACTTAGACTTCCCCCCCCCCAAATCTTTGTGCAGTTAGCGAGGAACAGGGTGAACGCTTCAATCAGGATGTTAAGGAAATGGAGAGGCGATATCAGGGTCAGTGGAATATTAATATGATGGAAGACTACTGCTGGATGTTACACCATTAAAATCTAGATTTTTCCTACAAGAGGAAAAACAACAGATGCAGCTTCAAGAGCAAAAGAAAACGGCGACTTCCAACTAAGGTAAAGATGTAATAAGTTTTAAAATATATTACTGTGAAAAAACAGATCTAATTAAAAACATAGTTTGCAAAAATGCCTATTATATTTAATGTACTTTCACTAATATATCTTTACTAGGGAAATGCATTCCACTAAAAATGACAATGCCAATTGCAAAAAAAAAGTACGTGATAGAGAAAAACTGAAGTCATATTTGAATTCAGCAAGACAATTTTGAAAAAAAGTTTTTATGGACCTAAATTTTGCAGGTCTGTGTTATATATAAGTGGAGTAAAGTTGATTATTGCATAAAGAACAAATATATTTTTATCTGCACAAATGGGAATGAAATTTCTAATTTTCCTGAATTGTTAGTCTCAATTATCATATACGGTAATTTTATATTACCAATAGAAAATATTAATTTTAATTTATTATGTTAATCTTAATTCACTTTAACAATGACATATCCAAAAGACACCAAACATAAAATCAGCCAAAAAAAAGAAGAAAATTGTCAAAATAACTTTTTCATCTAAAGAGGTGATCATAAAGCTTTAAAGTGGGCCAACAACAGAGAGCAGACGAAATACCTCTCCACTCTTGGTTGTCATAGCCAGAGGCTTGTTGTAGCTTACTATTTATGTAATCTATATTACTTTGTAGCCCCGCCATTTCTTCCCTGAAATAGATAAAATACTTTATCAAAAGAGGACACCTAAAATAGCTGCTCAATTGTCACTGCCTAACTGACATCTCTTTATAAATAAAGATAGAGAGACTGTCAGCATGAGGCAGTTCAACAGAGCAGAGTGCAATACCTGATTATCAGTGTATGGAAACATCAATCCTTTGTCATTGCAGACGGACCGCAATTCCTTACAGTTTTCCCAAAGCCGACTCAGTCTTTCTAGTAATTTCTCATTCTGTTCTTTCAGACTCGCTTTGTCTTCTCTGCCAAATAACAAAACATTTTTTAATTTAAAAGATAAAAATCAAAAACATTTAACATTTAAATGTAACATGCCAACTACATTTACATCATATTATATTTAAGAAAAAAACTACAAAAGTAGAGCAAAAACACAAAGTAAGTAAATTTATTAACTATGCACTATAATCTCTAAAATGTTTATAATTTTTCAGTGTGTTCTTGAAGTTGTTAACTATCAGTGTATCAAGAAATATTAATTGCTTATAATAAAAATTTATGTATTTTGTAAGGTTTCCTGTCCTCATTCACTGTCTGTTTTAAATAGATATATTTTTAAAGTTTATCAGCTTGTTTCCATATGACCTGTTGTATGCCCAGCCTTGAACCTACACCCCTCCTTACAAACCTGTTTCCACCACTGAGAAATTTAAATTTATGGGCTACCATTTTTGACTGATGAAAATTACAACACAAGTTTTTGGAACATACGACGTCTGTACAAAAAGTATCCAATCTTGGCCTGGGAAAAAGGTATTCTATGGTATTCTATTTCTGATTGTTTACAATACCTAATCCCCTTCAAAGTAAGCACCTTGTGATACCACACACTTAGTCCAGAAGTCCTTCCATCGCTGCAAGGAAGCTGAAAGGCTTTTTTGCGATAGCATGCAGCTTTGCCGTCACATTTTGCATTACTTCCTCATGACTCTCATAACAGGATCCTTTTAGGATGTAATACACTTTACGGACAGTAGGAAGTATGGCAAACCTGCAGAATGCCATGCTTAGTCAGGAAAGTCTGGATCAGGTGGAGTCTGCTGAATGGGCGGGAGTATTGTCATGATGTAGCTGCCAGTTCCCTGCACACCTCTGGTCTCTTGCATCAAACTGCATCATAAACATGATGAAGGACTTCTCGGTAGTACTCCTTATTAATGGTCTGGCCTTCTGGTGCATACTCATGATACACTATGCCATGGTAGTTGAAAAAAGCAAACAGCATCACCTTCACCTTGCTATGGCCTGTTATGCTTTTTTGACCCTCTGGGAACTTGGGTGCTTCCACTGTGATTACTGGACCTTAGTTTCTGGGTCATACCCACAAACCCATGTCTTGTCACCAGTGACCAGTCTTCAGGAATTCAGGAGTCATGTTGGCGCACTGCAGTGTGTCCTCTGAGACCTCAACATGGATTTGTCTCTGTTCCAGTGAAAGCAGCTTTGGCACAAATTTTGCAGCCAGTCTATGGATGTGCAAATCCTCTAAGGATGCTGTCGGCAGAACCAATGCTGATCCCAACCTCATCAGCAATTTCCCAGAGTGTCAAATGATCAATGTCTGAACTTTCTCTATAGCGGCAGTATTTCAGCTTGCTGATGGTCTCCGAAATGCTGGTCACTCTCCATGAACAAGCGGTCATTTTTCAAATGACTGTACCATTGTTTAATTTGCGTAACCCCCATTGCACATTGCCGAAAGCCTGCTGAATCTTTCAATGGTTTCTGCTTGGGTATCCTCTAGTTTCTGACAGAAATTGATGCAGTACCAGTGCTCCAAGCAGTCAGCCATTTTAAAGAAAATGAGAATGTGATGAACACGCATTGCACCACTTGACTTTCTGGCAGTTACTGATGCAACTGGTGGCACTACGAGGAAACAACACATGCATGCAGATGACAGTCCTTTCTACACGTATCCACTGGCAAGTCTAGATCACTAGTTTGGGTGAAAACAAAAGTCCTGATACTTTTTGTACAGATCTCGTATCAATGAAACTTCTTACTTATAAATAATAATAATTATTATTATACATAATATTTACAATGTACTGAAGGCTTGTTACCTGTTTATTACTAATACCTCACATGGAATACCATGTACGAAATATGTAACATCACAAAAAAACATAATATAATGTACAAAACCATCTTTACCATTCATATACACATACACGGTACCTAATACCATAATTAATAAACCACTTTGTATATTAATTTTTTACTGAGTGCACAATTCTTCTTCAATTTAACTTACATTAACTGCTGGATGTTTGTGTAAATTATTATGAATGGGGATGTTTTACAATTAGCCATTTTGTGTGTGTGTGTGTGTGTGTGTGTGTGTGTGTGTGTGTGTGTGTGTGTGTGTGTGTGTTTCTATATTACCTAATACTATAATTAATAAACCACTTTGTTTATTATATATCAATTTTTTACTGAGTGCACAATTCTTCTTCAATTTAACTTACATTAACTGCTGGATGTTTGTGTAAATTATTATGAATGGGCATGTTTTACAATTAGTCATTTTGTGTGTGTGTGTGTGTGTGTGTGTGTGTGTGTGTGTGTGTGTGTGTGTGTGTGTGTGTGTGTGTGTGTGTGTGTGTGTGTGTGTGTGTGTGTGTGTGTGTGTGTGTGTGTGTGTGTGTGTGTGTGTGTGTGTGTGTGTGTGTGTGTGTGTGTGTGTGTGTGTGTGTGTGTGTGTGTGTGTGTGTGTGTGTGTGTGTGTGTGTGTGTGTGTGTGTTTCTATATTATGATTTTGTAAAAGGGCAATAAAAATAAAAATGATTTCCATTTTATTCCTAAGTGAAATTAATTTAAGAATTTGTAAATTCAAATTAAGAAAAATTTGTTTTTGCTTTTATTAAATTCAGAGTAGAAATTAATTCACACAGCTTAACAATAACTTGGGTCTGTTTCTATGGAAATTGACACAGGAATCTGCAACATGAAATTTTACCTTTATTTTAATTTTTGTTTATTACTTCACTTTTTTAATGAGAAAAATTTTGGAAACCAACATTAAACTATAACATAATCATTAAAATGTTACTGAGTTGATCAGTACCACTTCCCTTAATCAGCGATGCTTTTAACTTGATCAAAACAATACATCTTTCTTACAATTCAGTACCTCATCACACTATGCATGTGTGACATTGAACAATTCTATGGATATTCTGAAATCTTCATCTTCAAGAAGTGATGTGAACATTACATTCTTTATTCTACCCATTAAATTATATGTACAGCCATATTTAATACACGGCATTTAAAACGAAAACTATTAACATTTGTAAGTTAATTTCAATCACCTAAAGTTCAACTAGATATCAAAGCTACCTGGCAATACATTTACAATAGGTACTCAATTTCTTAATGCAAATTACTGGTAATATTTTATATTTATTATGCTTAATGTTTTGTTCTAAAAACACAATGTTTTGTTAATAAAATACTATAAATATTAATAGCATATATGATATAAGTAATTTATTTACATATGCTACATTTATTTATGCTACATATACATAGTATGCTACATTACGTAACTGAATCTGCAACATGAAATTCCCAAATACTTTGTGCATGAAATAAAAATGAACTTTTTCATTGAAATTGACAACTCAGGATCATAAAAAGCATATTAAAAATTTCAGAAAGCTATAATGTTTATATTGTGGTTATTGCCCTTACAATAAAAAGAGTGATAATACTGGAGAAAATGAGATAAGGTAGGGCATGTTATTATAATAATATATTGTTACGACATCACAGAACAATCTACTTGTTTGTCGAATGTGCCAGAAGAATCTCGCTCTACTGTGTGTGGCGTACGTGCTGTAGGCGCATTTTCGAGAGTCTTCCCGATGCCGCCAGCCGTGTGGACTGTGTCAAGGCTGCAGTTAATTACGTAGTTCATACGGACGCTAAGACGCAATTAGGAATCATCTAGATTTTCGGCGGCTATAAATACATGGCGGCAGCGGCCTTAAGTTTGAGTAACGTGAGCGATTTTGGCTAGTGCGGTTCGAGTTATAATCGGGCAGGATTACTGTGCGCGTTCAAGTGGTTATTAGTTAAGTGTTGTGTTTTATAATTGGACGGTATATTGTAATCCAATTGAGTTTTAATATTTGTTGAGATTTATTTGCATGTGAACAATTTTCATTTGATCTGTTATAAGAGACGGTGTTGTTAATTACGAACTGTTTAACTGTGAAAATTAAAGAGTGATTAGTGACTTAATTGGTATCTTGTATTTTGTTGTTTTCCACTGTACCTATGACGATCGAGTAGACCGTCGTAACAGTGGTGTCAGAAATGGGATAGAACAGTTAACAGTGGAAACAGTGGACACTTTATACAAGACAAGTGTAATTCGTAATTAATCGGTAAACATGGATGCCAGTCAGATGATGGAAGCTTTCCAAACGCTGCTGCGGCAGACACAGGAAGAAGCAGAAAGACGACAAAAAGAAGAATGAAGACAAGAAAGAGAAGAAGCAGAAAAATGACAGGATGAGAAATGCAGACAAGAGGTGGAAGAGGCAGAGGAAAGACGCAGATAGGAGGCGGAAGAAGGAGAAAAACGACAGGATGAAAAACGTAAGCAGGAAGCAGATAAAACGGAAGCTCTCTTTGAAGCTATGCAGAAACAGTTGCAAGAACACAGTACCGCAGAATTGGGTCTCCTACGAGGTGAGCTTAATAAACAAGTTACTAAAATATCAGAGGTACAAGAATCAATGACATTAAAAATAGCTGACGTAGAAAAATCTATCTCGAGTGTTGAAGAATCGATGTCTAATAAAATAGCTGAAGTAGAAAATCTGTCATGAGTGTGGAAAAAGCTATGTCAACAAAAATAGAAGACTCGATTACAAATATAAAAGAGCAGATTAAAAACGAAGTCGAGCAGTGCCTGAAGTTACAACCAAAACAACTTTATGAACAGACTGTACCAATGATAAAGACAGAAAAAGACGCAGAAAATAAGTAAATAAAGAAAGTCACTTTGCCTGCAGTAGGGACAGTTCATGTCAAAGCTCTAACCTTTAATGGAAGCAGTCACTGGGCAACGTACCTCCGCCAATTTGAAGCTGCTGCATGCGCAAATAATTAGACAGAGAAAGACAAGGCAGTCTCACTCGTTCTCACATTAAAAGGACCCGCGGCAGAACTACTACAGAAAGTCCCACCTGACAGCCAGAACATCTATGCCGAGTTGATAAAAGCTCTAGAATTATGGTATGGTGATAAACATTTGCGAGATGTGTACTGCACCCAGTTGAGAGCAAGGCGACAGCATGCCGGGGAGAGCCTTCAAGAGTTTGAAGCAAGTATCGACAGACTAATTAGACTGGCCTATCCTGAAGCACCAGAAGATTTTTGAACGAGTTTTACGATGCAGACATTTACTGCCGGTGTCCGAGATAACGAATTACAGCAAGTGTTACAAATGGCAAGACACCAGAACAGTGTGGACGCCCTGGTACATGCTTTGCAATTTGAGGCTGCAAAATCGGCGTCTATTTGGACAAGTCATAAAGTGTGCGCACTAAAAGATCGCGATGGCATAGATGATGAGGAAGAAGAACAAGGAACAGAGACTCGACAGTCGATGACACAGAATAAAATAAGAAAGGATGGAAGACCTAAGTGTTATAGATGTGGGAAACTTGGACATCTACAACGAGATTGTCGGGTTAGAATTCAGCAGTAGGGAAACCAGCAATAGTCGGTACAATAGGATGTGTGCTGACTAACTGGAGGAATGAAGCCCCTAGACAATACGCAATTTCTACACTTCAGAAAAACAGCGGGAGCTTGGCAGTTACCGGATTTGTTCAAGAAAGGCCAACCTCGATTACAGTTGACACAGGCGCAACAGTTTCTATTGTGCGCCCCGACATAGTGAAAGATCTCAAACCAATCTGGTGCTCTTGCAGCTTCCGAACAGCTACTGGGCGGCCTGTAAAAGTGTGTGGAAAAGTGGAGAGACACCTATGCCTCAGTTGACTTGAGTTTAATCATCAAGTACTTGTTGCAGACATTGTGGATGAAGCAATTCTCGGTGTGGACGTTATGAATGCAATACGGATTTATAGTCGACTTCAAGAACAATGTCTTGAGAATCGGAGGCAAAGAGGTAATGCTATCAACAATGACGACAGCAGAAAAATCGATGGACGTCATAAACCAAGTGGCCGTAACTGTTCCGCCAAAATCCGAAAAGATCATCATGGTTAGAACCGAAGTAGACACTAGGGGCAACCAGTGCTCTATATTCGAACCCCAGGTAGTCAGCACACCGGGCATACTAATTGTTAGTAAAACCTGACAAAACTGGAAATGTACCTATTAGAGTGGCGAATATTTTGGATCAACCTATCACTTTACAAAGCAATACGCTCCTACGCAAATTGACTCCTGTGGCCTGGGTAGCCGGAATGACGCAACGAAGTTCCAGTGCTTCGGATAATTCCAAATTACCAGAGGAACTGCAGGAATTATTGAACAGGTCTTCTAACGACCTGTCAAGTGGTGAGGTGAAAGAACTCAGACAGTTTTTACATGAATTCAAAGATTGTTTTGCAGTTCGGGGACAGTCACTGGGAAGAACCTCTCTTGTACAACATCGCATCAATACCGGTGACACAACACTGATACGCCAACGTCCTCGAAGGCTTCCATTATCTAAACAAGAGGAAATGTCTTGGTTAGTACAGGACATGTTGACAGAGGGAGTAATCGAACCTTCATCAAGTGGTTGGTCTTCTCCTGTAGTGCTGGTAGCAAAGAAGGATGGTGGATTGCGTTTCTGCGTAGACTACCGGAGGTTAAATGACGTTACAAAGAAAGACTGCTATCCATTACCTCGTGTTGACGATACACTTGACACGTTGTCCGGAGTACAGTGGTTTTCCACATTAGACCTGAAGAGTGGATATTGGCAAGTGACTCTTCATCAAGAAGACAAGGAAAAGACCGCTTTCTCGACCCAAAGTGGCTTATTCCAATTTAACGTCATGCCATTTGGACTCTGTAATGCACCGGCAACATTTGAAAGATTGATGGACCTGGTACTCCAAGGCCTGACATGGAAAACATTGCCTCGTTTATTTAGACGATGTCATAGTCATCGGGAAGACTTTCAAAGACCATTTGGAAAACCTTAAGGAGGTTCTAACTAGAATTCACTGTGCCCAACTGAAGCTGAGCCCAAAGAAGTGTTCTCTATTCCAGAAGGAAGTACAGTATCTGGGCCATCTGGTTTCGGAAGCGGGTGTTAGCATGGATCCTAATAAAGTAGACACTGTAAGAGACTGGCCAGTGCCGAAGAGTAAACATGAAGTTCAGAGTTTCCTGAAACAGACATTTTGTGAAAGGCTTCCCTACTATTGCTAAACCACTACATGAGCTAACGGAAAATAAACGGAACTTCCAGTGGTCGAGGGAGTGTGATCAAGAATTTAGGACTTTGAAAATTGCATTATATTCGCAGCCAATTCTCACTTCCCAGCTTCCGAAGGAAGTACGTTGTGGACACAGACGCAAGCAATACTGGTCTAGGAGCAGTTTTGTCTCAAGTGCAAAACAGTGAAGAACGAGTAATAGCGTATTACAGCAAGACACTTTCTAAACCGGAGAGAAATTATTGCGTTACAAGGAGAGAGTTGCTGGCAATCGTCCGAGCGTTGGAGCTTTTCCATAAATACATCTATGGAAGAGAGTTTTCACTACGTACCGACCATGCCGCGCTTGCATGGCTCTTGACATTTAAAAATCCGGAAGGACAGTTAGCAAGGTTGCTTGAACGTCTGCAAGGGTACAACTTCAAGGTACAACATAGATGGGGGCGCCTGCATGGTAATGTAGATGGCTTATCACGAAAACCGTGCCTGGAAGACTGCCAACATTGCCATAGAAAGGAAGAACAAAACTCAAGCGAACATGTTCAAGCCATCACTGTAGATTTCCTGGCAGACGGCTGGACAACACAAGACTGAACAGATGACTGATGAAGACATTGGACCGATCTTGACAGCAAAAGAGGAAGGTCGCCGCCTGGACTGGCAAGATATCTGCCATGGTTCCGAAGTGGTGAAGGGCTACTGGGCACAATGGGAATCTCTCACCTTAGAAAACGGATTGTTGAAAAGGGCTTGGGAAAGTGCAGATGGACGTGACATGGTCATGCAGTTGCTAGTTCCCTGAAGTAAAGTGCAGTCTGTTTTGAAGGAGATGCATGATGGAACATCTGGAGGCCATCTTGGCGTTAACAAAACCCTTGACAAAATACGGAAGCGATTCTATTGGCTTCATCTTCGCCACGACATAGAGGAATGGGTTCGGACGAGTGAAATATGTGCTGCAAGCAAGGGCCCACAAACAAGAAGCCGGGGAAAAATGAGACAGTATAACGTTGGACTGCCTTTCAAGAGAATTGCCATAGACATTGCTGGACCATTCACAGTTACTGACGATGGAAACCGGTACATCATGGTTGTAGGTGACTACTTTACTAAGTTGTTGGAAGCCTACGCAATTCCAAATCAGGAGGTTACCACTGTGGCAAAGCAGTTAGTTCATTGCCGTTATGGAGCCCCTATGGAAATCCATACGGATCAAGGGAGAAATTTCGAATCAGGAGTGTTTAAAGAATTATGCTGTCTACTTGGAATTCGAAAGACCAGGACAACACCTCTGCATCCTAAATCGGACGGGATGGTTGAGAGATTCAATAGTACACTTGAACAGCATCTTTCGAAGGTTTTTGATGAGAACCAAACAGACTGGGACCAACGTATACCACTATTCCTCATGGTGTATAGATCATCAGTACACGACACAACCGGCATGACTCCAGCAAAATTGGTGTTTGGGCGGGAGATTTGTCTTCCTGGGAACTTAATGTTTGGATCACCTGAGACTCAGTCCCAAGAGCTGCAGAACTATTCCTTGCAATTAGAAAACCAACTGCGAGAAATGAATTGCTTGATAAGAGGACGGCTGAAGATTGCCAGTGAAAAAATGAAAACTCGGTATGACATTTGCAGCAATAGTGTGGGTTTCCAAGGAGATTTCAGGTCTGGTTGTTCAATCCAAAGCGCCGCGCCGTTGTGGTCTCTCACCTAAGCTTCAGTCTAACTGGGAAGGACCCTACACTGTGAAGAAAAGAATCAACGATGTTGTTTATCGATTTCAACAGAAAGGACAGCGAAAGTTCAAGGTCGTCCACCTAGATCGCCTGGCTAAGTACTACTTCAGAGACAGTTTGCCAGTTCGGGACGAACAGGCTTAAGGAGGGGGCAGTGTTACGACATCACAGAACAATCTACATGTTTGTCGAATGAGCCAGAAGAATCTTGGTCTACTGTGTGTGGCGTACGTGCTTGTAGGCGCATTTGCGAGAGTCTTCTCGATGCCGCCAGCCGTGCAAACTGTGTCAAGGCCGCAGTTAATTACGTAGTTCATACGGACGCTAAGACGCAATTAGGAATCATCTAGATTTTCGGCGGCTATAAATACATGGCGGCAGTGGCCTTAAGTTTGAGTAATGTGAGTGATTTTGGCTAGTGCAGTTCGAGTTATAATCGGGTGGGATTACTGTGAGTGTTCAAGTGGTTATTAGTTAAGTGTTGTGTTTTATAATCGGACGGTATATTGTAATCCAATTGAGTTTTAATATTTGTTGAGATTTATTTGCGTGTGAACAATTTTCATTTGATTTGTTATAAGAGACTGTGTTGTTAATTACGAACTGTTTAACTGTGAAAATTAAAGGGTGATTAGTGACTTAATTGGTGTCTTGTATTTTGTTGTTTTCCACTGTACCTACGACAATTGAGTAGACCGTCATAACAATATAGAGTCAACAAAAATTTTAGTATTTCACAACTGACCTTGTCATTTCATGTATATTTTTTTCTAAATTTCATAGCCCATATTAATTTTATTATTAACCATGCATTATTATTTATTATTTAACAATAATTAAGTTTATTTTATTTAACTTAATAAATAAGTAACTTGATTTTATTTACTTAAAAAATATACAATAATAATATTAGAATTAAATATAACTTCAAACATATTTTTCACCATAGTTCCCAATCAATTTGAAACACTTAAAAATGTTGTCTTCTGTGATCAGAAGCAACCTTTCAGAATGATTGCAACTCCCTGTTGTCAAAGTTTTGGAATGTAAGCCACTGCTACATGTTTATGAAGAGATGACAATCAATGGGTGCCATGTGCGGCCTGTATTGAAGATAATCGAACACTTCCTAATTGAAACATTTCAGCAAAATTAAAGTACATCCACCAGTATGGAGGCATGCATTATTGTGCAAGAAAAGAACACCATAATTGAACACGCCAGAACTAGCATTTGTTTTGTATGGCCTTTCCTAATTTTTTAATGTCTCACAAAACTCTTTCATACTGACTGTGGTGCCATCATACTGTGGTGCATATATTGGTTTCATATACTGACCCCCAGAAAAATTTTCAGACACGTTTGTGTTTTTTTCTGATGAGCGAGTATTACTCCATACCTATGACCGATATCTGTCTCTACTTTTACTTATTAAGTAAAAAGTACTTGCACTTATGAAGTCTTAGTATGAATTACTTTTACTCTGGAAGTCTCCTGGCCTGGCCGCCTATAACAAATTTCTCAAAACACACACACACACACACACACACACACACACACATTTAATGTTACCAAACCAACAATGACCTGTGATCACTTCATAAAGACCTTGATCAAGAGATTACAAGAAATGAATGAACACTCTCTGCAATGATAAATAACCAGTTCCCTCAAAGTTTATCATCAATCTTCTTAACTAGTTCATCATTTATGACAGTCAGTTAGTGACATCCATCACCTCATTGATCTGCCCACTTCTACACATACTGCACAATTTTCTCACAGCACCATCACTCGTTATATTGTCTCCACAAACTTCACAAAGTTGACAACTCACTTCAACCACTTTACTTGTCAGGTTAACAAGATTCTTATTAATGGTTGCAGGATTCTTTATTACAACACATGGGTTAAACAGTTGTTATTAAATGTCTAACAGCAACACAGACCTCTACCTACCAATACATTGCACTACTTGCACTAACAATGACTGATATAGAAACAATTAATGCACGAATAAATTTCTACTCTGAATTACAAATACTCTGAATTACAAAGTACTAAAATAAACACATTCTGATCTGACTAAGTGTGTGCTATATCTATTGTTGAGCAATTCTAAGTATGACTCTGATAGTTCAGCTGCTGTTTCCAAGCACCTTGTACATCCTTTCAATTGTAAGCCTATACTGTACTTAATTTAACTGGAAAGCTGAAGTCTGGATGTTACAGATAAGAAGCAATAAAGAATATAATTTATTAGTGTCATAAATAAGTTTAACAATTTAATAATTTGCTAAATTATTGAACATACTTAATAAGTTTGTGGACTGAAAATCTGGAGACATACACATACAGAACAATATTAATCTTATAATGTGGTGGAACTTACATGGGATATTATTAATTACGTACTCTTTTTGGTTGAGTATTTGTGTATTTGAATTGTAATGACAATCAGTCCATTTTAATTCCATAGTATATGTGTCATATAACTAGACAATATTTTTGGGATGTTTATTGTCAATTTTTATTAAGACCAGATCACCTAACAACAATTAAATTTCCTTTCACTAAAGTCTTCAAAGATTTTTTTCCATTAAAACCTTAACCACATTAGTAATTTATGAACTTGTCAATTAAAACACATTTTCTTTTCTCTTAGTGAAACAAAGGGTGCTTCAATATAAGATATCCCTTCTGGTACATACTCTCTACAAGCGTATCATCTTAACTTGTCTTGTTATGACTTGTCTTGACTAGTATCTTTTTTTTACTTGAAAGAATAACTGATGTTTTATCTTTAATATCTGCTGGGCAATATTGTCTAAAAAAAAAAACAATATAACAAACTTTATGCCCTTCTACTTCAAAATATGTCTGCAAGTTATATACAAATTCTTATGACTAGCTTTTTGAAAGATACCTGTAGTTTTTTTTTACAACAATAAAAATTAGAAAAATTAGTTATAATTTTTCATGACTTTCACTAAAAACTACAAAAGTCTGAAGCAGAAGTGACAATTACATGTCAAAACAGGTAAAATAAGTGTCAAAACTTAAAATATTTATTCAGGCATATACACCAGTTTCATAATAACTGATAACAAAAGTTATAAAAACTGAATAATAATTTTCTATTAAATAAAGTATTTAAGTAAAAATCTTATGGTTAGTAAATAAATAAATTCTTTAATAAATACATTTGTACCAGTAAACCAAAATGTTTTACTATCAATGTCCATATTATGTGCCCACAAATACACCTACTCCAGATTTATTTTCTATTACTGAACTGAAAGTACATATGAACTTCCTAACACTCTTGCTTTGGTGACAATATTCTAAGAGTTTTGTCTGGTTAACAGGCAACATGTCGCATATGACTTGAAGTGTTAAGAGTCATACTTAGATTGGCCCAGGTATGATGCTGCTAATACAACTCTACCACACACATATATTTCACTAACCTCATTTAATGACTTATCAGTTTGTTTTGGAGAAAATTTAACAGATACATCAAGCTTAACGCGCCTTCTGCGAGGTTTCACAGCTACATCTTCAGTCTCTTGCCCTGACAAGACACGCGGCCAAGTTTTTTGTCAGGTCTTTTTGTTTTAGTACCGGTGTTGTTAATATTTAAAGACTGTGTAGCTACTCTATATACATTAACTTATCAACATAATTTTCTATTGCTCTGTGCTCTTTGTGTGTAATACTTTTTATGTTTACATAACTACTATATATTACTACATATGATTGAACACAACTTCTGCAAATATATAAAAAAATCGGTATGGAGAACCATACATGACTTCCATGTTCTCAGATTATATATAAAATCATTTGGTACTGCCTTTATGAGTACCCGCAGTTATTTCGATAATGGAATTTTTGGGCTTCTGCAGTTATTTCGATAATGCGATTTTTGGGCTTCGATATGTAGTGAATATCGCACATAATTTTATGTAGTGAAAGAATTATACAAATTTTAATTTTGTATGTTGCAAATAGTTGGCTGGTGATTGCAATTGATTTCGTTTGTCATTTTTAATGGAAAATGACTGTAGTGGTAATTTATCACCGGGTCGTGGCTGCGACACCAAAAATTAATTATGTTAGGTTAACATAAAAACTGAAATTATACATGGAAACCAATACATGTGTAATGTAAAACTATGTTTTTTCTAAAACCACGAAAAACCCAACTTGAAGTAAGGCAGGAGTGGCCCAAGGGTCAACCCCTTGCCTATTATTATAGGCCTACATGTCACTTTTTTGTGGCAGAACTCGTTTTTTTGGTAAAATTCGTTTTCCGACAAGTACTCTTTTTGTGACTAACAAAAAACAAACATCCATTATGTACAATTTGTAGAGCATGTTGTCATTCCTTAATACAGTGTTTTTTGTTTTTTCATTAACCATAAATATCTGTATTTTTCATTTTGTATTTGCTGTTGTTTTTTCCAATTTGTAAACTTAAAAACGTTAGGTTCTTTATTTTAAGTGTTACTCTTATATGCATTGTATTACACGTTTAATGTTATGTTTTCTCAACCACAGCTTTTATTTATTTTAGCAGTAAACTAAAAACCCAAAACCATTATTACCTAACTACCAAATGAAAACAACAAGTATTTTTGCTTTACATTAAGAAATAGGGCAGTTTACAATTAGTACACTTCTTCTTTTCCACACCGTAATATATCGATACAATCGTATATTAAAAACATCGAAATGTATTGCGGGTACTCATACAGTACCAATCATTTACTTGAATTCGGTTCGATAATTCCTAAAAAAATATAGAATTTTGTCAAAGTGAAATAAAATGTTTCCATAGAAACTACTTCTTTGTTGTCAATAACGTAGTAGGCCTACACATATAAAACTTATAAAAAATTATCTCCTCCCTCATCAACTACCATTTTAATTTATATAAAATTACCCCTTCCCCTTCAACTACCCTTTTCATTTATAGATATTTCATCTACCTTTCTACAGTGGATTATTATGACCTTCTTTTAAGGATACTTTATTTATCAAAATTAAGCACTTTACTCTTGTTAAAACGTAAAAGGTTGCAGGTAAACTACCCCTTCCCCTTAACCGATCTTCAGATCTTCACCAAAATCAATAGGCCTTGATCTTCACCAAAATCAATATCTACAATTCAGAACTGTATGCAAAAAATTATTTGATTTTGTTTGAATTTGCGGCAGAATTATTTGATTCTGTTTGAATTTGCGGCAGTTATCGTTTGCCATAGAAAAATTCTACACACAGACAGACAGACACACACACAGACACTTTTCGAAAAATTACTTTTTCATGTTTTGAGGGTAGTACAATCAGAATCTGCCATTATCTCGAACACGATTTTTTTCGCCATGATCATACTTCCATTTCCTTATGGAACATGGAAGTAAAATACATGACTTTACAGTATTTAAATAATATAACAGAATTAATTTTCTCAGTATATTTCAACATACTTATTATTGCCATTTTCCTGAATATTACATATATTGCTGAAATGTTGAATATCACATTCAAAAGCTTTATCACCTTATAGTAATTTCACAATAATAAAGAAAAATAATTTAATATGTTTCCATTGTATAAATAGTTTAAGAATAATTTATAAAGGAACTCTATTCCTTATTCTCAATAAAGATATTAACTTAATTACTTTTGACATGATTCTCACTGGGCCCCCCCCTTTTAATTACCTGGTAAGATGATATTATGTAACCCAATATCAAATTTTATTATTATAACTTACTCTGTTAGACTTTAGACTTCTAAATTATCTTATAAATTTAACACATTATGAAAACTTCTAAAAAAGAAGCCATCTATCAACTTCTAAACAAGATTGCACTGCTGTTTGAAGTAGCTGCGTGTGATTCATTGGCAGCTATTAACTTGTTGTAATAAACATATTATGTCATCTATCCAGAAAAATTCAAATTAGGTAAACACCGGTAGAAGCATAAACTGGAATCAGTTACTGGATACATTATTCACATTCAACTAGTGATAAGCGTCATTGAGCAATGAGCAAAAGGAACAAGTGACAATAAACATACTGCACAAATAAAGACAACAAAATACTACTTTCATACAGTAATACAATTATTCGAAATTTGTAGCAAATTGTTTTAGTTCATGGTAAAATTGAAATCAAAACTTTTATAAAATGTTAAAATGTTTTAATTTAGATACTCATTAAAAACAATGGGAATGGCAACATTTTACTCAAATGTAAATTTGAATTCATTTGAAAATGAATTAACATTGGTTCATTAAAATTTGTTTCCAAAATTCCTTAATAAAAACAGCTGAATACAATTACTTATAATCACGTGATGAAAACATACATAATTATAAATATGTAAAGTAAAAACATATGAAATGCTTACTTGTGTCGAGCTGAGGAGTCCTCAAGCTTCTGCGTGAGTGTATGACACTCATCTTTCAGTTTTTCCATCAGTTGTGTCTGCGACTGTATCATGCCTTCAAGCTCAGCAACATTTTGGACTGAAAAACCGTAATTAAAATTTTTCGTATACTTTGCTTTTGTATAGCAAGTTTTGCTTTAGTGACAGTAAAGAACTGAGCAAGAAGAGGCAAGAGCAGCTGACAGACAGCAACAAATGGTATATGAAAAATGAAAAACAGTGTCATGTGCTGTATTTGGGCACCCATAAGAAACTACCAACTTTTGACAAGTCAGCACTGTGGTTTAAAAGTTACATAATAATAATTATGCATGCTAAGTATATAATAATCTCATAATAATAGATATACAAAGATAGAAATCTTCGTGCTTTTTCTAGATGCAACTCTGTGTATGTGTGTGTAAGTGTGGACATGCGTGTGTGTGTCACAGACAGAAAGAGAGAGTGCAGATGACCACATGAGAGAATTAAGGAAGATTATGCAGGAAGAGTGTCACTTCTTTCATGTATGCACACAAGTGATTATAATTTCTATTGTATGCAAAAGTGATTGTACACATATTGGAAATGAGTGTACTTGTGACAGACATACTGTACACAGACCAGAAGTAATTAAATTCACGCTATTAAACTTTAAATGTTTATAGTTCAATGGAGCAGCTGATATTGCTTTCATTACCAGAAAATAATTTATTTGTAATAGACAATATCCAATTATATAAATGTTTATCTTTATATATATATTTCGTGTGTGCGTGTGTATGTCACTGAACTCCTCCTAGACGGCTGGACCGATTTTGATGAAATTTTGTGTGTGTGTTTGAGTGGGTCCCTGGATGGTTTAGATTCACAATTGGACCCGGTAGGTGGCGCTGCGATCGGGTTCCAGGAAATTATATATAAAAATGAATGTTTCTTTGTTTGTCCCGTATGCGTTCCTATACCATTCATCGGATTGCAATGAAACTTCGGTGAGTTGTTGTGCGCACGCCCGCGAAGGTTTCTGAATTAGTGGTGTTTTTTCGATGGGGTCCTTTGGGGGGTTCTTTGGGGTCTTCCACATCTCCTCCTTAACCACTGTACCGATTTCAACCAAACTTGGCACAAATATTTTACGCAAAGGGAGAACCAACATAGGATAGGTGTTTTTTTGATGGGGTCCTTTTGGGGGTTCTTTGGGGTCTTCCACATCTTCTCCTAAACCACTGTACCGATTTCAACCAAACTTGGCACAAATATTTTACGCAAAGGGAGAACCAACATAGGATAGGTGTTTTTTTGATGGGGTCCTTTTGGGGGTTCTTTGGGGTCTTCCACATCTTCTCCTAAACCACTGGACCGATTTCAACCAAACTTGGCACAAATATTTTACGCAAAGGGAGAACCAACATAGGATAGGTGTTTTTTCGATGGGGTCCTTTGGGGTCTTCCACATCTTCTCCTAAACCACTGGACCGATTTCAACCAAACTTGGCACAAATATTTTACGCAACGGGAGAACCAACATAGGATAGGTGTTTTTTCGATGGGGTCCTTTGGGGTCTTCCACATCTCCTCCTAAACCACTGAACCAACATAGGACAAGTGTTTTTTTCGATACAATCCTTTGGGGGGTCCTTTGGGGTCTTGCACATCTCTTCCTAAACTATTAGACCGATTTCAACCAAACTTGGCACAAATATTTTACGCAACGGGAGAACCAACATAGGACAGGTGTTTTTTCGATACGATCCTCTGGGGGGTCCCCCAAACTATTAGATTTGGTTACTATGGCAACCCAATAGAATAGATTCTGTTATAAATATATTATCGCATTAAACTGAAGACCACGCGAACGAAGTCGTGGGCAACAGCTATTTATTTTTAAGAAACCTACTTTAATTGAACTTTATTAATTAAACTAACATTTTCATTACGTACAACGTGAAACTCCGTAGCGAAGCACGGGTATTCCCCTAGTATCTTATATACATAAAAGAGAAATACCACTGACTCACTGATTCATCATGAAATCTCCGAAACTATAACACCTAGAAACTTGAAATTTGGCATGTAGGTTCCTTATGTGATGTAGGTATCCGCTAAGAAGGGATTTTTGGAAATTCGACCTTTAAAGGGGGAAAAGGGGGGAAGTTTGCCTGACTAACTGACATAGAATCAACGTAGAGCAAAAACTACTGAATGGATATCAATGAAACTTTGAACATAGCTTCATCATAGGTCTTAGGTGCTCACTAAGAAACGGTTTTAAAAACTTTCACTCCTAAGGGGCAACCCCCCCCCCCTATTGTATGTATGTATCTATGTATGTATGTTCCACATCTCCTCCTAAACCACTGGACCGATTTCAACCAAACTTGGCACAAATATTTTACGCGACGGGAGAACCAACATAGGATAGGTGTTTTTTCGATGGGGTCCTTTGGGGGTTCTTTGGGGTCTTCCACATCTCCTCCTAAAAAACTGGACCGATTTCAACCAAACTTGGCACAAATATTTTACGCAACGGGAGAACCAACATAGGATAGGTGTTTTCTTCTATGGGGTCCTTTGGGGTCTTCCACATCTCCTCCTAAACCACTGGACCGATTTCAACCAAACTTGGCACAAATATTTTACTCAACGGGAGAACCAACATAGGGTAGGTGTTTTTTCGATACGATCCTTCGGGGGGTCCTTTGGGGTCTTCCACATCTCCTCCTAAACCACTGGACCGATTTCAACCAAACTTGGCACAAATATTTTACGCAACGGGAAAACCAACATAGGACAAGTGTTTTTTCGATACAATCCTTTGGGGGGTCCTTTGGGTCTTAAAAACTATTAGATCTGGTTACTATGGCAACCCAATAGAATAGATTCTGGTTACCATAGCATCGGTGGAAGTCTCCCGCGTAGGAAATAGCACGGGAGTCATCCGACGGGCCTTCCCCGGAGTTCATCCACGGAACCCGGGGAGTCTTAGGTCGGATCCCGTGAAAGACGGTGGGGCCAGAGTCCACGGTTCTTATAAATAAAGATATAGGTTATGATATCAAAGGTGGTGTATGCATCTTAAGAAACTTCTTAATAGTGTGTGAATTCAGAGTTGTTTCAGTTTGAATTTAAAAGTGGATAAGTTAAGATCGAAGTAAGTTATAAGCGAGTATAAAAAACAAAGTTTTGATAGCGAATGTATTCAGATCATAGTGTTCAGACAATATAAATGCAATTGCTTCAGTTTGAATTTAAAAATTGATAAGCTGAAATCTATAGAGGTATTGTATTGTTAGAATAAGTTTAGGAGACACTAATTTAACAAATGCCTTATTTCAACATTAACACAATGAATTATAAAAGACAGTAAATACGCAGCGCGTGCAAGTACTGTAGACATTTTATTGAAAACTAATTTAGCTGTTCGCCCTCTCCCAGAGTTAGAAATCGAGCAGGAGCATCACGCGCAACAGAATTCTTCTCCAGATATAAGAATACAGTTTATGACATGTTCTTAAACAGGTGCGCTACAGAGTATTCCTCCAGTGAGAATGCGAACGTAACAATATAAGGAAGATTATACAATATACAAGTAATATAACGTTAGAACAAGAATAGGTGCCTATGAGCCTATGAATAAATTATGAACCCGAGCAACGCTGGGTAAATCGGCTAGATATAGATATCTATATAAGCCAAATACCACTGACTGACTCACTGATCACGATATCTCTGAAACCACTGAATGGATATCAATGAAACTTTGAACGTAGCTTCATCACAGGTCTTAGGTGCTCACTAAGAAATGGTTTTAAAAACTTTCACTCCTAAGGGGCAAAAAACCAAATAATGAAATTTATTGCGGGAATTGCATACTTTGTAAATGAAGTGGTTGACATCTCAGTTTATTGGAAACCCCGAATACATTTAGTTCTGAGTTTTTAATCATTGTTTTAAATTGAAAAACTTCGTTGTTTGCAGGTTCTTATAGTCGAGAAAATTTCGAAGTTCAATTAATTAATAAATGTATGTCTTTTTTTTCTCGGAAACGGCTCTAACGATTTTCTCGAAATAAATAGTAAATAGCTGTTGCTATGAATGTAAATAAACAAACTAAGAATTGAGAATTTGTACAATCTATCTAATCCTATACTATTAAGCGAGCAATAATTGTACAATTACGTACAACGTGAAACTCCGTAGCGAAGCACGGGTATTTTGCTAGTATATATATATATATATATATATATATATATATATATATATATATAGAGAGAGAGAGAGAGAGAGAGAGAGAGAGAGAGAGTTTAGATAGGTTTTTGTCTTATTCTTATTTTGCACAAAACTGTGAACACAGAAGACAGTATTAGTTAAAAGTGGCTGTAAAGTCAACACGAATTCTTGTATTATAGAAAGTTTGGTATTTCTTCAATAAAAACAACTAAGTATATTTTTGCATTATAAACTGCTAACTGAATCAAATAAATTAAATATATTATAACTGATATAGGTTAATACTAGTAAAGGAGATCTGTAAAAACTGGAAAAAAGACAGAAGTTCACGAAAAAAATGGAAAGACATTAACAAGATGTTTCAATATTAATAACGGCAAGCTCCAACAGCAAGATGTAAAAAAAAAAGATAAGGCTTACTGCAATAGGTAACCAGGAAAACTGACTTTACTGGCTTCTAAAAAAACTGATTCTTCTTTTGTTTGTGATAAGAATGAAGTTATGATCTTGATTAGTCTATATCATAAATAAGCACAGAAAAGTGTAATCACTAAATGGATATTATATACATAGGGAGAAAAGTGAGTGAATATACAATGTGGTACAGTTACAAGAGCCACAACAAATGGCTAAATGCATAATGAATACTGTGTATTTAATAGCTTGCACAAAAACTTGATTTAGAAAAGTAATTAACTTTCTATAATATCATTATTTTTCACTTTATTTCTATACCAAATTGTTATTTAACACTTTGAGTCTGATGGACATCATTGTATGAAAACTTCCAAGAATGCTGGAGGACATCAACTGAAGTCCTGCACTCTCGTATTATTTCTAATGGCCCTGCGTGTATAAAGCCATCCTAGCAGTTGTTTTAAAACTAGTTCTTGTAGTACCCAAATCATTCGCTAGATGGCATAAGTATTCATTTTCTCAAAACAAATATACATTCAGTGCATGTCAGCTGTTGTATAGTTAGTTGCACGTGTTTTTTGAGTAAAAATGGCAGACAAACATTTCTTGATGACAGATGAAATTAATGATGAAATGGGGAATATATGGAATGGAAATGAGAGTGGCAGTAGTCTGAATGTCATAGACGACAATGCTGATTACATACAAGACGAAATATGAGGTAAATGGAGGTCTAGTAGCAAACACTTTGTTGAAAAAAATATCTAGTCCTTGATTAAGATAAGAGCAGAAAACAAAGTGGAAAACCACTGAGGAAAGACACAACTTATCAGTGTAATTTTTGTAAAATACCATTGTGTTTAGAGCCATGTTTTAAATTATTTAAAACAAAAAACATATTACCAAAGCCTAATTGTATTTAATTATTATACAAAAATATTACATAACATGTTATGTAATATATTTAGAAAAAATTAAATTATAAAATTGGAATTTTTCAAAAACTACAGTTTTGGCCAATTTTTTATTTTTTTAAAACATAAATTTCTAAAAAACCAATTTCTATGGTAACAAATTAAAATTACAAATTCATTTAAATATAAATTTATCACACTTTACAGTTTCTAATGTATATAAAGAATTCAATTCAGAATTGAATAACATTATACCATGTACATAGGGATTAATTATAGCATATTATGTGTACACTATATCCTAAAATTTAATTCAGACTACACATACCGTGCTTTGCATCCATGTCAAGGACCATCGATGTCAACTCTTTTTCCCTTTTTAGATCTTTATTGTAACCACTTTCTTTGTCATCACTTGACAGTTTAGCTAGATGCAGCTACAACAAATAAAGATTCTATTTAGTGATTACAATATATATTTACAATTATAAATACATTGATAAATGTACACACCCCCATGCACGCACGCAGGCACACATGTATGCACAGACACTTTACCACATATATAGTTCACTTAGACTTTTTATATACTTTAAAAAATCTCATCTAACTTTGTTAACTTATGAAAAATTTACATTTATATATGCTTTAAATTTTTAAATTTGTCAGTTAAGTTCACATACATATTTGCTGCAGTGTAAAATGAATTAATAGTCTGCACTTTCAATATCAATATGATTAGTAATTTCAAGACTATCCTTAGCTTACTGTTACCAGAAACAGTGTACAGACATGATTCACATGATCAGAAATGCTTGGCATACTAAGGCAATGACACTAAGACTGGTTCACACTGAATCTAAACTGACAAAATCTAGAACACCATAGTAAACTTTAGCTTAGCTTAGTGCTTTCAGTGTGAATTGACAACAAATTTTAGAACATGAGTCAAAAACCAATGTTCATTTATTACACACAGTGTTCATTTATTACATTCATTTAGGTCAACATGTATAACTACCACATGAACAATACAAGTAAAGTCTGGTCAATTCAAATTTTTGGATAATTTGAAGAAATACTTTTTCCCTTGAATTCCTTACATTAGTGTTAAAATTTTCTAGTTAACGCAAACTTTTTACCTGTAAATTTGGATAACCTAATGCCACAGTACTTCTAAATAATTTCTTCAAAATTATGCATTTCATAACAACAAACTGTGTAGGAAACCACAAGCAATAATATGCAGGCGAAAATCCTTAGTAGTAACTAATGTTATTACTCCTACTCAAAATGAATGATATCACACGTACTGAACAAAACATTAAAATTAAACCGAAGAAGGGTTTGTGAGGATCGGTCAGAAAAGTATAACACAAATTTTACATTATTTGTGTCGACATTTCGACAATATTTATTGTAATAATCAGGACAATTGTAGCTGAGTTGTTATGACGCCAAACACACAACTGTGATTGTTCAATCATTTGTTGTTTGGCGTCATAACAACTCAGCAACAATTGTCCTGATTATGACAATAGATATTGTCAAAACGTTGACACAAATAATTTAAAATTTGTGATATATTTTCCTGACCAATCCTCGAAAATCCTTCATCGGTAAAATTCATTGATTGACGGTCACTACGAAATTAAATATTTATTAAAATTAAAGATATACAGAAGCATAATTAGACCAGTTGTAACTATACATGTGAAACCTGGATATTAGTGTAAAAAGACTGTCTAAGCATCTAAGAAGAATATCTGAACAAAGAATACGGTGAAAAATTCTTGGACCAGTGCAAAACAACAATGGTTCATGGGGAATATGAAGGAATTGTGAAGTAAACAATTCAATACACTGAGCTTACATAGTAAGGTTTATAAAGAGTAGGACAGCCTGGCTGGGACACACAATGAGGATGGAATAGCACAGAAAGGATTATTTTTCCCAGAAAAATTCTAGAATGAAGACCAGTAGGTAAAAGGAAGGCCAAGGAAGAGATGGACTGAGGTTGTTGAGGAGGATCTAAGGAACTTGGGATAAAAAGATGGAGAAGACTATGTAATGAGAGGGATGAATGAAGAAAATCATTAAAGTGGCTAGAACCAGTCCTGGTTGTAACGATAGTAGAAGAAGAGAAGAAAGGAGAAACTATACCTAGTTTTACTGTACAAAGCTAATGTTTTTCATATCCTACACAGTTTCTTCTTACACAGTGTCAGATATGAAAACATAATGGTATTAAAAAATAACCATTATGTTATTTTGTGCTCTCTAAGGTAACCATTAAGGTTCACTTTGTGCCCTTTGAATGCTACCATGTGGATGAAGTTGGAGTAACTATATAAACACTGACAATGAAAATGCAGTTTTTGAGAGAGATGACAGATGGTGACATTCCTGAGAAAGTGACAAAGAAAAACAATCGTAAACCATCTAATGAAAAAACCAACAATAACCATGGTGTAACAGAAGATATACCAATGAATGTAAAAACTGCTAAGGATGTCATTTAATGAAAAAATTCCAAAATTTTTTGAAACTCAAGTGCATGTTAGAGATAAAGCTTTTCAGTATTTAAATGAACTTGATGACCGTGTTTACAGGGTCAAATTAAATTCAGAACAAACAAAATTTATAGATTTAAAAAAAATAGTACATTCAAACTATTGTCAGTCATATGAAGATGCAATCATACTGTTTTTTGATTTATTTTTAATGTATTAAATAAAATTAACATTTAATAAGTAATTTAATAATTTTAAAACTTTCATTTATTAATTAAAATTAATAAAACCATTTTTACATTAATAGGTCTAAACAGTACAATCTTTTAAGTTTATGATTTTGTTGGAAATGCTACAATCAATGTTTAGCAGGACCATTTTTTAAATTTATGCACAGAAAGTCATTATATTATCCATTTTAGGTTAAGCCCACATATTGAGAAATTAATTCTCTAAATTCTTCCCTAAAGTTTAAGTTAGTTAATAAACTTAGTTAAAAACTCAGTAACATTCAAATTTTCATAGAAGATGAAATTACAAATATTTTCCTATATTTTGTTTCTTAGGGTTTCATGGCCAGTATATAATAATTTAAATTATTATCTAGATTTTAAGGCCATGGTCTTCTGAAATTTTCATGCTGTTTAATGTAATTAATGTAATAAGATGTTTCAGCCTCACCTCTGGAGACCATCTTCAGTGAAATGTCTTTGAAAATGCTGACAAGATGTATGTCAGTCAACCACAGTACTGTGGCAAAGGCTTTCACTGAAGATGGCCTCCAGAAGCATTTTCGAAGACCTTTCACTGAAGATGGCTTCTAGAGGCGAGACAAAAATGTCTCATTACATTAATAACATTAATCAACACGAAAATTTCGGAAGACCATGGCCTTACACCCCGGATAATACGGTAATTTAAATAATTTTACTGTATTTGTTTTGCAGTATTTCTTAGCTTCCTTAACACTGTTTAGTTAGTACTGAAAATACTTAGTTTGTTCACTGTTTTCATAGAAATTGTAGCTACTTTCTTTTAGTTTCTTCCAAGTCAAGAATAGTTCTTACCATTACTGAAAAAATAATACACATAACACATGTAACTTAAAAGTAGGTCTTACTTCCTTCTCAAGAGAAGCTATTTGTTCTGTGAGACGCAAATTTTCTTTTCGAGAATGAAGAAGATCAACGTCTGCCCGATCAAGCCTCTGTCGCAATGATGTTACCTCCGCTTGCAATCTAGAAGTTTCCTGATGTGCATTTCTATCTGCTCTTTCAGCAGCTAAGCGCAAAGATGCAACTTCTTGTACCAGACTCTCTCGTTCACTGCTACCCGACAACAGCTCACTCTGTAAGCTGCCTTGGCAAACAGTCGCAACTCTTACTCTGCAAGCTACACGTTGTTGCTAACTAAATCTAACTTTTTATTTTATACTTCAATGTCACATATTAAACAGTTTGTTTTAGTTTATATTTTTTTAAACAATAATTTAACTATATTTTTTTAAACAATGATTTAACATACAATTTAATTTACCTAAAACTATAATTATAAATATTATTTTAATGATTAAAATTATATTGTAATGATTATTATCAGTTTAAGTTGTATTTTCTAGACTTTAATTTCAATGGCTCCTGATGTCTGAAACATTTTGTTGTACTCTACAACTTCATCGGACACTGGATGTTTATTATATTTTCCTGTTTACTATATTTTCCTAAAACTTTTAAAATATTAATTTTACAACTTATCACTATACCTTGATACTTCTCTCTCCCCCCTACTTCCCTAAAAACTGCATGCATAATTTACAAAGATCAGTATGAGTATGTAAGTTTATAACAACCAAAAACTGGCAGAAAAGTTTATTAAATACTTTGTATGATTTAAACTGACAATCTTGGGCAGGAGTGTGTCATCTGAGTTTCTGAACGTGAGATCTGTACTGACTAGAACGATGGTACCCACAAAAATACACATTTTTTGTAAAATTTGCAAAACTCGTTAATGCAACACAAAAATGGATTCTACCAACGTGTAATGTATGCACCCTTAGACTGCGGTTGTGTGAATTTACTTTTGCATAAATTGATGGTATAAATATTTGTCAACTACTAGGTTAATAAAATAATTGCAGAGTAATAAAAAACACTCTGATATAGTGCAAAATATTGTGAATCAATTCCATCTATTAGATTTTGTGCAAATGCACCCTTAGACTGCGGTTGTGTGAATTTACTTTTGCATAAATTGATGGTATAAATATTTGTCAACTACTAGGTTAATAAAATAATTGCAGAGTAATAAAAAACACTCTGATATAGTGCAAAATATTGTGAATCAATTCCATCTATTAGATTTTGTGCAAATGCACCCTTAGACTGCGGTTGTGTGAATTTACTTTTGCATAAATTGATGGTATAAATATTTGTCAACTACTAGGTTAATAAAATAATTGCAGAGTAATAAAAAACACTCTGATATAGTGCAAAATATTGTGAATCAATTCCATCTATTAGATTTTGTGCAAGTTTGATAATGATCGTAAATTATAGGCAAATATTTTTCATATTGTTGAAAGTGTAAATTATAAGCAAATAATTTCATATTGTTGAAAGTGACACCGAACCTGTTATATTTAATTAATAAAGTTGTATTAGTGGTTATAATCACAAACAGAAATAACACTGTTACACACTACTGTGGAAAAAATTTCCGATTAGTGCTTCAAACTTCACAGCTCATCAGATTGGAAATATCAGATCAGAAGTTTTGTATAAATTTTGATGTGCCACTGTCCCCATCTTACACTATATACTTACTAGTCTTCGCATTAAACTCTTTTTTCAGCTCCTCAAGCATGGCACTGCGCTGTGCAAGTTCCCGTCGCAAGTCAGTTTCAACACGGCGCTGTTTGTCAAGTTCAAAACTCAATTTTGTTGCATTGTCCCACTGCACAGACAGATCAGCAGTCAACTGTTCAGTCTGTGCTGCACACCGTCTTTCCATATCTGCAACTCGTCTACTCTGTTCTGCAACATTCTCACGTTGTTTCTCATGAATTCTCTCAAGTTCACTTTTCAAACGACGCACTTCAAGCTCAGCCTAAAAAATACAATCCCAGTACATTAATAAAAATTTACCAAATGAATACTTCTTTCTTCTTGAAAAAAAAAATCACGATTTCAGTTTTCATAAAACTTTACAATGTTTTCAGTTCCAGTGTTATATATAATTACAATAAAATCCTTTAAAAAGTTGTACAAATACCAAACCTACTGACATTTAGTTAGCTGTTTAATCTTTCCACCTTCTAAATTTGAGGTCACACACACACACACACAATTTTATTTTATATAACACAAGCACAACTTAACTTTGAGGCACAGTGTAGCTTTACACCATTGACACCTAACATTATACCTTATATTTTCCTAACGGAAAATACAACATTTGAATGGTTGAAACAATAAACTTCTTTCGACATATCCTATTTCCTTCAATATCCTTACTCCACACCTCAAAAGTAACATTATTGCACTAATTCAGTCCATACGTTTAGTCATGTATTAACATTATTCAAGTTAATCAAAGTTACCCTATAATAAACATTATCTACCTGGTTCTTATCAAACTGTGCCTGGTCTACAGCATCAAGACTCCTCTTTACTTTTTGTACTGCATTTGCCTCTTTTTCTCTCAACTGTGTCACTGCTGCTTGTAATTTAGCCACAGTCTCATTTAATTCATCTTTCTCTCTGAAAAATCAAATTATCTATGGCTTTAGTTGAAAAAATAAAGAAACACCAATTAATAAATCAACAAATTTAAAGTGTAAGACTCAGGTCCAGGTCTCTAATGAACAGTTAAGGATCGATAATTTCTAAGAACATGTGAAGACTGTTGAATTTCCATGGGTGGACTACATGTCTATTGATTTTGCTTATGCATGACTGAGTGAGTTACACAACTCAATAAATCTGAAAACACCTACTATAGGTTATGTTGAGTGTCTCTGACATTTGACATATGTGGTGGGAGTAAAAGCATGTGTAAGAACCTACACCAATCACATTACAGGAATTCGTTCAAGTCACCATGGTAATGGTCTGTTGCAGTAATGGGTTCTTACCCAGATAAACATGTGATCAGTTTTGCACTGCAGAGTGTTCAGTAAATGTAAAGCTTCCCATGTACAGTTGGCAATGTTGCAGCAAACTATCAGTGTTGCTTACTGAATGGTTTGAGTATAGTGCAACAAAATTTTGCTGTTTTTCGTCTTTTCACTGATTTTTTTCATATTTAAGTAGACGTTTGGTAGACAGTACACAAATCTTTAACAGTTTCTGAATAAGTGGCAGTTACTAAATTAATTTGAAAAGAGTGAAAATATTACCAGTTTCATGACGTATGAAATGAAAAAGTTAAAAATAGCTCAAAAACACAATGCTTAAGAATCATAATGTGGTATCCCATTTCATATATTACCTTATTACACTGATACGAATGAACTTGCTAATCTTCATAAAAAAAGCATTTTGTAGTTAATCAACATACTCAGTCAAATATAGAAAATTTAAGTTTTCTAATATTCTGACTAAGGTAAGTAATAAAATACAATGTTTCCTATCACTTTGAGTAAAAATTTAATTTTAACCACTTGAATAATATTAATTAATATTGATTGTTAAACTTTCACTTGTGAACTTACTTTGTTTTTTCCCATAAGCGTTTCGGCGTGATGTGCGCCTTCGTCAGCGGTGTGAGACGAAGGCGCACATCACGCCGAAAGGCGTACGGGAAAAAACAAAGTAGTTCACAAGTGAAAGTTTAACAATAAATATTAATTAAGTGCTGTGAATGAAGAAGATGAACTATCAAAACAATTATTAATTATTAAGATAACATGCGAAGTTTGCACATAAGTGGCATCAGAACTGCTTACAATTTAACATTTTAAGTAAAATAACTTTTACCAATTTCTACAATTATTGAAGGAAAATAACATAGGAAAGTAAATAATGCAGAAATAATTTTGTCCTGATTATGCAACATGCGGTAATCACTGAGTACCTCATAGCATCAGCTCTACCCTGGTAATCAGATTGCTTTAATGCTTACATCCATTTCCTACTCTTGAACAAAATGAAATATGTTTTTCAGTACTTCCTGTTTTTCAACGGCAAGGAATTGGGTCTGACCAAAAGGTATCCGACTGTTTTGAATATTACAGGAACCGGTTGTGCAACTGCCTTGTAACTTGGTAGCCAATCAGGTGGGACCTTTTGACGGATGTTTGGATATTCATTAATGTATTGGACTATTCAGTTAGCTGTAAGACTCTGTTGTATAAACACATGTTTTGTCTATAACTGTCATATTCATACCGTGTGAACAACTAGATCAGCAAATATGTATTAAATTTTGCACAAAATGCAAATATTCATCCGCAGAAACTATCAAAAAGATTATAAAGCCATTCAGTGAGGACTCAACAAGTGATACACAGGTAAAACTATAGTACAAATTCTTTAAAGCTGGTTGGGAGATGAATTATGGGTTTATGTGTATGATGCCAAAATGGTCTTCCCAATGTGGATGAAAATTATGAATACAATTTTAAATTGCCTGCACTGAAGATGGCCGTGAAAGGTACGGACAAAATTTTTGCATCCAATAACTTTAGACCATGGCCTTACAACCGGTAAGCCAATATTCTAATAACATTGATGCCAGCCGTGAAAGACTTTGGCATAATTTAAAAAGAAACTAATGCACTTGAGAAAATAATTCAAAAAGATTCTCATCCATTGTAACCACAAGATGAAACTACAAATTATATACAAGCTGCAACAGTCACCGACCACACAGATGATATCACACATTTCTTTCAATTCACTATTGAAAATGGAATCAGATCAGATAGTGATATCTTACAATAATGCAAGACAGATTAATTCTAGTCTCGTTTTGACTGTTAAAAGTTAATTTTTCTGATAAATAACATGGGTTTCACATTTGATGGAATGTTGTTTCCTGAATGCTTTTGTATGTTGCATCAACCTTAATTGTGAGAGCTATTTGTATGTACGTCAATTAACTGTCACGGTTTTCTTTGCCACACTGTTAAATTACGAGGGTAGGCTGAAAAGTAATGCACACATGCTTGTAGAACACGAACGAAAAGAAATAGCAAGATGGAGCAAAAAGTACATAAAAGTACATTTCCTTAGCTTCAAAATTATATATTTATTTTTCAACATAGTCGCCATTAAGTCTAACACATTTCTCCCAACGCGTAACAAGTTTTTTTATCCCGTCACTGAAATATTCTTCCGACTTTTCTCGAATCCAGGATGTGACAGCTGCCTTCACCTCATCGTCCGAGGTGCAATGATTACCCTTGAGGAAAGGAAAAAAATCTTGAGTAGAGGAAAAAAATAGAAATCGCAAGGCGCGAGATCAGGGGAGTAGGGAGGGTGTGGAATCGGTTCAAACTTCAGGTTTTGCAGAGCCTCTTGGGTTGCGCGCAAGGTGTGTGGACGAGCGTTGTCATGTTGCAAGATTATTGGCGCCAGGCTGCCTCTATATGGTTTGCGATACGCTTTTGAGTGATTCGCCGGTCATTTTGAATCAAATCGTCGATGAGTTTGCAATGTTCATTGTCTGTGGCAGTGATCGGACGTCCGCTGTGTTTTTCGCCATCAATTACGGGTTTTCCAGGCTCGCAACCACGAAATTTTATTACCCATCAATTCACAGTAGACCTATCAACAGCATCGTCACCATAAACAGCCTTTAAACGACGATGCATCTCATTAGGAATCACATTTTCAGCAGTTAAAAATTCGATAACTGCACGCTGTTTAACTCGCGTTGACATAGCACTACAATACATCTCCATACTTCTGCTACTTAAAACGTATTGTTGTACGAAACTCCTTCAAACTGTGCATGCGTTTGGAGGGGGAATGTTACTCCCGAATGCCACCAGGTGCGCTTCTGTAGGTAATTTTGTTCGTGTTCTACAAGCATGTGTGCATTACTTTTCAGCCTACCCTCGTATATATATCAATGAAAATATGTACATTAGCTAATTCTATACACCTGTTTAATTATACTACAGTCAAATTTCAAAAACACATTTAAAACTATTAAATTATTTTCACACATTTCACAAAATTCATGTACCAGAATACAACAACAACAAAACTTTCCAATCTGTTTCTGTTCATGAAACAGTGTATACATGAATATTATCTGCAGAACTGAACATTACAAATACTGTAAACCTTGACTACAAGTGTTCATCATTCTATAAAGTCTGGAGGAAAGAGTACCAATTTTTAAAGAAATAATAACTCTACATATGTTACATGTGTGTGCACATGCAAAACACACACACACACACACACACACACACATGAATGTGCGTATGCACTAAACACACTCTTAGAAAACAGACATCATGTAATCATAGTAATAAGCATGGAACATAAATATTTAAAAACATCATTATTATGTTGAAAAGGTTTTTTATGTGTCTGATCCGACTTACCTCTGTAATACTTCAACCTGGCGATGTAAATCTGAATCACTATAGCTCTCTAATGGCTGCACAAGATGTGGTGGTCCTTGTTCCCCACCCCTCTTTCTAAGTGAATCTGCTTCATCAAGAGCTTTTCTTAAATCCATTTTTGTCTGAGTCAGTTGTGCTTCCAGCTCACTAATACGTGACTCAAAAACAATGTTTGGCCCTGTTAAATGTTTTCGCTTAGTAGTACGTTCAGGTGGTCTGGTTTCTGCCTTTAAGTAATTCACATATTTTGTAGTAGTTTTTTAATGTAGTTTTGTTGGAATATTTTGTTTATTAATACTACATATTGAAAAAATACTTTTAACTGTTATATAGAAATGTTGTGTTATCGTATATGGAAGGACAAAAACAGATATTAATTGAAGTATATGGTAGTCAATTAACTTAATGTAAATGATAGTATAAAATATTTAATTAATACTTAACATACTGTGTGACCAGACTGTTTATTACATTCAGTTAGGAACTTAAAACTGGATTGTCTGTAAAGTTAAAGACTAAGACTGTTACACAAACTAAACAAAACTTAAAAGATCCATTCTTGAACTGATTAACTGATTTATATGATTATTCAGACTGTTTATTACATTCAGTTAGGAACTTAAAACTGGATGTCTGTAAAGTTAAAGACTAAGACTATTACACAAACTAAACTAAACTTAAAAGATCCATTCTTGAACTGATTAAGTGATTTACATGATTAATGATTACAAAACCTATTTATACTTTTGTTTTCTAACTACTCTAAGATTAGGTTATCAGCACTACGGGCAGATTTTTTGGTAATTAATGAATTGTACACAACACATACAAGTTAAGTACGTTTGTCAGAATGGAAGAGATATACGGTATTTGAGATAATAATCAAAATCCATCTGAAAATCTATTGATTTAACTAATACACATTTTCTCATTGCTTAATTAGTAATATATTAAATAATGTCGCTTGATAATATGTTTTGATTTGTATTACAGCAAGTCCTTGAAATCATGATGAAATCAAATGAAATTGTATTGTATTAACCCATCCCAGCTGTGCCATCCCATCACAACAAAATTCAAATATCGGTATGGATAACCATACATGACTTCCATGTTCTAAGATTTATATTTAAATTCATTTACGAAATGAAATGTTTCCATAGAAACTACTTCTTTCTACTTACTGCTTCAGCCTTAACCAGAGTACTGTGGTCACTAACGTATACCACCACACGTTATCGCACTCGATTTTCACTGATGATGGCAGTCGACGGCATTGCCGAAACGTCTGGTTTTGCAGAAAACATTGGACTACGGCCAAACAGCCCGGGAAGGAATTTTAACAACAAAGTACTACTCTGTTGCTGATAACGTAGTACACATATAAAAATTATCCCCTCCCACGTCAACTATAATTTTCATTTATAGAAAATTACCCCCACCCCGTTCAACTAGCCTCTTCATTTATAGATATTTCATCTACGTTTCTACAGTGGATTATTAAGATCTTCTTATCAGGATACTTTATTTATCAAAATTAAGTACTTTACTCTTGTTACAACAAAAAATGTTTCAGGTAAACTACCCTTTTCCCGTAACCGATCTTCAACAAAATCAATAGACCTTGAGTCTTCGACAACTCAGGCACATATGTAAAAAATTATTTGATTCTGTTTCAATTTACGGCAGTTATCGTTCGTCATGAAAAAATGTCTCTTGTTACAACATAAAATGTTGCCGGTAAACTACCCCTTTCTCTTAACTGATCTTCACCAAAATCAATAGGTCCTGATGTAACGGGGAAAAATAAAGGGGGTTTTTAATTTCAGTAAATTCATTTGAACTATCGTAGACAACCTTTGAGGTTATCTTTTATTTACCCAGTGTGTACTTTTGGTCACTGACTGTAGCTCCATGGAAGGCACAGCACGGCACAGGAATGTTTATGGTTGGTAGGGTTCGTATTCGTGTGTACGAGCGCCTGGGTGTGCTGCCTTTTCCCAACGTGAAAATCACGTACAGAAATTCTATAGCCGAACATGCGATGGAAAGAGCCAATCAGCGTTCGAATGTTCGACCACGTGGCCAGCGAGACGGGCTGTAGAGCGTACCCACGCTTTGCTTGACGCCGGGGCAGTTTGCCACAACTAATCACACAGTACAGTAGTAAATATAATGCAGCCTCGGAATTTCGGTAGACCGACGTGAATTGAGTAGCCGAGGTCTACTGAAACTGGTGTAAATATAAGAGAAGAAAACCAGGAAGAAAAATGTCAGTGCAATCTACCTAATACGTAAATAAACAGGAAGATTTAGAACAGTGTTTGGTGACAAAGTGTTAAGTGAATTACCAGCAATGGCGGAATAGCATATGCAGGTACAATATACAGTCAGCGGTGTAAAATATTAAACTTAATAATTATATAAAGAGCTCGGAAAACTGGGGACATTAACCAGTATAAAGAGTGAGAAAGTGTGTGTGGGGAACAAGGGAAAAATAAATTATAAAGTACTGGTTGGTCGAGAAAGATTATGATATAGGGTATCTGTATAAGTAATTTCATGTTTTAAGTATTGAAGTAAAAAAATAGGGTATTTGTATAAATAATTTCATGTTTTAAGTATTGAAGTAAAAAATAGAGAGAAAATATAACATTGAATTTAATAAATTGAATTAGAAATAAATAAGATTTGTTTTCCAGAATAAGTATGTGTTACGGTAATTATTTCGCCGTAACCATTTCCTAGTATTCTGTGCTGAAAAACTCGTCTAAACGTTATAACAATATAGAGGATGCTGTATGTGTTATTGGAGTTATTTAAATGTTGCTCTTTACTTTCTGCCCCACTGTCGAGTTCGTCAATTTGTAACACTCTATTTGTGTTGCGGGCACTTAAATTATATACGCCGCCCGTTGGAAACGTCAATTAGTAACAAATATATATGTATTAACTACTTTCAACCACACTGTTGTTGTTGTAATTATGTTACTATTAATAAGATATGTTGAACGGCGAATGATTTTGTAATCTGCCGCTCGCTCCCACTATACGTACCGTTTCAATGACGTCACCCACCGTTGCCAACCATTGTGGTGTCCGCTGTGCTCTGTGAACTTATTTTTTAAATGGAACAGCAATAATAACGACGCAAATATAACAACAAACATATATCTTTATAGAAACCATTTATTCAATAAAGCATTGGTTAATTGTTTCTCGTTTCTTTTTATGATAAACACAATTGTGGCAAAAATTATGTGTCTTCTTTACCAGTTGGTACAGTAGTTGCAATTCTTATTGTATTCAGACCAAAATAAAGCGTTGGTTATTATTTCTATTAAAATAAAATACCTCAGGGCGTATCTGGTTCGGGGATTACAATTAAACAAAATATTATTCTATAAATCAAAGTACAAATTTTACAGTTCAAAGATATTACAAAGTTTAGAGTGTAATGTGCACACAGGCAGTCGGATAGTGGTTGCTAGTTATTATAGGTTATGTCCAGTTTATGTGTTTAACAGTTATTATTAAAATCAAAGGTTCTTGTGGTGTTTAAAAAGGTGTCAATCTCAATTCGTGTTATTAGTGAGTGTTCTTAGTGTTGGTGTGATATGATGTCTGTAGTTTTAGTTGATTAATTCTTAAAAAGTCGTGTATACAAAAGTTGGTGTTGATACATAATATGATAAAATGTCAAAGTCACCAAATCCTCTTCTTTATATGGTTCTTGGTCGAAGATAGGGCCCACGTCTGCTTCTGTCCTCCTCCCTGGTTCTTGATTCTTCTATTCAAATGCTGGATGTTCCTCACTTGGTTGTAATAATTCGTAATATGTATATCTATCTGTATTAATATGTCTGGAACGTGTTTTCACAGTTTATAGTTAATTATGTAAGACGTTTTGCAAACGCGTCTGTACGCTATGACCGTTGTTAAAGAAGTCTCATTTTATTTATCCGAAATTTCTGGTTGCTAAGGGTAAACTTGGAATCTGGTTGGTTGATTCGGATATACATTGTCATGTAAATTCATTATTTCAATGTCTGAATTTGTTCAAACCCTTTAAATTAGTATAACTTTTCTGTACTGATTGGGAATTTAAAACTATTAGCAACATTATTTTGGTCTTTACATTTGTGACACATAGACACTAAACATGCCTACTTTTACTTAAGAAATACAGATGTTACAATTTTGTTATTTGAATTTTTCTTAAATAGCTTAAAACGAATTATTTTGCTTCTAGATTTGTTGTGTATACTATTAACTATAATTCTATTCATCCTTCAACATTTGTTTCACAAAATTCCTAACAGTATTATCTAAAATTTACAAAAGTTGGTTTTACATGGCTTCCTACAGTTTGCCATCCACAAAACATTTGCTACTCCATTTATTTGTTCAAAAAATGATCATCCTTATATAACTACTGTCTGCTTTGTTATTTTTATATTTCTCATTAATTTAGAATGGTTGGTTGCTTTCCTGGCTATCCTGATAACATCATTACATGAACAATAACAAAACAATATAGAATCAAATCAATTTAGTGTCATGCCCACATGGCTATGACTTTTATGGACATTGAATAAATAAGTTAAAATTTCATTAAACATAAACAACTGTTTACCACTAGTAATAACACCTCCTTTCACTCCATCTTGCCTTGATAACTAATTAATTAATCCTTATTATTAATACATAACAAATATATTTGAAAACAAAAGAGTTGTACTCTAACTCAGACCTTCTAGCCTTGAGTTCAATGAACCATTAATATTATAAACAAAACATGTTTTTTCATTACTTAAATTATTCCTTAAAATTAAGTTTCATGCGGTCCTTGCTGTTTTTGTTTTATTTCAGGGATGTACCCTTGATCACTGCACTACTTATTATATTATCTCATCACATTTATAGTCATATTACCTAATATTGTGAGATAAAAATAGCACTCACTTGGGATCATTTTTAGTATATTTTCATAATAAAATTACTTGCACTAGTCCACTGTTATTCTTTGATCTTATCTCTATTTGTTTTAATTAGTCTTATAAGATTAATAATCTTGTTTATACAAGATTATTAAGATTTGTTTGTCACATTATATAAATAATTTCCACTGGTTCACTTTTAATTCTACCTTTAGACACTTCTATTACTGATTGTTTTGTTTTCACTGACACATAATATTCAGCTACTTCCTTATCCATTAAAATATATTTAATACTACAATATATCGTATTGTGTTTCTATTTGTCACATTCATTGTTTTCGTATTTGGGTTTACATTTTTATTGTCATTAAAAGAACTTCACTCTTGTTATAAAATATTACTGTGAATAAGTTATTATTTGTTGTTTTCTGGACAACCTTATGACCATTATTTATTACAATTAGTTGTATGGTTCATGTATCTATAATAAGGTTTGTTATATTTTCATTACATCATTCAAATTAATCACTTACTAATATTTCTTTTTACATAGTATTGTATGTTTGGGCCTATTATCCCTCAATTTGTATTTTGATTATCTTGATATTATGATACATTGAATTAAACCATTTGTTTCCTTATAGCATTGATACATAATCTGTCTGTCTTTATAATACTTATTTTGTCATTATTTAAAGTTCATGTCTTAATCGGGGTTGAATGTATTTTGCATCACTTTGCCTGAATCATTAATTTGGGTACGGTCAGTTGTATTACTAGTCAGTCTGAAATAGTTATTCGTTCCTCTTCACTATCATCTTGAAAGATATTTTTCTTCTTGTCTAGCTTCTTATCCATTGTCTTCATTAAATCGGGTACGATATTAAGGTGTTCAAAATGTAATGTTACAACGTTCAGGGGAATTTTCTGAATTGTGGGAAGTCAGATTACTATATTGTCCAGTGTTTTTAATTAAGGAAAAGTATAAAAGTTTACATATTTCAACTACAAAAATATGTTGGCGACCCTGAACTTCTGTTGGTATTTACAAAAGGTAAGTCAGCGAGAAAAGATTGCAAGGTAAGATTCTGGCAGAGTATATTTTTTAAAATTTATAAAAATGTTTGTTTCTTCACACTGAGTACTCTAAAATTCGGGGATGCATGCAAAACATTATTTGATTCTGTTTGAATGTGTGGCAGTTATCGTTCGTCATAGAAACAATTACTCTTGTTAAAACATTTAAGGTGGCAGGTAAACTACCCATTTCCCTTAACCGATCTTCACCACAATCAATAGGCCTTCAGTTCTTTACAATTCAGGAACGCATGCTAAAAATTATTTGATTCTCTTTGAATTTACGGCAGTTATAGTTCGTCATAGAAAAAATTACCCTTGTTAAAACAAAATGTTGCCAGTAAACTACCCCTTTCCATTAACCGATCTTCACCAAAAACAAAAGGTGTTGAGAAATCTAAAATTCAGGAAAGTATGAAAAAAATTATTTGATTCTTTTGAATGTGCGGCAGGTATGATTCATAAACAAAAAAATACCCTTTTAAAACATAAAACATTGCAGGTAAACTAACCCTTTCCCTACACCGATCTTCACCAAAAACAATAGGTCTTGAGAACTCTACAATTTAGGGCTGCATGCAAAACATTATTTGATTCTGTTTGAATTTGCGACTGTTATGGTTTGCCAAAGAAAAAACAAATCAGGGCTGTATGAAAAAAATTATTTGATTCTGTTTGAATTTGCGGCTGTTATCGTTTGCCATAGAAAAAAAATCTACAGACACACACACAGACACTTCGAAAAATGACTTTTTTACTTCCATGTTCCAGGAAATGGAAGTATGGTGATGGCAAAATATCGGTATGGAGAACCATACATGACTTCCATGTTCTAAGATTTATATTTAAAATCATATTCGAAATGAAATATTTCCATAGAAACTACGTCTTTCTACTTACTGCTTCAGCATTAACCACAGTACTGTGGTCACTAACGTATACATCTCATGTTTTTGCACTCGATTTTCACTGATGATGGCAGTCGATGGCACTGCCGAAAAGTCTGGTTTTGCAGAAAAAATTGGACTACGGCTAAACAGCCCGGGAAGCAATTTTAACAAAAAAATACTTCTTTGTTGCCAATAACGTAGTACACATATAAAAAATTCTCCCCTCCACCCTCAACTATAATTTTTAATAATAGAAAATTACCCCCACCCCGTTCACCTAACCTCTTCATTTATAGATATTTCATCTACGTTTCTACAGTGGATTATTATGAGCTTCTTATCAGGATAGTTTATTTATAAAAATTAAGTACTTTACTCTTGTTAAATCATAAAATGTTTCAGGTAAACTACCCCTTTCTCTTAACCGATCTTCTCCAAAATCAATAGACCTTCCATCCTCTACAATTCAGGGATGCATGCAAAAAAATATTTGATTCTGTTTGAATGTGCGGCAGTTATCGTTCGTCATGTAAACATTTCTCTTGTTACAACATAAAATGTTCCAGGTAAACTACCCCTTTCCCTTAACCGATCTTCACCAAAATCAACAGACCTTGAGCTCTCTGCAACTCAGGAAAGTGTGCAAAGAATTATTTGATTCTCTTTGAATTTTCGGCAGTTATCGTTCGTCATATAAAAAATTACCCTTGTTAAAACATAAAATGTTGCAGGTAAACTACCCCTTTCCCTTAACCGAGCTTCACCAAAAACAATAGGTCTTTAGTGCTCAACAAAACAGGGCTGTATGCAAAAACTTATTTGAATTTGCGGCTCTTATCGTTTGCCATAGAAAATACCCTTTTAAAACATAAAACGTTGCAGGTAAACTACCCCTTTCCCTCAACCGATCTTCACCAAAAACAATAGGTCGTGAGTACCCTACAAATCAGTGGTGTATGCAAAAAATTATTTGATTCTGTTTGAATTTGCGGCTGTTATCGTTTGCCATAGAAAAAAATCTACAGACACACAGACAGACAGACACACAGACACTTTTTGAAAAACGACTTTTTTTCATGTTTTGAGTGTAGGACAATCAGAATCTGCAAAAATCTCGAACACGATTTTTTTTGCCATCACCATACTTCCATTTCCTTAAAGAACATGGAAGTAAAAAAATCGTGTTCGAGATTATTGCAGATTCTGATTGTAGTACACAATCAGAATGATTTTTCAAAACATGAAAAATATCGGTACGGAGAGCCATACATGACTTCCATGTTCTAAGATTATATTTAAAATCATATTCGAAATGAAATATTTCCACAGAAACTACTACTTTTACTTCCATGTTCCTTAAGGAAATGGAAGTATGGTGATGGCAAAAAAAATTGTGTTCGAGATTATTGCAGATTCTGATTGTACTACACTCAAAACATGAAAAAAAGCCATTTTTCGAAAAGTGTCTGTGTGTGTGTCTGTATGTCTGTAGATTTTTTTTCTATGGCAAACGATAACAGCCGCAAATTCAAACAGAATCAAATAATTTTTTGCTTACCGCCCTGATTTGTAGAGTACTCAAAATCTATTTATTTTGGTGAAGATCGGTTAAGGGAAAGGGGTAGTTTACCTGCTACGTTTTATGTTTTAAAAGGGTATTTTCTATGGCAAATGATAACAGCCGCAAATTCAAACAGAATCAAATAATTTTTTGCATACAGCCCTGATTTATAGAGTACTCGCGACCTATTGTTTTTCGTGAAGATCGGTTGAGGGAAAGGGGTAGTTTACCGGCAACGGTTTTTTTTATCAAGGGTAATTTTGTTTGTTTGGCAAACGATAACAGCCGCAAATTCAAACAGAATCAAATAATATTTCGTATACAGCCCTGAATTTTAGAGCTCTCAAGATCTGTTGATTTTGGTAAAGATCGGTTAAGGGAAAGGGGTAGTTTACCTGCAACTTTTTATTTTTTAACAAGGGTATTTTCTATGGCAAACGATAACAGCCGAAAATTCAAACATAATCAAATAATGTTTTGCATACTGCCCTGAATTGTAGAGTTCTCAAGACCTTTTGGTTTTGGTGAAGATCGGTTAAGGGAAAGGGGTAGTTTCCCTGCAACGTTTTATGTTTTAAAAGGGTATTTTCTATGGCAAACGATAGAGCCGCAAATTCAAACAGAATCAAATACATTTTTGCATACAGCCCTGTTTCTTGAGTACTAAAGACCTATTGTTTTTGGTGAAGATCGTTTAAGGGAAAGGGGTAGTTTACCTGCCACGTTTTTTGTTTTATCAAGGGTATTTTGTATGGCAAATGATAACAGCCGCAAATTCAAACAGAATCATATAATATTTTGTATACAGCCCTGAAATGTAGAGTTCTCAAGACCTGTTGGTTTTGGTGAAGATCGGTTAAGGGAATAGGGTTGTTTACCAGCAACGGTTTTTTATCAAGGGTAATTTTTTTCTATGGTAAACGATAACAGCCGAAAATTCAAACAGAATCAAATGATTTTTTGCATACAGCCCTGTATTGTAAAGTTCTCAATACCTGTTGGTGTTGGTGAAGATCGGTTAAGGAAAAGGGGTAGTTTACCGGCAACGTTTTATGTTTTAAAAGGGTATTTTCTATGGCAAACGATAGAGCCGCAAATTCAAACAGAATCAAATACATTTTTGCATACAGCCCTGTTTCTTGAGTACTAAAGACCTATTGTTTTTGGTGAAGATCGTTTAAGGGAAAGGGGTAGTTTACCTGCCACGTTTTTTGTTTTATCAAGGGTATTTTGTATGGCAAATGATAACAGCCGCAAATTCAAACAGAATCATATAATATTTTGTATACAGCCCTGAAATGTAGAGTTCTCAAGACCTGTTGGTTTTGGTGAAGATCGGTTAAGGGAATAGGGTTGTTTACCAGCAACATTTTATGTTTTATCAAGGGTAATTTTTTTTTTGACGAACGATAACTGCCGTACATTAAAACAGAATCAACTACTCTTCTGCATACCTTTTTGAATTATACAGAACTCAAGGTCTGTTGATTCTGTTGAAGATCGGTTAAGGGAAAGGGGTAGTTTACCAGCAACGGTTTTTTATAAAGGGTAATTTTTCTATAGTAAATGATAACAGCCGCAAATTCAAACAGAATCAAATGATTTTTTGCATACAGCCCTGTATTGTAGAGTTCTCAATACCTATTGGTTTTGGTGAAGATCGGTTAATGGAAAGGTGTAGTTACCAGCGACATTTTATGTTTTAACAAGGGTAATTTTTTATATGACGAACGATAACTGCCATAAATTCGAACAGAATCAACTAGGTTGTTGCATACCTTTTTGAACTAAAGAGAACTCAAGGTCTGTTGATTTTGTTGAAGATCGGTTAAGGGAAAGGGTAGTTTATCAGCAACGTTTTATGTTTTAAAAAGGGTAATTTTTTATGACGAACGATAACTGCCGAAAATTCAATGAGAATCAAATAATGTTTTGCACCCTTTCCCGTGTTGCAGAGTGCTCAAGGTCTATTGATTTTGGTGAAGATGGGTTAAGGGAAAGGGGTAGTTTACCTGTAACATTTTATGTTGTAACAAGAGAAATGTTTCCATGACGAACGATAACTGCCGCACATTCAAACAGAATCAAATATTTTTTGCATGCTTCCCTGAATTGTAGAGGACGGAAGGTCTATTGATTTTGGAGAAGATCGGTTAAGAGAAAGGGGTAGTTTACCTAAAACATTTTATGATTTAACAAGAGTAAAGTACTTAATTTTTATAAATAAAGTATCGTGATAAGAAGCTCATAGTAATCCACTGTATAAACGTAGATGAAATATCTATAAATGAAGAGGTTAGGTGAACGGGGTGGGGGTAATTTTCTATTATTAAACATTATAGTTGAAGGTGGAGGGGAGAATTTTTTATATGTGTACTACGTTATCGGCAACAAAGAAGTAGTTTTTGTTAAAATTGCTCCTCGGGCTCTTTAGCCGTAGCCCAATGTTTTCTACAAAACCAGACTTTTCGGCAGTGCCATCGTCTGCCATCATCGGTGAAAATCGAGTGCGAAAACGTGAGGTGGTATACGTTAGTGACCACAGTACTGTGGTTAATGCTGAAGCAATAAGTAGAAAGACGTAGTTTCTATGGAAATATTTCATTTCGAATATGATTTTAAATATAAATCTTAGAACATGGAAGTCATGTATGGTTCTCCATACCGATATTTTACTTATTGCTTCAGCTTAACCACAGTATTGTGGTCACTAACGTATACCACCTCACTTTTTCGCACTCGATTTTCACTGATGATGCCAGTCGATGGCACTGCCGAAAAGTTTGGTTTTTCAGAAAACATTGGACTAAAGCTAAACAGCCTGGGAAGGAATTTTAACAAAGAACTACTTCTTTGTTGCCGATAACCTAGTACACATATACAAAATTCTCCCCTATCCCTTCAACTATAATTTTCATTTATAGAAAATTACCCCAACCCAGTTCACCTAACCTCTTCATTTATAGATATTCCATCTACGTTTCTACAGTGGATTATTATGAGCTTCTTATCAGAATACTTTATTTATCAAAATTAAGTACTTTACTCTTGTTAAAACATAAAACGTTGCAGGTAAACTACCCCTTTCTCTTAACCGATCTTCACCAAAATCAATAGACTTTCAGTCCTCTACAATGCAGGGATGCATGCAAAAAAATATTTGATTCTATTTGAATGTGCGGCAGTTATCGTTCGTCATGGAAACATTTCTCTTGTTACAACATAAAATGTTGCAGGTAAACTATCCCTTTCCCTTAACCGATATTCACCAAATCAGTAGGCCTTGAGTTCTCTACAATTCACGAAAGTCTGCAAAAAATGATTTGATTCTCTTTGAATTTACGGCAGTTATCTTTCGTCAAAAAAAAATTACCCTTCTTAAAACATAAAATGTTGCTGGTAAACTACCCCTTTCCCTTAACCGATCTTCAACATAATCAACAGACCTTGAGTTCTCTTTAATTCAAAAAGGTATGCAAAACATCTTTTGATTCTGTTTGAATCTGCGGCTGTTATCGTTTGCCATAGAAAAAATATTACCCTTGATAAAAAAACGTTGCTGGTAAACTACCCCTTTCCCTTAACCGATCTTCACCAACAACAATAGGTCTTGAGTACTCTACAATTCAGGGCTGTACGCAAAAAACTATTTGATTCTGTTTGAATTTGCGGCTCTTTGCCATACTAAATACCCTTGTTAAAATATAAAACGTTGCAGGTAATCTACCCCTTTCCCTTAACCGATCTTCAACAAAATCAACAGACCTTGAGTTCGGTATAATTAAAATATCGGTATGGAGAACCATACATGACTTCCATATTCTAAGATTTATATTTAAATCTTAATATCGCCTGCCAAGCGCGATATATTTTCTTTTATACATGATTTACATTAAAATGAAAAAATTATAATTTTATTGCCTGGCAACAAAATTATTTTATTTTTAACAATTACCATCGTTTCAAAAAGTTTAAATAAATTTTCAAGTACTTTACTCTTGTTAAAACGTAAAAGGTTGCAGGTAAACTACCCCTTCCCCTTAACCGATCTTCACCAAAATCGAAAGTCATTGAGACCTCTACAATTCAGGGACGTATGCAAAAAATTATTTGATTCTGTTTGAATTTGCGGCTGTTATCGTTTGCCATAGAAAATACGCTTGATAAAAAAACGTTGCAGGTAAACTACCCCTTCCCCTTAACCGATCTTCACCAAAAACAATAGGTCTTGAGTACTCTACAAATCAGGGCTGTATGCAAAACATTATTTGATTCTGTTTGAATTTGCGGCTGTTATCGTTTGCCATAGGAAATACCCTTGTTAAAAAAACGTTGCAGGTAAACTACCCCTTTCCCTCAACCGATCTTCACCAAAAACAATAGGTCTTGAGAAATCTACAATTCAGGGCTGTATGCGAAACATTATTTGATTCTGTTTGAATTTGCGGCTATCGTTTGCCAAAAAAAAAAAAATTTCCCTTGATAAAAAAAACCGTTGCAGGTAAACTACCCCTTCCCCTCAACCGATCTTCACCAAAAACAATAGGTCGCGAGTACTCTACAAATCAGGGCTGTATGCAGAAAATTATTTGATTCTGTTTGAATTTGCGGCTGTTATCGTTTGCCATAGAAAATACCCTTGTTAAAAAAACGTTGTAGGTAAACTACCCCTTTCCCTTAACCGATCTTCACCAAAAACAAAAGGTATTGAGAACTCTACAATTTAGGGCTGTATGCAAATAATCTTTTCATTCTGTTTGAATTTGCGGCTGTTATCGTGTGCCATAGGAAATACCCTTGTTAAAACATAAAACGTTACAGGTAAACTACCCCTTTCCCTTAACCGATCTTCACCAAAAACAATAGGTCTTGAGAACTCTACAATTCAGGGCTGTATGCGAAACATTATTTGATTCTGTTTGAATTTGCGGCTGTTATCGTTTGCCAAACAAACAAAATTTCCCTTGCTAAAAAAAAACCGTTGCAGGTAAACTACCCCTTTCCCTCAACCGATCTTCACCAAAAACAATAGGTCGCGAGAACTCTGCAAAACCGGGCTGTATGCAAAAAATTATTTGATTCTGTTTGAATTTGCGGCAGTTATCGTTTGCCATAGAAAAAAAATCTACAGACAGACAGACAGACAGACAGACACACAGACACACAGACACTTTTCGGAAAACGACTTTTTTCATGTTTTGAGTGTTGTAGAATCAGAATCTGCAATAATCTCGAACACGATTTTTTTTGCCATCACCATACTTCCATTCCTTAAGGAATATGGAAGTAAAACGGTATGAAAAAGGCTAGTTCATTCTGTTTGAATTTGCGGCTGTTATTGTTTGCCATAGAAAAAAAATACCCTTGATAAAAACAAATGTTGCCGGTAAACTACCCCTTTCCCACCCTTAACCGATCTTCACCAAAAACAATAGGTCTTGTGTACTCTAAACATCAATGCTGTATACAAAAAATTGTTTGATTCTGATTGAATTTGCGGCTATCGTTTGCCATAGAAAAAAATTACCCTTGATAAGAAAAACGTTGCCGGTAAACTACCCCTTCCCGTTAACCAATCTTCAACAAAAACAACAGATCTAGAGTACTCTACAAATCAGAGCTGTATGCAAAAAAGTATTTGATTTTGTTTGAATTTGCGACTCTTATCGTTTGCCACAGGAAATACCCTTTTAAAACATAAAACGTTGCTGGTAAACTACCCCTTTCCATTAACCGATCTTCACCAAAAACAATAGATCTTGAGTACTCTACAAATCAGAGCTGTATGCAAAAAATTGTTTGATTCTGTTTGAATTTGCGGCTCTTATCGTTTCCCATAAAAAATACCCTTTTAAAACATAAAACAATGCAGGCAAACTACCCCTTTCCCTTAACCAATCTTCACCAAAAACAATAGGTCCTGAGCACTCTACAATTCAGGGCAGCATGCAAAACATTATTTGATTCTGTTTACATTTGCGGCTTTTATCGTTTCCCATAGAAAATGCCCTTTTTAAAATATAAAATGTTGCAGGTAAACTACCCCTTTCCCTTAACCGATCTTCACCTAAAACAATAGGTCCTGAGCACTCTACAAATCAGGTCAGTATGCAAAACATTATTTGATTCTGTTTACATTTGCGGCTTTTATCGTTTGCCATAAAAAATACCATTGTTAAAATATAAAATGTTGCAGGTAAACTACCCCTTTCCCTTAACCGATCTTCACCAAAATCAATAGGTCTTGAGTACTCTACAAATCAGGTCTATTTGCTAAACATTATTTGATTCTGTTTCAATTTGCGACTCTTATCGTTTGCCATAAAAAATACCCTTTTAAAACATAAAACGTTGCAGATAAACTACCCCTTCCCCTTAACCGATCTTCACCTAAAGCAACAGGTTTTGAGTACTCTACAGATTAGGTCTGTATGCAAAACATTATTTGAATTTGGGGCTGTTATCATTTGCCATATAAAATACCCTTGATAAAACAAAAAACGTGTCTGGTAAACTACCCCTTTCCCTTAACCGATCTTCACCAAAAGCAATAGGTCTTTAGTACTCAACAAACAGGGGTGTATGCAAAAACGTATTTGATTCTGTTTGAATTTGCGGCTCTTATCGTTTGCCATAGAAAATACCCTTTTAAAACATAAAACGTAGCAGGTAAACTACCCCTTTCCCTTAACCGATCTTCACCAAAATAAATAGATTTTGAGTACTCTACAAATCAGGGCGGTAAGCAAAAAATTATTTGATTCTGTTTGAATTTGCGGCTGTTATCGTTTGCCATAGAAAAAAATCTATAGACACACAGACACTTTTCGAAAAAAGACTTTTTTTCATGTTTTGAGTGTAGTACAATCAGAATCTGCAATAATCTCGAACACGATTTTTTTGCCATCACCATACTTCCATTTCCTTAAGGAACATGGAAGTAAAAAGTCGTTTTTCGAAAAGTGTCTGTGTGTCTATCTGTGTGTCTTGGACGATAACTGGTACTGAAACCGGGCCGTCAGTTCGGATAATTATTTTGGAACTTCCTATAGTAGTTACACAGGCCTAAAAATGATGTTTAGATTTATTTTTCTATGGCAAACGATAACAGCCGCAAATTCAAACAGAATCAAAAGATTATTTGCATACAGCCCTAAATTGTAGTTCTCGAAACCTATTGTTTTTGGTGAAGATCGGTTACGGGAAAGGGGTAGTTTACCTGCAACGTTTTATGTTTTAACAAGGGTAATTTTACTTCCATATTCCTTAAGGAATGGAAGTATGCTGATGGCAAAAAAAATCGTGTTCGCGATTATTGCAGATTCTGATTGTACTACACTCAAAACATGAAAAAAAGTCGTTTTCCGAAAAGTGTCTGTGTGTGTGTCTGTCTGTCTATGTGTCTATAAATTTTTTTTCTATGGCAAACGATAACTGCTGCAAAATCAAACAGAATCAAATAATTTTTGGCATACAGCCCTGATTTGTAGAGTACTCACGACCTATTGTTTTTGGTGAAGATCGGTTAAGGGAAAGGGGTAGTTTACCTGTAACGTTTTATGTTTTAACAAGGGTATTTCCTATGTGAAACAATAACAGCTGCAAATTCAAACAGAATCAAAAGATTATTTGCATACAGCCCTAAATTGTAGAGTTCTCAAGACCTATAGTTTTTGGTGAAGATCGGTTAAGGGAAAGAGGTAGTTTACCTACAACGTTTTTTTAACAAGGGTATTTTCTATGGCAAACGATAACAGCCGCAAATTCAAACAGAATCAAATAATTTTCTGCATACAGCCATGATTTGTAGAGTACTCAAGACATATTTTTTTTGGTGAAGATCAGTTGAGGGGAAGGGGTAGTTTACCTGCAACGTTTTTTATCAAGCGTATTTTCTATGGCAAACGATAACTGCCGCAAATTCAAACAGAATCAAATAATTTTTTGCATACGTCCCTGAATTGTAGAGGTCTCAAGGACTTTTGATTTTGGTGAAGATCGGTTAAGGGGAAGGGGTAGTTTTACCTGCAACCTTTTACGTTTTAACAAGAGTAAAGTACTTGAAAATTTATTTAAACTTTTTGAAACAATGGTAATTGTTAAAAATAAAATAATTTTGTTGCCAGGCAATAAAATTAAAATTTTTTCATTTTAATGTAATATAATATTTTTCATTTAATACGGCAATAAAAAGGCAGGTAAGACACAAACACACACACACACACACACACACACACACACACACACACACAATTCACGTTATTTCTGGCCTCACTCATGTTTATTTTCTTACGTTTGCACGCTTTTACTTCCATATTCCTTAAGGAATGGAAGTATGGTGATGGCAAAAAAAATCGTGTTCGAGATTATTGCAGATTCTGATTCTACTACACTCAAAACATGAAAAAAAGTCGTTTTCCGAAAAGTGTCTGTGTGTCTGTCTGTCTGTCTGTCTGTGTGTCTGTGTGTCTGTCTGTAGATTTTTTTTCTATGGCAAACGATAACTGCCGCAAATTCAAACAGAATCAAATAATTTTTTGCATACAGCCCGGTTTTGCAGAGTTCTCGCGACCTATTGTTTTTGGTGAAGATCGGTTGAGGGAAAGGGGTAGTTTACCTGCAACGGTTTTTTTTTAGCAAGGGTAATTTTGTTTGTTTGGCAAACGATAACAGCCGCAAATTCAAACAGAATCAAATAATGTTTCGCATACAGCCCTGAATTGTAGAGTTCTCAAGACCTATTGTTTTTGGTGAAGATCGGTTAAGGGAAAGGGGTAGTTTACCTGTAACGTTTTATGTTTTAACAAGGGTATTTCCTATGGCAAACGATAACAGCCGCAAATTCAAACAGAATGAAAAGATTATTTGCATACAGCCCTAAATTGTAGAGTTCTCAATACCTTTTGTTTTTGGTGAAGATCGGTTAAGGGAAAGGGGTAGTTTACCTACAACGTTTTTTTAACAAGGGTATTTTCTATGGCAAACGATAACAGCCGCAAATTCAAACAGAATCAAATAATTTTCTGCATACAGCCCTGATTTGTAGAGTACTCAAGACCTATTGTTTTTGGTGAAGATCGGTTGAGGGGAAGGGGTAGTTTACCAGCAACGTTTTTTATCATGCGTATTTTCTATGGCAAACGACAACTGCCGCAAATTCAAACAGAATCAAATAATTTTTTGCATACAGCCCTGATTTGTAGAGTACTCGCGACCTATTGTTTTTGGTGAAGATCGGTTGAGGGGAAGGGGTAGTTTACCTGCAACGGTTTTTTTTATCAAGGGAAATTTTTTTTTTTTGGCAAACGATAACAGCCGCAAATTCAAACAGAATCAAATAATGTTTCGCATACAGCCCTGAATTGTAGATTTCTCAAGACCTATTGTTTTTGGTGAAGATCGGTTGAGGGAAAGGGGTAGTTTACCTGCAACGTTTTTTTAACAAGGGTATTTTCTATGGCAAACGATAACAGCCGCAAATTCAAACAGAATCAAATAATGTTTTGCATACAGTCCTGATTTGTAGAGTACTCAAGACCTATTGTTTTTGGTGAAGATCGGTTAAGGGGAAGGGGTAGTTTACCTGCAACGTTTTTTTATCAAGCGTATTTTCTATGGCAAACGATAACAGCCGCAAATTCAAACAGAATCAAATAATTTTTTGCATACGTCCCTGAATTGTAGAGGTCTCAATGGCTTTCGATTTTGGTGAAGATCGGTTAAGGGGAAGGGGTAGTTTACCTGCAACCTTATACGTTTTAACAAGAGTAAAGTACTTGAAAATTTATTTAAACTTTTTGAAACAATGGTAATTGTTAAAAATAAAATAATTTTGTTGCCAGGCAATAAAATTATAATTTTTTCATTTTAATGTAATATAATATTTTTCATTTAATACAGCAATAAAAAGGCAGGTAAGGCACAGCCTGGCTGTTTGGCTGAAAATGATTTTAAATATAAATCTTAGAATATGGAAGTCATGTATGGTTCTCCATACCGATTTTTTAAATGGAAAGTGCCGAAACTCACACCAACATAACGCGTGCAAGCCGAAAAAATGGACATCAATTTGCTTACTGGCGAAGCTAGTAGTTAATGAATGGGTAGGCAAAAATCTTATCTTAAATTTTTTTAAGGAATCACTAAAAGGACGGTGGGTCAAATCGGACGCTGAGGTAGAGTTTGCTGTAACCGAATGGTTCCACAAACAGCCGTAAGAATTTTACTAGCAGGGAATCTACAGGTTAGCGCAACAGTGGAACTCATGTCTTAATGTTATTGGAGACTTCTTTTAAAATCGTTGAATAAAAAATGCTTTACAGCTCTATACGTGTGTCTATTGAACAATCCTTGTATTAGTCATACACAATAATACAACTGATTGAACTTCAAATTTTTAAACTTGATTAGTTTCTATATATATGTTTAATGTTACAAATAATTCAAATAACAATCTTGATCATCTGTTAGTTCAGCGGAATAACAGTGACACTTTTAATAACCGCATAAAATAAACACTTAGAAACAACACAGGCGCTTTAACTTAACTGTTTGGACCACAGAAGTGAGGCATGCCTCAACGCTCTATGTGTATAGCGCGGGACAATCCCCCCTCCCTACACTTCCCTATCACACCACTACATTGCTTACATACGATGTATACAAAAAACGCTGAGGCAAGTTCAGGTTGCCACATTCGCTTTAAACGAACTATGCCGAATCTCACCTGTCACCATCTAGCGTTCGCTCAATAAAGCACGTTTCGGTTTAATAAATTTGACAGTCGCAGTAACAATGTATAATCTTTACGTTATGTAGTTCATACGTATTTATAATTTTTATTCTACAGAATTTTTTAGAGTAGGCATTGCCTCAATTGCCTCCATGTAACTTCGCCACTGATATATATGTGTACAACGTTATCGGCAACAAAGAAGTAGTTTTTGTTAAAATTCCTTCCCGGGATATTTGGCCATAGTCCAATGTTTTCTACAAAACCAGACATTTCGGCAATGCCATCGACTTCCATCATCAGTGAAAATCGAGTGCAATAACGTGAGGTGGTATACGTTAGTGACCACAGTACTGTGGTTAAGGCTGAAGCAGTAAGTAGAAAGAAGTAGTTTCTATGGTAATATTTCATTTCGAAAATGATTTTAAATATAAATCTTAGAATATGGAAGTCATGTATGGTTCTCCACACCGATATTTTTATATGACGAACGATAACTGCCGTAAATTCAAACAGAATCAACTAGGTTTTTGCATACCTTTTTGAACTAAAGAGAACTCAAGGTCTGTTGATTTTGTTGAAGATCGGTTAAGGGAAGGGGTAGTTTATCAGAACGTTTTATGTTTTAAAAAGGGTAATTTTTTTATGACGAACGATAACTGCCGAAAATTCAAAGAGAACCACATAATTCTTTGCACACTTTCCTGAGTTCGAGAGAGCTGAAGGTCTGTTGATTTTGGTGAAGCTCGGTTAAGGGAAAGGGGTAGTTTACCTGCAACATTTTATGTTGTAACAAGAGAAATGTTTCCATGACGAACGATAACAGCCGCAAATTCAAACAGAATCAAATAATTTTTTGCATACGTCCCTGAATTGTAGAGATCTCAAGGACTTTCGATTTTGGTGAAGATCGGTTAAGGGGAAGGGGTAGTTTACCTGCAACCTTTTACGTTTTAACAACAGTAAAGTACTTTGCATGCATCCCTGAATTGTAGAGGACTGAAGGTCTATTGATTTTGGAGAAGATCGGTTAAGAGAAAGGGGTAGTTTACCTGAAACATTTTATGATTTAACCAGAGTAAAGTACTTAATTTTTATAAATAAAGTATCCTGATAAGAAGCTCATAATAATCCACTGTAGAAACGTAGATGAAATATCTATAAATGAAGAGGTTAGGTGAACGGGGTGGGGGTAATTTTCTATTATTAAAAATTATAGTTGAATGTGGAGGGGAGAATTTTTTATATGTGTAGTACGTTATCGACAACAAAGAAGTAGTTTTTTGTTAAAATTGCTTCCCGGGCTGTTTAGCCATAGTCCAATGTTTTCTGCAAAACCAGACTTTTCGGCAGTGCCACCGACTGCCATCATGAATGAAAATCGAGTGCGAAAATGTGAGGTGTATACGTTAGTGACCACTGTACTGTGGTTAATGCTGAAGCAATAAGTAGAAAGACGCAGTTTCTATGGAAATATTTCATTTCGAATATGATTTTAAATATAAATCTTAGAACATGGAAGTCATGTATGGTTCTCCATACCTATATTTACTTCGATGTTCCTTAAGGAAATGGAAGTATGGTGATGACAAAAAAAAATTTTGTTCGAGATTATTGCAGATTCTGATTGTACTACACTCAAAAACATGAAAAAATTCATTTTTCGAAAAGTGTGTGTGTGTGTGTGTGTGTGTGTGTGTGTGTGTGTGTGTGTGTGTGTGTGTGTGTGTGTGTGTGTGTGTGTGTGTGTGTGTGTGTGTGTGTGTGTGTGTGTGTGTGTGTGTGTGTGTGTGTGTGTGTGTGTGTGGATTTTTTCTATGGCAAACGATAACAGCCGCAAATTCAAACAGAATCAAATAATTATTTGCATACAGTCCTGATTTGTAGAGTACTCAAGATCTATTGTTTTTTGAGAAGCTCGATTAAGGGAAAGGGGTAGTTTACCTGCAACGTTTGTTTATCAAGGGTATTTTTACTTCCATATTCCTTAAGGAATGGAAGTATGGTGATGGCAAAAAAAATCGTGTTCGAGATTATTGCAGATTCTGATTCTACTACACTCAAAACTAGAAAAAAAGTCGTTTTCCGAAAAGTGTCTGTGTGTCTGTCTGTCTGTCTGTGTGTCTGTGTGTCTGTAGATTTTTTTTCTATGGCAAACGATAACTGCCGCAAATTCAAACAGAATCAAATAATTTTTTGCATACAGTCCTGATTTGCAGAGTTCTCGCGACCTATTGTTTTTGGTGAAGATCGGTTGAGGGAAAGGGGTAGTTTACCTGCAACGGTTTTTTTTTAGCAAGGGTAATTTTGTTTGTTTGGCAAACGATAACAGCCGCAAATTCAAACAGAATCAAATAATGTTTCGCATACAGCCCTGAATTGTAGAGTTCTCAAGATCTGTTGATTTTGGTGAAGATCGGTTAAGGGAAAGGGGTAGTTTACCTGTAACGTTTCATGTTTTAACAAGGGTATTTCCTATGGCAAACGATAACAGCCGCAAATTCAAACAGAATCAAAAGATTATTTGCATACCGCCCTATATTGTAGAGTTCTCAAGACCTATTGTTTTTGGTGAAGATCGGTTAAGGGAAAGGGGTAGTTTACCTGCAACTTTGTTTAACAAGGGTATTTTCTATGGCAAACGATAACAGCCGCAAATTCAATCAGAATCAAATAATTTTTTGCATACGGCCGTGATTTATAGAGTACTTAAGACCTATTGTTTTTGGTGAAGATCGGTTAAGGGGAAGGGGTAGTTTACCTGCAACGTTTTTTTATCAAGCGTATTTTCTATGGCAAACGATAACAGCCGCAAATTCAAACAGAATCAAATAATTTTTTGCATACGTCCCTGAATTGTAGAGGTCTCAAGGACTTTCGATTTTGGTGAAGATCGGTTAAGGGGGGGGTAGTTTACCTGCAACCTTTTACGTTTTAACAAGAGTAAAGTACTTGAAAATTCATTTAAACTTTTTGAAACAATGGTAATTGTTAAAAATAAAATAATTTTGTTGCCAGGCAATAAAATTATAATTTTTTCATTTTAATGTAAATCTGTACATAGTATAAAGTAACGTCGGTCCGTTTTCTCTCTGTGTTTGAAATCGCTAATCTCAGGAAGTACTGAACGGATTTTATTCAAGTTTTCGCCAATAGATAGAGTGTCTATCGAGGAACATTTATGTGTATAATTAATACATATATGTGGTACATTAGCTTAGCTATCACGGTTTATGTCAAGTAAGTGGTATAGTTTACATCTTATATATAAAATGAATGTTTCTTTGTTTGTCCCGTATGCGTTCCTATACCATTCATCCGATTGCGATGAAACTTCGGTGAGTTGTTGTGCGCATGTCCGCGAAGGTTTCTTCCACATCTCCTCCTAAACCACTGTATCGATTTCATCCAAACTTGGCACAAAAATTTAGGCAACGGGAGAACCAACATAGGATAGGTGTTTTTTCGATGGGGTCCTTTTGGGGGTTCTTTGGGGTCTTCCACATCGCCTCCTAAACCACTGGACCGATTTCAACCAAACTTGGCACAAATATTTTACGCAAAGGGAGAACCAACATAGGACAAGTGTTTTTTTCGATACGATCCTTTGGGGGGTCCTTTGGGGTCTTCCACGTCTCCACCTAAACCATTGGACCGATTTCAACCAAACTTGGCACAAATATTTTACGCAACGGGAGAACCAACATAGGGCAGGTGTTTTTTTCGATACGATCCTCTGGGGGGTCCTTTGCGGTCTTAAAAAACTATTAGATCTGGTTACTATGGCAACCCAATAGAATAGATTCTGTTCTAAATATATTATCGCATTAAATTGAAGACCACGCGAACGAAGTTGTGGGCAACAGCTATTTATTTTTAAGAAGCCTACTTTAATTAAACTTTATTATTAATTAAACTAACATTTTCATTACGTACAACGTGAAACTCCGTAGCGAAGCACGGGTATTCTGCTAGTCATGTATAAGAGAAAATATATCGTGCGTGGCAGGCAAGCATATCTCAGTTATGTACGGTTTACGTTTCCATTTTATTACTACCGCAATAAAAAGGCAGGGAAGACACACACACACACACACAATTCGCGTTATTTCTGGCCTCATTCATGTTTATTTTCTTACATTTGCACGGTTTTTAAATGGAAAGTGCCGAACCCATACCAACATAACGCATGCAAGCCGAAAAAGTGTCCAGCGTGGATAGCGATTTGCTTCCTGTGGATCGCTGGGCAGTGTAACTGCACGTGTTTACAGAGGAACGATTCATAGACAGACTTTTCGTCTTTAGGGAATGAACCCTCTGCAAGATGCTGAGGGTCCATGAGTGACTTCGGAGCGCTCCTTCTTTTCCGCGTGTTTGTTCTGTGAAACGTACACTGTAGATTCGCAGATTTATTCTAAGCAACGCTCAATAGGAAATGTTGAAAATTTTTGTCCACGGTGAACCCTCATACACACTAAACCTGCTCTGATGTTTTAATTACGGACATCATAATATTAAAACTTTGGAAACTTGAGCACTACTTAATGGAGATCAATCATTAACTTATACAAGCCATTAATTTTATGCATATTTTTTATATATATGTGTACAACGTTATCGGCAACAAAGAAGTAGTTTTTGTTAAAATTCCTTCCCGGGATATTTGGCCGTAGTCCAATGTTTTCTACAAAACCAGACGTTTCGGCAATGCCATCGACTTCCATCATCAGTGAAAATCGAGTGCGATAACGTGAGGTGGTATATGTTAGTGACCACAGTACTGTGGTTAAGGCTGAAGCAGTAAGTAGAAAGAAGTAGTTTCTATGGTAATATTCCATTTCGAAAATGATTTTAAAAATAAATCTTAGAATATGGAAGTCATGTATGGTTCTCCATACCGATATTTTTTTTTGGGAAACGATAACAGCCGCAAATTCAAACAGAATCAAATAATGTTTTGCATACCTTTTTGAATTATACAGAGCTCAAGGTCTGTTGATTTTGTTGAAGATCGGTTAAGGGAAAGGGGTAGTTTACCTGCAACGTTTTATATTTTAACAAGGGTATTTCCTATGGCAAACGATAAGAGCCGCAAATTCAAACAGAATCAAATCATTTTTTGCATACACCCCTGAATTATAGAGTACTCAAGACCTATTGTTTTTGGTGAAGATCGGTTAAGGGAAAGGGGTAGTTTACCTGCAACGTTTTTTTATCGGGGGTAATTTTTTTCTATGGTAAACGATAACAGCCGCAAATGCAAACAGAATCAAATAATGTTTTGCATACAGCCCTGTATTGTAGAGTTCTCAAGACCTGTTGGTGTTGGTGAAGATCGGTTTAGGGAAAGGGGTAGTTTACCTGCAACATTTTATGATTTAACAAGAGTAATTTTTTATATGACGAACGATAACTGCCGCAAATTCAAACAGAATCAACTACGTTTTTGCATACCTTTTTGAATTAAAGAGAACTCAAGGTCTGTTGATTTTGTTGAAGATCGGTTAAGGGAAAGGGGTAGTTTACCAGCAACATTTTATGTTTTAAGAAGGGTAATTTTTTTTGACGAAAGATAAATGCCATAAATTCAAAGAGAATCAAATAATTTTTTGCATAAGTTCCTGAATTGTAGCGAACGCAATTTTTCGTGAAGATCGGTTAAGGGAAAGGGGTAGTTTTCCTGGAACAATTATGTTGTAACAAGAGAAATGTTTTCTTTACAAACGATAACTGCCGCACATTCAAACAGAATCAAATATGCATCCAGAATTTTTGCATGCATCCGTGAATTGTAGAGGACTGAAGGTCTGTTGATTTTGGTGAAGATCGGTTAAGAGAAAGGGGTAGTTTACCTGCAACGTTTTATGTTTTAACAAGAGTAAAGTACTTAATTTTGATAAATCATGTATCCTAATAAGAAGCTCATAATAATCCACTGTAGAAACGTAGATGAAATATCTATAAATGAAGAGGTTAGGTCAACGGGGTGGGGGTAATTTTCTATAAATGAAAATTATAGTTGTTTGGGGAGGGGAGAATTTTTTATATGTGTACTACGTTATCGGCACCAAAGAAGTAGTTCTTTGTTAAAATTCCTTCCCGGGCTGTTTAGCCATAGTCCAATGTTTTCTGCAAAACTAGACTTTTCGGCAGTCCATTGACTGCCATCATCAGTGAAAATCGAGTGCGAGAACATGAGGTGGTATACGTTAGTGACCACAGTACCGTGGTTAAGGCTGAAGCAATAAGTAGAAATAAGTAGTTTCTATGGTAATATTTCATTTCGAATATGATTTTAAATATAAATCTTAGAACATGGAAGTCATGTATGGTTCTCCATACCGATATTTTCATGTTTTGAAGGTAGTACAATCAGAATTTGCAATAATCTCGAACACGATTTTTTTTTCCATCACCATACTTCCATTTCCTTATGGAAGATGGAAGTAAAATGGATTTTCCATAGTAAATGTCAAGTGAATTTGTACAGAAAAACAAGAGGCACAAACTAAAGGTGCAACACCATTTAGCACTATTAAGAAAACCCTATTACCATCTTAGGTTTAATAATTGGTACAGACATTTTAATTTGTATGAAACCAACAAATCAGTTCACAGTAGAATTATAAAACAAACTAATAGAATCAACTAATTACTTCCATGTTCCGTAAGGAAATGGAAGTGTGGGGACCGTGGAAAAAATCAAGTTTGAGATAAGGGCTAATTCTGGCTGTACTACCCTTAACACACGAAGAAAAGTCGTTTTCCGAAAAGTGTCTGTGTGCATAATTTTTTCTGTGGTGAATGATAATTGTCGCAAATTCAAAGAGAATCAAATAATTTTTTGCATATGTGCCAGAGTTGTGAAATTTTAGTGAAGATTGGTTAATGGGGAGGGGTAGTTTACATGCAACATTTTTCGTTTTAACAAGAGTAAGGTACTTAATTTTGATAAATAAAGTATCCTGAAAAGAAGATCATAATAATCCACTGTAGAAAGGTCGATGAAATATCTACAAATGAAAAGGTTAGTTGAAGGATGAGGGGGTAATTTTTACTTCCATGTTCCATAAGGAAATGGAAGTATAGTGATGGTGAAAAAAAAATCGTCTTCGAGATAAGGGCTGATTCTGATTGTACTACCCTCAAAACAAGAAGAAAAGTCATTTTTTGAAAAGTGTGTGTGTGGAATTTTTTCTATGGCGAAGAATAACTGCCGCAAATTCAAACAGAATCAAATAATTTTTTGCATACAGTCCTGAATTGTAAAGGACTCAAGCCCTATTGATTTTGATGAAGATCGGTGAAGGGAAAGGGGTAGTTTACCTACATCATTTTATGTTTTAACAAGTGTAAAGTATTTATTGTTGTATTGGAGTGTTAGTGGCCTCAAATATTTCTACTAGTAATTTTATACAAACCACTATGTTGTCTTTGGTACTGACGAGCGCTTTCGGCAGTCAAGCCATCTTCAGGTCATTTACTGGTAATTACAGGTCATTACTGGTAAATGACCTGAAGATGGCCTGACTGCCGAAAGCGCTCGTCAATATCAAAGACAACATAGTGGTTTGTATAAAATTATTAGTAGAAAGAGTAAAGTACTTGAAAATTCATTTAAACTTTTTCAAACAACGGTAATTGTTAAAAATAAAACAATTTGGTTGCCAGGCAATAAAATGATAATTTTTTCATTTTAATTTAAATCATGTATGAGTGAACATATATTGTTCCTGGCAGGTAAGCATATCTCAATTATTGTGACTACCACAATCAAAAGGCAGGCAGGACACAAACACACACATTATTTCTGGCCTCACTCATGTTTATTTTCTTATTTTATTTTATTTATTTATTAAAATTTTATTTTCTTTCTCTGCAAGATGCTCAGGGTTCATGAGCGACTCTGGAGCGCTCCTTCTTTTCCACATGTTTGTTCTGTGAAACATACACTGTAGATTCGCAGCTTTACTCTGAGCAACGCTCCATAGGGAATGTTGAAAATTTTTGTCCACGGTGGACACTTATACACACTAAAACCTACTCTGATGTTTTGATTACGGCAATTATAATATTAAAACTGTGGGAACTTGAGCACTACTTAATGGAGATCAAACATTAACTTTTACAAGCCTTTAAATTTTATGCATATTTTGAAAGATAATAATTTAAATCAATAAATATTTTAATAAACTAATACAATCTGTGTACCTATTTCTAATATGATATAAGAATTTAAAACTAATGTGCATGTATGTATGTACGAAAAATATATAAATATTTTTCTTCTCCGGAAAATTTATTGCCCCTCCTGAAAAATATTTTGACCTCCCTTTTGCTAGTTATTTACCAACCTGTGTGTAATGTAGAGTGTCGACATGGATCAGAATGGTGGGTGTTAAACAAACAGACCATATCGTCGTGTATTAAACATAACCATACTTTATCGTGGCGCTTGTAGTGAGTTATCAACCAAAGAAGCTGAGAATAGTCTTCTTGTCAGTGTTTTTGAATGAGTTCTGCTTCGGTTCACAAAAAATCAATGTCAAATTGTCCTCTTGCGTGACCTGATAAGTTTCGAGACACATGCAAAGTCCAGTTCTGATTGGCTTCATTTTGGGCATTAACTCATAGTGACTCCTTGCGTCATGGGGGGTATAAAACCAACGAGAGCACTGGGAAGAAGCACACTTGTACACTTGTTCACTTTTTGGCTTCTCTGCGCACTATACGCACATCTTCTATCAACGATGGAACCACACCAAAAGCGTAAAATTACAACTTTGTGTTTGTTTTACTTTGTTCAAACTTAAAGCATTAATCGATTTTGACAAATGAATTATTTCTACTCAGAAATGCTCAGTAGTGTTCTAAATTTGTTAAGAAATATGTATGGTTGACATCTCAATCATTTATGTCTATTTTAAAGTAGTAATGTTCTAAATTCAGAAATATAGTCAGTAAAGCTTTTTTATAATGTTTTAATAAGAATATTCAGTATATAATGAATGTTATTTTTTTTACATATAATGTAATATTATGTCTTAGTGAAAATATTCAAGTAAGAAATCGAATTATTGTAATGAGAGAATGTCACTTTAATCTATAGAGAACAATTATTGTCATTTTGTTCATTAAGATAAAACTTTTCATTAGACATAATGAACATAGTTGCTTTGATGAATTAAAGTAATTTTGTTATTCTAAGTAAATGCCTTATTTAATAACGAGCCACTCCCACAGCTATCCTGTCCGCACGACTGGAGCTTTCACTTTGTGAGGCCCCAGCCCCAGGCATTACAATTTGGTGTCAGAATTAGGGATATTAAATTTGGGAATGTTACTTTACTCACATTAATTAAACATTTCTCTCACTGAAGTGGCTCTTTATTGATGGGCAATAGTAGTAAGAAGTTAAATAAATAATTAAGTGATGATTTGTTAATGAGTCTATACTGAGCGTGTCTATATTTTGGGGCGTGTTCGAACTTTTTATGCGGGTTGGTACACGTGTTGGGGTTATAGCAGCTTATTATACCCACAGCAGTCCATCTGTCACTTTACCTGTTAATAACACACCAATCCAATCCAAGATCCTAATACTATTTGGAAGGGTGCGAGACTCTCTTTCGAAGTCTATTACAAAGAATCATAGAAACTAATTATTTAAATAAAACTATTAAGAGTTTGATTACAAATGTCTAAAATGTCTGAGGTAGCTGAATTAAAACGTATCGTAGCCGAGTTACAAGAGCGTATGCAGACAACAGTTACTGCACCTGTCGCTGCTACTGTCACTAAGGATCTGACTACAGCAAACTTAATTGAAAATTGGAGGGGCGATGGTACGGGTCTTCCTGTTCATGCTTTCTTTAAAAAGATTGACGATGCCGTGACAATAGGCAACTGGAACGATTCTGATAAGGTTCGCATTGTTTCTTTAAAATTAAGGGGACCTGCAGCATTATATTATAACAGTTGTCCACAGCTATAGAAAGAAGATTTAAAGTATAACGTTTTAACACAGTGTTTTATTGAACGATTTAAAGTTAAGCAGTTAGATCAGTCTCATTATACAGCACTTCAGTCAGCGACACAGCGTAGGGATGAAACCCCAGAATCTTTTGCTGATCGTTGTCGAATTTTATTCAAAGACTATTAGACAGGTTGCTGATCCTATGGGCAGAAAGTCATCGAGGAAGAGGTGGAGCGTCGACTTTTAGCTGCATACATAAATGGCCTACAAGGTGTTGTGGGACAGCAAGTACGATACGGATTACCTAACACTATGCAGGAGGCAATTCAGATTGCTAATACTGTGGCTTCAGCTAATCGACAACAGCAGCATACTTCATGGGGACATGGTAAGAGAAATAATGCCGGTGGACATGTCTTCGTGACTAGTGTCACCTGTTATCACTGTAACAAGGTAGGTCACTTAGCTAAGAAAAGGTTATCAAGAGAAGCTAGTGGTAAAACTCAGTCAAATAGTACTCGCAGTACCAGTTATAATCAGAACCGTAATAATAAAAATAATAACAATGCACAAAAAAAGGTTTTGAAAGACAGAATGCTATAATTGTCATGCTAAGGGGCATTACACTCGTAACTGCAATAGTAAGCAAAATACACACCCAAACGCCAGCAGTTCTACTTGTTAGGGCATGGCAGGGTCGAACGGACGAGTTATTTGATATCTACAATCTCTTCTAACGGTTTAAATGATTTAGTAATTATGGGTGAAATTGAAAAGAAATTATGTAAATTTATAACAGACACTGGATCTAGTATTTCTTTAATTAAGGAAGGTATCAGTAGGTGTGCCACACATAAAACTGCTATAAATGCTAAAGGGGTTACTGGGAGTAACTTATTCGTAAAAGAGACACAAAATTTGAGGTTCCGTCTGGGAAGCGTTGAAGTTGTATGCACTTTTCTTGTAGTACCAAGGGATGATAGTTTTTTCCATGTTTACGATGATATACTAGGCCTCGATTTACTAAAGTCACTGGGTGCAATAATAGACTTGCCATCACGACGCTTGAGTTTGAATAATAACTCGGTAGTCATATCACTCGACTCCGGTGTAGAGGATTGCAGGCTAGTCTCCACTGGTATCACTAACGGTTGTGGGCCTGATCAACCTATAACTCGTTGTAATTTTGTCAGGAATGATACAGAATTGTGGCGTGTCATGAATGCTTCCGAGCAAGAGTTACCACCCTTAAGTGAGGTATTAGTAAATTGCTGAATGGTCGGTCTATGTGACATTCCGGTGCCACGAGAGGTTTTAGTAGAACTGCGAGAATTAGATGTGCAGGGTATAAGAGTTGCCTGTGTACTAAGTACTGTTCACCGATAACAATGTAGTTGTTAAAGTTGTTAATTGTAGTGGAGAACCACTTGTAATTCAAAAGGAAATTATGTTAGGTCTGGCAGACAAATACCAGCCTGAAGTTTATGGAATAGTAAGAGTTGTTGATGTTCTAGAACATGAGAAACATAATAATGATGATAATTTTGGTAGTAATGAGAATGTTGATGTCTGGCAGACAAATACCAGCCTGAAGTTTATGGAAGTATAAGAGTTGTTGATGTTCTAGAACATGAGAAACATAATAATGATGATAATTTTGGTAGTAATGAGAATATTGATGAATTAATATTAGGGAAATTAAAGCACTTGTCTGAGAGTGACATTGAGGTTTTGAAACCTGTATTATTAAAATATAGAGACTTGTTCCATGAGGATCCAGAGCATACAGGGTGTCTTGTAGATATAAAGCATAAAATACATACTGGTGATAGTTTACCAATTAAAAAGAAACCTTACAGACTTCCTGAGTCTATGAAGAGTGTGATACAGAGTCATATAACCGAGATGTTAGAGAAAGATGTAATAAAACCTTCAAACTCACCGTGGAGTAGTCCAGTTGTGATAGTTCCAAAAAAGAGTCCAGACAGTATACCTAAGTACAGGTTTTGCGTTGATTAAACAAAAGGGGATGCTTATCCATTACCAAATATTGTTGAGACGTTAGATTGTTTGGGAAATTCTAAATATTTTACTACGCTAGATTTGGCTAGTGGGTTTCACCAAGTACATATGGATAAACAAGATGGGGAGAATACCGCGTTTTCTATTCCAGGACATCGTTTTGAATTTGCAAAAATGCCTTTCGGACTTATGAATGCACCTGCTACTTTTCAGCGTTTAATGGACAGTGTTTTAGTTGGTATTAAAGGTACTGAAGCTTTGGTATATCTTGACGATATAATTGTGTTTAGTCCCGACATTCATAGTCATGCTGACAGACTAAATAGTGTGTTTTCTCGACTTAAAGAAGCTAACCTACGTATGCAATTACAAAAACGTGTTTTTGGGTCTAAAGAGGTTGAATATCTAGGACATATTGTTTCTTCTGAGGGGGTTAAACCTGATCCGAAGAAAGTTCAAGCTGCAAAGAATTATCCAGTACCTAAAACAGTAAGAGATGTAAGATCTTTTGTAGGTCTTGTATGTTATTATAGAAGATTTATTAAAAATTTTTCAGATTTGGCTAAACCTTTAACTGAATTAACTCGAAAAGGTTTATTATTCAAATGGGGAAAGGCACAAAGTACAGCTTTTGACACATTACGAGAAATTTTGTGTATGGAACCAATTTTGAAATATCCTGATTTTCAATTACCATTTTTATTGAGCACAGATGCATCCGGAACGGCTATTGGTGCTGTCTTATCTCAGGACACGATGGACAAGAGCATCCAGTCGCATACGCAAGCTGTCAGCTCAACGATGCAGAGAGGAATTACTCGATGGCAGAACGAGAGCTTTTAGCACTGGTATGGGCGACTAAACATTTCCGCTGTTACTTGTATGGTAGGAAGTTCACAGCCATCATGGATCATGCAGCGTTGAAACGGATGTCAAATCTAAAGGAACCATCTTCAAGATTGACCAGGTGGGCATTGAGATTGTCAGAGTTTGATTACGAGGTGATTCACAAGCCAGGGAAGCATCATGCAAATTGTGATGCATTAAGTAGACATACCTACCTCCCGTCATGGTATAGGTTGAGATAAGAAATCATGGAGTCAGCAACGCACAAGAAAAACAGCTGTTTCATTCGAACATAGTGATAATGAATCAAGTACAGGGTCAAGGTTTGATGACATTGAAACCTGTGATACGAATGTTTTAACCGAGGGACAAGTGGGGAGACCAATGCGTATAGTAACGATTGAAGAAGATGAACCTATTTTAGATATTATGCCTATTGAATTTGAAGATAGTTTAGCACTATCTCCACCTACACCTAACGATCCTGAATGGCATCCTAATCAACCAATATCCTTGTCAGAATCTCCATCTTCATCTTACAACCTTCGACCTAGATTACCATGTATGTAATTACTATTGTTTTCCATACAATAGCGATTATTCCTTTAGAGAGCCAAGGACTCCATTAACTCGAAGTCAGTCGCTTGCGTACTGTCACAAATATGTTAAAAATAGAAATAAGTAGTCTAAAATCTATGTTACCTGAAACATGTAAGAAACATGGAGCAGTAAATGCTATTGGTTCAGCTATGAAAATATTATTTGGTACTATAGATAATGATGATCTTGAGACATTTAGTTCGAAGATAAGTGAATTAGATAAAATACAGAGTGACATTTTGCATAACAATAAAGAAATCAACTGAATATATTTCTAACTGATTATAGAAATTCCTTTAAAAACAGAAAACAGATTACTAGACTTGTATTCTGTAAAGTCCTTGCCGTATAGAGAACCTTCTATCGATAAGTTTATATATGTAAAGAGCAATACTGAGTACTTAGCATTAACTAAAACGCGACAAGAGTATGTTGAACTTACAGACAAAGATGTAGTTGCGTGCAGAAGTTCCAAGTATAGTATGTGTCCAGCCAATATACCTTTGTATTCGTACCATAACGACAGTTGTATCTATGCATTATTAGTTGGAGAGACCAGCAGTGCTCGTGTTCAATGTGAGAAGAAGGTTATACAGAATTTCAGCCATCCAATTCTACATCAGATGCCGAACAAGGATGCGTGGATATACAGTGCACCAGAAACGATACGAGTTACCTGGAGATGCGATCAAGATACTAAGACCGAGATTCTTAAGGAGTGAGGAGTTCTTCTTAATCCACACCATTGTCATACATATTGCAAATATTTTACCTTATTACCACATACCTATTGACGAAGTATATATAACCTTACTAAGCCTATCATGATTGAACCGCCAATATCCTCTTTGAATAGTCCTTTCGAAGCTAAAATTTTAACAAATAATGTCACTCACATGAAGATTTCAGATGTTACAGAATTGAATATCAACGAAGTACTGTGTGGGATACACAATGACTTCGATGACGTTTAACTGAACTGACTTATTAAAGGTATCCAAGAGATACAACGAGAAAAGCAACAATCACGAAACGAACAATCTATTCGCTATGCCGGTGGCTTTACCATCATAATTATTGGAGCCGCATTGCTACTATATCTCGTCTACCGAACCAGGTCAGTCTCTAAATATCAAATTTCTACTCTCATACCAGTAACGACATCGAGTGCTGAGGCAACACAAGAAGAAGCAGAGGAAGTTCCAGAGGTAACTTCACCAGACGAAATGAATGCTACAGCAGTCTATGTAAAACCAGGCGTTAGACTTGCCCATTCTCAATTATAAATTAAAGACTTTGTTGTGTTTGTTTATTTAACAAAGTGTTATACTGAATCTATATAAAGAATTGAGAAATACGTAAGGAAAATGTAAAAAAAAAAAATGTATTATTATTATTATAATAGTTGTGAACTTACCTAAGGAAAACAAAAAGTGCTAAATGTAACTGATAAAACTATGTTTAAATAGAAAAAAAGAGACAATTATGTAGTATTGTATTAGAAAATTTGGAAATAATAATTTTTGTTTGTAAATATGTACACAGAGTATCGCGTGATATATATGTAAATGTATACACCGACACAATGTGGTATCTACACACAGCTGAGGGTGTACAGCTGCTTAGCGATAACAATGAATGACTGACCGTAGACGGCACAGTCTTATATTTTTGTTTTGTTGGTTTGTTTATCTACATGTAAACAGAGTAGGTATTACTACTATACTACTACTAAATTTAATGAACGTTGAGCTTGAGTAAAACTGCAATTTATTTATACTTTGGATAAATTTTGAAAAGCAAAGTACGTCCCGTACTTTTTGTAAAGTAGGGAGGGGTGTTGTGCCCACCACACTCCACATTATGACTTTATATATAATTGTAAATGAGGATTCTACTCGTACTCAAACTACTCAATGTATTATTTTATTATTCTATTTTATTTTATTTAGGGAAAGAATTATTTTAAGGAACAAACTGAGCGATTGTGAGGAAGTGTGCTAACCATATTTTATCGTGGCGCGTGTAGTGAGTTATCAACCAAAGAAGCTAAGAATAGTCTTCTTGTCAGTGTTTTTGAATAAGTTCCACTTTGGTTCACAAAAAATCAATGTCAAATTGTCCTCTTGCGTGACCTGATAAGTTTCGAGACACATGCAAAGTCCAGTTCTGATTGGCTGAATTTTGGGCGTTAACTCATAGAGACTCCTTGCGTCATGGGGGGTATAAAACCGACGAGAGCACTGGGAAGAAACACACTTGTACACTTGTTCACTTTTTGGCTTCTCTGCGCACTATACACACATCTTCTGTCAACGATGGAACCACATCGAAAGCGTAATTACAACTTTGTTTTTGTTTAACAAAGCATTAATCGATTTTGACAAATGAATTATTTCTACTCAGAAATGCTCAGTAGTGTTCTAAATTTGTTAAGAAATATGTATGGTTGACATCTCAGTCATTTATGTCTATTTTAAAGTAGTAATGTTCTAAATTCAGAAATATAGTCAGTAAAGCTTTTATAATGTTTTAATAAGAATATTCAGTATATAATGAATGTTATTTTTTATATATAATGTAATATTATGTCTTAGTGAAAATATTCAAGTAAGAAATCGAATTATTGTAATGAGAGAATGTCACGTTAATCTATAGAGAACAATTATTGTCATTTTGTTCATTAAGATAAAACTTTTCATTAGACATAACAAACATAGTTGCTTTGATGAATTAAAGAAATTTTGTTATTCTAAGTAAATGCATTATTTAATAACGAGCCACTCCCACAGCTATCCTGTCCGCACGACTGGAGCTTTCACTTTGTGAGGCCTCAGCCCAGGGCGTTACAACAACAAGCCTTTAAATTTTATATATATTTTGAAAGATAATAATTTAAATCAATAAATATTTTAATAAACTAATACAATCTGTGTACCTATTTCTAATATGATATAAGAATTTAAAACTAATGTGCATGTATGTATGTATGAAAAATAAATAAATATTTTTCTCCTCCGGAAATTTTTTTTACCCTCCTGGAAAATATTTTGACCTCCCTGATAGCTAGTTATTTACCAACCTGTGTGGAATGTAGCGTGTTGACATGGATCAGAATGGTGGGTGTTAAACAAACAGAAGACACAAACGTATTAAGGCACAAATGTTTCTCTCAAAAATTTTATAATTGTACAATTTATAGTACACCTATAAATCTATTTATAATTTATAATTTTATAGCTCAGGAAATTAGAAGATGAATGGAAAGAAATACTCTATTTTAAAAAAGAAAAATGAATAATATGGTGTTGGCAAGAAAGATTTTGATAATACTACAGACATCATCATTTCTTCAGAACCCAACCATCCACTTATTTGATGCTTTGTCTCCATGTCTAGCTCAGTTTATTGTCAAATATACATTACAGACACAAACATAAAATTCTGCACCTGCCATGTCTTGGTTTTAGAGTAAAGAACATAAGTTTTTGTGGCTCCATGCTCAGAGCACCCGTACTCAGAAAGCCTATCGACAAATACTAGTAGGGGTCATTAGTCCTTTGGTATTTTTGATTGGCACAAATAATGAAAATTACGTCTGAAAGTCACCCTATATGCCACTTGTTGAATGAGGAAGCGAGTTCTTAGGGTTTAACTTGACCGTTTGGCATTTGTCTGTCTATCTATTTGGGGTATGTTCACGATAACTTTTAAATGCATCAACCAATTTTCGTAAAACTTGGCATACATGTCCACACTTTTACTCTACAGAACCTTGTTGTTTTTACTTCCATGTTCCATAAGGAAATGGAAGTATGGTCATGGCGCAAAAAATCGTGTTTGAGATAATGGCTGATTCTGATTGTACTACCCTCAAAACATGAAGAAAAGTCATTTTTCAAAAAGTGTGTGTGTGTGTGTAGAATTTTTTCTATGGCAAACGATAATAGCCGCAAATGCAAACAGAATCAAATAATTGTTTGCATACAGTCCTGAATTGTAGAATACTCTAGGCCTATTATTTTTGGTGAAGATCGGTTAAGGGAAAGGGGTAGTTTACCTGCAACATTTTATGTTTTAACAAGGGTAATTTTTTCTATGACGAATCAAAAATTATTTGATTCTGTTTGTCTGTTTGAATTTACGGCAGTTATCATTCGTCATAGAAAAAATTACCCTTGTTAAAACATAAAATGTTGCAGGTAAACTACCCCTTTCCCTTAACCGATCTTCACCAAAAACAATAGGTCTTGAGAACTCTACAATTCATGGCTGTATGCAAAACATTATTTGATTCTGTTTGAATTTGCGGCTGTTATCATTTGCCATAGAAAAAAATTACACACACACACACACACACACACACACATTGAGAAAAACGACTTTTTCATGTTTTGAGGGTAGTACAATCATAATCTGCAATTATATCGAACATGATTTTTTTTGCCATCACCATACTTCCATTTCCTTATGGAACATGGAAGTAAAATCACCAGAAAAAGAAACAAAAATATCAGTATGGAGAACCATACATGACTTCCATCGTCTACGATTTATATTTAAAATCATTTACGAAATGAAATGTTTCCATAGAAACTACTTCTTTCCACTTATTGCTTCAGCCTTAACCATGGTACTGTGGTCACTAACGTATACCACCACACGGTATCGCACTCGATTTTCATGGATAATGGCAGTTGACGGCACTGCCGAAACGTCTGGTTTTGCAGAAAACATTGGACTATGGCCAAACAGCCTGGGAAGGAATTTTAACAACAAACTACTACTCTGTTGCCGATAACGTAGTACACATAAAAATTATCCCCTCCCCTTCAACTATAATTTTCAATTATAGAAAATTACCCCCACAATGTTCAACTAGCCTCGTGTTCGAGATTCTGATTGTACTACCCTCAAAACATGAAAAAATATCGGTACGGAGAACCATACATGACTTCCATGTTCTAAGATTTATATTTAAAATCATTTAGGAAATGAAATGTTTCCATAGAAACTACTTCTTTCCACTTATTGCTTCAGCCTTAACCAGAGTACTGTGATCACTAACGTATACCACCACATGTTATCGCACTCAATTTTCACTGATGATGGCAGTCGAAGGCACTGCCAAAACGTCTGCTTTTGCAGAAAACATTGGACTACGGCCAAATAGCCCGGGAAGGAATTTTAACAACAAACTACTACTTTGTTGCCGATAACGTAGTACACATATAAAAATTATCCCCTCCCCCTTCAACTCTAATTTTCATTTATAGAACATTACCCCCACCCCGTTCAACTAGCCTCTTCATTTATAGATATTTCATCTATGTTTCTACAGTGCATTATTAAGATCTTCTTATCAGGATACTTTATTTATCAAAATTAAGTAATTTACTCTTGTTACAACAAAAAATGTTTCAGGTAAACTACCCTTTCCCCGTAACCGATCTTCACCAAAATCAATAGGCCTTGAGTCTTCGACAACTCAGGCATATATGTAAAAAAATATTTGATTCTGTTTGAATATACGGCAGTTATCATTCGTCATGAAAAAATTTCTCTTGGTACAACATAAATTTATTTTAAATTAAAATAAATTTAATTTAAACAAATTAAATTTGTTGCATACATCCCTAAATTGTAGAGAACTCAAGGCCTGTTGATTTTGGTGAAGATCGGTTAAGAGAAAAGGGTAGTTTACCTGCAACATTTTATGTTGTACCTAGAACAATTTTTTCATGACGAACGATAACTGCTGTAAATTCAAACAGAATGAAATAATATTTTACATATGTGCCTGAGTTGTAGAAGACTCAAGGCCTATTAATTTTGGTGAAGATCGGTTACGGGGAAAGGGTTGTTTTACTGCAACGTTTTATGTTTTATCAAGAGTAAAGTTAATATTATTTTTAATGATCATCACTTCTTTCACAGCACTTTAGCAATTAATAATTAAATACACTTTCACTTGTGAAAAAATTTACTTTTTTTTATATCCTCATACGCACGTTTCGGAGTAGTTTGCTCCTTCATCAGTGAGATATAAATGCAGAAAGCGTCAAGGCGTTGGTAATCTGTAACGGTTTTTTGGGGATTGGTTGTGTGTGGGGGTGTGTGTAGATGAAAGGGGGTTGGTGCGAGATTCTGAATTGTGTCCGTGTCCGTTGTGTATTATTGTGTTGAATAGTGTGTTGGATTTAAATTGTAATTGTTCATTGAGTATGTTGTTTGGTTGTGTTTTGTTGTGTTTTGTTGTGTTTGTATATTTCGTATTGTTCTGCTGTGTTGAGTTTGCGACTTTTGGGCATGTAGTGTAAAATTTCAAGATTGTTTTTTATGTTGGTGTAACTGTGGTTTTCTGTTTGGATGTGTGAGGCAAATGTGGATTGTAAGTTGTTATTGGATAAAGCTTTTGTGTGTTCAGAAAATCTGGAGTAAAAAGATCTTCCTGTCTGGCCTATATAGAATGTATTACAATCATTGCAGTTTAATTTATATATGCCTGTTTTGTTGTATATGTCTATGTCTTTGTTTGTGTCATTAATGCGTCTCTTGATGGTATTCAGAATAAGCTTACAGAACGGTATTACGGTATTACAAAATAGCATACAGAACTAACAATACCATCAAGAGACGTATTAACGACATAAACAAAGACATAGACATATACAACAAAACAGGTGTATATAAATTAAACTGCAACGATTGTAATAAATTCTATATAGGCCAGACAGGAAGATCTTTTTACTCCAGATTTTCTGAACACACAAAAGCTTTATCCAATAACAACTTACAATCCACATATGCCACACACATCCAAACAGAAAACCACAGTTACACCAACATAAAAAACAATTTTGAAATTTTACACTACATGCCCAAACGTCACAAACTCAACACCGCAGAACAATACGAAATATATAAATACAACAAAACACAACCAAACAACATACTCAATGAACAATTACAATTTAAATCCAACACACTATTCGACACAATAATACACAACGGACACGGACACAATTCAGACTCTCGCGCCAACCCCCTTCCATCTACACACAACCAATCCCCAAAAAACCGTTACAGATTACCAACGCCTTGACGCTTTCTGCATTTATATCTCACTGATGAAGGAGCAAACTACTCTGAAACATGCGTATGAGGATATAACAAAAAGTAAGTTTTTTTCACAAGTGAAAGTGTATTTAATTATTAATTGTTTAAGAGTAAAGTACTTAATTTTGATAAATAAAGTATCCTGTAGAAACGTAGATGAAATATCTATAAATGAAGAGGCTAGTTGAACGGGGTGGGGGTAATTTTCAATAAATGAAAATTATAGTTGAAGGGGGAGGGGATAATTTTTATATGTGTACAGTGAAATCCCTCTAAGTTTGACACCTATGGTTCGTTAAAAATGTGTCCAATGTAGTGGGGTGTCCAATCTACAGGGTGGGTGTATTTCAAAAGTACACTAACAGTGCAGGAAAGGAAAAACTTTGAGCTAGTGTGTACTGTATACTGTATATACATAATAAAAACAGTGGTTCTTTGAATTTATATACAGTACAGTACACTGAATTTCATGCCTACTAAAACTGTAAAAAAACACTACAGTATTGTCCTATGTTTTATTTTGCATATAGTACATGACTATAATTTCCATGACATTGTATAAAAAATGTATTTCTTACAAAGTACACTGTGCAGTACTCACCCTTTACTGCTTAGTGAAAAAAACAGTCACAAGACTTTGTTTTGATTTTTCGATTTTTGAACGTGCCCATTCTGATTCAATTTTCCGACGTAATCCAAATAGACTTTCAATCGTTTCTGGTTGGTTATACAACACAAACACATAACGTTCCAACTCATTAATACACTGCACAGCTTTTTTATGAGTAGGTGGCTCCTTGGGGACAGCAACTATTTCCTCTTCTTCTTCTTCTTCTTCTTCTTCTTCTTCTTCTTCTTCTTCTTCTGAAGAAGAAGAAGAAGAAGAAATCACTTTTTATAACACTCCATCAATTGTTCCAGGAACATCATCGTGGACTTCCAACACATTATCGAAATCACTAAAAACACTAACGTCTGACAATTCACTGCGAAGGACTTCAGGGAGACATCTCAATTCCTCAGTTAACGAGATGTTATCTATGTGAGATGGTTCTTCCTCTTCAGTTGATTGGGGCACAAATCCTGCATGATGGAAACATTTCACAATTGTTTCTTTAGACACGTCCATCCAAACACCATGGATCCAGCGAATTGTGTCGAGGACCGTCACACTCCGTGTAAATTCGATTGCATTGTTACACTTATCTGTTGCGTTGATGAGGGCCCGCATTAACTGTTTCCTGTACAGTAATTTTACAGCTTGAATTATCCCTTTGTCTAGTGGTTGCACTTCACTAGTTAAGTTGGGAGGCATAAATTTTACTGTGATATTTGATAGACTTAGGTCCACGTGGCTTGTAGCATTATCGACGAACAACAGTATTTTACGCTTAGCCTTGTTCATTTTTAGATTGATTTCTCTTAACCAGTCACCGAAAATATCACCTTTCATCCAAGCTTTACTGTTGTGACGCCAAAATACATGAAGACTGTCGGTCTTAACATTATTGTTTTTAAATGCTCTTGGACAGGCAGCATTTCCAATGACAAGGGGTTTTAGCTTTTCCCCTCGTGCACTGCAACAAAACAAAACAGTAATCCTTTCTTTAGATTTCATTCCATCTTTACACGAGCCACCTTTTTCAATTAATGAATGAGTTGGCAGCTGTCTATAATAAAATCCAGTCTCATCAGCATTGAAGACATCTTCTTCTGCATATTCGGAGACAATGTCGGGGAGTTTTCTCTTCAGTCTTCTGCCACTTGAAGGTCGGCACCAGCTTATTCACCACAAAGAATGTTAAATGTTATGTTATTCTGCTTCCTAAAACGATCTAACCATCCATTGCTGGCTACGAACGACTCTATTTTTAACTCGGAAGCAATTTTCCTTGCCTTTTCCTGAAGTAGAGTACCGCTGACAGGAATATTCTTAATTCAACAGCAGTGAAAAAATTCAAACACTATCATTAAGTTCATCGTGAGGGCTTCGACAAACTCTTTTTGTTAGGACACTACAATTTTTTTCCATAGATGTATATATACTACTGGATTGGACGCTCTAATGCAGGCAAGGTGCGAAACTCGGTCCGGCTGTGACACGTTCCCCCCACCACTCTGTAGTGTACTTCCAGTGCAGTCACATCTACTTACATGCTGTTTACATTCCGTGTTTTCGTTGACGCATGATTGTTGGAAGGTTGTGGATGTCTATAAAGTACACTTTATAATTTGAAGTTAACAAGATGCCAATGTATTGTGTAGCGTACAACTGTTAAGAACTATGCTGTTAAAAACTGCGGCCTGTCATTTCACACGTAAGTAAAATTTTTATCAACAACATTATGACTTACATAACATAGGTATTTTAATCACTGTACTTTAAACAGTATTGATTTATTTATCGATCTCATACTAGTAGTCTGCTCTGATTAAATTAATGTTTTTTTCTGAAATTATTAAAATTAAAATAGTAATTTGTTTTTGTCAAGTACTTTTCACATTGAAGCTCTTTTATTGTGTTGAAAATTGGAAATAAAATTAGCGTACGCGTAATATTGTTGTTATTTTCCAATTTTAATAGCAAAAAAGGATATTTTTGAAAGTTAAACATTTAATAAAAAGAAATTTATTTTTTTCATTTAATGCAGGTTTCCAAAAAGTCCAGAACTTCGAAGAAGGTGGATAAATGCAACGAAGAAAAAAGGATTTATACCGTCGGCACAGTCCAGACTTTGTAGTGCGTCTCCAACTTTCGAAGACAGTGCGTTTGAAGTCAGAGGTATAACCAGAAAATTAAAAAAGGATGCAGTCCCTAATTTATTTGTCTTCCCACCTCATTTGCACACAAAGCAACCTAAACGTAGAAGGCTTATTAAGAAATATGAGGTAAACCTTTCTGTTTATATAAAAATATTTAAGCCAATTAAGTTCATAACTAAACTTTTCATTTTTTTAAAAAGGGCTCATACGAAAAATTTTTAATCTTTGCAGTCCGTTTTGGTTACTTATTTGGAAAAGGTAAAAATTAATAGAAAAAGAGAGTGTAGTGATAAAGTATCTTGTTTTGTGAGCCTTTGAGGTTTTTAACTATTTTATCAATCTTAAGAAATATATGAAGTAAAAATTGAATTCTATAAATTTAAAACATAAACATTTCTTTAAAAATTTAAGGGTACTCAATTTCAACCCAAATACTGAAGTAATTTCTATTTAAAAGTGTACATTCTGTTTTAGAATACTGGAAAAAATGAAGTTCAACAGGAATCAACTCCATCTGTCGAAGCTGATGGCAATCTTGAGGCATCATCATCAACTTCGAATATACATACAGTCCCTCATATTCAACAGCAACAAAGAATTGTAAGACAATTTATTAAATTTCTACATCTAAGCAATATATTATTATCTAGTCTATTAATGTACTGTATAAAATTAGTATGTAACGTAACATATATTGGTTACAGGCACCACAATCACCAACTAAAAACATCCTACGTAGAAAAGTTAAAATTTTGCAACAGCGTATAAGAAGAAGAGACAAGCAGAGCAAGAATATGAGTGACATAATATCGATCCTACAGAAAAAGCTGAATGCACCTGATAGACTGTTGGAACTCTTAGAGAATAATTTTTCAGGTTTTCCTTTATATTTAATATTAAGCAATCTAAAAAATAAGTTTAAGAGTAAATTCAACTAGGTATATATGGACCAAATGAAAGATTTTGCCCTAACGTTATACTTTTATTCACCTTAAGCCTATAATTTTTTGAGGAATAATCAGCTGTTTGCCAAACCCATCCACATTAAGAAAATGGGTTGGCAATTTCAACTGCTCACCTGGCTTTATAGAAGAAGTGTTTTCTTATTTAAAAAATAATGTTAGCATTAAAAGTTATTTGCAACACGTTAACCTAGTATTTGATGCCATGAGCATAAGGAAACAGCTAATATATGATCCAAAAGAAGGTAAGCATATAGGATATATAGATGTAGGGTGTGGTATAAAAATAGATGACCATGAGGCACTTGCAACCGAGGCTTTAGTTTTTCAAGTCATTTCTTTGAAAGGCAATTTTAAGTGTGCAATGGGATATTTTCTTATTAATTCAATAAGTTCTAAAGTACTCTCGCAGCTAATTAAAATGGTGGTTATAAAGTTAAAACAAGTTGGCGTCAGTGTACAAAATGTAACATTTGATGGCACGACCACAAATATTGCTGCAATGGAAAAACTTGGCTGTAGATTTCCTGAAAAACCTTTTTTTAGTATTAAAGATATTGGTCATAACGTTTGTGCCATGTTAGACACTTTCCACATGTTGAAACTATGTAGAAACACACTTGCTGATAAAAAAATAATTGAATCGGGTAATGGGAAAAAATACAGTTTAAATACATAGAAAATCTGTTATATGTGCAAACTAAAGAGGGTTTAAAGTTTGCAAATAAACTTTCACACACACGTTTTCTACAAAAATAAAATAATGAATGTGAAGATAGCTGCACAAACATTAAGTAGTAGTGTTGCAGGCGCTTTACAAATTTTACTTGATAGCAAACATCCCGATTTCGAGGGCTGTGAGGAGACAATTAACTTCATTCGAATAATGGATAGACTGTTTGACTATTTTAATACAAGGTATCCCTTTGGTAAACACTTTTTAGAACCTATAAAAAAAAGTAATGCTGACTACAGTAAAAAATGGTGCTATCAACCAGCTATCATTATTTAAGTAAATCAAAAATTGAGGGTGTAGATATTTTAAAACATCTCAGAAAGACTTTTGTGTTAGGATTTCTTACTAACATTAATTCAATTGGCCTTTTGAGTACAAAATTACTAAATGAGCTAGGGTTCAAATACATTTTAAGTTACAAATTTTCTCAAGACCACCTTGAATGGTTTTTTCGTGCATTCGATCAAGGGGCGGTCATAATGTTAATCAGTTTCATCATGCATTAAGGAAATTAATGTTTAGGAATAGTGTTCAGGCTTCAAAGACAAGTAATAGTTTAGAGTTTGATATAAATCATCAAAATTGTATTCTTAGTTTTTACGGACCAGGTAATGTGACGGTTGATAATAATGAAGAAGAGGAAGAATTATTAGATCATATAGCCTAGAATATGATATTGTAAAACAGTGTGAGCTGTCTTATTACAAAGAAAACATATTTTATTACATAAGTGGTTTTATTGTTACACAAGTAGATAAGATCATGAAATGTACAGAGTGTAGTGATTTGTTACAAGATGAAACTGAACTTCCTTGTAGTCGATTCAGTTTGTTTTTATCAAAGGGAAAATTGGTAAGAGCATCTTATGAAGTATTTAAACTAGTAAAATTTTTATATAATTTATTTATAGCATTAAGGGATACAAAAAAATTAATTCTAATCACTGCATTTCATTAGCTATAGATATTTTAAAAGGAGTTTGTTTAAGGGGCATATTATTTTGATTTTACAGATGACAGCCATGAGCTCAAATTGATAAAATTAATAGGTAATGTGTTTTTTAAAATAGTTTGCAATGCATTTGCAAAAGAAAAAACTGCACTGTTAAATAAATCAGAGTTAGGGGTACGTCAGAAATTAAACAAAATTATTTTGTTTAATAATATTTAATATACATAAAAATATGCATAAAAAATGTACTCTTATACCTAAGAAATCCAAAATTAATACTTATATTAAAATAGTAAAGTAAATGATATAAAATAATAGAATATATAATGTTTTAAAAGATATCTAGGTTTAAACATTTGTAAAATTGCAATAATAAATTACGTGCCATTTTAAAACAATGTGTATATTTCTCCTCTGTTTATAGAATACCTACTGTCCTTTGTTTATTAAAAATTACTTCAGTTGTGTCGGTTTTGAAGCGAATAAACGAATAAACTCGATGTTTCGTTATCGAGTTTCAATGCAGCGCAGCTGGTGGAACCACTACAGAGTGGTGGGGAGAGCTGAACAGCCGCGGACCGAATTCATAGCACAGTGTTAGCAATCCAGTAGTATATATACATCTATGTTTTTTTCCCAGGCGTTTATAATGGCAGTTCTGTTGTTATTTATGTTAGATACAGTAGATTTCGAAATTCCATACTCTTGAGCCAGTTTCCTGCAGCTTTCTCCATTGGACAGACGGTCAAGAACTTGTTTTTTCTTCTCAATCGTTAATTCCACAAACTTGCGTTTACTCATATTGAAGAAAACTTTAACTACAGAATCACTAGAATAACTAGCAAACACTGTGACAGTCCTTGACTAAACTGTAGAGTAATCTACTGTTCTGGAAACTCATTAAGGGCTTGGAATTTACAGTTTACTATACGGAAAGGTCTAACTCCCCCACCCCTTCATTGAAAACATCTGAATACATTACCACTGAAAACATCTGTAATGGTTTAGCGTACTGTTACTTAACCCTTCTTAAGCAGGTAGCAAAGGAAAATCCCACTCTTTTGCTTCTATTGTCCACTTAATGTTAAAATTGCTTGCACTAAACCGTTACAAAACAGCAAAACAAAATAAAGTTTTCAACCTGTCCAAACTGTCATTAAAGGGCTGTCCAATGTCCAGAGTTGAGGGGTGTCCAATGTACAGAGGATTTTTAACATGTAAAAGTATAGGGAATTAAACGGTTCATTCAATATATGTCCAATCAAAACGGGTGTCCAAAGTGAGGAGTTTCACTGTACTACGTTATCGGCAACAAAGTAGTAGTTTGTTGTTAAAATTCCTTCCCGGGCTGTTTGCCCGTAGTCCAATGTTTTCTGCAAAAGCAGACATTTTGACAGTGCCGTCGACTGCCATCATCAGTGAAAATCAAGAGCGATAACGTGTGGTGGTATACGTTAGTGACCACAGTACTGTGGTTACGGCTGAAGCAATAAGTGGAAAGAAGTAGTTTCTATGGAAACATTTCATTTCGTAAATGACTTTAAACATAAATCTTAGAACATAGAAGTCATGTATGGTTCTCCATACCGATATTTATTTTTTCCCATCACCAAAGATTCTTTGTTTCACATTATGATAAGATAGCCTTAGATGCGTGTCTTGTGTTGAGGAGAATAGTAAATATATTAAACTCAAAAAAGTTGTTATTAACCAAAAACTGTCTAAAAAATAACACTTCATTTCAATATTACATTAGACCACAGATTTGCCTGTAATAAATTACTGCGTATAATTCATACAATAATTAATTTAAAGCATACCTTTTCTTCCTGTTCACCATCTTCCTCATCTTCATCCTCATATTCCAAATTATCCAGTACTGATCTTAACAATCCCGATTTTTGCCGTTCATGTAGGCCTTCATTTTCTGAAATTACTTCTTTCACTTTAGCCATCAAATTTGAAAGTTCTTCCTTGAAAATAAAAAATACACAAACTAAAAAATCTCTAAAACAAATGAAATGAATCTACAAAGCAAATCAATATTAGGAAAATTTTGTATTAAATCTACCATGGCTTATACAAACATGACAACTGGATATAATTACAAAATTAAATTCACGTTTGTGCTTCTATAATGATCTGTTATAAGCTTTAATTTCTTACTTGTTACTAAATCATACTTGAGTATTCCAATTGCAAAACTCATTCTGTCCATAAAAACAAAATTTTCAGAAATGACACAAAACTGTGGTTCTTTTAATATGCTAACATATAACTTGAATATTTTTCTGAAAATAGGTAAAATACTCTGCATACGTTCTCTTAATACAAACAAAATTGAGTTAACTATTTGGTGGGAAAATAAAAATATCGGTATGAAGAACCATACAGGACTTCCACGTTCTAAGATTTATATTTAAAATCATTTTCGAAATTAAATATTTCCATAGAAACTACTTCTTTCTACTTACTGCTTCAGCCTTAACCACAGTACTGTGGTCACTAACGTATACCACCTCACGTTATCGCACTCGATTTTCAATGATGATGGAAGTCTATGGCACTGCCAAAACGTCTGGTTTTGCAGAAAACATTGGTCTACGGCCAAACAGGACGGGAAGGAATTTTAACAACAAACTACTTCTTTGTTGCCGATAACGTAGTACATATATAAAAAATTATCCCCTCCCCCTTCAACTATAATTTTCATTTATAGAAAATGACCCCCACCCCGTTCAACTAGCCTCTTCATTTATAGATATTTCATCTACGTTTCTACAGTGGATTATTAAGATATTCTTATCAGGATACTTTATTTATCCAAATTAATTACTTTACCCTTGTTATAACAAAAAATGTTTCAGGTAAACTACCCTTTCCCCGTAACCGATCTTCACCAAAATCAATAGGCCTTGAGTGCTCTAAAACTCAGGCACATATGTACAAATTATTTGATTCTGTTTGAATTTACGGCAGTTATCGTTCGCCATGAAAAACGTATTGTAACATTCTCTCTTGTTACAATATAAAATGTTGCAGGTAAACTACCCCTTTCCCTTAACCGATCTTCACCAAAATCAACAGGCCTTGAGTTCTCTACAATGTAGAGATGTATGCAAAACATTATTTGATTATGTTTGAATTTACAGCAGTTATCGTTCGTCATAGAAAAAATTACCCTTGTTAAAACATAAAATGTTGCAGGTAAACTACCCCTTTCTCTTAACTGATCTTCACCAAAATCAATAGATCTTGAGTCCTCTACAATTCAGGGACACATGCAAAACATTATTTAATTCTGTTTGAATGTGCGGTAGTTATCATTCGTCATAGAAACAATTACTCTTGTTAAAACATAAAATGTGGCAGGTAAACTACCCCTTTCCCTTAACCGATCTTCACCAAAATCAATATGCCTTCTGTCCTTTACAATTCAGGAATGTATGCACAAAAACATTTGATTCTGTTTGAATGTGCGGCAGTTATCGTTCATCATAGAAAAAATTACCCTTGTTAAAACAAAAAATGTTGCAGGTAAACTACCCCTTTCCCTTACCCGATCTTCACCAAAAACAGTAGGTCTTGAGAACTCTACAATTCAGGGCTGTATGCAAAAAATTATTTGATTCTGTTTGAATTTGCGGCTCTTATCGTTTGCCATAGAAAAAAAATCTACACACAGACACACACACACACACTTTTCGAAAAATTACTTTTTTTCATGTTTTGAGGGTAGTACAATCAGAATCTGCAATTATCTCGAACACGATTTTTTTTTGCCATCACCATACTTCCATTTCCTTACGGAACATGCAAGTAATAAAACATTTGGACAAAACAAGTTTTGCAGCTGCTTAGGATATAACATGTTTTGATTCAATTTTTATTTTTATTTTTGTTTTAGCAATTTGTTCATTGCTTTTATGTGTTAGATAGTACTTGTACGTTTCAATGCACTGGAAAATATTGCAAAACCAGGTTTGTTAACTGTTAGGTTTTTTTTTCAATTTTATCGGGGTGTAGGAATGGCCCACAACTGGAAAATGATTATTATCTTAAGAGATGGTGGTGCTTCATTTATTAAAATTTGGACATTATGCCAATGAGCATTGTGTTTGTATTCTGTCCTCTGCAGCTAACAGCAATCAGTTTAATAGTGCAGATGCCTGTCAGATCTGTAGACTTTAACCTGTGGTATATCATAGAGGCAGTTTGATTATAACTTTTATTAAATTTGTTTTCTAGCCAAACATAGGAGAAACTCAGTCTTTTGACAGTTTGTTATGAAAAATTCCCTGGCAGATAGTAAAGTTATAAATATATATCTGGCGTAAATAGTAGGCTGCCTGGTCAGGGATCTTAGGAATCACTTTGTTCTTTTAACATCAGTTCGGGCTCATGAGAAGTTTCCAGTTCATCATAAAAAACCTTACCCTTTCATTTATGGACAGCAAGCTCTACTGGAAAAACATCACACTTATTGTTTACTTAAAATAAACACAATTTATTGATTTGAAAGAGTGATGAAAATGAAACATTTAACCAATGAATGAAACCTTGTGGGTATTCTTCTGTGAAATCTCAGCCAATTTGTTACCAACCACTTGAAACTGAAAAATTGAATAAACATGTTTACTGCACGCACTAGTAACGAAATATTACAAAAGAAAAAATCAGTATGGAGAACCATACATGACTTCCATGATGTAAGATTTATGTTTAAAATAATTTACTTGAATTCTGTTTGGTAATTTCTAAAAACATATCGCCCACCCTCAAACTAATTTCACTATTTATAGATATTTTTGTTATTATGGGGTAATCATTTAATATAATGTTATTTTCAGTCACTTTATCCATAAAAATTAGGTAGGCTTACTTTATTCTTATAAAGAAACCAAACTATGCAGATAATCATCCCTCCTCCGAAGTGCTCCGAAGCCACTCATGGACCCTGAGCATTTTGCAGAGGGTTCATTCCCTAAAGACAAAAAGTCTGTATGAACCGTTCCTCTGTAAACACGTGCAGTTACACTGCCCAGCGATCCACAGGAAGCAAATCGCTATCCACGCTGGACACTTTTTCGGCTTGCACGTGTTGTGTTAGTGTGGGTTTCGGCACTTTCCATTTAAAAAGCATGCAAATGTAAGAAAATAAACATGAGTGACGGCAGAAATAATGCGAATTTTGTGTGTGTGTGTGTGTGTGTGTGTGCGCGTGTCTTGCCTGCCTTTTACTTCAATGTTCCATAAGGAAATGGAAGTATGGTCATGACGAAAAAAATCGTGTTCGAGATAATGGCAGATTCTGATTGTACAACCCTCAAAACATGAAAAAAAGTCATTTTTCGAAAAGTGTGTGTGTGTGTGTGTGTGTGTGTGTGTGTGTGTGTGTGTGTGTGTGTGTGTGTGTGTGTGTGTGTGTGTGTGTGTGTGTGTGTGTGTGTGTGTGTGTGTGTGTGTGTGTGTGTGTGTGTGTGTGTGTGTGTGTGTGTGTGTGTAGAATTTTTTCTATGGCAAATGATAACTGCCGCAAATTCAAACAGAATCAAATAATTTTTTGCATACAGTTTTGAATTGTAGAGGACTCGAGGCCTATTGATTTTGGTGAAGATCGGTTAAGGGGAAGGGGTAGTTTACATGGAACCTTTTACGTTTTAACAAGAGTAAAGTGCTTAATTTTGATAAATAAAGTATCCTTAAAAGAAGGTCATAATAATCCACTGTAGAAAGGTAGATGAAATATCTATAAATGAAAAGGGTAGTTGAAGGGGAAGGGGTAATTTTATATAAATTAAAATGGTAGTTGATGAGGGAGGAGATAATTTTTTATATATTTGACAACATATCTACTGCGATATTCACTACATATCTAAGCCCAAAAATTGCATTATCGAAATAACTGCGGGTACGCATAAAGGCAGTCCCAAATGATTTTATATATAATCTAAGAACATGGAAGTCATGTATGGTTCTCCATACCGATTTTTTATTGTGGTAATCATAATAATAAAATGGAAACGTAAACATTACATAATCGTGATATGCTTGCCTGCCACGAACGATATATTTTCTCTCATACAAGATTTAAATTAAAATGAAAAAATATAGAATTTTGTTAAAGTGAAATGAAATGTTTCCACAGATTAACTACTTCCTTGCTGTCAATAACGTACTACACATATAAAACTTACTTCCTCCATCATCAACTACCATTTTAATTTATAAAATAATTACCCCCTCCCCCTTCAACTACCCTTTTCATTTATAGATATTTCATCTACCTTTCTACAGTGGATTGTTATCAAAATTAAGCACTTTACTCTTGTTAAAACGTAAAACGTTGCAGGTAAACTACCCCTTTCCCTTAACCGATTTTCACCAAAAACAATAGGCCTTGAGTCCTCTACAATTCAGGGCTGTATGAAAAAAATTATTTTATTCTGTTTGAATTTGCGGCTGTTATCATTTGCCATAGAAAAAATTCTACACACACACTTTTCGAAAAATGACTTTTTTCAAGTTTTGATGGTAGTACAATCAGAATCTCCCGTTATCTCGAACATGATTTTTTTTGCCATGACCATACTTCCATTTCCTTATGGAACATGGAAGTAAAAACAATTCTGTACACAACAGACAAAATGAGTTTTGCTGCAGTGTTCTTTAGTTACCATTTCACAATAACGGAACATAACGAGGTTTGCTGCTGCTTTTCTACAGTAGACATAACAAAGTTTGCTGCAGTACAGCTAAGGAACATAACGAGTTTTGCAGCAGTTTCTAGTTTTTACACTTAAAACAACAGGGTTTCAACGTGTTTTGAAACAGTTTCTCTTCATCAGAACATGTGTGTATGGTGTCAGAACAAAATGATGGCCTTAACTGAAAATCGATCTTGTGTGGACATAACGAGTTTTGCAATTGGACTACTCACTTGATGACAGCATTTGTTTTACTTTAATACAATTCCTGGTTGAATATAGAAAAATGGGCAAGTTTTTGTTTTGCAGAGATTTTATTTGTTGCTTATATTAAACTTTGTCATTTAATGTGTATTTGTTTAGCAAAATAAAAAAATAATGTGTATTTGTAAATGACTTCTAATGTGTCATATTGATCCACAAGATATACAGTTTATATGATCAAAAGCAAATTTCCTTTAACCAGATTGGGAGCATGCAATTTGGAGTAAGGAAAGAATTGTGAATTGTTCTGAGTATCAGAAAGGAGGACTACTGCCACTGTGTCATAATACTTAACATCTGTTTTGTTTAAAAATGTTGTGGAGGCATTAAGCATAAATCTATGATTAGTATAGATTACTCCATAATTGTTAACAAACAGGGTTTCTACATGAGTTAGGTACCTGATTCTGGATGACATTTGGCAAGACCAGTGAACAAGAGGTTCATGGTGTCTCATGTTTATCTCACATATAATTTATGTGCCAAGCAACTCAAGCTGACACTGAAGGAGGGGTCACTAGTCTTTTCTCAGAGCACAAACAGAGAATTGAGCATAAATCTTTAGCTGCTACCTTCAGTTCCTGATCGAGTACACTTTGGAGCATTTTCTATAGTATGCTGCATGGAAAGATGCATAGGTGATCATCAACAACTTGTAATAACTGATAATGATCTTATTAGTTTTAAGAGGACAGGCCATAGTTGAAAGAACTGTGCAGAAAGACACTCCAGGTAAGTTGTACATGGGAATTCCAGGTAAGTCTTGAGTTACGGTGAACACCAAGTCACTTCATTTTTCTGACCTACAACAACTCAACAGTAGACAGACTCATTTTAATTAAGTGCCATTACTATGTGGCACTTTTTGAAGCACCATTGACAACCTTCAGTTATTGGGCTGAAGCCTGATAGCTATATAATTTGTGTTTTAGTCTGCGGCAAAACCTGTGTGGTCCATTCAGAAGTATGGATAGAGGACACATGTCCTCTAGCCACCTAGGCCACGCTGACAGTCACAAAGAACAGGGAGAGGGCCAAATACACTGTCTTACAGGATACCAATGGTAATTCATCTCTCCAAAGAGAAAATACAGTCTATTCTCATTCAGATAGAATGGTCTCACAGAAATCTATTGATCAAATGAATGTAACAATCTGGGAGAAGGACTTCTAAATTTGCAAAAGACACCCTAGTGACAAGTATGGTCAAAAGCATTTACTACATCAAGAAAAAACTGCAGTCATCTGGTTACCCTGGTGACAGGCTTTTACAAAGAATGATCTTGATAATACTTTCAGTAAGGCTCTCCACCAGTCTAATCGGCTGATTAACGAAGGAGTGTGACTCAAAAACTGAATTACTTGGGATCAGCTTGTCCACAATTTTAAGATGGATTTATATGTAAACTGCAGAAATCTCTCCAAGACTTTTGACAACAAACAGGAGCTTAGTCAGAAGTTGTCTGGAGAGAAGATTTCTTTTGTTAATTTATTTAACTTACTTTTAATTATGCTTAGCATAACCAATAATTTGTTACCAAAAGATGGACGATTTAAGTAGAAGATATAACAATTAAATATGAAAAGTCATCAAATTTATTAACTGCAAAAATGGAGCATTTATTAATTGCAACATTTCTATAAGTAATAACTAGGTTAACTTATTTATATTAACTAAGTAGCATATTAACTGGGTAACTAAGTAACATAGTTACCTAACTAGGGTTTATTAACTAGGTTACAATCTTGTATTTCATGTCATAAGGTTTATATAATTTCATTAATAAGAAATTTAATAAAATATTGTAGGATATCTTACCCTACAATACTGAGACTCCTTTTCTAGTTGCTCAATATATTCTTCTTGGCGTTCAATGAATGACATCAACTCAGGTGGTGGTTGAACACTGGTCTCTGGCCTTTTGGGTGCAATTAATACGGGAGGATGGTGGGTTGGCAAAGCAAGTGTCCTTTTGTCTTTGTCTTCTTCACTCCTGTCACCAGATCGAACCATTGGATGTGGATGATGATGATGGTGAACCTAGTAATATTAATATCCTAATGTTATAGTTGATGGTGTAAAGTTTTATCAACTTTACTACACCAAATCATTCACTATGAAAACCAAGCCAAGAATATCTACATTGTATCATAGGTTATTGATACCTTACACTTATCTTCAATCCTCAAAATCTGTCATGAAATATATTTTTAAATAACCTTACATATTAAGATTTCATGATATATTTTACATTGATGGTATAAACTGTTGAAATAAATATTCTCATGTAGGCTTCCATGGCCAGTGTCCATTATGTTTTTGAAGTCTTCTTCCAGTATTGACTGCGTCAAAAATGTCTTGTATGACAACGTTTCACTCATATTTTAATGAGTATCCTCAGGTCACTTAGACTATACCATTTACTTATACTTAGACTATGCATTTCACTCACTTAGACCTGAGGATACTCATTGCAATATGAGTGAAATGTTGTCATACAAGACATTTTTGCCGCAGTCTCTACTTGGAAGAAGACTTCAAAAACATAACATTGAAAAAAATATTTAAACAACCCTTTAAAATCTTTGTTTTTACAATACAATAAAAATGTGTATACTATGTGTATATCCCTATGTAGGCCTATACTACGTGTATGTCATTTTACAATTTTACAACATTTTATAAATAGATGACTGAAGTTTGTAAAACGCACACACACACAGAGTTAACCTATTTATTCAATAAATTACAGGCTTAGATACACAAATTTCTTAACTACGTACATTTGTAACTCACATAATTCAATTATAAAAATATTAAGTGCTAATTAATGTTTAATGAGACTTATTATAGTATTAAATTTTTTTAGTAGAAACTAGAAAACATTTACCAGTGGAAATTTGGATACACTGGTGACTGGTGCATAAGACTCTGCCAGTAAGTATCTAAGTTTGGATACTGCCTCCCGATAGGCAAAGTCTGTGTAGTCTGGACTCCGCTTATGGTAGCCATCCATCTTGGTTCCCTTCCTACAACAAAATAATTTTCATAATTTCAAATATTTGTAAACTTAATTCACTGTTATTGGTGACAGATGTCACATGGTTACCACATAAACATGAACAAACACATAAAATCAGTGTACACAAAAAATAATACTCAAATTTTTTCTTCTTCATACCATAATGTATCAATAACTGACTGATTCAATATCAATATACTGATTCAGCAGTTGCCTGACATAAACCAAATTATTATACTTATCTTTTCTACTAACCATGAACCTATATGAATAAAGTTGTAAAGCTGAAACTTTCTTATTTGTTTCTCTTTCAGAATCAGAGTCCCCTAGTTTCAATGTAAACTGATACCCACCTTCTCATCGACAAGACTTGAAAGTGTACTGCAAAGCATCTAAGCCTGGTTTGTTTCTGCAATCCGGTGTAGTCTATCATCCCTAGGATGAATTGTTATACTGCACTTGTCACACTCCTGATTAACTATCACATCCGTAACTTCATTCATTATAGGTTCATTATAATGGCCCCATTCCTTCGTATTATTTGCTTTTCAGTCACCATGAATTCCAATATTATATTCATTATTTTTCAGAGAGGTTACAAATTCAAAAGCACTTTTCAGTTAACATAACATAAGCATTTAAATTCTGAAGTAAATTTTGATCTAAATTACTAATATGATCTATTCTTGTGTGACCCAATTTCAAATAATCCGACACAAAGTACACTATAAGAAATTTATGAACACTGTTGTTTACTGGTTGTAATGACCCTATGACATGATACACTTGTCCTTGAATTTTAAAAGTAGGCATCAAATTTCATTGGAATATAAATACCAATTTCACTGGATTGGTAAGTTTCAAATATTTCATTGGAAAGCTGAATTGTAAGACCATAGTGAATTTAAAAATTGCATTGATAAAGGATGTTCTCCATTTAATAATGATTTTACGGTTTGTGGAGGTGGAAGTATAGTATCTAATCCTACTTTTTTGGAAGACCAACATAAACCAACCAATTTGCCTTCCACTTCAAAGATTTACACTGAGGTCAAACAAAATTTATTGATCCTATGTCAGTTTCATTGCATAGTTGATGAGTGGATTAGAATCAAAACAACTATTTAATTTATTTTTCCACCTCAATTCTGTTCAGCCTTTGCAGGAAATCCAACATTTGTTTCCCTAGTTTGTTGAGCTGTAAGCATTCCATCACATTCTTGGTGGGTCCACGAATCACATCACATCCGATATTATGGAAAGTCTTATCACTTTGCATTTATTGTCAACCTTCCTAGAGATGACTTTCTCTTTGGCATTGTAAAGTATGAATAACTTAAAATCAAAATAATTGTTGTAAACACATTAACCAATCTTATATGCTATTATTTCGAACATTATTTGATTTACCAATGAACACTGCTGACAAAGATAATGTAAAGCCAAATATTTATATATCAAATGAATAAGAAATGCTTTGAGAATAAACATTAAAATCAGCTCTCACTTTCAGCACTAATCTTCCTTTCACTCATAATAAAGTACTCCCTACTCCTGATAACTCAAGAAATGGGTAAGGATGGGAGAGTGAATAAGAAACACGGGATAGATTAGTTTGAATATGTAAACAATGCACATGGTTGTTAACATTGACTATCTTGCTGGGACTTGAACTCATAACCATTTCTGCTAAGACACATGATTTGTCTACTTTATCTAACTCAGCTCCTCATTGAGATATAAAAATGAAACAAAGTCTAAAACATTCTTCAAAGTAGTCATTATAAGCCTCCAAAGTTTTTTTCAGATCACCCCAGTAGTTTCTGAGATTAGTCCAGTCAAATTTATTTCCTCCCTTACAGATTTATTAATATAGATGATGAACTTTAAAAATTAGGTTAGTACCATTTTATGATTCCTAAGTATGTACTAAAGTGTCATTTTGATGATTTATTCTAGAAATTACAGAATAATAACTGATATGTGTCACTATCAAAATGAAATGATTATTGTCATCGTAATTAAACTGCAAATTCTTCTGAATAGTGGTACTAAAATCTGTCTAAAAGCAATGGTGACTACACAAATACTACTAATTATTAATGTTAAGTGTGTAGTTAACTTATTAAAACTTAACCGATCCAATTTTAGGGGAACCGGCAAAGTCTGAAAAACATGTTCCGTTGACGCCTAACACAGGTTCATATACTGTAGTTAATTTTCAAGTGAAATTCCATTTGTATTAGCTGAGCTTAGCGGATTGTATACAAAAACTACAAAAAAAAAAGTTAATTTATTAAATTATATTAAGTGACTTTACTTAATTACAATGAAATTATTTCTAGCAATAGAATGAAATTTTTACATTATAACCCAGGGAAACAGCATTACAGAACAAGGCTTGGGTACAATTAACAACTTAAATTTTAGTTAATAAGTAAAAAATTCTGTATATTATGTGGGTTACTGTTGTTTAGCTATTTCTTCTAATTTTCTTGCAATGAACTGTGAGGTTAGGTAAGGTAATTTTGGTTTCAGTTAAGTACAGAATATAGTTATGTATGATCTGAAATAATATTTTAGAAGTTTAGACTTGGAAAACAGTTATATAAATAGTTTTTACACAAGATAGCAATGATCATTCTCAGTGTATACATTCCCACCCTGACCATTAATATTAATGACTAAGACTCAATGGTATACCGACTCAATTCCTACTTATAGGTGATGATGATAATATAACGCTTTCAATTTGGGAAACGGTTATACAAAAGATATTTACTACATTCAGTTTTTAAATTTTGGGCCCTGAGGTAGGCCTATACACCTATTTCTCGTATTAAAAGAAATATGGTATTTCTGCTGTTGTAAAACATTCTTCAACCTTTCAATTACTTACCTGTATTCCGAATCTTACAAAAAACTAATACAGTAAACATGATGAATTTGATGCAGTCGTCATAACAGGATTTTAAAACTAGTATAATTTTTCCTAAACATCGCTGCGTAACTGAGAATTTTCAGAGGCACTTTGCAGTTTACATGTTTGTTTACTCTTGAGTTTGACAACGTTTCCATGACAATTATTTACAATCAATATTCAGCAGTAATGCCAATATGAAAACACAAATGACCCATTCTTGTTAGGCACATTGTTGAACTCAACAACTCAATGCGTTTTAATACAGAAAGTGATCTTTCAGATTCGCAGTTAGCTATTCGAATCATCAAAAGCAGACAAGAAGCAATGTATATATTCGAAAATACATCAATCATTTTACAGTCAATAATCCAGTTTAAAACTTTGAGCGGACGAACTGTACTAACATGGAATCTATCTTCTTCATTCGAACGATTTGGAAAAAAACTCTTTCTTGCAATTTTAATGGTGGCACAAAATACTTAAACTCTATTGGAAGATCGTTCGAGTAAACTTCTATAAGAGCTTTCGCTTGATTTTCGAACTCGACTGGTGAAGGGGAAAGAGTCTACCTCGACCTGTTGCCAGGGTAGACTGCGTTCGTCTTTTACTCTGTCGTGGAATTTTCCATTGTGCATTGTTGTCTGGAGCTTGGCTCCACTCTGTCTAGTGCTTTATATTTCAGTTACTCAACACGTTACAACTTTTAAAACATCTTGCACAGTGTTCAGGGGCGGATTTACCATTTTGCCGCCCGTAGGCAGTATAAATTTGCCGCCCTCCCACAAATCTCTGTTGGGGTGGGGGGTGCCATCAATATAAAATATTCCCTCTTTGGTTTTAAAGTACGCACTAGTGTTCTGTTTAAATCCAAACTTTGCTACATAATCGCGTGTGCTCTCGTTCATTAGCCAATTAATAGGACTAAGACCTTCTTTACCTGATTTGATGATATTGCATCCTGATTTTTGACATGAACTGGCTCTTCATTCTTCAAAAATGAAGTTTCCTCCACAACGGACCTCTCTGGCTGAACTGCGTGAACAGTATCTTCACCTTCACTACCGGTACTATCACAGTTATTGTCGGTATCACTGGAATATCTCGATTCCATAAATATTAGTGGAACCAATATTTCAGAAATCTCGGTTTCTGAAACCAACCTACAATTCGGTATTACGTGGCACATCTACATTTCTCAATTTGATCTCGATTGCCCATATCTTAAATCTCTCGATGATCACTTTCCCTAGCACTCGATGATCAACTAACACTATTGACACTAGTGGTACTGACATCACTAAACTTCAAATCAGAACTTCCACATGCTTGCGGTTGCGCATCACTAACACTACATGATTTGAATAAACAGTCAATTTTACGGGTTTTACTTATAGGCCTAATACGAGGGTCATTCAATATGTAAACAAACAGTTGTAGAAAAGAAATTAATTGTAGCAGCTGATTGAAACTTTCAGGAGTTGTGAGTTTTGATCAGCTGTTCAATAACATATTGCATAAACATAACCAATATAATTTTATTTACGATGGCGTGTCTTCTTGAGGACAGTACTTTCGAAGAACAGCATTCTGTTATAAGATTTTTGGATTTGAAACCACTAACTTGGATTCACTATTATGAACCTGAGTCAAAGCGACAAAGCACGGAGTGGAAGCATGCTAGTTCACCCGCCAAAAAGAAGTTCAAAACCCAGCCATCGGCTGGTAAGGTGATGTTAACCATCTTTTGGAGCTCTTAAGGCCCAATTTTCTGTGATTACCTACAAGACCAGCGTACCATCAATAGTCATTACTATTCTGACATGATTGTGAACAAAGTTAAGCTTGCATTGAAGAAGAAATGTCCGGGATGGCAGAGGGAAGGTGTGATTCTTCGTCACGCCCGCCCACACACGGCAAAACTGACGCTCGAAACAATAAAAAAAGTAGGTTGGGGGATCCTGCCTCATCCCCCTTATAGCCCTGACCTTGCCCCATCTGACTTTTTCTTGTTTGGCCCACTCAAGGAGACTTTGCGTGCTGTCAAGTTCAACAGCGATGAAGAAGGAAAAAGTCTACCAGTGGCTTCGACATCAAGGTAAAGAATTCTTTGCTGAGGGAATAAAAAAGCTTGTAAAGAGATGGGACAAGCGAATAGACGTTGCTGGAGATTACGTTGAAAAGCAAAAAAAAATTGTATTGATTGAATAAAAAGTTTTTGCTCCACAGCTGTTTGTCTGTTTACTTATTGAATGATCCTCGTAGTTTCCACTTTAGCTTCTTTTTCTTTTTCCAATTTTAAATATTGTCTGCCACTTAGTCGCTTTCTTCCGTCAGCCATGTCTTGAAGATTAACACTAAAAACAATGCTTATAATATTTTTAAAATTATTCAATATCTAAAGAGAGAAACTTTGTTTGCGTCTTAAATTTTAATTCAAATCAAGTTAGAAAACTTTTACCTACTCTAAGATCAGTCTGACAGATGAACATGAACGACAGACATACATACGGTATGACGGTACGTTAGAGTAACAAAATTACACATAAATTAGAATTATTTAGCGTTATTTTCTGCGTCGCATAAAAATGAAAATAAGTAGGTACCGTCAACTAACCTCAAAACTCTGTACACTACACCGTGTTGTGTTGAAGGATATTTAAGTATACTTTTTACAATTAATATTAGTATAAACATCAGCCAATAATAAACCACGTCTACAAAAGCAAAAACCACATGCACACGCCAAAATTTACGCGGTCCCGATCAGGGTTGGGTACGAAATTACTACCCTTTTCACTCACAGCCTATGACTGTTAGCAGTTAGTGGTATCTGTTGACATTCACTCACGTCAAATTACAGAGTCGGTAAAGGATGTTCAAAATTTGAATGTAAGCGAATTAATAGTTAAGTAATTAATTAATATAATGGAAGTATCACATGGATAATGCATGTAAATGTAATTATGAAAAAAAGGATGTACTTCGTACACATATCAGAAGTAAATGACGAACTATTCTCTTTATGTAAAAAGCCTAGTTACAAAACAATATATATATTTAAACGTTTCTTATCATAGTGGGAAAAATGAAGGGCATTTGAAACATCTCTTAGGTATAAAAACAACATAACGGCCGTCAAATTTGACCTTTCCAAAATTTGCCGCCCCTCAAATTTTGCCGCCCGTAGGCAATTGACTACTTTGCGTATGTATAAATACGCCTCTGACAGTGTTCAATTTTATTGTACAGTGTATACAATCTGTGCGGGCAGTGGTGAACACGTGTTTTCGTGTGCTAGAGGTGTTTGTGTGTTGTCCGCTCCTGTCTGGTGCCTGGCAAGTGTGGTTAGTTGTTAGACGTAACCTACACACGTGAGCGTCTCCTACTTTCTCTCCTCCTGAGGCGTAGGTTAACCTCGTCACCTCGTCGATGGCAGCCCTTGGTACTCCTCCCGGTCCTTCTCAGGGCCACACCATTCCTGCTGGCGCTCTCGCGCAACCTTTGACTGGCCCTACTTCGGACCATCCCTCACCTAATCCCGAATCGATGTCGGAGGCTGTGGGTAGGGCATGGACACCGAGGAGTGGCGCACTGTGAGTAGCCGGAAACGGCGAGGCAGCAGCGACACCACGGGTTCCTGGCGTTCTCCTCAGCAGGGTTCCGCTTAGGATAAGACCCGCAACGGAAGTACCTCAACCCCTGTTGAGGTACCTCAACCCCCCCTCCTCGGCGCATACCGCCACTGATCTTTGACCGGCCTACGGACGGGAATAAGGTTATTCTGCGGTTGCACCGGGCAGCTCCTGCTAATACCCTGTGAGTTGTCTGTCAGGGTTGCCACTCCATTCGTGTCGAAACAACGACCATCGAGAGTTTCCGGCTTGCCCAGAAACACTTGACGGACTGTGTCATTCCTTACCATATCTTCGCTCTGCCAGAAGAGAGGGAACTCAAGGTCGAGATCATCGGCATTCCCGCCGATATTCTTGTCATACCATTCAACAAGCCCTTGAATTTTTATGGTTACAGCGTCAGTTCAGTCTCTGCTCTCTTCTTCCGCGGCAGGCGTATCCCACGCAATGCCTTTATATTGAAAATCTATAAGTTAGCATCAAACCAGAACATCTATAACCTCGACTCCCTCTTTTATCTCTGGGTAAAAGTTGCGGCTTTCGAATCCTGTCCTGGTCCCAAGCATTGTTACAACTGCCAGCGGCGCGGGCATAGTAGTGTCTTCTGTCACTACCCGACCCGCTGTGTACGTTGTGGTGAGGGTGATCACAAGGACGCTTGTCCTCGTGAGCATAACGCCACTGCGACATGCGCAAATTGTCGGAAGGATAATCCGGCCAGCTCCCGCCAGCGTGCATTTTACTTGGCAGCTCTTAAAAAGTCCACTAAGGCCCAGAGACTGTCAACTCCAGGAACTCGGGGCGTGTCGTTGATAAACATCCTGGAGTTGGGTTGTCGCTGTTCGCGGACGACACTGCGGCTTTTGCCTCAGAGTCGAACGCGAGTTATGAGGCAATCAAGCTCCAGCGCCAACTCGACGCGTATGTCGGGTGGACCGATGACTGGAGAGTTGCCGTTAACGCTTCCAAGAGCGCCGCGGTAATATTCTCGCCTAAACGCAAGCGGCCTCGGCCGCTTAAAGTAGGCCCCGTCGAGGTACCCTGCACCAACAGCGTCAAGTACCTCGGGTTCCACGTGGACTTCCGACTCACCTAGCGAACCCATACACAAAATATCCGACAACGCGCTTCGGCGCAACTCAGTAGACTCTGGCCCGTGCTATCTAATCCGGCAATGACCCCCCGGCTAGGTAAGCTCATAGTCAACTCGTACGTGTTACCCGTGATTACCGACGCCTGTCCTGTTTGGGGATACCTGGCTCGTGGTCATAGAACAACACTCCAGCGCGTACTCGACCGGGGACTGAAGCTTGCGTGTAAAATCCCCCGGAGGTACTCTTCTCGTCTTTTGAGGAGAGGACTTGTTGTCCGCTCTTTTGATGACACCGTATGACGCCTGGCGCGTAGATTCTATGTTCGTTCTGACAGAGTGACCCACAACTCCCTCATTGCAGGACTTGGTAAATACACCCCGCGACCAGGTGAGTCCTGGAAGCGACCTCGTTTATTAGTCCCGGTGGTATAATCCACCAATCGCAGGTCGCTTCAGACCCCCCCCCATAATTAGGTAAAAACATATATAAAGAACTCAAATAGACCCAGTGGCAGGAGTCCTTTCTGAGACTCGGGACACTGCACTACTGCACTGCTTCGCGCGGGCCGCGCAACCCCCAGTCGTGCAGAAGCTGTCAACTCTTCCTGCTCCTCGGAAACCCTCTGCCCGTTCATCTGCCGCTTCGGCGGCCCCTGCTCCGACTGCCTCTGCAGCCGAGGTAGCCGCCGCTTCTAAACCATCTGATCCCACGCCGGCCCAGAGGCGTAAGCTGGCTGCGCCGAAGAAAATGAAAGTTCCTCGCATCCGACCTTCGCTGACAGCCTGCGAACCTAAGTCGGAACCCTCATTCCCGAGATCTTGGCTGCCAAGGACATACAATCTGTGTTAATTACCATTTTGTTCTCCCTCATGACCCTCCTGCCTTCCCATGTCTAAGCCTCTTCGGCTGGTGGCATGGAACAAATGTGGCGTTCTGTCTCGCCGTGCCGAATTGGCTGCTATTGCTACCGAGTATGACCTGGATGTCATACTCCTCTCCGAAACCTTTTTGACCCCTGCTGTTTCCTTTCAGCTTTCGGCGTACACAACGTACCGCACTGATCGACCTATGCAGAACAACCCTGCTCGTCCCAGCGGTGGTACTGTTATTCTTGTCCACAGGCGCATCTCCCACTGTTAACTCCCCCCTCCAGTGACTTGTCGTCTGGAGACAACGGCGGTTTCCCTCTGTGTCGGGGATCAGGAGGTTCGTCTCATCTCGGCGTACCTGCCACCCGGGCGCGGCGAGCCTCCGCCGCCCGAGAAGTGGGACGCCCTCCTTCACCATTTATTTCCCACACTAGCTGCCGAAGACTTCAACTCCAAGCATCCCACTTGGAACAGTCGTGTCACTAACCTGCGACCGCTCGCTCTGCGTCATCAACAGGTCTCCATTATTGGTCCTAATTCACCGACCTACGTTCCCACCAGGCGACTTCCTGACGTCCTGGCCTGTCCTATCACTGATAGTGCTGTGTCGGACCTTTCGTCCGATCACGACCCGGTGCTCATCACTGTTCGGCCCATGTTGGACTCACCTCTCCAACCTCCCCGTCGTATTCGGAGAGTCAACTGGCGCTCCTATCACGTCGAACTTTACCGAACAGTGCCGCTCCGGCTGATGTGGAACGCATGGCCAACTATCTTCAAGATGTCGTTACGTCCGCCATGGACAAAGACACCTATCTTGTACCTGAGACAAATAAAAGGTCTCAATTACCTGAAGAGGTGCTTCTCGCCATCCGAAACAGCGCTAGCTTCGCCGGAGATGGCAATAAACCCGGGATCCTGCCATCAAACGCAGGCTTAATGCCCAGTCTGACCTTATGAAGCAGCATCTGCTTGATGCCACTGCACATCGATGGGACTCGTATCTCGAGTTTCTGGAAGTCAGGCCCGAGTCTGCCTGTCAGGCTGTGAGCCGACTTACTGGCGAAAAACGGACCCGCCATCCCCTTCGATATCCGGATAGGATTGTGTACTCTACGGAAGGCAAGGCAGAGATCTTTGCTAATTCCATGGAGAGCAATTTACTGTCCACAGACGCGTCTGTGCTTATAGGCTTCCTATCTGGATATTTTTCCCGCCCTCCTGCTGACTCCCAAGACCCGTTAGACCGGGCCGATGTGGTTTCGGCCATTAATCGACTTCGCCCTAAGCGGACCCCCGGCGAGGATCGTATCGGCGCGGCAGCGCTTCAACCCCCCCCCTCCAGTCTCATCTCACTGATTCACGAGCTGTTCAATGGATCTCCGGCTCCATAACTTCTCCTGCCTATGGAAACGTGCGAAAATCGTCATGATCCCCAAACCTCGTAAGCTGCGTATGCTTCCCAAGACTCATCGACCAATATCTCTACTGCCAGTCATCTGGAAGGTGTAGTCATCTATACAGCCGATTTGCGCCCGTGTTGGATGGTTTCATTCGGCAGAGCAGTTCGGCTTTCGCAGAGAGCACTCGACGACCCTTCAACTCGTCAGGGTTGTTACCCAACTGACGGACCCTGAGAACAAGCATCAGTCCACCGTCGCTGTATTGCTCAACGTGAGTAAGACCTTCGATCGAGTCTGGAACGAAGGCCTTCTCTACAAACTGGTCCAATATCTTCTCCCTGCCTCTTTCGTTCATCTTCTGCTATTGTATCTTTGCGACCGCGTCTTTAGGGTAAGCGTCAATGGCTCGTATTCATTCATTCGACCGATCACCGAAGGCGTTCAAGGATCTGTCCTAGGCTCCGTTCTGTACCTAGTGTACACGAATGATCTGCCTCTACAGCCTGGAGTCACTCTATCGCTCTATGCGGATGACGCCATGTATCATGCCAGCTCAGCGAACCTCGGTTTCACCTCTGGCCTGGTGCAACATCAGCTCGCCCTGCTTCCGGACTGGCTACGGAAGTAGAGAATGGCGACCAATACGGAGAAATCCGAGGCGATCGCCTTTTCTCGTAAATTCACTTCCCGCTGCCAGGCCCTCTTCCTAGATGGGAGTCCAATCAAATGGAAACGGTCTGTAAAATACTTGGGCATCACTCTTGACCGGCGCTTAAGTTTTGCAGCCCATGTCTCCTAGAGTCTCCAGTGCGCCCGCGGCGTCAAAGTCAAACTATATTTCTCTCTCATCGGAGTTCAGTGCCTGTGCGCACTAAACTCACCATCCATTTGCTCTTTCTCAAAGCAATCCTCACATACGCAGCCCTTGTCTTTTGGGCATTACACAGCCCAACCGTTGTCGCCCGTTTGGAAGGTTTCTAATCCCGGACACATCGCTACATCTTAGACTCTCCCTGGTTTGTCAGAAATAATGCTATCAGGCGAGGGTTGAAGGTTCCGTCTCTCACCGAATTCGTTCGGTACCTAGCCCTCAACCTCTTCACCCGAGCCTTTGTCTCCACTCATCCACACCTCCGTCGTCTTAGCACAGACATTGGCCCACCACCTAGACGGCACCCCCCCCCCGTAAGCCATCAACTGACTATCTGCCCCATCCCGCTGCCCTTGTGAAATTTCGCCCTCCCACTCCTCCCGTCTATATCTTGTCCTTGCCGGCGTCCGGTGACAGACTGAGGGGGACTGCACTTGCCTTAGGTGTGCCCAGTGCCGCCTCTGGAAAGCGCTTCCTCCTTCTCTGTTCTCTCCCGTGCCTCGACATTACCACTTGGCAGCTCTCAGCGACTTTTCCTGAGCGGTTTGAGGCGCCCTTCCCTTTGTGGGCGGGCAATTCCTACCTCTCAATTGAAAGATCCCTGAGGTCTCCCTCATTCTGCCGTTGTGGGTATTTCCGAGGCCCGATGTGTCCAAATAAATTACATAATTCCATCCCTCCTAAAATAAACAACAAGGAGGTTCCAGTATTGCATAGCGCGCGATCTCTAATCACGGTAACAAGCAGGCATCAGACAGTCATCGGGTTCACCCGGACACTGCGACCACCTGAGCACGTCAAGCTGCTGCTCCGTCTTCCTGGACCTGGACCTGGATTCAACTCGACTCTCTCCATGGTTAATAACTGCATAAGAAAACGAAAAAATTGCGTTATGTGGCGATAAGCTTCGCTTCGCTTAGTCAATTCAGCTGGATGTGCCCCCGCTGTCAGCTGAGATCCTGGTCGGTCCTGTAGCATACCCCTAGCGTTATGGATAATCCGCTGCTAGATGTAGTACTCTCATTGTAACGCACTATTTTAGTTACAATATATTGGAGACGCTTTAATGAACGGTAAACTGCTCCCACGTGCAGTCGGCGAAGATCTCGGCCTTGCCTTCCACAGAGTGTTTACAGTGACGTACGGAATATTTAGAGAGGATGGTGATTCCTTTTCTCGCCAGAAATCTACTCGGCAATTTCTAGCCGGAGGCATGGTCAACTTCCAAAGATTCCAGGTAGGAGTCCCACTGATTCTCATTTCCGTCAAGCAGGAGCTGCGTGACATGCTGAGACTGGGCCTGAAATCGCCGACTGGCGGCAGAGTTTAGAATGTTGCGCCGGACAGGCCCACAGGGATAGCTCAAAATCCTTTCCTTAATGTTCTTAATCTTTTCAAAATTTCTAAATGTTCAATATTTATTGTACAGTACAATTTAAAATGTAGCTATTGGGTAATGCTATAACTGCACAAATTGATGTGACCAGTGGGGTATCTAGAACCTAGCCTTGTTGGGGGGGGGGGGGGGTCGAGTTGGCTTCATACTAGAGAAAAACAAGTTAAGACTAATCAACATTCCTATCTTTGAAGTGGTTGAAAAATGTGTGATACATTTCGAAATCAATCCTATTAAAGTAAACGTAAACAGTAACAACACAATAAAAATGTGATTGAAACATTGTTTAGAAGGTACTGTGAATTGATTTTCCGTATTTCATATTTCAAACGTATACGCAAATGCTGTGTAATAAACCTGTTTGTATATTTAAAAAGACTTACTACTATATTAGTGTACACAGCTGAAAAAATTAATAAAATAGCCTAAAAATGAAGAGATTAAGAAAAATCGTCAACTTTTTCGACCCTCTGGGGAGGGGTCCGGGGTCCGGTCCCATTCACCCCCCCCCCGTAAATACGCCACTGTATGTGACATCAAAGTAGGTTTTACGAGAAGTTAATATATTTATTTTCAGATTATTGTAATAAGAATAACTTGGAAAACAAAGAATTCCCGTCTTGAACAACAACAAAGAAGGCAGACAGAGATTAGACCAAAAAATTTGAAACTGAATTGCCTGGAATGTGCTGCTCTAATTGGAAAGTAATTTTACAACCACTGAATCAGCCACCATAACCACTTCGTTCGTACATGTCAGGAGCGACTTCAGAATCCAAGCACTTTCTCCAACATTTTCGGAGAGAGAATTCATGCTTTCAGATGACATCTTTCGGCACGACAGCAGCAATCGAAGAAACTGATGGTTTGTGCCAACTTTTAAAGTGAAAGGACAAATATATCACAAAGTCGGGTCTTTGCTCCCTGTACCAAATGAAAATCTGAAGTTTTTACAAATCTATTTCATGGGAGATGATCAAACCCAGGCCAATCGACGCTGTAAAGCCATCACCGATATAAGAAAGGATATTGTTCTAGATCTCCAAAGAATGTTGCATCAACATAATAATTTAGTAGAAGTGTTCAAAACAGCTTTGGAGAGAGTGCCGACTGATGAGTACAAATTATTATACGAGCTAACAGAACGCCATATAGACATAGACAATAAAAATTATGTTAAAATACGTATTAAAAGTCAAATATTCGCGTGCGAATCCGCGTGTAACAGCTAGTATTAACATGTATCACAATGATTATAAGATCTCGGTATTGACACATGATACAAAATCCTAACTGCGTTTAAATAAAAATAATTAAATAAGGCTGTTTAAAGAAACACTGATTACGATAATTATGAAGTATACGATATGAAATAAAATGTAACTGTTTCTAAAACGAATTAATTATTCGTATGTAATCTAATAGGCCTACGATTCATGCTAAACAGTAACAGCATTTGCGTACACAAATAGAGCGCTGGCATTAATTCCCAAAATAAACTTTTATATCCTTTAAATGCATTAATGTAGAGACTTAAAAAGGGAATTAAAATTCAATTTAATCAATTTTTATCATTTCATTCAATTACCAATTACCTGTTATAAATAACGTTTTGTTAAAAAAAAACTTGTGAGAACTTCAGAAAAACATTAACTATTCCTTTTCCTTACGGATATATTAAGCTACATATTAAAATAAAAATGAGCCGTTTATGTTAATTAACAACGGAAACGTAATGAGTTATAAAGTTATAAATTCACTTAATTGTTGAAATGTACAATTTATTGGTTTTTTGTTTTTTACGGCTTTGTTAATGGTCATAAATTTTAAAAATTTGTAGAACGACGAATAATAACGGTTTTGACAATACAAACGTTTAAAAATTATAATTCTCTAACTTTAGTTTTTGTACGAGTAAGTTTTCAGGTCGCGCAGTACATACGAGCGAAAACCCCAAATACGCCATGTATTTCCCTGTCTCCCCCGTTGTCATGTGACTTCAGAATGAAGAGTAGAAAAGTACAGAAAAAGCTATATACAGTATAAATTACACAACTGTTCAGAATTACACTGAACCTAATTTTTGTACACTGGCTAGTAGCTGTTATTCTCTAAACGGCACCCAAAATAATATATGAACTTTGGGCATAAGTCGCCGGTAGTACTGAGGCTGTACAATACACGGATTAAAAGGCAAATTTAGTAAGTTTTAACTTTACTTCGATCGGTTTCCGACGACCTTTTGTTTTAGCTTGATGTGCAGATCAGTTGGAGGGAAATTAATTAAACGATAATTCTTCTATTTGTGATAATTCTCAATGAATTATGATCACCGTAGAGTGTTTGTAAGTTATCTGGTTAGGCGTCAGGAAATCTGGAAATGTTGTCTCTGAAAAATATTCGTACTTAGACCTTATAAAAGAACAGAATTAGGTGTCTTATCTTGTTCCCTCAACCACCACAGCGAAAAAATTTAGAAATGCAACAGCTCTAATTTCGACCCGTTGTTTTGTTCGGTGACATCGTTGCGTGGCGTTCGAGATTTAGAAGCGCATAGGTTCTAAGCTTTGTAATGTTACTTATAAATTGCAATTAATTATGCAAACAATAATTTAATTAATTAATCTGTGATTGCCGAGCCCCACGATCTTGGAGCGCCAAATTATAACTTTGTGTATTTATGCAAATATAATTTGCATAATTATTTAATTTGTAATTGTACTAATTTGTAGAATGTGATCATGTAATTACTCAATTAGGCTACTTATACCAAACTGATTGAAGCTACGTGATACATTAGTTATTTGATGTTAGCATAATTACTGCACTGAGACTCTAATTATTGTATAAATTAATAAAATCTACTATAAATCATTCAAGTGACGTTAATGTCTGTTCTGAGGTAACTTTGACAATAATGAACGCATATATTCTGAGTAAAATAAACACTTATTTATTAACATCATTCAAGTAAAGAAACTTCAATATATAAATATAGATGATTCCCTGTAAATACATTCATAAAAAGAACACATGTATATATATCAAATTACAATGCGAATCCAGTACGTTGTTTTCTGAAAAACATACTGTACACATACATATATAACACAATCAACATATAAAAACATAAATAGTCAACATATAAATCTTATACTAATGCGTTCATTTCTTGCCTCAGATGAATAGCGTTATTTAAAGTTATCATATTTAATTTAAATACTCAAGGGTGTTTTCTTGAAAAGAGACAGGACAGTAGAATTCTTATGACAAGAATAACATAAAGATTACTTGTAAAGTGGTTTATCCAACATTTCCATCGGCGTAACTGCTTCCCGCTGGTGGTCCATATGTACGAAGTTGCGTAGCCGTGATGTCACTAACACTCAACACACGCGGATCATATTCACTCGCGCTGTCTGTATTTTCTGTTGATGTCGACCGTTACTGTTAGAGTCTATTAAATCATGTGTCGTGTGCGTAAGTTCATCATTAACTAGTGTGTATATATCTGACTGTCTATTATTGAACTTCTTCTTGTGTACATTAATGTATCGTGTCTTTGATAACGTGGTGTATTGTTCCAATTGATATTGTATCGCTTCGCACTGTACAACGCTACGATTTCGTTGTCCGGTAAAGCATTAACACAAGTTCTGCGAGTCTGTTATAGACGAAACTGCGATTGATTAGTTTAATTTTTAATAAGCGGTAGCTGAGTAAGATAAAGTACTTGAGAGTTATTAATCACTGGGGTATATTGTATGATTTAGTCACTGTAGATACACTATTACCGAATAACTCGCCAATATCGAAATGTTTAAGTCAATTATTTCTTTTATGAATTTGCTAACTGCTATAATTTTTATTGTTCGACTAAGCTTTTTGTCATCACTGACATCTTCAGGTCTTAAACAACCTAAGTCAACTGATTAAAATACCGCGTAGCAGAGTTTTAAAGTCCAACTGCTGTACGTATGTTAACTGAACTGTATTAAGACTTAGAAAAATTAAGATTTAAGTTCCGTGAAGACTGTTCAAAGTATATGATTGAAAATTTTATGAAGACTGCCCTCTCGCGTGCTCTGTAAACAGTTTTTATTAAGCATCGTTTACCACAATCTCCTGGCAAACACGCCTCTGGTCAAACATGATAGGTCAGGTGAACTCCTACCCTTATGCAAGACTATGGTTCTCCACTTCTCATTCGTCGTTCGCGTTGCTATGATGACGACGGTCCTCTCCACCTGTACTCTGGGTAGATGCTGGATTCTGGTTGGGTATCTTGTCTCCCCTCAAGTTCGCTTCGAAGGCCTCCGTACCCTTTTCCTGGAACAAGAGCAATTCCTCGGCTGTCGATCAAGTCTTTGTCTAAGTGTACTCCGGAAATCTGCTGCTGTTCTCACGCGAACAATGTGTCGTATTTTGTTATTGTCTGACTATCCATGACCCTTTTCCATTAGCTATCCGGACGCAGCGTGTCGTCGTTTCCAAGACGGCACTCCTTCTCCCTGTCGTAAATATCAGTTGTCGCCAGTAAGATGTCCTCCCGCTGTGCACACGTTCGATTCTATTCATTAGATTTCGTTGTCTGGTCTCATACAGGGTAAATACCATTGTGCAACTACACCCTTTTTTTACTGCTGGCACACTTCAAATTAACCTTGCAGTGTGTGCTCGTTACAATTTCTCCGTAAAGTGCTACTGTCCTAGTTTCCTTTTGTCCTGCTTGTTGTGGGCTGTAAATCTCGGTTGAGTCGAGTCTGTCACAGGCCAACCTTATTTCCCATTGTAAAGTTATGTGAAGCGTACTCGTATTGTCCTGGCAAACGTTCAGTTGACACTTCGTTAAATTGTTTCCTTATTTATTGCTTCTGGCTCGTGTTGGGGTGTCTTGGCTGGTTTTAACGTATTTTCGATCAAAATTTTAAAAATTTAAAATTCTTGGTCATTACATAGTCCCCAAATCGGATTGGATGTTGGATCAGCAGAAGACATTCTAATCCGATTTCTGCGCTCTGTGTTTGTTGTGGGAGTCCCCTTTGAGAAGGTCACGGTCATTGACCCACTTTCCTCTGCTTGGGGTATACGGGTATATATTCCCTATATTTTGTTGTTAACTAACTCTGGGAATTTATTGCCGTGCATCTGAGGAAGGATGAACGCATTTTCACATATGGTGCATATATAATTAGACATGGAATTATTTTACAATAATAATAATAGCTGTGGATGGCTATGTCATCCGTTTATAACCTAATACATGAAATAATGGTTTTTCAACATGAAATGTAATTATTCATGTATTGTTTAAATATCATTACGATAGCTAATGTCCTTAGTTTATCTTGAACATTTAAAAACAACAATTTATGAACCTGTAAATACATATGGATACAATCACTAATTATTATTGAGTATCACTCACAATACGCATTACTAACATTTATACTGATTATATCGATTATAAATTTATATACACTACTTATGAACAATTAACAGTTCATTTGATATCATCACGATTATAGATAATTTCGCTTTATACTACTCATATTTGATTAATTGATCTTACATCATTATGTGTCTATAAAAGGCTCGTTATAATGTCTTTAGCAATTTACTGCTGCACACCCGATCAAACGTTTCGCACTATAAGTGTCTTTTATATTGAAATTTTCATTAACATTGGTTATTCACATGTAATTAATGTCATTAGATTGTCACATCGTGACTTAAGAAATTCATGTAAAAAAAATCTTTAAATTACACGTTAATAAGTTACACATCATATTGTTTAGCTTAGTTGGACCGGTTTTCGCGAGACATTCACCCTACGCCTTTGCCCCCGTCCCCTGTAGTCCACTAACTGCCGACGTAACTTTCGCTTTCCTGTGAAACTTGTACTTTCTTTTCATAATACTTCTTCAACTGACGCACATTAAATTTCCCTCTCACCTTGCCACTGCTATCGCACTCAGTGAGTTCGTATGTTCCATCGCCAAAGACACGATTAACCTTGGTATGGTCCTGTATACAACTCGAAAAATTTGTCGATCTTTTTCATTGCGGCGTCTGATTGATGGCAGCTTCTTATCAGCACCTTGTCGCCGATAGTGAATTTAGTAATTTTCTTGTTATCATTGATGCGCTTAGCATACTTCTCTCTTTTTTCTTTGATTTTTACAAATACATTGATATTCGAACTGTATTTACTGTTGATGATTTCTTTGTCCAGCCACTTCTCCCATGCGCGGGTCGGCTTCTTTCCTAATTGCGCCTCGTGGGGGGTTATTTCTATTGTTTCATGGTACGCTTCATTGATACACGTCTCAATCAATCTGATGTACCTTGACCACTTACTATGCTGGTCGTGTACAAAGATCCTGAATAGGTTTCCAAGTTGGCGGTTAATCCTTTCGGCTAAGTTTGCGCAAGGATTCCTTATCGCCGTATACCTCGGTTGTATATTCAGCTCCTCGAGACCTTTAATCCATTTTTTCGCGGTAAACTGCGTGCCGTTATCAGTTAAGATGACCTTCGGTCGTCCAAACTCCGCACAGTAGTCTCTGATTCTTCGTAATGTCGTGGTGGTTGTCGCTCTTCGTAATGTGAATAACTTGACAAACTTTGTGAAGTTGTCCACCATAACAAGTAAGTATTTGATGCCTCCTGTACCAGTTGGTAGAGGTCCATAGTAATCGACACTCACGATGTCACCTCTAGCTGATGGTATCATCGCCTTTGTTCCGCCAAACAGCATCCTGTTGTTTGTGTCCTTGTATCTTTGACATGAGTCACAAGTCTGTATATATGCTTTTACTTTCTTGAACAAGCCGTCAAGCGTGAAGTGCTCTTGTAACATTTTTACACACCTTTTCGGGCCTAGGTGTCCGTACATTTGGTGTATCTCTGCAATTAAGTTATTCGACACGCTGTCTGGAATGTATAGTTTCCATTCGCCACGTTGTCGTCGGTATAACTTATTGTTAACAATTTTATAAAATTTGCTTAATTTATTGTCTACATCATTATTCCTAATCTTATCAATAAGTGTTCTGAGTTTTTCATCTTCATTCTGGTATCTACCGATATCTCTAATTATCTTACCTATGTGTTAATTCATTTTAACAACTACATGATTAATTAAGTACTCGTGCGTTTCCTCGTTTGTCTCATGTTGTTCCGCGTCAGCCGGGTATCTACTCAATATGTCCGCAACTACATTATCCTTTCCTTTACAGTGGATAATGTCGAAATTGTATTCTTGTATGGCGAGAATCCATCTTGTAATTCTCGAGTTGTTTAAGTGGCACTTGTGCATGAATGTTAGGCCTAAAGCTTTATTGTCCGTGATTATCGTTAGGGGCTGGCCAAGTATGTACATTCGAAACTTATCCAGACATCTAACGATACTTAGGAGTTCTTTCTCCGTCGTGAAATAATTACGTTCTGCGCCTTTAAATGTTTTGCTTGTAAAAGCGATCACGCCAATTTCTCCTTCTTCATCGATCTGGTAAAGCTGGCCACCATACGCAAAATTACTAGCGTCACACTGAATGTAGTACCTTTGGTTCGGCCGTGGGAACCGTAGGATTACTGTGTTTATAAATAAATTCTTGACTCTTTGGAAACATTCGTTCACTTCTCTTGTCCACGAAAACTTTCGTCCTCCTTTCAGCAGTTCGCGTAAAGGCTGCGTTGTTTCCGCGTATTTGCTCGTGAATCGGTTGTAAAAATTGGTGAGACCTTTGAGTTGTTTCGTATTCTTTGGTGCTGGGAAATCCATAATTGCTTTTACCTTGTCATCGGTTGCTTGTATCCCTTTTGTTGTAAGGCGATATCCAAGAAATGCGATTTCTCGTCTAAAGAATTGTGATTTGGTGAGGTTGACAGTGATATTTGCCTTATTAAGGTTGTTTAGCAGTGTTTCTAAATGGTTTAAGTGTGTTTGGATATTGTTGGAGTAGCACAAGCAGTCGTCCACGTAGATAATCGTGTTCTTCTTGACTTCCTCCTCGAGAGCCACATCCAATCCACGTGTCAACGCTGCAGAGCTGGTGCTAAGTCCAAATGGTGTCACTGTGAAGCGGTAGCACCTCCCTTCGTACATGAACGCAGTGAAATCCCTACATTCTTGTTTTAATGGGACCTGCCAGAAGCTACTGGACCGTCGACCGTCGATAAATACTGCATATCTCCACATCTAGCCAATACCTCGTTTACCGGGGACACTCCTTCGTAATCGGGTACAGTTACGCTATTCACTTTCCTTGCATCAAGGCACAGGCGAACCTTCCCATCCTTCTTGATTACAGTCACGATTTGATTGACGTACGGGCTGGCGCAACGTTCGATTACTCCATATCGTAACATTCGGTTAATCTCTTCGTTCACCTTGTCTCTGTAAGCAAGCGCCGCAGGCCAACCTCGTTGAAAATAGGGTGTCCTGTCCATAACGTGAAACTCATGTGTGTAACCCTCTATTCTTCCCGGGCACTCCCTAAAAACATTCCGGTTCCTTACTAAAATCTCCTTCAGGCGTTGCAGTATTTCTTCATCCACGCAGTCTATGCTCCCAATCTTTTCGTCGATGCATCGCAGTACTTCCTCTTCTTCTTCACTGGTTATCACGTCAATGTTCATGATTGGTATAACGTGCTCCTCTTCATCAGTGTTGTTTTTTAAATTAATTACTTTGTTTCCGATGTCGATGCGACACCCAACTTCTTGTAGAAAACTAATTCCTAGTATGCATGGTTTAACTAATTCGGGTATTATCAAAAACACACATTCATATCGGATACCATCAATCTCAATGTCACATAATATTTGTTTCTTAACTAATTAGGATTTATTTCCTACAGCACTTATGATAAATGTATTCGTTACGGGTAGTGTCTCATATGGTCCTATACTCTTCTTATGGTTATTAAACCACGTCTCCGATAACCCGTTGATGAGGCAGCCCGTATCAAGCAAGGCTTGTACAATTATATCATTATTAAATTTGATAGTAATCTCGGGACATTTCAATACTTGTTTATTAATAATTTCGTCGTCCTCTTGTAGCAGGTCATTTCGTAAGTCCGGTAGTAATATATTTACATTCTCGCTCGGGAGTAAGTCGTTAAAAAATTCTATCTTATTCTCTAGGTTGACATATTTTTTCTTTGCTGTTGTCGCCGTTACCGCTCGTCCTCGGGGTGGTGTCATTGACCGTTCTACGCGGGCCCGCTTCCCCTGGCGTAAACTGCACAGTGTTGATATATTGTTGCTTGTTGTCAAAACGACCCCTCGGCTGTCGGTCACTTTCACTTTTGTTATAATGTCCCTCTCTCTCTCTTGGGTTACTTCTCCCTTCGTTGTAGGGTCTATAATGCGGCTTGCGACTGTTTTCTCCACTTGACTGGATACTTGTAAATTCTGTAATTAATGCCTCGAAATTTGGTATATTTGTGATACCACGTGTGATCACGGCGAGCTGCAAATCTCTCACAAAATGACGGGATATCTTCCGGATTAGCTGCCTATCGGTCAATGCTGGCGATAGTTGCCGGCTTTCTAGTAATATTCTCTCTACGTATTGGATGGCTGTGATTGGCCCATTCCACTCATATCTGCCGTACTCGAGGTTGTCGCGTATATTGTCCTGGCGTTCTTGACCCCAGTACTTCAAGGTGAAGGCTTCTTTGAACTCTTCGAACGTGGATATTTGGTTCCGTATGACACGCCACCATATCCCAGCGTCCATCTCCAAGTGCCTCCCGATCCATTTAATGTCATTATTGTTGTAATATTGCTCTTGAATCTCTGACAATTCCTTTAGGAATTCCATCGGGAACCTATCAATGCCATTGTACTTTAATTCTGCATGTGTGTGTCCGTTGATTCTACTGATTATCCCCGACTCACCTTCAATTACCTGTCGTTGCAGCCGTTCTATTTGAGACTTTAATTCGTTGATACGAGTTGTTTTTTCCCTGGTGCTCTCATCCAGTTTTAGTTCCGTCGACTTCTGTCTCCCATCTACCTCATTGATCTTCTGCTGTATCGTGCTGTTTACGTCTCCCTGTTCCTGTTGTAATTGTCTTACTGTCTGGAATAGTTCGACTTTCAATTCCTCCTGCTTCATATGGTTTTCTTTAACGTGTGTTTCTACACTGTTGTTAATCTTCTTGATGCTTGTTTGAGTATTTTGGGTAATACTCTTTAGTTCCTGTCGGTCTATTTCTCTAGTTTCTCGTACCTCTTCGAATTTCTTGTCGGTGTCGTTCTTTAACTCTCTTATGGTCTCGTTCTGCTGCTTTTGGGCCTCGTCTATCTTCTTGTTACAATTATTTATATATTCACGCATTTCCGCGCGTATTAGTGTGATCTGCTCGGCCACTTGTTGCGTGACTGCCTCCTTATGCTTGTCTAACTTTTCTTCTAGTTTGTTGAATTTTTCATCAAACTTCTCATTTTGTTTGTCGAACTTCTTATTCTGCTCCTCGAATTTTCTATAAAATTTTCATTAATTATTCTAAGGTTTTCACTCATTTCCTCCTTCTGTTCTCTTCTGGTTTCTTCAAATTTCCTACTCATGAAGTCCATTAATGCGCGCAACGTCACCTCTTCCTGCGGTTGTTGTTGGGACTCCTGTCCCCGCGCTCTGATGTCTGACGTCTCCTCGGTCATTTGTGATTCGATTGGTGATTCTTCACGTTCGTTGTCAGGTACACCCTGCTGGTTATTGATATCGAAGTTCATCGAATCGGAACTACTAGTCGTCATTTTTGCAGCCTTACTCCGCGTTAACATTCAGTCCAACTAGCTTCACACTAAATATATTTTGTTCTTACAACTAACATGAAATATATATGCTTATCCTATCTACTGCCTGCTCTTTGCCCCATGTTGGGCGCCAATTTATATATAAATTGGAATTAATTATGCAAACAATAATTTAATTAATTAATCTGTGATTGCCGAGCCCCACGATCTTGGAGCGCCAAATTATAACTTTGTGTATTTATGCAAATATAATTTGCATAATTATTTAATTTGTAATTGTACTAATTTGTAGAATGTGATCATGTAATTACTCAATTAGGCTACTTATACCAAACTGATTGAAGCTACGTGATACATTAGTTATTTGATGTTAGCATAATTACTGCACTGAGACTCTAATTATTGTATAAATTAATAAAATCTACTATAAATCATTCAAGTGACGTTAATGTCTGTTCTGAGGTAACTTTGACAATAATGAACGCATATATTCTGAGTAAAATAAACACTTATTTATTAACATCATTCAAGTAAAGAAACTTCAATATATAAATATAGATGATTCCCTGTAAATACATTCATAAAAAGAACACATGTATATATATCAAATTACAATGCGAATCCAGTACGTTGTTTGCTGAAAAACATACTGTACACATACATATATAACACAATCAACATATAAAAACATAAATAGTCAACATATAAATCTTATACTAATGCGTTCATTTCTTGCCTCAGATGAATAGCGTTATTTAAAGTTATCATATTTAATTTAAATACTCAAGGGTGTTTTCTTGAAAAGAGACAGGACAGTAGAGTTCTTATGACAAGAATAACATAAAGATTACTTGTAAAGTGGTTTATCCAACATTTCCATCGGCGTAACTGCTTCCCGCTGGTGGTCCATATGTACGAAGTTGCGTAGCCGTGATGTCACTAACACTCAACACACGCGGATCATATTCACTCGCGCTGTCTGTATTTTCTGTTGATGTCGACCGTTACTGTTAGAGTCTATTAAATCATGTGTCGTGTGCGTAAGTTCATCATTAACTAGTGTGTATATATCTGACTGTCTATTATTGAACTTCTTCTTGTGTACATTAATGCATCGTGTCTTTGATAACGTGGTGTATTGTTCCAATTGATATTGTATCGCTTCGCACTGTACAACGCTACGATTTCGTTGTCCGGTAAAGCATTAACACAAGTTCTGCGAGTCTGTTATAGACGAAACTGCGATTGATTAGTTTAATTTTTAATAAGCGGTAGCTGAGTAAGATAAAGTACTCGAGAGTTATTAATCACTGGGGTATATTGTATGATTTAGTCACTGTAGATACACTATTACCGAATAACTCGCCAATATCGAAATGTTTAAGTCAACTGATTAAAATACCGCGTAGCAGAGTTTCAAAGTCCAACTGCTGTACGTATGTTAACTGAACTGTATTAAGACTTGGAAAAATTAAGATTTAAGTTCCGTGAAGACTGTTCAAAGTATATGATTGAAAAATTTATGAAAGACTGCCCATAGTATATGATTGAAAAATTTATGAAGACTGCCCTCTCGCGTGCTCTGTAAACAGTTTTGATTAAGCATCGTTTACCACAATGCAATCTCCTGGCAAACACGCCTACTAAATATAGTGAGTCTCGTGACTCCTCTTATCTCGGTCATTTAATTTTTCCACACGTGATTTGAATGTAAATAAGTTAAAATATTAATTATACGTACAGTGGAACCTCTTATAATATAAGTAATGTAGGTAGGCGAAACACGTTCCGAATATGAAAGAAAATACTGTACTTTCTTACAGTATGTAAGTATATGGTATTTAAATAAACATAGTTTTTAAAAATACAAAATAACAGTAATTTTAAAGTTTTGTATTTGTTGTTTTGTATATTAGTAAAGTATTTAACTAATATTTGAATTTTTATAAATATTTGTTATTTTTCTTAGGTATCTCGCAATTATCTGCTATGTTACGTTACCACTTAATGAACAATAATCACCTGCTGTTGCAGATATATTTTGTTCAACATATTTCATTGCCACCTACAAAAAAATTGAAAAATATTTTGAAGATTTTTATCGAAGTTCAATAAAAATTCCAGTATCAGATGTGATCAAAAATAACTTCACGGTATGATAACCCACAACAAAATAGTTAGGGTTTTTGTACTTCATGCACACCATTCTTATAAGATTCACAGAAGAAAAATAAATAATAAACAACGCCTATTTGAACAACGCAATTACCCATTGTAGGATGTTTAGAGAATAACCAGTTTTCTTACAAGTATATCGTCGTCGACGACGGTGGAAAAGACAGAGGTTTTGTACAAAACAATAAATCATTGTTTATACACTTCTTGAATTTATATTCTTAAATATTATTTCATATTCTTATTCTTTCCTTTTATGAGGGATTCCGGACAGGAGGAATTTGTTTGTATACATATTTTATTTTCGTTATATTAATAAAAAACTGTTCTTATGGAAACATTTAGGCTATTTCTTTTCTTAAATATATACTAATTAAATGCATATTCCATTTACAACTTTACTGGTCAACATTGTCAGAGTAATAAAATATCGGTATACATGACTTCCATATTCTAAGATTTATATTTAAAATCATTTTCGAAATGAAATATTACCATAGAAACTACTTCTTTCTACTTACTGCTTCAGCCTTCACCACAGTACTGTGATCACTAACGTATACCACCTCACGTTATCGCACGTTTTCACTGATGATGGAAGTCGATGGCATTGCCGAAACGTCTGGTTTTGTAGAAAACATTGGACTACGGCCAAATATCCCGGGAAGGAATTTTAACAAAAACTACTTCTTTGTTGACGATAACGTTGTACACATATATATAAAAAATATGCATAAAATTAATTGCTTGTATAAGTTAATGATTGATCTCCATTAAGTAGTGCTCAAGTTTCTAAAGTTTTAATATTATGATGTCCGTAATTAAAACATCAGAGCAGGTTTAGTGTGTATGAAGGTACACCGTGGACAAAAATTTTCAACATTTCCTATTGAGCATTGCTTAGAGTAAAGCTGCGAATCTACAGTGTACGTTTCAAAGAACAAACACGCGGAAAAGAAGGAGCGCTCCGAAGTCACTCATGGACCCTCAGCATCTTGCTGAGGGTTCATTCCCTAAAGAAGAAAAGTCTGTCTATGAATCGTTCCTCTGTAAACACGTGCAGTTACACTGCCCAGCGATCCACAGGAAGCAAATCGCTATCCACGCTGGACACTTTTTCGGCTTGCACGCGTTATGTTGGTATGGGTTTTGGCACTTTCCATTTAAAAAGCGTGCAAATGTAAGAAAATAAACATGAATGAGGCCAGAAATAACGCGTATTTTGTGTGTGTGTGTGTGTGTGTGTGTGTGTGTGTGTGTGTGTGTGTGTGTGTGTGTGTGTGTGTGTGTGTGTGTGTGTGTGTGTGTGTGTGTGTGTGTGTGTGTGTGTGTGTGTGTGTGTGTGTGTGTGTCTTCCCTGCCTTTTTATTGCGGTAGTCATAATAATAATATCGGTATGGAGAACCATACATGACTTCCATGTTCTAAGATTTATATTTAAAATCATATTCGAAATGAAATATTTCCATAGAGACTACGTCTTTCTACTTATTGCTTCAGCATTAACCACAATACTGTGGTCACTAACGTATACCACCTCACGTTTTCGCACTCGATTTTCACTGATGATGGCAGTCGATGCCACTGCAGAAAAGTCTGGTTTTACAGAAAACATTGGACTACGGCTAAACAGCCCGGGAAGCAATTTTAACAAAAAACTACTTCTTTGTTGCCGATAACGTAGTACACATAAAAAATTCTCCCCTCCACCTTCAACTATAATTTTTAATAATAGAAAATTACCCCCACCCCGTTCACTTAACCTCTTCATTTATAGATATTTCATCTACGTTTCTACAGTGGATTATTATGAGCTTCTTATCAGGATACTTTATTTATAAAAATTAAGTACTTTACTCTTGTTAAATCATAAAATGTTTCAGATAAACTACCCCTTTCTCTTAACCGTTCTTCTCCAAAATCAATAGACCTTCAGTCCTCTACAATTCAGGGATGCATGCAAAAAATATTTGATTCTGTTTGAATGTGCGGCAGTTATCGTTCGTCATGGAAACATTTCTCTTGTTACAACTTAAAATGTTGCTGGTAAACTACTCCTTTCCCTTAACCGATCTTCACCAAAATCAACAGACCTTGAGTTCTCTAAAACTCAGGAAAGTGTGCAAATAATTATTTGATTCTCTTTGAATTTTCGGCAGTTATCGTTCGTCATAAAAAAATTAACCTTTTTAAAACATAAAACGTTGCTGATAAACTACCCCTTTCCCTTAACCGATCTTCAACAAAATCAACAGACCTTGAATCCTCTTTAGTTCAAAAAGGTATGCAAAAACGTAGTTGATTCTGTTTGAATTTACGGCAGTTATCGTTCGTCATATAAAAAATTACCCTTGTTAAAACATAAAATGTTGCAGGTAAAATACCCCTTTCCGTTGACCGATCTTCACCAACACCAATAAGTATTGAGAACTCTACAATACAGGCCTGTATGCAAAACATCATTTGATTCTGTTTGAATTTGCGGCTGTTATCGTTTGCCATAGAAAAAAATTATCCTTGATAAAAAACCTTTGCAGGTAAACTACCCCTTTCCCTTAACCGATCTTCACCAAAAACATAGGTCTTGAGTACTCTACAAATCAGGGCTGCATGCAAAAATTTATTTGATTATGTTTGAGTTTGCGGCTGATATCGTTTGCCATAGAAAATACCCTTGTTAAAATATAAAACGTTGCAGGTAAACTACCCTTTCCTTTAACCGATCTTCAACAAAATCGACAGACCTTCAGTTCTGTATAATTCAAAAAGGTGTGCAGAAGAGTAGTTGATTCTGATTTAATGTACTGCAGTTATCGTTCGTCATAAAAAAATTACCCTTGTTAAAACATAAAATGTTCCTGGTAAACTACCCTATTCCCTTAACCGATATTCACCAAAACCAACAAGTCTTGAGAACTCTACAATTCAGGGCTCTATGCAAAACATTATTTGATTCTGTTTGAATTTGCGGCTATTATCGTTTACCATATAAAACATGGAAGTAAAAATTACCCTTGATAAAAAACCGTTGCTGGTAAACTACCCCTTTCCCTTAACCGATATTCACCAAAAACAATAGGTCTTTAGTACTCTACAAATCAGGACTGCATGAAAAAAATTATTTGTTTCTGTTTGAATTTGCGGCTGTTATCGTTTGCCATAGAAAATACCCTTGTTAAAACATAATACGTTGCTGGTAAACTACCCCTTTCCCTTATCTGATCTTCACCAAAAACCGTAGGTATTGAGATCTCTACAATTGAGGGCTGTATGCAAATAATCTTTTGATTCTGTTTGAATTTGCGGCTGTTATCGTTTGCCATAAAAAATACCCTTGTTTAAACATAAAACGTTACAAGGTAAACTACACTTTTCCCTTAACTGATCTTCAACAAAATCAAAAGGCCTTGAGTTCTGTATAATTCAAAAAGGTATGCAGAAGAGTAGTTGATTCTGTTTTAATGTACGACAGTTATCGATCGTCATAAAAAAAATTACCCTTGTTAAAACATAAATGTTGCAGGTAAACTACCCTATTCTCTTAACCGATCTTCACCAAAACCAACAAGTCTTGAGAACTCTACAGGGCTCTACCCAAAACATTATTTGATTCTGTTTGAATTTGCGGTTATTATCGTTTACCATATAAAAATATCGGTATGGAGAACCATACATGACTTCCATGTTCTAATGTTTATATTTAAAATCATTTACTTGAATTCGGTTTGATAATTTCTAACAAGTTATGTGTGTTCCTTGTAAATCGTGTTTTATGTTTGACAAATTGAAGGATGTTTTATGTATGATTTTCTTTTCAGGATACTTTATTTATCAGAATTAAGTACTTCACTCTTGTTAAAACGAAAACCGTTGCAGGTAAACTACCCCTCCCCCTTAACCGATCTTCACCAAAATCAATAGGCCTTGAGTACTATACAACTCGGGTGCATATGCAAAATATTATTTGGTTTTGTTTGAATTTTCGACAGTTATCGTTCGCCATAGGAAATATCGGTATGGAGAACCATACAGGACTTCCATATTCTAAGATTTATATTTAAAATCATTTTCGAAATGAAATATTACCATAGAAACTACTTCTTTCTACTTACTGCTTCAGCCTTAACCACAGTACTGTGGTCACTAACGTATACCACCTCACGTTATCGCACTCGATTTTCACTGATGATGGAAGTCGATGGCATTGCCGAAACGTCTGGTTTTGTAGAAAACATTGGACTACGGCCAAATATCCCGGGAAGGAATTTTAACAAAAACTACTTCTTTGTTGCCGATAACGTTGTACACATATATATCAGTGGCGAAGTTACATGGAGGCAATTGAGGCAATGCCTACCCTAAAAAATTCTGTAGAATAAAAATTATAAATACGTATGAACTACATAACGTAAAGATTATACATTGTTACTGCGACTGTCAAATTTATTAAACCGAAACGTGCTTTATTGAGCGACCGCTAGATGGTGACAGGTGAGATTCGGCATAGTTCGTTTAAAGCGAATGAGGCAACCTGAACTTGCCTCAGCGTTTTTTGTATACATCGTATGTAAGCAATGTAGTGGTGTGATAGGGAAGTGTAGGGAGGGGGGATTGTCCCGCGCTGTACACATAGAGCGTTGAGGCATGCCTCACTTCTGTGGTCCAAACAGTTAAGTTAAAGCGCCTATGTTGTTTCTAAGTGTTTATTTTATGCGGTTATTAAAAGTGTCACTGTTATTCCGCTGAACTAACAGATGATCAAGATTGTTATTTGAATTATTTGTAACATTAAACATATATATAGAAACTAATTAAGTTTAAAAATTTGAAGTTCAATCAGTTGTATTATTGTGTATGACTAATACAAGGATTGTTCAATAGAAACACGTATAGAGCTGTAAAGCATTTTTTATTCAACGTTTTAAAAGAAGTCTCCAATAACATTAAGACATGAGTTCCACTGTTGCGCTAACCTGTAGATTCCCTGCTAGTAAAAGTCTTACGGCTGTTTGTGGAACCATTCGGTTACAGCAAACTCTACCTCAGCGTCCGATTTGAACCACCGTCCTTTTAGTGATTCCTTAAAAAAAAATTTAAGATAAGATTTTTGCCTACCCATTCATTAACTACTAGCTTCGCCAGTAAGCAAATTGATGTCCATTTTTTCGGCTTGCACGCGTTATGTTGGTGTGGGTTTCGGCACTTTCCATTTAAAAAGCGTGCAAATGTAAGAAAATAAACATGAGTGAGGCCATAAATAACGTTAAATGTGTGTGTGTGTGTGTGTGTGTGTGTGTGTGTGTGTGTGTGTGTGTGTGTGTGTGTGTGTGTGTGTGTGTGTGTGTGTGTGTGTGTGTGTGTGTCTTACCTGCCTTTTTATTGCTGTATTAAATGAAAAATATTATATTACATTAAAATGAAAAAATTATAATTTTATTGCCTGGCAACAAAATTATTTTATTTTTAACAATTACCATTGTTTCAAAAAGTTTAAATAAATTTTCAAGTACTTTACTCTTGTTAAAACGTAAAAGGTTGCTGGCAAACTACCCCTTCCCCTTAACCAAAATCGAAAGTCTTTGAGACCTCTACAATTCAGGGACGTATGCAAAAAGGTATTTGATTCTGTTTGAATTTGCTGCTGTTATCGTTTGCCATTGAAAATACGCTTGACAAAAAAACGTTGCAGGTAAACTACCCCTTCCTCTTAACCGATCTTCACCAAAAACAATAGGTCTTGAGTACTCTACAAATTAGGGCTGCATGCAAAACATTATTTGATTCTGTTTGAATTTGCGGCTGTTATCGTTTGCCATAGAAAATACCCTTATTAAAAAAAAACGTTGCTGGTAAACTACCCCTTTCCCTCAACCGATCTTTACCAAAAACAATAGGTCTTGAGAACTCTACAATTTAGGGCTGTATGCAAATAATCTTTTGATTCTGTTTGAATTTGCGGCTGTTATCATTTGCCATAAGAAATACCCTTGTTAAAACATAAAACGTTACAGGTAAACTACCCCTTTCCCTTAACCGATCTTCACCAAAAACAATAGGTCTTGAGAACTCTAAATTCAGGGCTTTATACGAAACATTATTTAATTCTGTTTGAATTTGCGGCTGTTATCGTTTGCCAAAAAAAAAATTCCCTTGATAAAAAAAAACCGTTGCTGGTAAACTACCCCTTTCCCTCAACCGATCTTCACCAAAAACAATAGGTCTTGAGTACTCTACAAATTAGGGCTGTATGCAAAAATTTATTTGATTCTGTTTGAATTTGCGGCAGTTATCGTTAGCCATAGAAAAAAAATCTACACACAGACACACAGACACACAGACAGACAGACACACACACACACACTTTTTGGAAAACGACTTTTTTTCATATTTGAGTGTAGTACAATCAGAATCTGTAATAATCTCGAACACGATTATTTTTGCCATCACCATACTTCCATTCCTTAAGGAATATGGAAGTAAAAATTCTACATACAGACACACACAGACGCTTTTCGGAAGCGTAATAAAACTGTTTGTATATTTTAAAAAAAATTTTTCGATACTGTTTGAATTTACGGCAGTTATCGTTCATGAAAAAATTTCTCTTGTTACAACATAAAATGTTGCTGGTAAACTACCCCTTTCCCTTGACCGATCTTATCCAAAATCAACAGGCCTTGAGGACTCTACAATACAGGGGTGTATGCAAAAACTTATTTCATTATGTTTGAATTTACGGCAGTTATCGTTCGTCATATAAACAATTACTCTTGTTGAAACATTAAAGGTGGCAGGTAAACTACCCCTTTCCCTTCAGCGATCTTTACCAAAATCATTAGGCCTTCAGCTCTTTATAATTCAGGAACTATGCAAAAAATTAATTGATTCTCTTTGAATTTACGGCAGTTATCGTTCTTCATAGAAAAACTTACCCTTGTTAAAATATAAAATGTTGCTGGTAAACTATCCCTTTCCCTTAACTGATCTTCACCAAAATCAACAAACCTTGAGTACTTAAAACTTCAGGAACGTATGCCAAAAATTATTTGATTATCTTTGAGTATGCGGCAGTTATCATTCGTCATATAAATAAAATTACCCTTTTAAAACATAAAATATTGCAGGTAAACTACCCCTTTCTATTAACCGATCTTCACCAAAATCAACAGGCCCTCAGTCATTTACAATTGAGGAACGTATGCAAAAAATATTTGAATCTGTTTGAATGTGCGGCAGTTATCGTTCGTCATGGAAACATTTCTTTTGTTACAACTTAAAATGTTGCTGGTAAACTACTCCTTTCCCTTAACCGATCTTCACCAAAATCAACAGACCTTGAGTTCTCTAAAACTCAGGAAAGTGTGCATATAATTATTTGATTCTGTTTGAATTTGCGGCTATTATCGTTTACCATAGAAAAAGTAAAATATCGGTATGGAGAACAATACCTGACTTCCATGTTCTAAGATTTATATTTAAAATCATATTCGAAATGAAATATTTCCATAGAAACTACGTCTTTCTACTTATTGCTTCAGCATTAACCACAGTACTGTGGTCACAAACGTATACCACCTCAAGTTTTCGCACTCGATTTTCACTGATGATGGCAGTCGATGCCACTGCAGAAAAGTCTGGTTTTACAGAAAACATTGGACTACGGCTAAACAGCCCGGGAAGCAATTTTAACAAAAAACTACTTCTTTGTTGCCGATAACGTAGTACAAATAAAAAATTCTCCCCTCCACCTTCAACTATAATTTTTAATAATAGAAAATTACCCCCACCCCGTTCACCTAACCTCTTCGTTTATAGATATTTCATCTACGTTTCTACAGTGGATTATTATGAGCTTCTTATCAGGATACTTTATTTATAAAAATTAAGAACTTTACTCTCGTTAAATCATAAAATGTTTCAGGTAAACTACCCCTTTCTATTAACCGATCTTCTCCAAAATCAATAGACCTTCAGTCCTCTACAATTCAGGGATGCATGCAAAAAAATATTTGATTCTGTTTGAATGTACGGCAGTTATCGTTCGTCATGCAAACATTTCTCTTGTTACAACTTAAAATATTGCAGGTAAACTACCCCATTCCCTTAACCGATCTTCACCAACACGAATAGGTATTGAGAACTCTACAATACAGGGCTGTATGCAAAACATCATTTGATTCTGTTTGAATTTGCGGCTGTTATCGTTTACCAAAAAAAAAAAATTACCCTTGATAAAAAACCGATGCTGGTAAACTACCCCTTTCCTTTAACCGATCTTCACCAAAAACGATAGGTCTTGAGAACTCTACAATTCAGAGCTGTATGCAAAATATTATATGATTCTGTTTGAGTTTGCGGCTGTTATCGTTTGCCATACAAAATACCCTTGATAAAACAAAACACGTGGCTGGTAAACTACCCCTTTCCCTTAAACGATCTTCACCAAAAACAATAGGTCTTTAGTACTCTACAATTCAGGGCTGTATGCAAAAAATTATTTGATTATGTTTGAATTTGCGGCAGTTATTGTTTGCCATAGAAAAAAATTACAGACAGACACACAGACAGACAGACACACACACACAGACACTTTTCGGAAAACGACTTTTTTTCATGTTTTGAGTGTAGTAGAATCAGAATCTGCAATAATCTTGAACACGATTTTTTTTGCCATCACCATACTTCCATTCCTTAAGGAATATGGAAGTAAAAAACGTTGCTGGTAAACTATCCCTTCCCCTTAACCGATCTTCACCAAAACCTGCAAGTCTCGAGAACTCTATAATTCAGGGCTCTATGCAAAAGAGTAGTTGATTCTACTTGAAGTTGCGGCTCTTATCGTTTGCCATAGGAAATACCCTTTTAAAACGTAAAACGTAGCCAGTAAACTACCCCTTTCCCTTAACCGATCTTCACCAAAATCAGTAGGTCTTGAGAACTCTATAATTTAGGGCTGTATGCAAATAATCATTTGGTTCTGTTTGAATTTGCGACTGTTATCGTTTGCCATATAAAATACCCTTGTTAAAACATAAAACGTTGCTGGTAAACGACCCCTTTCCCTTAACCGATCTTCACCAAATACAATAGGTCTTGAGAACTCTATAATTTAGGGCTGTATGCAAATAATCATTTGGTTCTGTTTGAATTTGCGACTGTTATCGTTTGCCATATAAAATACCCTTGTTAAAACATAAAACGTTGCTGGTAAACGACCCCTTTCCCTTAACCGATCTTCACCAAATACAATAGGTCTTGAGAACTCTACAATTGAGGTCTGTATGCAAAAGAGTAGTTGATTCTGTTTGAATTTGCGGCTGTTATCGTTTGCCATAGAAAACAATTAACCTTGATTAAAAAAAAACCGTTGCCGGTAAACTACCCCTTTCCCTCAACCGGTCTTCACCAAAAACAATAGGCCGTGAGTACTCTACAAGTCAGGGCGGTATGCAAAAAATGAGTTGATTCAGTTTGAATTTGAGGCTGTTATCGTTTGCCATAGAAAAAAATCTACACACACACACACACACACACACACACACACACACACACACACACACTTTTCGTAAAACGACTTTTTTTCATGTTTTGAGTGTAGTACAATCAGAATCTGCAATAATCTCGAACACGATTTTTTTTGCCATCACCATACTTCCATTCCTTAAGGAATATGGAAGTAAAAATTCTACATACAGACACACACAGACGCTTTACGGAAGCGTAATAAAACTGTTTGTATATTTAAAAAAAAATTTTTCGATACTGTTTGAATTTACGGCAGTTATCGTTCATGAAAAAATTTCTCTTGTTACAACATAAAATGTTGCTGGTAAACTACCCCTTTCCCTTGACCGATCTTAACCAAAATCAACAGGCCTTGAGGACTCTAGAATACAGGGGTGTATACAAAAACTTATTTCATTATGTTTGAATTTACGGCAGTTATCGTTCGTCATATAAACAATTACTCTTGTTGAAACATTAAAGGTGGCAGGTAAACTACCCCTTTCCCTTCACCGATCTTTACCAAAATCATTAGGCCTTCAGCTCTTTATAATTCAGGAACTATGCAAAAAATTAATTGATTCTCTTTGAATTTATGGCAGTTATCGTTCTTCATAGAAAAACTTACCCTTGTTAAAATATAAAATGTTGCTGGTAAACTATCCCTTTCCCTTAACCGATCTTCACCAAAATCAACAAACCTTGAGTACTTAAAACTTCAGGAACGTATGCCAAAAATTATTTGATTATCTTTGAGTATGCGGCAGTTATCATTCGTCATATAAATAAAATTACTCTTTTAAAACATAAAATATTGCAGGTAAACTACCCCTTTCCCTTAACCGATCTTCACCAAAATCAACAGGCCCTCAGTCATTTACAATTGAGGAACGTATGCAAAAAATATTTGAATCTGTTTGAATGTGCGGCAGTTATCGTTCGTCATGGAAACATTTCTTTTGTTACAACTTAAAATGTTGCTGGTAAACTACTCCTTTCCCTTAACCGATCTTCACCAAAATCAACAGACCTTGAGTTCTCTAAAACTCAGGAAAGTGTGCAAATAATTATTTGATTCTGTTTGAATTTGCGGCTATTATCGTTTACCATAGAAAAAGTAAAATATCGGTATGGAGAACAATACATGACTTCCATGTTCTAAGATTTATATTTAAAATCATATTCGAAATGAAATATTTCCATAGAAACTACGTCTTTCTACTTATTGCTTCAGCATTAACCACAGTACTGTGGTCACAAACGTATACCACCTCACGTTTTCGCACTCGATTTTCACTGATGATGGCAGTCGAAGCCACTGCAGAAAAGTCTGGTTTTACAGAAAACATTGGACTACGGCTAAACAGCCCGGGAAGCAATTTTAACAAAAAAATACTTCTTTGTTGCCGATAACGTAGTACACATAAAAAATTCTCCCCTCCACCTTCAACTATAATTTTTAATAATAGAAAATTACCCCCACCCCGTTCACCTAACCTCTTCGTTTATAGATATTTCATCTACGTTTCTACAGTGGATTATTATGAGCTTCTTATCAGGATACTTTATTTATAAAAATTAAGAACTTTACTCTCGTTAAATCATAAAATGTTTCAGGTAAACTACCCCTTTCTATTAACCGATCTTCTCCAAAATCAATAGACCTTCAGTCCTCTACAATTCAGGGATGCATGCAAAAAAATATTTGATTCTGTTTGAATGTACGGCAGTTATCGTTCGTCATGGAAACATTTCTTTTGTTACAACTTAAAATATTGCAGGTAAACTACCCCATTCCCTTAACCGATCTTCACCAACACGAATAGGTATTGAGAACTCTACAATACAGGGCTGTATGCAAAACTTCATTTGATTCTGTTTGAATTTGCGGCTGTTATCGTTTACCAAAAAAAAAAAATTACCCTTGATAAAAAACCGATGCTGGTAAACTACCCCTTTCCTTTAACCGATCTTCACCAAAAACGATAGGTCTTGAGAACTCTACAATTCAGAGCTGTATGCAAAATATTATATGATTCTGTTTGAGTTTGCGGCTGTTATCGTTTGCCATACAAAATACCCTTGATAAAACAAAACACGTGGCTGGTAAACTACCCCTTTCCCTTAAACGATCTTCACCAAAAACAATAGGTCTTTAGTACTCTACAATTCAGGGCTGTATGCAAAAAAATTATTTGATTCTGTTTGAATTTGCGGCAGTTATTGTTTGCCATAGGAAAAAATTACAGACAGACACAAAGACAGACACACACACACACACAGACACTTTTCGGAAAACGACTTTTTTTCATGTTTTGAGTGTAGTAGAATCAGAATCTGCAATAATCTTGAACACGATTTTTTTTTGCCATCACCATACTTCCATTCCTTAAGGAATATGGAAGTAAAAAACGTTGCTGGTAAACTATCCCTTCCCCTTAACCGATCTTCACCAAAACCTGCAAGTCTCGAGAACTCTATAATTCAGGGCTCTATGCAAAAGAGTAGTTGATTCTATTTGAAGTTGCGGCTCTTATCGTTTGCCATAGGAAATACCCTTTTAAAACGTAAAACGTAGCCAGTAAACTACCCCTTTCCCTTAACCGATCTTCACCAAAATCAGTAGGTCTTGAGAACTCTATAATTTAGGGCTGTATGCAAATAATCATTTGGTTCTGTTTGAATTTGCGACTGTTATCGTTTGCCATATAAAATACCCTTGTTAAAACATAAAACGTTGCTGGTAAACGACCCCTTTCCCTTAACCGATCTTCACCAAATACAATAGGTCTTGAGAACTCTATAATTTAGGGCTGTATGCAAATAATCATTTGGTTCTGTTTGAATTTGCGACTGTTATCGTTTGCCATATAAAATACCCTTGTTAAAACATAAAACGTTGCTGGTAAACGACCCCTTTCCCTTAACCGATCTTCACCAAATACAATAGGTCTTGAGAACTCTACAATTGAGGTCTGTATGCAAAAGAGTAGTTGATTCTGTTTGAATTTGCGGCTGTTATCGTTTGCCATAGAAAACAATTAACCTTGATTAAAAAAAAACCGTTGCAGGTAAACTACCCCTTTCCCTCAACCGGTCTTCACCAAAAACAAAAGGTCCTGAGTACTCTACAAATCAGGGCGGTATGCAAATAATGATTTGATTCAGTTTGAATTTGAGGCTGTTATCGTTTGCCATAGAAAAAAATCTACAGACACACACACACACACACACACACACACACACACACACACACACACACACACACACACACACACACTTTTCGTAAAACGACTTTTTTTCATGTTTTGAGTGTAGTACAATCAGAATCTGCAATAATCTCGAACACGATTTTTTTTGCCATCACCATACTTCCATTCCTTAAGGAATATGGAAGTAAAAATTCTACATACAGACACACACAGACGCTTTTCGGAAGCGTAATAAAACTGTTTGTATATTTAAAAAAAATTTTTTCGATACTGTTTGAATTTACGGCAGTTATCGTTCATGAAAAAATTTCTCTTGTTACAACATAAAATGTTGCTGGTAAACTACCCCTTTCCCTTGACCGATCTTATCCAAAATCAACAGGCCTTGAGGACTCTAGAATACAGGGGTGTATGCAAAAACTTATTTCATTATGTTTGAATTTACGGCAGTTATCGTTCGTCATGGAAACATTTCTTTTGTTACAACTTAAAATGTTGCTGGTAAACTACTCCTTTCCCTTAACCGATCTTCACCAAAATCAACAGACCTTGAGTTCTCTAAAACTCAGGAAAATGTGCAAATAATTATTTGATTCTGTTTGAATTTGCGGCTATTATCGTTTACCATAGAAAAAGTAAAATATCGGTATGGAGAACAATACATGACTTCCATGTTCTAAGATTTATATTTAAAATCATATTCGAAATGAAATATTTCCATAGAAACTACGTCTTTCTACTTATTGCTTCAGCATTAACCACAGTACTGTGGTCACAAACGTATACCACCTCACGTTTTCGCACTCGATTTTCACTGATGATGGCAGTCGAAGCCACTGCAGAAAAGTCTGGTTTTACAGAAAACATTGGACTACGGCTAAACAGCCCGGGAAGCAATTTTAACAAAAAAATACTTCTTTGTTGCCGATAACGTAGTACACATAAAAAATTCTCCCCTCCACCTTCAACTATAATTTTTAATAATAGAAAATTACCCCCACCCCGTTCACCTAACCTCTTCGTTTATAGATATTTCATCTACGTTTCTACAGTGGATTATTATGAGCTTCTTATCAGGATACTTTATTTATAAAAATTAAGAACTTTACTCTCGTTAAATCATAAAATGTTTCAGGTAAACTACCCCTTTCTATTAACCGATCTTCTCCAAAATCAATAGACCTTCAGTCCTCTACAATTCAGGGATGCATGCAAAAAAATATTCGATTCTGTTTGAATGTACGGCAGTTATCGTTCGTCATGGAAACATTTCTTTTGTTACAACTTAAAATATTGCAGGTAAACTACCCCATTCCCTTAACCGATCTTCACCAACACGAATAGGTATTGAGAACTCTACAATACAGGGCTGTATGCAAAACTTCATTTGATTCTGTTTGAATTTGCGGCTGTTATCGTTTACCAAAAAAAAAAAAAATTACCCTTTATAAAAAACCGATGCTGGTAAACTACCCCTTTCCTTTAACCGATCTTCACCAAAAACGATAGGTCTTGAGAACTCTACAATTCAGAGCTGTATGCAAAATATTATATGATTCTGTTTGAGTTTGCGGCTGTTATCGTTTGCCATACAAAATACCCTTGATAAAACAAAACACGTGGCTGGTAAACTACCCCTTTCCCTTAAACGATCTTCACCAAAAACAATAGGTCTTTAGTACTCTACAATTCAGGGCTGTATGCAAAAAATTATTTGATTCTGTTTGAATTTGCGGCAGTTATTGTTTGCCATAGAAAAAAATTACAGACAGACACACACACACACACAGACACTTTTCGGAAAACGACTTTTTTTCATGTTTTGAGTGTAGTAGAATCAGAATCTGCAATAATCTTGAACACGATTTTTTTTGCCATCACCATACTTCCATTCCTTAAGGAATATGGAAGTAAAAAACGTTGCTGGTAAACTATCCCTTCCCCTTAACCGATCTTCACCAAAACCAGCAAGTCTTGAGAACCCTATAATTCAGGGCTCTATGCAAAAGAGTAGTTGATTCTATTTGAATTTGCGGCTCTTATCGTTTGCCATAGGAAATACCCTTTTAAAACGTAAAACGTAGCCAGTAAACTACCCCTTTCCCTTAACCGATCTTCACCAAAATTAGTAGGTCTTGAGAACTCTATAATTTAGGGCTGTATGCAAATAATCATTTGGTTCTGTTTGAATTTGCGACTGTTATCGTTTGCCATATAAAATACCCTTGTTAAAACATAAAACGTTGCTGGTAAACGACCCCTTTCCCTTAACCGATCTTCACCAAATACAATAGGTCTTGAGAACTCTACAATTGAGGTCTGTATGCAAAAGAGTAGTTGATTCTGTTTGAATTTGCGGCTGTTATCGTTTGCCATAGAAAACAATTAACCTTGATTAAAAAAAAACCGTTGCCGGTAAACTACCCCTTTCCCTCAACCGGTCTTCACCAAAAACAATAGGCCGTGAGTACTCTACAAGTCAGGGCGGTATGCAAAAAATGAGTTGATTCAGTTTGAATTTGAGGCTGTTATCGTTTGCCATAGAAAAAAATCTACACACACACACACACACACACACACACACACACACACACACTTTTCGTAAAACGACTTTTTTTCATGTTTTGAGTGTAGTACAATCAGAATCTGCAATAATCTCGAACACGATTTTTTTTGCCATCACCATACTTCCATTCCTTAAGGAATATGGAAGTAAAAATTCTACATACAGACACACACAGACGCTTTACGGAAGCGTAATAAAACTGTTTGTATATTTAAAAAAAAATTTTTCGATACTGTTTGAATTTACGGCAGTTATCGTTCATGAAAAAATTTCTCTTGTTACAACATAAAATGTTGCTGGTAAACTACCCCTTTCCCTTGACCGATCTTAACCAAAATCAACAGGCCTTGAGGACTCTAGAATACAGGGGTGTATACAAAAACTTATTTCATTATGTTTGAATTTACGGCAGTTATCGTTCGTCATATAAACAATTACTCTTGTTGAAACATTAAAGGTGGCAGGTAAACTACCCCTTTCCCTTCACCGATCTTTACCAAAATCATTAGGCCTTCAGCTCTTTATAATTCAGGAACTATGCAAAAAATTAATTGATTCTCTTTGAATTTATGGCAGTTATCGTTCTTCATAGAAAAACTTACCCTTGTTAAAATATAAAATGTTGCTGGTAAACTATCCCTTTCCCTTAACCGATCTTCACCAAAATCAACAAACCTTGAGTACTTAAAACTTCAGGAACGTATGCCAAAAATTATTTGATTATCTTTGAGTATGCGGCAGTTATCATTCGTCATATAAATAAAATTACTCTTTTAAAACATAAAATATTGCAGGTAAACTACCCCTTTCCCTTAACCGATCTTCACCAAAATCAACAGGCCCTCAGTCATTTACAATTGAGGAACGTATGCAAAAAATATTTGAATCTGTTTGAATGTGCGGCAGTTATCGTTCGTCATGGAAACATTTCTTTTGTTACAACTTAAAATGTTGCTGGTAAACTACTCCTTTCCCTTAACCGATCTTCACCAAAATCAACAGACCTTGAGTTCTCTAAAACTCAGGAAAGTGTGCAAATAATTATTTGATTCTGTTTGAATTTGCGGCTATTATCGTTTACCATAGAAAAAGTAAAATATCGGTATGGAGAACAATACATGACTTCCATGTTCTAAGATTTATATTTAAAATCATATTCGAAATGAAATATTTCCATAGAAACTACGTCTTTCTACTTATTGCTTCAGCATTAACCACAGTACTGTGGTCACAAACGTATACCACCTCACGTTTTCGCACTCGATTTTCACTGATGATGGCAGTCGAAGCCACTGCAGAAAAGTCTGGTTTTACAGAAAACATTGGACTACGGCTAAACAGCCCGGGAAGCAATTTTAACAAAAAAATACTTCTTTGTTGCCGATAACGTAGTACACATAAAAAATTCTCCCCTCCACCTTCAACTATAATTTTTAATAATAGAAAATTACCCCCACCCCGTTCACCTAACCTCTTCGTTTATAGATATTTCATCTACGTTTCTACAGTGGATTATTATGAGCTTCTTATCAGGATACTTTATTTATAAAAATTAAGAACTTTACTCTCGTTAAATCATAAAATGTTTCAGGTAAACTACCCCTTTCTATTAACCGATCTTCTCCAAAATCAATAGACCTTCAGTCCTCTACAATTCAGGGATGCATGCAAAAAAATATTTGATTCTGTTTGAATGTACGGCAGTTATCGTTCGTCATGGAAACATTTCTTTTGTTACAACTTAAAATATTGCAGGTAAACTACCCCATTCCCTTAACCGATCTTCACCAACACGAATAGGTATTGAGAACTCTACAATACAGGGCTGTATGCAAAACTTCATTTGATTCTGTTTGAATTTGCGGCTGTTATCGTTTACCAAAAAAAAAAAATTACCCTTGATAAAAAACCGATGCTGGTAAACTACCCCTTTCCTTTAACCGATCTTCACCAAAAACGATAGGTCTTGAGAACTCTACAATTCAGAGCTGTATGCAAAATATTATATGATTCTGTTTGAGTTTGCGGCTGTTATCGTTTGCCATACAAAATACCCTTGATAAAACAAAACACGTGGCTGGTAAACTACCCCTTTCCCTTAAACGATCTTCACCAAAAACAATAGGTCTTTAGTACTCTACAATTCAGGGCTGTATGCAAAAAAATTATTTGATTCTGTTTGAATTTGCGGCAGTTATTGTTTGCCATAGGAAAAAATTACAGACAGACACAAAGACAGACACACACACACACACAGACACTTTTCGGAAAACGACTTTTTTTCATGTTTTGAGTGTAGTAGAATCAGAATCTGCAATAATCTTGAACACGATTTTTTTTTGCCATCACCATACTTCCATTCCTTAAGGAATATGGAAGTAAAAAACGTTGCTGGTAAACTATCCCTTCCCCTTAACCGATCTTCACCAAAACCTGCAAGTCTCGAGAACTCTATAATTCAGGGCTCTATGCAAAAGAGTAGTTGATTCTATTTGAAGTTGCGGCTCTTATCGTTTGCCATAGGAAATACCCTTTTAAAACGTAAAACGTAGCCAGTAAACTACCCCTTTCCCTTAACCGATCTTCACCAAAATCAGTAGGTCTTGAGAACTCTATAATTTAGGGCTGTATGCAAATAATCATTTGGTTCTGTTTGAATTTGCGACTGTTATCGTTTGCCATATAAAATACCCTTGTTAAAACATAAAACGTTGCTGGTAAACGACCCCTTTCCCTTAACCGATCTTCACCAAATACAATAGGTCTTGAGAACTCTATAATTTAGGGCTGTATGCAAATAATCATTTGGTTCTGTTTGAATTTGCGACTGTTATCGTTTGCCATATAAAATACCCTTGTTAAAACATAAAACGTTGCTGGTAAACGACCCCTTTCCCTTAACCGATCTTCACCAAATACAATAGGTCTTGAGAACTCTACAATTGAGGTCTGTATGCAAAAGAGTAGTTGATTCTGTTTGAATTTGCGGCTGTTATCGTTTGCCATAGAAAACAATTAACCTTGATTAAAAAAAAAACCGTTGCAGGTAAACTACCCCTTTCCCTCAACCGGTCTTCACCAAAAACAAAAGGTCCTGAGTACTCTACAAATCAGGGCGGTATGCAAATAATGATTTGATTCAGTTTGAATTTGAGGCTGTTATCGTTTGCCATAGAAAAAAATCTACAGACACACACACACACACACACACACACACACACACACACACACACACACACACACACACACACACACACACACACTTTTCGTAAAACGACTTTTTTTCATGTTTTGAGTGTAGTACAATCAGAATCTGCAATAATCTCGAACACGATTTTTTTTGCCATCACCATACTTCCATTCCTTAAGGAATATGGAAGTAAAAATTCTACATACAGACACACACAGACGCTTTTCGGAAGCGTAATAAAACTGTTTGTATATTTAAAAAAAATTTTTTCGATACTGTTTGAATTTACGGCAGTTATCGTTCATGAAAAAATTTCTCTTGTTACAACATAAAATGTTGCTGGTAAACTACCCCTTTCCCTTGACCGATCTTATCCAAAATCAACAGGCCTTGAGGACTCTAGAATACAGGGGTGTATGCAAAAACTTATTTCATTATGTTTGAATTTACGGCAGTTATCGTTCGTCATGGAAACATTTCTTTTGTTACAACTTAAAATGTTGCTGGTAAACTACTCCTTTCCCTTAACCGATCTTCACCAAAATCAACAGACCTTGAGTTCTCTAAAACTCAGGAAAATGTGCAAATAATTATTTGATTCTGTTTGAATTTGCGGCTATTATCGTTTACCATAGAAAAAGTAAAATATCGGTATGGAGAACAATACATGACTTCCATGTTCTAAGATTTATATTTAAAATCATATTCGAAATGAAATATTTCCATAGAAACTACGTCTTTCTACTTATTGCTTCAGCATTAACCACAGTACTGTGGTCACAAACGTATACCACCTCACGTTTTCGCACTCGATTTTCACTGATGATGGCAGTCGAAGCCACTGCAGAAAAGTCTGGTTTTACAGAAAACATTGGACTACGGCTAAACAGCCCGGGAAGCAATTTTAACAAAAAAATACTTCTTTGTTGCCGATAACGTAGTACACATAAAAAATTCTCCCCTCCACCTTCAACTATAATTTTTAATAATAGAAAATTACCCCCACCCCGTTCACCTAACCTCTTCGTTTATAGATATTTCATCTACGTTTCTACAGTGGATTATTATGAGCTTCTTATCAGGATACTTTATTTATAAAAATTAAGAACTTTACTCTCGTTAAATCATAAAATGTTTCAGGTAAACTACCCCTTTCTATTAACCGATCTTCTCCAAAATCAATAGACCTTCAGTCCTCTACAATTCAGGGATGCATGCAAAAAAATATTCGATTCTGTTTGAATGTACGGCAGTTATCGTTCGTCATGGAAACATTTCTTTTGTTACAACTTAAAATATTGCAGGTAAACTACCCCATTCCCTTAACCGATCTTCACCAACACGAATAGGTATTGAGAACTCTACAATACAGGGCTGTATGCAAAACTTCATTTGATTCTGTTTGAATTTGCGGCTGTTATCGTTTACCAAAAAAAAAAAAAATTACCCTTTATAAAAAACCGATGCTGGTAAACTACCCCTTTCCTTTAACCGATCTTCACCAAAAACGATAGGTCTTGAGAACTCTACAATTCAGAGCTGTATGCAAAATATTATATGATTCTGTTTGAGTTTGCGGCTGTTATCGTTTGCCATACAAAATACCCTTGATAAAACAAAACACGTGGCTGGTAAACTACCCCTTTCCCTTAAACGATCTTCACCAAAAACAATAGGTCTTTAGTACTCTACAATTCAGGGCTGTATGCAAAAAATTATTTGATTCTGTTTGAATTTGCGGCAGTTATTGTTTGCCATAGAAAAAAATTACAGACAGACACACACACACACACAGACACTTTTCGGAAAACGACTTTTTTTCATGTTTTGAGTGTAGTAGAATCAGAATCTGCAATAATCTTGAACACGATTTTTTTTGCCATCACCATACTTCCATTCCTTAAGGAATATGGAAGTAAAAAACGTTGCTGGTAAACTATCCCTTCCCCTTAACCGATCTTCACCAAAACCAGCAAGTCTTGAGAACCCTATAATTCAGGGCTCTATGCAAAAGAGTAGTTGATTCTATTTGAATTTGCGGCTCTTATCGTTTGCCATAGGAAATACCCTTTTAAAACGTAAAACGTAGCCAGTAAACTACCCCTTTCCCTTAACCGATCTTCACCAAAATTAGTAGGTCTTGAGAACTCTATAATTTAGGGCTGTATGCAAATAATCATTTGGTTCTGTTTGAATTTGCGACTGTTATCGTTTGCCATATAAAATACCCTTGTTAAAACATAAAACGTTGCTGGTAAACGACCCCTTTCCCTTAACCGATCTTCACCAAATACAATAGGTCTTGAGAACTCTACAATTGAGGTCTGTATGCAAAAGAGTAGTTGATTCTGTTTGAATTTGCGGCTGTTATCGTTTGCCATAGAAAACAATTAACCTTGATTAAAAAAAAACCGTTGCTGGTAAACTACCCCTTTCCCTCAACCGGTCTTCACCAAAAACAATAGGTCGTGAGTACTCTACAAATCAGGGCGGTATGCAAAAAATGATTTGATTCAGTTTGAATTTGCGGCTGTTATCGTTTGCCATAGAAAAAAATCTACAGACACACACACACACACACACACACACACACACACACACACACACACTTTTCGTAAAACGACTTTTTTTCATGGTTTGAGTGTAGTACAATCAGAATCTGCAATAATCTCGAACACGTTTTTTTTGCCATCACCATACTTCCATTCCTTAAGGAATATGGAAGTAAAAATTCTACATACAGACACACACAGACGCTTTACGGAAGCGTAATAAAACTGTTTGTATATTTAAAAAAAAATTTTTCGATACTGTTTGAATTTACGGCAGTTATCGTTCATGAAAAAATTTCTCTTGTTACAACATAAAATGTTGCTGGTAAACTACCCCTTTCCCTTGACCGATCTTAACCAAAATCAACAGGCCTTGAGGACTCTAGAATACAGGGGTGTATGCAAAAACTTATTTCATTATGTTTGAATTTACGGCAGTTATCGTTCGTCATATAAACAATTACTCTTGTTGAAACATTAAAGGTGGCAGGTAAACTACCCCTTTCCCTTCACCGATCATTACCAAAATCATTAGGCCTTCAGCTCTTTATAATTCAGGAACTATGCAAAAAATTAATTGATTCTCTTTGAATTTACGGCAGTTATCGTTCTTCATAGAAAAACTTACCCTTGTTAAAATATAAAATGTTGCTGGTAAACTATCCCTTTCCCTTAACTGATCTTCACCAAAATCAACAAACCTTGAGTACTTAAAACTTCAGGAACGTATGCCAAAAATTATTTGATTCTCTTTGAGTATGCGGCAGTTATCATTCGTCATATAAATAAAATTACCCTTTTAAAACATAAAATATTGCAGGTAAACTACCCCTTTCCCTTAACCGATCTTCACCAAAATCAACAGGCCCTCAGTCATTTACAATTGAGGAACGTATGCAAAAAATATTTGAATCTGTTTGAATGTGCGGCAGTTATCGTTCGTCATGGAAACATTTCTTTTGTTACAACTTAAAATGTTGCTGGTAAACTACTCCTTTCCCTTAACCGATCTTCACCAAAATCAACAGACCTTGAGTTCTCTAAAACTCAGGAAAGTGTGCAAATAATTATTTGATTCTGTTTGAATTTGCGGCTATTATCGTTTACCATAGAAAAAGTAAAATATCGGTATGGAGAACAATACATGACTTCCATGTTCTAAGATTTATATTTAAAATCATATTCGAAATGAAATATTTCCATAGAAACTACGTCTTTCTACTTATTGCTTCAGCATTAACCATAGTACTGTGGTCACAAACGTATACCACCTCACGTTTTCGCACTCGATTTTCACTGATGATGGCAGTCGATGCCACTGCAGAAAAGTCTGGTTTTACAGAAAACATTGGACTACGGCTAAACAGCCCGGGAAGCAATTTTAACAAAAAACTACTTCTTTGTTGCCGATAACGTAGTACACATAAAAAATTCTCCCCTCCACCTTCAACTATAATTTTTAATAATAGAAAATTACCCCCACCCCGTTCGCCTAACCTCTTCGTTTATAGATATTTCATCTACGTTTCTACAGTGGATTATTATGAGCTTCTTATCAGGATACTTTATTTATAAAAATTAAGAACTTTACTCTCGTTAAATCATAAAATGTTTCAGGTAAACTACCCCTTTCTATTAACCGATCTTCTCCAAAATCGATAGACCTTCAGTCCTCTACAATTCAGGGATGCATGCAAAAAAATATTTGATTCTGTTTGAATGTACGGCAGTTATCGTTCGTCATGCAAACATTTCTCTTGTTACAACTTAAAATATTGCAGGTAAACTACCCCATTCCCTTAACCGATCTTCACCAACACGAATAGGTATTGAGAACTCTACAATACAGGTCTGTATGCAATACATCATTTGATTCTGTTTGAATTTGCGGCTGTTATCGTTTACCAAAAAAAAAAAATTACCCTTGATAAAAAACCGATGCTGGTAAACTACCCGTTTCCTTTAACCGATCTTCACCAAAAACGATAGGTCTTGAGAACTCTACAATTCAGAGCTGTATGCAAAATATTATATGATTCTGTTTGAGTTTGCGGCTGTTATCGTTTGCCATACAAAATACCCTTGATAAAACAAAACACGTGGCTGGTAAACTACCCCTTTCCCTTAAACGATCTTCACCAAAAACAATAGGTCTTTAGTACTCTACAATTCAGGGCTGTATGCAAAAGAGTAGTTGATTTTGTTTGAATTTGCGGCTGTTATCGTTTGCCATAGAAGAAAATTACCCCCGATAAAAATATCGGTATGGAGAACCATACGTGACTTCCATATTCTAAGATTTATATTTAAAATCATTTTAGAAATGAAATATTACCATAGAAACTTCTTCTTTCTACTTACTGCTTCAGCCTTAACCACAGTACTGTGGTCACTAACATATACCACCTCACGTTATCGCACTCGATTTTCACTGATGATGGAAGTCGATGGCATTGCCGAAACGTCTGGTTTTGTAGAAAACATTGGACTACGGCCAAATATCCCGGGAAGGAATTTTAACAAAAACTACTTCTTTGTTGCCGATAACGTTGTACACATATATATAAAAAATATGCATAAAATTAATGGCTTGTATAAGTTAATGATTGATCTCCATTAAGTAGTGCTTAAGTTTCCAAAGTTTTAATATTATGATGTCCGTAATTAAAACATCAGAGCAGGTTTAGTGTGTATGAGGGTACACCGTGGACAAAAATTTTCAACATTTCCTATTGAGCGTTGCTTAGAATAAAGCTGCGAATCTACAGTGTACGTTTCACAGAACAAACATGCGGAAAAGAAGGAGCGCTCCGAAGTCACTCATGGACCCTCAGCATCATTCCCTAAAGACGAAAAGTCTGTCTATGAATCGTTCCTCTGTAAACACGTGCAGTTACACTGCCCAGCGATCCACAGGAAGCAAATCGCTATCCACGCTGGACACTTTTCGGCTTGCATTTGTTATGTTGGTATGGGTTCGGCACTTTCAATTTAAAAGCCGTGCAAATGTAAGAAAATAAACATGAATGAGGCCAGAAATAACGCGATTTGTGTGTGTGTGTGTCTTCCCTGCCTTTTCATTGCGGTAATCATAATAATAAAATGGAAACGTAAACAGTACATAACTGAGAAAAAAATACATAAATGAAAAAATTATAATTTTATTGCCTGGCAACAAAATTATTTTATTTTTAACACTTACCATTGTTTCAAAAAGTTTAAATAAATTTTTAAGTACTTTACTCTTGTTAAAACGTAAAAGGTTGCAGGTAAACTACCCCTTCCCCTTAACCGATCTTCACTAAAATCGAAAGTCCTTGAGACCTTTACAATTCAGGGACGTATGCAAAATATTATTTGATTCTGATTGAATTTGCGGCTGTTATCGTTTGCCATAGAAAATACGCTTGATAAAAAACGTTGTCGGTAAACTACCCCTTCCCCTCAACCGATCTTCACCAAAAACAACAGGTTTTGAGTACTCTACAAATCAGGGCTGTATGCAGAAAATTATTTGATTCTGTTTGATTTTGCGGCTGTTATCGTTTGCCATAAAAAATACCATTGTTAAAAAAACGTTGTAGGTAAACTACCCCTTTCCCTCAACCGATCTTCACCAAGAACAATAGGTCTTGAGAACTCTTCAATTTAGGGCTGTATGCAAATAATCTTTTGATTCTGTTTGAATTTGCGGCTATTATCGTTTGCCATAGGAAATACCCTTGTTGAAACATAAAACGTTACTGGTAAACTACCCTTTTCCCTTAACCGATCTTCACCAAAAACAATTGGTCTTGAGAACTCTGCAATTCAGGGCTGTATGCGAAACATTATTTGATTCTGTTTGAATTTGCGGCTGTTATCGTTTGCCAAAAAAAAAATTTCCCTTGATAAAAAAAAACCGTTGCAGGTAAACTACCCCTTTCCCTCAACCGATCTTCACTAAAAACAATAGGTCGTGAGTACTCTACAAATTAGGGCTGTATGCAAAAAATTATTTGATTCTGTTTGAATTTGCGGCAGTTATTGTTTGCCATAAAAAAAAATTACAGACAGACACACAGACAGACAGACACACACACACAGACACTTTTCGGAAAACGACTTTTTTTCATGTTTTGAGTGTAGTAGAATCAGAATCTGCAATAATCTTGAACACGATTTTTTTTGCCATCACCATACTTCCATTCCTTAAGGAATATGGAAGTAAAAAACGTTGCTGGTAAACTATCCCTTCCCCTTAACCGATCTTCACCAAAACCAGCAAGTCTTGAGAACTCTATAATTCAGGGCTCTATGCAAAAGAGTAGTTGATTCTATTTGAATTTGCGGCTCTTATCGTTTGCCGTAGGAAATACCCTTTTAAAACATAAAACGTAGCCAGTAAACTACCCCTTTCCCTTAACCGATCTTCACCAAAATCAGTAGGTCTTGAGAACTCTATAATTTAGGGCTGTATGCAAATAATCATTTGGTTCTGTTTGAATTTGCGACTGTTATCGTTTGCCATATAAAATACCCTTGTTAAAACATAAAACGTTGCTGGTAAACGACCCCTTTCCCTTAACCGATCTTCACCAAATACAATAGGTCTTGAGAACTCTACAATTGAGGTCTGTATGCAAAAGAGTAGTTGATTCTGTTTGAATTTGCGGCTGTTATCGTTTGCCATAGAAAACAATTAACCTTGATTAAAAAAAAACCGTTGGAGGTAAACTACCCCTTTCCCTCAACCGGTCTTCACCAAAAACAATAGGTCGTGAGTACTCTACAAATCAGGGCGGTATGCAAAAAATGATTTGATTCAGTTTGAATTTGCGGCTGTTATCGTTTGCCATAGAAAAAAATCTACACACACACACACACACACACACACACACACACACACTTTTCGTAAAACGACTTTTTTTCATGTTTTGAGTGTAGTACAATCAGAATCTGCAATAATCTCGAACACGATTTTTTTTGCCATCACCATACTTCCATTTCCTTAAGGAACATGGAAGTAAATAAAATGGAAATGTAAACATTACGTAACTGAGATATGCTTGCCTGCCACGAACGATATATTTTCTCTCATACATGATTTACATTAAAATGAAAAAATTATAATTTTATTGCCTGGCAACAAAATTATTTTATTTTTAACAATTACCATTGTTTGAAAAAGTTTAAATGAATTTTCAAGTACTTTACTGTTGTTAAAACGTAAAAGGTTGCTGGTAAACTACCCCTTCCCCTTAACCGATCTTCACCAAAATTAAAAGGCCTTGAGTTCTCTACAATTCAGTGACGTATGCAAAAAATTATTTGATTCTGTTTGAATATGCGGCAGTTATCGTTCGTCATAGAAAACATTACCCTAGTTAAAACATAAAACGTTGCAGGTAAACTACCCCTTTCCCTTAACCGATCTTCACCAAAAACAATAGGTCTTGAGAAATCCATAATTCAGGGCTGTATGCGAAACATTATTTGATTCTGTTTGAATTTGCAGCTGTTATCGTTTGCCAAATAAAAAATTACCCTTGATAAAAAAAACCGTTGTCGGTAAACTACCCCTTTCCCTCAACCAATCTTCACCAAAAACAACAGGTCGTGAGTACTCTACAAATCAGGGCTGTATGCAAAAGATTATTTGATTCTGTTTGAATTTGCGGCTGTTATCGTTTGCCATAGAAAAAAATCTATAGACAGATAGACAGACAGACAGACACACAGACACTTTTCGAAAAACGACTTTTTTTCATGTTTTGAGTGTAGTACAATCAGAATCTGCAATAATCTCGAACACGATTTTTTTTGCCATCACCATACTTCCATTTCCTTAAGGAATATGGAAGTAAAAAATGTTAATATATTCAAAATCTTTTGTTTGTTTATTAATTCGTTACCACGCTAATTTTGATCAGCTGTTATGTCAATAAATTCATAAAATACCAAATAGCCAATTATGTGATATATATATATATATTGCAATGGAACATCGCAGAAAGGGTATTTGTAGCTAGGACTACATGCTTTTATACCAATTTATGAAGTTATAGACATGTTGAAAATTGATTTTGTTTAAATTTTGTAAAATAGCTGTAAGTTTTGAATATTAGCTAATCTTTGTGGGTCAAATGATAACGAAGATATCAACCACGTGTATGGATTTGTTTACATTCAAAGTGACAGATGTCATACTTATCGGAGAAAAGAGATTTTTTAGTTTGAAAAGTATTATTTATTTATTTTGAGTTTTGTTATATTCTTATAAAATGGAGGTGATATTATTTTATGTTATGGAAAAAAAATTGTGGACATGTAAACACATTTTTTTTATACGTGGAGGGGATATTCCTGCAATGGAACATCGCAGAAAGGGTATTTGTAGCCAGGACTACATGCTTCTATACAATTTATGAAGTTATAGACATGTTGAAAATTGATTTTATTTAAATTTTGTAAAGTAGCTATAAGTTTTGAATTAAGAAATGGGTAATTAATTGTTGTATGTCAAAATGCCCATAAATTTTATTTTCTGTCATGTCAAGTGCGATTTAGTGCGCGAGTGCGCGTGTGCACGTGTGATTCGTATTTACATGAATAACTCTGGTGTAAAAGAACGTATTGAATTGAGACTTAGACAGCTCATGCTTCTAAATTAGCGCTACATTTTTCTTATGTCAAAGACTCGAAACATATTATTTTAATATGTATTTTTTAACAGAATTCATCTTTCTAAAGAATCCTTATCTTCTGAAAGTCATAAAACTTTTTGATAAAATCTATACAGGTTTTTGCCGTTTTCAGGAAAATTGATCAGGGCTTCTATCTATCAATCTAACCCATCAATCACGTGCTAGGGGTTTTGCCCAATCAGAGGCTCCAATTTTCATTCGGATTGGTTCCTCGCGAAGGAAGTTTCAGTCAGTTCTCCCTAACAGCTCGGCCTTAACAGACGTTGTCTCTGTGCGAGTTTGTCGTATCAGTATACGTTCTACATAAGGGTTACAAGTACGGAATCTTAGCAACGAGTTGCCCGTTTGCTAAAATCCATTGGGTATTAGAACTAAAATAAATTAAATTATTAATTAATAGTGCTCTATCGTGTTAGTGAAGATTTCCTCATAGGGTCAGGTGTATTTACCGTAATACATCTGTGTGAACGCGAGGACACATCAAGACACGGGAAGGTGTGCGTACAATACACCGAAACTACATTAATTTAAATTACACCCATTATCGAGCCCTGAGAAACAAGATAAACGCTATCGGTGTATCGGCGTGCGTGCGTGTGTGCGGAGAGTTCCACGTTTCATCAGTGCAGCAGATTCAACAAGCAACGAGAGGTGGCAGTGATACGGTCCAGCGGTTTCGTCAGTGGAATTTAACGCTCTAGTAAAATAGACTATTAAGATCAAAGAAACATTTAAATCATTTACAGACGTTATTAAATTTAGAATAAATAATTTTGTTCAATCATAGACCATATAATTAATTTGTTTAAAAATATATACCTTACTCCAGATAAAAGACTCTTATATTATTGTGTTTTTAATACTATGCCTTCTATTTGTTCTGTTGCAATATATATATATATATATATTTCAATCTCTTTCTGCTACAGTCCGTTTCTTGATGTATATAATACTATAATATTTATAACTAATTTACCTCAAGATATACTTTTTTCTTTAGGAACATGTTTCGGGAGATCTTGTTCTCCCATCTTCAGCCTTCGCCATCTTGTTTCTGGTGAAGTATTTGTGTGTTGGCTTCTGGATGTTATTAAGGTAGTTTGTTGGTTTTTGGTCCTTCAAAGTTGCATTATTGTGTGTGGTTGTGGTATCTGTTTTTGTATTTTGTGTATTTTCGATGTTAAGTGCTTTGAATATTGTGTCATGTTTTGTATTGATTTGTATTTGTTCTGGTATTAATTTGTTTTGTGTTTTATGTTTGTAAATCTGTAAATTTTCCCAAATGTTCATTATGGTGCCTTTGTGTGGTATATGTTTTATTAGTGTTACATTGGTTATGTCTGGGAATTCATGTCCTGTGTTTATTGCATGTGTGGCTAAATTGGATTTATATATATTTGGTTTTTTGTATGCATTTAGGTGTTCAAAATAACGTTTTTTCAGCTGTTTTTTTGTTTGTCCTATATAACATTTATTGCAATAAATGTTATATAGGACAAACAAAAAAACAGCTGAAAAAACGTTATTTTGAACACCTAAATGCATACAAAAAACCAAATATATATAAATCCAATTTAGCCACACATGCAATAAACACAGGACATGAATTCCCAGACATAACCAATGTAACACTAATAAAACATATACCACACAAAGGCACCATAATGAACATTTGGGAAAATTTACAGATTTACAAACATAAAACACAAAACAAATTAATACCAGAACAAATACAAATCAATACAAAACATGACACAATATTCAAAGCACTTAACATCGAAAATACGCAAAATACAAAAACAGATACCACAACCACACACAATAATGCAACTTTGAAGGACCAAAGACCAACAAACTACCTTAATAACATCCAGAAGCCAACACACAAATACTTCACCAGAAACAAGATGGCGAAGGCTGAAGATGGGAGAACAAGATCTCCCGAAACATGTTCCTAAAGAAAAAAGTATATCTTGAGGTAAATTATTTATAAATATTATAGTAATATATATATATATATAATTAATAATAATATAAAACATACAAGAAAAAATAAGGAAATATGAATGTTATATATGGGTTACAATAAAAAAAACAATATTTAGGCCTAATAAATAATTAACAATGGTTCGTGTAACTTCATTGTTAACTCCGACGTTACTCGTGTGGCTGTCATAAGTTCTGGTCAAGGACGAATCAGTTCAACCCCCATTTCGTACTACCAGTATAGGGAAGAAACAGTATAGGGTTGTGTCTGAGTTTCTTGCAGTAGGGTGTCTTACAGATGTAGTAGCAAAGCACACACTCAAATATCAAACAACATTCTGTTCACATCGGCACCAGTTAATTCAAAGCTGAATTGGTTCTGGAAATGTTGCCAACGACCTGCAGATTCTTAATTCGCAACAAGCCTGACATTCAGTGATTTTAAGACAGATAAGAATTATAAATTCTTAAACTATAATTCTGATTTAAAAGTTCCGTCTTTTCTGAAACTTTAAAGAAATCATAATTAGAGAAGATAGAACACCTACTCAATCGTTTAACATCTTTGCGGTATTTCAATAGACGCGATCTTGTTAGTCTTTTTCAAAGAGATGAATCTGACTTAATAAATTTATTATTTAAGTACTGAAATTTTTAATCTAGTAGGATGGAAGCTCACAGAAATGATTGTCTCGCGACATACTACATATTAACGACCTTGGTGTGTTGAGAAACCTTACAGCTCAAAAAGAAGGTAAATGTATTCTCACTGTGAACCAGTGGTGTAAATACAGTGGAGGGGCAATTCCTCTCTAGAGTTATTAAACATTTCAAAGAAGACCATAATCACATAACGTAGACCAATTTTCAAACCACTTGCATAGGGCGTATAAATAATTGTACAAACAAAAGGAATTACAATATTTGTAAATTAGTAAAACAAAGTTTTCTAACAATGACAGTCACCGAACATAATTTGATAAATAACGTACGTATTTGCAGCCTTAAAATAACAATTATGCACGTTCCAGAAAACGAAGGCAGAGCCTATTAATCTACCTTTATCCTTCTCGACCAGACAAAGATTACAGGGCTGTCTATATCGTGACTTCTCTATTTCAATATCTCAAGACGTGGTTTGACGTCGTTTTTGCTGGAGTAAACTAGCAGTTTCTTGACTTTAATTCGGAAAAATGAGAATATTATTTTATTGCTGAATTTTACATTATAATAACGTACATTAACGCACAAACTATAAGTTGCTAAAATAATCTTAGGACAATATCCATATAGTGCCAAGGGGTAATAAAACTGAGTTTTTAAAATATCTTCAGAGAGACTCATTTCCACGATATTTATCCAGAATACAAATTTAGATTTGAAGTGATTCCTAATGACATGAGATACATTGCATTTAATTTGAATTACAATATTAATCAAGATGTAATATTCTGAAATCAGCGCACTTCCATATTTTTGTTCGATCTTTATACTTCACGTTGGTTATTCAAAAGCTTTAAGATATAAAACATTTATTAAATGTATTTATAGAATTGTATGGCAATCCTGGGGAGGGTCCGACCTTCAAGATAGTCTCATCCCTCCCCCACGACCAGCTCCTAGTTACGCTACTCCTGTGGACGATATATTGCTTGTATCCCTCCATAATTTTTTACCTAGCAACTCCTATCCTAACGGGGTTTTAATTGATAATACATCGGTCGGAATCACAGCAAAAAAAGTGTTCACCTTGTAATACAAACGAGTGTTCGTTAGAGCATGGAAAACGATAGGATTGGAAGAACTTAAAACATTTGTTATAATTAATTTGTAGATAAACCAATGTAATTATATGTTTTCTTGTGTTGGCGTGCGCCCGTGCGAATGACAGTCTTTTACTCCTTGGTGTTTTCTTCTGTTTCTTTGCATACCACGTATGTGGATGAGTTACCACGTCGGTCCCGTCATGGTTCAGCAACGAATTTTTTACTGACGTGCTTCATGCTTCACAGTTCCATGTTAACAACGAAATTTGTAAGTCACAAGAGAGAGCTATCAGAGGCAATTCGCGTGCTGCTTGTAATTACACACGTACGAGCGCGCGCAGTGGCGCATGACAATGAAGTTCATTAATGATTAAACAGCGTCGAGGAGGAGTTCAGGTAAGACCTATCCTCGCCTTTCGTTCACATGAACTCATTCTCAAATATCAAATTTTCCAAAAACTTTTGTTAATCACAAAATCTAATATCCTCCAGTTAGTACTTTAACGATTAATATTTAATATAGAATACATCGTTAAATACTGCTATACTCTGTTTACCGCAAGATGGAAAATAGTCACATGACAATATCAACAGCTAAACCTGCAGTCACAAAATGTCAAGTACATTAAACTAATGTTTGTTTAAGCTCATCACTTAATTCATCTATTGTCCTCACACATTTCATTAATACAGTACAACATAAGAAATATAGTCTTCTTCTTATATTTATAGGCTACCAGTGAATATTTTTATTTTGTGTTTTAGGCACTTACGCCGGAGTTTCTAAATTTACTTTTAAAGTTATAAACTCGTTTTCTTTTTTCTCAGTTTAAGTTTTCTGTTTTAACATAACACAATACGTGTTCTGGTCTTGTGCGGCGTCAGCTAACCTCACTGTTGTTAACTTCAGCAAATCAGAATAACTTTCCTTTGTAAAAATTTACTCTCAGCTCTCGTTAAACAGAATATAGCTGCACATAGGAAACCAAGAGGAATGCGACGGATCCAAAATTTCTCGCTAGTGTGGAGAAATAAGAACTCAACTCATTACTTCGATGCGATTCGACTCAGTACTCGTTTAACGATTCAACGGGATATAAACGAATCTAAGTCAGTAAGTAAATATAAATCAATGTAAGTGAATGTGAAACTAGTTAAAAAACGAAATCATGTTGGCCTGGCGTACTCAGCAATTCGTCATTTAGTGCGGCTTGAATGTGTGTATTCGTCAAGATCTGATGAGAAGATATGAAGAGACAGGGAAACTAATGGTGTGTGGTAAAACAACATTAAGTTAGGGTGATTGCTGTATCTTCTTATAAAAGTGAGTCAATGTTAGAAATCTTTTCTAATAAACACATGAAATTACAATTTGCATATTTTACAAATAAACACCTTTATTCTGTCAACACAGTTTTGTGATTTCAAAAAACCTCTATTGTGTCTACTCCTGAGCATATTATACTTTAAGTTTTCCACTAAATGTGACGAAATATTTTTAAATACGTTTTAAAATAACTACTTCAAAAGACACATTTACAGACAATGTATTTTGACTTTTAACTTTAATTTTAACGTAAACACATTTAAAATTAATTCTTAAAATTTTTAAATGCATTTAAAGCAAATAGGTACCATTTACATGAAGTATGACCAGTGTATGTTATTAATATTCGTATTAAAATTAACTTAGCGCGCGAGCATAAAAATACAGATCACACACATATCCCACTTTCTGAATCGAGTGTCTCTGTTTACCATGTTATTGAACATGCTGAGAATGTTAATTTTTTCCGCTATAGCTAATAGGCTATTTAATTATGTTAGCCCCTCAGTATACTTAGGCTATAATCGGCTTTATTAACACTTGTTTGAAAGCTGAACCTGGCTAAAAATTTCAGCGACGCGCGTTATTTTAATGTCCTTTAATTTTATTTAAATAATTCTTTTAAATTTATTTATAAATAATTTATAATTAATTAATAAATAAATAATTTATAATTAATTAATAAATAAATAATTTATAATTAATTAATAAATTATTTATTTATTATAAATTAATAACAAATAATTCTAGTTATTTAAATAATTCTTCAACACGTCTTTAAAAACATATTCGATGTTCTAAAAAACACTTTTTCTTTAGGCCTAATTTCTCATACCTAGCCTTTCTATGATCTAATCGAAATATTTAATAATTTAAGACAATCTTGTCCAGTTTTTCGAATAAACAGGCAAGTTCTTTTTCACGGCAAATGTAGATACGTAACAGGCCGAAACTATTAAAAAAAGTTTGTTTTAAAGATTAACAATTATACGTAACTATACACAATTGCGTATTTGCGCGCGCGCGCGTGTTTAGTAGTAGCAGTAGTAACAGCTTGTAATATTCAGTCAACTATAATCCATCAAGTATAATGTATCAACTATAATATAAGTTATGAATATGGCGAGAGTTGATGTTTTCAGTCGTGATAATTATTCAGTTTGGATACAATTGGATTCTTTATTAATGTGTGATGTGTACTTTAGATCTGATAAAATTGTAGCATTTCAAGTTGGTAAAAAATAAGTAGGCCGTTCATTCTAAATGACCAACTTAAGCACTCATTTTAAGTAACTACTAAGTAAGCAGATTCATGCAATCTAATAAATTTTTATTTCTTTTGAAATGTGGTTAAAAATTAAATACTTGTAAGTTACCAAATTGAATACAATATTGAGTCAATTAATGTCGAAACCACATTTAAATAAATAAACAAATAAAGAGTTTACGATACTTGTAGAAATTTCGATGTGGAAACATAGTTATTAAATACATAGGCTATCACGTTCTTACTACTGTAAACTATGAAAGGGTAAGTATCCCCTCCCCACTTAGAAATAATGAGCTGCGACAGTCGATGTCATAGTTACGAAACATTATTGTAATTATAATCAATAGAACTTACGTACCGGGCTTTACCTTTCTTAGACCTGAGCATGTCGGCCAGTAACAATGGAGCCCGCGGTCTCGATCTCGTATAATGCGTTGCTAGATATCGCGGTCGCTTCCAACTGAGCATTATGCAGCCCTACTGAGCACAACTGCTTACTATATCACAATATTTATATATTACGTGAATGCCAAGCCGTACCCAGCACAGTACTTTCCGACTGTCGACCCCACCTACCCCATCAACTGCCAATACTTTCGGCCGCGTTTACAAGATTAACCATAAACACACAAGTTTTGGAATAACTTGACAGTTTAATTGCGCCCTGACACGCGAACATTTTGTTTTGAACGCTGTGCATTGCCGTTGCGAGCCGTCTGCCAAATAACTGTTTGATATTTAACTTTATATTTTGGAGACTAAAAAAAAAATGTGTATGCATTTTCTTTAACTTTTAAGTATACTAATAAAATGGTATAAATAGCTAAATAAAATTATAACTAATATTTCTTTATAAATTAGCGTTAAGTTTGATTCCTTTTTTCATTAATTATAATCAGTCGATCTTCTATACTTACGAATTAAATGGTATCGCCTGTTTCGCCTTCACGGTCCCTTCTATCTGATTCTCGAACTTCGCAGTAGTATACTGACAGGTAGACTTGTAAAGCCGGATGTAGTAGTATTCTGTTTTAGCAAGAAAACCAGTTTTTTTTCTGAAAATTACGTCGGTCGTCTTGAGTTACTCATACGAGACGGTGTAGCACCAATCACAGCAGAGCGCGGTACTAAGTAAGGGATTGCGGTACTTAGCAATCGTCTCTAGCAACTGTGTACCTTCTGGCATAGTACTCTCTCGCATAGAAGAATGACAGTCGGCATCAAAGCACTTTTATCGTGGTAATTAACTTTTTATCTCGCAACAGTCTCATTTTACTAACGATTCAATCTGATTGGTACCCTGTGCCAATGGCGTATCTCGAATTTTGTCTTGGGGTGGACCTGGGTCGGGTCGGCTTTATACAAAACAAAAAACAAGTTAAACTAATCGACATTACTACCTTTAGAGTGACTGAAATCAGTCCTAATAAAGTAAAAGTTGATAACACAATATATTGAAAGCGTTATTGAAATATTGTTTGCAAGATGTTTATTGACTGAACTGATTTTCCTATATTTCATATTTCACACGTATACGCTAATCCCGTTTAATAAACCTCTTTGTATATTTAAAAAGAGTCACTACTATAGTAGTGTACACAGCTGAAAAAATGATAAAGCAGCCTAAAAATTAAGAGATTAACAAAACTCGTAAACTTTTTCAATCCTCTGGATGTGTCCGGTGAGACGGTTTCAGAATGGCTGCTAAATAAAAAACATATTATTACGTTGAAGGCTTCCTAATGTCAATTTCTGACTGTTTTAGTTTTTGTACTAAAATGTAACCTAAGTCTCGTCGCCAAATTATTCTCAACTAGTGGTCGCTCAGTGGTCGAAATTCGACCGTAATTCATTAAATTTTTAAGTTTGAACGTTATTGAGGTTCTTTTGTCAAAGAGTATACCTCTATAATCATTGCATATAATTTTTTTGAATTTTGTTCTATTACGTCAGCTGCGAGCGTGTACAAATACGTCATTAGCGTGTGTTGTTTGCCTTAATTCCCTGCAATACTTATGAAATTTAAAATTTAATGTTAGTAACAGTTGAAAAAAACACAATTACAGCTTGTATTCGTATTTATTTTTTGATATAATTCATTGTCAGTTTTAATTTTTTCATGTTATTATTGAATCAAATAAACGCTAATAAAAATGAGACTTGACATTCATAGAAGTATAAGATACATTGTTTTCAATTCCAGTGGATTACATTTCATTTTTGGTGAGGTACAAAATTCGAAAACAGTTTGAAGATTATCTGCTACAAAGCTTATACAATTTTTTAATTTTTTTTCTATACAATAATTTTCGAGTTATTTGAAAAATATGAAAGATAGGAAAAATGAGGTTTAGCTTGGCTAAGCCATATTTAAAAAGCAATAACGCGTTTTTTGACATTCCCTTGGGTTTTTTTTATTGCCATACTGACCAGGTTTCGCCAAGGCTACACAGTTATTTTGCCTATCTTTTTCGAAGTATATAAAATTTAAATAAAAAATTAATACAAAATAAAAATGAAATAAAAAATACGTGCCTCGTATTTTTTCATATATTTTTCATTAAATCAAAAAAACCGGGCGGTTAAAAAAATAAATGTTGTCCATTGAACTCAAAATAGTTTGAAAGTGAATTTAAAGATTCAGAACTTCTGTGTAAACGATGTTTTTTGTAAAAACTCTTTCATCATTTGCTAAATGCCCTTGGCCATTATATTCGGAAATATAAAATCTCAAACCATCGAATGATCGAACTCTACTTGCTGCGACGTACAATTGACCATGTGTAAAAACTGGCTGCCTCAATAAAATTCCATTTTTTTCGAATGTTTGTCCTTGAGACTTATTTATTGTCATCGCAAATGCAGGTATACTTGGAAATTGAGTTCTTTGAAAGTTAAATGGTAAAACAGTACCGGAATATGTTAAATTTATACGTGGAATCAAAATTCTCTTATTGCGTGCGGTTCCAGTTAAAACTTCGCAATCAATAGCATTACGATGCATACACTTGATGCGCATTCTTGTTCCATTGACTAATGCTTCCTTTGTATTTAAGTTTCTGATCAGTAAAACGATGCAATTACTTTCAATACTAACTTATGTGGTGGCAAACCACTAATAGTCAAAGAATTCAAAAACTCTACTGGTTAGTTATTGATTATCATCATCATTGATTATTTTCATCATCACAAATTATTTTATCGTAGCTATGATATGTTTTCTGTTCACCTGGTATTCGATTAAGTATATCGGTATAATCATCATTTTTAGGTGCTAAAATAACTGACTTCAATATATTATCTGAGAGTATGTTTTCGGAAATATTTCCATACACCTCATTAATAATATTATTTTCATCTCCTATTAATTGTCGATGTATTTCAATAATTTTTCACCAAACTGAGGGAATTGTGGGGCTTCATCATTACCAATTTTCTTCAAGAATTCGAAAAATTCTATTTCATTTGGTAAGGCTCTCATATTTTGAGTAAACGTTACTTTATGAAAATAAACAAATTTATGCCAACTCGTGACACAATTTTCAATTAAAGTTGCACGTGATCCGTGTGGGACAACTGGTAAGATTTGCCGAAAATCACCGCACAGAAGTATCCTTTTCCCTCCAAATGGTTTATGTTTATCATTTTCATCGCATAGATCCTGCAATAATCTATCTATGATTTTCAACACTTGCAGTGGGCACATAGAAATTTCATCAATAATTATCAATGATGATGAATTTATGTAACGTCCATAGCTACAATTTGCGGTAATATTCGCTACAGAATTTTCCAAAATGGGTATAGGCAATTTAAACACATTGTGTAAAGTTCTACCTCCAAGTAATAGAGTTGAAGCTATGCCACTGAACGCTGTTGCAATGCAACTAAGATTAAGCGAATTTAATTTGTGAATGATTGCTGTTTGTGTGAATGTTTTTCCACAACCTGCATGAGCGGTTAAACAAAAAACATTAGATCCAGTATCATGATGCAAAACTTCACGAATCACACGATCAATTAGATTACGCTGTTCAATATTTGCAGTTTCATAATGCTCACAAAACAGAAACTCTTGTTCTATTGGATCAATAGCATTTGCTTCGTCTGTTCTCTGCGAATACGTGGGAACTGGTAAACCAAGTTCTTGACATGACAAATTATGAACATTCAAAATATCTTCAATTTCTAATAGAGCTGTATTAAAGGATACTTCTTCGTTGTAATCTCTCAAAAAATCTTCACTAAGATATACTTTAAATTCATTCCATAACGCCAATGCATTGGCTGGCACATTTAATGCACAAATGTAACCAAATAAATTTCGCATTTGTTTTGGTGAATGTAATTCTTTTGCTTCATTTAAACATTCGCGCCATTCATTATCATTTGAAGCAATGCCGCGAGCATGGCACGCTTCAACGAAAGAAGTGTGTATAATTCCATTGTATGTTCTAACATCCTCAAATGATTTTGGACCACAGACATGTAATAAAAGCAATCGTAAATGGAAAAGTTCGATGTCTTTTGGTGATACTACATATATGCGTGTAATGATTTTATCACCTCCACGCCTTCTCTTCTTCCATTTTTTTCGGGAATCTTCCCACACATAATGCAAAGGGATTTCAATATACTTATATTCATGCGCTGATGGATCTGATCGATTCAATTCAAAAAATGCTAATAATTTTGTTTGTCTTGCATTTTCAATTGCTTGACGTTCTTGCCCTTCTCGAAAGTAAACATTCTGTCTACGCGGTAAATGAATGTCAAGTCTAACGATGACATGTGATTGAAAATGCATTGGTAATTCACAGATGCGCCATACAGCTTCAGTTGATCCGACATAACGGCCATTTAAAAAATTTTTATCTTCATCAATTTGTATTTCTTGACCTGGTTCATTTCTCTCTGAACCTAATTCAACAGATGCACTGTCATAGCCTTTATACACGTATTTATAAATGTATTTAACACTTTTAACTGTAGTGCATACTTCAACATTTATATGGCAATTAAATTTGGCAAGTAAATACGGATTGTATGGTACAACATAACGATTGTCGAGGCAACTACCGCGAACTTCAGCATTAATACCATTATCACGCCTTCTGTATAATGGATATCCATTTAATGATTCACATGTAAATTCATTAAATCGTTTTGGATAATCTTTTGTGCATTTTCCATCTCTCATACATACAGAATTTGGATTAAGTACACCGCATGGACCATGCATCATGTGTTTTACAACATATTCATTTAATGTAGGATGTGTTTGAATGTTAGGAATCTCCGCAGATACAACTTTATCAATATCGGTAGCGTTAACAATTTTATCTTGCTCATTTAAAGAGAGTAAAATGTGAGCATGAGGCAATCCTCTCTTTTGAAACTCAATTGTATAAATGAGTGCTTCAACTTTACCGAAGATTTTTTTTAGTGTAAGGCCCTCACTCAATTAATGCTTTCAGTTTGGACTTGAATACACGCACAACAATATCAGGTCGAAAATTAGCTGACTCACCTACACCAATATTGCTAACTACTTCAGGCCAACTTGGATTGCAAGTCATTGTAATAAACAAAGAAGGCTTTCCGAAATGTTGTACAATTGACATTGCATCTAAATAATTCTGATACATATTTCTTGGAGATCCATTGCATGAAGATGGTAAAATTACTCTACGGCCAACATTATTGGCATTGGGGTTCAATTCTAAATAATCTTTTAAATTGTTGTAAACTTCAGACCTAAGACTTGTTTGATTTTGTCGAATGAAATGTAACCTTGTGCCCTCTATTCTCACATACATATCAACTATCGACTGCAGAAATAATTTTTGTGAATGGTGCAACATGCTAAAATCTTCTCTAATTGCAAGTCGATAGGCTGCATACTGAAGCATGGTTAATTTATTTCTGGGCGCTCTTGAATTAGATGTAGTTGGTACATTATGAGAAATATTGATATGCCACCCAGTATCACCATTTGGAAAAGTAATGGATACGCTAAAGGGTCCAATGATGAATCCAAAACAGAGATATTTTTAATGGTACCATTAACTTTTGAAAACGAAACCATATTTCGTTCAAAGGGTGGCTCACCATCAACTGTACTAAATATTACTGCTACATCAGTTTGAACTGCATCATTATATAACGGTGTGATCTAAATCACGATTTACTTTAATGAGCATACAAATTTCTTTATTTTGATTTTCAACTCTCTGACAATGATCTTTCATTGCAATGAATGACCGAACGAAAGGATTAATGCGTTCCAATTCAAGAGAGATTTCGCGCATTATATTGTTATTGCATTTTGATTATAGTGTTCACGTAATCTATAATTGACAGCAGTGTCAACATCATAAAAATATAATTGCGCATAACATGGTGAGCGACCATATCCAGCAGTCATTGGACCTGATCTGTGATAAAAAAACATCATGTATTTTAAAATGATACACTCCACGCGTAACTGTATCCGAAATTTTAGCTTTTGAGCTAACCATAGCAAATGATGAATTGTATTTACGAATGTTTTCAAAATAATTTTTTGACTTTCTTTTTATTGAAGGTTCATTTGAAGTAAGTCCATCATACAATGATTTAAAGTATTCAGTTTGACTTAAGGCAGGTAATATTGCTTTACTCTTATGACAACATGAAGTGAATGCAGTCCTTTCACCTAAAGTGACCTCAGATTCGAAATGTTTTGCATTGCAAAACCTGCATTGTAAATGCATTAATCCACAATCAAAAGTATTAAAATTTCTTGGAATGACATTCAGTGCGCATTTAAATGTATCCCTCAAAATAATTTCATCATTTTGTATACTATTACACTATTTAAATTTGCATTTGGTCTATTATCATTTTGACTTTCACGCGAATATATATTCCTTCTTCTTTGTCTCTCACTCCGACCCGTCAATGTTCTATGTCGAGGCATATTGGAAGTAGGTACGAAAAATCTGAATGTAAAAACAAACATGTAATGAAATTACTGAAACTAAGATTAGACAGGGTTTAATTTAAAAATAATAAAATGTACTCACTTTTTTGAAACCACCAATAATAATTAGGCGAGTGTAAGTCAATTCAAATTGCTGCTACAAAATTTTCCTTTTGCAACAGGTGTATATTAAGCAAGCTGTATTTCACTTTCAACTGCACATTAATATATAAAACACAGATATCTAATATACAAAATATAAAATAAACGCTTTTTTGCCTTGACATACACTCCACAGACTATTGAAAAAGGAACATTTGAAATCACACAAAATTCACAGCTCATTCAGTCAATCTGTCAGTAATTATTTGTTGGCAACATTTTAAAATTCTTTGGCGACAATCTTTACTCTTTGCGACTGTTTGACCACAGACTATTATGTGTTTGACATTGGCAGTATGAACGTAAACAAACGACAGACTATTATGTGTTTGACATTGGCAGTATGAACGTACACTAAAATGAAAAAATTATAATTTTATTGCCTGGCAACAAAATTATTTTATTTTTAACAATTACCATTGTTTGAAAAAGTTTAAATGAATTTTCAAGTGCAAATGAATGTTTTATTTTATTTTATTTTATTTATTTGTAACATATATTATATATAAATTTTAGCTTTCTGCACTCCTTCTCCATATAAACTTTAACTATGCCAAATCTCACACTCCTCCGTGCGCGCAATATGCTTAAAAAGGGGTACAAAGTTTTCTCTTCACGTATTAATATATAGATAAATGACACAATCAGACATTTTACTTTTAAAAAGTGCAATTTTGTATTCTCTGTTAAAGTAGCAGCCTTACGAGTTATTAGGTTTTTAAATTTTAAAAATTATTCTCACTTTACACTATGAGATTGCACGTAGCTACTGAAACATAAGCGACTTCAGTTGTTGATAAAATCATACAGGCACTGTCTACCAAGTGACTGTTAAATGTGAGGGAGAGAAACTAGTTTATATTTAACACTAGGTTGGTACTCACGCATCACTATAGCATTTGAGAATATCGAATTTAATTTTGACTTCCACAAAGCTTATTTAATTGCAATAAACTAATTACATTTAACACACCTTCTCCAAGTCAGGTTGCTCTTGAGGAGACCTGTACAATATAATGTTATAAATCATATACATGTTTATGTTCCTTTTAAAACTGACTCTCCTGTCAGCAACTAGTGTGCTTAATTTTGAATTTCTTAGCTTCAAATGGCACTCTAGCAAGTTCGGATTTAAATTCTCTCTAGTTTGATACTTCGTATCGTATTTTCGGACTTGCAAATATTTTCAAGTTTCGTTATTGGGGCGGGGGGGGGATCAATCCCTATTTTACCTCTGGAAGAACTTTCTCAGCTAGCACTTAAAACTTTGCAAGATCAAATAATTTTCCTAAAAAATTTCAACTTCCTAGATCAAGAGATTCCAGAAATACAGTGATTAACGTATGAGTGAGTAATATTTATATAGGAATATAGATTATTTGGAAGAGTATTCACACCTGTTCTTAACAACAGCCAGAAAGCTGGTTCAAAAGAAGCGCTGTGTACTGTTCTTATAATACCTTTTACTCTTTAAAAAAACTGAAAGTCTACCTTTACCTGCACACGTGGAATGAAATAAAGTTTGTAAAATCTATATAATTTATGAAAGCGATTAAGTTACTCAGTATCACGGTTGTGTGGTTGATTATACTATCGTGACTCCACTTCTTGCAAAGTCAAGCGTCACATGCATTAATACAGAGACCTGGATAGAAGATCACTCGATGGCTCGATGGTGAACTCTATACTCCTAAGGGTAGACAGGATGAGACGATTAAATTACCCTAAGTTGTAATGAACACGATATACGAGGGTTATCCAGAAAGTAATTTCCGTTTTTAAATATTTCCGCGCTATCGATGTCATCATGCTGTTGCTCATGCGCAGCCAGTTTGTTCATTCGTTTGCAAGCCAACAACGCCATTTGTAAACAACTGTGCACTGAGTAAGGTTCGTTGAACGTGATAATAATTTCGAAGAAATTCGAGACGCCCGCCGCGTACGAAAGTAGGTATGTAATTCGGTTCTTGAATGCGAAAGCCATTAAAACAACTGAAATTTATCGTCAGATTTTTGATATTTATGGAGAAGAAGCGGTGAACGATTCAATGGAACCACGATGGATACGACATTTTTGCTTAGTCCGATCCAAAGTAAGCAACGTAGAATGCTTACCCAGGACATCGCGATGAATCATGGCACACACACGCGCACACACACACACACACACACACACACACACTGTCGCTGCAACGCAACATCTCCTCACACAGTTTGACTGGCAACAATTTGATCAGATTTCACACCAAGCATGAGAAATCCTTCCTTGTTGGCCAACGATGCCAAACAAGCTATTAGTACATGGTTCAAATCACAGGCGGGAAATTTTTACGACGAAGGTATACAACGCCTGGTGCCTCGCTAAGAAAAGTGTTTCAAAAATGACGGAACTATATAGAAAAGTAGTTTAAGGAGTGTACTTCAAATAGCAAATATTCTTAGTTTCCTGTACTACGCTATCGGAACTTACTTTCTGGATAGCACTCATTCATTCATCATTTACAAACAAATGAAGAATAACATCTATTACATTTAGATCCCATACACACCTAACTTGTGAAATTATAACTGCAACAACTACTCTTTTATTTGCTAGTTGAGAACTATCTTCACGTCGTAAAGTAATTAAATGGTTACAAACAATTAAAACCATTATTATTTGTATTGCCATTATCGCCACACATCGTTATCGTTATCATCATCATCTTTAGAACTTGCCTGCTCAAATATGGGCGAACGCTTTTCCAGTGTTTTCTCTCTAAAGCTAATCTTGTCCGATTCACTTCCTCAAGACTTAACATGGTAATTCTTTCATCTTGCAAAGCACCGTTCGCCAACTTCTCGCTTATTAATATCTGTTCTGATTGTTCAGATCAATTTTATCCCCGAACGACCAGCAATATTATTAAGAATAAAAAATTGTCACACATTCAGTAAGAGACATTTCTATTAGTGTGTCTTTTCAACAACGGTTTATGGGTTAGAAACATAAGACTAGTAGCGTAGAGTGAATTTACACTCGTAAGCCTGGTGGTCCCTGCTTCAAAATTCACCAAATTTTACACAGATTGGTTGTATTGTATGTAGATTGTTACTTACCAACAATTACGTGCTTAGATCTAACATTGATTATAAATAACAGTCCTTGTTACCAGTTTTGGGACAATTTTCCATCTATTCCGCTCTAGCTGCCGCGTTAGCACGGTACAACAACGCCCAATTATACTCCGCTGCCTTCAAGCCCGGAAGTTTTATACAATAACTAATAGGGCTATAAATATTTAATTTACGCGTGATAGAGAATAGTACATAATTCTCTGATATTCCTTCCTCCATTTTGGCAGTCTCTAACGGCTCCGTATGCCAGAGCTTGGCGTATACAGCATACAGCGCGTGCTGTTGTTTCGCAGGGAACAACGTGAAGCGATGCACAAAAGCTGGCCTATCTGTGTTGTGACTACGATTCCAACATACGCTGGCGTCAGCCATAAAGTGTGGCGGTTCCTTGTCCTTGTTGCGAAGTAGCCTTCTTCTTCTTCTTCTTCATGTGCACTACAGCCCAACGTGAGTCCTGGCTTCCAACACCAATTTTCTCCAATGTCTCCTATCCATTGCCATCTGAACGTAACCCCTCACATCCATTCTTCTTAGATCTTCCAGTACATCACCCAACAATTTTATCCTAGGTCGGCCCCTCTTTCTGCTTTTATACAGTAGACTTGCCCCTAAGGATTTTCTTTGGCATACGCTGGTCACCAGTTATAAAGTGTCGCGGTTGCTTGCCTTTGTTGCGAAGTAGCCTACTACTGATTTACTATGTAGTTTTAACTTGCTCAAAGTACACTTTTTTGTTTTTTATATATATGTGCATACGGCAGTGTTTATGTGTGTAAACGTACACTGTCGCAAGCATCTGATGATGTGATGTGATGTCGTTATCTGTGAAATAAAAAATTTTTGTGTGTACAGTTTTAACAAGTGCACAGTGTGTGTAACGCAAAGTGTTCAGCACGGCTGATGAAAGTCAGCCAGTTTTAGACAAGATATTTATATTCTTAAGGACTACTCTTCTATGTGGTGTCACAGATGAACGGCCATGCCAGCTGAAAATTAAAAAACTACGACGACTTTGTCAACTAAAAAAGTAGGCAGAAATCAGACTTTTGTATTACACGAAAAAGATTTCTTTGTATAATAGGTTTTCTTGGTTCACACGGTGCATTGAGGGAAACAACGTGTTTTGGCAATTATGTACCTCCGTACCGCCTCAAAGTTTGGCGTTCCCGTTACAAAAATTTGGCTACGCCGCTGCATAAAGACAGCGGTAATACAGTAGTATAAAACTGCGAACTGCACAGAGGGGCATGGGAACGACTGTGCTGGGAATAAAAACAAGAAACAGAAAAACAAATGGTTTCGTAGACGAAGTTAAATAGTTATGCGACGTCATTTATAAAACTAAAAAAGTAATACGGAGGTGGGGAAGTCGTGTAATTTGGCAAAATGTCAGATGGTCACCAAGGTTGCTACTTACCAAAAGCCGTAAAAAGCCACAATGACCTCCTGACCCATTGCAAGACAGAAGGATAACCTTGTCACTTTTTGATCACCTTTGAGCACTGCGCTACAAAGAATTGATCAAAATATTTGCTCTTGAGAGATACCCTGAAGACGTATCGCCGTGATAATCGCTCACCAGTGACCAGACAAGTGCTAATGTACGCGTAATGACAGTGATGGTGTTGAATATAATTACGTTTTAGTGTGAATTTGTATGCAGTATTCTTTATTAATATGAAATTTTATACGTTAATAGTTTCACATATACTGTATTTGCATATAATATGTTATTTAGAGTTTATACAACCACTATAAACACATATGTGTGGTGGTGTGTGTGTGTGTGTGTGTGTGTGTGTGTGTGTGTGTGTGTGTGTGTGTGTGTGTGACCTCAAATTGAGAAGATGAAAAGACTAATAGCTAATTAAATGACAGTAGGTTTGGTATTTGTATAACTTTTTAAAAATGGCGTGTGGCGTGTCCATTGTCTTTACGGATGATGTCAAAACGAAGTACCTGGTTACCAAGAAACTACATTTCTATATATTTCCAGACATTCAAAATGTCAAATTGATTAAAAACGTACAAAAAGGTAACAAAATGAATATCTGGGAAAATCTTAATACAGGGTCCGCCAGTGAAGCGGGAAATTTTGAAAGTCCAATAGTTCATTTTCTGCTCACGAGAGGGCGTGGAGGTTTTCGATTGTTGTTTTACATTTAATGCCATTTGTTAAACATGGAGCAGTGGTCCGGTGCACAGCGTGCTTTCTGCGTAAAATCGTTTTATAAGAATGGTGACTGTGTGACTTCTGTACAACGATTGTTTCGTAATCATTTCAATATTCCACGACATGGAAGAGTGCCGTCCGCTCATGCAATTATGTCATGGGTGAAAAAGTTTGAAGAAACTGGTTCCACATTAAACTTAAAGCATAGAGGAGCAACAAAGTCTGTAAGAACAGAGGAAAACATTGAAAGAGTTCGAGTAGCATTGACGCGTAGTCCACAACGTTCTGCAATGAAACATGCATCCGCACGAAACATTAGTGACACATCGTTACGACGAATTTTGAATAAAGACTTATCTTTCATTCTTACAAAATTCAAGTAATCCAGGAGTTGAAAGATGGCGATATGCTGGCTCGCAGGATTTTCAGCGAAGAAATATTGCGACGTGTAAATGATGATGAAAACTTTATTCACCGCATGTTTATGTCAGATGAAGCACATTTTCATTTGAATGGATATGTAAACAAACAAAATAGTCGATATTGGAATGATGAAAACCCAGGTGAGTTGCATGAAAAGCCATTACATAGTCTGAAAGTTACGGTGTGGTGTGCAGTTTCATCATCTGGCATTATTGGGCCATATTTTTTCCAAGACGATAGAGGAAACTCCACAACTGTCAATGCAGACCGCTACACACACATGGTCAGAACATTTTTGATGCAACACCTCCCTAGGTTTCCGGAAATTAATTTTTTCCAGCAGGATGGGGCCACAAGTCATACTGCTCGTGTGTCCATGGCTGCTTTAAGAGAACTCTTCCCGGACGGACTCATATCCAGATATGGCGACATCTCGTGGCCTGCAAGATCCCCAGATTTGTCCGCATGCGACTTTTTTCTTTGGGGATTTCTGAAGAGCAGGGTGTACATTGATAGACCGCACACCATACCGGAATTAAAAACGAATATCAGACAAGAAATTGCACGGATTCAACCTGACCTGTTTCGTCGAGTGATGGAAAATTTTCGGTCAAGATTAGAAGAATGTTTACACAGAAATGGCTCTCACTTGAGCGGCGTTATTTTTAAAAACTAAAATAATGGCATACTTTACTCAACTCAAATCTGTAAAAAAATTCTGATAATAAATGTTTCATGAAAAAATTGGGTACTTTTAATTTTCCCGCTTCACTGGCGGACCCTGTATTTACAAACACAATAATAATAATCTAGTAATGAAAGAACAAATTCAAATAAAAAAAAACAAGACGATTTATTTAAAATCATACATTTATTAGAATAAAATAAAACATTAAATATATAATAAATGGCTGACTACATAAACATTACAACAATCGAAGAAAAATCGATTATCCGTAAATTATATTGTAAGCGAAACATTCAGTTACAATTCAAACAAACCTCTGAAGATACAGAATAATTTCTGTGAAACGTACGTCAGGTGGAAACAAACCTACTGCAGTGTATTTATTTGACCATATTACATTCTATATATAACTATGTTCTTTTCCAACTTCGTGGCAACCGCCTGCCTTCGAATCAAGGACAGCCTCCATCCTCAGCGCTTCAGCCCATGTAGGGCCTGGGCTTCTTTCACAACACTCTCTCATGTCCTGTCCTCCTCCACTCGTTTATACCTACGGACACCAAGCCTTCTGAGGTCCTCCTCGAGACTGTTCAGCCACCTTTTCTTTGGGTTTCCTTTTCGCCTTCTTCACCTTTTCTACCCTGGAATATTCTTTTAGGCATTCTTTCTTCTGTCATCCTTTGTATGTGACCTGCCCACTTTTTTCTTACCACTTTGATCTCACTTAATATTCCAGATCTTCCATAAAGCTGGTGCAGCTCATTATTTCTCCTTATTTTCCACACTCCGATCTCCATAACTGGTCCGATTATAGTCCTTAGGATATTTCTCTCCCATTTTTGTACCATGTTATCCTCTCTTGTTGTCAGAGTCAACGTTTCAGATGTACAGGCGACAACTGGTCTTAATATTGTTTTATAAACTTTTGCTTTTGAGTCTCTGCTTACAGTCTTGGATTTAATGCATACTGTAGTGCAAAGTCGGCTCTATTTTCTGCTGCTATACGTTTCTCAGTTTCTGCAAATATGGAATTTTGTTCTGTGACCAAAAAACCCAGCTACTTAAAATCTTGTTACATTTTCAATTTGTTTATTTCCAAGTGTCAGTATATTCAATTCCTGTGTCCTGTGTTCTCTGGAGAACTTAATAAACTTAGATTTCCAAGATTTATTTAAGACTCATGATTTGTGTATTTATTTCTAATATTGTGCAAGTTTCATCGAATTTCTGGTATTCCTTGCTACAATTGCAACTCACCTGCATAAAACCATTGGTAGTTTCTGTTGAAAATAATACCACCTTAATTGTGTGTAACAGCTTGTCGTGCCGCTTTTTCAAGTACAAGATTAAAAAGAAATGTCGAGAGACGTCTCCTTGGCGTAAAACTCTTCCTATTCTGAATTGTTCTGACAAACCCCCATCACACCTTTCTTTACTTCTCGTATTTTCTATGGTCATAATCTAGTCTTATTGGCTTTCCTGGTAGTCCAAATTCCTGTACTGTATGATATATCTGAGCTCTGTTTACGGTATCATATATCTGTTTAAAATCTACATATACTTGGTACAAATATAAAACGTTTCTAGTATTTGATATAGTGTGAAGATCTGCTCAGTTGTGGATCATTCCCGCCTGAAGAATATCATTCGATATTCTGCCACTGGTGGTTGTAATCATCTTGTAATCACATTTGTCAAGATATTATATGTAACGTCCAGCAGGTCTATAGTCTTCATGCAATGTGTTATTATTTTTTGTTTGTGGCTTGCACATATCAACCTTAGAGACCACTTCTCTGGCACAGCTTCCACGTTCCAGACTTCAACTACCAGCCTGTGCACTTTAGAGGTAAGAAGCTCACCACCATGCTATAGGAGTCCTGCTACTATCCAGTCCTGTCCTGGGATCTATTATTTTTTAATTCCTTGAGAGTCTCTACCACCCCTTCTCTAGTAGAATTTCAATTCCAACTCCACCAATCATCTCACCTCCGGGTTCCACTTCATGTTCCATTTCGTCATCCTCTCTGAAGTTTCTCCCGTCTACTTCCTGATTAAGTATACCTTCAAAATATCCCTTTCATAATAAGGGCCTTAATATTCTCCCCTAAGTTCCAATCAAATTTCCTACCTTATATCTAGAGAAGATGGCCCTAAGTTGAAAGCCTCTTTTGGTCTGTTATAGAAATTGCTCACAACTCTTTTCCTTCTGCTTTCTTCCATTGATTACAGCCTCTGTAATTTGCTTTGGTGACCTTTTTTACTAACTGCATACTATCTTCCTGCCTTCTCTTCATCCTGTACTCATCAGTGGAGGGTCTTGTTCTTCTTTGTACCATTGTTTTACTAGTTTCATTCCTCTGATTTATTATTTGGTCACATTCTTCATCAAACAAGTCCCCCGACTTCTCTCTCTCTCTCTCTTCTTTTGGTCATACTAGGACTTCTCAAACAACTTCCTTTATGTAGTTTCCACTTCTCTTTTCGAACAATGCTTCAGTAGTTTCCACTACTCTTATTGAGGAATGTTTTAGTAGTTTTCACATCCCTTTTTCGTCATTACTGTTCCAACTATGTTCTGATGCACTTAATTATATTATCAATTATATTTTGGCCAGTTTGGTTCTTGGTCACCCCGTCTGGTGATCGCCATGTCTTTTTCTTGATATTCTTTCTTTGTAATCATGTACTTCACACTATCATGTTCCACGTTCTTACTTATAGTAAAATTAATACGTTTTAGACTATTATCGTTGTTACTCTGATGTAGACTTTGCTTTCCTACTGTACTTCTGTATTGCTTTTGCTTACCCACCTTTGCGTTTAAGACACCTAGTATAATCTTCACATCATGTCTTGGGACTCTATGTCTTAAGACTTTACGTCCGTCTCTAACTTTTGGTAGAATGCTTCCTTTACCTCTTCCTCGGCTTCTTCAGTAGAATCATACACACTTAACAAAATATGTTAAATACTTAAAGCTCCCAATCTTAATATAGGCCTACATATCTGCTCATCCACTGGCTTAAAGTTTATTATTGATGGTCTGATACATCGGTCTACGATAAGTCATGTTCCAGCTCTTCCTTCTGTTCCACCGCTGGAAAACACAATACCACTCCCAGATGCAATCATCCCTCCTTAAAATGCAGCTATTTTAACTTTGCATCTTTTAAGCTCACCTATGATGACTTTTTGTTTACAAAACTTTTTTCCGAAATAAGGCTGTCAACCTTACGCTTAACACCAAACCTGGACGATCAGGGCTTTTAAATCAGAGTTCCCATCTCCTAGACCAGTTTCTTTCAATAACCTACAAGAGCCTAATCAACCCATTGATTTTTCTTTAGAGTGACCTTCCTTTAGTCTTTAAGGAACCAATCCATATCCGTGGAGGGTATCGTGGGACTGGGCATTTACACGGCAAGTAACAGCATTGTTATAGTGCCTATGCGATTTTTAATGGGTATAATTTTACCACAGGTCATCCCACCACACCCTGGCAATGCTATTGCCTCGGTAGGGGACTGCTTATTTGCACCCAACCCCCATATCTGAGGGCCATTTACTATCTGCTTCCTGTGATCTGTCCAGTAGATAAGGGTCGCCGTGGGGATGAACACAGGTTGCCTTACGAATTTGAATACGGTAAAAATATGAAAAAATAATTACGCAAGTAAAACGGTGGGAAATAGAAAGTTCAGATTAAAAGTTTGCAATAACATTTCCGTTAAAAATATTTAATTCTTAAAAATGTAGGCTAAACAGCATTTATTGGGCCATTCGCAGTCACGAGTTTTTGTACACGTTCAGAATGCATTATGTAGGCAGAATGTACTTACGTGTTCTGTATAAATTCTACACTCTCGTGTTTTACCATAAAATCAATTTGTACTTCGGACAGAATATAGAACTCGGCAAACAATGTTCGAGGTAGACACGACACAATTCTCCAAACTGTATATTCGTGTCTGGGCAAACTGTCATTTCTGTTTGTGTTAAACCCGTTCGCGCACACACGCACACATAATATCTTTATTACAATCCAACGTATTTTCTTTGTTGTTTTGTCTTTACGCTTAGACTGAATAAATCCAGTTAAACTTTTAGCCACAAATACAACCTTTGACTTCTGCTCAAGAAACTCTACTGTTTCACAATTTAGCTGCGCAAATGTTAGTAGGTTATGTAGCCTACATGAACAACGCATTTCTATTACACGCTCAGGTGCATTCATCAACTAAAACCAAAAAACTAAGCTCCGACTTCATACATCAAAAGATTAAGCTAATATGAGAAAATGCCTTACAGATTGCAATTATTACGAAAAACGTCTCTAATTTTTTTTAAATTTGCTTTTTTTGTTATTATACTTAACCGAATTTTCTTTTGTTTACAAGATATTTCTTTTCTTTGTATTATTAAGATTTTCATAAATGTTCGAAATATATTTTATAAGTAGGGAAAACATCATACTGATAACATTGTAAAAATAACATTTCGAATGGTGACAACTTTTAGCCTACGGGTTTTCTTTGTTTATGTACAAGTTTATTCCCCATTTTGCATGTTTTCCCCACCATACAATGATGGTGAACTCTGCATAGATAATGGAGATATGCGTACTGATAAATATGGTAGCTATTGTCAAAGTCTCCACACCGACGTTCATGATTTTGAGAGTGAGCCGGAAAACACTCAGCAAAAATAAAGTATTAGTAGTATACTATGGGTTCCATAGAAAGATTTTTGTTAACTTAACCATGAAACTGACCTCAGATAATATAATCATTACCAAAAAAATTTAAGTTATTACTGTCACCGCAGAAACTATGTGCACTCGAGTTTGAACCTTAATTCCAAGTTAACGGTTACACTAATCTTAAATCAAATTACACCAGATTTTTAGTTTACTTCATTCTGAGTTGAATGGTGGTAATAAAAAATTTCGTCGTATTTTTAAATCAGAATTGTGTTGATCTAAATAAAAAAGTGCCTGTTTTTTTAACCTATTCTAGAGAAACCACAATTTTAAAACAATCTTTAGACCTGGGATGACGCCGATTGTAAACTGGTCAACTTGAATTTTTGGACGTCCTGTTGATCCTGCTTGTTTTTCTTTGTTGGAGCAGGGGATTCCTCGCTTGCATTCTCAGCGTTTTTCATTTTAACTTTTTTTAAAGATCTAAGCGTCGGCAGTCGTTTAAAAAACTCCAAGGCAGTCGGCCACTCGTTGGCACACAGGATACCCCTTTTCGCCAAGTTTTTCACCTCCCTTAGAGAAAAAACAAATCGGACCTAAAATCATACGAATTTTACACTCTGAAAATGGCGATTCGGAGGCAATGTGAAAACAGTATACACTTGATACTATGCTAATCGCGGCCATGGATACTGTACCAGTATTTGAGCGGGGTGTCTTTGCACCCGTCTCTGAATTGCAGCATCCGGGGCGAGCCCGATGGCTGCCAGAATGAAGGATAGTAATGGCTAAACTGAATATAAGAAGGTATTTAGAACAGTGATTCATGACAGTCTAGTAAATATCCTTGTGACTCAGAGGGGTAAAGTACGAGAAGCGGCCAGGCACATCCACCTTACCTGTCGAAACTGAACTACCCCACGCGGACGCTCATTGATTTCACGGCCGATCGCACACTACCTCACTATGAAATTATCAAATAAAAATCATTATAAAATACAATTATCACTTTACATTTTTTGTAATTTATGAACTGATACAGAAAACGTAAGACCTTTATAAAAAAGAGCCCAATTTACTCAGATAATTCGATAATGAGAAAAATATGTTTTATAAAATTTTGTTCTCAACAAAAGAGAACAACTTGCAAAATATAACAACTTTTTTTCTAACACAGATAAGAATTTTTAACTTTATTCGTGTGTAAAAAAAAAAACATTCTATTCTCTACAGTGTCAATATTTCATTGCAGTTGACCACCACGGTTTTGTTTTGTACTTTGTGTGCCGACAGCTATCACGAATCTCGTTCGTGGTCGAACGTGTGGATATTTCCACACTTACTTATTTCTGTCATTCACATGCATCATATAGGCCTACATATAAATTTTATAATTATGCAGTAACGGGATAAGAATTTGCTTTCAGCGTTAGGCCTACATCTATATAGATAAGTTGTCGATTCCAATTAAAGAAAACGGTAAATTTACTTATGTTTGTTTCCTCACCCTCTTACTCTTCATCCTCGTTCTTTTCCTGCTCCTTCTTCTTCATGTTTACTCCATGGACTGGGCTATACCCACAGAGTGTTTGACCATTGTTTCCAGGCTCTCCTACCAGCTCGTCGCTCCTATATTTCAGCGATTCTTTAGGAATACGTGAAATTTCTTAAGAAATTATTTTTATTTCTTAAGAACAGAATTTTGCTCGCTCACACAGTTGCTGTTTTATGACTTTAAATGTTGCACTTTCTGTTGTATTAGTAAGTCACGTCGACACAATAGATCTTACTACTACAATAAGGCACTACAATCTTGTAATAAGTGAAACAAGGTACTTCTCACCACAGTTTTTAACGGATTCATAGTCTTTCCTGGGCACAACCCAATCAGTGATGTTTAGTATTCTATATTCTTACGTAATGAAAGAGTTTTTTAAATCGAAAAATTATTGTGATTTTTTTATTTAAACTTTTTTTACCCACCGTTGAACTTGTAATTAATTTTCCCTAATTTATTTGGGCTACAAGTCTGTTCTCCATTATATTTCTAATTTACATCTTAAAGTTCGACAAGACAGACTGTGTTCGCTCTAACGAACGGTACGCATGTCATGAAATAGGAAAAAACAATCTTAGAGATAGGCCTATATATTGGTTTCCGTTAGCGATTAGAAATTTTGTATTAAGACCCCACCCCTATATCAGTCACCGTATATCATACAGTCTGCTTGTAGCACTGTTAACAGTAATATTAGCTCAACTCTTTCGTTAGGATCAGGATTCCAGATATTCTTACAGCATCAGTGTCTCTTCCACTGCGAGTAATTCCGATCAGTTTCAGCAACATTAGACTAATTGACAGCTCTACTGTGAAAACCGATTGATCAACATTCCCAGTCGGGGTAAAGCCGCCACACGACAGACCGGATTTTCGTAATTCGCCTGTTTGGGATACGATCGCTCGTTTTACCGCTATTTGTTCCGAATAACAAGGTAAACTATTTAAAAAACCAACTACTTACTATTCCAAGCCCAAATATTTAACACCATAACCAACTTTAAACAAACAAACAAAATCATGAAAGTATTTAACGGTTGGTTAAAGAAATTACTCAACAGTATTTTTTTTCTTGATTATCCAAAAATGAAAATATCGATATGCGCAGAAACGATAATTGGTAAGACAGATGACGTCACAGAGGCAGGTAGTGTTGGGTTGCGTGCCTATGGTTTCTGCACTAGGGCTTTCCTTCCACAATGTAAACATATTACTGATATACATTTACTTTTATGCTACGTTCAACCCTTTCTGACCTATTTTTAGAGCCGTTGGTGTCTGTTATTCCATCACCGATGGAAGACGTATGAGAGTATAGCGTGTTAAACATTATCAATTTTGCGCGGTTACAACCTTGAAATAACACTCCGCGAATTTGAACAGATACGTATTAAAACAAATCTAAATAAAAGCCGACACTTTGAGAAATCTCCCTCAACCTTTCGTCAGAATCGTAGGCTATAGTTGAAGCAAAATAAAATTTACTGCATCCGCATAATATGTGAAGGTTACTTGTTTTTAATTTTGTCGCCAGCGCTAAAAAAAAAAAAAATAATAATAATAATAGTTACAAGAATTATTTTCGGCTCCCAGCTCAAAATGATAGCTCAGAAGTTTAAACTGGAGAACGTGTGAATTCTGAAAAAACAGTAAGACACGATTCCAAAAAAAACATACGTATATTTGCTTTAAGCCTTTGGGGATCAGCGTCCAATATATCGGACCTCATCTTTTCGCCACAACAGCCCGACGTCCATTATATCTGACATTATTTAAAATTGCCGGTATTATTAAAAGAATCAATCCTTAGATTTGTGAATCGAACAGAAGTAAAACAATATTAGGAATTGTCCCTTTATCTGATCCTCCAGTAGATTTTCTATTTTTTAAATATGAGATTGTATCGATATATTACGATGTGGAAAAGAAGAAGTGTACTAATTATAAATGGTTCTATTTCTTAATGCAAAGCGAAAATACGTGTTGTTTTGATTTGTGAGGTTGTGTGACAATGGTTTTTGGTCTTGAGTTTACTACTGAAATAAATAAAAGTCATGGTTGAGGAAAACATAATGTTTAATGTGTAGGCCTACATACAATGCTTATAACACAGTAATACTTCAAATACAGAACCTAACGATTTTTAGTTGGAAAATTAACAAAACTACAACAGAAAATGTAAACTGAAAAATACAAATATTTATGGTTTATGGAAAACACAAAAAACAATGTATTAAGGAATGACAACATACGCTCTACATATTGTAGGCCTACATAATGGACGTTTCTTTTTTGTTAGCCACAAAACGAGTAGGCCTACATGTTGGAAAACAAATATTACCGAAAAAAGTGTTCTGCCACAAAAAAAGTGACATGTATATGTCAATAATAGGCAAGGGGTGGCCTTTCGAGTTTAGCCGTTTTGCAGTGATCTACTCAAAGGACGAGTATTAATGCAAAAAAAGAATACTACTGAAAACACGACTTCTAATGCAAAAAAAGAGACATGTATAATATAATAATAGACCTTACTTTCGAGTTGGGTTTTCCCGCACTTTCCGCAAAAAAAAGAGTTCTGCTTTACACTCCTATCGCTTTTCACGTTTTGTTTCAGTTCTCATGTTAACCTAACAACAACGTTTGGCGTCACAGGTACGCAACTTTGCTATACTACTGCTACAATATTTTTCACTATTACAGAACGACTTACAAAACCAACAGTAATCGTCAACCAACTATTTTCAGACATAAAAAATTAAAGTCTGTATAATTCTTTTAACAACATGAAATTATGTGCGATATTCACTAAACATCGAAACCAAACAATCGCATTATCGAAATATCGAAAATAACTGCAGGATCAGATAAAGGTAGAGCACCCAATATTAATATTTTACAATCCAGCCACCAAAAAGAATTATTTTAGCACTGACGTGATGATATCGGCAGTTTCCAAATATGTTCGTGTTTGCAAAAGTTAATGTTGTTTAGGGGAAAGTTTTTTTTTGTACAGATTTTGAATTAACAAACATATTGTTACACTTATTTAGTGTAGACTACTTTTATAAATATTTTATTCAAAAAAGTAATTCCAATTTTAGCTGTAGGCCTACATACACGTGAAAGTCGGATAAACTTCAAAGTTGCTCGAGGGTTTACGTTTCGTGTCAGAGACTTTTTACACGTTTTTCGTTTTATATCGTACCGTAGTTTTTACTTCACAATATAAAGATGGCAATACATAGAATGTGTGTGTGTGGGGGGGGGGCTTCAAAACGTTCTTCAACGCCTTCCAACCTCCAAATTTGATCGTCATTCCTCTCTGTGTAAGGCTCTCTCTTTGAGCAATCTTCTCTCCCTCATGGCCCATGTGATGTAGTTCCACGTTCTTCTGGGTCGTCCTTTTTTCCTCCATCTGGATGGCCTCCATTTCCAAACCACTTTCGGAAGCCTAACATCCGCCATTCGCCGAACGTGCCCATACAATATTAATCATATGTTAAACATTTTTTTTAATCCTTAGTTTCAATTTTTTTTAATAAAAGATTATTTTGATTGTAATCTGCAGTTTACTGACGTGTACGAGTAGCCTACCTAATAAGTCAAAAAATAGGTTATGTTGGTGTGGGGTAGCCTATATATTTTTTAATTTGAGGAATAAGTTAAAAGTAATTTTTCCCTTAAACACTGAGTTATTAGTTAAATAATTAATTATATAAAAATTAATTAATGAATAATAACAGTATATAGTATTATGTTTGATATTAAAAAAAACCCCCACTCGCCCTAAATATGTATCATACATGCAAGAGGATGAAGGAAATATGCACCTAGTGCAAAAATGGCGAAAACTGCCAGGATCTTTTCGCACATACCAGCGTAAATAATGCTGGTCCTCAAAGTGTTAAAGAAAGAAACTAAAATAGTAACTAGTTCTTCTTCCCTACTCTTTTATTTGTTTTCATCTGTCAGTTTTTTGGCTGAGTTATGCAATGAACATGTATTGCAGCGAGTTGTTTTACAGGTGAACTGGCCCTCGCATCCTGGCTTCCACCATACTTACCCAAAAAATCCTGATCCGGAAGTCCTTCTTCTCACATTGTTCCCTCTATGTTAGTTTTTCCAAATATCCCTGTTTTTCTTCTACTTTGAGATTATCAGTTAGTTACCTTCTTAGACCATCTTTCATTTGACATCCTGTGGCAGAGCGAATCCTACGAACTAGGCCAGTACCGACATGTCCACACCATCTTGACCCCTTCATGTCAAATGATACCAATACGCTATTATTATTTCACATTCTATTTCTTGTATAGACATTAGCGTCCATATCTTGTGTTGTAACTCTACATCTTCAGCATACTCTCCAAAGTCTATAGCTTGGATTGTAGTAGTCCAAACCAGATATAGTCTCGCACCAATCTACCGTAGCATAAACTTTAAAAATTTAAACTGTATTACACGGTGACGGTTATATTATATATCACGGTCACAACAACCATAGCGCTTTCTCATGTGTAGACCTGAGCCAGTCCTGATAACACACCGTCGATGGCGGGGTACTGACGTACTGACCGACGTCACTGTCTAAATCTAAAGACGTTTCCAATGATTGGGCTGCACCTCCAAACTAATTATCTCATCTCCAACCCTTATAATTTAATTGACATCCCAACCGCTTCGGCCGGTAGCAGGTTACACCTAAAACTCCAAGATTGTCATGCCTGTCCTTACGGGGAAGGGGAACTCATCTGAAGCTCCGGACACGGTGCAAGCGCAGGCGGCCAGCTTGTGCAGCCCCTTGTAGACGAAGGTGCTGTATAAAGGATAACGAAAATACCCTCAATTGGTAAAGTCTTACAGACTACTAACTCTCTTGTCAGTGATGGGAAAAGTTTTTGAGATCCTAGCTAGAAGAAGTTTTTGAGATTTTGTAAGGGCAAAGAATGTTGCACGAAAGCAATACGGATTAGGGAGGGAAACTGAGGATGCTATTGTTCCGATGTTAAGTAAGTAAAGATGACAGAGAAAATTATGCTCTGTAAGTTCTCCTTGAAATAGCAAGTTCTTATGATAACGCACGTTGGTCGCATATTTTAGTCTAGCTAGAGGACTTTGGTACAACGGGGAAGGAATATGTTTGCGTAAGAGGCTATTTTAAGGACAGGCAAGCGATACAGAAATTAATAGGGGTTGAGAGAAAGAGAAGCCGATGATCCTCAAGAATCTGTTCTTGCGGCTACCTTGTGAATTGTATTGTCTAACGCTTTTTTAAGATTGCAGTTGCCCGTAGGATGCCAACCGTTTACGTATGCTGATAGTGGGTGCTGTTGGTTTTTGTAAAATCAAGGAGCGAATTTGAGAGGTTTGTAAGGTAACATTAAACTGAAGAAGGATAAATAGGATATGGGCTGGAAATAGGCTGGAGAAAATTTTGAATAGAAGGACTGTAGTCAAGCTAGTAGGATCAAGAATAGAACGAGTAAGCGTATCAGTCACGGTGTATAGTAATGGATAACCAACTGAGTTAGTTCTAAGAGCCATTTGATGCTTATGACAAGTAAGGCAACTGCTTTATTTTACAAAATCACCACGTGGTTTTGTAAATTAGGGCTATATTAGTAAGATACTACGAATAAAGGTTTGGGTGGAGACGATACTGTTGTACGGTGAGCTCATAGAATGAACCTGTCTACGTATACAAATATTTTGTTATGAGCGTAAAGACTAATGCTGCGTACGACTGCAATATAATATATATAAACAGTGTCGAAGGAACAGGCTGAAATGCTGCCAATTGATTTAAGCGGGTTGGAGAGAAACAATCTCTATTTGACAATAGATTAGGAAGGAATAGGGCAGTGGAAAGGAAGGAATTTATGCTATGAAAATGATATGACAGTGAAAAGGTTTGAGTTTTTTATTTGAGAATGCCCAACGTCAGAGGCAGGATTAGGCGCGGATACAGAATTAGGCGCAAAACAAAGATAACGCATTACGGTGCTCAGTTATTGACAGGACACAGGAATTTTAATAGTTAATTGAATAGGTCTGGTTTGTACTTTGAAGAGCAAGAAAGTGAACAAATAAATAATTTTGTTTAACAATTATTACCACCAGTACTTTCAAGAGCATGCAAACCGAGCTCCTAGCACGCTGTGGCAGCGGTCGTAGTTAAGTACGTAATTCAGAAGTGAAACAAGCGAATTCCGCCTTTCTCAGGGGAAATAAACCCACGAACCCATATTGTTCATGCGAATTTGTGACCTAAAACATCTACACTTTAAGAGTTGCCAGGCGTCAGATTTTAGCCAGTACAGTCTTAAACACACACACACACACACACACACACACACACACACACTTCTTGCTACAGTCATTTTCTTGATATGTTTATTACTTAATATTTACTACTAGTTTTCAATCAAGATGTATTGTTTTCCTTACTTGGAACATGTTTCGGGCATCAGATATTTTGCTCATTCTCAGCCATCTTAGTTTTTAATCTTGTGCAATATTTGTGTCTAGGTTGGTTGTTGCTGTGGCTTCCTGTTGGTTTTTGGTATTTTGGAAACACTCAAAAAACAAAATACATACCACACCCACACCAAGGTAAAATACCAAAAACCAACAGGAAGACATAGCAACAACCAACCTGGACACAAATATTCCACAAGATTAAAAACTAAGATGGCTGAGGATGGGCAAAAACATATTCCAAGTAAGGAAAACACATCTTGATTGAAAACTAGTAGTAAATATTAACTAATGTACAGTTCAAGAAAAGGACTGTCGCAAGAAATTTGAAAATATATATGTATATATTTCGTCTACGTAGGATAAAGGTCAATTTTGTAATCTGTACAATAAAATGGGACACAGTTAAGAAACTCATACTTTGTTATATTATTTATTTTCGTTAAAGTCATGCTGTTGCTTTGGTTAATTTTAACCAAGATCCTTACAGGACTTGTTATTGGAATGAAGCGGATGATGCTATGAATTTTTCTGACAATCTACTATGCTTTTAATACAATTTATAAAAACTGATTAATTTGTCTCTATTGACCTTTGTAACACAAACTAAAATTTAATTTCTGTAAAATGAAATAAATTAATATTTAAAAAAGTTCTTTTCGTCTTATTTAAACTGTTATAAATTCTTTACTGATATAACTTGTATTAAAGTCTTCCTTTTAAATAAGTTGTTTGTAATTGTACATAAAATAAGTTCATTTCCCTGTGATGTCGACTGCAGACTTTCAGATGACGGGTTGATATTATCTGAATGAATACGTGGGTCAATTTACTCTGTCCGTCTTCAGGATCGCTTTCTGCTGTGTCCATATTTGTCGCAAGCACGGTTGGATATAATTTCACAACGCAAACCGAAATTATACTGTAACTGCTTAATTGGTGTATTAGGCTTACACCTTTCCAATTAACTTGAAGTGTCTGTGTCTAAATACCCTAATCGGAAATTCTTGTACTTTCGCGGAGAGCACACAATTATAACAATTATCGCAGTAACTCTACACGAATTTTCTAAACACGCGTCCATCGCGACTGGCAGACCAAACGTCATGACCAGAGTGCGTTTACTTGTTATCGATTCCGAAGAGAGATGGTACTGATGGTACGTTTACAATTCTTACTCTTAAACTGAATTTCTCATAATCTGATTAGTTCTTCGGTAACCCCATATTATGATTTTCTTACAGGTAATAAATTTTCCTGTAAAACAACGTATCGTACAGAACAATTTATGTTCTGGACCGAACAGAACGTGTCCTGTTTAAACAGAACGATTGATGTTCAAAAAAACCTGTAATATTTTACGACCTATTTTATGGGCTACAAAATCTTTTTACTTAAGAAACGCATACATTCAGTTACTAATGTTTAGAACTACTACTCTCATCAGGTAAGTCTTTTTTTGACGAGTTTCTTGATATAAGTCCCTCTCAAAATTTTCCATATTTCGAAAGTTATTCAAAGTAAGGTGTTTTTTTAAGAATATCCCCTAAAATAATTACGTACCCTCGCACACGCGCACTACACAGGCGGTTAAATATCCTACGCACCATTTCACTGCGCTCTTAATGTTGTTTTACAAGTCTAAAAATACTTAAAACAAACATTTTTCACAATGTTCCTTATCAACTAATCTAAAATGTTTAAGCTTGCAATCTCTAATTATTCATATAGCGTCTTTATTTCTATCATGTGCTTTATTACTTGCAACTTTCCTTACGCAATTAAAATGTCATTTGCAATATATATTCTGCATTATGTCTAGGATAGCATGTCCTAATTTTACTCAGGTTGAAATTTTTTTTATAGTTTTCTTATACCCGTTTCACCGGCATCTTTCTAATATCAACTAAGTTACTAGTTAAGGTTGAACGGAAGATAATAACCTCGCGAAGCTCCGTTAAAGTTAACAGGCATTAAAATCGTTGGTTGACGGAGAGATTTTACTTCCATATTCCTTAAGGAATGGAAGTATGGTGATGGCAAAAAAAATCGTGTTCGAGATTATTGCAGGTTCTGATTCTACTACACTCAAAAACATGAAAAAAAGTCGTTTTCCGAAAAGTGTCTGTGTGTGTGTGTCTGTCTGTGTGTCTGTGTGTGTCTGTAGATTTTTTTTCTATGGCAAACGATAACTGCCGCAAATTCAAACAGAATCAAATAATTTTTTGCATACAGCCCTGGTTTGTAGAGTACTCAAGACCTATTGTTTTTGGTGAAGATCGGTTGAGGGGAAGGGGTAGTTTACCTGCAACGTTTTTTATCAAGCGTATTTTCTATGGCAAACGATAACTGCCGCAAATTCAAACAGAATCAAATAATTTTTTGCATACATCAGTGAATTGTAGAGGACTCAAGGCCGTTAGATTTTGGTAAAGATCGGTTAAGGGGAAGGGGTAGTTTACCTGCAACCTTTTACGTTTTAACAAGAGTAAAGTACTTGAAAATTCATTTAAACTTTTTCAAATAATGGTAATTGTTGAAAATAAAATAATTTTGTTGCCAGGCAATAAAATTATAATTTTTTCATTTTAATGTAAATTATGTATATATGAGAAAATATATCGTGCTTGGCAGGCAAGCATATTTCAGATTATAAATCTTAGAATATGGAAGTCATGTATGGTTCTCCATACCGATATTTTAGTATATTAAGTAACTAACGGCCATAAGACGGCGATGAGAACCTCAGAATTTTGCTCGGTCTCGCTTTGATGCATGTTGTTGTTATATTAAAGAAAATACACATGGAAAAATTTGTTCAGTTTCTGCGATCAACAAATTTAGTCAAATGTTCAGTTTTGTTTGCAAAAAAATGTAAACACAAAGCCTAATATAAATTAAATCTATAATAAGCAATTTCTTATACAAATCAGAAGCAGGAGTGACAATAATCATGACAAGAATAGGCATGTAAACGAAAGAATAGTGCTCAAACGAGCGTTAGTGAAACAAACATTAAGATAACGATCTTAATATCTTAAATGTGGTTAATACGGTATCTTGACCATCTTAAAATATGGTTACCATATATCCAACTCCAGAAACGAGAAACGTTTTGGTTTTCGGTCATAAAAATGACAACACTGTGTGTGTGTGTGTGTGTGTGTGTGTGTGTGTGTGTGTGTGTGTGTGTGTGTGTGTGTGTGTGTGTGTGTGTGTGTGTGTGTGTGTGTGTGTGTGTGTGTGTGTGTGTGTGTGTGTGTGTGTGTGTGTGTGTGTGTGTGTGTGTGTGTGTGTGTGTGTGTGTGTGTGTGTGTGTGTGTGTGTGTGTGTGTGTGTGTGTGTGTGTGTGTGTGTGTGTGTGTGACTACAATATATATATTGTATGTATTGGCACTATACATTGAACATTTACTGCTTTAATATCCAATTTGAAATAATTTTTCTTTAATAATCAGTAACAATGCACTATTTGCGTTGATTAGAAGTAGGCCTACTAGTCTAATCAAGTTTTCGGTTAATCTGATCATTTCGACAGGTGTTTATTGCTTATAAAAATCATTTGTAAGTGCAACGCTACTTTTTCTTTGCTAATTAGTGCATTAATTAAATAATCAATTAATAATTAAAATTGGATACAGTGATCGACTAATTTTATCACTGTTGTCTACCAGGATATACCTTCCATTGCCCCGCGTTGGGAAGCCATATACAATATTACATTCTGCATATATTATGCATAATTAATTAATTAACACATTTTAATTAATGTGTAAATAATTGAGCGGTGTGTTTAAGTTTTTACAATTAATTCTATCTTGTCTGTGCTTCTCTTAACTAACAAAATTCGTTATAAGCCTCGCGTTGGCGTGCCATATATGCTAGTAGAATTTATTATGCAAATTTAGTTAGAATGCAAATGCAAATATGCTAGTAGAATTATGCAAATTTAGTTTCATAAATTAATTATTCAATTAGTTATTTTGATGGAGTAATTAATCAAACTTTATCTCTGTTTTATGGATTTTATGGATTTGAAGTCTAAATTAATTATGCAAATTATATTATTGAATTACCAAACTTTATCGTGTTCCACCTGTTGAGCGTGATTGACAACAACACATATTATGTATACTATAAATGACAACAAGCGTAATAAAGGAATAAATACTAATTACCTTTTATCTTACTTAAGCTCTCCGCTGATAATCCATATGTAATAGTGTTAATCTTGTACTTTGAATACATTGATTGGAAGATGTCATGTGTAAGTATACTTAGTTGTGTCAGACAATTCATATCAATTGGGGTGACAATGAATAACATGACTCTTACGCCCAAGGTTTACATTACGCACTAGATTTTATTCAAACTTTGCATATATTCATCATTAGTCGATGAGATTAAATTAAAACATCATTTATGTGATAATCGATAATACATTATATTTGCTAGTTAATTGTTTCTCTAAGAATTCATTTCGTTATAGTACTTAGTTATAGACAATTAATTTATGATTTCTTACATATTACAAATTTACTCTTACTCATGAATTCATCTTTCACTTATACTTTCGCAATAATTATCGTTTAACTTTACTCTAACTTTTATTTAATTCTGACTCTTAATTATTTCAGAGGTGTTTATCTTTTTGAGCGGCAAGACAGTGGTGACTTATACTAGCAATACATGAATAATTTACTTTTGTTATGTATCCGTACTCAACGGCGCGTCTACGGAGATCTCCTGTCTCCCTTGCTCCTTGGAATGGTTGATAATCTGGCTGTCACCTTCATCGCTGGTTTGCTGGTCACTTTTCACTATCACAAGGTTCTCACTTCGGTGTCGATTCTCTTTTAAATCACACCCGTAAAGGTTATTTGTCTGGCGTACGTTTAATTGTACGGTCGGTCACTTAGTTCCGCATTGTTCAATTCGCGATTTATTAGTTTATGATTATGGCTTTACCACATTATTAATATTTATCGAATGTTTGTAGTTTTTAGTTTATCGTTATATCTTATACACTCACGAACTTTTCCATTACTTTATCTTAACGTAAGTATCTGATGTAAAGAGCACTTTAGTTCGGTACACAATCGAGATGTTTAGCTTCATAGTTTTAATTGTCTTTCGCGAATTCGCACTGTCAGTATTTGAGCGTATTAATACAACTCGTTATCGTATCAACTATTAATTTCAAACTAAGTCTCGTTCTTTAGTTCTATTTTGATATATACAACGACATTCTCTCGTCAGTATATTAATCAATCACAAAGTTTGATTAAGATTAACTTAATTCACAGTTGAGATTAACTCCATGACTGAAACTTCTAATTGTTCTAAGACTGATAATACGTCTTCTGATTTCATACTGGTAAATCACATAGACTCCCGACAATTATACTATAAACACACACTACTTTGACGAAACATGATATTACTAAGACTCCAAAGAAATTGTCGCGACGACGCAACGACGCCGAGCGGTTTTTTAATTCACTTAGATATTAAGAAAACTAATGTGCCGAGTTTTGGAATACTCGGCTATTTCCCAGTTAATTATGTGACTGTCATTGCGGGGTTTGTGAATTAATTATCTGAGCGGGGTCTATGCTGTTATCTGCATGCTTTGTTGCCGATCCGCGCGCGCTCTGTGGGGAGCGATACGCAGCGTTTTACTTGGCACTGCTCTGACCAGTATTCGTCAGGCAGCCAACGCAGCATCAACCATTCTCTCTCCCGGCGGCGACCAGTTTGAATTTTTGTCTGCTAAAATCTACCATGCCTAGATAAACAACTACGCGACTTTCCGGGTTCCCGACCTAAGACGATTCCCGATTCACTTCAGCTGGTGGCCGAACATCTGCCACCAATGGCACTAAACGAGTGATTCTCCGTCTGTGCCGTCGGGAGGAAGAAATGGACAATACATCATGAGTACCTCAGGTTTTGTGCTGGATTATACCAGGTGACATTTAACCCATTTATATATATTTTTGGCCTCTACAATGTAGAACATCTGATTCTCTTCCTGGAACATCTCCAGTTAAAGTTGTGGGAACACAAGTCCAGCGAGACAATTAGTGCTTGTAAATTTTGTCAGTGTATTTTACTAAGGCTTAAGCCCCCCCCCCTGAGTAAGTGTGAGCCCGGACGGGGTCATGCGTCACCGAATTTTGCTGCAAAATTTTCTTTTAGGGTAAAAGTGTGTGTGACTTAAGATTACCGATTTATAGGGGGGTGAATTATGCTTGCATTGATTAAGGGTATTCATAGCTCTATATGGGTTTTGTTTTTTTTTTTAGTAGATTTAAAGGTTTGGGGAGGTGCTGTAACCTGTGGACGTCACCTGTTGGTGCCGTTATCTACAGGTCTATAGCATGTTTTAGTTTGCTGGATCTGGTGGTGCGCATGGCCTCGCCTGTGGGCAAGCCAATTCTGTATGAACACCTCAAATGTGTTTTATTAGGGGCTGATGTTATAAAGGTTTTTCATTAAAATTGTCATTATATATATTTTATAAAAATTATGTTAACCCTGTAAGAATTCAGTAATAAGTGAATTTTCATTCATTTTCTTTTACTGCCATAGCCAGTGTATTACTAGTTCAGTTGTTAATATGAGTACACTATTGATTCTTACTTTCAATCATAAATTCTGTTATACATTTTGTACGGCCGTGCAGCCATGTTGACCTGGCGATGGCACATTCCTATCTGGGGGAACCTTTCTAAAAATTGAATACTTGTAATAATTTCATTGGTTGCAACGCAGTCATACCCGGACGGGTTAATGGATTAGTTTATGAAAAGTTTTTTATGGAGGCTGGGCACTTTACCCTTTTACAGTAGTTTGGGATGGGGGTCTAGGTCACGGATACTGAGGATTGTATTCTTCGGCGGCATGGTGAAATGTATATGGGCTGCCTGCCAGGTGAACATGTGTGTAGTATATATGTGTGTATATAGATATGTGTATTTATGTAACTATATTGATTGATGTTCTATTTATGTATATTTGGGAGAATTTGTTATGCTGATGTTTACATATATTCTAATTTTATGAGATTACACGTGTATATTTTCAGAGGATTATAATGACAGGGAGGGGAGTAAAAGTTTGTAACGAAGTTTTTTCAATTCTGTAAAAGTATATTGTATACTGGGAGTGATACATGTTATTTGAAATGGCTGAATAAAATTGTTATTGTTGCTTAACAACGAGTTTAATTGCAAGTCCCGTCATACTGGACCCAGCGCATTTTTGGCTTCTCTAGGCTCTTGCCTAGTTTTAAATAACTAGTGGCCCCTCTTTCAAAAAAAAAAAAAAAAAAAAAAGGTTTTTTTTTATAAAGTCTAAAAGTTCGAATGAGGGGCTACACTAAGACAAACTGAGAAACAACTGAGCGAAAAACTGAGAGCTCGCTCAAGTTTATCATCTGGTTTTATGACGCCTACTCCTACTCTTTGTTCTTCTCTAGATTCTGTCGTTTCCCACCAATTTCGTTCCTATTGGGTCTCGTTTCTGTTTCCCCCGTAGTCTCCACCCTGAGTCGCTCTCCGGGCGACTCAACTTCGTCCTTATTTGTTCTTGACTCTTGTTCCTATGGTAACGTCTTTTTCGAGAATCGCCTTTACCAAACTCTTGCTTCTGATAGGTTGGCGTAGATCCCTTCTCTCATCTCTTTCGTTTCTAGTCCACCGTAGCTTTAAGACGATAGACCGGATTTCATGCTTGTCAATCATCCATTTGTTCTAGTGTCTCCCCTTTTAGCTCGTTTCCTGATAATCGTTAACTAGCTACGCATGTGTTCCATAGTCTAAGTGTAACGAATCGTAGTATTGTTTTCTAGTTTCTCTGACTCCCTTTCTCACGCCTACGGTGGTCCCGTTCCTGGTAAGGCACATCTGTTGCACAGACTGCTTGCCTGGTCTGTAAACATGTCCCCTGCTGTTTCATCCTGTCTTGTTCTATTCATGTAATGTCCGTACGAGTCCTTGCCTTTGTCAGTGATGTACACCCTAGTCTTGTTGCAAAGCTCCCATGTGTGTCCGGACAATACTAGCGTCGCGTTCATCCCCGCTTTCTTGGTAATTCGTCTTTGTAAGGGTCCTCCTTTTGTTTTTCTGGTACTGTAGTGCGTTCCCACGTACGCCCTTACGCTTGGACATCTGTTATTACTGAGGTATTGTCTTTCCAAGTTGAGCGCCTTCCTGTCGCCAAATGGTCGCCCAAGTAGTTGTTTGTATGGCAACTGATACAAAGCCAGCATATATCATTTGTGATAGCAGCCACTTGCCGCCGCTTCCTTCATCGCAATACTCAAAAAAAATTTCGTAACAACAATTACGCTATATAAGTGTACTACACAAACTAAATTCCATTAACAGAATCTATATTAAGTTTCTTCGTTTCCTATGATCAAAGCTGCTGCATTCGTGAAAATATAGCTCTGTTTTCATTGTGTGCAGGAATAGCAACCAAAAACAACTGTTTTTAAAATTCCAAATGGCACTGTATGTTCTCAGGTTGTTGAAATTTGTTTTACTTCTTACATATTAACCAGGGGCGGATTGGCATCCGGGGCCCTCGGCTGGAATCAGTCAAGGGGCCCCCTACAGCTACACACACAAACGCGCACGCGCGTATTTGTGTGCGTATACGTTTTTTAAATTATGTATTTACTCTTTACAGATACATGGTATGTACAGTATTTACGTAAGTGAACGTTTTAATACAAAATATACACAGGACAGTTTACTTGATTATTTAGACTTTAACATAACCATCTCTAAAACCATAATTACCTATTTCAATTATATATAATTATGGTTTTTATATATAATTATATATAATTAGGGTAAGTTACCAATAAATACCACTGGAAATAATCACGCTATTTATACTGTGAAACGTACGATACAGATTTAGAAGTAATATAAAATCGTAAAAAAATAATTAAACCTAAAATGTAAATTTATCTCAAAGAATAAATAATATAAAGTACTTGAATCCACACAGAAAAAACAACTTATGGATTTCGAAATCATCATCCTGTAAAATTATAAAATCTAATACTTTCATGCTGGAAAATGAACAGAAGATTAATATCTTAATAGCAGCAGCAGGATTTCATAAACTTAAGGATTGATACAATTACTTTAAAATCTTTATCCCAGGTATAACATTGCACTAAATTATAGTAAAAAATAAAACCATAAAATAGTTTTAGTGATTTCCACTCGTCAATTTATTAAAATTATAAAACCATGACAGCTGTTTCGGCAGCACAGTGCCTTCATCAGATGGTGTCAGCTTACACCATCTGATGAAGGCACTGTGCTGCCGAAACAGCTGTCATGGTTTTATAATTTTAATAAATTGACGAGTGGAAATCACTAAAACTATTTTATGATTTTATTTTTTACTATAATTTACAATGGATTTTCACCAAGTAAAGGTATCAAGCATTAATTACATTGCACTAACCTAACAACTTTTTCTTAACTTCTTCACTGGTCATTGCCATTTCATCTATAATTGCATTTTTATCTAAATTGACAAATAAGTCTCGTTCCACATTCGTAAATAGTAGATTAGACATTAACTCTTGATTTAAAGTTGACTAAGTCTATTCTTGACAATTTTAAGTTTAGAAAACACTCTCTCACAGGTTCCTTGGGTGCAAGGAAGAGTTAATACAAATTTGTAGGCTAAGGTATGTACAGATTGGTAAAGAGCCCGGACTGAGATAATTCAGAAACAACAGACAAGACACACGCTAAACATCTAAAACATTTTTCTTCTCAGACCAGTAAATATAATCTTCCTCTTCTTCTGTTCTAAATCATCATCCTCACTGTCTTCTTCGTCTTCGTTCAGCTTTGCTTAGGCCTATCTTGTTTTTTTTCATTCTTATCCGTTTCAGTCTTTAGGAAACTTTCATACTGATCTGCAAACTGTCATTGTCTCTGATTCTGCGACTGAGAACTGGAACTAGTTAGCCAAGAATTTAAACTCTCTGAACTTTTAGCTGCCTCTGAAAATTTTCTCTCCTTTTCTTTTCTTTTTTGAGCTCCACTTTAGTATATACGTTTCATATTAGCCTGCTTTGATTTAGGCGTTCTATAAAACCAAACACACTACACGCACACGACTGCAACACAGCGCAGGGGCTTGGGAGTGGGAGCAGATGAAAACATAGGAAGTCAGATGCTTGCCACCGTCCCGGGAATTCCTTGGGAGGGAAGAACACAGTCAAGCACACTACTCATCAAGGTTGCCAACCGCTCGAGGTGACTTTACACGAATTTTTGCCGATACTTGCCTCAAAAATGATAATTAATCAACAAATTAACAAAAATACTTGAAATACATGTAAAGAAACCTTCACTTTAATTTAAAAATCAAAAATATTTTTATTCGATAATGATTTGAATAAAAACAAAAACTATCTTATGCAGGCCACGTTTTAACAGATACTGAAAACAAACATTGCTCGCCGTGCACCACTTATCTGTTATGTGAGTGGAGTAAACAGTGGGTTACCACGTACTAGATTCATTTATTTGGAGTCCTGGGAAAACGTTCGGGTGTGGGAACCATAGTCTCGCTGAGGCTCTCCAGCCTAGCGCTAAGCTTACTAACAATAAAATAAAACAACATTGACGGCGTTAACCGTCAAATTAAATAATAGACCTATAATAACATTAGGCCCACTATACATACTATACATGTTCCTCTACGTTGTTGTTGTTTTCCGTTGACTTAAAGAGTTAATTTTTTGTTTCTACTGTAAAGAACATTTATACCCTACGTATCTACATAAAATACCAATTAAAAAAATTCACAGTGTATTACGGCGGTGGAGCCCCCTTGAGCAAGGCGCCTGGTCCGTTGTCACTCCGTCCCACCAATCCATAGCCCAAGTAGCGTAACGTTTTTAACCGGTCCCTCCTACAAGTTTATGCCATGGGCCCCCTTTTCAATCTTGACATAAGGCCCTGGAGGCCCTCCCAGGCCTTCAGGCCCCCTAGCCCTGAATGGTGCAATGACATTCAAACAAAAATGACAATAGCCTACTACTCGTCTCGTCAGTCAGTTGCTGCGCGACGCGCCTCTACATTAATCTCTTTCGTTTTCCTCCATTAGTAAATACTAAATAGGCTGTATATTGTTACATTACCAAAAGCCGCCCAGTAAAAGAGAGGGAATACCTTATAATACAAAGAGAAAACATGCAGCTAAGAGGAGATATGATGAGAAAATTGACAATTTTTCATAAATAGCAAAATAATGGCATTAACTTAGACTAGACAATGACAATGACCACACCCAAGTGATTGGCCAAATGACCAAATAAATGTAATTAAACCTATGATAAAAATGTCATAAAATTGACAATAATTAAATGAATAATTGAACCTTGAAGGTACAAACCACCAGCAGAAATAATATAATTCTATGTATGTAAGTGTAGACTAAATGTTAAGTAGACAAAATAGTAAATAAACAGAACAATGAAATCAAATGATAATAAATAAATGTTTAGAGAATAAAACGTGATAGAGCTAGTCTGATAATCACAACATTCATATTAAATTGAACCAAGAGTGCATAAAGTAGGTAGGGAGTGAGTTACAAAAAAAAACAATAAGTGAACAACACTAAATGATAATTAGTGATGGTTTTAACAACCAATATCCTGAATAATAATCAGTACATTTTGCCAAAACCATATAACAGTGCATACTGAGAAAAAAAACAATAAGATAACAAACACTAGGTAAAGCAAAGCAAACCAAGTGCATGTGTAAAAATGTATAAATAAAGAATGTCAATTACCAGTAATAAATAATATTATAATGAATATTTATAATTGTAATTAATTAATCTTGTGAATTAATTAATTAGTTGTGTTTGCCGTGCCCGACAATCTTGGAGCACCATTTAATACAATGATTATTATGCATAAATTGATAATTGTATAATTTAATTAACTTTTAATTAATATAAATTTCTTTGATTATGATTATCTAGTTGAACCTAGTTCCTCGTGCCATTTGTTGGGCAGTCATTAACTATAATAATTGAATGTAAATGTAATTTATATTTGCGGCTAGTTAATTATTTGTATCAACTGAATAATTACTCTAATTATTATAGCTCAACATATGATATCAATTAATATTGTAAATTCAATTTACATTACTGAGCAAAAGAAACTCTTAAAAATTTGCTTTGTGATTTTTAAAGATTAAGTTAACATCTGGGTTATCTGTAATAATAAACGCATGTGTAGAATCAACTTAAATAACTAATTTATTATTCATTCATAGTAAATTATAATCATACATATAAAACGTCGTTGTACCTGTAAATACATACATATTTTCAATAAAACAAATTCTAGTTTAAATATTCGCTGAAATAAAGAAGACATACATACATACATAAATCATATGAGATAACAATTCAAATTCTAATTATTGATGCGTTCATTAATCCCAGATAGTTTTTGTTAACATATTCGTTAATTATACTTTTAATTCTGATTTATATTCATTACGTTTATTTATAACTTCCCAGGGTAGGAATTCTTTGAAAGAATCAGGTCAGTAGCAGCAACTTAAAGTAATAATTAAAATAATGGTTACTTGAGTTTTATGGAATATCCGTTTAGTGTCCAGTGATGTCCGGTCTTTGCGGTGATGATGACATTAAGACACATCTCGTTGACTGCCGTCGATATCACAAACACTTGTACACACCCACGATCACTCGCGTTGAAGTAGAGTTGTGTAAATAAGTAATGGATTTAGTGTTCGTTTGAATAATTCATTTACAATGAGTGTTGTATGTTCATTTCTACATTAACGTTTTATGTCTGTTCGCCACTTATATCACCTTCTATCAATGTATGTGTGATTATATTAGTTCGTTCAATGTTTCATGTTCTATAACATTTAATGAGATGTAGTAGCACTGACTAAATTTAAGTTCGTCTGTTTTGTACAGTACACAAGTGATGATATTTATAGTGTTGCGATTTTATCGTTCGCTTTAACTGATTACTACCTGAGTCCGTTACATCGCACTTTGAAATTCAATATTAGAAGATCACTAAGTCTGACTATTATGACATGACGATTTCACTAAGTCTGTTAATTTACGATTTTGATGTACTAACTCCCGAAACTTGAGATATACTCTCCGAAAAGTAAAATATACTAGTTTGAAAATTTAAAGTAAACTGGCGTGTAAATTGAAATATACTGGCCTCGTCCCTGTGTTGGACATATAGTTTTATCAATTCGTCCCTACTCAAAATTTTGTCTTCCGCGCTGTTTACGCCTTTCCTTACTCGTGATAGGTCAGTTTTTAGTTTTCTTGGAATAGTTTGTCCCACTACGTTAGGATTCTTCGTTATCTTTCTTCTGATACGTCCTTTGTTTTTGTTACTATGGAAACTGTCCTCTCCACCAGTGTTCTTCGCAGGTCTTGTCTTCTGATAGGTTGCCAGACATCCCCCAGATTTTGTTCTGTCGAACGTTGACCTATTTCGTAGAATCTCTAGCTATTATACGCTTGTCGATCACTCTTTTGTTTGAGGTATACGCAGTGTTTTTCTGAGTTGCCTTCATCTGTTCTCGGGTCCTTCCGAAGTATTGTTCTCTCTTACACCCCTTTTTTGTAACTATTAATAATTTTGGACATCCGTTAGCTGGTGAAGTCACCCCAACTTTCTACTCGTAAATTGCGTCTGACACTTAGACGTTAGCTCCAGCTGCGTAACATGATTGGAGTCCTGTCCATTCTCTACTTCACTTATTGTTTCTTAAAGTGCTGCACGTCCGTTCCTTTGTAAACATTTTGTTTCCCCTTTTTGCAGTACCTCGTATTCTGACGTAACTTGACTGAACATCTGCTTTAATTCCCAGTACACGTGTGAGTGTCCTCGCCTGCTTTGTCTCGGCTGTTGTGGGTAATAATTCTTAGCTAACCTTTCCCTGTCATCTCGTACATCCAATTTCTATAGTTGAGTAGAACTTAACGTCTTCCTATTGTCTTGTTAGCGACGCTGCTCTGACATCTTCACATTACGTTTTATTTATTGCGTCAACTAGAAGTCGTTGACACAACTCCGTGTGAACACACTCCGTCGAGGAGAAAATTTTAAATTTTTAAATTTTTGCTCGTTACACCGTCCTCAATTTTGATTTGATGATGTGATCTTAGGGAACAACTCAAATCCAAATTCTGCGCCCTGTACGTCGCCTCACCATGTTCATCTTCCTCCGGGAGGGATATTACATGTTAACCTACTTTTCATGACTTGTATTACAATTGGCGTACCCCCTTTTAGTTTTAATTGTATCTACGAATTTATTGCTAGCTATCTGGAATGGCTGAACGCATTTAACATTATCGTATTTACATATCGGTTACATATAAGTACCTTATCTTTCTAATTACAAAACAAATCATAAATCCAATGAGTAATAAGTACATTAATTAACGAAATAATCCCTTTACCTTCTAGAATACTATTCACGCAATATAATGTCAAACAAATCACTAGATTTAATGTAACGCTTTACATGAAATTAAAGAAAATCTCCTACAACATATACATTTTATGCAGTACAAATAGTCCTACCAAAAATTTGTTCTTAAAATTTTATTTATAACTAGATTGATAATTAACATATCCGCTACTTTAGTTTTATTTATATTCATATTATTTGATCATTTAAATACATGCACATAATAATTTTTTGCTAACGAGTTATTTGCTTCGTTCTAACATCATTTAAATTCCTAACCTATCAATGATGTACATTCACTTTAACAAAGTTTATTTGCAATATAGTTTTTTAATTTAATATCACTTATTTACTTTTAAGTGTCCCCTTTTTTTCACTTTGTTTCAATAATTTATTGCTATACGAACAAGTAGTCGTAACTAAAATGTTCTTTGTATTCACTACAATACTTCATAAAAAATGTCACTCAAAACGTTAATTCACACTTATTATCTAACATTTTATCAGTGGTCTATTAACTAAGTAGATTCTTAAGTTACACTTGACATTTAGATTACATATTTTCTTTTGGTTAAGCCAGCTTGAATGAGATAAGCGCGTCAATTACCCTAACGTAGATGACTTATCACCATCAGCTAACTTATTAAGATATGTTCTTCAACTTTCTCCTTTTCACGTCACCTTCTGTTTTCTGGCTCATAATATTTCTTCATTTGTTTCACATTGAATTTCCCTCGGATTTTGCTTTCGTCATCGCAGTCGACGAGCTGGTATGTAGCATCTCCAAGAATTCGATGAACTTTGTATGGCCCACAGTATAGTTCACAAAATTTCTCAATCCTTTTTTGGATCGCGTCTGATTGATACTAGGTCCTTATTAACACCTTCTCACCAATTTGGAATTTTGTAATGGTTTTGGATTCACTACACAACTTAGCTTGCTTTTCCCTCTTCTCTTTCATCTTTACAAATATTTGGTTGTGGTCAGCTCCTGTAACTTGAAGTATGTCCTTGTCTAGGTATTTTTCCCAAACTCTTGTCGGTTTTTTGCCGAGCTGTGCCTCATAGGGTGTCACTTCTATAGTCTCGTGGTACGTCTCGTTAATGCAACTTTCAATTATAGGTACATAACGCGACCACTTAGTATGTTGGTCACACACAAAGATCCTGAATAAATTTCCGAGTTGTCTATTAATCCTTTCAGCCAGATTCGCACATGGGTTTCTAATTGCGGTGAATCTTGGTTGAATGTTTAACTCGTTTAAGCCGTTTAACCATTTTTTTGATGTGAACTGCGTTCCATTGTCAGTGAGAATTATTTTAGGACATCCCAACTCTTTACAATACTGGTGTACTCTCCTTAACGTGGCAGCGGCCGTTGCCCTCCTAAGTGTAAACAGTCGTACGTATTTTGTGAAATTGTCTACAATGACGAACAAATACCTCACCCCAGCGGACGAGACGGGTAGTGGCCCAAAATAATCCGCGCTCACTAGGTCACCCTTCCCTAACGGGACAATGGCTTTTGTTCCGCCAAACAGGACCTTGTTACCTGCGTCTTTGCATTTTTGACACATGTTGCATATCCTTACGTAATTTTTCACTTTCTTCAACATACCGTCTATGGTAAAATGTTCTTGTAACAATTTTGTACATTTCTTCGCTCCTGGGTGTCCATACATCCGGTGTATTTCGGCAATTACTTCTCCGGACACACTGTTCGGTATGTACAGTTTCCATTCCCTCCTACGTAATCTATATAATTTCTCATTAACATATCTATAAAATTTACTTATTTCCTTATCTAAACATTCTTCATTAATCTTATCTATAATGGTCCTAAGTTTAGTATCTTCAAGTTGATATTTTCCAATATCCATAATTATCTTGCTTACTTTTCTATCCATCTTGATCATCAGGTGATTAATTAAATATTCGCACGTATTATCGCTAATTTCTTCTAACGTGGTGTCTCCTGGTTTCTGCTTAGAAGATCAGCAACAATGTTGTCCTTACCCTTACAATGGACAATATCGAACTTGTATTCTTGGATACTTAAAATCCAGCGTGTTATTCGTGAGTTATTTAAATGGCATTTGTTCATAAAGGTCAATGCCTTATTATCCGTGATAATGGTTAAAGGTTGCCCTTATATATATATATATATATATATATATATACGGAATTTCTCGAGACATCGTACAATACTCAAGAGCTCCTTTTCAGTGGTGTAGTAATTTCTTTCTGCACCCTTGAACGTTTTGCTAGTAAATGCTATAACTCCGATTTTTCCTTCCTCGTCCAGTTGATATAGCTGCCCGCCATATGCAAAGTTGCTGGCGTCGCACTGCATGTAGTATCGTTGGTTTATTCGAGGAAACTTCAAGGTAACTGTTTCTACAAATAGCTCTTTAACTTGTTGGAAACATTTGTTTAGTTCCGGTGTCCATGTGAATCTATGTCCTTTTCGTAATAATTCAAGTAACGGTCTGGTGGTTTCGGCGTATTTATCCGTAAAGCGGTTATAGAAATTTGTTAAGCCCAAGAAACCCTTTAGTTGCTTTTGGTTTCGAGGTGTTGGAAACTTCATAATTGCATCAATCTTCTCATCCGTTGCCTGTATTCCTTGCGTAGTTACACGATATCCAAGGTATGCAATTTCTTGCCTAAAGAATTGCGACTTATCCAAATTGATGGTCAAATTCGCTCTTCTTAAGTTAGTTAACCATAAATCCAAATGTGATAAATGTGTTTCTAGATCTCCGGAATAACATTAGCAATCGTCTACATAAATGATGGTGTTTTTCTTAACCTCTTCCTCCAATACTGTGTCCAATCCCCTGGTTAGTGCAGCAGAACTGGTACTCAGTCCAAACGGCGTAACTGTGAAGCGATAACATTTGCCTTCATACATAAAAGCGGTGAAGTTCCGGCACTCTGGCTTCAGTGGTACTTGCCAGAAACTACTGGTTAAGTCTACGGTGGATAAATACTTCATTTCACAACATCTAGCCAAAATATCGTTTATCGGTGAGGCACCCTCGTAGTCCGGAATCGTCACGTTGTTCACCTTCCTCGCATCCAGACATAATCGTACTCTTCCGTCTTTCTTAATAACAGTAACAAGTGGGTTGATATAGGCGCTGTTGCATCGCTCAATGACCCCATACCGTAACATTCGTCTAATCTCATCATCCACCTTCCCTTTATATGCTAATGGGACAGGCCATCCTCTCTGGAAGTACGGTGCCCGGTCGGTGACTTGGAACTCGTGAACGTATCCTTCGATCCTTCCGGGGCACTCCCTGAATAAACTTCTATTTCTTACGAGAATCTCTCTTAACCTCATCAACATCCTTTTATCTCCGCAGTCAACACTCTCCACTTTCTTATCGATGTTTCGCATGATATCTTCTTCTTCTTCTGTGTCCACCACCTCTATATGCCTCATTGGCACTGTGCACGCCGCTTCGTCAGCCTCTCCTCTTAATTCGACGACCCTTTTTCCCATGTCAATGAGACATCCTGCTTCCTGGAGAAAACTAATTCCTAAGATACATGGTTTTATCAAATCTGGTATAATGAGAAACACATATTCATGCTTAATCCCTTCGATATAAATATCGCATAATATTTGCTTCCTTATTAATTTTGATTTATTGCCTACCGCGCTAACTATTAAAGTACTGGTCATCGGTAAAATTTCATAAGGTGCTATGTTTTGTTTATTTTGATTAAACCAAGATTCGGACAATCCGGCGATAACGGATCCAGTGTCAAGCAAAGCTTGTACCGTAATATCATTGTTAAATTTTATAGTTATTTCTGGACATTTTATTATTCGTTGGACAATCTCCTCGTCATCATCGCATAACAAGTCGTTTCTTAAGTCGGGTAGTATTATGTTAGTCTGATAACCATCCGTATTATTGGCTATCTCCTCTATTGTACAAACGAATTTTTTTTTCTCTTGGCGAACCGTCTTGGGTTCATTGCTCGAAGTAGACGCACCCTTATTGACGAATTCTATTGTGTTGACAGCACGCCTATCCACAGAGCGGTGTTGTTGTGTGTTTACAGGCGGTCTATCACCCCACGCCTTCTTCTGCGTTCCATTCGCTTTGTTCGAAACACTTTCACTTTCTTTGTATGAATTTCTCCCCTCGTTCGTCGTCACATAACTCGATTCCCTGTTATTTCTTGGATGGATTTGCGTATATTCTATAATCAAGGATTCAAAGTTTGGAATTGTCGTAATCCCTCTCGTGATAACAGCCAGCTGGATTTCACGCCCAAAGTGCCGCGCGATTTTCCGTATCAGCTGTCTGTCTGTCAGAGTAGGTGATAATTGTCTACTCTCCAATAATATGCGCTCTATATATTGGATCGCATTAATTGGTCCACGCCAATCAAATCTACCATATTCCAGATGATCTCGTATGCTGTCTTGCCGCTCTTGTCCCCAGTATTTTTGCGAGAACGCTTCTTTAAACTCTTCAAAATTGGATATTTGGCTACGTATAACTCGCCACCAAATTCCGGCGTCTAACTCTAAATGTCTACCTATCGATTTAATATTATCAGTGGGGTAGTATAGTTCTTGTACCTCGGACAACTCCTTAAGAAATTCCATGGGGAATCTGTCAGTACCGTTATATTTGAGGTCGTTGTGGTTAGGTCCATTAATTCGGTTCACTGTGCCACACTCACCTTCAATTAATTGTCTCTGTAGTCTCTCCTGGTTCTCTCTTACTTTTGTTAAATGGAATTTTAATTCTTCTATTCGCGTCGTCTTTTCTTTTGTGGTTTCGTCCAACTTCTGTTCCGTTGAACGCTGTCTTCCGTCAACTTCTTCCAATTTCTGCATCATGTTATTGTTTGTTTCACCTTGTTCTTGTTGTTTCTGCCCTATGGTGTCATGTGTTTCGGCCTTTAACTCTTCATGCTTCTTATTGGCGTCTTTGACGTGAGCATCAAATTTATTATGAATCTTTTTAACAGTCGTTTGGGTATTGTGGATCGCTACCATCCATTCTTGACGATCGGTTTCTCGTGTTTCTTGTATCTCTTCGTATTTCTTGTTCGCTTCTTCTCTCAATTCCCTTATGATATCATCTTGTCTCTTTTGTATTTCGTTGATCTCCCCTTCCCAGGTCTGCTGGTATTCTCGTATCTCGGACTGTATCTGCGTAAGCTGTTCCGCTGACTGTCGTTTTATCTCTTCCTTATGCTGGTCGAGCTTTTCACTAATTAATCTACTACTCTCTTCTTGTTTCTCGCTAATTAACTTAATACTTTCTTCTTGTTTTTTGCTCTGTTGTCGGATGAACTCCATCAACATTTGTAGACTTACGTTTTCTGGTTTTGACGTCTGTTCTCGCGCCCTATCTTCTGGACTCTCTACAGCGCTATTTGGTTCGCTAGGTGTAGTATTATCTTCCGTATTTACCGTACCTAACTGGTTATTAACGTCGAACTCTGTGCTATCGGAATTGCTTGCCATTTTTACCTTCCTACGCGTAATCATTCAAACTGACTTATGACACTAATACTTATTTTATTTCTTATTCTATAATGCTACTTTGTCTACTTCTACTACTGCCTGATCTTTGCCAAACTTGTACGTTTTAATTATTTTTATTACTACGTATCATGCCGTGCGGTTGGGCGCCATTTTATATATAATGAATATTTATAATTGTAATTAATTAATCTTGTGAATTAATTAATTAGTTGTGTTTGCCGTGCCCCACAATCTTGGAGCACCATTTAATACAATGATTATTATGCATAAATTGATAATAGTATAATTTAATTAACTTTTAATTAATATAAATTTCTTTGATTATGATTATCTAGTTGAACCTAGTTCCTCGTGCCATTTGTTGGGCAGTCATTAACTATAATAATTGAATGTAAATGTAATTTATATTTGCGGCTAGTTAATTATTTGTATCAACTGAATAATTACTCTAATTATTATAGCTCAACATATGATATCAATTAATATTGTAAATTCAATTTACATTACTGAGCAAAAGAAACTCTTAAAAATTTGCTTTGTGATTTTTAAAGATTAAGTTAACATCTGGGTTATCTGTAATAATAAACGCATGTGTAGAATCAACTTAAATAACTAATTTATTATTCATTCATAGTAAATTATAATCATACATATAAAACGTCGTTGTACCTGTAAATACATACATATTTTCAATAAAACAAATTCTAGTTTAAATATTCGCTGAAATAAAGAAGACGTACATACATACATAAATCATATGAGATAACAATTCAAATTCTAATTATTGATGCGTTCATTAATCCCAGATAGTTTTTGTTAACATATTCGTTAATTATACTTTTAATTCTGATTTATATTCATTACGTTTATTTATAACTTCCCAGGGTAGGAATTCTTTGAAAGAATCAGGTCAGTAGCAGCAACTTAAAGTAATAATTAAAATAATGGTTACTTGAGTTTTATGGAATATCCGTTTAGTGTCCAGTGATGTCCGGTCTTTGCGGTGATGATGACATTAAGACACATCTCGTTGACTGCCGTCGATATCACAAACACTTGTACACACCCACGATCACTCGCGTTGAAGTAGAGTTGTGTAAATAAGTAATGGATTTAGTGTTCGTTTGAATAATTCATTTACAATGAGTGTTGTATGTTCATTTCTACATTAACGTTTTATGTCTGTTCGCCACTTATATCACCTTCTATCAATGTATGTGTGATTATATTAGTTCGTTCAATGTTTCATGTTCTATAACATTTAATGAGATGTAGTAGCACTGACTAAATTTAAGTTCGTCTGTTTTGTACAGTACACAAGTGATGATATTTATAGTGTTGCGATTTTATCGTTCGCTTTAAATGATTACTACCTGAGTCCGTTACATCGCACTTTGAAATTCAATATTAGAAGATCACTAAGTCTGACTATTATGACATGACGATTTCACTAAGTCTGTTAATTTACGATTTTGATGTACTAACTCCCGAAACTTGAGATATACTCTCCGAAAAGTAAAATATACTAGTTTGAAAATTTAAAGTAAACTGGCGTGTAAATTGAAATATACGGGCCTCGTCCCTGTGTTGGACATATAGTTTTATCAATTCGTCCCTACTCAAAATTTTGTCTTCCGCGCTGTTCACGCCTTTCCTTACTCGTGATAGGTCAGTTTTTAGTTTTCTTGGAATAGTTTGTCCCACTACGTTAGGATTCTTCGTTATCTTTCTTCTGATACGTCCTTTGTTTTTGTTACTATGGAAACTGTCCTCTCCACCAGTGTTCTTCGCAGGTCTTGTCTTCTGATAGGTTGCCAGACATCCCCCAGATTTTGTTCTGTCGAACGTTGACCTATTTCGTAGAATCTCTAGCTATTATACGCTTGTCGATCACTCTTTTGTTTGAGGTATACGCAGTGTTTTTCTGAGTTGCCTTCATCTGTTCTCGGGTCCTTCCGAAGTATTGTTCTCTCTTACACCCCTTTTTTGTAACTATTAATAATTTTGGACATCCGTTAGCTGGTGAAGTCACCCCAACTTTCTACTCGTAAATTGCGTCTGACACTTAGACGTTAGCTCCAGCTGCGTAACATGATTGGAGTCCTGTCCATTCTCTACTTCACTTATTGTTTCTTAAAGTGCTGCACGTCCGTTCCTTTGTAAACATTTTGTTTCCCCTTTTTGCAGTACCTCGTATTCTGACGTAACTTGACTGAACATCTGCTTTAATTCCCAGTACACGTGTGAGTGTCCTCGCCTGCTTTGTCTCGGCTGTTGTGGGTAATAATTCTTAGCTAACCTTTCCCTGTCATCTCGTACATCCAATTTCTATAGTTGAGTAGAACTTAACGTCTTCCTATTGTCTTGTTAGCGACGCTGCTCTGACATCTTCACATTACGTTTTATTTATTGCGTCAACTAGAAGTCGTTGACACAACTCCGTGTGAACACACTCCGTCGAGGAGAAAATTTTAAATTTTTAAATTTTTGCTCGTTACAATATGAAAGTGAAAGGTGCGAAGGACAAGTGCTTAGCATAATATACAATATGTCAAAATACATTAAGTAGGTGTACGGTGATAGAAATTAATTTTGAAAAAGACAAAACACTAGTAAGTAAGATAGAATAAGGTATCATGTTCAAAAAATATAAGAATAATTACAGTAACTGTTATAAAGAATGTTAGTGTTAAAATATTAAGTTAGTAAAGTTAAAGGGATAAACAAAACCTAAACAAGTTATATGTTATAAAAAGAAGAGTAGACATGAAAAGATGGATACTCAATTATTGAAGTTGTGTTACAAAGAGAATAGTAGATGGTAGCAGGAGTATTATAAAACTATGAAATTGTTATAATTGTTAAAAGAATCTTCAGAATAAGTTATGTTATGTTAAATTGGGAAAATAATACTAAAAAGCAGTAATAATGTGTTGAAAGGATGAGGAAATCCTAAAAATATACAATGTTGATTTGTTAGATATAGATGTAAAAGGCAATAATATGTCTGTAAAGAACTACTAATCATAAACCAATGTATGTAAATTCATAATAATTGTAAACAAACAAAGACAAAGCAATAAGAACATAGGGACAAGAGAAAAATTAAATTATAATCAATGCCAACCATTGTAGGCAAGTGTAGGCCTAAAGAAATGTGAGAAAATTGTAAAATGTAAACAAATAACAACATTCAGTTAGGGAAAAAGTTAGGTAAACATAATATATTTAGCCAAGGAACATTATAAACACAAAATACTTTCAAAAACACACTTATAAACCAAAATAAGTATAAAAAACAAAAGTATCAAAATACTAAATCAGCCAATACTGAATAGAACATAACAAAAAAAAAAAATGTGGTTTTTTGAATTATGTTTGATTTCAAAATAATATTAAACAGAAATGCTATTCAATGGTACTAATAACAGAAGTATTAATAGTAATACAAGCAAATTATCTTAATCGAAAAATATTTATGCATTTTGGGCGAAAACACAAGCTATGTCTAACAATGGGTACAAAATTGTTTCAACCAATGAGAAGGATAGGTTTTGCAGTTAGAACCAAAAAACCGTTACAAAATTATTAAGAGTCCATTATTAGCTTCAGTAGAGTACAGATGAAAAAATAGCCGTTCCATATAATTAGCAAAAGAATCAATCAAATGAGATAAACCATATAATAATTAATGATAATGGAATACAAGATGGGCAAAACATATTAACAAGATTGAACTAAGCAAAATTTTGAATTACAGAAGATAAAAAAAATAAAACGAAAAAAGAAATAAAAGAAGGAAGACATAGCCACAAGTATACATGAAAATAAGTTATCAGATGTTAAGGAAGGAATATAATATAAAATTTAATTAATTAACAAAACAAAAGACTGGATTCACTACACTTTAACACTGATGCACAATATAATTAACTTGGTTCAAATACTCAAACACTGAATGGCTCTTAAAAAACCAAATAATAATTATCAAAAACTGTTCAATTCAATTAATAACACATTTGGAAATACCAAAATATTTTTTCAACGATATAAAACTTAACCTCTAGTTACGAGTTGAACTCACAATTACTTTAGTTAATAAGAGTAGTGGTGTAAAGAAAAAACGTAATATTTGATTGAGTTCATGTGAAGGATTGTACTTTCTCGAATCATTTTGTTAACTTTTGCTGTAATCCAAAGAACTTTTGACTGAATAACCATTGTAAAATTAAATTCGACATTAGACGTTTGGTGCTCAGTCACCGACCCAAACAAACATAGCCAACCGCTGAGTTATAAATCATTCAAAGCCGGAGCATAACTTTATATATTTTTATAATTTCCTGTAATAACCAATATAAAAGGTAGAACCGCTATCCAATAAACCAATACTACGAATTTATGCCTGTTTATTATTTCATGTGACAATATTTATGTGTTAATTTATTTAATATAGCACAGTGAAAATTTTTACCAGAATTACAGGTTGGTAATACTGCCGCGAGAGAGCGAATTTCGAATTCAGCCGATACAGAGCGGTAAGTAATACGGTTTCATTGAGAAAGAAGGATAAGCTACGAAAATGTTTTAATTGTTTTAAAACAAACAATTTGGCGCCTAAAATCGGGAAAATAATAGTTAATTTAAATCAGGTAAGAAAGAAGAGACAGGTATTGGCGAGGTCACGAGAGCGACAGATAACGGGAAATTTACGAAGTTTTGGACTTCGTTAATATAACATCAGAAGGAGTCGAATTAAAACTATCACGACCCGAGCTGATTGTTATAAATTGCCGCAACGAACGCGGGGCTTGATAGAGGAAGATTGTCACGGAAGAAAAAGATTGATATAATATAAACAAGGCTGAGGAGTGATCACTTCCAATCTGACCAAAATAAATCCTGAAGATTTATTTCCAACAATATTTAGACGAGAAAATGTTTTTAATACTGGTAAAAAAATATATATATTTCTGATTTTTTCTCGAAATAAAATTGTCATGGCTCAGGGACCCCCTGAGCCTTCTCGGGGCCCGGGGCCCTCGGCGATCGCCGACCAGCCGACCTGGCCAATCCGCCTCTGGATGGAGGATACCTTAATAGTATCGAATTAATTATAGCAAGTTTTGAAATTTCATCTTTGAAATATCTGAAATGCAGATTATCACGGTTCTTACCCGACGCTTTTCTATTCTATTTTAAATAGAAAAGTGAGATTGCTACAAAAAATAAAGATGGCCTTATTTTATTTCACTAAGGTTGTGGAATATTTTTTTAAGTCTCATGATATAATTTTCTTTTGTGTTCCTCCCTATCCCAGCTTAAGCTATATGGAGAATCTCTTTTCCGGATACTTTTAATTTTAAAGATATTAGTTTCTTCGTAATAGTCAGTTTTATTCAAATGAAATAAAATTAAATATAGGCCCTACTTAGCCAACAATCACTGCATGTTTGTAAATTTACATAGATCGTAACCACGGAAATATTATTAGAATTTTTTATTTAGATTTGGAACCGCCGGCACGGAAATTTTTAGTCTCTCATTTCTTTTTTAACACATCCCTACAAGTCACCGATGAAGACGAATAAAGTAAGTTGTTTTATAAACGAATAATAAATTAAAAACATTAAAAAATGAGATTTTTATAACAAAACAACAAATATTTTGCCTTTTGAAGTAATAAATCCCTAATTCTGTCATACTAATTAACTGAGTTAAGGCAAATGCATTAGATAATTAAAAGAGTGGAATTTTAAATAATTTTACACGCTCGTTTAGAAAATTTTGTCAGGCCTGTATTAACTAGCATTAACAATATATGCCTAGGTATTCTAAATTATGTAATACTATAATATTTTTAAGTTACAATTATTAAATTGTAATTATCAGACGCAATGTATTTAGCAAGTTAATGTCAACAATAATTAATCAGTTCTTATTTAAAAGTAAACTGATAACAATTTGTTTTTGTTTTAGACTCATCCCGGCTGTGACGACTCAAACACCCGGCTGCGTCAACATTCCAACGCCTGGGAGAGGGACGTTTGAACCCAGGCGCCCCCAGAGGGCTCTGTTGGACGTAGCACCTTCAGCAGCCGCTAAGACGGGGGACCCTGGGCGCCTTCGAAGGGCTCTCGGGCGAAGATCCATCCCCGAAATCCATATAGAGCATGTCTGACGTACGGGAGCCGATTTCACCGGACTTGCCACACTAACATTGCTTCGCCTACTTCCCACGTGGACTTGTGGGAAGTGGCTCCGTGGTCACGACAAGAACGGTTACGCCCGCTTCCCTCAGGTTACGTGGGAAGTGGTACTGGACGTGACGACAAATTCAAACATCGGGCCTTTTAATATTTACACCGGTAAGTTTTGGAATCTTAATTTGTCCGTTCTAGGATCTAGGATCTAGGATGGAATGTATATAAGTGAGTGTGTTGGCAGTTCCCTTCTTATTACGCAATAAGGCATTCGAACAAATTAAACAATACGAACTGTATAAGTTAAAAGTCATTGTTTTGTGCTTTAAGCTTTGACAAAATGGCGCCAGAAACAAGGACTTGACTACATTTCACAAGGAACTGACAAAGAAACCTGAAGAAGACAACCACCTACTTGTCCTACTTGTGGGGAACGTAAACATCCACGCCTTTCCGTCTACGTTTTTTGTTATTCAGGATTGTAACAAGAAATAATTAATAAAAAAAAATTTCCGTGTATTTGTTTTATTTTATTTGTACTTTTCAGGAAATTAACACTCACTCTCATATTCACACGCGTATATTTGTATAAGTATACTAGATGACCCGGCAGACTTTGTCCTGCCTCTAAATTTTTTTTTTTTCATTCTGCTGAGGCAAAAAAAATGATGTAGATATTTATTTTTTAATTTAATAATAATTAGTAGAAGTATAACTGTCGTCAAATGTTATCTAAATTGGCAGTTATTGATGAATGTTTGGCTTCGCGCAAGTTGATGGTGGCTGATGATGGACGTTTTCATGTGACAGACGAATATTATAAGCAGCATAGTGATAAACACATGGAGCATTATTATTAACAGAAACAACATTTTGTCTTTAAATTAATAAATTTGTTTCATGTATTTTTATATTAATTGAGTAATAATATAAATGATTTTATATAAAAATATAATGTGATGTCATTTGGAAGCAAGAATTGAATTTTCGTATTTTTCGTAGAAACAATTTGGAATCGGCAGTATCACCTATTAGTAATGAATTTAATGGTTCAGGCGGTGGATGCAATTCTGGTAAAACAACTTTTCCGGCAGCGCAACACATTCCAGGAGTTTCATTTTTAAATTTTAATGCATGACAAAATTGACATACTTTATTCATAGCTCCAATAATTATTTTTGAATGTGATGAGTACTCAATTTCTGGATCGTATTCAAATGCAAGGCGGTTAAATGATGCTGCTATTAATGCCCGTCGTGCTTGAATTCGTTGTCGTTCTGCTAATAGATGAAGGCCTCTGTTTTCATTAGTTAAACGTTGACGTGCCTGTCTGTGTCGTAATCTGTCTGCTTCTAAACGTTGACTGCGCTGCTCTCCACTTTCTTGCGCGCGTGAACCTACATTTAAATTCCTAATATTTTCATTCTCCTGCGAGTGTTGTTCCTCCGTTCTTGTTTGTCGTCGCGCCTGTTGTTTGCAGCACATTCCTAAACAAAATGTAAATAGAGTATTATATTCACCACTAAACTAAATGTAAATACAGTATTATGTTTACCACTGTGTTTTTTAATCACTGTGTTTTTCACCCCACCTCCCAACGTGGACCAAAACACCTATCCTATTGTTGCTTCTCCCGTTGCATAAAATATTTCTGGCAAGTTGATTGAAATCGGTCCTGCCGTTTTTCAAATTTTCCATTTTTGACAACCCCCCCTCAAACCGCCCATTTATTAAGCCCAAGGGCCCAAAAATTTTCAATAGTGCATACATGCATGTAAAATTGTTACTTCCATCGAAATTCCCTTTAATTCGATACCCCATATGCTGTATTTTCATTATTTCCAATTTTTACCCCCCCCCTTCGGCCAACCTCACACTCGGCACATGTAAACCTTACTCTGAACCTAACGAACATATGGTGCGAATATGAGCTCTATCGGATAAGTGGTTCAAAAGTGTTAAGAACATGTGCAGATGTACACAACCTCCCATTTATTAAGCCCAAGGGCCCAAAAATTTTCAATAGTGCATACATGCATGTAAAATTGTTACTTCCATCGAAATTCCCTTTAATTCGATACCCCATATGCTGTATTTGCATTTTTCCAATTTTTACCCCTTTGGCCAAACTGACACCCCTAACCGCCCAAAAATTTTCAATAGTGCATACATGCATGTAAAATTGTTACTTGCATGGAAATTCCCTTTAATTTTATACCCCATATACGGTATTTTCATTTTTTCCAATTTTACCCCCCCCCCCTTCGGGCCAACCTCACACTCGGCACATGTAAACCTTACTCTGAACCTAACGAACATATGGTGCGAATATGAGCTCTATCGAATAAGTGGTTCAAAAGTTTTAAGAACATGTGCAGACGTACACTGAATTTTTATATATAAAGATAAACATCAATAAATTAAGTGGTGAGAAGCATATTACTTCCATATTCCTTAAGGAATGGAAGTATGGTGATGGCAAAAAAAATCCTGTTCAAGATTATTGCAGATTCTGATTCTATTACACTCAAAACATGAAAAAAAGTCGTTTTCCGAAAAGTGTCTGTGTGTGTGTGTCTGTGTGTCTGTCTGTCTGTGTGTCTGTCTGTAGATTTTTTTTCTATGGCAAACGATAACTGCCGCAAATTCAAACAGAATCAAATAATTTTTTGCATACAGCCCTGATTTGTAGAGTACTCAAGACCTATTGTTTTTGGTGAAGATCGGTTGAGGGAAAGGGGTAGTTTACCTGCAACGGTTTTTTTTTATCAAGGGAAATTTTTTTTTTTGGGGCAAACGATAACAGCCGCAAATTCAAACAGAATCAAATAATGTTTCGCATACAGCTCTGAATTGTAGAGTTCTCAAGACCTATTGTTTTTGGTGAAGATCGGTTAAGGGAAAGGGGTAGTTTACCTGTAACGTTTTATGTTTTAACAAGGGTATTTCCTATGGCAAACGATAACAGCCGCAAATTCAAACAGAATCAAAAGATTATTTGCATACAGCCCTAAATTGTAGAGTTCTCAAGACCTATTGTTTTTGGTGAAGATCGGTTAAGGGAAAGGGGTAGTTTACCTACAACGTTTTTTTAACAAGTGTATTTTCTATGGCAAACGATAACAGCCGCAAGTTCAAACAGAATAAAATAATTTTCTGCATACAGCCCTGATTTGTAGAGTACTCAAGACCTATTGTTTTTAGTGAAGATCGGTTGAGGGGAAGGGGTAGTTTACCTGCAATGTTTTTTTTTCTATGGAAAACGATAACTGCCGCAAATTCAAACAGAATCAAATAATGTTTTGCATACATCCCTGAATTGTAGAGATCTCAAGGACTTTCGATTTTGGTGAAGATCGGTTAAGGGAAAGGGGTAGTTTACCTGCAACCTTTTACGTTTTAACAAGAGTAAAGTACTTGAAAATTTATTTAAACTTTTTGAAACAATGGTAATTGTTTAAAATAAAATAATTTTGTTGCCAGGTAACAAAAATAAAGTCATTTTGATTATAAAATATAAATATTTACAACAAGAAAAGAATTTTCAGTTTTCAAAATTTAAATATATTTTTATAAAACAATGGGTTCTTCATTGAGGTGGGGACCATGTCACTCACTCCATCTCAAGCCTCTCCCATTTTGCAGAAAAAGAGGACCCTGTCAAGGCTGATACTTTGACGACAGTGACAGGGCTTTCCACCAAATTCAGCAGAGTGACAGGTAGGCCCAACTCTGATTGGCTCCTCAGATTTCCCCAGCGTTAGTAGGTTCTATGAAAATATTTTATTTCAAAAATGATTTTAAATATAAATCTTAGATATGTTTTATAAATCTCATGTTGTATGTTTTAACATGGGTAATTTTTTATATGACGAACCATAACTGCCGTAAATTCAAACAGAATCAAATAATTTTTTACATATGTGCCTGAGCTATAGAGAACTCAATGTCTGTTGATTTTGGTGAAGATCGGTTACGGGGAAAGGGCAGTTTACCTGAAACATTTTTTGTTGTAACATGAGTAAAGTACTTAATTTTGATAAAGTATCCTGATAAGATCTTAATAATCCACTGTAGAAACATAGATGAAATATCTATAAATGTAGAGGCTAGTTGAACGGGCTGGGGGTAATTTTCTATAAATCAAAATTATAGTTGAAGGGGGAGGGGATAATTTTTTTTATATGTGTATTACGTTATTGGCAACAAAGAAGTATTTTTTTGTTAAAATTCCTTCCCTGGCTGTTTGGCTGAAAATGATTTTAAATATAAATCTTAGAATATGGAAGTCATGTATGGTTCTCCATACCGATATTTTTTTATGGCAGTGAGAGTTGGATCAAGAAGCCAAGAGAAAGTCGGACATCAAAGCAATAGAAATGTCAAAATGTCGGAAAGTGACAAGAACTAATTCTGCTGAAAGTAAAATAAGTAGGCCTATTAAGGGAATACTTCGAACCTAACGCGTCTATGACTGCAGGAGCTCTAGAAAACATGTTAAAGATGCTTTGGCTGAGTTGTCGTCCAGGCGAAGGATTCCGTGAGACTATCAAGTGCCTTCTTGAGGGAGTGGCAGGACACCATTCTAGCTGTCGCCCGCGGCACTGTGGCTCTAACCTCCTGCCGATGAATCCTTAAGAAATCCGCGGAGACGCACCCCGAACGTAATGTCAGGCTGACAAACAATACCAACAAAAATCATCACATACACGCTCAATACTAACTTCTTCCTTCTGCTGAAAAAACACGACAGCGTTGTATAGGCCCACCAGCCTTTCCTGAACAGTTATCTAAGCCGATCCAATACATGAATTACCCCCACTTTCAAGTATAGCTAAGTTATCTAGAGAGAAGAGAGGGGAGACAACGCTAAACGTTCACTGTCTCAGTTCCATATTATTTCCCTCTCTGTCACACACATGCTTCCGCTGTTCTCACCAGTCTTGTTGCAGCCAATGTTTACGCTACGAAACACTGTATAAAACTGTTCTGCGCATAAAATTAATGGCTTGTATAAGTTAATGTTTGATCTCCAGTAAGTAGTGCTCAAGTTTCCAAAGTTTTAATATTATGATGTCCGTAATTAAAACATCAGAGCAGGTTTAGTGTGTATGAGGGTACACCGTGGACAAAAATTTTCAACATTCCCTATTGAGCGTTGCTCAGAGTAAAGCTGCGAATCTACAGTGTATGTTTCACAGAACAAACACGCGGAAAAGAAGGAGCGCTCCGAAGTCACTCATGGACCCTCAGCATCTTGCAGAGGGTTCATTCCCTTAAGACGAAAAGTCTGTCTATGAACCGTTCCTCTGTAAACACGTGCAGTTACACTGCCCAGCGATCCACAGGAAACAAATCGCTACCCACGCTGGACACTTTTTCGGCTTGCACGCGTTGTGTTGGTGTGAGTTTCGGCACTTTCCATTTAAAAAGCGTGCAAATGTAAGAAAATAAACATGAGTGAGGCCATAAATAACGCGAATTGTGTGTGTGTGTGTGTGTGTGTGTGTGTGTGTGTGTGTGTGTGTGTGTGTGTGTGTGTGTGTGTGTGTGTGTGTGTGTGTGTGTGTGTGTGTGTGTGTGTGTGTGTGTGTGTGTGTGTGTGTGTGTGTGTGTGTGTGTGTGTGTGTGTGTGTGTGTGTGTGTGTGTGTGTGTGTGTGTGTCTCTTACCTGCCTTTTTATTGAGTAATCATAATAATAAAATGGAAACGTAAACATTACATAATTGAGATATGCTTGCCTGCCACGAACGATATATTTTCTCTTATACATGATTTAAATTACAATAAAAATTATAATTTTATTGCCTGGCAACAAAATTATTTTATTTTACTTCCATATTCCTTAAGGAATGGAAGTATGGTGATGGCAAAAAAAATCGTGTTCGAGATTATTGCAGATTCTGATTGTACTACACTCAAAACGAAAAAAAGTCGTTTTCCGAAAAGTGTCTGTGTGTGTGTCTGTGTGTAGATTTTTTTTCTATGGCAAACGATAACTGCCGCAAATTCAAACAGAATCAAATAATGTTTCGCATACAGCCCTGAATTGTAGAGTTCTCAAGACTTATTGTTTTTGGTGAAGATCGGTTAAGGGAAAGGGGTAGTTTACCGGTAACGTTTTATGTTTTAACAAGGGTATTTCCTATGGCAAACGATAACAGCCGCAAATTCAAACAGAATCAAAAGATTATTTGTATACAGCCCTAAATTGTAGAGTTCTCAAGACCTATTGTTTTTGGTGAAGATCGGTTAAGGGAAAGGGGTAGTTTACCTACAACGTTTTTTTAACAAGGGTATTTTCTATGGCAAACGATAACAGCCGCAAATTCTATCAGAATCAAATAATTTTCTGCATACAGCCCTGATTTGTAGAGTACTCAAGACCTATTGTTTTTGGTGAAGATCGGTTGAGGGGAAGGGGTAGTTTACCTGCAACGTTTTTTATCAAGCGTATTTTCTATGGCAAACGATAACTGCCGCAAATTCAAACAGAATCAAATAATTTTTTGCATACGTCAGTGAATTGTAGAGGACTCAAGGCTTTTAGATTTTGGTGAAGATCGGTTAAGGGGAAGGGGTAGTTTACCTGCAACCTTTTACGTTTTAACAAGAGTAAAGTACTTGAACATTCATTTAAACTTTTTCAAACAATGGTAATTGTTGAAAATAAAATAATTTTGTTGCCAGGCAATAAAATTATAATTTTTTCATTTTAATGTAAATTATGTTTGAGTTAATATCTTTATATATACAGTGGAACTTGGTTATTACGGCCTCGGCTGTTACGTCAACTCGGGTGTAGCGTTATTTTGTCATAAGTCCGGTCAAACTGATATCTTTAACATTATAAAAATTCCCGGTTTTAACGTCACTAAATATTGTACTACTCTGTTATAGCGTCAAATATTTCTCAGATATTTTACTCTAAATTTCATATAAACGTATATATGTGCGCGCGCGCGCGATAGCCCATGGCTACAGACATACATTGTATGCAAGCGATAAGCACTGTAACAGGACTGCCGGCGCCAGCCATTTTACGTGCTCCAACGGTTGGCTAGATCGATTTAAAGCCCGACACTCGATTTCCTTTGCAAAAATTTGTGGTGAGGCAAAATGCGTAGATCTGAACGTTACAGGCGATTGGGTGCGTAACACTTGGCCAGAAATTAGACGATCATATAAAGATGAAGACATCTTTAATGGACATGAAGCCGGAATTTTTTATAAATTAATTCCAGATAAGACTTTCAAATTTAAAAATGAAAAGTGCGTTGGTGGGAAGCTCTCTAAACAAAGAGTTACAGTTTTTGTTTGTGCGAACATGACGGGAACCGAAAAAAGGAAACTTTTAGTTATCGGGAAAAGTTTGCATCCTAGATGTTTTAAAAACATCAAAAAACTTCCTGTAAGTTACACTGCCAACATAAAAGCGTGAACGACTTCTAGTATTTTTGAAGATGACTTCTGTACGTGTGTATGTCACTGAACTCCTCCATGTATAAAATAATATATCGTTCGTGGCAGGTAAGCATATCTCAGTTATGTAATGTTTACGTTTCCATTTTATTATTAAGCCTACAGCAATAAAAAGGCAGGTAAGACACACACACACACACACACACACACACAATTCACGTTATTTCTGGCCTCACTCATGTTTATTTTCTTACATTTGCACGCTTTTTAAATGGAAAGTGCCGAAACCCATACCAACATAACGCGTGCAAGCCGAAAAAATGGACATCAATTTGCTTCCTGTGGATCGCTGGGCAATGTAACTGCACGTGTTTACAGAGGAACGATACATAGACAGAATTTTCGTCTTTAGGGAATGAACCCTCTGCAAGATGCTGAGGGTCCATGAGTGACTTCGGAGCGCTCCTTCTTTTTCGCGTGTTTGTTCTGTGAAACATACACTGTAGATTCGCAGCTTTACTCTAAGCAACGCTCAATAGGAAATGTTGAAAATTTTTGTCCACAGTGTACCCTCATTCACACTAAACCTGCTCTGATGTTTTAATTACGGACATCATAATATTAAAACTTTGGAAACTTGAGCACTACTTAATGGAGATCAATCATTAACTTATACAAGCCATTAATTTTATGCATATATTTTATATATATGTGTACAACGTTATCGGCAACAAAGAAGTAGTTTTTGTTAAAATTCCTTCCCGGGATATTTGGCCGTAGTCCTATGTTTTCTACAAAACCAGACGTTTCGGCAATGCCATTGACTTCCATCATCAGTGAAAATCGAGTGCGATAACGTGAGGTGGTATATGTTAGTGACCACAGTACTGTGGTTAAGGCTGAAGCAGTAAGTAGAAAGAAGTAGTTTCTATGGTAATATTTCATTTCAAAAATGATTTTAAATATAAATCTTAGAATATGGAAGTCATGTATGGTTCTCCATACCGATATTTAACTATTACCATTGTTTGAAAAAGTTTAAATGAATTTTCAAGTACTTTACTTTGTTAAAACGTAAAAGGTTGCAGGTAAACTACCCCTTCCCCTTAACCGATCTTCACCAAAATCAAAAGGCCTTGAGTTCTCTACAATTCAGGGACCTATGCAAAAAATTATTTGATTCTGTTTGAATATGCGGTAGTTATCGTTCGTCATAAAAATAATTACTCTTGTTAAAACATAAAACGTTGCAGGTAAACTACCCCTTTCCCTTAACCAATCTTCACCAAAATAATAGGCCTTGAGTACTCTACAATTCAGAACTGTATGCTAAAAATTATTTGATTCTGTTTGAATTTGCGGCTGTTATCGTTTGCCATAGAAAACATTCTACACACAGACAGACACACACACACTTTTCGAAAAATGACTTTTCTTCATGTTTTGAGGGTAGTACAATCAGAATCAGTCCTTATCTCGAACACGATTTTTTTCGCCATGACCATACTTCCATTTCCTTATGGAACATGGAAGTAATATATTAGGCTAATAATAAGCTATGTAACACAGATACACGGCAGGAATTGAATATTATGTATATACTCGACAGGATTGCCCAGTAACGGCTGAATTGGTGGGAACATCTTTGCCGCATCCCCAAACAACTATGGAACTATAAGGCCAGGGGACGGAGATGTGTGGGACGTCCGAGAAAGCGCTGGAGTGACCAGCTCTAATCTGTGCTTGTTTGAGACCGGAACGAACCGTCCTTGGTTTAATCCTTGAAGATGATGATGATGATGAATAAACTATGCACTAGAAAAGAATTTCAAAAGTATTCAGTTCGATCTCTCAGCATGTGAATTCATTATTTTTATTATAAATTAAATTATTTTTAATATTTACGTTATTCATGTAATAGTATTTTAACATTTAAGCCTATGTATATACCTTGTTCGCATTTATGTATGTTGAGGAGTCAGCGGCTGGCGAATGGTACCGAAAGGTGTTATTTCAGAGCCGTCCTCACTGAATTTAATTTAACGACCATTGGTACGCCTACTAGCGATTGAGTCATATCTCGCAATCGAGTTACGATTCGTATCGTAGTTCTGCCAGCAAATCCTACTCCGAAGTCCAAGATGGGACAGGGTGAAACGAGATTTCCGGCGCCTCCAATAAGAAACGATCTACTGTTAACACGGGCGGACTGGCATCCCTGGGGGCCCTCGGTTAGAAGCAGTCAAGGAGCCCCCTGCAGCTACACACACAAACGCGCACGCGCGTATTTGTGTGCATATACTTTTTTAAATTATTATAATAGACCTGTAATAACATTAGGCCCACTGTACATGTTTCTCTACGTTGTTGTTGTTTTCTGTTTACTTAAACAGGTATTTTTTTGTTTGTACTGTAAAGAACATTTATACCCTTCAAATCTACATAAAATCCCAATTAAAAATATTCACAGTGTATTACGGCGGTGGAGCCCCCTTGAGCAAGGCGCCTGGTCCGTTGTCACTCCGTCCCACTAATCCATAGCCCCAGTAGCGTAACTTTTTTAACCGGTCCCTCCTACAAGTTTATGCCATGGGCCCCCTTTTCAATCTTGACATAAGGCCCTGAGGCCCTCCCAGGCCTTCGGGCCCCCCAGCCCTGAATGCTGCAATAACATTCAAACGAAAATGACAATAGCCTACTACTCGTCGCGTCAGTCAGATGTCGTGCGACGCGCCTCTACAGTAACCTCCTTCGCTTTCCTAAATTAGTAAATACTAAATAGGCTGTATGTAAACAAGGCTGTGAAGTGATCACTTCCAATCTGACCAAAATAAATCCTGAAGATTTATTTCCAACAATATTTAGACGAGAAAAGGTTCTTAATACCGGTAAAAATATATAAATTTCTCGTTTTTCATCGAAATGTTTTATAAAAAAATTGTTGGATTCTGTTGTTAATACGTGTCCGAGTATCTATAATAGGGTAATGTACTGTTATACGACGGTCTAACTGATCGTCGTATGGTACAGTGGAAAACAAAATACAAGACACCAATTAAGTCATTAATCACCAACTTTATAACAATTAAACAGTTTGTAATCAACAAGATAGTCTCTTACAATAAACAGAAAATATCGGTATGGAGAACCATACATGACTTCCATATTCTAAGATTTATATTTAAAATCATTTTCAGCCAAACAGCCAGGGAAGGAATTTTAACAAAAAAATACTTCTTTGTTGCCAATAACGTAGTACACATATAAAAAAAATTATCCCCTCCCCCTTCAACTATAATTTTGATTTATAGAAAATTACCCCCAGCCCGTTCAACTAGCCTCTACATTTATAGATATTTCATCTATGTTTCTACAGTGGATTATTAAGATCTTATCAGGATACTTTATCAAAATTAAGTACTTTACTCATGTTACAACAAAAAATGTTTCAGGTAAACTGCCCTTTCCCCGTAACCGATCTTCACCAAAATCAACAGACATTGAGTTCTCTATAGCTCAGGCACATACGTAAAAAATTATTTGATTCTGTTTGAATTTACGGCAGTTATGGTTCGTCATATAAAAAATTACCCATGTTAAAACATACAACATGAGATTTATAAAACATATCTAAGATTTATATTTAAAATCATTTTTGAAATAAAATATTTTCATAGAACCTACTAACGCTGGGGAAATCTGAGGAGCCAATCAGAGTTGGGCCTACCTGTCACTCTGCTGAATTTGGTGGAAAGCCCTGTCACTGTCGTCAAAGTATCAGCCTTGACAGGGTCCTCTTTTTCTGCAAAATGGGAGAGGCTTGAGATGGAGTGAGTGACATGGTCCCCACCTCAATGAAGAACCCATTGTTTTATAAAAATATATTTAAATTTTGAAAACTGAAAATTCTTTTCTTGTTGTAAATATTTATATTTTATAATCAAAATGACTTTATTTTTGTTACCTGGCAACAAAATTATTTTATTTTAAACAATTACCATTGTTTCAAAAAGTTTAAATAAATTTTCAAGTACTTTACTCTTGTTAAAACGTAAAAGGTTGCAGGTAAACTACCCCTTTCCCTTAACCGATCTTCACCAAAATCGAAAGTCCTTGAGATCTCTACAATTCAGGGATGTATGCAAAACATTATTTGATTCTGTTTGAATTTGCGGCAGTTATCGTTTTCCATAGAAAAAAAAACGTTGCAGGTAAACTACCCCTTCCCCTCAACCGATCTTCACCAAAAACAATAGGTCTTGAGTACTCTACAAATCAGGGCTGTATGCAGAAAATTATTTTATTCTGTTTGAACTTGCGGCTGTTATCGTTTGCCATAGAAAATACACTTGTTAATAAAACGTTGTAGGTAAACTACCCCTTTCCCTTAACCGATCTTCACCAAAAACAATAGGTCTTGAGAACTCTACAATTTAGGGCTGTATGCAAATAATCTTTTGATTCTGTTTGAATTTGCGGCTGTTATCGTTTGCCATAGGAAATACCCTTGTTAAAACATAAAACGTTACAGGTAAACTACCCCTTTCCCTTAACCGATCTTCACCAAAAACAATAGATCTTGAGAACTCTACAATTCAGAGCTGTATGCGAAACATTATTTGATTCTGTTTGAATTTGCGGCTGTTATCGTTTGCCCAAAAAAAAAAATTTCCCTTGATAAAAAAAAACCGTTGCAGGTAAACTACCCCTTTCCCTCAACCGATCTTCACCAAAAACAATAGGTCTTGAGTACTCTACAAATCAGGGCTGTATGCAAAAAATTATTTGATTCTGTTTGAATTTGCGGCAGTTATCGTTTGCCATAGAAAAAAATCTACAGACAGACACACAGACAGACAGACACACAGACACACACACAGACACTTTTCGGAAAACGACTTTTTTTCATGTTTTGAGTGTAGTAGAATCAGAATCTGCAATAATCTCGAACACGATTTTTTTTGCCATCACCATACTTCCATTCCTTAAGGAATATGGAAGTAAAATCGGTATGGAGAACCATACATGACTTTCATGTCCTAAAATGTATATTTAAAATCATTTAAATATTAACTAAGTGAATGCTTGAGTTCTGAAGAAATTACGTATCAGCTAAAATGGTACCCCCATGTCAGGTGGGTGAAGACTATCCTCAACCTTCTTGAGGAAGGACTGTACTTTTGAATAAAATGTTTGTAGGTCGAACGAAGAGCTGGCCAAAGGGAGCTGTGATCTGATTCCTGTAATGAACTTAGACTCTCGCTGCGAGTTATCGGCCGAGGGTGAATGATGTCTATAGTGTTATCAAAGTCTTTCCTGTTAATACAAACTAGTCATTTTTCTTTTTTAAAATCGAGTCTTTCTTTCTTTCTTTCTTTCTTTCCATTCGTCTTCTGAATTCCAGAACGACGATTCTGTTTACCCGTATAATTATAAATTTCTCAGCAAAACATTTCTTCCTTAATACGTTTGTGTCTTCTGTTTAACACCCACCATTCTGATCCATGTCATAACGCTATATTCCACACAGGCTAGTAAATAACTAGTCATCAGTGAGGTCAAAATATTTTCCAGGAGGGGCAAACAATTTTCCAGAGGAGAAAAATATTTTCATACATACACACATGCACATATTAGTTTGTAATTCTTATATTATAACAGAAATAAGTACACATATTGTATTAATTATTAAAACATTTGTTGCTTCAAAATATGCATAAAATTAATGGCTTGTAAAAGTTAATGTTTGATCTCCATTAAGTAGTGCTCAAGTTTCCAACACATTAAAACATCAGAGCAGGTTTTAGTGTGTATGAGGGTACACCGTGGAAAAAAATTCAACATTCCCTATGGAGCGTTGCTCAGAGTAAAGCTGCGAATCTACAGTGAACGTTTCACAGAACAAACACGCGGAAAAGAAGAATCGCTACGAAGTCTCTCATGGACCCTGAGCATCTTGCAGAGGGTTCACTTCCTAAAGACGAAAAGTCTGTCTATGAACCATTCCTCTGTAAACACGTGCAGTTACACTGGTAAGCGATCCACAGGAAGCAAATCGCTGTCCACGCTGTACACCTTGTGGGTTTCGGCACTTTCCATTTGAAAAGCGTGCAAACGTAAGAAAATAAAAATGAGTGAGGCCAGAAATAACGCGAATTGTGTGTGGGTGTGTGGGTGTGTGTCCTGCCTGCCTTTTTATTGCAGTAATGACAATAATAAAACTTTGGGGATGCAAACATTACATAATTGAGATATGCTTGCCTGCCAAGAACGATATGTTTTCAATCATATAAGATTTAAATTAAAATGAAAAAATACAATTTTTTTAAAGTGAAATGAAATGTTTCCACAGAAACTACTTCTTTGTTGTCATTAACGTATTACACATATGAATATCGGTATGGAGAACCATACATGACGTCCATGTTCTAAGATTTATATTTAAAATCATATTCGAAATGAAATATTTCCATAGAAACTACTTCCTTCTACTTATTGCTTCAGCCTTAACCACAGTACTGTGGTCACTAACGTATACCACCTCACGTTTTCGCACTCGATTTTCACTGATGATGGCAGTCGATGGCACTGCCGAAAAGTCTGGTTTGCAGAAAGCATTGGACTACGGCTAAACAGACCGGGAATGAATTTTAACAAAGAACTACTTCTTTGTTACCGATAACGTAGTACACATACAAAAAATTCTCCCCTCCCCCTTCAACTATAATTTTCATTAATAGAAAATTACCCCCACCTCGTTCACCTAACCTCTTCATTTATAGATATTTAATCTACGTCTCTACAGTGGATTATTATGAGCTACATATCAGGATACTTTATTTATCAAAATTAAGTACTTTACTCTTGTTAAAACATAAAATGTTGCTGGTAAACTACCCCTTTCCCTTAACTGATCTTCACCAACACCAATAGGTCTTGAGAACTCTACAATACAGAGCCGTATGCCAAACATTATTTGATTCTGTTTGAACTTGCGGCTGTTATCGTTTGTCATAGAATTGACCCATCTTAAAATATAAAACGTTGCAGGTAAACTACCCCTTTCCCTAAACCGATCTTCAATAAAATCAGCAGACCTTGAATTCTGTATAATTCAAAAAGGTATGCAAAAGAGTAGTTGATTCTGTTCGAATTTACGGCAGTTATCGTTCGTCATAGAAAAAATTACCCTTGTTAAAACATAAAATGTTCCAGGTAAACTACCCTATTCCCTTAACCGATCCTCACCAAAACCAACAGATCTTGAGAACTCTACAATTTAGGGCTGTATGCAAAACATTATTTGATTCTGTTTGAATTTGAGGTTGTTATCGTTTAACATAAAAAAAAATTACCCTTAATAAAAAAACGTTGCAGGTAAACTACCCCTTTCCCTTAACTGATCTTCACCAAAAACAATTGGTCTTGAGAACTCTACAATTTAGGGCTGTATGCTAATAATCATTTGATTCTGTTTGAATTTGCGGCTGTTATCGTTTGCCATAGAAAAAAATCTATAGACAGACAGACACACAGATAGACACACAGACAGACACACAGACACTTTTCGAAAAATGACTTTTTTTCATGTTTTGAGTGTAGTACAATCAGAATCTGCAATAATCTCGAACACGATTTTTTTTGCCATCACCATACTTCCATTTCCTTAAGGAACATGGAAGTAAAACTTATAAAATTTACTTCCTCCCTCATCAACTACCATTTTAATTTATAGAAAATTACCCCCTTCCCCTTCAACTACCCTTTCCATTTACAGATATTTCATCTACCTTTCTACAGTGGATTATTATGACCTTCTTTTAAGGATTTTTATTTATCAAAATTAAGCACTTTACTCTTGTTAAAAGTAAAAGGTTCAGGTAAACTACTCCTTCCCCTTAACCGATCTTCACCAAAATCAATAGGCCTCGAGTCCTCTACAATTCAGAACTGTATGCAAAAAATTATTTGATTCTGTTTGAATTTGCGGCAGTTATCGTTTGCCATAGAAAAATTCTACACACAGAGAGACAGACAGACACACACACAGACACTTTTCGAAAAATTACTTTTTTTCTTGTTTTGAGGGTAGTACAATCAGAATCTGCCATTACCTGGAACACGATTTTTTTCGCCAAAGACCATACTTCCATTTCCTTATGGAACATGGAAGTATTAAAAATTGTTCACACGCAATAAATATCGATATGGAGAACCTTACATGACTTCCATATTCTAAGATTTATATTTAAAATCATTTTCGAAATGAAATATTGAGCCGCTCATCACCCAAGACGTCACAACAAAATTTTAAACTTTCCAAGTTTGACATAAAAAAAAAAATTCAAAAAAATCTACAACTTACCTTGATGACCGGCTCACCTGTTCACTTGAACTAGGAGAGGCCTCCTAGTGGAAGAATGTCCACATGCTGGGTAACCCTTGGGGAATTGGACGAATGAGGTGACCTCAATTTTAAAATTTCGAAAAATAACAAGTTTATTGAGGCTATCATATTTTGTTTTGTTACAATGAAATTTCATAAAATCAGGCAGTGACGGTATTCCATTAGAATATATAAGTATGTGAAATATTCACTATATTACATGACATTCAAAATTTAAAATTTCAAAATATTCAAAATTTAATATTTAAAAGTATTCCATGAGAAATATATAAAATCTGTAAAATATCTGCAAAATATTACATGTTTTTCTCACAATGATTCATAGTGTCCAGACTGAAAGTATTCTATTAGAATTATAGAAAATATGTAAATATTTAAAATCTATGACAGGGTATCCAGAATTTAAAATTTCAAAATATTTAAAATTTAATATTTAAGAAATATTCCATGAAAATTATATAAAATATATAAAACATTTAAAATCTCTTATATGGCATCCAAATCACCATTGACATGCAGCTTTCAATAATATAAACAACTTTATAAAACATTTCAAAAGCAATTCTATCATACAACAATCATTACAGCCACAACAATTTAAACAATTATATTACATAACAACATGCGCCCTCTGAAATCTAAATCAAACGCTAGAAAGGAGAATCATCTAATCAATAAAGTATCATGCACATAAGATAGATAATTATATACTTGTGTGGAACTCACAAGTGCATGTGCTCACCTTGCCCTAAACTTGTATAAACTGGTGTAGCACCAAGGCTTACAGATTTCAGAGTGCACAATTATATAAAAAAAACTTTCAGCTGATCAGCTACATATATCTCTCAGAAGGTAAAACTATGTGGTGCATAAAATTATGAGCATATACATCTACAAACATTATAAATATATAAATAGTGAAAATTTCCTCTTGTACAACAGTTCAGTCATTTTTATTTAATAGGTTGAATACTTCCGAATTACTGTTCTAGCACAAGGTAATGTATTGTTACCACTGTAGGTGGTCTGCAACTCTTTTCATAATCAGATTACAAGTTCCAATAAAAAGGCAGCCACAATATAAGTTCCACACAGATTATAGTAAAAAAATTGTACTGGACATTACATGCTTTGACAATTCAACACAAGACAATTATCACACTGAATCATTCAAAGAGCAATTAAGGAACTCGACTGAATTTTGCTTCACTAGGCCAAATGAACACCTTGGCCAATTCCTAACACATTTTCTTAAGTTTTATTTTTTTTTTATTTATTTACTTTTTTTTTGTGTGGGGAAAAAAAGTTTTGCGCACAAAATACACTGTCACCGCAAACAGCGGCGAAGCTACTCAGCATTAGAGAGAAATATCAGAAGCTATTCAAGTTCTGCAGAAACCTGCATGTTAGATTACAAGAGTACCGTGAAGTAACAAAACTCCAGAATTAAGAAACTATTGTTCCCCTTTTTATTTTTTTTTGTTGGTTAAAAAAAACGGCCAGGCCCCACTTGACCCATAAAGTCCCAGGGCAAGATTTAATAATTTTTATTTTTCCATACCTGTTCATAGTCCATGCACACGTGCTGTGCAAGCATACTCACATGTGCGGTGTTCCTCAATACTCGCACACAAATATCACATAAATCACATCTTGGTCTTCACAGGATCACGGACGCTGGCCCCAGAGACCCCCTGACACACTTTTCCTTAGCCTGACATAATGAATTCAAAAAACGCCGGCATAAAAAAGAAAACCACAAAACTTTTCCACCTCTCTACAATTGAGACCAACACGTGGTGGTGAACAGCCCCCTAATGAGAACAGCTGACATCGACCCACTACTCGAGTCAAGACAATCTCTCTCCACAGCTGATAACTAACCGACCGATTTCCAAAGGCGCACTACAAACCACGACGAAGTACAGTAGGCTCACTCTAGCAGCGGGAACGAAAGATACCGTAGTCCGAAGTTACAGTAACGTCTCCTACATGGCGGAAGAGTCCACAGTCCAATTCTCAGATTCGATATAACAAACAGTCGCCGTAACGTCTCATAGATGGCGGAAGTGTCCACAGGCGCAAACTACGCAGATTAAGGAGTCTCTCACCCCCGATTCGATATAACCAATTTTCAGAATGCGCCGTACTTCCTAGGTACGGCACACCCCCACAACAAAAGGAGTCCAACGGGTTGGACGACACTGGGACTGCCCTCACCGGAGGAAAAGCGGGGACTGACTAAAAATCAATAAAAAGATAAAACCAGGCGGAAGTTAAAAACGAAAGGACACCAGAAGGAAGGACAAGGTGTGTGTGTGTGTGTGTGTGTGTGTGTGTGTGTGTGTGTGTGTGTGTGTGTGTGTGTGTGTGTGTGTGTGTGTGTGTGTGTGTGTGTGTGTGTGTGTGTGTGTGTGTGTGTGTGTGTGTGTGTGTGTGTGTGTGTGTGTGTGTGTAGAAGATACGGGAGTGTGAGCGGCCGCGGCCTAAAGCAATAGAAAGAAGAAAGGAAAGGAGAGGAGCTAAAATACCGATAAAACTTTAAAACAATAAAACGCTAAAAGGTAAAACCATAAAACACAATCCCTCCAGCGAAGCCCCCCGAAAACCAAACCCGAGGACCCTAACTACTCCTAACTGGGGTAAACAATACCAATTCACCTCTCAAGCAAGCTCCATCTGCGCACACGCCTTCAAATGTGACACATGGGCCACCCTCACCTTCATCCCATCCTCCGGACCCACCAGGCTGGCAGTGACGGGCGAGACAAACTCAGAAATCCGGAAGGGTCCCAACCATCTATAGCAGAGCTTGGCAGCGCGACCCTCCACCTTAGAGCTGAGCGGGTGGCTCCTGCAATAAACTAACTGGCCCACCTTAAAAGGGTTGGGGACTCTCCCAGCGTTATAGCGACGCCGCACGCGCTCGTGCGATCGGAGCAGGGCTCTCCTCACATCTTTCCACCTGTGAGCGACCCCCTCGTTCGGCGAATCCGGGAGAAGATCCTCCAGTTTCCACAAATTACCAAGGGGATGAGCGGGGGAGAAACCAAACATGACCTCAAAACGCACGGCACGATGGCTTTCATGAAGGGACGAATTGAACGCCATCTGTAACCACTGGAGTTTCTGGTCCCACGTATACTGCTGCTCCGCGTGGTAGGCGATAAGAGCGGATCTCAGGTTGCGATTGAATCGCTCAGCGTGGGAAGGTTGCGGGTGGTAAGGGGAAGTGGTTACATGCCGAATGCCGTGCCTGAAACACATGTTCCGGAATTGCCTCGAGATGAATTGAGGGCTATTGTCTGAGACAATGATGGAGGGAAGCCCGAAATGCTGAAAAATACTGGTCTGAAGGGCTACGATGGTATTGGCAGTACTAGCCTGACGCAATGGAAGTAGCCAGACATACTTGGAGAAGGCGTCCACACAAACAAGGAGGAACGAATTCCCGGCCTTGCTACGCGGGAAAGGACCCACGTAGTCAATGAAAACCTTCTCCATCGGTCTGCCAGCCACCTCAGAAGACAGCAACCCCAACTTAGTGTTCTGAGCGGGCTTGCTCAGATTGCACAGATAACAACACTTCACCCGGGTGGCGATGTCCCGGTCCATGCCTTTCCAGATGAAGTTTTTTCTGATCGCGGCGATGGTCTTTGAAACACCCAAATGGCCTCCAACCGGGGAATCATGATAATATTGGAAGACCATGGGTATCAGCTTGCTCGGCAGCACTATCTTAGGGACCCGTCCTCTACGTTCCTTGCAGTAGATGACGCCCTTGGACAGATGATATGGAGCCTTCATCTCGCCTGATTTGATTCTATCGATGATGGGACCCAACACCTCATCTTCAAGTTGATGAGGGATAACTTCAGTGAAGGCGAGGGGGAACTCCAGGAGTACGGCGCAGGGTTCATTTATTGGCTCCTCACTGGGTAGGTGATACATACGGGACAGAGCGTCGGTAACAACATTTTGGGTCCCCCTTATATGTTGTGCCCGAAACTTAAAAGAAGAAATCTTGTCCACCCAGCGGCCAAGTTTACCCAGCTGACGGGGGTGCGCCAGAAGTCACGAGAGAGCCTGATTGTCGGTCTCTAATAGGAACTCAGCGTGTTCCAAATACCTCCTAAACTTGTCAAGGGCGAAGACTACCGCCAAACATTCTAACTCGTACACCGAGGATTTCTTTTCAGGGTTGGTAAGGGTCCTGGATACAAATGCGACTGGCTGCCGAGCACCATCCACCTCCTGAGAGAGCACGGCCCCGATCGCCACAGAGCTGGCGTCGGATTGCACAATGAAAGGCTTCGTGAAATCGGGCATCCGAAGCACGGGCGGCGACAAAATGGACTCCTTTAGGGACTCGAAGGCACGTTACTGCTCGTCTCCCCACACCAATTTGGCCCCTTTTTTCCTTAAGGAATTTAGGGGAGCCGCAATCTCAGCAGCCCCCGGGATGAACCGCCGGTAAAAATTCACCGTACCCACGAGGGGGGCACCCCTTTAGCATCCCGAGGAGGAGGAAAATCCCGGATTGCCTGCGTCCTCTCTGGATCAACCGTGACCCCTTTATGAGAGACAACGTGACCGAGGAAAGAAATCTCCTCCTGGGCAAATTTCACCTTGTCGGGATTCACCGTAAGCCCCGCGCGCCTCAAGCGACACAACACCTCTCGGAGATGGTTCATGTGTTCCTCTAGAGTGGAGCTGTAAATAAGCAGATCGTCCAGATAATTAAACACATACTGGAATTTAATGTCGTGGAACACAGAGTCTAGTAGACGGGTTAACGTCTGCGCACCAACCGCCAGTCTCATGGGGACTCTCTTGTATTGGTACAAGTTCCACGGCACGCAAAAGGCAGTAAACGGCCGAGAATCCTTGTGTAAGGGTATCTGGTGGTATCCTGAATTCAGGTCGAAAATGGTGAAATAACGGGCCTGCGAAAACCAATCAAAGGCCGAATGCAGGTCCGGGAGGGGCACCGACTCAACTTCGATATTTTGGTTCAGTTTTCTATAATCAATGACCAGCCTATGCTTCCCTCCCGGTTTAGGCACCAGGAATGCTGGACTGGCATAGGCCGACGTGGAAGGTTCAATAACCCCCTGGTCCAACAATTCTTGCACCTTCTCACGCAAGATGGTCATTTTGGGCGGAGCGAATTTATACGGGTGCGAACGGACAACCGCGGAGTCGCAAAGACGGATACGATACTCTAAATTGTGAGTGAGTCCGAGGTTGGCGGTCAGCACCTCGGGGAACTCATCACACAATTTACGGAAAGTGGTCTGTAGAGATGGGCTTAAATTATTAATGTACGCCGGGGGTTGAAGTTCTTCAAGACCTTCCCCCGCCTCATCCCGATATCCAAGAAAGGGGATGCGTACGGCACGGTTGAACTTAAAGAAACATACGTGCCCCTGGATATCGAGAACCAGGCCACTTTTCACAATAAAATCCGCACCCACAATACAGTCTACGCTCAGATTCGAGGCCACAAGAAACTCCCAAACCCACGAAAAATAATTTATTTTAAATTTAAAAGCCACCAATTTGGAGGTCGGCAAAACCTCCCTCGAGGCCGTCCAACATACCACCGACGAAGGAGTATTCGACCGGATCAATGACTCCCGGACCAACTGCTGGTAAACACGGTAGGAGATAAGACACCGTGCCGATCCGGAGTCCACCAGGGCCCTAACCCGGCCCTTCCCAACCTCCAGCTCCAAAAATGGACACACGGAGAGACCCGGACGAATCGGCTTGGGATCGGACTCCCCGGATGGGTGTCCCGTCTCAACGGCACATAACGGGACCTGGGATGCGCCGACGCTACCACACGTGGGGAGGGACCGGCGTCCCCTCAATCCCCCCCACGCAGGCCGTTTTTTGAAGGGCGGTTCTCCCGCGAGACCTCCGATCGTTTGAGAGGGCAATTCCGGGCCAAGTGCCCCATCCTACCACAGGAATAACAACGGAATTCCCTCCTCTCAGAGTCGCTACCACGTTGCTCTTTAAAAGGGTTGCCACCACGTTGCTCTTTGAAATGGTTGCCACCACGTTGCTCCCGGGTAGGCCGCTGCTGACCAGATGAGGAACAGGGGACAGGGAAATCGGAACGGCCGGAGCGAGCCTCATCGTTCATCTGGATGGTGCGGGCGAAGACACAAGCTCCACTAAGATCAGCGAAGCTGCGCGGTCGCTCCAAAAACACCAACCTTGACCTCTCCTGCAGATTGAGGTCCTCCAAAATAACCCGCACCACCTCAGCCTCCGACACGTCCACTCGCAGCACACGGGCAGCACTTTTGATGGAATTGATAAATACGTTCAACTGTTCCCCATGGCCCTGAACTCTGTAAAATAATCGTTGCCGCATCTGGTCACGCAGCCTCCCGGGCATAAACAGTTCCAAAACATCTTTGTGGAACGCCTCAAAATCCCCGCCCGCGCCCAGATACCAGACCACACGATCCAGCAGGGGCGCCCGACAATACGGGTAAATCATATTTAACAAGGCAACGCCGGTCACCCCAGGGAAATCAAAAATGCCGAAAACCCCTTCAAAGAATTTGTCAAGCTGATCAAGGTCCAAACCGTCGACCACTGGAAGCCGACGGAGGAGGTCATAAATGGGGTTCGGCAACGATTCATACTTAACGCTGGCAAGGGCTGTACCCAACCCTCGAGGGACTTCCACATGATCCCCCTGAAATCCCTGGGGGCGACTGCCCACCGAAATAGACGGACGTTCCCCCACCAGGGCTCTACAGGCCTCCCCCAGAAGATCCACCCGCTCAGTGGCCACGGTCTGGCGCGTGGGCATCTCCTTAGGGTTACCAGGACTTTCTGGAGCCTCGCCAGGCAGGCAAATCTTTGACTGCAGGGCCGACGCAGTCCGCCTACCCTCCTCCTCCAGGTCGTCCTGCAACAGCAAATTACTCAGACGAGCGGACAAGTGGTGCATCCTTTGGGTCACCCGCTGCCAAACACGGGTGGAACTCCCCATATATTCCGAGTACTCCATCACGGTGGAGAACTCGGTCCACTTGTCCGCACACAAGGCCAGCTCCTCCTCCAAATCCTCAATTTCGACTCTCCGGGGGGGTCCCCCACCAGCAGCTCTCGCAGTTGACGCCTCAAGGACGCCACATCCCTCTGGGGAACCCCACCCCGCAAACGTATCTCGAACTGGAGCTCGTCTTTCGTGAAATATTCGGGCACCAGACCGCGGCCTTCACGCCGACTCCTACTCTGCCCCGGCTCTGCCATGGTATCAAACAACAAGAGACTGAATAAAACAAGTGCTGACAATCAAGGTGCCTCAGGGTCCCCGACCCGACACCGGACCAACAACGAAGACCAAGATGATGTGCCATAAGACAACAAAGACAACGATGACCACACAAGAACACAAACAAACAGATAAACACTTAAGAACACACCAAGACACAATCAGAAATCGCCAGGCTGTGCTCAACCCCCCCAGGGGTCCCGGCCCGGCAACCGCACCCAAAGACCAAGATTTACAACACTAATAACACATCACACTTGACAGAACCTGTCCAACCAAGATATAGAGGTCACCTCATCCATTTCCAGATTTCGGTTCAGAAGTGGCCAGGACTACGTCCAACCACGCTCTGCTACCATTTGTGAGCCGCTCATCACCCATGACTTCACAACAAAATTTTAAACTTTCCAAGTTTGACATAAAAAAAAAAAATTCAAAAAATCTACAACTTACCTTGATGACCGGCTCACCTGTTCACTTGAACTAGGAGAGGCCTCCTAGTGGAAGAATGTCCACATGCTGGGTAACCCTTGGGGAATTGGACGAATGAGGTGACCTCAATTTTAAAATTTCGAAAAATAACAAGTTTATTGAGGCTATCATATTTTGTTTTGTTACAATGAAATTTCATAAAATCAGGCAGTGACGGTATTCCATTAGAATATATAAGTATGTGAAATATTCACTATATTATATGACATTCAAAATTTAAAATTTCAAAATATTCAAAATTTAATATTTAAAAGTATTCCATGAGAAATATATAAAATCTGTAAAATATCTGCAAAATATTACATGTTTTTCTCACAATGATTCATAGTGTCCAGACTGAAAGTATTCTATTAGAATTATAGAAAATATGTAAATATTTAAAATCTATGACAGGGTATCCAGAATTTAAAATTTCAAAATATTTAAAATTTAATATTTAAGAAATATTCCATGAAAATTATATAAAATATATAAAACATTTAAAATCTCTTATATGGCATCCAAATCACCATTGACATGCAGCTTTCAATAATATAAACAACTTTATAAAACATTTCAAAAGCAATTCTATCATACAACAATCATTACAGCCACAACAATTTAAACAATTATATTACATAACAACATGCGCCCTCTGAAATCTAAATCAAACGCTAGAAAGGAGAATCATCTAATCAATAAAGTATCATGCACATAAGATAGATAATTATATACTTGTGTGGAACTCACAAGTGCATGTGCTCACCTTGCCCTAAACTTGTATAAACTGGTGTAGCACCAAGGCTTACAGATTTCAGAGTGCACAATTATATAAAAAAAACTTTCAGCTGATCAGCTACATATATCTCTCAGAAGGTAAAACTATGTGGTGCATAAAATTATGAGCATATACATCTACAAACATTATAAATATATAAATAGTGAAAATTTCCTCTTGTACAACAGTTCAGTCATTTTTATTTAATAGGTTGAATACTTCCGAATTACTGTTCTAGCACAAGGTAATGTATTGTTACCACTGTAGGTGGTCTGCAACTCTTTTCATAATCAGATTACAAGTTCCAATAAAAAGGCAGCCACAATATAAGTTCCACACAGATTATAGTAAAAAAATTGTACTGGACATTACATGCTTTGACAATTCAACACAAGACAATTATCACACTGAATCATTCAAAGAGCAATTAAGGAACTCGACTGAATTTTGCTTCACTAGGCCAAATGAACACCTTGGCCAATTCCTAACACATTTTCTTAAGTTTTATTTTTTTTTTATTTATTTACTTTTTTTTTGTGTGGGGAAAAAAAAGTTTTGCGCACAAAATACACTGTCACCGCAAACAGCGGCGAAGCTACTCAGCATTAGAGAGAAATATCAGAAGCTATTCAAGTTCTGCAGAAACCTGCATGTTAGATTACAAGAGTACCGTGAAGTAACAAAACTCCAGAATTAAGAAACTATTGTTCCCCTTTTTATTTTTTTTGTTGGTTAAAAAAAACGGCCAGGCCCCACTTGACCCATAAAGTCCCAGGGCAAGATTTAATAATTTTTATTTTTCCATACCTGTTCATAGTCCATGCACACGTGCTGTGCAAGCATACTCACATGTGCGGTGTTCCTCAATACTCACACACAAATATCACATAAATCACATCTTGGTCTTCACAGGATCACGGACGCTGGCCCCAGAGACCCCCTGGCACACTTTTCCTTAGCCTGACATAATGAATTCAAAAAACGCCGGCATAAAAAAGAAAACCACAAAACTTTTCCACCTCTCTACAATTGAGACCAACACGTGGTGGTGAACAGCCCCCTAATGAGAACAGCTGACATCGACCCACTACTCGAGTCAAGACAATCTCTCTCCACAGCTGATAACTAACCGACCGATTTCCAAAGGCGCACTACAAACCACGACGAAGTACAGTAGGCTCACTCTAGCAGCGGGAACGAAAGATACCGTAGTCCGAAGTTACAGTAACGTCTCCTACATGGCGGAAGAGTCCATAGTCCAATTCTCAGAATCGATATAACAAACAGTCGCCGTAACGTCTCATAGATGGCGGAAGTGTCCACAGGCGCAAACTACGCAGATTAAGGAGTCTCTCACCCCCGATTCGATATAACCAATTTTCAGAATGCGCCGTACTTCCTAGGTACGTCACAATATTACCATAGAAACTACTTCTTTCTACTTACTGCTTGAGCCTTAACCACAGTACTGTGGTCACTAACGTATACCACCTCACGTTATCGCACTCGATTTTCACTGATGATGGAAGTCGATGGCATTGCCGAAACGTCTGGTTTTGTAGAAAACATTGGACTACGGCCAAATATCCCGGGAAGGAATTTTAACAAAAACTACTTCTTTGTTGCCGATAACGTTGTACACATATATATAAAAAATATGCATAAAATTAATGGCTTGTATAAGTTAATGATTGGTCTCCATTAAGTAGTGCTCAAGTTTCCAAAGTTTTAATATTATGATGTCCGTAATTAAAACATCAGAGCAGGTTTAGTGTGTATGAGGGTACACCGTGGACAAAAATTTTCAACATTTCCTATTGAGGGTTGCTTAGAGTAAAGCTGCGAATCTACAGTGTACGTTTCACAGAACAAACACGCGGAAAAGAGAGAGCGCTCCGAAGTCACTCATGGACCCTCAGCATCTTGCAGAGAGTTCATTCCCTAAAGACGAAAAGTCTGTCTATGAATCGTTCCTCTGTAAACACGTGCAGTTACACTGCCCAGCGATCCACAGGAAGCAAATCGCTATCCACGCTGGACACTTTTTCGGCTTGCACGCGTTATGTTGGTATGGGTTTCGGCACTTTCCATTTAAAAAGCGCGCAAATGTAAGAAAATAAACATGAATGAGGCCAGAAATAACGCGAATTGTGTGTGTGTGTGTGTGTGTGTGTGTGTGTGTGTGTGTGTGTGTGTGTGTGTGTGTGTGTGTGTGTGTGTGTGTGTGTGTGTGTGTGTGTGTGTGTGTGTGTGTGTGTGTGTGTGTGTGTGTGTGTGTGTGTGTGTGTGTGTGTGTGTGTGTGTGTGTGTGTGTGTGTGTGTGTGTGTGTGTGTGTGTGTCTTCCCTGCCTTTTTATTGCGGTAGTCATAATAATAAAATGGAAACGTAAACATTACATAACTGAGATATGCTTGCCTGCCACGAACGATATATTTTCTCTCATACATGATTTACATTAAAATGAAAAAATTATAATTTTATTGCCTGGCAACAAAATTATTTTATTTTTAACAATTACCATTGTTTGAAAAAGTTTAAATGAATTTTCAAGTACTTTACTCTTGTTAAAACGTAAAAGGTTGCAGGTAAACTACCCCTCCCCCTTAACCGATCTTCACCAAAATTAAAAGGCCTTGAGTTCTCGCTGCTAACACCCGCTGCTGAAACCAGATGGCCTAGATACTGTACTTTCTGGAATAGAGAACACTTCTTCAACCACCTCTAGTCTACGCATAAACGTAATCCACCATCCATCTTCGCTACCAGCACTACCGGAGAAGACAAAGCACTTGACGAAGGTTCGATTATTCCCTCTGTCAATATGTCCTGTACTAACCGAGACATTTCCCCTTGCTTAGATAATGGAGGCCTTCGAGGGGGTTCACGTATCGGTGTTGTGTCTCCGGTATTGATGCGATGTTGTACAAGAGACGTTCTTCCCAATTACTGGTCCCGAACTGCAAAAGAATCTTTAAATTCATGTAAAAACTGAGTTCTTTTACCTCACTACTAGAAGATCTGTTCAATAATTCCTGCAGTTCCTCTGGTAGTTCGGAAGTGTCCGTAGTAGGGGAGAGTGGGGTAGCACCGATCAGCGGGTAGCCCCGATCAGGTCGGTTACGAAAGTATAGTACGCTGTAGCGACATCTGTTGAGTGCTGAACTCTAGCTAGTTGCACAGTGAACAAACTAAAAGCGACCACTAACCATTTCCGCCATTGTACTTACAGTGAATTACAGAAGTGTGTTTTAGACAAATTCTTTCTTATTTCTTCACATCTTTAAAGCAACGTAAGTGATATTTGCACTTAAATTTTGAATTATTTAATTGTACAGATGTGTTGTTAACTTTTTCAGCATCATTTGAATTTGTTATTTACGGTTTTAAACTAACTTACTGTAGTCTCAGGTTATAAAACTCAGAAGTATACGTGGTGGGGTAGCACCGATCAGGAGAGTGGGGGAATGACGATCAACTGTACTGAGTTACAACTGTACAACACCGTACTAAGTTAAATACTTTTAAATACTAATGCGTTGCCCTTATACGTTCGTGTTACTTTCAGTGGCGTAGCTAGGTGTTTTGGCGTCCAGGGCAAGAAATTGAAAGAGAGATAAAAGAAAACAAAATATTAAGGCCGTTCAGTGAAAAACGAACTTCATAAATGCAATCGTGGAGACTTTTGCGTACATGTCGTAGAACGTCCAGCAAACGTTTGAAAAGAATTTAATAAATCAACAGTATGAATTAAAACACACAAAAATTACCGGTATTGTTTTACATAGTTAATAGTTACATAGTTAACTACTTTTGTGACATTTGTTTAAAAAAGTAATGAACTATAATTTAAATAAAGAAAACTGTGTTTTAGTTTTGTTTATACAAAATCATACTTAGCTGTTTAATTAATTTTCTTAACATTCCTATATGTTTATTAATATTCGCGTTAAATTTGTATAACAACGTATATTCTGAGACTGTAACATTTTGTACTGATTAATAATTTTTTTAAATTTTTTTTTATACTTAGAATGTAGTAAGCACCATTTGTAGATATAAGCAACATTCTAATGTACCTTTCATCAATATATCATTTGCTTTTTACATTAACAATTTTTTTTAGGTTTTTATTTTGTCCCATTTAATTAGCATAGGAAATCAACTGATCGTCATTACCCCGCGGGTGAGGGAATACCGATCAAAGCCCATTTTTTACTTTTTATGCAATAAGAAAAGCTCCTTTCAACTTTAACGCTTACAGTGTATAACTAATAATTTGCACTGTTATATCAACAATTTTTTACATTTGTTTTTAACTTTTAACCAATTCTTCAATTTTTTATTGAATTTCTCCCTTAGGTGATCGGGAATACCCCACTCTCTCCTACTGCATCTTCGTTGCGCCATTCCGGCTACCCAGGCCACAGGAGTCAATTTGCCTAGGAGTGTATTGCTTTGTAAAGTGACAACTTGATCCAAAATATTCGCCACTCTTATAAGTACATTTCCGGTTTCGTCAGGATTTACTAAACTTCTGGCAATTAGTGTGCCCGATGTGCTGACTACCTGGGGATCGAATATAGAGCACTGGTTGCCCCTAGTATCTACCTCGGTTCTAACCATCATGATCTTTTCGAAGTTTGGCGGAACAGTTACGGCCACTTGATTTATCATGTCCATCGATTTTTCTAATGTATTCATTCTGGAGAGCATTACCTCTTCTTTTCCAATTCTCAAGACATTGTTTTTGAAGTCGACTATAAATCCATATGCGTTCATAACGTCCACACCAAGAATTGCTTCACTCACAATGTCTGCAACCAATACTTGATGATCAAACTCAAGTCGACCGACGCGTAGGTGTATTTTTCCAAACACTTTTACAGGCCGTCCAGTAGCTGTTCGCAAGCTACGAGAGCACCATATTGGCTTGAGATTTTTCACCACGTCGGGGCGCACAATGGAAACTGTTGCGCCTGTGTCAACTGTAATCGAAATTGGCCTTTCTTGAACGAATCCGGTACCACCAGGCTCCCGCTGTTTTTCTGAAGTGTAGAAATTGCGTATTGTCTAGGGGCTTCGTTCCTCCAATTAGTCAGCACACGCCCCGTTGTACCGACTACTGCTCGTTTCCCTGCTGCTGAACTCTAACCCGACAATCTCGTTGTAGATGTGGGAAACCTGGACATCTACAACATTTCGGTCGTCCATCCTTTCTTACTTTGTTCTGTGGCGCCGCTCGTTGGCTCTCTGTTCCTTGTTCTTCTTCCTCATCGTCTGTGCCGTCGCAATCTTTTAGCGAGCACTGTATGACTTGTCCAACCAGACGCTGACTTGGCGGCCTCAAATTCCAAAGCATGTACCAGGGCATCCGCACTGTTGTGTTGTCTTGCCATTCGTAACACTTGCTGTAGTTCGTTATCTCGGACACCGGCAGTAAATGTCTGCATCGCAAACCAGGTTCTGAAATCTTCTGGGGCTTCAGGATAGGCCAGTTTGATTAGTCTGTCGATACTTGCTTCAAACTCTTGAAGTCTCTCCCCGGAATGCTGTCGCCTTGCTCTCAACTGAGTGCAGTACACATATATCAAATGTTTATCACCACACCGTAATTCTAGAGCTTTTATCAATTCGGCATACGTGTTCTGGCGCAGGTCCTTTTGATGCGAGAACGAGTGAAACTGCTTTGTCTTTCTCTGTCCAATTATTTGAGCATGCAGCAGCTTCAAATTGGCGAAGGTACGTTGCCCAGTGACTGCTTCCGTCAAAGGTTGGAGCCTTGACATGAACTATCCCTACTGCAGGCAAAGTGACTTTCTCTATTGTCTTATTTTCTGTGTGTTTTTCTGTCTTTATCATTGGTACAGTCTGTTCAGAAATTTGTTTTGGTTGTGTCTTTATGAACTGCTCGACTTCATTTTTAATTTGTTCTCTTATGTTTGTAATTGAGCCTTCCACTGCAGATATTTTTTTTGACATTGTTTGTTCTATATTTGATACAGATACAGACTGTAGACAATCTTACTTCTTGAACATTCAGATCACAGCGTAATTCCTCTAAGTCACCACGTAGGAGACCCAACTCTGCGGTACTATATTCTTGCAATTGTTTTTGCATACCTTCAAAAAGAGCTTCCGTTTTATTTGCTTCCTGCTCATGTTTTTCATCTTGTCGTTTTTCCGCTTCTTCCGCATCCTGTCTGTCTTTCTCATCCTGTCGTTTTGCTGTCTGCAACAGCAGCACCTGGAAATTTTCCATCATCTGACTAGCATCCATGTTTATAGATTAATTACAATTTACACTAGTCTTTTACAAAGTTTCCACTTTTTCCACTGTTAACGGTTCTGTCGGACTTCTGACCACTGTTACGATGGTCTAACTGATCGTCGTATGGTACAGTGGAAAACAAAATACAAGACACCAATTAAGTCACTAATCACAGTCTTAACTATCACAATTAAACAGTTTGTAATTGTTTAATTAATTAAAAATTGTTCACATGCAATAAATACGTCAAGTAATAGAGTCCCGCACAATTATAAAACACATGACACTTCGCCACAATACTTCGAACCGCACTGGAATAAATCGCCACTCAATCTGAACTAAGCATCGCTGAGTGCTTGTATTTATACTCCGCTGATATTTCAGAATAATCCATACTATGCGTCAACAATGCTACTAGAAAACACTAGAGTGCAATTGTTTGAACTCAGCATGGTTACTAGACTAGTCTAGTAACCGTGGAACACAGTATAAGCGGACTGGTGAAATCTGAAGGCTACGGACGCATGACAAGTGTCATGTAATAACTCACTCCTTCATCTCAAAGTAGCAGCAATATGTAATATGTACGCACACACACATTATTGCCAGGTTCCGCTGGAATAGCCAAGAACATGTAGAATGTTGTGTAATTGCGTAACAGTACTATTTTCAACTACGGGACACTAATTTTTAGATTGAAAATTTTATAAAATTATTTACCTTCACCTAAGCACTAGTGTAGCTTATTGTGGTATAGCCATAAAAATATTTTGTCAGTAATAATAAAATAGATAATGAGAAGCTTAGAATCTCTAACAATTGCATTAAGTTAAGGGATGTTACACTATCTGTTCTTCCAATAAATGTAGCACACGTATGCAATCCCCGCTGTAGAAACTTCATCCCAAAGGTTAGAAAGATAAGCAGAAGATAAAGGCAATAAGCAAAACCTAGCTCAGAGAAAGGTAAAATTTTATGAAAATTTTTATCTAAAACTTTGTTTACTGTAGTTGGAATAATGCATTTACATATTAGAAATTGTTGGATTTAACAATGAATTCCAAACTTTCATTTAATGTTTTTATATCGACACAATTAGTGTTCAGGCTTTATTTTATGTGGCGCATGCAACATTGTAAGTTAAAGTCTAGTCCTACTATCCATTTAAGAATATGTAGGAAACGTTTGCAAACGTAGGCTTACATCCACAGAGATAGAACAATTCATATTATTAGAATAATAATAAATATCAAATTGATAATGAAAAAAGTTAGAATCTATTAGGGAATTAATAAGGGAAAACATGTCAATTCATACAATTAAATGCATCACATTCAAGTATCGTTCTAATCGATTATTTATTAACGATATCAAGAATATCAATATTAAATATGCTCTTAAAAGTCTACTGTCCTGCAAATGGTGGAGTCAGAAGCCTTCAGTCTGGTATGTGACAGTGCTCCTTATGTAATATCTAGTGTGTCTTTTATATATATCTGATATATTAGCCATCTGTATGTTATGCATAACAGGCCAGTGGTTACAGTCACTCGAATTTCTGTAAATAGATCTGTTCAGGATATTTGTTCACATAGTGAACTATCTGGAGATATGGCAAATGAAAAAAAAATTTGTTAGGATATTAAAAATACCAAACTTTGTACCAGTTTTTTTTTTGTAGTGTTGCTGAACACATTGAAAAAAATGTATTCACCAGGTCCTTAAAAATTATTTAGCTTTTTCATAAATGACAAAGTGATTTCCCATATTGTATTCTGTACAAACTTGTATGCAACACAAAAATTAAGCCATTCAAATCTACAACCAATGAATATGTTGGTTTAAAGCAAATGGCAATGAATTTTGTTTTAGCTTCTTAGTGAGTCATCTATATTTAAATGATAATTTATAAATTTTTTTGTCAAATGATCCAAATTGTACAAGTTGCAGTCTTTCATTGATTTACTGTCTCAATCATTTATTGAATAATACAAGCTACCCTGTGACATTGCTGTGGATGAGAGTATTGTTAAATTTAAGAAATGCTCCAGTATGACTATTTGTGGCAGAAAAGCCAGTCAAATGTGGTTATAAAATATGGATGTTATGTGATGGATCTTTTTCCTACAACTTAAAATATCAAATTTATATTGTGAAAAATGAAAATAAAGTTGAATCAGGGTTAGGTGATGGGGTAGTTTTGAATCTCTTGAATAGACTTGAAGAGAAGAACTATATAGTTTTACAGATAGTTTTTTATCTGTTCGACTCAATGAGAAATTGAGAAAACATGGACAGAGGAGAATTTTCATGCAGTATAAGTAATACTGGAGCCTCAGTTGACAAGTGGAAAGACTAATGTTCCTGGTGCTCAGATCATTCGGAAATTTTTACTATAAACATAAAAAAGTGAAATGTGAAAAAAACATTCATATGTTACTGTATGACTGTGCAAGAAACAAGTGACACATGAATTTTGTTGGTTTCATCAATTAAAAATATCTACATTACTGAAAAGAAGCACAAAAAGTGGTGGGTGGAATATTTTCATGCAGTGTAAGTAATACTGGAACCTCAGTTTACAAGTGGAAAGACTACTGGTGCTCATATCATTCGGAAATTTGTACTATAAACAGAAAAAAAGTGGAATGAGAAAAAACATTCATATGTTACTGTATGACTGTGCAAGAATACAAGTGACACATGAATTTTGTTGGTTTCATCAATTAAAAATATCTACATTACTGAAAAGAAGCACAAAAAGTGCTGGGTGGAATCATTCTTTCATTTTATTTCACCAGTGCTTTCATCATATGCAAAGTGATAGACATGAAAGTTCACCAACAAAAATTTTGCAATCTACAGGGCAATTTTTGCTCCAAAAATTGTAATTACAAAGAAGACGATCACAGTTCTCTTTGAAGAGAGACCATCAGAATTCACAAAAAAAAATATATGTAGATATTAATATTAGGTTGATATATAGCAGTCATCAACCAAAGCAAATGCCTTCACCATGAAGAAAACTCTGCAGTGCCAAGAAAAATGCAGTTCGATCAAGAAGGAAGTATACTGTCTAATTAATGTAGCTCTGTGCTTGAGAACAGGAAAGACATGTTTCAATTATTTTCATTCTGTTAAAAAATTTTAATAATTGTTCAAAAGTTTTTTAATTTGAGAAATTGCTGTATTGAGGAAATCTTTATCAAGACAATGGTTACACTCTCAACCACTATTATTAATGAATAAAGTGCATATTTTGGGGGTCAAGGGAACTTGGAGAGGTAGTACCTTTGCTGCAGGTTAACTGGGCACTGGTCCTCACAAGTCCCAGGATTGGAGGAAGTGATGGCGCCCCAGTGGAGCTCCTAGTTTCTACTCAGCCAAGACTGTACTGTATGGTGAAGAGCCACATCCTACACGAGGTGATCCTCTTTTCACAGAACAGTACTGATCTAGACCGGAATACTGCGCATGGAATACTGCACTAATGCAAAAAAAGGGGAGGGGGCCTCGAAGCCTCGAAGAAGGCAATCCCCCTAGGACAAGGGAAGTCCGAATTACATCCCCTGTCTCCAGATGGAGGCTGTGCTGGTAGGGTCAGTAACCTACATAAAAATATCTTATTTGCACCATCTAAAAAAAAAGCCTCGGAAATGGTGTTAATGGGAAAATGACCACAGCAAAGAGAACAGGACTGTGCAAATGGATAATGGACCAATTTAAGATTGCTACCTGGAATGTGCGCAGAATAGCATATAAGAAGTTCTAACTGGTGAAAATTTTAGAGGATAGAAGTATAAATCTCACGGTAGTAATGGAGAAAAAACTAAAAGGATCAAAATATGTTGGCAATTATGCTATGTTTTATAGTGGTGTAAGTCTGAAACAGAGACCGGCAAAAAGAGTTTCATTGTTTATTGACAAAAAGTGGGAATTGAGAATAATGTTTTCACATGTCAATGAAAGAATTATTACTTTGAAACTAAAACATGACAGGGGGTACTTGGTTGTTATTGGGGTTTATGCTCCAAAAGAAGAGAGAAAAGAGAAAACAGAAGAATGTTATAAAACTGTTCAGCACTTAGTTGATACATTTAATTTGAGGTATGATATTCTATTGATGGGGGGCATGAATGCTAGAGTTGGAAATATAAGTATACCAAAAGTAATGGGGATATGTGGCGAAGAGGAAAAAACTCAAATGGAGAACATTTGAGAGAATTTGCAGCTTTTAACGAACTAAGCATTTCTAATACCTTTAAAAATAAGAGGGATATATATAAGTATACTTGGGCAGCCAGAAGTTGTAGATCTATAATCGATTATGTCATAGGTAATAAGAGAATAGCACAATGTATAGAAGATACTACAGTAAAAAGAGGATGCGATATAGGCTCGGACCATTTCTTAGTGGTCTAAGCTATGATAAAGCTTTCAGAAATGATTAGTGGACCATTTCTAGGATAAAGCTTTGGGCAAGGTGGAAAAAAGACAGGAGTTCGAGGACTGCAGGGAGTAATACTGATAAGATTTATAAAGTATACCTTTTAGAAGATGAGAGTGTGAGATATTTGTCCCCGGGAGAGGGTCCAGGGAGGTTGGCTTCATACAAAGAAAAAACAAGTTAAGCCTAATCAACATTGCTATCTTTAAGTGGCTGAAAAAATGTGATAACATCCTGAAATCAGTCCCAGTAAAGTAAAAGGCAATAACACAATAAAAATACCCTATTGAAACATTGTTAAAAGATATTTATTGACTGAATTGATTTTCCTATATTTCAGATTTCAAATAAATACCCTAAAGCTGTGTAATAAACTTGTATGTATATTTTAAAAAAGAGGTACTACTATATTAGCGTTCACAGCTGGAAAAAAAAACAGAAAATAAAAATAAAACAACCTAACAATTCATAGATTAACGAAATTTGTTAACTTTTTCAACCCTCTGGGGTGGGGGTCCGGCCCCCCGTTCGACCCCCCAGTAAATATGCCCCTGTACATACGTCGTTCAAGTTATGAAGAGTTCACACAGTTACTGAGCTGTGTTCGCCTTATCGGCTTGTCAGTTTTAATGAATTGACCATGTATCAAACAAGGTGTGGAATCTCTATAGGCCTATAACTCCCAAGTAGGGATGATTTGCCTTGCTGTAAAAAACATATTAAGCGATTGTAGTGGTCTAGTTGGGCCAGGATGTTGTTCACGGCCGTTAGCAGGCTAGGGTTGCGACATCGATGACGATGTTTTAAAAACATCAATGTTTTTACCAAACATCGATTACTTTTACCATCGATGTTTTTGGTTCGATGTTTTATCAACATCGATGTTTTTGAGGCGATGTTTCAAATCAATAGTTTTTGCATTAGGAATTGGTGAATTTTTAATAATTTAATTCTATAGAGCTTGGAAATAACTAGTTTTTTATTTAAAACACAAATTTTTAAATAATTCGTTTTTTATAAAATATATTGATCACTATCGAGTATCGACACTAAATTCTTATCTTATCTTATTCTTAACTATCAATTTGTCATTTGTCTCCACCTCTTTTGTTCAATTGTTTCACTTCTTTTACAGTTAAATGTAGTGTTTTAACTTATAGTTATAGATATAGTTTTTATTTAGTGAATTTTCTTTAGGAGTAGTGACTTTTTAGTGTTAGGATTTGCTTACTATTAGTTTTGTTTTTTAGTTATATTCGTTTAGTGACAATAATCAGTTTTTTCTAGTAAGTTCAGTGATATTGTGTTCATTGTGTGTGTGTGAGACTTTCCAAGGAAACATTTTCTGAATTATGGCTCCGAAAAGTGAGGTATGGAAATTTTTTAAAAAAAGAAACGAAAAATCGGCCCAATGTATTCTATGCCCTAAAATATTGAAGACTTCGGGGAATAGTTCCAACCTGTTGGGACATATAAAATCTAGGCATAAAGAGGTTTTCTCTAAATGTTTTCTGCAGGTTAAAGAATTGCCCTCGATCCAGTCCTCAAGATCAAGTTCGAGTGGCCTTTCACTTCCCACTCTTCCCAGCACTTCAACTTCAGGAACTTCAGGTATGGCAACACCAGAACCTAAAATAATAACCCAAGGGTCAACTAGTGTTCAAAACACACTAAGTGAATCTATAAAATTTATCAGTTCATTTAAAGAAGGGGTTGAAAAGTTTAGCAAAGTAACTGAAGCCATCCTCTACATGATATGTCACGACAATCAACCAATATCTATTGTAGAGGATGATGGCTTTAGGCATCTATTAAAGGTAACAGTGCCTTTATATAATATTCCATCCCGAAAGACAATAGATGTGATGATTGATACAAAATATCAATATATTAAAAATATTTTTAAAATGGAATTTACTTCAGTACCATACATCTGTTTAACAACAGATATGTGGACTGAAACTCATCAAACCAGGAGCTTTCTTGGTGTGACAGCTCATTTTGTTTCTCAGCCCAAAAACAAAATGTTACTTGACTCAGTAACTCTTGGGGTATATGAACTAAGCGAAACCCACACAGCTGATAATATAGCGGAGAAGCTATTGCTAACATGCTCCGATTGGGACCTCAAATCAGAAATGATTTCTGCGGTAATTACTGATGGGGCCAGTAATATGACATGTGCAGTGGAGAAAGCATTTGACAAAAAAAAAACACAGCTTCTGTTTTGCCCATCTCCTAAATTGAATGGCCCAAAATTCAATTGAGTCACTCCCCAAGGTAGTAAATGTTGTGGATGAAGTAAAGGCAATTGTAACTTGGTTCAAACATAGTGTTGTGGGGAGTGACGAACTGAGAAAAAGAACAGAGCATCTTGAAAAAAAAAGCTGATTCAGTCCATCAAGATGAGATGGAATTCAACGTATTTCATGCTGGAACAATTTCTCAGTTTAAGAGAAATTGTTGGGAGTATTATAAGTTTTAATACCTCAGCCCCCTCTGCAAAGAATGTGGAATTTATGCTGGAATTTTGCATGCTATTCCGGCCAATTGAATCGGCAACTAGAGAAGCATCAGGGCAGAAATTTGTCACTTCAAGTATTATCATTCCACTATACTCCTGGCCAACTTTTGAACAGACTAAAGTGGAAGTGATGTCGTCGCCTCGTCACACTCGCCTTGGTTGCCAAAAGAACCGGCGCGCGATTCAAAGTTGTGCTCTAGCACTACAATACAGCACAGCTGTCAACGTTCTCACTGTAAGTAAGTAAGTGTGGCAGCTCCGCCTTGGCGACAGCATTGCCATAACTCGTGCTGACAGACGTGTGCCCCCTACCCCTCTCCTACCATCTGACAACACCGTAGGCGCTGCCCCTTTCACCCGCACCTTCCCCTGGCCGACTACCTCACTTCCGCTTTAGTCTCCTCAAAAGGTGGCTCGGAGTATAGTTAGAATGATGAAAAAGAAAATAATGGAGACTTTTTACTTTATGACTGTACTTTTTACACTATGTATCACAACACTAACAAACTCTTCCGCAAAACAACCTCAACATAACCAAACAGCACTATGGAACACGCCGGCACAGAACAACAAACTCACACCGCCGGTTTGTTTCCCCAACGATTGCCGCCATGTTGTCAACTATCGATACAAGCATTAAGGTCTGAGATATTGTAGTTGGTCTTGCTCAGACCTTAATGCTTGTATCGATAGTTGACAACATGGCGGCAATCATTGGGGAAACAAACCGGCGTGAGTTTGTTGTTCTGTGCCGGCGTGTTCCGTAGTGCTGTTTGGTTATGTTGAGGTTGTTTTGCGGAAGAGTTGTTAATGTTGTGATACATAGTGTAAAAAGTATACCAAATCAGTCTGTAGTGCTTCGTTAATATATTTTATACCATTTCTCCAATACTAATTATTTTAAGTGAATTATAGGGTTATGTAAACTATTTGTACAATGGGTCGCAGCTGCTGTGTACCCGGTTGCAAATCCAATTATGGTAAAATATACAATACATCAACATTTAAGTTTCCAAAAGAAAGGGCATTAAGGGGAAAATGGTTGAGGCTGATTCACAGAGATAATTTTGAAGCGAATGACAAAGCTGTGGTGTGCATTAAACATTTTGAACCGAAGTTTTTGGTTAGGGAAGACGTTTTTCCTGTTGAAAATGGTGATCCTATACGTGTGCCATGAAAAATTCCAAAGCTAACAAACGATGCATATCCCACTATCTTTCCTAATCAGCCTTCCTATCACACATTAGCTATTCCTAAAGAAAGAAAGAATCCTCAAGAACGTGTTCAGACGCTCTTGCAAAGAGATGAAGCTAGTTTTAGTGATTGGTGTGAACATGACAATATACCTGACTTTCAGTATTTTAAAAGTGAAGTGCAGAAAAGGAATGTACACCCATTTACAATCTCAGTAAAGGATGATTATGTTGCCTTTATTAAATTAAAGGATGATTCCTTTAGTGATGTGCCATCAGTTTCAGTGTGCTTCAAAATATCAAATTCATTAGAAGTACAAGTGTTTCATAAAAATGTGTGTTTGCCTTCAGAAACATTTAAATGGATATTACAGGTTACAAATGCATCGAGTTTAAGCTGATCTGCAAATAAATTTCTTCTGCCCGAAAGGTACTTCATATCAATTACTTTATGTTCTTCCTGCACATTACAAAATAATAGTAACCAGAATTTACCAACTGCATGTTTTGATTGGTACTATACATTTGATTTTCAGTTGCATCTTGACTTTTTGCTTCTATTTATCTTGTAGATGAATATGTTGTGTTTGCCTTTGTTGGCCAAAGTTTAGCATTTGCATGCTATTATTAGTAGTACATAATTTAAACTGTAATTTGAGTTGCATCTCCAATTTTTGCTTCATAGAATTTTTGCTCCTTTGGTGATCGCTATTTTTTAGGAAGAAACTTATTATTATTATTATTTCATAACATTTTAAAATGGAGCAAGATAAGTGCATTCAATTAACCTTGATTTTAAGCTGGAAGTATGCAAGGCTATAATTATAGGGCTTACTTTGCATGATGAGAAATTTAACATATTATTTATACTTCGCCTTGAAAATGTAAAACTAAGCTTTAACGTGACATTTCTTACATATTTTATGACAACCCCTTTAGCGAAGCGTATAAAATTATCGTCATATCGCTAGCCCCGCTACTGAAATATTTGGCCTAAGACTGCCGCCATCTTGTTTTCTGTGTTATGGTCTGAGTTGGTCTTGTCTTGGCTAAGATGATTGAAACGATTCTAAATCAACATGGCTGTCGGTAATGTTTATTTTCTACAGTTCGTTCAATCGTGGAATTCTTTAGATTACGAAAAAATATTAATAAGATGATAATAAAGTACACTACCTTACATCAATGGTACTTATATACTATTAGAGTTAATTCCAATTTGTTTTTAAGTGTTAAAAAGTGTGTGTTAAGAATTCGTAGTTTTTATACAGGTTATTTTCTGTTTACATACAAGTTTAGTTTTTATTCTCAATTAATCCTTGAAAGAAATTTAGTTATCAGTTCGGAGTGAGAGTTATTTGTGTCGTGAGAAAAGTTAATTAGAATTTATTCCATAAATTCAGGTATTTCAGATATACTTAACAAATCTGTTTGAATTCGGGTGAAGAGTCACTCAGTTCTGAGTTAGGTTGGGTCCATACGATCATCAATCTTCCATCATTTATAATTTGGATTACGTCTGGCTTCTTTTTCGAATAATGTGTATTAAATAATTAATTTAGAATATGAAAATCTGGTCTATTGTCTCTGTTGGTTTGACTAATTCTTCATCAGACTTCTTGCATCCTCATTTTATTAAATTTTGACTTATTTTTGATTATTTTAATTTAAAATTGAGTCGAATATGGTTTGGCTTCTGTATGTCTTGAGCGTCAATAATGAACTAATTGTTTTATAACGGAATTATATTAAATAACGTTCCGTTGTTATGGCAACTGTCTGTACTCTCATTGGTTGATCATATTTATGTCTATTGTTATAATATTTTAATCTTAATTCAAAATGAATAAATATCTTCTGATGGCTATTATTTTTCTGTCTTCTTATCTATGTATTATATATTATCACAACTGTTTATATTTTCTTTCAAAGATCATTTTGACATCCCACAAAGCTGGGTTTGTTCATGTATTAAAGTTTTGACAATAATGTTAATATTATGTTATTACATTTCTTTCTTATTTTATGTTTTTAATCAGGGGGGCCCGAATGGGTTGCGCAGTACGCGTTCTGAATCCACGCTACTGCGCATGACGTCACCATCGAGGCGGGATTCCGCGCCTTACTGCTTGCTTATTGTTACGTTGTTATATAGGTGTGTTATCCGGGTGTTATAAATTGTGAAGTTAATCACTGTTAATTTATGCGTTTGTTCGTAGGTATAGCAATACAGATTTAGAACAAATATGTGTAGTGTTTTGCAAAAAAAAAAAAAAAAAAACGGTACAGAACTGTTTAAATTCTGTGGTAAACACTTCAGTTATTGTTGGTGTATTTCTGTGAGCAGAGTTTGTTTTATCTCGTGACGTTTCACAAGAACGTTTCGACAGTAACAGTGTTAGGTTACCAATACGTTTGTATCGGTGTTTACGAAAATTTAATTATTTTCAATTACCTTTCTTAATTTTCCATTTATTTTTCTTTTATAGAATTGCTAAACTGCTATAATTGTTTTTATTATTTAGACAAAGCTTTTCGTCATTACTGACATCTTCAGGTCTTAAACAACCTGAAGATGTCAGTAATGACGAAAAGCTTTGTCTAAATAATAAAAACAATTATAGCAGTTTAGCAATTCTATAAAAGAAAAGTAAGGATGGCTGCTAATTTAAACAATATGAAGAATAAAATTTCCATTTATTCTTTTGTCTGTTGACATAGTTTTGGTTTTTTTAATACGAGGTTTTTTTGATTCTTTCGATATTTTAAATTCAAGAAGATGTGTAGATAATAAACCTTTGGCTACCGGGTATGGCACCCACCACGAAGTACAAGAAGGCGTACTTTAAAAAATGTATACTTGTGAAACAATGCGCGTAGGAAAATCTCGGAATTTGTTGCCATTTCAAAAAGGTTTCATGATGACCATCAACTCGTTATTTGGCCTTTTTAGTCATATACGAAAAAACAATCTTAAATATATTTTAACTGCAAGACTAAATCAAGACTGCCTGGAAAATCTTTTCTCCCAAATACGAGGCATTGGGCAGTTTTTTATTAACCCACCACCGACAGAAGTTAAACATCGACTTCGTTGCTTTTGGTGGGTCAAAATACAAATAAAATACCTTTTTCGAAGGAAGCACCTTTTGTCCAAGATGATGATCAGGAAATTATGACTTCTCATCTCTTGCAAGGTATCTTACCTGACATGACCGAGCAGCTATCTATGATTGAAGGGTCAACAGAAATGCAAGATTTCTCCTTGTCATTTACTGCAGACGTTGCCGTTCCTGCGATCAGTGATGGAGTAGACTGCTCTACTGAGGGGTTCCGCTACCTAGCTGGCTACATTGCCTATCGTGGGAGAAAGCATGATCCTACAATGGGAACACCTTCAGAAAATGTATATCCCCCTCCCGTTGGTACTTCTGCTGGAGGCTGGATAGAGTTTTTATCTCGAGGAGGTCTTCTTGTTCCTTCAGAAGACTGGGTGCACAAGATTTCACAGTGTGAAATAATTTTTAGGGACATCAATGGGCCGGATAGTTTGTATAAAGGTAAAAATATTATAAAAAATATGACTACAAGAATTTTAAGTAAATTTCCTGAGATGCCAACAGAAGTTGTAAAAATATACGCCAGGACGAGAATGTTCATTCGCCTTCGTTTCATGAATGGCCGCATGAAAGCAGCAGAAGCACAGAAGAGAAAATCACGCCAGTGGCACGCATCGTCCATAGTTAAACCCACACATTAATTAATATATTTCTACTTTTGTATTAATTAGGATGGTATTATAGGCATCATTGTTCTTTGCAGGAAGGCGGAACTTAGACAGCCGCTGTCTGGTTTGGACTTTGAACTGAGTAGAGGTCTGATAAGTAACTGGTCAGTGGACTCTGGGTTCCGTCTATAAACAAACGGGTTCAATGTATAATTAGCCCACAATTTTTAAACCGACTATATTCTGTAAAATTAAAATTTTAAATTAATTTTGTACAGAATATAGCTAGTCCCAAGCCTAGATAAAGCGTGAGGGGAAGTTGTGGTTGAAAAAAATACATGTGTGTGCGCGCGAACACATGAGCGCTACCAAATAATGATATATTTTCATCAAATTATAAGGAATACTATGATGAAAAAAGAGAAGTTATAAAGCCTATTGTACTGCAATTTTATTTCTAAAGTCTAACACGGGCTTTAAAAAATTATAAAAAAATGGTGTAGAAAATAGGAACTAAAAATAGTACAAAGAGCATTTAATTGTCATTACTTTCAATTTTTTCAAACCGTGTCTATTGTATGCAGGCGAACGGAAACGTTCTAACAAATAAGTGTATAGTTTGATAAAACGAGTCACTTCTGTAATTAGTCTACTAAAATTTGCTTCATTAGTATTCAGGCTTTGTTTATATCGGTCTAGACTGATCTAATTACTAAATTTAATTTTTAGCAAGGTGTTTCGGTATTATTTTTCCGACTATCAATCGGTTTATTAACAATTATGTATAGGAAATCCGTACTGCTTCTTCAGTTGCTATACGCAGACCCCGGGCTTTAAATGAGCTGACTGGGCAAATGCCCAGAGGGCGCCTGGTCCAAGGGGGCGCCAAGGAACGAAATACAATACGCGTTAAGACTATAAGACAGTAGACAGTTGAGTGTTATTGTTAAAATTCTAGGAATGAAGGAAACTACGTTCGAATGAACGCCGGCACGCGCCAAGGAATATGTAATGAATAATATTATATTACGCGTAGTTTCCTCTGTGCGTGTGTGTGTGTGATGTTTGCCTTATAGCCTTTTGCTTATATGTTTGACGTATAGCCTTTTGATAAACGACAGCGGCGGATGTCGCCTGATATCGTTACTCAGTATCAGTAACTTGCAACTCTTGCTGACAACAAACTTGTTTACACTGCGGTAAAAAAAAAATTAATACAGTCATTTCCTCTTTCATGTTTGATGTTTCCTTTCAGTATACGCTTTCAATGTTATCGCGTTCACTTCGTTGTGCAAAAAAATGTGTTCTCTTAGTAGTGAAATATGTATAATTATATATAATTTCAGTTATTTCATCACAGATAAAAACTGTCAAATGTTTATCTTCATTATAGTTTGTTGTTTCCCTAGTGAAAGGTGGTGGGGGTGGGGGAGGAAAGTAAAAAAATGAAAGGGGGCGGCTATAAGAATGCTTTGCCCAGGGTGCAAGGTACCTGAAATCGGGGCCTGGATATACGATTAATATTAAAAGCGTACACATTTAAATTACGCAAACATTCGCTTCATATAACATTATTACGTACTTCATTCACTAAAATAAGTTCGTAAATACAAATATAAATAACAAACAAACTGTAGTTAATAAAGTTTCCCTTCGCTTCTCTTTCAGTTTCATGTTGTAGAATGCATCGATTTTCTCCTGCTCAGTCATCGTCGACGCGAACGGTGTATTTATTAAGTACTCGTTCAATTCTTCGCGCATCAAGTCATCTTCCTTTCGTTTTTGTTGCGATGGGGCCGCTGGTACCGAAGCTTCACCGCCGACAGCAGCCGTTCGTTGCTGTTCCTTCTCGAGCTTCTTTCGTTCCCGACACTTTCTTACTCGCTCGGCATTTTGTCGTTTCTTGATCTGAGCCTTCTCGTCGCTGCTATCCATTGTCGAATGCTATTTTAGTCAGTCGTCACGTTTGTTTACTATATATCAACAGCAGTGTATTTCGCCACAACACAAAACAAACTTTTATTTACATATTGCGACGTATCAAAACAAACCTTTATTTACAATACAACAATCCCAATGACGTCATGCAATGATGACGTCACGCAGTGATGACGTCATACAGCGTTACATGTTACAGAAAGTTTCAAACGACGCAGTACAGACAAAAGAGCATGTAAAACCAAATTTATTCTCACTAAAACGTTTGCTTAAATTCAATGTCAGCAGCGATCATTTCTGTCTTGATGCGTTTACATATCAAATTTCTAGACTGTGGGGAATCGAAAGTGTGGAAGCGTCACGCAATGATGACGTCATACAGCATTACATGTTACAGTTTCAGCGTTACAGAAATTTTCAAATGATGGCCAGCCAAAAGACATTATCATGTCAAAAAATAACATATTTGTATTGAGAAGTATTTACCGCGCAGCTCGTTCCTCGATGGTGACGTCATTTCAACAGCCAATAGCAATTCGTTTCGGTTCGGGCCCAACCTTATTATAGAGTAACCTTGGTTTTTAATCTAACTCTGACATCTTAATATGGTTCACTAATTGTACTTAATTAGTTACTTGCCCTGAATTTTCTAATACAATAGTTAATTTCTTATAATTTGTTTACTTTGGATTTATACAGTTAGGCATTTTATATGCCTAAGTAGTAGTAATTGGCTATATCTTCTTATTTTACACAACTTAAAGATTATTTTTCATTTACATATGTTTTGCTTGGTGTCCCTTATGACTTGTTTACATTTTGAATTAATTTGGGCTGTTTTACAATAATTGTATGTTCTTATTACTTTACCAAAATCATTACTTGTCTGTTATTCTCTTATTTCTTTTCTGTCTTTATTCTAAAGATTATTAATAGGTTTGTAAATTTTTATCTCCTTACTCATATCTATAGCCATTTCTTATAACTTGTTTATCAGTTAACATTACTTATAAAACATAACACAAAAATTAGGTTTATGGTCTGTTTACTTTTTTCAGCCATATTCCTTCTTATAAACTTAATTGAACAAATAACTATCTTGGTGAATAACATTATAACACCATTTATTTCATTTTGCTAATCATCCCTTTGAACATTTTTATTAACATAGGATGTTTTATTTATTTTGCACTCACATTATTTAGTTTATTCTTCCTTTAACATTTACTATATATTTTTTACTACTTAACCATTGTAACAATAACATTCTTAATCACTATGGAATTTTTACCCTGAATACCACTGTATTCCTAATCTACTATCATTTAATAACAAGGGTGGTATTTTTCACCCTTAAACTATAGTGTTAATCACTGGTTTTGGTGTCTTTACCTATATGTTGTGTTTTCTATTTATTTTGGGTTACACTGGCACTTTGCACTTTTTTACTGTACCTTAGTGTTACTAGTGGTTATTTCCTAATAAAGATTTCTTTTACTCACTTAATCACTTTCACTTCCTACCTATCTCTCACTTCTGGGTTTTTTATTGTTTTATTCACAATTGTTAGTTAGTATGTTAACAAATTTCATGTTCTGATTTACTTATCATCATAGATTTATTCATAACATTTTATATCTGTTTCTCTGGTTAGTGTACTTTGATAGAGATTATTTTATTTGATTTTAATACTTGTCATTTACATTTATTATTTGTTTGTGTCTTTTTCATGTACCTTCTCATTTTATTTTATTTTATTGGGTCAATCACTTAGGTTGGGTCATAGTCATTTGTCTCGTCATAGTCATTTTATTTTCATTAGTTTACTATAGTTAATTCATCATAGTTTTTTCTCTGGTATTGGGGCGGCTTTTTGTGTTGTAACAATATCTGTTTTTCTGAAAAATATATTTTTTTTATAACATTACTAGCGAGTACCCGGCATGCGCTGCAATGCCACTCAAAGAAAGAAAGTGTTTGTATATATATAATATATAAAGACTTCTTTCGCGTGGTCTTCAATTTAATGCGATAATATATTTAGAACAGAATCTATTCCATTGGGTTGCCATAGTAACCAGATCTAATAGGTTAGTTTTTTAAGACTCCAGAGGACCCCCCAGAGGATCGTATCGAAAAAAAACACCTGTCCTGTGTTGGTTCTCCCGTTGCGTAAAATATTTGTGCCATGTTTGGTTGAAATCGGTCCAGTGGTTTAGGAGGAGATGGGGAAGACCGCAAAGAACCCCCAAAAGAACCCCATCGAAAAAACACCTATCCTATGTTGGTTCTCCCTTTGCGTAAAATATTTGTGCCAAGTTTGGTTGAAATCGGTCCAGTGGTTTAGGAGGAGATGTGGAAGACCCCAAAGGCCCCCCTAAGTATCATATCGAAAAAACACATATCCTCTGTTGGTTCTCCCGTTGCGTAAAATATTTGTGCCAAGTTTGGTTGAAATCGGTCCAGTGGTTTAGGAGGAGATGTGGAAGACCCCAAAGGACCCCCCAAAGGACCCCATCGAAAAAACACCCACCCTATGTTGGTTCTCCCGTTGCATAAAATATTTGTGCCAAGTTTGGTTGAAATCGGTCCAGTGGTTTAGGAGGAGATGTGGAAGACCCCAAGAACCCCCCAAAGGACCCCATCGAAAAAAATTCATAAACCTTCGCGGGCGTGCGCACAACAACTCACCGAAGTTTCATCGCAATCGGATGAATGGTATAGGAACGCATACGGGACAAAGAAAGAAAGAAAGAAACATTCATTTTTATAGATATAGATTTTTGCCTGCTTAACCATGATTTATCAAATCTTTACAGTTAATCATTACAGGCATTAACTAAAAAATGGATTTAAAACAAGATTATTATTTTACCAAATTATTTAAGGTTAAGAGAATTCAAATTTTTTTAATTTAAAAAATGCCCAATTATTATTAGCATAATCTCAAAACATGTTTAATTTTTTTTTTATAAATAAAGTTAAAATAAAAGAATCGCATTTGGTATGATTGGCTTCCATTAGTTCGTCATTTTCGGAAATTTTTACATATTCCTAGAAAAAACATCGATGTTTTCACACCATCGATTTTTGCCAAACTAAACATCGATTTTAAAACATCGATGTTTTTGGTTCGATGTCGCACCCCATAGCAGGCCACACCATAAATCAGCCCCTATCTATGTCACAGCGGTAGAAGCTCTATTTTAAGCTCGGGACGCAGTATACGAGCGGGCGACGGGCATGCCCTTTACTGATTTTTATTATAATAAAATATTAAATCCCTTTAATAATGATGTTATTATTTAGCCAACCATAGGAATACAAATAAAAAAATAACACTGTTATGTGAACTATCAACACAGCTGTGATTTAATGAAACGAATTAATTTGGTGCTGTCATCAAATTGGCTGTGGCTAAAAAAAAGGAAATTCGATTTGACTACTGGCAAAAGCGAATTGGGATGAAAGTTTTTGTTGTAAGAGTTGTCACTCACCATTGACTGGAACGTAGGTTATTACGCCTAACAAAAGCGTTTGTTGTTACGAGTTATTCCAGAATGGAACATAAAAATTCTGAAAAGAGTGAAGTTCCACTCTTAATTGATTTTGATTGGAGGTTAAAGGTAAATTAAAGTGCCTGCCTGAATATTCGAATTTCAATTGAGTTCCCGTCATGTGTAATAAGTAATTCTTATGTTTTATGTAAAATAGGTAATAATCTAAATGTAATGTTTTGATGTCAGTTGTATACTTTATACTCTAATTAAGTTGCTAATTAATCATTTATATTACTGTTGTAACAGTTCGTGCTACAGCACCGCAACCGACAAACATTCCCTGTTGACATATCGTATGGGATGTATACAAACGCACTCAGACTATTTGGAGTGTACAGATTATTATCTGTTAATACACACACGCGCGCGCACGCACCCCAAGAGAAGCTGACAGTTATAAACATTCGAATTTGAATATAATTGTTAAAATTCTTCCTACAAAATTGTAGGTTAGGGTTGGCATACAGTTATAACAAATGAGTATACCCAAGTTAGTAAGAACTTGGTTTTAGAACCTGTATATACTTAATCTTCCCATTTTTGATCCGTTGTATACCTGTTGTTTGTTCCTATGTAAGAAAAGAAGCACAAACAGTAGGCCTAATAACATGGTCACAAAAATGGTAGGCCTAGTAGTACAAAGATTATCAGACACCATTATCATCTGCTTTCTTTTCGTTTTTGGTTGTTGTGTTTCTCCAGTTTATTTGCTATCTTCCTCCAGTCTCTTTAATCCTTTTTTCTCTCGATTTCATTATTCCCAAACTTTGTTAGTAAGCTATGCCTACTATCATAATATGATCTCATGATCTTCTCGTAACTTCCACTTCATTACGTTTTTTTAACAATGAGCCTTATTACGTTCTAGTTATTTTTAACCTCATATTACCATGTTCAGTTTACATGTAAGTTCTTTTGCCCTGTTTCACCATTTATAGTATAGCTTTCCAGTTCTCAGTGATTGTTTTTATTTCTTACTCAGCTTTTTCATGTTCACCCCATGGATGTAACTTGGGAGGTGGGGTTGAAGTTGTAAAAATACAAAGTGTGTAGTGAGGCTTAATACAAAGTATTATAAAATGTGTTAAATGGGGGCACAGTCCAATCAATATTATTTCAGTTCAATCAATATGTTCACAGTTCTTCCTCTTTTGCATCCTTTTTAAGGTTCAAAGTCGCATGTACATTACATGGATGTGATTATCGTACATAATATAAAAATGTCAATCAACATGCCCCGAGCTTGTTGGTCTGGATAGGTATCTCGTGAGCACTTTGGAGTGCAAATAATTATCACTTCAGTATTAAAGTGTTCCAAGTTTATAGATTAGATGAGTCTTTGCTTACAACAAACACATTATATTGCAGTTTGGATCTCGGAATCCTGCTTTTTTCTGAACAGAACAATATTATTTTGAAGGTATCTCTTTGGCACTCATGCCTGTTTCTGGTTTCTTTTCAGAAAAAATAATCAAATTACTCCTTTGCATTTCATACCATCAGTTTCCCAGCTCTTAGGAGTCCACAACAAAAATTAGTAATCACAACAGAAAATTAATACAGCAAAATATACTTTTAACATACTACCATACCCAAACCTGCACTTATATAAGTAATTTGTACCATATAACAAAAATTATAAATGGTAAAGTATCTGACGAGTAACTGACTGAATATGAAACTAGAAAGGGAAAGTACATTTGATGTTTTGATGTAAGACACGGGATTTACAGATTCATGTTGTGCACCTCCCTCCTCTCTCCAAGTACTACAGCCCTGCAAATCTTGGTATTCTCTATGACATATTGCTGTTGGTCTTGGATCCAAGTCAACATATCCAGTTTTAGGTGTCCAGTTTCCTGAGATCATCCTCAATCCCATTTATCCACTGTAGTGTTGGTCTGCCTCTGATCCTTCATCCTTCACCTGTCTAGGTGCCCCATCAGGTTCTCCTTTCTGATTCACTCTCTTCTGTGTGCCAAGCCCACTTTAAGTCACATTGACTTTCTTAACTGACTGCTTTATTTGGCAGCTGATATAGTTCATGTTAAAATGCCTTTGCCAGAGGCTGCTTTCACATGTAGCTCCCAAAATATGTTAGTATGAGTCTTACCATGATTTTGTAGAATTAGTTTTATTGTTTCTTGTTAAGTCTTTTTAGAAAGCAGTTCAGAAGACCATAGTAAGCCCAATTGCTGCTGCGAGCCTTCCTCTGGTACATCATTATCCAAGGTTACTGAGGATCCAAATAAATAATAGTTTCTACCTGTTAAAACAGTAGTTGCTGATGTTGGTGGTAGATAGTATATTTGGTCTGCGTGGTTTTCCTGCCACCATATCCTTGGTTTTAAGCTAATTTATATAAAACGCTCATTCTCTAAGAGACATCTTGTACTGATAGGAAGGATTCCTACATGGTTTACGAGAGACTGAATCCAAATGAGATCTCATGACAGGGTCAAAATTAGGAAAGTATTTTAACAAAGCCAGAAAGTTTTCAGGATTTTGATCGTTAGTAACTGACTCTCGATGTCTTCTCAGTGCCAGATTTTGTTGTGAATTAGTTTGTACTGTGGCAATGATACATTCGAGGATTTCTTTCTATGTCTTAGCTGCTTTACTCATTTGTTCCTGAAGTAGATCATCAATAAGTCCCTCTTTGTTTAAAGAACGTTCCAATTCCTTTCACTCCAAAAACACAGAGCGAAGAGCAAGATTATTTTCATGATCCTGAATACAGGGATTTAACGTTTGTCATGACGAAAACCCATTTTCACTATTGAAATGGCTTTTTTGATGGTTTTTTTGTGTAAATAAAATGCAACAAATGCAAAATAGAGATTTTTTAGTTGGAGAGAAACGCATCCAAGTGCGATTTACCTTTTTGCCATTTTGCAAGGTTTTATCAAACCAATACTTGTTTAAGGATTGTCCAGCTTCATCTTCAGGAAAATGGCTGTCCTTGTTCTGCAACTGACAGGTTCCTCTATTCACCATTATATCTTTGAAGGATTGAGGTGTCTTGCTTGGCCAAGCTCCCATATGTTGTAGAGCAGCACCGGGAACACGGTCTACATTGTTGCTAGTAATGTTCTGTCCTTACTCGCCTATAATTTCAAGACTGCACGATGCAACATCATCCATGGTACTAGAACCAAGTGAATCTTGTAACTGTACTTTGACACTTTCACAGTTTGAAGTATTCATGTTGTTAACTTTATTTATCAACAGCCTCGTCGCTAACAACATCCATTTTATGATTGCAAGTTGATTCTTTGTTAATTGTAATATTTTGACACTCAGGGTTCGATTTTCCTTGAATAAAAGACTTCATAAACACTTTGGAACTTGTTGTAGTTCTTAAGATTTCTTCCCTCTTCTGAAACTAGGCACCACTGAGTTTACTTCATTTCATATCAGCTTCAAATAAAATTTTAAACAATCTGTTTTTAATAATAGTATTAGTATGATGACATACACGTGAAGTATTACAGATATGCCAGTACCCACAAGGGGCACATACCAAAAACAAACCGCAGACTGAAGATACTCATCGATAACTGATGATCAACACGTTAGCTGCGTCGAACTGAGAAGAATTTCACATACGTAGCCCGTGTCACTCTTTTTTATACGTTTACAAATAATATACTCGTCTGTATACGAATAGCAATTAAGATTATCTATACAAAGTCACTACAAATTTGTCATTGTAATGAACCGTAATTACGATGCTTGAGCATAAATAGACTAATACTGTTTATCATGCAAGATTTATGACAACAGACAAGCTGGCTGGTTATGCTTTTTTTATGAAAGGAATAGTCATATCAAAGAAACAAGTTGTTTGTAGTTTTATAAACTGAAAACAATTTTTTCAAGTCTATGCTCATTTTGTCGCCCGGGGCGGCTGCCCACTTGGCCCCCCCCCCCAGCTATGCCACTGTCAGTTGTTTATTTTACCGCACAGACTACAACTGGAAACTTTGTCAACATGTTAGGAACAGTTGACATATGCTTACACTTGGGTCTCCTTAAATTTAGCCACCAAGTATGTGTTGCAGCTATTATAGATGATGTGATTCTGGCATGGACATTATGATTGACTATGTGTTTATAGTAGATTTCAGAGATAATGTCCTAAGAATTGGCCAAGAAAAGATAAGTTTTTGACTGGCTGAAATAAAAGAGACAGCAGATCATTGAATCAAACCGGTAATGGTGGGCAAGGAAGGAGTTGACATGTGCTGGATACGGAAACTGGAGAACTGGATGATGAAGTACCAGTTTCTGTGATGACTAAAAATTCAATTGTATTAGTTGTGGAGAGGCCCATGCTCATTCTTCAGTTGAAGGAAGCTCTCATAGGAGACATCACTAGAGAGGAAGAATTGGCTGCAAGTGAACAAGATATAGGAACAGAAAGGAAGGACATACCAGAAATACACAAAATAGTAGAGCTCAGAGATTAGAAGACAAAGTTTTCAGAGACAAAACGATTGCTGAAGGAAATGTTGCACTGAAGATTGGGGTGAATTGGGAATGAAAATGAAATCGAAGAACAGTTGTTTACAAGTGACAGTGAAAGTGTTTTGGAAGTGGGTAAAGGAGTTTCCAGAGAAAAACTTAAACCAAAGAGCACAAGACAGTTTGCCAGTGAAAGAAAACAGGCTTAAGGAGGGAGCAGTCTTACATCTACAAAATAGGCATTTACGTGGCAGCCCTGTATGATTCATCAGCGCTTGTTTATAACATTGGCTAATGATTGAAGTTTTGAATGATCTGCTGTTTTGCAGGTGCCTTCTACTGTACAGTTGTTCAACATGCATTGTCAAGAAGATTGTAGAATCACCTACTAACCTTGGCCAAATATAGTAATAAGTATAATAGGTAATATATAGAGCTTCGTAGTAATAGGCTTTTGTTTTTTGACGTGCGTCTTCCTCCCATAGAGTCTGGGGATCTTCCATAGGTTAAAATGAACCAAGGAAACACAGTTTTAATTCCTGCAATGGTTTTAGAACTGCAAAATGTAAGCAATTCTGAGTAAATATACTTTTATTTTTTAGTGTCTATGAAAGAACAAATGTTCTATAACTCTGCTGTATTTTTCAAATAATAAATGTTTTTATGAAAACCATGTTTTATGTACGAAAACTATGTCGTAATAATTATTTTCTTGGTTTTAAAAATTATTGTATAATTTCAAGGTTATTTAAATTAAACAATTTAAATTAATTAAATAGTTGAATGAATATTTTAATTATATAATAAAATTGTAATTTAGTTTAATTAATTTAACTTCATATTAATGATTAAGAATTTTCTCATAATAATTGAATCATTAAAATTACAATTTTTTGGAACTGTAATGACTTTTTTGAGTGGACTAATTAATAAATCTATCACAGTACAGTATAATTAGTTTTATGATGTGTATAGCTAATACTGATAATTTGTTTATAGGTTATATTAGGAACAAGTTCTCTTGTTGCAAAGCCACCTCCACCTTTGGCTCAGGTTGACCTGCATTTATGTAATGGAAATGTTTATGATGAAAAAAATCCAATTGTGACAGACACGTTAAAGCTTGAAATGAACCACCAGGAGCTAAATACATTCATAACAACTCTGGAAAAAGCCATGTATTTATAGTTGTAAATAAAATTGTAAAGAACAAAATTTTTTTATACTCCTCAGGTACTGTTGAGTGTGAGATTTATGAGAGGTATACTGTTTCCTGAGAGGATGTGTGTAAGCTTTCCTCCCAATGAGAACTGTCTTTGCAGCAGTACAGTAGAGCTTATAATGTTAACATTGTTTTATACTGAAAGACTACTCAGAGTGTATACTGTTGAGAAGTAAAAGCTTGAAATGAACCGCCGGGAGCTGAATACATTCATAACAACTCTGGAAAAAGCCATGTATTTATAGTTGTAAATAAAATTGTAAAGAACAAAATTTTTTTATACTCCTCAGGTACTGTTGAGTGTGAGATTTATGAGAGGTATACTGTTTCCTGAGAGGATGTGTGTAAGCTTTCCTCCCAATGAGAACTGTCTGCAGCAGTACAGTAGAGATTATAATGTTAACATTGTTTTATACTGAAAGACTACTCACAAAGTGAATATGTGTGTATACTGTTGAGAAGTATTGATTTATGAGAAGAGAGTTGTAAATAAAGTTGACATTCAAGTAATGTTTTTTTTTTTATAAAATGTGGCTGGTATATGCATGAAGCACATTTTCATTTGAGGCTAGTTATTTATTTATTTTTTTTCAGAAAAAATGATCAATCTGGATTATAGCCCTTGATTTAACACACACACACACACAGACACATGTATGTACGATTTTTTGACACAGAATTGTACATACTGATAATTTTAGATTATGGAACTAGTCATTTGGAAATAGGAGATTATTATTGTGATGAGGTATAGCATTGTAAAAAAAAGCTGACAAGAATAATGGAATAATGTTTACAACTTTCCTTTTTACAGTCAAAGATATATTTATATCAACATTTATTCATTTATAATCTTGTAATTTTGAAAGATATGTAAATTTATTGTACTGTAGATTTCTTAAAAAACTATTTTGTAAATGATTGCTTATAAAGCAGTAATATTTCAGTTGTGTTTCCCATGGAAGTAAAAATGTCTTTAAAATAATGCCAGAAAATTATTTCACCCAATTTCTTTCTAGATAAACTTTATGTAATGGTAACTTGACTAAAATATAAACGTTAGTGTCTACAATTACAAATAGTTTACATTTGAAACAAGTTAACACGGTTCTTTCCCTTAAACCGTATTATCAAATTAAGTAAGAAATTTATATAAATAAGAACCAATTTAAATGCCTAAAAAGTCGAGATCAACAGTAAAAGGATATGTAATTATAAAGTTGCTTTTTATAAGTGAGTATGGGAAAACGTAAAACAACAAAAGAAATGACATACTAATGTCTTACAGCAGCTAAAAAATGTAGTATAACATACTTTCAATTAAATTCCTTTTTAAATATAAATAGCACGTATCCATTCATAAAACTGTTAATCAAACAGTTTCAAAAAATTTGTATTTCCATCTAATTATACAGGTACCTTCCTAATTGTAGAGGGTAATTTACTATGTTTTTCATATGGGAAGCTGTCTGTCCTTGATGTGTGCGCCCAATGCTACCCAATCCAACATGTGTAGAGTGCATAACTGTTTGCTACATAGCCCATTTATTCAGTGGCAATAACAGTGCAGTGATAAGGCTATTAGGTTGCACAAGTACATCTAAATAGCATATTTTCACTATTAATAGGTTTAACCTTTTACATATTTTTAAATGTTTCCATAACTTTAAAAAGCTATTGTCTTTAATCATGTATGTGCTTATCACACTCCACACTTAGTTCAAAGAGAGAAAAACAACAAAGAGACCATTGGATGCTCTAATTTTTTTATTAGTTTCAGAACAAACGATAGCAGTGCCTTGTACAAACTAAACAGATTGTTTCGTTTTCTGTGTACCATCAATGTTCAACTTCATATGGTAGGGAACACTGTTTATGTAGAATATCCATAAACACTTCTTGGCAGTGGTTTCTTAACCCTTTGAGCAGTAATCACGTATATGTACGTTTTTTTTCTCTGAGGGACCAAATTCAGTAAACACGTATATGTACGTTTTCAACTTTTGCTGCCTCAGAATTGCCGATATACAACGTTAGTTGCGATGTTATGCATGCTGCACTCTAGTGGATTCTTTTACAACGTTTGGTATTCGTTGATTCTTGCTGTGATGTAATATGTGTGGCTGTGGTGAACATTTTGCGTCTGTCACACGTGTTTTGGTGCGTTGTGCAGAAGTGTGCTTGGAGGTTATGTTGTGGTTAGTTTATGAACGTACAGAGGTGTGTAAGTGTATTTTTTTAATAAAAAACTCGTATTGTTTATCTTATACAAGTTGTACAATGTGTACAATTGTATAATTGTTTTAAGTACAGTTTTAAGTATATCTGATAAACAACCTTTGCAAAAGACTTAACTATTTGACTGAGGACGAAAGTCGTAAATATGTTACGAACTATGAATCAGGTAATGAAGTATCTATTTTCGACAAATCATAAAGTGGAGATGATCAATTTAACAATATTTTAATGTTTTTTTATCAGTTTCCGTATAATTAATGTTAAAAAAGTTTCATTATAATACATTTTACAAAGTTTAGAAAATTTCACTGTCAAAGACATAACACACTAACCGAGTCGTCACTGATCAAAGGGTTAAGGTGTAATTAAGTAAAGAAGTTGGGGTCTAATTATCCTCCCCAACATAAAATGGCAGCATTCAATTCATTAATACACCATATGTATAGAATCCCATTAAATGAGCGAGAAAGAAACACTATCAAACAAATAGCAATAGACAGTGGATACAAAGTAAAAACTATCAATAAATTTGAAAATAAAATAAAACAAACTCACTAAACAAACACCATACAAACTTTCGTGTAAGAACCCTCCCACTAATGATAATACAAAATATATCAACTTTACTTATCAAGGAAACATAACTTTAGAATACTCAGTTGATAAGTGGAAGAAGTGTTGTGACCATGTAATTAAAATTGAAAACGAGTACTGGAAAAATGACGGTTTAATGGATGAAGCTGTCGATGAACTGATTATTTCTATAAATGGAGAATCATCTGATTCAGATTTCACAGTTCGGAGTCAGAAACAAGCGCTACTGATATAGAATAATTAACTGACAACAGTTTAAAGGTATGTAGTATTTAATATTTATTTCTTAGATAACAAAATAGAATACCATACTTATGTATTATTTTGGATGACATTTTAAATTAACAACTTGCAAATAACGCACCCGAGCAAGTGAGTGAGTGAGTCTACAACTGTCAGTCAGGTGGTGGGGGAGTGAGTGCTTGAACGGACGGAGGGGAAGATGCGCGAAGGTTCTTATGTGCATGGTCTGTCTATACTTGATTAGAGGCGTGTCACTCTGAGAGAAGGAGTACATACAGACTTTTTTTTTAATTAACCGTTTAAATATCACAACAAACAAAAAAGTAAAGTTTATTTAAAACAAAAATAGAAGCTGTGATAATTACCACTTTACTGTAGCACAACGTGCTCTGATTTAAGTGGCAAGATAACTCTCACATGACTATACAGACATTCTGCATATTGTAGCGTGACAGAAAATCCACTACTTATTAAGTCATATAAAATCATAAAGTTTAATTACACCACATATGTTAAAATAATATTGAATGAGATTTAAGGAAATCAAAGGAATGAACCACGATAAAATAAAAATCCTCATTACATTATACAAAAACCACTGTTTAAATATCAAAGAAAGTATTGAAAGCAACTCATATTATAAGATCAGTAATTTACCCAGGAAGCTAGGAGCAGTAAACAAATTAAATAACACCATATCAAGAAGAAAGAATCAGTTTAAGAGTGGTGAATACCAAAATACCCCAAAAAACGAAGAAGGAAGAATAAAGTTTGTGATCAGGAAGAAAACAATACCCTGAAATCTTTAGAGAAGAACAAGGTCCGTGTCAGTAAATAAATTAGATGCTCCAAAATAAACATCAGTCGAGATAACACAAAGTACCTTGGTTTACCCAAGAATGAAGAAGGAAGATGAGGAGACTAGAAGAAGGACAAGAATGAAGACCAGAAGAAGGACAAGAAAGAAGATAAGAAGAAGGACAAGAAAGAAGACAGGAGGAGAGGAAGAAATAGTATGAAAGGAACACCGTTGTAAAACCTATTATTATTATTAACTACCATCAACCCCAAACCCACAAAAACGATTAAAAAGAAAGTATAACATACCGAAATCCTATAAAAATGTAATTATTTAGAAAACTAAAGTGCTGTATAGTATTATAAGAAGTGAACCGACTAAAGCTATTGTGTGATAAGAAAATAAACAAGTCTTAACAGTCCATGATTGCTAAAGGTCTGGTCTGAGATAATAAGACTCAAAATATCAGAACCAACAGTGAAAGTGAATTTGTGTAAGTGTTTTTTGGTAATGCAATAAACTTAAAGTTAGTGATACTATGACTTATCAATATGCTATATAACAACTTTAATATCCAATAATAAACAGCATAATAAAATAATAAAATGGAAGATTTCCAGTATTTTATTATTTTAAGGTAACTCTTTATTTACAAGACATTTGTAAAAAATGCTAGTAACTAGAGTATGGGTGGTCATGTTTACTGATGAAGGGGATCATAAATAATAATGGTTTAGACCAGAAAGGACTGGCATTAATTTAGTATTCATAGGTTTAAAATGTTTAAATAGACTGGGTGTTCACAGCAATAAAATCAATGTATTTGTAAGAGTTATTAGAAAATAAGATTTATATTATGTGTTTAAAATGAATTATGTTTGCTAAATAACAGCATACATACCATTAATAATTTTTCAGAAGGTATGCTATGTTAACTCAGAAAGAGTTAAAAGTATATGTTCAAACCATGTCAGCAATATGTTCAATTGTGCAGATTGCTAAATAATGTTCATAATTATTTTGTATAACAGTAGTGTTAATTAAATACTACACCTCAGAATAAGTTATAAACCATTTTATTTTCATGTAATAGTAACTATGTAAAGTCAGAGGAGGAGGTAGGATTAAATTTATTTGAGAAAGACAGAAATGTAAAATTCTAAACTCTAGGCCATTTGATGAATTCACAGAAACCATATAAACCAGTATAATTCACTTATAAATCCTGTAAACTAGCAAGATTTAGATAAGGTAAATCAGTTAACCACTACTGGGAATGATCCTATGAGTTAAAATGATAATAAGGAAATATACCTTAAAATATTGTAAATTTTCAAAATATATAAATTAATTAATTTTAAAGAGCAATGTCAAATTCAGAGATTAACACAAAAAACCAGTTCAAAGGTTTAATTTATATGTATTTAAGGAAAGGAAGAGGAATATGACTAATTAAAATTTATTATAATAGTATTAATGATAATTAAAATGGAGGAAAATTTGAGAAAGACGGAAATCCAATTTTGAGCCTATATTTCCAAAAAGGAAAGAAATTTGTTAATTTCCACAAAATGTCTACAGATATGGACTATAATATATCAATTTAAAAGGAATGAGATGATTAAACCAATGATAAGGTTCATAATTCATGAAAGTGATGAATAAAATAAATAAATTCCATATATAATGTCATATTGTATCATGTGTATGGGTAAACGAAATATGTTAACAATACTTTTTCAAAGATTAACTGGGCCAGATTTTGACCAAGTTAATTAGTCTTTTGTTGAATATCAAGCTGAATAGTTCTGTGAAAAAACGTTCTTTAAAATTGAGTAGAAAATGGTACGACAAATTGCTATTAATGTCAGTGCATCAAGAGTTAGATGAATTGAACACTTTCTTAGCTAAATTTACCAAAACTTTAACGACAATAGTGAAAAATAACACCTAACTTCATGATACGAGTGATATAAAACAGTAAAACAATATATTTGACACAATTCACGCTACAAAGCCTAACCACATTTACAGAAACTTAACCCACAGAAGTGAACACATACCAAATAACTTAATTAACACCAATATACACGGAACACTTCTTCAGAACACACCAAACAACCTAATAGACAAGTTACACCAGTGCGGGAACATTTCAAACATTCATGAAGGTAATTTTGTTGTGATTTTCTGACACGACGACTTCGCAGTAATATATCCAGATCGAGTAGCGGCCATCTTTGAATTTTACGAAGCCCTGCCTACCTCATCGAGCAGTGACGTCAGTCTACATTTGGTCTGACAAAACAATTTATTAAACATTATATATCAGAATTATTTAAATACTATTAAATAATAATTATTGAATTTATTTTAATTGTTAATGTTATACTTTCTCGTCACCCTTCTCTGACTATTAATTTAATCGCTCAAAGAACCTGTCCTTTATATAATACCTATAATAATTTTTATACTGTATGCACAATCGATAATTCCCTGAGACGGAGTCGATAATTGTTCTCAATCGATAAAAAATCGATTATTTATTAAATTGTTCAATAAATCCATATATTTCAAGTGTTTTTTATCTGTTATTATTTCACAGGCTAATTTAAGATTATTTATTAAGGCTAAGGGACTTCAAGAAGAAGAAAATATTTTATTTGAGTGAGATATTGGACCAGTAAGAAAAATCACCGATCGATTGCTGACTGGAGTTAATCTATTTAACTCCAGACTTGGTTCAAATCTTCCAGAAGTGCTCGATAGTTAATAAATACCTGCCTGATTATCAAAATTTTTACAAAACCTTTAAAACAGCTTTATTTCTTATTTACACACATTTATTAACATAAACAAAATTATTTTTATTATTGAAAAATTTTATTTTTTATAAAATTTTTCTCCACTATTTTATTTTTGTAAAGACCGGCATACAGGGTCTTGTTACAAAGTGGCGTCCAACTTAGAGGGCTTGATAAGATAAGCCTGGCAGCGATTAATTAATAGAGACAGAAAAAATGCAAAGACGAGCTACTTCGAAGAAGAGGGCGGCAGAGGCCGAAAAAAAAGTTGACATGGGGGATAAGGAGGCAACACCCATGGAGGATCCGGAAGTGTTACTAACCCAAGTGGAACCGAAACAACCAGCACCACCCGAGGAACAACCTGAAGTAACAACGCAAACAGGGGAAGCCAATGTCCCAGACAAGGAAGTAGAAAAATCTATGACCACTGAAGAAAGCAAAATGGATAAGATCATGGAAATGTTCTTGCAGTTGAGTAAGCAAATGGAATCCACGAAAGAAGATTTGAACAAGAAAATGGATAACAACAGCCAGTCCACCAAGGAAGAATTGGGTAGTAAGATTGAAGAAACCAGTAAGAATTTGGAAGAGAAGATGGAGGAAAACAACCAATCTTTGAATAAGAAGATGGAGGAAAACAACCAATCCTTGAATAAGAAGATGGAAGACCTGAAAAAGGACAACCAATCCTTGAGTAGGAAAATGGAAGAAAATATTAAGAATATAAAGGAAGACTTGAGGGAAAATAATAGGAATTTGGAGGAGAAAATGGAAGAAACCAGCAGGAAAATAGAAAATGACAACCAACAGTTAAGGGAAGAATTGAGAGAGGACAATCAACTGCTGAGAGAAGAATTAAGGGAAGTTAACCAAGAGAACATGAATAAGGTAGACGAGAGGATTGAATTGGCGAAGGAGGAGTTGAATAAAAAGATAACAGAGACGAAGAAATCCATCGTAAAGAAATTAGAACAGGAAGTCGTGGTTGTTAACCAGCAGATCAGAGAAGTAGACGAAAGATGTCGTCAGACCGAAAACGAAGTGCTGGAAGTCCGGGAAGTGATAACTAAGGAGATTACTCAGGTCCAAGAACAACAGAAAACGAAAATGGAGGAGACCATGAAATTTGCTTTGGAAGAAGTGAATAAAGTGCGGACACAGGTAACCGAAAGATGCGACGGCGTGGAAGCCGCTATGTCGAACATAACCGGACAGGTGCGTCAGAGCCAGGAGGAGATAGAGTTGATAAGGAACAGACCATCTGGATATCATAATTTCCCCATGTCAGAAAACAGAGAATGGCTCAATTTCCGGCAATATAAACGGAAACCCATGGAATTTTTGGCACGGATAGAGGAACACAGAGGTAACCGATGGGTCCAGAACAGGGAAATCCTTGACGAGTCGTTTCGGGAGGTGAATGACCATTGGTGGATGGCCAACCGGAGCGACATCGACAATTATGAGCAATTTAAGAGCCTATTCAAGGCCAGGTACTGGTCAGAGACAACTCAAAAGTTGATAAGAGACAATATCTGCCACGGCCACTACAAGCCACAAGTCGGTAGTTCGATGACAGCTTATTTCCTCGGCAAGGTATGTATGGCCAAGCACTTAGAACCGGCCATACCTGAGGAGTGCCTAATAAATAAGTTGTCCTATCATTATGATGAAGAGGTAATTCGTGCGAGGAGGGGCAGCCAAATAAAAACCATCCAGGCAATGACAGAACTCCTCGAAAACTATGAAAATGAAGACTACTACCGACAGAGTCGTAGAAGAAGTGATGGGCCCGAACCAAGGACGTATCAGAACAATAACCAGGGTACGAACAACATAAACACTGGGTACCAAGGAGGCCGGGCATACCCGCAAAATAACAATTTTAATAATAATAATAATATGAACAATTCGAGTTACAATAATAATAATAATACGGGTCCAAACCATCCAAACCCGAGTCGACCCTCTAATGGTTATCAGGGTAACCGCAATCCCTACCCTAATAACACAAATAGTCAGAGAAGCCCCAATTATGGTAATAGTCGTTACCATAATAACAATAATCGTGCGGGTCCCAATAATGGTAATTCTGTTAATAATAGGTTTCCTCGCCCTAGAGTGAACTTCATACGAGCCACAGATGGACGACAGCGAGGATTCAACCACAATCGAAGAAACAGCTACCGCGGATATGAAGAAAGGCGGAGGAGCCTAGAACGGGACCAACCAAGGTACTATCCGGCAAGAAGGAGTAATAGTTTAGACGACGCTGAACGGAGGTCTAATCACGAACGACCGGAAGACCATAGGACAGATCGACAAGTAACCACTCTAAGCATCCCAAATGAGGCATCAACTAGTATGGCTCAAAGGAACAATGATGCCGAGCCTTTAAACGGGCACAGGCAGTAATAAATCGCCAGAACCCGTTACTGCTCCTAAATACTGGGTATAATAATAATAATGAGTGCAATCATGAGAATAATAACAATCGTATCACAATCATAGGGTGCAACTACCTAAAGGACATTAGACATGAGTTATTGGAAGAGGATAACAGGAATCCCACCAATAATGAAATAATACATGTCGACGCCAAGGTAGAAGGCATCCCAGCCAAGTTAATGATCGATACTGGTTCGAACGTGTCAATCATAAGTACGACGGAGTTGGAGAGGATACAACAAGAGTGCGGGAGAACTTTACCAACGTTGCCATTGAATAATATTATTTTGTTGGGAGCAACCGGCCGACAAAACAAAACTATACGTAGGCAAGTCTCCGCCAGTGTGATGAGCTGTGGTATAGCAATTGTTATGGAATTCTTGGTGGCGAGCGGTCTGCCGTTTAATATACTGGTCGGGTGTGATGTGCTTAGGAGGAATTCCGCCATCATTGATCTGAGAACTGAAACATTGTCGCTGTTTTCTAACGGACATACTTGGACGGCGAACTTGGTGAGTAGTGACCAAGTCGTTCCCGATAGTATCGACCAGCAAATCCGCAAAATTAATTACATCCATCCAACATCTATAATTGAACAAAGGATAGACGACACCTCCAATGAAGATTTATGGTCACAAAAATTCCAGGAGATCAGGGATTTCTGGAGCGGTATAACTGGCGAAGGTTTAACAATAAACCAAGCGAACAAATTAATAAACATATATAACAAATATAAATCAGTCTTTTCTGATGAGCCCGGTAAAGTGAAAAACTTTCAGTGTACTCTACAATTCCGAGACACAGTGGACTTTAACCGGAAGTCTTACCCCATTGCGCAATCACGAAAGCAAGCGGTAAGAGCTAAAATAGAGCAAATGATTAACCGTGACATTATAGAGAGTAGCCATTCCCCATGTACAAGTCCTATCATGGCTATTCCTAAGAAAAACGGACAAGTCCGTTTGTGTTTAGATGCGCGCGAAATAAATAAAATGATCATTAATGACAGGACTTCGCCCGGTGAGATTGAGGAGATTTTAAAACGGTTCCACGGTACCAAATACTTCAGTACCTGGGATACGGTGTGCGGGTACTGGCAGGTGGAATTACATCCACAGAGTCGCCAGTATCTGGCCTTTATATTCGAAGGGCGGAACTACCAGTTTAAGAGATTGCCCTTCGGACTGGTAAACTCAGTCGCAGTCTTTGTGCACTGCATGGACCAGATACTTGGCCAAGAAGCACTACAATTCACCACCGTATATGTCGATGACTTGCTAGTGTCCTCAGAAACTTGGGAGGAACACTGCTACCGTGTGGAACACATATTACAGAAGCTAGCGACAAATAATATTACGCTGAAATTAGCAAAATCTCATTTCATTGCTAAGGAAATACAATTCTTAGGCTTCATCTTAAATGATCAGGGAATCTCACTGTCGGCTGAAAAGGTCGAAGCGATTCAGAACTTTCCTACACCTAAGAATCGAAGGCAGTTACAGTCGTTCCTGGGACTCTGTAATTACTACCGTAAGTTCCAGGAAAAGTACTCAGAACTGACTGCCAGATTTCAGCCGCAACTGTCATCCAAAAATAAATGGATCTGGGGTAATGAACAACAAAATATATTATCTCTAATAAAACAAAAATTCCTTGAACCCATTATACTCCGCCATCCAGATTTTAACAAGCCTTTCTTTCTTAATTGTGATGCCAGTGACATCAGCCTCGGCACTACCTTATATCAAGAGGATGAGGATGGCGAACATCTTGTGATCTGCTTTGCCAGCAGAGCATTGAATGAATGTGAGAAAAACTACCATGTTACAGAAAAGGAATTGTTGAGTGTCGTGTTCACGTGCGGAAAGTTCCGCACTTATATCCTTGGTTATTCCGTTACCGTCCGGACAGACCATAAATCTATCTCGTTCCTAAAGAGATGTAAGTTAAGCCATGGAAGGTTAACGCGGTGGATACTATTGCTGCAAGAATACGACCTTAAGTGGGAGTATATCCCCGGAAGGAAGAATGTCGTTGCGGACGTATTGTCTAGAGTAGACATTGACAAACAGACGTTCGAGGGGGAGAAGGAGAGTATTCTTAAAGTATACCATATTCTACTTGTAAGCGCCGGTCTACAATCAATTTTGGAACACCTGAGCACACACCAACAAGCTGACCCGAAGTCAATCTCTATTATCGCAAGATTGGAAGCAGGGGATGAGACAATCTCCCAATATTATAAAATACATAATGGAATCCTGTTTTCAAGACCATCTTTATATAAGGAGGAATGGAAGGTTATAATTCCGACCCATATCGAGAAGGAGATAGTGTTCAATTATCATGTTCCATATGGGCGCCTTAAAGGTGGTAAAGGCCCTGGAAGAGAGCTGCCATATCAAAGACATAAATCGGAAAGTACAAAAGTACATAAGAAACTGTCGCATTTGCCAACTCGTAAAAACAAACAACGAGAAAAGAGAGGGGCAGATGATTCAGATAACCTCTCAATCGAAACTTGAGAAGGTATTCCTGGATATCTGTGGGCCATTTCCCCGCAGTGGAGGCTGCCACCGATACAAATATCTCGTCATCATAATGGACCATTATACCAAGTTCGTGAAGCTATACCCAGCGAATCGGGCGACTACGAATAAAGTTCTTGAAATCCTGATCAACCAGTACTTCCCAACCGTCGGAAAACCGTTATCAATCATAACCGACCACGGAACACAATTCAAGGGGAGGAAATGGCGGGATACACTGCTGTCAATGGGGGTTCATACATACAAGACATCAGTATACCACCCGAGCAGTAACCCGGCCGAAAGAGTCTTGCGAGAGGTGGGGCGCATATTAAGAACGTATTGCCACGATCAGCAGAGGAGGTGGCAAGAATACTTGGAGGCCACTGAAGAATTCCTCAACCTGGCATACCATCCAGCCATAGGAATAACCCCTTACTCCGCAATGTACGAGAGACAACCCCCTAGGGAGATCGAAGATATCTTGGAGTTCCCCAGAGAGCATAAATATATATTTAATAGAATTCAATTTCATAATAAGGTGGCCGAAGATCAGGAGAAACGGCAAAATAAGTACGATAAAAGCATGGGTAAGGTTATTAATTATACCGTTGGAGAGAAGGTGTTGTTGAAGAATAGGGAATTACCCAGTTCCTTAGAGGGGATAACAAAAAAATTATTGCTTCTGTACACTGGTCCCTATATTGTCTCTAAGAACAATAACAACAACACGTACGAAATAAAGGAAATGAATTCAAATAAAGTTAAGGGTGTCTTTAACCAGGCATCCATGAAGAAATTTTATGAAAAAATCAACCAAATTCTAAAACACATGTAAGCCCACCTTACATAAAAATTATTTGAAGAAAATTTTATGGCAATAATATAAGAAGAAGTTAGAATTTAAAATCAACCAAATTCTAAAACACATGTAAGCCCACCTTACATAAAAATTATTTGAAGAAAATTTTATGGCAATAATATAAGAAGAAGTTAGAATTTAAAACCAACCAAATTCTAAAACAAATGTAAGCCCACCTTACATAAAAATTATTTGAAGAAAATTTTATGGCAATAATATAAAAAAGAATTTATGAATAAAATCAACCAAATTCTAAAACACATGTAAGTTCACCTTACATAAAAATTATTTAAGAAAACTTTATGGCAAGAATATAAGAATGAAGAATTTAAAAATCATCCAAATTTTAAAGCAAGGTAAGACCATCTTACTAAACCGGAATTTGAAAGAAACATTTTGACAATAATACCAAGAGAATTTATGAATAACTCAAATTTCCAAAAACAATGTAATACTTTACATAACAACTATTTGGAGAAAACTTTATGGCAAGAATATAAAAAGGAATTTAGAATGAGAAATCATCTAAATTTAAAAAGATTATAAGTTCACCTTACTAACCAAGAATTTGAGAAAAAACATTTTGAAGAGATAAATATAAAACAGAATTTAGATTGAAATAATATAAGTTCTAAAAAGAAAAGCAAGCCCACCTTACATACAAATCATTTGAGAAAACTTTATGGAATAATATAAAAAGAGTGAATTTTGAATTGTGTATAAATCAAGTTTCCAAACCAAGAATAAGTACAACTTACCAACCAATTATTAATAAAACACTTTGTTGAGATAAACAGAAGAGATTTAATGCCATATTTATGGTAAGCATAAAATATAATTACCATGTTAATAAAGGATCATAATGGGATGAATAAAGGAAACAGACTTTAGAATTAAAACAAATAATTCTGGAAAGTATGATCATGTCTAATTTCAATATAAAGAGTAAAAACCTTTCCATAAAATGATGCCAAAGGAAATAAAAACAAAATTTTTTTTAATACGATTTGAGTTGACACGATTTGAGTGATTGAATATAATAAAGTACAAAAACTTATTTGGAATTATGAGATAATAAAACTTTGAAGTGGTATGAGGAGAAATTAAGACCTCATTATAAAATTAATAAAAAAACATTCATTCAAAAGGATAATAACCATGACAGGAATAATGTGAGAATAATATCAAAGATTTATGTAATTAAACGAATTAATATAAAATGATTTATGAATTAAATGTCAATTATGATAATGACAGTTATACAAAGTTCTAGAAAATAGAACAAGTGGAAATATAAGAACAAAGAAACAGTCTAAAAATGTCATAAAGATATGCTACTATAAACAATGCAGATTATAAAAAAAAAACCCCAGAAGGTAATAAAGAATTTATAACCAAAAGATTTATATGATAAGAAAAGTTGAAAAATGTAATAATAGAAGAGCTTCCTACCATAATATCAAATGAATGAAACATCCAGTTAACGAGTCAGAAGAACAACTGAGATAGGAATAATAAAATCTCTGAGAAATATAATAAGTAATAAGTGAAGTATCCCAAAGATATTTTTTTTTTAAATAGTAACAAATGTGTACTATTCTGAATAATTTTTTTAATCTGTCTGTAGATAATTCCAGCAGCATTAATATGTTTTTTGAGCAGAGATGATTTGCCTCTGTACTCAAATATGTGTGAAGTATTGGACAGCAGAGGAAAGTAGCGTACAGTGCCTCTCTGAACTGAACCAGCTCACAAAGTAGGGAACGATAGGGAGGAAATATCCCAAGGAGAAAATACTAAGAAGAAATATGAAAATGAAATAATAAATATAAAACTCAGATGACTATTACTATCAAGGAAGATCCAGTGAGAATGAGAAAGATATAAACTCAAATATAAATAAGAAAATTTTTAAAATGGAAGGAAGTCCAGAATAATAACAAACCTAGAATAATTATCATAAGCAATTGTTTCAAACAAAGCAAGTATAGTCTGAAAAAATTACTTCTGGAGAAGGGCATTCTGTAGCGTGACAGAAAATCCACTACTTATTAAGTCATATAAAATCATAAAAATTAATTACACCACATATGTTAAAATAATATTGAATGAGATTTAAGGAAATCAAAGGAATGAACCACGATAAAATAAAAATCCTCATTACATTATACAAAAACCACTGTTTAAATATCAAAGAAAGTATTGAAAGCAACTCATATTATAAGATCAGTAATTTACCCAGGAAGCTAGGAGCAGTAAACAAATTAAATAACACCATATCAAGAAGAAAGAGAATCGGTTTAAGAGTGGTGAATACCAAAATACCCCAAAAAACAAGAAGAAGGAAGAATAAAGTTTGTGATCAGGAAGAAAACAATACCCTGAAATCTTTAGAGAAGAACAAGGTCCGTGTCAGTAAATAAATTAGATGCTCCAAAATAAACATCAGTCGAGATAACACAAAGTACCTTGGTTTACCCAAGAATGAAGAAAGAAGACTAGAAGAAGGACAAGAATGAAGACCAGAAGAAGGACAAGAATGAAGACAAGAAAGAAGATAAGAAGAAGGACAAGAAAGAAGACAGGAGGAGAGGAAGAAATAGTATGAAAGGAACACCGTTGTAAAACCTATTATTATTATTAACTACCATCAACCCCAAACCCACAAAAACGATTAAAAAGAAAGTATAACATACCGAAATCCTATAAAAATGTAATTATTTAGAAAACTAAAGTGCTGTATAGTATTATAAGAAGTGAACCGACTAAAGCTATTGTGTGATAAGAAAATAAACAAGTCTTAACAGTCCATGATTGCTAAAGGTCTGGTCTGAGATAATAAGACTCAAAATATCAGAACCAACAGTGAAAGTAAATTTGTGTAAGTGTTTTTTGGAAATGCAATAAACTTAAAGTTAGTGATACTATGACTTATCAATATGCTATATAACAACTTTAATATCCAATAATAAACAGCATAATAAAATAATAAAATGGAAGATTTCCAGTATTTTATTATTTTAAGGTAACTCTTTATTTACAAGACATTTGTAAAAAATGCTAGTAACTAGAGTATGGGTGGTCATGTTTACTGATGAAGGGGATCATAAATAATAATGGTTTAGACCAGAAAGGACTGGCATTAATTTAGTATTCACAGGTTTAAAATGTTTAAATAGACTGGGTAAAACACAGCAATAAAATCAATGTATTTGTAAGAGTTATTAGAAAATAAGATTTATATTATGTGTTTAAAATGAATTATGTTTGCTAAATAACAGCATACATACCATTAATAATTTTTCAGAAGGTATGCTATGTTAACTCAGAAAGAGTTAAAAGTATATGTTCAAACCATGTCAGCAATATGTTCAATTGTGCAGATTGCTAAATAATGTTCATAATTATTTTGTATAACAGTAGTGTTAATTAAATACTACACCTCAGAATAAGTTATAAACCATTTTATTTTCATGTAATAGTAACTATGTAAAGTCAGAGGAGGAGGTAGGATTAAATTTATTTGAGAAAGACAGAAATGTAAAATTCTAAACTCTAGGCCATTTGATGAATTCACAGAAACCATATAAACCAGTATAATTCACTTATAAATCCTGTAAACTAGCAAGATTTAGATAAGGTAAATCAGTTAACCACTACTGGGAATGATCCTATGAGTTAAAATGATAATAAGGAAATATACCTTAAAATATTGTAAATTTTCAAAATATATAAATTAATTAATTTTAAAGAGCAATGTCAAATTCAGAGATTAACACAAAAAACCAGTTCAAAGGTTTAATTTATATGTATTTAAGGAAAGGAAGAGGAATATGACTAATTAAAATTTATTATAATAGTATTAATGATAATTAAAATGGAGGAAAATTTGAGAAAGACGGAAATCCAATTTTGAGCCTATATTTCCAAAAAGGAAAGAAATTTGTTAATTTCCACAAAATGTCTACAGATATGGACTATAATATATCAATTTAAAAGGAATGAGATGATTAAACCAATGATAAGGTTCATAATTCATGAAAGTGATGAATAAAATAAATAAATTCCATATATAATGTCATATTGTATCATGTGTATGGGTAAACGAAATATGTTAACAATACTTTTTCAAAGATTAACTGGGCCAGATTTTGACCAAGTTAATTAGTCTTTTGTTGAATATCAAGCTGAATAGTTGTGTGAAAAAACGTTCTTTAAAATCGAGTAGAAAATGGTACGACAAATTGCTATTAATGTCAGTGCATCGAGAGTTAGATGAATTGAACACTTTCTTAGCTAAATTTACCAAAACTTTAACGACAATAGTGAAAAATAACACCTAACTTCATGATACGAGTGATATAAAACAGTAAAACAATATATTTGACACAATTCACGCTACAAAGCCTAACCACATTTACAGAAACTTAACCCACAGAAGTGAACACATACCAAATAACTTAATTAACACCAATATACAAGGAACACATCTTCAGAACACACCAAACAACCTAATAGACAAGTTACACCAGTGCGGGAACATTTCAAACATTCATGAAGGTAATTTTGTTGTGAATTTCTGACACGACGACTTCGCAGTAATATATCCAGATCGAGTAGCAGCCATCTTTGAATTTTACGAAGCCCTGCCTACCTCATCGAGCAGTGACGTCAGTCTACATTTGGTCTGACAAAACAATTTATTAAACATTACATATCAGAATTATTTAAATACTATTAAATAATAATTATTGAATTTATTTTAATTGTTAATGTTATACTTTCTCGTCACCCTTCTCTGACTATTAATTTAATCGCTCAAAGAACCTGTCCTTTATATAATACCTATAATAATTTTTATACTGTATGCACAATCGATAATTCCCTGAGACGGAGTCGATAATTGTTCTCAATCGATAAAAAATCGATTATTTATTAAATTGTTCAATAAATCCATATATTTCAAGTGTTTTTTATCTGTTATTATTTCACAGGCTAATTTAAGATTATTTATTAAGGCTAAGGGACTTCAAGAAGAAGAAAATATTTTATTTGAGTGAGATATTGGACCAGTAAGAAAAATCACCGATCGATTGCTGACTGGAGTTAATCTATTTAACTCCAGACTTGGTTCAAATCTTCCAGAAGTGCTCGATAGTTAATAAATACCTGCCTGATTATCAAAATTTTTACAAAACCTTTAAAACAGCTTTATTTCTTATTTACACACATTTATTAACATAAACAAAATTATTTTTATTATTGAAAAATTTTATTTTTTATAAAATTTTTCTCCACTATTTTATTTTTGTAAAGACCGGCATACAGGGTCTTGTTACAATATGCATGTAATATGTTACTGTGTGAACAGTGTCAACGCCTGTGACCAATAGCATTTCAGATTTGTCACGTGGGTTTGTTTACATCAGGATTATACTAAGAACGGAAAGAGTATAAATGAACTGATTAAGGGGGAAAAGTCAGTACAGACAGTATTTATGTCACCTGGGAAGCACATTGTGTCTCGAAAGATGATTACTGACTTTAACAATTTTATCAAGGATGTTGTACTTAGGAATGTTTTGGGATCTCACAATAAATGTGAATTCTTAGACCTGCCAAAAATTATTTTAGCTGTGAAAGCCAAACTTAATGTTTGTCGTGTAGATTCGGCAAAAACAGGATTTACATCTGAGGTTAAGTAGATATTTTGGTCTATAACAAAATGAAATTCAGATTATTATGAGGAAATTAGAGCTGTGATATTTAAGAACTGGTTCTTTGAACAAATTCCTGAATTATTTAGAAAAGTATAACGCCCCTTATAATTCAGTCCCTTTACAAAATATTCCAATCACATTCACTAGAGTGCCATTACTGAATAGTTACAACAGAAGGCAGTCTAATTTTTGATAACTGAAACTAACACTGAACTCTAGCAACATATTATATTAGCATACAAAGATAGCCTAAAATATACAAACTTAATCAGCATGCAAATGAAATGGGCATACATTATCAGATTGTATAAGTAATGTGATTACCTCCTAATCACAGCCACTACAACTCCAATGTGATTGCAAGTAAAGTGTAGGACTGTGACCAGGAATAATACATTCAAAATGAACAACTTGGAAATATTTGTTATTGAAGAAATTGACAATAAAAATAGTGGAAAACCCATGTAAGACACATTGAAAAACTGCAAGAAGAAGATTTTAAGTTTACTGTTTTGCAAGACAGACAGTGATGAATTCTGAATTATCAGGATGACATTAATGTTAATGAAGAGCCAGTCACTGTCATTGGTTTTGTCTTACAGTATAGTGGCGTTATTGTAAATATATTATAATTGTAGAACAGTGATGGTAAACACATGACACCAGAAGCATATGATATGCTGTAACACAAAAAATTTTTTTCTTGAATCATAAAAAATTTTATACGTGTTCAGCATATGAGTTGGGGTCCCCGAGGAGTGGTAGAAGGTAAACCCAGGGATTTATTTATGGCGGATGATCAAGAATCGCCCGACGGCGTGTGACCCTGATCGGGGGAAAGTGGTGGTTCTGTGGCGCTGATGGTCCTTAGGAAAGGGAAGGTGGAGGTCGAGGCAACAGCAAAGAGAGTTACTATCAGTGGCCGGACAAAGGCAGACAGAGTGGGAACCCGAAGACCTCCACGGATTACGTCATTTCTAAGAAACCAAGGAGACCCCTATAAGGAACGGAGGGTTTTAGATTGAAAACGTTTCAGCCTACACTTGTTGGTGGTCGACACGACCACCATGCGCGAGCCACGTAGTCAGTACTGGCCAAAAAAACAGAGATGCCAGGAAACCTGGCGGTTGCGACACGAAAGAAAGGAAAACAGTTTGGCTCGGACGCCGAAAGTTTTGTTGGGGGTTGGTTTCGGTAACATAGTCGGTGAAGCATAGCCGCCAATCAGTTTAATCGCTTAAATACTTCACCGACTCTTTCCAGGCGATGGGCCTCCCTTGTAGGGAGAGGGACTGGCAGCGGGAAATGGACTTGCATGTGATCCGATCGCCTAGATTTCTCCGTGTTGGTCACCCGCCATTTCCGTAGCCAGTCCGTAAGCAGGTCCAATTGACGCTGCAGCTTTGTACTCGCAAATCGCGGGGACATGGAGCTGCAATGATACACAGCGTCGTCGGCGAATAGGGACAACGTGACTCTCCCAGTATTTATATTTTGCTGCCTTGCACTGTAGAGGCATAATACGCCTGGATGCTGGTAGAGAAGTCGTGTAACGTCTGGAAGGGGCAGTCCCTAACAATCCAGAATGTTACGCAACTCTGCGCGCCGCGGTGTGGCAAGAATCACGTAGGAACTTTTATTTTTTCCAGCTCAACATAGCAATATATAAAAGAGGTATATTTTATTAACCTACTTCAAAAAAGAGGAGGTTATATATTCGACTCTATGTTATGTATGTTCGTCGATTATTCGAGAACGGGTAGACCGATTTTAATAAACCTATGGTGGTACCATAGTATTTAAAATTGGTATTGGGCAGAATTTTTCACTTTGAAAATACTGAATCTGCTTTGAAAATTCAATGTTGGATGTTCGAATATTAATCAATAATTTCTATTATTGATTAATAATAATAATTAAGTGAGTGAGATGTAGAAGAGAGAGAGAGAGAGAGAGAGTGGGGTGATAGTGAGTGATAGATCGATTTCAGGTTAGAGTGAGAGGCTGTGAGAAGGACTGGCAGGGGGAGCATGGGTGAGAGAGAAGGGTGATTGTGGACACATACATATATTACATTATTCTATAGTACTCTTGACTATATTTTCAATATGATTACAATTATTATCCAAGTTTACCTGTTAGTAAAATTTACCAGAAACTTTTGTTTGTAACCTTTGTCAACTATCTGATTTAAGTCGTAATGTTTTACAGTATTGTGTAAATTGTATGTTTCTAAATAATGATTGTTTATTAACACCAGTAGGGAGTGAAACATGGTAAAAATAACTTTTAATAATTACGTAGTGAACATTCCCTAATCTGTTTTAGTTATATGTAATATATTACTTTGCTATATGTTGACTGTTGTAGGTATAATCAATTTATGTACCAATCTAATATCCAATTGTTGATTACTGTTTGTTTAATTAATTAAAATAACATTACATTTAGTAATTTAAATTGTAATACTGTATAAATTAAGTTCTCTCATACTATAATTTGCTCGCTTTCTTAAAGATAATTTGAAGATGTAAACAAACTATCATAAGTCTTCACATATAAAATGATACATACATACGCACGCACACACTCACATCACCAACACGTTCACCCAAATATTTAATTGTTTCGTTATGTTTGATATTTCTATTGTATTTCATACACAGGTCCTGAAGGTGACAATAAATATTGTCGAAACGTCGATGCAAAATAACTAAAATTTGTATTATTGACCGATCCTCACTAACCATCCACTAAAACATTCATTGATTGACGGTCACTAAAAATTTAAGGAAATAATTTCTATCCTACTTGACATGAAATTACTTTTTGAAATAACTAATCTTCTTTTATTGAATCATGTGTTTAATAAAAATTTGTAACCTCGCTACTGCCTCTGGTGTCAATTTAATTCCAACATAGTAACAATCGTTAGCCACGTGACAATATAGGCCTACTGACTGTCTAAAATTAAAATGATAAAGATAATGATGATGTAGGCCTATACAAGTAATTCTGTATACATATCGTTAATCTGTAATCTATCTACACATTCCTTCGAAATTCTGTATACGAGCAGCAAGAAACTCGTTCATATCAGCAAGAAAGATCACTGTCGCGGTTAAAGTAATGAGTACTCGACGGCCATCATGTGGATAATGGGTAAATGGCTCGAGCAATAAACACAACTAACACATGTTCTATACACCTCAAGTAAAAAAAAAACATGTAATTCTCTAAATACCAATTGATGTACGGTATTAGCCACTGACGTACGGTACAAGCCACTCTGGACGGTTGAGAAGCCACAACGCTTTCTCTCTTGTTTTGTTTTTGTTCGTTTGATTAACAAAACGTCACAGCGAATGAGGTGAGAGAGAAATACATTTTTGTAGCCACTCATGAATACACGTAATTAATATACTGTACACTCTCGCCGCTTTCGTCTGACGAATTTTGATTTGTCGTCAGGTTCTTTATTGTTTTTGTCGAATCAGCGTGGCTTCTTTTCTGTCATCGACCTGAACCCCTGGTAGTAGCGCATGCCTTTCTCACTAAGGCACTTACATGTCTGTTATCTGAATAGTGACTAACCAATCGCTTTCGTAATAACAGTACTCTGCTTTCGGTAATACATATAGCATGTGTTTGGTTAGTATGAAGTTGACATGCAATCCAGAGCAATCTTGGCATGAATGTTTGTGTACATCACTAAGGAAGAACAGTAGACCCTATCATTCCACGAAATTTTCTGTGTTCTTCTCTATTACTGTGTCTCGATAAATTCTAGTCGTTCCTCGATATTTTGTTGACTTTTGTGTATACCACTTTGGAGGAACAGTGAACCTATCCTTCCATGAAATCCTCTGTGTCACCGAGTCACTAAGGTGGTTCCTTCATCTGTCTTTTTGGACAAACGATCCACGATTCAGAGCCGTAAAAAACTACACTCCAATCAAAATTGTTAATGAGCTTTATCCGTGTTTTGAATCGGCATTTTCACTGATGTTTGCATTTTTTCTTTTTCACATAAGTTAGCCTACTTTTAACTATGCTAAGCTAGGTTGAATGTGTTGATTATTTAATACCACATACCATCACATCGGTTTTCTTTCTGATCATTTTCAAGTCAAGCTAACGAAGTTTCGTTTCCATAATAAACAACTTGTTCTGTAGTAGCAGTTGCAGTCTGTGGCCAGTCAATCCGTCACATAAACAAGCGCGACAGAGAACACAGGTTTGCAGTGGTTAGAGGTAAAAAGTTTCTGCTTTAGCCCAACTAGCATACAACAGATTGGACATAATGTCGAATTCGACGCGACGAAACTACATGACGCCATGAAACTGTTGGAGAAACGCCTCGACATTGAAAGGCAACTGAAATTGAAAAAAGATCGGATGCTCTTGCCAAAAAAAGTCGACGGCCTGCGACTTCACCCAGCTTGGAAACCGGTGCTTCACACTTACAACACCAGTCGGATACCACCCGCAAACAAGTCGACCGCCTAACGGACACGAAGTCGGCCGGGATCCAATAGAAACAATCCTTTTAACGTACACTATAAATATAGGACCAGTCTAGGAGGAAAGTCAGAAATCTACGAGGCAGTTGCCGCGTTTGACGAGGCTGTCGTATCTGCGATCGACGCGTCTTCCAGGATGAAGCCTGGCGTCACGCCCCACTGGCAGCGGATCCCAGAGGAGACGAGTGCTCTCGCTTGCGAGAGAAATCGCCTCCGGAGACGCTGGCAGCGGACCCGTGATCCGGCCGACAAGGCAGCGTACAACCGGGCGACCGGCATTTTACGTCGTGAAATGCAGGCCTACCGGAGACGCTGTTGGGAACTCGCCGTGGCCCAAGCAGGGGACGGATCGGAGGAAAGTAGCCCTTACCGGATACCTTCGGCGTTGGTAGGGAAGAGGCGCCGACCTCGTATCCCAGCCATTGCTGGACCTTTCGGTCAAATCCTGGCTCGCCCGGAGGCGAAGGCCGAGTACTTGGGCGCGTGTTTCGAGCGACAGTTCGCTCCAAACCCGCCCATGGACTGGGACTTCGATGAAGAAGTCGAGAACGAAGTGGAAGACTTTCTGTCTCTACCGACCACTGCGGAGCCCGAACCCATTACTAGGGAAGAGGTCACAGATCGGCTCGTTGAACTTGCACCGAGAAAAGCTCCTGGCCCGGACGGCATCTCGAACGCCGCTCTTACTCGACTCCCGGAGCAAGGAGTAATTTTCTTGGTCGCGCTGTTCAACGCGTGTCTAAGACTGGCCTATTTTCCCCAGAAATGACGTAAGGCGACGGTCATTGTGATCCCGAAGCAGGGAAAGGACGCTTCCCGTCCCGGCAACCTCCGGCCCATTAGTCTACTGTCAGCCACAAAGGTTCTCGAACGTCTCGTACAACGGAGAGTACTAGACCATCTAAGAAATTTCGATGTACTGGTCCCCGAACAGTTCGGTTTCCGTGTGGGGCATTCCACCACTCATCAGCTGTTAAGACTGGTGGAATACATCACGGGCGCCGGCTGTCGGAAAGAGCAGACTGTCGCCTGTTTCCTAGATGTGGAAAAGGCCTTTGATAGTGTCTGGCACGACGGGCTCTTGTTCAAGCTCCGGGAAATCCAGCTCCCAGACTGCTACCTTCGCTTGATTGCTAGCTTTCTGACGGAGAGGACTTTCTGCGTGAGAATAGACGACCATGTCTCTTTCGAGAGACGCATTACAGCCGGGGTACCTCAAGCTAGCGTGCTAGGGCCTCTTCTGTTCTCCGTGTACGTCAACGACGCACCCAGAGAGCCTGGAGTTCAGATGGCCCTGTTTGCCGACGATACGGCGGTCTATACCGCCGATCGGAACGCTGACAGAGCTATCCCACGACTTCAGAGCGCACTCGATGCGTATTCGACGTGGACGGAAAGCTGGAAAGTTGCCGTCAACGGAACCAAGAGCTCCGCGGTGCTATTCTCAAAGCGCCGGAAAGAACCACGAGGCCGAGTGAGACTCGGTAGAACGTACCTGCCCTGGTCGAGAGAGGTTAAATACCTCAGTGTCCACCTTGATCGTCGGCTCACCTGGCGTGCCCACGCTGAGACGATGCGAAGGAAAGCGTCCGCTCGTCTCGCGCAACTGTTTCCGATACTCGTCAACAAGGCTATGACCCGCAAGCTGGGTAAGCTGATCGTCAACGCGTATCTGTTGCCGATCATTACCTATGCTATCCCCGTCTGGGGCTACCTCGCAACCGTTCATAAAAAAAGGTTGCAAAGCGTTCTCGATAGAGGTCTTCGGCTAGCGGCCAAAGTCCCCTATCGGTTTTCTTCTCGACTTTTGAGAAGAGGACTCGGTGTCCGCTCCTTGGAAGACACCGCAAGGCGACTTGCACGTAAATTTTACGTCCGAGCTGCGAGGACCCAGACAAACCCTCTCATAGCTGGCCTTGGCGAGTACCGAAGACGTCCAGGTGATTCTTGGAAACGGCCTCTTCAAATACTGTGCTAGTCGACCTAGTACGAGCATGTCGTTGTAGCGACCATTAAAAATTAAATAAACAATATTCCGTCTGGACAGGACCACTAGGCAGGAGCCCCTACCGGAGGCTCGGTACTAGAAAACCATTGGGTCGTCTCACGATGCACAACCCAACAGCTCTGGCAGCAGCAGCAGCAGCAGGAAAGTCAGATACATGTCAGCTACATGGCATATAATGGATCAAGACCAACTTCAGGAAAAAACCTGACTGCCTACGAGAACTGGACTTTGACCACTACGTGGACCCGGCTACCGGAATGACTTTTCAGGTGATTGGACGCCAACTCTCTCGCAACGTTTCTAGCGCTGCATTCAGAAATCCTTGGAAGGTTCCACCATGGTACCCGACCTTACAGAAGTAAAGGCTACAATAGACATCGGACATTGCGCTTAGTTCGGTATGCATCGCATCCACCCTGTTACTTTACTCTGCTGGATATTTCTTGCACCAGCCTTGAGAGATGACACGTGCACCTCACAAATCTCCCAGCATTACTTTGGTACCGCTTGCGATACCCAGCCACATACCATGGCCCTTCGGTCTGAACGGCCCTACTCAGGCAGGAACCCCAAGGAACGGCCCGTGGGGTCGCCGATCATGGCTCCGTTTTCGCGAAACCCTTCTAGAACAATCCTGGTTCCAAGAAACAAACCCCGATGATGATTTCACCTGAGAAAAGAAGAAGAGCCGGGCTGGACCTTTTTCCTTCTTCAGAAGAACCATGCGACGTTTCGACAATGAGAGGTGCTCAGTAACAACCGCCCCCGTCTTTTCTTTGATATTTCGCATGCAGCCTATTCTCTTTGACATCCCTAAAGCATGATACGCTTTTGCCAAGTCCCTCAAGGATGCGACGTTTTTCATTAGGCAAGCTACTGTGCATTCAAACCTGAACCTAGAACGAGATCCGTTTCATTCAAGTTGATTTCACTTTAATCAACTCTGCCAGACAATTCCGCACCTTTGATCTTCCTCAAAAGAAGGAAACTTGAGAGTAGACTTGAAAAATTGTTTTCAGTTTATAAAAGTATAAATAACTTGTTTGTTTGATAACACTATTCCTTTCATAAAAGAAGCATAACCAGCCAGCTTGCTGTTGTCATACCTTGCGGAATAAAGAGTATTAGTCTATTACAAATTACGCTGTAATATAGGCTCTTTGTCTCTCTCTGTACAATACAGTATCTCATTCTCCGTGTTCATTATGCCTTAGTTGGTCTATGCGATTTTTAGTCTATGTGGTTCCTTATCTCGGTGTTTCTAAACAGTGGATGGTGTTGTAAATGAGTTTTGTTATCTTGTGTGCGAGTGACTGAGTAGACGTGTGCCGGTTTTTGAGAAACCGGCGTTTGTATAAAATAGAATTATTAAGGTTGGCGAAGTTGTCAGTCAGAGTCGTTCTGTATTGCCATGTGTCGGCGGTTAAGGCATACCCGCGCGATCTAGTGGGGAATACGATTAGGTCCGCTGATCAGCGAACTGCACGTTTGAGTGAGTTAGTCGCCAGCCTGCTACTGAAGCGAAAACTTCGTCTCCTTCGGCAGCGTGGAGTTTCTTTAAATTGTTCTTTTCTATCCTATTATGGCTGAGTAAAAGCTCAATCGACCTCCTGATTCCCGATGTAGTCGGAGATCTGACGCCAGCATGGTGTAATTTCACCTTCATCATGATCTGAACACCTTTAGACCCGAGTTGCGCCGCTGCTGGAGGAGACACACACCACTATAACCACCTGGACCAAATGAGGTGATATTTAAACTTTTTTACTTCCACTAGGCCTCTACAGGAAACCCCATGTTTCGTGCATATAACAATCCATAAAAAACTCAAGTTAGACTTCATTGTGCTCATATCCAGCGGGACAGAATGTTGGCTGCAAACTTTCAGTAAAACTGTGCTCATAATGTAATTATGCTCCAAATTAATTGTAGGCCTGGTCGCCGGCATGTGTCCGGCGGACATTAATTTTATGCTTTACGTGTTTTACTGTGATTCCGAATGGGGTTGTTGAGGTTTATGGGGAATCGGTATTTGCGTATGTAGAGGGGTGCAGTTTGTAACAAGCTGGTCCGGTATCTAGTACAATCCTTGTTTTTTGGGCACATTATCATTTTCTTATGTCATAGAAGGGTTGGGAGTTTTTTTTTAATTTGCATTAGGCCGGTTCACACATTTTAACCTGGGGTAGTCACCTGTTGGTGCAGATCTATGCAGGTACCCGGACACGTTATCTTCTGTCGGGTCAAGCTCTGGCACATGTCAGCGGCCGGGTCAATCCACATTTTTTCTTTAAATTCATAAATGTACTTTTTAATAAAACTATACAGGCTGTGCTGACTTAACTTGTAATTGTATTTTTGCTATCATGGATCAATCCACATTTTTTCTTTAAATTCATAAACGTACTTTTTAATAAAACTATACAGGCTGTGCTGACACTTTAACTTGTAATTGTATTTTTGCTATCATGGATCAATCCACATTTTTTCTTTAAATTCATAAATGTACTTTTTAATAAAACTATACAGGTCAATTCAGATTGTCCTTAAAATTAATAAATGTATTTTTTATAAAACTATACAGGCTGTACTGGCACGTTAAATTTTTAATTGTATTTTCTGCTATTGGGCAGTCCAGTTTTCCTTCAGGCTTATAAATTGGTTTTTGATATGATTAGCCAGGCGGTTGCAGGCCTTTTAAATTATAAAATGTTTGTGATAAGAACATACTCGCTTCTGTATTTTCACTATGCTTCTGTATTTCTGTTTGTAAAACGTATCTGTGATGTATATGTATGTGTTTTAAATTATGTGTTCTCTTTATGTCAGGGGTTATGTGAAGAAATGATATTTGAAATACTTACGGTTGTGATATTTAAAAACAAATTTATGATATATGAATATTCCGAAAAATTATAAATAGGTTGGGAAAGAAATGATGATCAATTTTTGGAATTATGATGAATATTTAAGAATTATTAATATAAAATTATGTGAATTATGAAAACATATGAAATAATAAAAGTTGTTATTTGTTTGTTAATAGAGATTTTTAATTGCAAGTCCCCTCTCACTGGACCCAGCACACTTTATGCTTCTTCTAGTCCTTCAGCCTAGTCATAAATATCTAGTAGCCTCTCTTAAAAAAAAAAAAAAAAGAGGGGTTACAGACGTTTATTCAGTACGGTTTTTTATCAGCGTTCATGTGTGCTCTTTGTATTCACTTGTTGTCTCCAATATTTTTTGCGACTTTGTAGTGAGTTGTTGTGCCGGAAAGGAGAACTGATAATCATACAGTATTAGCTTTGTATAGATATTCTTAATTGTTATTCGTATACAGACGAATATATTATTTGTAAACGTATAAAAAACGTTACGTGTGCTACGTATGTGCAATTCTTCCCGGTTCGACGTAGCGATCTTGTTGATTATCAATTAAACACTTAATAATGAAATGCACTTTCACTTGTGAAAAAACTTACTTTTTGTTATATGCTCATACGCACGTTTCGGAGTAGTTTGCTCCTTCATAAATGAGGTATAAAATTAGAGGTGGGCCGATATACCTGTAACAGGTATTTTGGAACGATATTTTTGTGGAACGGATGTAACAGTGACTGAAAAGTTGAAATACCTGTTATTCGCTGCGACGATGTTCCGAGTCGAGACACGCCGCTCTCGCTGTTCCGAGGCACGCCCCCCACGCTCCTATACAGACACACACACACACACACAAAGTACGCAAGTATCACGTAAACCAGTGTGGTCCAACTGGCGGCCCACGGGCCACATGTGGCCCGCGATGTCTTTTTCTCTGGCCCTCGAAGGGACTAGGTCTTTACGGCCCCCAAAAATAATTTGTTTTTAACCAATTTAATTTATTAGTTTCCAATGGCGGAACATATTACGTTCAACAAGTGAGCAACAAACATAGAGGTTGGACTCAGGTAAAATCCATTCGAAAGTTTTGGTCCTCCGTTTTTGTTTTGTTTGCGTTCTGCCAGCTTGGTGACTGCGAGCGGGGCGGCGGAGGGAAGGTAGGTTACCGCCCGTTCCTCTCTCCTCGCAAGCCTGCTTTGATATTTCTTCAGACACGTGTCAGTTGAAAGCTAGTGCTAGACTGCAAAGTGTGTGAAACAGAGGTTCTGCTAAACTTTTTATTTGTTTTTTATTCAGTTTGTGCCGCATTAATCATGAGTACTTCAAACAAAAAAAGAAAAGTGGAGTTGGACAATAGAAAATTCAATGAGAGATGGGAAAATGAGTTTTTGTTTACGGATTTTGGAAGTAAGCCACAATGTTTAGTTTGTTTGCAAGTGGTGTCGGTAATGAAAGAATATAATATTCGTCGCCATTATGAAAGTACGCATAAAGTGAAATTCGGAAGTGTTAGTGGCGAGGCGCGTTTAGTTTGGTCAGGGAACTTAAATCTAAGATGCAGAAACAAAAAAACACGTTTTTTAAAGCAACACATGTGCAGAAATCCAGTCTACAGGCGTCTTACGAGGTTTGTGCGATAATGGCTAAATATCAAATGCAATTTAGGTCGGGTGAATTAATCAAACGGTGTGCAATTGAAATGGCGAATTCTTTTGGCGATGAGAAGGTTGCTAAAAACTTTGAAACCGTGTCTCTCACGCACCAAACTGTTTCGAGAAGAATTCTAGAAATAAACGAACAACTTGACACACAGTTGAGAAAAGAAATAACAAAAAGTGAATATTTCTCTATCGCTTTGGATGAAAGCACAGACATTACAGATGTATGCCAGCTCTTAGTTTTTATAAGGACAGTTGATAACAAATTTTCCATCAAAGAAGAACTACTTGACCTAGTGCCACTGCCTACTAGTGCGAAAGGCTATGATATCTACAATGCTCTTGTGTCAGTTGTAGATAAGTATGGTGGATTTTCCAAATGTTCGTGTGTAGTGACGGATGGTGCGAAATGTATGACTGGTAAGAACACGGGTTTAGTAGGGTTGTTGAGTAAAACTGGTGTTAATGTATCCTTCTTACACTGCATTATTCATCAAGAGGTTCTCTGCAGCAATTTTGTTAAACTGATGAGGTGATGAAAGATGTCACAAGAATTGTGAATTTGATTAGAGGCGGAAACCGCGCACAAGGCCACAGGAAACTGGTGCAATTTCTCCAGGATCTATCTGCGGAATGCTATGACATTCCCCTGCACTCCGAAACTCGCTGGCTAAGTGCTGGAAAACCCCTTAAAGCATTTTTCTCCATAAGGAATGAAGTCTGTCAATTCTTAGAAGCCAATGGTAAGATTGACGATGAAACTATTAAAAGACTTAAGAACGAAGAATGGCTCTGCACATTAGCTTTTCTGACAGACATAACAGAACATTTGAACACCCTCAACTTAAAACTTCAAGGAAGGAAACAAAATATTTCCCAACTCGTGAGCCATATTGAAGCTTTCAGGAAAAAAGTGACAATTTTTGAAGAAGACCTGAAGAAATCTGACTTAAAATTCTTCAAATCATGCAGTGAAATGAAAAATGAAAACTCTTGTGCCGATTTCACACAATTTGGACATTATTTTACTCAGCTGAGGGAAGAATTTGAAGTACGATTTTCTGACTTAGATAATTTGAAAACCACGTTCCAGCTTTATGTTGATCCTATGACTGCCAAGATTGAAGACCAAGATCCTGAACTTCAGATGGAACTGTGTGAGCTTCAAAGCGACTTCTTACTAACTTCAAATACAAGTTTGAAATGTGAAGAATTTTGGAAATTGATGATGCCTAACAAGTACCCTAAGCTTCACAACTTTGCCTTAAAAGTGACTTCCATGTTTGGAAGTACATACATTTGTGAGTGTGCTTTCTCGACAATGAAATCGCTGAAGTCGAAACAGAGGAATAAGTTATCCCAGGAAGCCCTGAAATCCACCCTCCGAATTGTGACAACAGAGATGGAAGCAGACATCCCAGCCCTCGTTGACATGCACTCTGCCCAATCTTCTCACTGAATCAAAGGTAAACTAGTTTTAAATTTAGTTTTAAAATGCTGAACGCATGAACTGGCAGATGATTGATATTGATGGCTTTTGTGTAAATAAAAAGTAATTTTGTATCTTGAAGGAAGAGATATCAGTTTCATAATAATAATAATAATAATAATCTGAGGTAAAAATATAATATTGGCCCTCGATGTGCTCTCAGAAAAAAATCTGGCCCTTCACTACAAAACAGTTGGACCACACTGACGTAAACGAATACGCCAAGGCCAAATACTAGGCATACAAAAATATCGCTGGTACGCAAGGAACAACCAGTATTTCAAATACTAGGGGTATCACCGATACACAAAATACTAAGCGTATCAGAGGAACAGTAGTATTTTTGGAACACCTAGTATTTTAGTAACAGGTAGTATCAAGGGTATTTCGATACTTCATTCTGCACAAAGAGACGACGAAGCTGTTTTTAATAATGGAAAAAATTCATCCTGATGTTACATTTATTCTCGTGTGATATGCAGATATATAATACAGATTATATGCTAATAAATTATATATTATACTAGTCACCAACTTGTAACTAAAACCGGTTCAGGTTGTAACGTAAAACTTTATGTTTTTACTCATAAAAAACTTTGTGTTCCGAGTCGTTAGTGAAATAGTTGTATTTAATTATATTGCGTTATAACCTATAGAGTGGCTGATGTTGAAAAGCTATATTATACTTTTTATTAATGGGATTTTAACTTCACGGGATTTTAATTTAATGGGATTTCATTCCTTAAATATCTGAACGAAGAACACGAACACGATTATCATCAAGGAAAATGCAACAGTTGATATTTTTGAATGCAAATTTAAAATAGTGTTTGAATAACTGAAATCCCAGTATTTTAAAAACAATTCAATTGTTTAATTTTATTTATAATGTGTTAAGTGAAGCAGATTGTAATGTAAATAGGTGACATTTCATAACTTGTATATTCTGTGTACACGGTATACCCTGTGTACATTAGTGAATGAATCTGAAGATTATCCAAGTATGTAATGCATTTAATTTACTTTTGTTGTTGCTTATTATTTATAAGTTTTTATTTATATTTATTTTATTACAGTTGTTTTTATTATTTTTATTTGTAAAATTTTGTTTATTCTCATTCACTCTTGTGGCTTACTGTTATGTTTTTATTATATGTTTCTGATGTTTTTATCATATTATTTGTTGTGGTATTACGTGTACTCTAAATTATTTCATTGCCCCGAGTTTCGCAACTGATTTGTCTAAAGTCTAACCAATGTTAGTTTTACTCCTAGTGAAAACTTAAATTGGTATTCCCAAAGGAAGATAGGCCTATAAATTCTCTTGTTTCTTATTTTCTTTTAAATAGTAATAGTTTAATAAAGTCACAGTGTAAAGTAACACTGTTAATACTTTTAGTTTCAATTTATTTCTTATAATAAATTATATAGTATAAGTTATATAATATCTGCAAATAAATACACTACAAGTAGGTTTATTAATATATTAATAGGTTTATCTAGGTGAAAATAAACCTACTTGCAGTGTATTTATTTGAAGATATTAGATAGGAGACCTGCAGGAAACTCAAAACGAGTTACTTACAAAATAATATGGGTTATGTATATATAGTATATAATAACAGGTATTTGTACCTGTTATTTTTTTGGAACGGTATTTTCATACCTAGTATTTTAAAATAACAGTTTAGCCCACCTCTAGATAAATGCAGAAAGCTTCAAGGCATTGGTAATCTGTAACGGTTTATTGCTGATTGGTTGTGTGTGGGGGTGTGTGTAGATGGAAGGGGGTTGGCGCGAGATTCTGAATTGTGTCCGTGTCCGTTGTGTATTATTGTGTCGAATAGTGTGTTGGATTTAAATTGTAATTGTTCATTGAGTATGTTGTTTGGTTGTGTTTTGTTGTGTTTGTATATTTCGTATTGTTCTGCGGTGTTGAGTTTGAGATTTTTGGGCATGTAGTGTACAATTTCAAGATTGTTTTTTATCCAATTCATATTCATATGACTACACGTGCATGTCATCATACTAATACTATGATTGAATTAGTATTATTTGAATTTTATTTGAAGCTGATATGAAACGAAGTAAACTCAGTGGCGCCCAGTTTCGGAAGAGGAGGGAAGAAAGATTAAGAGCTACAACAAGTTCCAAAGAGTTTATGAAGACTTTTATTCAAGAAAAATCTAACCATGAATGTCAAAATATTACAATTAACAAGGAATTAAATGATGATCATAAAATGGATGTTATTAGCGACGAGGCTGTTGATAAATACAGTAAAGCTAACGAGTGAATACTTCAAACTGTGAAAGTGTCAAAGTACAGTTGGGTGATTCTACTGAAAGCGGGATTTTCTTGTAACTCATAAATTTTATAAATATAGTACCTTTATTTTAGTTTTAATTGCTATTATTTTTTTATATTATTTGTTTATACTTTATTTTGATTCACATGCAGTAGAGAACCAAAATTAAAATTTGATTTTGTACTTTTTTTTACTATTACTACTGGCAAACTCACGACCGTCACGTGTAACCCTGCTCATGTATCTTGTATGATTTGTTGTTTCACTAAAAATAATAACAGTTTTGTCATGAAATTGCTTACAGTACACTAAAACGTCCTAAACAATGTTTTCTTATCGTCAGCTCATTACGATTTTTCATTATTTTATTGAGTATCCTCGATAACTTGTCGTAACCAAAGTGTGGCTCATGACCGTCACACAGTACAATAAGAACTTCCATCATTCGTCAGTAGGTATCAGCACTCACGGACTACTCTGACTGCCATGATTGTTTAGTGTAGCTAGTGGACTGCTTGAGGGAAGCTTTGTGCCGTGTTTGTTTTGAATTTGTGGTGTCACAGTGAAATCACAAGGTAAGATGACTTATTTGTTAACATTGTTTACTCACAACCGTCACACCTTTTATTTGGAAAACGAATTAGTAATTACCGAAACTAAAACCTTATTTGGTTATAATAGTTGATTAGTTGAACAAAATGTAGCCACACTTCCAGGTGTACCAACATAAATACAAGAATACAAAAATAACCGTAGAAATCCTCACAACCGTCACAAGGGTTTTGAATTTAAGATGTGATGGTCGTGAGTCTGGTGTGACGGTTGTGAGTATTTGATAAAAACTAGCAATTGTACTGGCTTGCACTTAAATAAAATCATATATTTAAAAATTTTTATAGACAGAAATTAGGGCTTCATTAAATTAACGGCAACTTTGTGGATAACATGTGTATATCCACAGTATTTTCCAGCCACATGTAATAGGCTATACTATTTTTGTTCAGGTTAAAGAAGAAACATAATGGAAGTGGGTGTTAGTGAAAAGAGAAAGCAACCTAAACATAGAGTAAATGTTTCTTTGTTAGAGAAAAAGAGGAAAGCTGCTGCCGAAAGAAAAAGAAAGCAAAGAGAAAGAATACGGGCAGATCCATTGAAATATGAGCAAGAGAGAAAAGCTGAATGTGAACGTAGTAGAAAAAGAAGGGAAAATAAGGAAATAAAAAGCATAGGGGACCTGAGTGAGAGAGGAAAAAGGAAACAGAGAGCAGAATGGAGACGTCGGTACCACAGACATGCAAAAAAATTGAAAAAAGAAAGAGAACTCGATGAATAAACAAGGTTCTTATTTTAACCTTGCTCTCCTCATAAAAAACATATAGGCTCTTTCAATTTTAAAGAATTGTGCTTCGTTTATGGTGAAGGAGCCAATGAAGCAGTTGAGAAGAAAAAAAGTAATGTCGACGCATAATTAGGCAAGTTAGTAGTATTTCATTAAAAGAAAATATTATGAGAGCCTACTACCTACTTCGGGGGGGGGGGGGGGGGACACCCATTGGATGAGAAAATTAAAGCAACTATGAAGATTCTCAATTTACTTTGATGGAGTTGAGAGATGTAGTTAGAAATTATGTTCCGATGGATGATATAATACTTGCAAAATTAATGGAGCAGTTTGGGAAAAAGATTGTTATTACGAAGAAGCCTCAAGCAGACACTATTATCTGTTCGCTATACTCATGCTAACATTTTAAGGAAAGCTTGTTATGAAAATAGAAAATCAAACCCAGTCGAAGAACGCATGCGAGTGATCGAAGCTGCCGCAGCAATTATTAGAGAGGATATTGTACTTCCATCATTAATACCAATTCCTATCCACCACCTAATAAAATGTTAGACAATATTAATTATGACATCCCACAAAGCCTATTACATTTAATTGAAGAAATCATTTTGAAAAATCGAAAAGGTAAGACAGCGTTTGAAGCCACAGTGTACAGCTTTAAACCATGCATTCTACCTCCAAGGTAGTGCGGAAATGAATGCATTGAGCGGGTTTGATATTTTCTCTGCATCATTTCGCGGAAACGGCTAGTTTTACATAAAAGTTGCATAGGACCTTTTTTATAGAGAATAGTACGATCTACAATTTTGATATTCACCTCTATTGCCGTCCGACCAATAGGAAGTGATATTTGCAAAAAACATTTTTTGTGACCTTTGATAACTGTACATGTACATGTACACAATTGGGATTGTGACTTTTCACATGTTATTCAGGATGACGAAATAAAACTGTATACAAAAATCGAGATCAGTAGGATTTTTGGGCAGTTTTTTCCTTAAATCACTGGGCTAAATTGGGCACTGGTGAAGCCAATGTGCTCAACAATTAATGAATGAAAAGAAATAAGATACTAAGTAATTAATATGATATAAAGAGGCAGTATAATGTTTAAACACAATGCTCTGGAGTAAGGATTTGAGAGAGATCAAGAAATCCAGGCACTGTGATAAGTTTATTCACATGCAATTCGGTGACTTAAGCATTGACAGAAGGCTTCAGAAACAAAGTTGTTGGTTACACTTCATATCAGTAAGATTATTGTTAAAGGATAAAATAAGTACCGGTATTGAAAATGATATGGAAGATGGACTGACAGAGATTGTACGAGTCAAAGAACAGGGATGACCTCAGGTTGTGCCTGACGTAAGAGGTGATTACCTCAGAAAGTGCTGCATCGGGTATCACAAGACAGGAGGAAGATGGTGCATATGGATTGAAGAGGTTTGAAAAGCCACGAGTTCCAGGAACCTTGGTAAGAATACTATTGGATGGAGACTGGATGTCAAACAATATTTTACAATGACCCAAAGCAATAGATGGATGGAAAGAATAAAGAAATGGGTGTTATAGGGACTTGTCTTTCAAGAAATCTGTAACTAGTGTATAAAAGTATACAGAATAAGGCAATGTTATCACTTTCTTATCTGAGCCCAAGTATAGGTCAGGCACATAGTTTTGCCTAGCAGCAGAGCTTAAGTCAGTCTCAATAGTTGTGACGAAATGATGTTTTTACCCGTTCTCACCCAGTCAATTGTGCCCTGCACTTTCACTGGTAGCAACTGATCAAATCCATGGCAACTACTGAAAATGTTCATGTTCCAAACTTCGATGAGCAGCACATAATGTGGCAACTTCAGTCTTATTAAATGAAATGTAATTTATCATTATAAAATTTACACTGCTGCTGTAAATGTTTATGCCTTATAAACTTACACGAAATAAACACATAATGACTTCAAGTTCAGTATTTTTAATGTGCTCCATGCTTATAGTGCTGTTGGCTGAAGGCATAGATCATATTTCTATAATTTTCTATCTTGCTAAATATTGCAGCAACAAATACAATGGTAGCAGCGTTTTGTCTTTCCTTTTACCATTCACGCAGTTATAAAACATGTGACAGCATTCTAAAGAGTCGTTTTAACTGAGTACTTCACTGTAACCTGTTCTGTGCTTTCTTCTGGCAGGTAGTTGGGTGCACTGAATTGACAGTTAAGTTTAAAATAAATAATACGCCTAGATTTTTGCTTGTTGTAAAATTCAAGTACAAAAGGTGAGAGAGTAACTGTGCTCGTGTTTGGTGTGTGTGGGGGGGGATGAGATGAGATTCTTATCTGGGATTTACAAAAAAAAATATCTTCTTTCACAACATAAAAGTCAATGGCAGAAGTGAAAAGGGGAACCTCATGCTTTGGTATTGACAGCTATTTATCAGCACATTTTACAAATGTGGCATGCCAATATAACTAATGCCACCTAGATCACCCTTCCACTGCTGAAGGTCACTGTGGCATTGGTTCAAGGTAAAAGCTACGATGTAAATTATTTTTCACAACTACCTGCTATAGGATCTCTTTAAAACATATAAATTAGGCTTACACACTTAACTGAACATTATACTTTCACCATTATTTTTCAAAATTAGACTTTTAATATTTTAAAAAATCCATGTTAAAATTTCCGTTATACCAATGCAGTTGGATTAGTTACAAAATGCAGTATTATCAATCTGAACGGTAATCTATGTATTGTACCATTAGTGGAAAGGATTAGTAAAATGAGCAGTTAATTTTATATTACTCTCTCTCTATTGAGCAGTTAAAATTATATTGCAGCTATAATTTTATACAGCTGCATTTTTATATTACAGTAAAATGAGCATATGTATGTGATATTGTTCAATATGGTTTCTTTTGCAAGTAGAGTATTGCGTTTTTGTTGTTTCAATACCTTACGCATGTTTCACTGAAAAAATCAGCATCATCAGAGGCTTTTAAGTCAATAATAATCGAAATAATTCTATATTAATATAGAAACTAATAAATGAGTTTGTTTCGATTTTAATGTAAAATAACAGATAATGGATTTAAATTGATTAGTTAATGATTGTTTTAATTATCACTGTTGCACACCACTATATAAAAATTATTCCGATTAGCGCTTTCAAGCTTCACAGCTCATCGTCTGATCAGAAATGAAACAAATAACATGAAAACAAACCCTTCACCCCCACCCCACCCCACAAGCTATAATTCAATGTCCCTTCCCCACCCTCAGCCCTGTCGCACCATCTAGACAGTTACATGACAGGGCTGATGGTGGGGAAGGGGCATTGAATTATAGCTTGTTGTGTGTGAGCAGGGTGGGGGTGAAGGGTTTGTTTTCATGTTATTTGTTTCATTTCCGATCTGACGATGAGCCGTGACGCTTGAAAGCGCTAATTGGAATAATTTTTATATAGTGGTGTGCAACAGTGATAATTCTGCTTGTGATTTTAACCACCAACACAACTTTCTTCATTAAACGATTGTTTTAATGTTTATTTACATAAGCAGCTGTTTTGTTGAACAATTAATTAATATGTATGTGAATATTAATCTACCAACTAATAAATGAAGTCTTAACTTTTTTTACACAATCAGGCAAATTCAGTCTTCAATAGCCTACCTGCATTTGAGATGAACCAAATGCCTTGATGAAATCATATGAAATACGTAATTTTATATGAGTGACAGATCTATGTCAATACTAATTAACAATTTAAAATTGAATTGTAAATGCTGGTAAAAATTATTTTATCTTTTAAGCATCATTTTGGAGACAGGCACTTTTTGTACCAAACTAACAACCAGTTACAGGTGACGGGCTTGCTGTAATAAGTGGTTATGGAATGAATTATAACACTCCTATATAAAATAACAGCTGCACAGTTTTAATATCCACCTCTAAATCTTATACAGTATAAACGATAATTATCATAGCTAAATAATAATATAAACCAAATTTGTGAAAATGTTAACTTTATAAATCAACTAACTTCAACTGAAGAATAGTTTCACTAAGGCAACAAATAGGTGTAATTTAGGGGCGCAGTACGGAAAGTTAATCATTAGGAGTGCCTAGAATTTTACCATAGATTCAATGAGTCTGGTGTTTAGTTTAGCCAAGGATGTTTTCTCCGAGTAACGGTACCCAAGCAGAGTACTGTTGACTGATACTGGTACAGACAAAGATAAAAAATGAATACAATTCGTATACAGGTACTGACAAATTTTCCATGCTTTTGTACGTGTATTCCAAAACATGGAATACATGGTCCCAAAAAATCACATTAAATGAGAGATAGTGGTATATATGGATGCACTATATAGGGGTTTCACTGTATTTACCTTGCACTTGGTTACTTTTTACAGCTTTTAGCAGAAAATAAAATTTTCGGTCTATAAATTCTCAATAACATTTGTATACTACCAAATATGTTAACTTACCCACACATATGTAAATACAAATACGTAAATAATGCCAATAATACATACTTTTGTTACTTACCACGTGTTTGTCACAGTTCCGGTAGACACGTGCTACCCACATGTATATTACTTTTATGCCTAGGGTCCAGAGTTCTCTAAGCGAAAGTGCAGAAACAATTGGGTTGTATGAAATAATAAAACGAATTGGCATTGAGAGGTATAAAACTTGGTTTAATTACTGCATTTTGATAATCAGTCATTTTACAAATGGTGGCTTACACCACACCCAACATGGCGGCCATTTGCTTCCGCTATTTATATATATTTTGTTTTCCAATATTTACTTTCTCTTTATGTGTCTCATATCAAAATTAGTTTTTTACTGCAGTACTTAATTTTAATTTAACATTACCATACTATAAGATTCTCTGAAAAACACAAACCAACGGCTCTTCTAAAAGACGTGGCCGGCCCGTTCACTCACGCGCTGTATCCGTGTCTCTCTCTCTCTCTCATTACATGGTTAATAATTTTGATTTGTTACAATTTTCTGTTCAATTTTGTTTCTGAGCTCATTATTTGATAAAAGGTTACTGAAAAGTGCACTTCCCTTAATGTAGAGGTTTCCGTAGATTATATGCGTTCCATGGATAGCCTGATGTTCGGCTTGCTGTTACACTGATCGGTTGGCTGTTGTCACTGAATTTACATTACTGAACTGTTATTAAATTTGGATTATTTTCTGCTGACTTTTACATTTTTGATTAATTATAAACACTTTTACTGGCAAACTTTGTACCAGCACACTTTCAAAACGTGCTCACTCCATGAAGACTTGTAGTAGACTGGGCCGACATTTTGTCGTATTGTCGACAGGTGGTGGGGGTTAATTGAGATTAACCCTTTGTTCGAGAAAGCTGACGGCATTGTTTCTCGTCATCACTATGACGTGTGTCATAATTTGTTATAACAATTTGGCTTTGTCGATCAGTGCCGCCATCGAATACGTTTTGTTTTGCACGTACGCCCTTGGCCTTGAGATGTACTATACCGATGAACTGCGTCGTTTCTTTAAACATGGGGGAAGTTGAACTACCTCTGTTTTACACATGACAATACAATAAAAAATACAATGCAAAATTCTTGAACACCATAATTCCTTTAGACGGACTTTCGTACCGTCACAAATACTCCTTTCAGAATCTTATGAATGCTCATTTGAATGGTTATGAAAATCTAGCTACAATTAATACTGTAGAATAAGGCATTTACTGTAATTAAAATACAATGTGTGCGTGTGTGTATAATATTAGTTTTTGATATCTGATAATGGAACTGGATTTCAAGAACACAACAGACAGGTTTTTATTCAAGATTTTATTATAATGTATGTAACGTGACAGAACACGCAAAATAATTAAGGATAAACATTGCATACGCTAAAAATTTCATGTTATATTGGGTAATAGTTATCATATTACTACTAAAATGCATACTTATAGGGAAATTACTAATTCTATAATAAAGAATCTCTTAGTTTGCACAAAAGTTTACACAAAGACTTTCAAAATAAAAATTTTAATTCCATGTAATAAAGTTACAAACATACTCTGCTATCCAAAGTTAATACTCTGCCAAGAGGGTGACTACATGCGACTTTTCTACCAAATCTATCAAATACAGATTTGTATTACAAGTCTTCAAAAGCAATGAAAAATTACGGTTTACATAAATTATCACCAGATTAAAAAAGACTATGAAACACATACTGCAAACAGAGAGCAGAATTTCATATCTAGTTGGAATGTAATAAACTACAGTATTGCATTATTTTACAATGACTCGTCATGTAATGTTACGCATTACATCATACATAAGGCCTACACCACAATACATCAATATGCATTTTATTTTATTTTATAAGTACCTATTATATAATATTTTTAGACACCCATGATGATATGATACTATTATATAAACCAAAACCATCGTCATTATCAAGAATTGTTGAAATATAATTTTGATTGCTATTTCCTATCTAAAAGTACGTCGAGAACTTTCCAGACATCTCCTTCATGGCGTCGAAGCATATCAAGGAGGCGACCAGCTTCATTCTGGAATCCCATGCTCTTCAATTGTTCTACAGCTATTTGCAGATTGTTCCCTATAAGCAAAAACATCTTTTAGCTTTGTATACAACTCAGTATTGAATGACTGTGTTTTAATGACAACAAATTCTAACTATTGCCTTATACTGTACAAATATATAACTTAACCCTACTGAAAATTCAGTTGACTATGCCTCAAGTTTCAAGGAGAAGGCAATTACTACTTTAAGCCCTACTTAAGAATATTGAAAAACTTTTGTAAAAGTCTAAAACTTGATCTTCATTCATATTTTAAATAACCTTCACCAAACACATAAATGAAATCACTACAAAATGTTTTTGATGTATCATCAAAACTTACAAAATTCGGCCTCGCTTTGTGTTCCATTATTCAAGTTAGGATACTCTGTTCCTGCTGGTGCTCCTCCCTCATTTGTTTGGTTGGTATTTGCTGATGCACTAACAGTATTCGCAGCCTGTTTGGGTATTGCACCTGTGCTTTCATTTCCTTGTGGCTGCTCACTGACAGGTTGATTAGAAGCAGTGTTCTGTTCAGCAGGCGGTTGGTCAGTGCTGCTGATGTTTGAATTAGCTGCTGTAGCTACATTATTACTGTTCTGTACTGAAGTGGCTGCACTACCTACTCACACAATTTTTTGTTTATTAATGAATGTATTATGGAGAATACACAGTATGAAATATTTTCAGATTGAGTAGTATACCACTTGTGAAATCTATTTTGTTAATTTAGAGATGCATTTTTTTCATCACACAAACAAAAATGCAACAAATGTTGTTTCACTAAACTATTGATGTATATATCACTTATACTGTATTAAACGATTCTTAATTCAACTATTACGTTTCCAATTCTAAGAACTGTATGGGTATCTTTTTACTAATAAACAGGTAGGAATCTGACATATTTCCTATATTGGGTTTTAAATTCAAACACTGCAAGCCTACAATAACTCCTACTCTCTTATAAAAATTTCTAATTTCCCATTTTTACATCAATCATTTTTGACAAGACTTATACAGTAAAGCCCCGATTATCCGCGAGTGCCGCGAAATATGTTTGTAATTACGAACCTCAAAAACACCAATTTTAATCCAAGCCAACCAGGGAAAATACAGTAGGCCCTACAGTGCGAAGGTCGAAAATTTCTGACAGGTTTATTGTGCATCGTAATCCTATAGGCCTTCTCGGAATTTTGTTTTGGCTCTTGCTCTTTTGTTTTGGTCAAGTTCACTAACATTCCCCCTCTACGTACATATTCTCTCGGTCTGCCAGTGGTGTTAGTTGTCAGTAAGCGTGCTTAGTGATTAGTCGTGATCAGTTCGTTAGTTCCTGAAATTAATAATAGCTGAAAAACGAAAGAAGGTTGTGTTAACGATTGCACAAAAACTTGAATAGATTGGCGCTTCAAGGAAGCAGATGTGTTTGAATTACGGGATCGGGGAAACAACAGTGCGAGACGTTTTAAAGCAAAAAGACAAACTGTTAGCCTTTGCATCAGTGTCGGACAATGCTTCTGGGATGAAAAAACGAAAAACAATGAAGAAATCCACCTATAATGAACTTGACTCGGCATCAGCGGAATGGTTAGCTCAGGTGCGAAGTGAGGGCACCCCTGTGTCTGGTCCTACCATTGCAGCTAAAGCAAAAATCTTTTTTGATTTGTTAGGCCTGGAAGGAAATTTTGATGCGTCGTCCGGTCGGTTACATTGTTTTAAGAAACGTCATGGAATTAGAGAGATTGGTCTACACGGAGAGAAGCTGAGTGGTGATCAACAAGCAGCTGATGATTTTCAACGTGATTTTGAAGAGTTTGTGTTGTCTGAAGATCTGTCATATGAACAAATTTAAACGCTGATGAATCAGGGCTTTTTTGGAAGTGTCTTCCCACTCGTACTTTAGCATTTGAAAGTGAACATCAAGCGGCAGGTCACAAAAGTAGCAAGGAAAGAATTACAAACTTGCCATGCAGCAACGCTGCGGGTAGTCACAAACTTAGGCTTCTTGTAATCAGTAAATCTAAGAAACCGAGGTCTTTTAAGGGGACAAGAGCAGAAAATTTACCAGTTGATTATTTCAACCAAAAAAAAGGTTGGATGAACCCGCAGATTTTTCAAGAATGGTTTGAGAAAACATTTTTGTGCCTCAAGTACGTAAACATCTTGACTCAAAAAATTTGCCAAAGAAGGCTGTTTTGTTAATTGACAACGCGCCTTCACACCCAGCTACATGTGTGCTTAAATCTTCTGACGGGCAAATCTTCGCAAAGTTTTTGCCCCCAAATGTTACTGCGCTGATACAACCTATGGACCAGGAGTCATTGCAACCATGAAGAGAACATACAGAACAAAGTTGTTATTGTCAAAAATCGAAGAAGGCTGCGATCTCAAAGAATTTTGGAAGAATTATACAATTTTGGATAGCATTTACGATATTGCGTCTGCATGGGATTACATCAAACCCTCAACCCTTGTTAAATCATGGAGAAAACTCTTTCCGAGTATCGAAACAAATGTCAAACAAAACATTTGTGAAGAAGAGAATGAAGTCATCCCGACCGCTACACTTGTTGACCTAGTGACATCCGTTCCGGGAGGTGAGAATGTCGACGAAGAGAACTCTATGTTCTGGAATGCGAAGCAAGTGAGCCAGGGTTTGAACGACTGACTGACGTAGAGATAACGAACAAAGCAATGGGAGTGAACGAGAATGAAGAACAAAGTGAAAGTGAAGAAGACGAGGCGCCTGCGCGGATGACACACGAAACTGCTTTGCAGCACGTAGACGGATTGCTTCAATATTTAGAGGAACAAGACGACGACACACATCTGGCAGAAAAACTCATGTTAAGGAAAGTACAATCTAGAATAAAGAAAAGGTGTTTCCAAAGCAAGAAGCAAAAACGAGTGACTGATTTTTTTAAAAAGGCGTAACTGAACACTTTTTGTTAACAGTACAGTATTGTTTTTTGTTTACTGTTCTTTGTTTTAGTGATTTAGACGTAGAGCAAAGGTTTCTGCTGTACTGTACATATTTTAAAAGTTTTACATATTATGTTTTTTGTACAATAAAACATAGTTTTTATGCTGAAATATTTTTTTCGTGTTGACACCTCATTTTTAGTCTTTTTTCGGGTTATCCGCGATTTTCACTATCCGCGGTGCCCTTGCCACCCAATTCCGCGGATAATTGGGGCTTTACTGTACATTATTTGCTCCTTACTGCAATAAAGACAAATGAATTATTTTCTTTGTAACTTGTGTGAATGATGAGTTTCTTGATATGAAAGTAACATGCAATTTATAAACACATTTATTAATTTTCTGAGTTAATAACCTGAGAACATAATGTAGGAGCAGATTTCTTTAAACAAAATGTTTTACAAACTTCTTATCTAAGACGTCATCTTTCAGAATACAAAAAAAAAGTGATTCATTTAAAGTAATTTTCAAGTATCATCTGTTTGGCCATGAAACTTGGTCAAAAGTTTGTGTTCAGAGTTAAAAAACAGTAGTGTATTAACCACACAGTAGTGTATATGTAACACTGAGGTGCTCATGACCCTCCCGTATAGACACGGCGGATTCAGTCCTATATCTACAAATATTCCACATTAATCATGTATAATGCCCCTGGTATGGGTCTGTACACTGTAAGGAAAGGTTTACTTCAACATATTTCTTTTGCATCCTGATTTTGGCAGACAAATGTTTGCAAATTATGAACGTTGGCAAAGCCATGAAGAGCAGACACATTAATAAATATAAAAAGTAAATACGTAAACGAGTATTCAATTTATCTACTACTGATTCTAAAATCCTAAAACTGGTTACTGATTTTAACCGATCTTTGTGACCTTAAAAATATGGCTATCCTTATAATTCATCTGCACAATTAAGTTTTGTATGTCTTTACACAGTATACAATTTAGCAATGATTCAATGTTATGAGAATTTACCATTTGATGAGGATTCAGCATTAAGTACTGTCCAACCATCAGCAACATTTTCACCAGTATTTTGTTGTGTTTCTTCTGCTCTTTTTGGAGGTTGTGCATTATTCTGTGGCTCTGGAGCAATGTTCTGTGATTCTGGCACCTTAGGATACAAGTTAAACTCATATCCTGGTTGCTGAGACGGTTGGGCACCTGAAGGACACTTTGGAGAATCTATATAAAAGTGACAATTGTAAGAAACATCCATTTTACACAGCTATAATAAAGAGTATAATTCAAACAATGATTATTTCTTGGACTTACCGTGGGAGGATCCTGAATTATCACATGGTTTTGATTCTTCTGGGCGTGAAAAAGGATTCACAAAAGGACATCTTCCAAACATATTGAATGGTGGAGGGTAAAAGCCTGCATGGAATGGAAAATTGGGATTTTGAAAGTGTGATGGTTGAAAATGATGAGGAAAGTGAGGAGGAACAGGAGGCACTTGTCCTGGGGCTGGACCTGGACCAGGTGCAGGTGCAGGCGCTGGTGGTGGTGGTGGAGGTGGAGGAGGAGGAGGTGCAAATGTTGGGTGAAATGCATTAACAGCTGCTGTGTATGCTTGGTTTCTTGCAGCTTTTATTAACGCCTCATAGTCAAAAGCATTACACTCTCCATCATTCGTTCCACATTCTGGTTCTTCTGCAGTATTATAATAACCTGACTTGTGCAGTACTTTGTGCAAATGGCGAGAAATACTGTGTGGTAGACGAGAACCCTGTAACAAAAGAAGAAATGGAAATGTTATGCAAACACTAATATAATTTGCTATTAAATGATTGCTTTAATACTATTAAAGGATCTCCTGTGGATCTCAAGGAAGTAAAAACAGGTGTAGCATCTAAACTGAATTTTCCTGTATTATTAGTTCTTAAGTTTTAGACCCCCCCCCCACACATACACACAATAACTTACGAGTAACTCAAACAATATCATTCGTTTTTGTCAAATCCACCAAGAAATATCTCTTAAAAGAGTTATTTGAGCTCTTTTATGGATTCAGTAAACAATAGTGGTTACACTTGTATAAAATACAGTGCGTCATTCTACATCAAACCAACAACAAAAAATTCAACCTGACAATTTTTGATTTATACACAAGTAATTATTCTACCTATGGCTCTAAACAGACACACAAATTGTTATAAAATTTCCCATTTTTTAGAATTCAATGGTCTTAGGATTATGTTCTAAGTTTCATTTTTTTAGAACTTTTCATGGCCTTTAATCTGATATACAACTTGCCACACTCTAAACTAAAACACCAAAATTTTTCACTTTTTTTTAAAAATAATTTTGGGATAGTGTTTTCTGAAAAAAAAAACATGCTGTTCAACCATTTATTACCTAGATAACCTGAAAATTTTGACAATGGGATCACGAGTTATATTATCATAAGCTACATAGCACACATTTTAGGGTATCTATATAAAACATTTACCAGATTAAAACAATATGGCACTTACATTTGCAGTGAAAGTATATTTAGTACTTACATGGTACACATTGAAATATTCCATTCAAGAAGAATGGTAACCAGATGTTAATTTTGAAAAATCAATTCTTTGAATATCTTTGTAAAAGCATTTTGCTTGTGTTTTCTATGTCTGATGCTCAGTCTGTAGTCAGTTGGTGTTGTTGGATGACTTAGCATGAACTTCATACCTACTTGCACACATTATGTTCGGAACCTGAGGGTACTTGAAAGGTGGGAAAGGTCCACGTGGCTCCAAAAAAAAAGATTTTAGTTTCTTCGCCTCCTACATTGAGAACACACCCAACCAACATTTGTTCAAGTAGCAGCAAGTCACAAATCCAACAATGTCACTTTATGTCTAGCTGATCATTATCTTCAAGTAATACTGTCTCTTGTTTGGAATACCTTGAGAGACTATATATGACTTTACTTTCAGTTTAGTTATGCTTCTAACTGTAATGCAACAGTGAAAATGTTATGCTCCTTTAACAGTTTTTGCATTTTTTTTAGCCTGTTAAGAATTTTTCTTTTGTTGAATACATAAAATTAATTTTCTGAATGTTTCCTTTTGCCCAGTATAAAGCTGCCGAGGTGACATTGTTTGGTCACCACATACCAGGTGTGGAGGCAAGAAACTTCTACTCTGATTTTATTTTGGAATCTCTTCTATGAAAGCAATGGTTGAGAAAGTCTGATATGTTTGTATATTATGATGCTGCCCCATCTGAGAAGTAATGGATTTTTTCTTGTGCTGTGCAAAGTTCTGCTCAAAGTAATCAATCATTAATCACTGAAATAAATGTACAGCAACCTGTGTCATGAGTAATGCAGTAACAAATTATGACTAGGCTGATGTGCTTTATCTTGTCTATATTTTCACTTTTGTAGCATATAACAAAGGGATGAATTATATCTTGTGCATTATTCCAACAAAATCCTTTCAAAGAAGCATCTTGTAAGATGAAAGAATAATTTTCTGCAATATTGCAAGTAATTATGTATTCATTAGGGGGAAGGTTTTCTTTAAGATATTTCAAATAGGCAGAGTGTTGTTTGGCAAAATAGGAATGTTGAATTAGTTTGGACAAACTTTCAAAAAAGAAATCCAAAACTTCTTGTGTTGGTTTGATCATAGTCTCCAGTTCTATTGTCTACCTGCAGCTATTGCTTAAATGTCACATTTTCAATATAACTTTGCTCAAAGCAATCTTCAAAATGAGATTTTAGTTTTTCACTATCAGGATATTTGTCACATTCATTGAAATCGCACTTAGCTGTTGGGTTGCTACAAACAGCAATTTATATTGGAAATTAAATCCTTATGTTTTTATGGTACCCCTCCACTGGATAATTAAAGTATTTTGCACTGAGCCAACATTAATTTTGCATTTTTATGTGTCAAGCAGACACAAACAGAATGTGAGGTACTTGGGCCAGCAAGGAAACTGAGCTTTTGACAACATTCACAAAACTTTGAAAAACCCCACTTCACACTCTGGATATTGTTCTTCGAACAATACATAAACCTATTTGAATGTGTTAATGAACAAAAATTTTTTGGTACATGCGTTCATTCTATCTATTTCAACTGATACAAGTCTTTCTTGGCATTTGATGGCTACCTTCATCATTTTCGTAAAATTCTTTCACTGTGGGTACAGTATCAGGATCAATCATTTGTCATGGATGTGGATCTGTTTACAACATTATACCTTTTTCTCTGACAAGTTTTTTGGCTTTTTGTGTGATAAAATTAGATACACCAAATTCATTTTCAATTTGTTTTAACGTCCAGCTCTGAGGCAGGGTTAGAAGAATTTGCATTTTCAAGCATTTATCAGTGCTAGAGATATATTTTCTTAAGCTGATTTATTATTTCTGTACTAGAATCTCGAGTTTCTACAGGATTGCCTGGGCTTAAGTTCATGATTTTTATTCTAAAAGCCTCAATAACTTTTTAAAATGTCGTTAGGTTATTTCTTTTCTGATAAATGCTTCTTCTTTCTTTGGTGTTGAAATTTCATTTATTACTATGTTGCTGCTAGTGCCACGATATTCTGAGCTGTCTGACTGTGTGGCATCTTCCTCTTTGTTGATTTTAGGCAATTTAAGAATGAACTGAAGACAATCATCACAATCTTATTTCTAGGCCCTATTAATTGAGACCAGCTTATATTATCATTAACATTTATCAAGTTTTGTTTTCATTAGGTCTAATCAAGGTTTAATTTTTTAAACGGATTTACAGCAGTAAACACTAGAGTAATTATCCGAGATACCTGCTTTTTCCATTGTCACTTGTATCATTACTACTCTGTCTAAATTTACTTTGAAGTTATCTTTCAAACAGTACATTTAAAAAATTAGTTTTCATGAATTTAAAACACAACACAATTAGTTAAAAATAATTCAAATTAGGATGGTTAATAAGGTTGTTAGTTAATATAATTATTTATCAAGATATATTGATTTAAATTGTAAAGTAATCATTTTGTAGAAGAAATATACAGTTCGCATTTAAAAAGTGTATGTATGGTATATTATGACTTTAACCAATTTTAAATAAATTCAGTAATATAATTTTATACCTTGTGTAAGCTTAAAAAAAATCTATGAAGACTTCAATAATTAGTTTCACATGTTTTAAGTCAACTAGATTTAGACAAGCTCAATAATAACTAATGGGTCACACCCATTACATTCCATTACTCATGATTCCATGGCATCCCAATTTAAAATTTTCACATTATCTAGTCTATAAATGGTTGAACAGGATGTTGTTTTTTTAACATTATCTCAAAATTTTTGTTTTTGTATAGAGTGTACCAGTCTGTATATCAGATTAAAGACCAAGTAAATCTATAAAAGAATGTGGTTGGTAAAAAAGAGTTTTCCAGAATTTCAAAATTCATATTCTTAAATTAGGTTCACAAAAAATTGAATAAAAATATTTTTGTATTCAGCGCAATGGGGAAAATAATTACTGTGCATTTCGTGTAAATAAAAAATAGTCAGGGTGTATGCAACATGGAATAACCCCAGTGTACTACAGAAGTATGCATTACACGCATATATATTTTTGTATTAATACAATTCAATTACAATATTCATAAAAGCAATGATCACAGCAACTAAATAATTCTACAAACTTGTAAAAAACTATGTAGTATTAACCAAGACACTGTAATGAACACAAGACATTCTGTTCTTACAGGCATCTTATTTTAAATTTAAAATGTGTAAATTAAACTATTTATTTACAAACTGTACAATATATTTGTGTATCTCTAATGTTGCATGCAAAAAAACAATCATCTGTAAATAAATTAATTCCTTTAAAATCAGCCACTCTTTTACAAAGCACCCTGATGATTAAAAAATTAAACAATACGTTATGCAATATAAACCACGTAGTCTTCTAGATAAATAACCCAATCTTCTACAACAAGCATTTAAAATTCCTATTTATTTGTATTTTACAATTTTTTTTAACAGAATGAAGTTGGTGTTAAAACAACTGGTTACCAAGTGTTGAAATCAGCTGTGTAATAACTGTTAATATTCAGAAAGTGTTTTGAAGTTACAGGCATAAAGTTTGAAGTTTGCACAACAATTTTACTTTATTTCAACTTATTTCGGTGAGCATAATCATATTTTTCCGTTTACTTAATTCATGAAGTTGCTATGTCATGTCTGGTACAAAAAAAAAAAAAAAGTAAAAGTTAGATTACACTATTGTTCTCTTAAAAAAACTCAATTTTTATATTTTTATTTATCCTAGAAATATTGTGTGATGGATTTGACACAATTCTGTGTACCAGGTGTGACAATATGTATAAAATACTTTCCCACATGTGTTATTTATTAAGCCTAACTACAATATATTTGTTTGTTTCAGATCATGGCTTCTACTAACAGAATGGCAAAATGTACACACAAAAAGAAGAACCTGAAAAATTTAAAGAATATTTAGAAAAATACAGAGAACGAAAACGATTATACAGAAAGAAAAGAAAATCAAATGGGAAAGGAAGATACAGAAGAAAGAAGAGAAAAGAATAGGAAACCAACAAACACAAGTTATTAGAAAAAAGGTGCAAGGACAGATAAAGACAACAATTGTACAGGGAGAAAAAGAAGTTAAAAAGTAAATACAGAACAAAATGAGAATAACCTAAATTAAATAGGGCCATATTTTTGGAAAAGCAATGAAAAAAATTAAAAATACATTACCTCCAAAGTCCATCCAAGAAAAAGGCAGTAATAAAATGACTAGTTCATGAGAACTTTCGCTTAAATGTGAGTAGAGATCTTACTAAACCAAAATAGACTGGCCCAAGAAAACCAACCCCAATATGTATCAACAAAGTCAATGATTTTCACATCAATGATGAAATTAGCTGCCAAGCTCCAGGAAAGCATGGTGTTAAGTCAGGTTAAGGACTCTAAAATTGGAAAACGGAATTTATATCAGCTACATCATATGGTCATGGGTATTGGGGAAGCTTTTGAGAAATTTAAAATGCTGTACCCTAATGAAATCATTTCCTAGTCTAAGTTTTATGACTTACAATCAGAACATATTTTACCTGTAGGCGAAATGCTTCACATGGTGTGTGTATGTGTAAAACATCCGATTCGTTTTTGATTGAGACACTTACAAAATCTGTATCCACTTTTTCAAAGACACACAAAGATTTACTTGACATTGTTTTGTTTGAAACCAGTAATGAATAATGTATGCTAAATAAATGCTTTCAGTTTATTTACAATTTCAAAAATCTCCTCCCTGAAGATGTGAACTTATATAGACAGGTTAGGTGGAAAGAGTGGAAAAATTATAACAGGCCAAAATTGACTGAATACTTTACAACCTTGCATAGGATGATGGCTGTACTCAATTCTCAGTTGTGTGCTTTTAAACACATTATTATGTACATAGTTACTGTATGGTCTCCAGATCACTGTATATGATTAAATAAATAATTACCTTATTTTATCCACTAAGTGATCTTCTTTTTCTTTTTTAATTACTACATGTTTCAGGGCTTATATCCCCATCTTCAGGTAAAAACAAAATCTACCCATTGTTAGGGTTTCGTTAAAAATTCACAAAGACACAAACACATAACACACTTAAATAAATTAACATAGAACATTGAAATTGTATCGGAACGCGCTACAAACGAACCAGTGCACTGGCCGAAGTCCGACTTTCAACTGATCCATACACGCTATTCACGGTTTGTTTTCATAGCTGTGTCGTATAGTTTATTTGATTTGAATGACAACTGTTCATTAAGTACCTGATTTTTATTTCTTCTTAAGGCTTTGTATATTTCAAATTCCTCTAGGGCATCCAGTAGTTGACCCTTTTTACCTATATGTAAAGGTTCCAAATTCTCTTTAAATCCAGTGTATGTGTGATTTTCGTTTATTAGATGTTGTGCGTAATGCGATACATTAGTATTGTATCCCCAATACAAAGTTCTATGTATATACTAATTTGATTTATGTATTACACACGAATATGTATAGTATAATAATCATCTCATCTTGTCAGTGAAAACAAGGTTATAAATACTGGTGGTAGAGATATTAATGTTATGTAGTATGTTTTGCAGATTGTTGTACTACATCTCATAATCATAATGACTGGTTGTGCTGTAAATTGCAAAAATCGAACAGAAACTAAGTTTAGAACATTCAAATTTCCGGCAGACCCTATTCGATGTGCAAAATGGATTCAAAATATGAGACGAGACAAATTTATACTACGCAAGGGAATGCGTCTGTGTGAGGTAAATTTAATGGTTGTTCCTTAAAAGTTTGTGAATGTTAATCATAACGACTAAAAATGTAATACACCTTTGCACTTTTAGGTTCAATTTGAAAGTTCACAGTTTGAACAGGCACGAGTAGATGGTTGGAAAAAACTGAAGCCTAATGCCATACCGACTTTGTTTGACGTACCAAATCCACCTCCTAGGGTCGGCCCAGTTCCACGCAGATCACTGTACAAGGTGGTTTATTTTTTTAATCCATTAATTATAAATATAATGTTATAACTAAAGCCCGGATTCACGTGCAATTGCATCTTTTTTTTTGCTAGTTTGTAAACGGCCAGTGACAAGTTATTTATCCGAATCGGGATGTGTAGGTTATTTTAACATACATTTTATTTTGCACAAAATTGCACGTTTTGGGGGTTACTGCATAAAATTGCACATTCTGTAGTTTTAATGCACAAAATTGCACATTTACCTGTTTTTCGAAAATCAGCTGCACGATAGCCAAGCGTGAAACATACACGCAGATCGTAAACAAAGTCGAGAACAAAATCAGCACGAAGAAATTCTAGTCCAGCTTTTGACATACAAAATTTTGACTGTCGATGGAATTTCACGAAATTTGATATGTATGTTCTATATGCACTCTAGAACAAAGTTAAACTGTACGCTTTTTATTTGGGGATGAGAACCACCCCTTTTTCAAGGGTGATTGATAAAAAAAAATTAACCACAGGATCCAATAGAGAATCAAATTCTAAGAAAAAAAGTCAGTACGCAACTGTTTTGAAAAATGCGTTGTTTTCGAGTTATTCCAAATCAACATTTTCAATTTTTACCCCAAAAAAACAGGATTTTAGCGTAATTTTTTGCGAATAACTAAAAAACGTTTGAGTTTATAGTAAAAATGAATAGGACCAAAATTATTCTATACGAAATAACAAACAAAATGCGTTTTGGCCGGGTTTTAATCCACAAGTTGTTTTCAAGATATGGCCGTGATAAGTTGTAACTTGCAAATTTTTTGCCTGTACTAACAAAGTTTAACCCTTCCTACTAACCGAGAAAAATACTTTTGACTATAAAATGTCTAGTGCAATGAAAAATACATTATTGTTAATTTTAATAAAATATTAAGCTAAACTTTTTATTATTAATTTTAACTAAATGTTAAGCAAAAAACCTGAATATAAACTTAATAGTAAGTAAGTTAAAAATGTAAATTCGTGTTTATTAAAAATAGTTTTAGTAACTTTATTTGGACTTTTGGACAAACGAAGTTTAGTAAACATTAATTCAACAGCCATCTATTATAAACAGGAATAAAAGTAAAATCTGAGAATATATACCTAACAAAGTGGTAAGTGGTAACGATTGGTATTTGTTGTTTTTTAGACAAAATTATTCTCCTCTTACTATGGTCTGAATCAGTAAGTTTTAAGATGAAAACTATTATTTCCATATTTTTAAGGACGTGGGACATAATTTCACAGTTTGAAATTATATTTTTGGCACGAAAAACTATAATAGTTTATTTAATATCGAAAACAAACTTATACTGCGTCCCATGTATACACAAGCGGCACCATAATATTATGTCAGTCTCGGAACAAAGATGGCGAGTGCGAATACTCCCTTTTTATAGACCCTTACCCTAACAATGGGTAGATTTTGTTTTTACCTGAAGATGGGGATATAAGCCCTGAAACATGTAGTAATTAAAAAAGAAAAAGAAGATCACTTAGTGGATAAAATAAGGTAATTATTTATTTAACATTATTATGCAAAAAATTCAATCTGGATATTTAGATTCATGCAGACTCTCTGGAGGCTTCACCTAATTAATAGGGCTGTTAAGCAAATTGACTTTCTGTTACACAGAAAATTACTCAATCGTCTATCAAGATGAAATCCTCAGTGCTCATTGGATCCATGCTCAGGTTGCAATTTTCATATGCTGTGTGTGGCATAGGAAAAAAAATAGCTTTGGTACTGTTAGTGATGACCTAAGTCACACAAAAAAACTCAGTTTGAGTTTTTATCAAAGGCATTTTAAATGAACTTAAAAAAATAGTTCCTAAAATGGACTATGTACAGATATTTTGTGAGAACTGTGCAGGTCAATTCGAGTGTGTGTATGTGTGTGTGTGTGTGTACACTGTTTCTATTGTGGGGTTCACAGAGAAAGACTTTCACGTCACTATGGATTGGAATTTTTTGCATCTGGCCATGGTAAGGATGGAGTGGATGGGGGTGTGGGCCTCAATTAAAAGAACTGTTTGGAAAGCAGTGAAAGGAAGAAAAGTTTTTGTTAATACTGCTAAAGACTTTTACAGTATAGCAAATAAAAAGTGTAAGGCATTAATATATTGTATGTCTCTGAAGATGATGTAAATACAAATTCACAGAATCTTGAAAAAGGCGGAAAACAAATTTAAAATTGTTGGGATTCAGTCTTTCCACAATTTCCAAGCTTATGGTGAATGTTACATTCTTGTTGGAAAAACTTCCAAGTCTTTAATGCATAAGATCTGCATAATCAAAGAACATGAATTGATAGAACCACAGCAAAAGCGATTGAGATACATAGATGTGTACTCAGACGAATCTAACTCTTCTTCAGAAGTCATTAGTGAACAGGAAGGAAGACCAGAACAACATTCTAACACTTCACCTAAATGTGCTAACATTTCTACAGGAACTCATGTTCTTATACAACTTGTTAGTTCAAAGGGTAAAGCGTTTAGATAGGTAGCAGTTTGTCAGAGTGGGGCTCATGAAAATGGAGATGTTGATGTGTCATTTTTTGGACTTATCATGATGGAAGTTTATTTACAATAAATGAAAGAGATGAGAGACTTATCTCATGCACAGACATTTTTAAAGTTCTAGAGGATCCCAAAATTAAAACTGTTGCTCAGGTTCTTTATCAGTTAAAAAAATATTAATGTTTTGAAACATTAAATATAGTGTTTTGCATGTGTTTCAGAAATGATTAAGTCCATTTTAATGTAAAGTAAGTGTTTATAATAAGTTTCTTTTTTTTTTGTTTATCTAGCAACATCTAGTTTATCTCGGAACGGTCGTGGCTAGCATGTGGCGCTACTATGCTGTCTGAGCGGGTTCGATTCCTGCCGGGGCCATCTGATTTAGATACGACCATTCCCCCTCGCAAGGGAATGGCAAACCAGTGAGAGGTATCCTGCCTAGTATAAACCCTCCCCAACTATGCTGTTCGGATCCAGCGTTAAACTGTAGGTCCCATATACCTGTGAGAGACTCCGTAACACATGCACCACGGGTATATACAGGGAGGGTACAAACCAGTCGAAAGACTGAAGGACCCATTCAATCAATCAATCTAGCAACACACTAACTCTTGACTGTTAACAAAATCCATTTTATAAATTTAATTTTAAGCAAACCTGTTAATCAAGCATGTGAAACTTGTAGTTTATTTGTATGCTCAAAGTAAAGAGCATTGGCAAAATGATTGTGCTATTTCCAGCAGCAAACACTTTCTTTGTCATGTCTGATACAGCAGTATTTTATTTATGTTTCTTTAATTAAAATAACTTAAAGAAAGGCAAGTATAAAATTAGAATATTTATACTTTTGGCTATATAGTAAAAATCAGTGTAACACTGTATTCACAAAGAATCAACAGTTTTCCGTTACAATTTAGATATTCAAAAAGGTAGGCTATTTTCTTGTCACGTCCGTTAAACATTTTTTTAAACACTAAAAAACAAATATGAAATTCTCTAAAGAGTAAAATCTTTATGAGAATAATAATAAAATTTGTTGTCAATAATAAATACTTAATAAAATTGTTCATAAATTCTGTTATTTCCAAACAAAGTTGTCTACATGTCATGTCCGTTACAAAAGAATGGCTGATATATATTTTGTTATAACTACAACAGCTAACTTGCACATTTTGTTATAACTACAACAGCTAACCAACTCAATAGAGACGTCACTGAAGTCTTGGTGAAAAATTATGAAATAAATAAATAATCCAAAAAGTAATAAAAACTAACTTGCACTCGTTTCACTGGTTTGATACTTCTGTAACAACCGTTTTATCAATTCTTTATTATGTGTGTCAAATATACAGCAAGGATCAACTGAAAGAACTTATACAGAAACTGTAACACCAGTAAAACGAATATTTATTTAATATTTTGGTAAATATATTTCTAATTAATTTTTAAAAGTTTTAATAATGAGCACAAATATTAAATTTCAGCAATTACAAATCTGTCTACGCTTGCATCACACCTCACTTTATATACCACATATGACAAATTAAACTTCATACACTTATGTCAATTTAGTGCATAACATGTGTAGAAACATAACAGTATTCCAATTTAAAAAAAAATTCAGTTTACTGGTACCTGAAATGTATTTATTCTAAAATCTGTAGTACATTCACTTACCAAAGTTACTGGTTTTGGAAGTCGCACCATTATGTGTTCACGGTGCATTCCTTGAGCCTCACATTTCTGGCACAAATCAAAGTCTCTGCAAGTTATACACTTGTAACGGAAACCAGAAACACTTGACTGACAACCATCACAAGTAATACCACAGTGTAAAGGCCCTACTTCAACGCCAACATCTATAAGAAAAAGAAAAGAGCACACCAGTTATACTTACTATTCTGTAAAACTATGGTGCTATTAGTTTTCCATGAAGCAAACACAAATAACCAACTAAATATCATCTGGTATATGAAATACAGTTAACCTAATCACAATGACTTACTAGCACCTATAGGAATGTGGCTACTGCTTGTGGTACACTACAACCACGGGTCATTCCATCGGAAATCATCCAATGGTGGTTGCTTGACCATTTTGAAAAAAATTTATTTTTTTATATGTTGTTCCTACATACAAACTAGTAACAAAATGATGTTTGAAAAAAAATTTTATTTCTTCGTTTGTCGCCAGCGGCCATTTTTCCAACATGGCCGACACTCAATTTCTTCAAAATTGTCTTTTGCGGAAAAGTTATATATCTCTTGACCTATAAGAGGTAGACCTGTAAAATAAAAACCATGTTGTAGGTACTGACATGGGCTATCTTTCTGTATAATAACCTTCGTGATGTGTGCTTTAGAAAGTAGGTAAATTTCATCTGAAAACTTAGTAAAACAATCGCTTAAATTGTCATTTTTTGGATTTTTTTTAGGTATGAAGGGGATATTTCTAGAAGTTAAAATTGTTATCACTAATAACTGTATCTCTATAGAATTTATATAAAAAAAATGAAACCTCAGATGATTACCCTTTCCATTATATAAAATGTTAAATTTTGAAAATTTTCAAAAAAGCCAAAGTTTAGAGCCTAATATCTCTGGTGGGTGACCTCCTAAAAATCTGAAAATTTCTGAAAATCAAGTCATCTTAGATACCTATCAAACAAAACTAGTTTCATGTTTTAGACTTTTGCAGTATAACAACTATAAATTTTTAAAAATCGTGAAAAACATGTTTAAAATGCACGCTGATAACCAGTTGTTATAAGCAGCACGAAAGGTATTAAAAAAAAAACTGTCAAGTTCTTATCACTTTTCATTTTTTTGTTGCCTATAAAAACAAATAATGACATTACAAGATTTTAAGTTACAGTGTAAATATTTTAAGTAGCCTAATTTCAAAATTATGTTATTATTTAAACGAAAAAGTCAGTTACTATTAAAAAAAATAATTAAATATAATTGTTACAATTGTAGACTGATTATTCTATCTAAGAATATTTTCTTTTATGTTCAGAAACATTAGCATTAGTCTCTCATGCATTACTCATCACTGGACAGCCACTTGACTCATGTTGTTACAGCTTGTTTACTGACATGTCTTAACATGAAAGTTCCAATACAGTACTCTGCAATGCTCTTCTTCTCACTTCTCAGTTTATTGTTCGCTGTGGCTGAGTGATGTTGTTTCATCATACTGATCTTTTAGTAGTGCTAAGTGATTATGTGGGTTGACCCTAAATGTTTTATTAAATATAATTATGATATTTTTTAACTGTACAGTTTAATACTGTAGTGTTTTGTGTATAAATTAGTGATGTTATAATTTTGATAAAATGGAGTGTAGTGTTGGTTTATTGACTAAGGAAACCTGTCACAAAGAAACCTATGGTAAAGTAAGTAAAGACTTGATTATTTTTAATGAGCTTGATGGGGAAAGCCAAGAACTACTTTCACTTAGGTTAAATTCAGATGACATTAATACTTTGTGTGAATACCATAAAAAAAAGTTTTTGCTCAAATTTAACCACCTTTTTGGAACCACCTGTTGTGATCCACTTGATTATCACAAAACTTTAAAGAAAAAGGGATCAAAAGGTTGTATAGAAATTAAGTTGGAACATGTCAATAAAACTAAAACCCAAGAAATAAAACTTATACCAGGAAAATCTCTTTGTCCAACATGCTATAAATTTTTTGCTGCTATTCAGAGAGCAGCAATGCCACTGAGGACAAGGATGAGGATGGAGATTGTTTTATCCCCCCTCACGATACACTAAAAAATCTTGACGATTTATGTTCAGCATTGTATATTTCTCCTGCATCAAAAATTACTAAAGTTAGTATGGAAAAAAGGAAAACTGCTGTGGCTTCCAAAACAGATAGAGTAGCCAAAGCCGTGAAATGCAAACTTGAGAAGACTCGTTTGAGGAAACTACAGTTACAGAAGTACAAGAAGGAAGCAGTAGTATGTCTAATTCTCTTTGTGAGCAATATAGTGAACTTATTGAAAAATTGAAAGACAAATGTAGTCTGACATCAAGTAATCAAATAAAAGCTAATGCAATAAGTGTAATGCCTTCAAACTGGTCAAGGTCTAAAATATGTCAGGAGTTAAAAGTTTCAGATTATCTCGTTCGAAAAACCAAAGAGCTAATGAAACAGCAGGGTATATATTACCAATTTTTTGCAAGAGAAAAGAGTGTCAGCAGATAAGTGAACAGTAGCGATTGTTAGAGATTTTTGAGTTAGAGGAAAATAGTAGAATCCTACCTGGAAAAAAAGACTGTGTCTCTGTGAGATTAGACAGAAAGAAAGTACAAAAACAAACAAGACTTGTACTATGTAATTTAAAGGAAATTTACTTGCATTTTAAGAATACATATCCAGACGTGAAGATTGGTTTGTCAACATTCTGTTCCTTAAGGCATAAGTGGTGTAAACTTGGAGGTTCAGCTGGTACACATTCAGTTTGCGTGTGCATATATCACCAGAATATTAAATTAATGCTAGAGGGTGCCAATATGAATGTGGATTATAAAGACTTGTTAGCTCTACTTGCTTGTGACATAGACTGTATGTTAGGTAACTGCGAAGGCTGTGGGAGTGCTGAAATATTGAAAACAATGCTGGAAGAAGAGTTTTCTGAGGTGGAGGAAAAAATATCTTTTAAGTTATGAACCAGTACAGATAGATCAAATTTAATTGAAGTAGTCCAATCTGCTGATGAATTCATAGAAAGTCTTTTGGAAAAACTAATCCAATTGAAAAAACACCATTACATAGCTAAAGTGCAAGCTTCGTATTTGAGAGAAAAGAAAGAAAACCTAACAGAATCTGAATGTATTGTACTGGCGGATTTTGCTGAAAATTATTCATTTATGGTACAGGACGAGTCCCAAGGGTTTCACTGGACGAAATCTCAGTCGACTGTCCACCCATTTGTAGTTTATTTTAAAGATGGTGATAAAGTCATGTCGAAAAGCCTCTGTGTCATTAGTGACTATTTGAAACATGATACTGTTGCTGTTCATGTTTTTCAAAAGCATTTATTAGCAAAAATCAAAGAAGAAGTAGTACCTCAGGTTAAAAAAGTTGTATATTTTAGTGATGGGGCATCAAGCCAATACAAAAATAGGAAGAACTTTGCAAATCTATGTCATCACAAGAAAGACTTTGGTCTTGATGCAGAGTGGCACTTTTTTGCCACTGCACATGGCAAAAATGCATGTGATGGGTTCGGAGCGACCACTAAAAGAGAGACTGCAAGAGCTAGTTTGCAGAGGCCATATAAAGAACAGATTATGACAATTCAACAATTTTTTGAATTTTGTGATGAGCATATTCAGGGGATAAAATACATATTGGTGAAGAAGAAGAAATAGAACAAGGTGAGAAAAATTTGAGAAAAAGATTTGATAACTGTTATGCGATACGTGACACAAGAGAAAGGCATTGTCTAGTTCCCATAGATGAAAACACAGTGCGATGCTATCTGACGTCCTAGTCAAGCGAGTATGAAGACATTTCAATAACCGCTGCACCACACATAGACATTTCTGAACTGAAGCAGAAAGATTTAGTTGTATGTGTATATGATCATGAATGGTATGCAGCTGAAATCGAAGCTGTCAACACTGAACACAATGATGTATTTGTCGTATTTTTTATGCCACCCGGACCACGAACATCCTTCAGAAAAAGTTCAGAAAAGTGTTGGGTACCCATTGGAAATGTTTTATTGAAATTTACACCACTTCAACTAAGTAGGTCTAGTGGTAGAAACACTTACCAAATCACAGAAAAATTGTGTAATGAGGTATCGGCATTGTTCATGAGATCCAGGAAAACATAACAGGAAAACACAATGTAAGTATAATAAAATAATTTTAAAACATTCTTTGAAGTTTTATATCAATGCTTAAAATATTTTTATGATATTATTTGTTTTTTTATGTCATAAGAGAGTAAAATGTCATAAGAATTTGACAGTTCAGCTGCTTCTAACAACTGGTTACCAGCGTGCATTTTAAACATGTTTTTCACGATTTTTAAAAATTTATAGTTGTTATACTGCAAAAGTCTAAAACATGAAACTAGTTTGGTTTTATAGGTATCTAAGATGACTTGATTTTCAGAAATTTTCAGATTTTTAGGCGGTCCTCCACCAGAGATATTAGGCTCTAAACTTTGGCTTTTTTGAAAATTTTCAAACTTTATCATTTTATATAATGGAAAGGGTAATCATCAGAAGTTTCATTTTTTTTAATATAAATTCTATAGAGATACAGTTATTAGTGATAACAATTTTAACTTCTAGAAATATCCCCTTCATACCTAAAAAAATCCAAAAAATGACAATTTAAGCGATTGTTTTACTAAGTTTTCAGATTAAATTTACCTACTTTCTAAAGCATACATCACGAAGGTTATTATACAGAAAGATAGCCCATGTCAGTACCTACAACATGGTTTTTATTTTACAGGTCTACCTCTTATAGGTCAAGAGATATATAACTTTCCGCAAAAGACAATTTTGAAGAAATTGAGTGTCGGCCATGTTGGAAAAATGGCCGCTGGTGACAAACGAAGACATAAAAAATTTTTTCAAACAATTTTGTTACTTGTATGTAGGAACAACATATAAAAAAATAATTTTTTTCAAAATGGTGGAGCAACCAGTTTATTTATTTTTGGATGATTTCTGATGGAATGACCCCCATATGGATTCTCATGCCAGTTAAATTATCTTATATTTAATGAAAGTATATTATTTTTATAATTGTATTATATTATTTTACAAATTTTATTTTATTCAAGTAAGAATACCTTAAATGTTTAAACATTTCATTATGCTTTTTCCTAATATTTAACATGAAGATTATTGAAATGTAATTTTTTTTACAATAAAATATTTTTAATTAATTTAATTTTTAATACAAAAATTGATCGTTATATAATATTGTAACTTCATCAGTATTTGCTATAACACAGTTTAGTTCTTTCAAGCACAATGTTTACTGTAATTGTAATATAATAATTATTTTATTATACTTTATTTTATGTAATCTACTTTGAATGCAGTTTAGATCATTGTGTTTTATCAGTAATTGCTTCCTGGTAAATATAATAACAGGTTATGGGCCCAGAGAAGTAATAAAACACATTGTTGAATTGAATTGTGGACAGTAATAATACGCAAGAACCCTTTTTTTTGTTGCACGTGTCAGTAAGAATTGAGTGCACAAAGTCAGTTGTAGAGAAGAAACTACATTAAACAATAAAAATGGATTTAGTCAGATCAAATTTAGAAATGTTGAAAGACGATTTGCAAGGAGGTTCCAACTATGATTCATGGATATTCAAACTTAACTTAACCTTAAAATCAAAAGGTATTTATCAAATCGCAACGAGAGTTAAAATTAAGCCTGAAGGAGATGAATCAAGCGCAGCTGTAAAAGAATGGATTGAAAAGGATATAGAAGCACAAATATTAATTGGATTGAATGTTGACAGTAATATAGCCAAGAAAATTGCAAAGTGCCAGTCCGCAAATGCTATGTTAGAAAAGTTGGAAACCTTATATGGAAAAAAATCAAACGTTTCAGTTGAAGGCCTGCAAAGATTATTTTTTAATTATAAGTATGATGAGCACAAATCAGTAATAGAAAATTGCATGACAATTCAACAATATGCTGATGAATTGTCTGCACTAGGTGAAAGCGTTAAAGAAAACTGGATTAGCAAAGGATATTAGGTATACTTCCAACAAGACTGCATCATTTTAGAACGTCTTGGGATAATGTTATTTCCACAGACAAAACGTTGAACAACATGTTTGAAACTTGAAGAAGACAGGCAAAAAGAAAGTGAACAGGCCAATAATGAGTGTCAGAGTGCTTTCATATCAAAGGGACAGAACAATAATAAAACAAAACAAGTGAACGTAAAGGAATGCTTTAAATGTGGACAAAAAGGGCACATAAAGAAGTACTGCAAGAATAAACCTAGTAAAAGTTACATTGAATATTGTAAGAAAAATTATCCGTGTAATAAGTGCAACGAAAAAGGTCACTTTGCCAAAAATTGTACCAAAAATGTAGATAGTAAGTCATAAAAATCAGACAAATCCACGTCAAAAAGTAAATTGATGATTAATGTTGGATTGTCTGTTACTAATATACAATATATATCAATGAAGAATGACTATCAAGATCTACGGTACCAAGATTGTGGTACCACTCAGCACATGACTTTAAGGAATGACTGGTTGAAAAATTATACTGTTTTACAAGAACCAGAAAAAGTCATGATTGGAGATTCAACACTTATAGAAGGTGTTGGTATCGGAGACAATAGATTTGTTAGCTTATAATGGTCAAGACTGGTGTAACATAACACTGAAAATGTTTTGTATACACCAAAGATACCCTTTAACTTATTTTCTGTCACTAGTGCCTTGGACAAGGGTTATCGTCAGGAAGCGACACAAATTGCTCGTATTTTTTTGATTCAGAAACTGGTGAATTAACAGCCATGGCAAACAGAGATGGAAGATTGTTTAGAATGATGTTTCACTATGAAAACTTAGAAAAGTGTATTGTTGCTATGTCAATTAAAAAGTGGCATGAAAAATTAGCACATCAGAATATTAGTTATGTAAGAGACATTTGAAGAAAAATAATATAAAGTATGTAGACGATTGGGATGACTATGTGTGTGAAGGATGCGTTTATGGCAAACACCATCGTCTCCCACATCCAAGAAATTTTGAAGTGGCAAAAGAGGTACTTGATGTAATTCACGTAGACTTGTGCGAAATGAATATAAATTCTTTTGGAGGAGCAAAATTTTTTTTATACTGAAAGATGATTTCTCTCATTTTCGCACTGTCTATTTCTTAAAAACTAAAAATGAAACTTTTGAGAAATTTAAAATCTTCATGACTTTAGTTGAGAATCAGTTTAGAAAGAAAATAAAAGTTTTAAAGTCTGATAATGGGAAAGAAATTAAAAATGGAGATACTAAGAAGTTTTGTGAAGAACTTGGAGTTTCCACATTAAGTCGAACCCATACACTGCACCACAAAATGGTCGAATTGAGAGAGAGATGAGAACCATTGCAGAATCTGCTAGATCAGCTATACATGCAAGAAAGCTAAATGAAAACTTATGGGCAGAAGCAATTAGTTATGCTACATTTACACTGAATCAGACTGGAACAAGTTCTGTGAAAGGTAAAAGTCCTGTGGATTTATGGTTTGGACGCAGAATTGATGTAAATAAGCTTAGAATCTTTGGATGTGATTATGTTTTCATTCAGGATGTTAAGAGAGCCAAAACACAGAAGAAATCAGACTTAGGATACAGTTTAGATTCAAGTAGTTACCGAGTTTACTTAAGAGACAAAAATGAAGTTGTAACATCAGGAGATGTGATATTTGATGAAAAAGTAAACAGTAAGTCTAGTTGTACAGAAATTGAAGCTACCTTGTCAAATGAAGAAAAGGAATACATAGTGTCAAGTGAAGAAGAAAAATCTGATAGTGAAAGTGTTTATGAAAGCTCTGTGTCTGACAATAATATGCAAAATGAATGTAAAGAAAATCATTGTGTAAAGTGTTTGGAACGAGATCAAACTGTTTGTATTCAACCAGAGAAAAGAAGTCTTCGAAACAGGGTTACTTTAAGGATGCCAGCAAGGATGGTAGATTATGTAGTTGAAGACAACAGAAACCAAAATGTAAATATGGCCATGATAGGTGAGGTAGAAGATATTTCCATTTTATAAGCACTACAGGATGAAAACTGGAAGAAAGCAATGTTAGAAGAGTATGAATCTTTGATGAAGATGAGAACTTGGAAACTAGTAAGTCTACCAAAGGAAGAAAAAGCTTTGACTTGTCGGTGGGTTTTATGCCAAAAACAAGATGGGCAATACAAAGCCAGGCTAGTTGCAAGAGGGTTTGAGCAAGAACAAGGAATCCGTTATACTGAGACCTTCAGTCCTGTTGCCAAACATGCATCCTTTCGACTGATACTCAGCATTTCAGCCTCCGATGGAATGCATCTGATGACTTTTGATGTGAAGACAGCGTTTTTACATGGATCTTTGGATGAGAAGATTTACATGTATCAACCGGTAGGCTTTGATGATGGCTCAGGTAGAGTGTGAGTTGCTCAAGAGTATATATGGACTTAAACAGTCATCGAAAAATTGGAATGTGAAGTTCACAAACTACCTAAGGAAATTAAATTTTGTTTGTTCTGACGATGATCCTTGTATTTATTATAATGGTGACAGAAGCATTATAATTGTACTTTTTGTAGATGATGGTGCTATTATAGGAAAAGAAAAACATAAAATGATAGATATACTAGATAAACTTAACAAAGAATTTGAAATTACTTATAATTCTGGGTCAGACAACAAATTAACTTACCTTGGCATGGAAATTGAAATTAGACATAAGGAAATTTTTGTAAGCCAACATCATTACACTGAAAAGATTTAGAATGGAAGATTCAAATCAAAAGTCAACTCCAACGGGAATAGGTATGTTAACCGAAGAACAACATTTTCATAATGATTGTAACGGGCCTGTTTTGGGCCTACGTAAAATAGACGTAGATAGGGGTTATGTTATGATGGTGTGGAGTATGGGTAAATAGAATATCTTTTTGATAATAAATATATGTTATATATATATAGTAACATTTTGAAAAGAAATATATGTAATAGTTTCCTTTTATTTTCAAAATAGCAGATAATAATGATGTCAGTTTATCTGACAGTCAGGTAGGAAGTCAGTTAAGTAGCGATTCGGGAGTTCAAACGAATGACAGTAATGTAGAGAGTCAGTTGACCGAATCGAAAATAATGGAAGGTGTGACGAGTCAGTCAACGCCGACCTTAATTAAGAGAGAAAGTAATAGTGATATGACGAAAATGATTCAATTTCTGTGTACTAGTTTTAATAAATTTGAAATTCTCGCCAGATACCTCGAAACCGTCACTTCATGACTATTAATTATTAATTTGAATTAAAATCACATTTTTGTTGTATGCGGGCGCAACGAAAACTACGCCGAGCCGGCGGGCGCACAGACTGATTGCGTCCGGTGGGTTGAGCTGTTATTGTCCGACTGACTTGACGAACGGCACTATTTTGTGTAGTTGCCGCGGTTGTAGGTCCAAGTCTTACTGATCTCCTGTTCGCCGAAAAGAACCCCACCTCTTAGGTACAAATTTTGTGTTTTGTTTGCTTGTTAATCATAAAACAAGATGGCGCCCGATAATTAGTTATGACACAAATTAATATGTGACACAAATTAAGTAGCTTCACATGATCTGCCACTCAATAAATCTGTCCCATATCGTGAGGCAATAGGCAGTTTACTTTACTTAGCTACAGTATCTAGGCCAGATATCAGCTTTGCAGTAAACTACCTAAGTAGATATTCAAACAATCCCATGGTATGGCACTGGAATATGGTAAAACATGTATTTCGATACTTGAAAGGCACTGTAAACTTTGGAATAAGTTTCAATGGAGATTCTGAACTCATTGCTTATTCAGATTCAGATTTTGGAGGAGACATTATCTCAAGACAGTCAACTACTGGAGTAATTATTATGAGAGGCGGTCCTATTGTATGGTTCACCCAAAAGCAGGGACTTGTTGCTACATCAACTGCAGAGGCAGAATTTCGAGCTGCTGTTTCATCGCTTGATGAAATTTGCTGGATAAAGAGACTTGGTATCGAACTTAAGATATTTCAAGGATATTCCTACAAGGCTCTGTATAGATAATCAATCTGCAATTTTAATGTTACAAAATACTACAGAAGGCAAAATAACAAAAGGGAAGAAGCACACTGACATTCCTAGAAAATTTATACAGCAACACATTGGAAATACTGTTTCTTTGGACAAAGTAAGCAGCGTTGACCAGTTGGCAGATATCTTGACAAAACCATTGTCGAAGGAAGTATTTGAACGACTTAGAAATAAAATTATTATGGAGGAGTGTTAATAAATAATTATTTGATTATACTTTATTATTTTATGTAATTACTTTGAATGCAGTTTAAATCATTATGTTTATTACTTGAGTGTGTCGCCATCTATGTCGGTCGCATTGAGTTATGTATCCTAGATACCTACGTTTTATTTACATTACATGCGCGGTTGTCATGAGTGATTTATTGTATCGTTTAATGTACTAATAAATATCAATTCATTTAATTAGATCATTGTGTTTTATCAGTAATTGCTTCCTGGTAAATATAATAACAGTGATGTGTACCTAATCTACTCTAAATCATTAAAATTTTCAGCATGTTTCTTGCAGATGCTTAATGACTGTAAATATGGTACACAGATATGGGAGCATGTGTGTACTCACATGTATATGGATGTACATGTTTATTCTGAAAACCTTAAATTTTGAGTTTGAGTTTGCTGGATTTCCCTTTACTAATTTTTAACCAAAATGAGGCCCAATGTTCTATAAACAAAAAAATTGTTTTTGAAATTAATCTGTTCCACATGATTGAATTATTTAAAATACCTATGACTGCAACACGCTGTTCTGGGTAGATGTAGAGCTTGCGAACTTCTCTCATCTCTGCTAGTGCTACCAGAAGTTCTTCATCTGTGCCTACTGTGACTAAGTCAGACTCGCCATCTACAATATTTCAACAGTTTCAAATTAGTAAAACACTAAATACAAGAAGTTACAAAAATAGCAACTATACAAACTTTATCAAGAATTAGAACTATATAATGTTTATGTTATTTTCTATCACAATTTTACAAAAACTGAAAATGTAAATAAATTAGTTCTTATCACAATATAACATGTGATATTGCCCATTCAATGAGCAATATGTATAGAATATATTATAGACCTTTAATACAATACACACTTAATTTAAAGTTATAATAAGAAAGATTAAAATAAACTTTATTAAAATCTACAAAGGAAAGTAGTACTTGGTACATCATTCAATTTAAACTATAAAAGGAAAGTAGTACTTGGTACATCATTCAATTTAAACTATAAACTAACATGTATACGGTATTTTTTAATAACCCTGTCTGCAATAATATTTGTTTTGATTATGCAATAGTCGGTATTTACTGTAGTAAATATTGAGTACTGTTTTAGTAAAATTATATAAAGCATGTTATTTGACTGTTTTATACTAATAAAAACTGTATGATTTCGGCTGTAATCGCTTTTCATTGTCACCTAATTTTTATGTGAAGTGTTTCTATCAATATTATACGTTAAACTAGCGCTAGCGCCTGCAATAGTAAAACATGGTGTTATGTTAACATGCAAACTGGAAAAACACAGGAAAACCAATTCACCTTCAAAATAGTACATTGATTTTTGTTGAAAATCACAAAAAAAAAACTCGAATTAAGGCAGTTGCCTAATGGGTTGCTATACAAGTCACACATTATGTGACAGAACTTGCTTTCTGTTTTAAACATTAAATACTACACTTTTGTTGACGCTGAAACCAATTTGTGGGTTTCTTTTTTTGCTTGGTCCCGCACTACCACTACATTTGTTAGTTTTTGATATGTACATAATGAGTATGGTTCCAATACAGTCTATAAAGATTTTTTCTACTTAAACTGCAGCATGTTAGTATAAAAAAATACATAATGTTTTCATGCACCAGATTAGGTCCATTAAGTTAGATTTATACACACTTTCACAGCCTTAATATAAATAAATTATGAACAACATTTAACATTAAGGGCAGGTTGAACATGTTTATGAATGAAGAAAACTATCACAATAATGTTTAGACTGTCACCACCAAATGTTACAATTTACTCTGTTACAATCATTGTATTTACTTTTTCAACATTATATTTTGTCAACCCATAGTTTTTTTTTCTTTAAACAATAAACTAAAAAACCAACACATTCTTATCTAACCACATGCATCAAAACATTATGTATTTTCACGTTATATTCAGCAATACAAATAATTACAAATGGCATGCTTCTTCATCACTGTGTGGCATATTAATACTACTGCGTCCTCAAAACATTGAAAATGTAGTGCAGGGTCAGTTATTGGGAAAGTACCATCTATATACTAACCTATCCATGAGATCCTGAAGTCACTATGTTTCTGAAGAGTAGGAAAGACCATACGTATTTTTTCTTTAAGGTACATAAAGCTTGTAGCAACATTTGTCTCAACTACAAAACGACGTACTTCCACTGCTAAGCCTTCCTGCACGAGGTAACCTTTGAAAGCTACTGCTTCATCAAAGACTGACATTTTGAGTCACAAATAACCAACTGTTACTTTAAACAAAAATTCTGAAACAGATTGAAATAAAACTTCGTATTAATGTTTACCTGGATATAGCTTGTACAGACATATATACATATAGATTGTCAGTACATTTGTTCATAATTACAAACCACTAATTACAATAATATCAACAAAACATTAACAGTAAGCCAGCTATACATACTTATTTATTTTTTGTTTAATGCACAACTGAGAATTTTCCTAAAGAACAGTTTTTGCTAAAGTCAAGTTATCAAAGCATCATTGCTATTTTTACTTTTGGTTCCGAGGTAAATTAACTAGATTATATTCTTATTGTTAAGCAAGTTGTATGAGTTGTTAAGTCACTAGGTACGCCTATATGTTATATATGAAAAATTCAAGTATAACTTATCTAGAATACTTTTAAGAAAACTTAACAGATTACTAAGAAGTTTTACGGCTGTGAATGGAACATCCTACATTCTGTAACACATTAACAGCTTAACTCCAACCAAAATATTACCATTTTTTATGTATATTGTGTTTATCGTGACTGTAAATCAATTACATCAATAAGCTTAGGCCTACTGATATTTATGATATACTGTGCCACAGACTTATTCATTACCTACCATGTAAGTCTGATGGACCTTGAAAAATTGTTAGATGTCTTTGTGAAGAAACTGTCAAATGTTTACAATATTTCTTTGTGAATCAGCACTTCTTCAGTTTTTAAGAACAATATTAAATATATTCTATTTTCACATAATATTATTATTTACATTATTATCATGACAATTTTACAATTCACTTTGTATCGACAAAGTGTAGCGAGTCACTTGGTACCAACAATGTTTATATACTTTTTATTAAAATGTGATGAAAAATTGTGAGAAAACCAACTGAACAAATTCAACTAATACTGGCTATTTTGAGGTTTGCTTCTACCAGCGTTCATTGTTAATTATTATGAAAATGAAACGAGCAACAGATGAGCATTCCATTTATACTAATACACAATAAGTAAAGTAAACATTAAAAGAGCAGCTACAGTTCACCTAAACTTCCCATAACAATACTAAACTCACCGCTCAATTTTAGTGCCTTCCAACAATGGGGATTGTGTAAAGTTTGTTCACTCTTAAGCCGGTTACGCACTGACCATCCCTGCTGGACGTCATGACGGACAGCAAGTCAAAAACGCCAGTGCGTAGCTTTGACATCCATCCGCACGTCGTGTATTTTAAGGATGTGCAAGACAAAAAATTAGTCCTGCAAGACCATCAGCTCAAGCCGCACGACGTGCGGATGGATCGTGTGTAGTGTTGACGGATACTCAAGGAATCGTGCATTGTGCATGTTTGATCATGCATACGCTTGCTGTCTATCAAATCGTCATTTTCGAGCAAGTACAGTACATGTTTTTAGAGCACATTCGTTTAATAAATGTTTACTGTTTAATTTTACGTTACTCATTCTTTAGTTTATATTTAATAAGTAACGATTCAGATAAATTTCAGTTTAGTATATTTTTTGTCTACATAATACATTCAAGTATCATTAGCAGTTATTATTTTAAATATTGTTATTACTAATTTGTTTTAATTACAATTCATAATGGACCATGAAATAACATAAAAATTTATCGAAAACAATGCAATAAAAAAACAACACCCATTTTTTGATGTCTTGATAAAACAGATAGCATTATTTTCAACAAATTTAATTATAACAATTTTTTATTTTTAATACAGAAAACATCAATAAAATGATTTTTACAAAACACAACAAGAACTAAAGAATGTCTGGCATGCTGGACGAGTTGCACGACAGTGTGGTGCGCACATCCATTACCGACGTCAGGCATGCTGGACAGTGGCGATGGATAGTGCGTAGCCGGCTTTAGAGCAGAGCCTGATATAAACAAAGCAGAGCAATACAGAGGCGTATACAGTAAAAAGTTAAAGCTTTCTTAACAGATCCAAAGAATTATAAAATCATTTACCTTATTTTTAGTTGTATTACTGCCAATTGTATCAAAACAAAGTTTGTTGATATATTTTTAATTAATTAACTATAATAAAATGGGAACTACTTTACTGCTAGCGGAGGACTTAGTGATGGGACTGCTACCTTTTCAAATTTCAGATTTACTGAAAAATTTTAGTGTGACAGAACGTGAGTTAATTATACTGCAGTCAGCAAGTTTTAAATCCCAATTATCTTAGCAAGTAGTATTCAATTATCTATTTTATTTAACAGTTTTATTTGAACATATTTACATTTGCAAAACTGTTTAACACCATTACATGGGCTCTTTTAAGTTTCACAGACTAGGCCTAATGTCAAACGACTACCAACATTTCAAACAAGTGATTTTGTTGTACTCTTTTCCATAATGTTTCTATAAAAGCTGATGGGGGGGAAAAAAAAGGTCTGCCTACAAAACGGGAAATTGTCAAAAATAAGAAAATATTAGAAAGAAAGTAATTCGAAAAGTAATTGAATTAAAAAAAAATATATTCAATGCCAAAGCTAAGACTTAACAGTGACGTGAAACAAGACTCTCCCAATTCCTGAAGAAGCTATGGTGTTGCAAATAGTACAAATTGCAAATGCAAATACTATTTGTTTAACATGAGAACTTATCAAAAAGATAATTTATATTAAGTTGTGGGGTACGTACCGTTATGGACTTCAGTCCCATATGTCAGTAAATATTTTTTGTGTACGGACTGATAATTTGTTTGTAGTGTAATAACAAGCCTATTTGGAGTTCTGATCTGAATATAGTTTTTTCAACACATGTAATGATCTCAACAACCCCACTGCAATACAACAGTTGTGTTGCATAATGTGTATAACACATCATCACTGTAACACTGTGATTACGTTTTCTAATTTACAATTGAAACAATCATATAACACACACCAGAAATTGAGTACATAGATACACCTATGTTAACTGTCAAGACTTTTCACATAAACCATTACCAAGCATCACCAAAAAAGATAAAAGACAAATTGAAGATATAAAAAGATAGTTTGGATATAATGATTTTCACTTGACAATAACTTGCACATTTCATGCATTACTTACGTTAATTTTATTTATTTATACCTTTACTTCTACTTTCCACAGTTAATACTAACTTGATAACCACATGGAACTAGTGTACTGAACTATCTGTACATAACAAATAATTTCAATATATAATTATCTTTTATTAATTTCCGCAAGTTCACAGACATCGGGGCACTTAAATAACACAACCGTACTACAAATTTAGATTTATATTTACTTCAGTAAAACATAAAAATACGAACTCAATGTAAAAAATTGATGGTATACCAAATTGATTTTCGTAACATGAATTACTCAAGTGTATGAGTATAAAGTGTATCTTGCTGTTGCTTACATGTTGAATATTTATACTAACCACTTTTTGACATTTTTGAAAATTACTGATTATCTACAGATTTTCTACGTCATTACATCAAATGAATTCCGGTATACCTGAATTCCTGTCGTATTTTAAAATGAATAATATCTGTTACTAAAATAAAATAAAATTAGTTTTTGAATCTGAATCTGAATTTCGTATGAAAAGAGTAAGGTAATTTGTCAGTACCTTGGATTAGTAATAAAAACAAAAAACATTCTGAAAGAAAATGGGATGTTATAAAAAGTATGACCAATAATTGCAGAAAAGTTATAGAATAGTTACAATATTTTTCAGAATATTTGTACAATACAAAATCTTTGTCACCAAACTTAACAGCATTTAAACAACAATTAACTACCTTGCGAAATCACAACCCCATTACGCAACAACTCCTTTGTTTAATAATAAAGTAACAGTCCAACCAACATTGAACCAACATTACACGGCAAAATTTGTTCAGTTTCTTTTTTCTAACTAAAAACGTACAATATTTCAACAGTGCAATCCAAATAAAAACAGAAAATACCTTAAAACCATGTTACTTCCATACCTTTCATAAAATTACCAAGTAATAAGGTTGCAAAATATTTTTGTTAACTCGTTTTACTCCAAATAATCGCGTTTAATAAACAATTTTTTAAAAATATTTTCGGTTTATAGTGCAACACAAAGAATTATTCTTTTAAAGAAAAGCATATTGTTAATGTCCAATACCTTACATAATACGGTATACCCATAATACTTACAGAAACGCAAAATCCACTAATAGAACCGAAACGCACAGGACCGACACTTCAATGCAACTACACCGCTGTTGTCAATTGCTAGATTTTATATAATGCCAATAGGCCCACTATATGCTGCAAATCATGTGACTGTGAGTCATCCTTCTGGAAGCCTCTGCCAGTCACTGGATAGTATCAATCCTGCTATTCATCGTCTTGATGATGACTTTATATTTAGAATTGTGAAATACATATACAAGTTCTGAAATAAAACGAGTCAATGTTTAAAATCTACACGTTTGACATTTTTCATCGTTCTCAAACAAATTGATATTTCCAAGCCGTTTCATAATAACACTGATAACGTGTCATGATTTACGCATATACCATATATGATAATATTGTTATGTACAAATTATTTTTATACGTATGTTATTCCAATATACTATGGAACCAAGAAAGTAGGTTGAGGATTAAGTTTGCTGCACTGTAGCGTTAAGAATTGTAGCACGGGAAAATAACATTTGTGAAAGTATATTTTGTGATTTTTTTAAGTGTATGAATATAAAAAAGTTCTGTATATCCTGCAGTTTTATTTGATTAATTCACACTTTGTCGTCTACATTAGTTGGGAATAAGGATAAGGATAATTTTTAAAATAATCGTACGTAGTATATGTGGAACCTATGCATAGGATTTTGTATTGGTATTATAATAAATAGCGTATGCTAGGAAATGCAGTGTTACTGTTGACATTTCATTCATTATCAAACCAGATTATGAATGAAAACTAATAGAGTAAAAATTAAATTATCGGTTATAATGTGGCATTTCATTGGTCATAGGCGTCAATTGACTATTCGGAAGCTGTCTTGTTTTTTGTACAGAATGAAAGATTATGCATACAAATTTACTTCGACTATGATTATCTCGAGTAATTTGATTAAATAATGAAGTTAGTGATTTACCTGTTAAATTTAATTCTTATTTACGGCGCGTAAACACATAACTTACTGTTGTAGAAGTTAACCTAATTTTAACACCGATGTATCGCTATGGATTTCGACAATTCTGTGTATACATGTCAGAGGTGTTTAGGCTCGTGTATGAAATACGAAGTATTATATTAAACTGGTTGCATTGTAGTTGATAAGGAGGCTTTTAAAAGTACTCTGGTAAAAGAGCCTACTTGAGTTTCATACCTAAATTAGGTTACGTAGGGCATACATATAAAGTTTGTTTACTACATGTGGTAGTATAAATAATTTGGGTCACCTTACAAAAATTATCGAAAATATGGTAGTGTTATAAAATTTACTTCATTCCAAAAAATTTCTAGGTTCGATTGTACAGAAAACGTTTGAGTATTTGACTAATTTATCTGACGGCTAATCTCTGGTAGCAAACTGTATGATACTGTATAAATCCAGTGGTCAGTTCTGCAAGTTTTAAATAATTGGGAACTTTATTGTGCAGCAGGTTATTTCATTTTGGTGAAAGCATATGGCAGAAAATAAAGGTTTTCATTTTCTTGTCTGTTAACCAAACCATATAGGTTTTTGAAGGATTTTAGACACATACTGAAATTTCACACAATAATAATATAGAAATAACCTATAATATTTCTGAAGATTTTTACATATAATAAGTAAATGCTGATATCGTATGTTTTTCATAAAATACAGATTTAACATAATAACTCGTTTATAAAGTGTGTGAACACATTGGGTCGTTGACATTGCACTTTGTCCAATGGAGCAGAAGTTGGGAATTACACAAAATAAGTTTTTGTTTTTAAAAAAATGTTCTGTAATGTTGGCCAGTAGTATGTGTTACATTTTCTATTATGTAATTAAATACATAATGTAAATTATTAGGCTATTTACTTTGTGTATAAATACTTTTTCTATGTTTTTAATTAACTTCGTATTTTGAATGTCTGGAAATAGGTGTTTATTATTTAGCTAAACTAGATTTATAAATATTTGGTTTTAAAAATGCTTTTTGGTGTTGAAGGAATCTACTGAGTAGTTTTTTTTTCTTATAATAAGAAATAAAAATAAAATACTTTTCTTACAAACCTTTTTTTCCAAATAAAACCTAAAACTAAATCCAGTAGTCACAATAAAAATGGAATATACAAAATAGAATGTCCAGATTGCAATAAATTTTACATAGGCCAAGCAGAGAAAAAATGAGGTGAATAGTGAATACCTTACATTGAGTCTAGTGTGACCATTCAGATTAGTGACTGTGATCCACATCTCAACATTACAGTATTGTATCCTTTTTTTACTTCCATGTTCCTTAAGGAAATGGAAGTATGGTGATGGCAAAAAAAATCGTGTTCGAGATTATTGCAGATTCTGATTGTACTACACTCAAAACATGAAAAAAAGTCGTTTTCCAAAAAGTGTCTGTGTGTGTGTGTCTGTCTGTCTGTCTGTAGATTTTTTTTCTATGGCAAACGATAACAGCCGCAAATTCAAACAGAATCAAATAATTTTTTGCATACAGCCCTGATTTGTAGAGTACTCGCGACCTATTGTTTTTGGTGAAGATCGGTTGAGGGAAAGGGGTAGTTTACCTGCAACGGTTTTTTTTTATCAAGGGTAATTACTTCCATATTCCTTAAGGAATGGAAGTATGGTGATGGCAAAAAAAATCGTGTTCGAGATTATTGCAGATTCTGATTCTACTACACTCAAAACATGAAAAAAAGTCGTTTTCCGAAAAGTGTCTGTGTGTCTGTGTGTCTTGTGTCTGTCTGTCTGTCTGTCTGTCTGTCTGTAGATTTTTTTTCTATGGCAAACGATAACTGCCGCAAATTCAAACAGAATCAAATAATTTTTTGCATACAGCCCGGTTTTGCAGAGTTCTCGCGACCTATTGTTTTTGGTGAAGATCGGTTGAGGGAAAGGGGTAGTTTACCTGCAACGGTTTTTTTTTTAGCAAGGGAAATTTTGTTTGTTTGGCAAACGATAACAGCCGCAAATTCAAACAGAATCAAATAATGTTTCGCATACAGCCCTGAATTGTAGAGTTCTCAAGACCTATTGTTTTTGGTGAAGATCGGTTAAGGGAAAGGGGTAGTTTACCTGTAACGTTTTATGTTTTAACAAGGGTATTTCCTATGGCAAACGATAACAGCCGCAAATTCAAACAGAATGAAAAGATTATTTGCATACAGCCCTAAATTGTAGAGTTCTCAATACCTTTTGTTTTTGGTGAAGATCGGTTAAGGGAAAGGGGTAGTTTACCTACAACGTTTTTTTAACAAGGGTATTTTCTATGGCAAACGATAACAGCCGCAAATTCAAACAGAATCAAATAATTTTCTGCATACAGCCCTGATTTGTAGAGTACTCAAGACCTATTGTTTTTGGTGAAGATCGGTTGAGGGGAAGGGGTAGTTTACCAGCAACGTTTTTTATCATGCGTATTTTCTATGGCAAACGACAACTGCCGCAAATTCAAACAGAATCAAATAATTTTTTGCATACAGCCCTGATTTGTAGAGTACTCGCGACCTATTGTTTTTGGTGAAGATCGGTTGAGGGGAAGGGGTAGTTTACCTGCAACGGTTTTTTTTATCAAGGGAAATTTTTTTTTTTTTTGGCAAACGATAACAGCCGCAAATTCAAACAGAATCAAATAATGTTTCGCATACAGCCCTGAATTGTAGATTTCTCAAGATCTATTGTTTTTGGTGAAGATCGGTTGAGGGAAAGGGGTAGTTTACCTGCAACGTTTTTTTAACAAGGGTATTTTATATGGCAAACGATAACAGCCGCAAATTCAAACAGAATCAAATAATGTTTTGCATACAGTCCTGATTTGTAGAGTACTCAAGACCTATTGTTTTTGGTGAAGATCGGTTAAGGGGAAGGGGTAGTTTACCTGCAACCTTTTACGTTTTATTTTCTATGGCAAACGATAACAGCCGCAAATTCAAACAGAATCAAATAATGTTTTGCATACAGCCCTGATTTGTAGAGTACTCAAGACCTATTGTTTTTGGTGAAGATCGGTTAAGGGGAAGGGGTAGTTTACCTGCAACGTTTTTTTATCAAGCGTATTTTCTATGGCAAACGATAACAGCCGCAAATTCAAACAGAATCAAATAATTTTTTGCATACGTCCCTGAATTGTAGAGGTCTCAATGACTTTCGATTTTGGTGAAGATCGGTTAAGGGGAAGGGGTAGTTTACCTGCAACCTTTTACGTTTTAACAAGAGTAAAGTACTTGAAAATTTATTTAAACTTTTTGAAACAATGGTAATTGTTAAAAATAAAATAATTTTGTTGCCAGGCAATAAAATTATAATTTTTTCATTTTAATGTAATATAATATTTTTCATTTAATACAGCAATAAAAAGGCAGGTAAGACACAGCCTGGCTGTTTGGCTGAAAATGATTTTAAATATAAATCTTAGAATATGGAAGTCATGTATGGTTCTCCATACCGATATTTTTGTTTGTTTGGCAAACGATAACAGCCGCAAATTCAAACAGAATCAAATAATGTTTCGCATACAGCCCTGAATTGGAGATCTCAAGATCTGTTGATTTTGGTAAAGATCGGTTAAGGGAAAGGGGTAGTTTACCTGCAACATTTTATGTTTTAACAAGGGTATTTTTTATGGCAAATGATAACAGCCGCAAATTCAAACATAATCAAATACGTTTTTGCATACAGCCCTGATTTCTTGAGTACTAAAGACCTATTGTTTTTGGTGAAGATCGTTTAAGGGAAAGGGGTAGTTTACCTGCCACATTTTTTGTTTTATCAAGGGTATTTTGTATGGCAAACGATAACAGCCGCAAATTCAAACAAAATCATATAATATTTTGCATACAGCCCTGAATTGCAGAGTTCTCAAGACCTATCGTTTTTGGTGAAGATCGGTTAAGGAAAAGGGGTAGTTTACCTGACACGTTTTTTGTGTTATCAAGGGTATTTTATATGGCAAACGATAACAGCCGCAAATTCAAACGGAATCAAATAATTGTTTGCATACAGGCCTGAATTGTAGAGTACCCAAGACCTGTCGTTTTTGGTGAAGATCGGTTAAGGGAAAGGGGTAGTTTACCTGCAACTGTTTTTTATCAAGGATAATTTTTTTCTATAGTAAACGATAAGAGCCGCAAATTCAAACAGAATCAAATGATGTTTTGCATACAGCCCTGTATTGTACAGTTCTCAGTACCTATTGGTGTTGGTGAAGATCGGTTAAGGGAAAGGGGTAGTTTCCCAGCAACATTTTATGTTTTAACAAGGGTAATTTTTTATATGACGAACGATAACTGCCGTAAATTCAAACAGAATCAACTAGGTTTTTGCATACCTTTTTGAACTAAAGAGAACTCAAGGTCTGTTGATTTTGTTGAAGATCGGTTAAGGGAAGGGGTAGTTTATCAGCAACGTTTTATGTTTTAAAAAGGGTAATTTTTTTTATGACGAACGATAACTGCCGAAAATTAAAAGAGAATCAAATAATTTTTTGCACCCTTTCCTGAGTTGCAGAGAGCTCAAGCTCTATTGATTTTGGTGAAGATCAGTTAAGGGAAAGGGGTAGTTTACCTGCAACATTTTATGTTGTAATAAGAGAAATGTTTCCATGACGAACGATAACTGCAGCACATTAAAACAGAATCAAATATTTTTTTGCATGCTTCCCTGAATTGTAGAGGACGGAAGGTCTGTTGATTTTGGAGAAGATCGGTTAAGAGAAAGGGGTAGTTTACCTGAAACATTTTATGTTTTAAAAGGGTATTTTTTATGGCAAACGATTTAACAAGAGTAAAGTACTTAATTTTTATAAATAAAGTATCCTGATAAGAAGCTCATACTAATCCACTGTAGAAACATAGATGAAATATCTATAAATGAAGAGGTTAGGTGAACGGGGTTGGGGGTAATTTTCTATTATTAAAAATTATAGTTGAAGGTGGAGGGGAGAATTTTTTATATGTGTACTACGTTATCGGCAACAAAGAAGTAGTTTTTTGTTAAAATTGCTTCCCGGGCTCTTTAGCCGTAGTCCAATGTTTTCTGCAAAACCAGACTTTTCGGCAGTGCCATCGACTGCCATCATCGGTGAAAATCAAGTGCGAAAACGTGAGGTGGTATACGTTAGTGACCACAGTACTGTGGTTAATGCTGAAGCAATAAGTAGAAAGACGTAGTTTCTATGGAAATATTTCATTTCGAATATGATTTTAAATATAAATCTTAGAGCATGGAAGTCATGTATGGTTCTCCATACCGATATTCTGATCATGTTTTACATATTTTTAATTGTCCAGCATTTTTCCATTTTTTGAAAATGGAATTTTATCTATTACTGTTTTTATAGTAAATTATAAAATTTGTAAATACAGTGGAACTTGTGAATAACGAGCTCGTGTATAACTTGGACGTAATGAGCAAAAGTAAAAGATTTGTTTGGTTTTGTATCTTAGTTAATGATAATTAAACTCGCTTTTAACAAGTAGGAACACATTAGAGACTAGGTTATAATGACCATTTTGTCGAAGGCTTGTTCATGGGTTAAGGTATAAACAAGTTTTTTTACTTAAACTTTCGGTTAAAATCATTAATGCAATTTAGTGAAACTAATAATGTAAGTGATGAATTCATGAAATATTTAAATAAGTTATAAAACTGTAAAGATAAAAAATTACTAAACAAACAAAAATAGATGGATTTTTTAAGGTTAATTAAGTTCTGTGTGTGAAATATAATTTTGATGGTGCCATTTAGAATGAAGAGCAAAAAGACAAATTAGAGTGAATTTTCTTATAATTTAAAAATAAATATTGTATACATGTGGCATGGAAAGTTTTGGGTTTTTTTGCTAGATAGCCGGGTGGTGTTTTGTAAGTTTTTCCTACACAGTTACTTTTACTAAATTTTGTGAATGTACTATATGCCAATATTCACCAAAATATTTTAGCGTCAAAAAAACGTTTAAAGTCTAAATTTCACTTTTAAGCATAGAATGTAAAACATGTCAAAATTTAATTGTGCAAAGCACCTTCTGTAGTAGACTTTTGTTGTTGTGTGTTCGATAATCATGGTATAAAAATTTAGGCTTGAGAATCAACAACTCGGATGTAGCGAGCATCCGTTTTTAATGAGCACATTTGTCCGGCCCCTTGAATCTCGTTATAAGCAAGTTCCACTTTATATCGTATTTTATTTATTTAAAAGCAGAGTAACAAACATTGTTTTTGTATTATTAGTACACATATGTATGCCAGATATTTTGATATAGTGTGTATATTGTATATTGTGTTTCCAGTACTTGTACAGTTTTTCCTTAAAGATACAGCTTTATGTGCAGTAAAACAAACATCATCTTTGGTTAGATTATTCCTCTTAATTGACATGGATTAGATTTATCAAATTTTCCCTTCAGAAGTTTTATAATGAAGTTCAAATTCCTCAGTGGAGTAGCATCAGCTTTCCCCTTATCCCCTAATATTAATGATAGTAAAAATATTATGATCACACTTTTTGAAGTGTAGTAGTAAAGTAGTACTTGTAAATACAAAATTGAGTTGATGTCTGATTAAGTCATTTGAAGATGGTGAACAGTTCAGCAAATAATGCCAGACAGTAATATTTGTAAAACTTTTAGGATCTGCATGAACAGTTAGTTACTTGAAGGCAATGGAATTCACCAAAAGTTAGCCAAAACTTGTTATTGGAAAGCACCGCCTATTCCTTTCCCTTTGTTTTTTCTTTTTTGAATAACATCCAGCTCTCAGAGTGCTGTGTGAAGGGGCTGTTAAAATTCATCATGACGGCGAATTTCTGGAAAGTTGTTTCCATTGTGAAGAAGCCATTAATATATAACTTAGTTAAGTAGTTTTTACTTCCATATTCCTTAAGGAATGGAAGTATGGTGATGGCAAAAAAAATCGTGTTCGAGATTATTGCAGATTCTGATTCTACTACGCTCAAAACATGAAAAAAAGTCGTTTTCCGAAAAGTGTCTGTGTGTGTGTCTGTCTGTGTGTGTAGATTTTTTTTCTATGCAAACGATAACTGCCGCAAATTCAAACAGAATCAAATAATTTTTTGCATACAGCCCTGATTTGTAGAGTACTCACGACCTATTGTTTTTGGTGAAGATCGGTTGAGGGGAAGGGGTAGTTTACCTGCAACGTTTTTTTATCAAGCGTATTTTCTATGGCAAACGATAACAGCCGCAAATTCAAACATAATCAAATAATTTTTTGCATACGTCAGTGAATTGTAGAGGACTCTAGGAATTTTGATTTTGGTGAAGATCGGTTAAGGGGAAGGGGTAGTTTACCAGCAACCTTTTACGTTTTAACAAGAGTAAAGTACTTGAAAATTCATTTAAACTTTTTCAAACAATGGTAATTGTTAAAAATAAAATAATTTTGTTGCCAGGCAATAAAATTATAGTTTTTTCATTTATGTATTTTTTTCTCAGTTATGTACTGTTTACGTTTCCATTTTATTATTATGACTACCGCAATGAAAAGGCAGGGAAGACACATACACACACACAGTTCGCGTTATTTTTGGCCTCATTCATGTTTATTTTCTTACATTTGCGCGGTTTTTAAATGGAAAGTGCCGAACCCATACCAACATAACGCATGCAAGCCGAAAAAGTGTCCAGCGTGGATAGCGATTTCCTTCCTGTGGATCGCTGGGCAGTGTAACTGCACGTGTTTACAGAGGAACGATTCATAGACAGACTTTTCGTCTTTAGGGAATATTTAGGTAATATTTCATTTCGAAAATGATTTTAAATATAAATCTTAGAATATGGAAGTCATGTATGGTTCTCCATACCGATATTTTGTTACTGTATAGGCAATATGAAGTATGAACTGTGAAAGAAATGCCATATAAATAAATATTTATATACAATTCGAAAAGAATTTTTTGTAGAATTCTTGTCACATTCACAAATAGTCATAATTTAGGGTTTTTAAGTCAGTATAACCAATCGTCAATACTTTTATTATACCTCAGCATTTTGACGTAGATTTTAATATCAAATTGAACGTGGACTTTAATGATTTTTACTCAGTTGTTTTTATATAAGTTTTGCAGTCTGATTTCACTGAATTGTCATTTTAATAATGACTTCTCAAAGTGTTTCTCTGTGCATCGTGGTGTGTTCAGTGCATATGTATCATACTGTGTAAAGTATCTTACACAAAGTTTGAGAATTCACAACTTTTGTGTGCCACTGCAAGTAGGAGAATGGGTAGAGTAGACAGATTAATTCAGCAGTTAATATTAAACAGATGTGCAGTATTGTATTTCTGTTTTACTTGTTTATAGCTGCTGTATTCTCTTTTCATTTCTACTCTTTTATATTTTGATTTATGTGTTCATTGTATTCATATATTACATTTAGTATTTCTGACGTTCCATGGAGACAGGAACTGGTTTGCAATGGTAAAAAACATTTTTACTGTAAGAAATAATTTTGTGTTGTATAGACTATAATATTTTGTGTTGATTCTTTCTGGGAATTTGTGTGAAGTAATAATAATTTCTTAGCGCTTACCAAGTATAATTATTCTACTCTCTCAGTCGTTATAGTTAGAAATCTTGCCCTGTATATACGAGGTCTATTCGGAAAGCAACCTTCGTTTGACTGTAAATAAAACACGGACGTAGAAACATACATTTTATTATATAGATCTTAAAATTACAGCTTTCCACTATTCTTCTACATAATCGCCACTTAAATTTAAGGATTTATCATAGCGTTTTACCAGTGTGGAAATTCCCTCTTCATAAAATTCTGCTGCCTGGGACCGCAGCCAGCCTATCACACAATCGTGAATTCTTCGTCGTCATCAATTGTGGGGACCCAAGCCACTTTTTCATGTTCATAAACAGGTGAAAATCACTGGGAGCCAAATCCGGACTATATGGTGGATGATCAAAAACGTCCCATTTGAATTGACAGAACAGATCTTGGGTTTGGCGAGCGGTGTGAGGATGAGCATTGTCATGCAAAAACACAACACTAGAAGTCAGCAGACCTCGGCTTTTTTCTGGGTGGTTCTCCTTAGTTTTGTTTTTAAGTCTCATAATAGACTTCAGAATTTATGGTTGGTCCACATTCCATGAACTCCACAAGCAGTATTCCTTTCGCAACCCCAAGAAATGGTTGGCATAACCTTCCTGGCACACAAAGTTTGCCGGGCTTTCTTTGGTTAGTTTTGTGAGACGGTATGACCCCACACCATTGACTTGTTTTGTCTCAGCATTTATGTACGACACGCCAGTCACAATTTTCTTGAGAAACGTTTCTCCTTCCGTGTCGCAACATGAAAGAAAGTCTAAGCAGAGCCCATTCATTGTGTTTTGTGTTTCTCGGAAAGCACTTTTGGTTCTCACCGAGCACAGAACTTCCGATAGCATAACTTTTCTGTGACTACCTCATACAAAACAGTCCGAACATTTTGTGCGGATTGTTCAAAAAGTTGAGATTGTGAACCACCGGTTTTCACAGACTTTTTCATCAATTTTCTGAATGAGTTCATCACTGACTGCGGATGGCCTGCTACTCCTTTCTTTTCCTCATCATGAATGTTTGTTCTTCCACTTTTAAAAAATGAACCCACTGATGCACAACGCCTTCACTCATAACGTTTTGGCCCAACAAGAATTTAAAAGTTTTTACTTAAGGGTCATATAATAAAACCTATAAAAGGAGTACCCTGCATTTATCAGTTTGTTATTTAAAAAAAAATTATGAATAAAGTACTGTTTTATAAATAAATAAAAATATGATAAATGTTAACATTTGTTTAATTAAAATTGGTTCTGAAGATATTAAGGTTTAGCAGACATACCAGACCAAAAAATGTTATTCAGTTTTGTTTGTGTGCAGTTGAGTAAAAAACATTCTAAAATACATGGGCATTGGTACTTGGGAGACAAAAATGAATCATTTGATACCGTATTTATCAAATTCACAGAAATACAAAACAACAAACTTGTGTTACAGACATTATCCTCCTTTGCATGAGCATAGTTAAGTACATAAATTCAAATTTATACATTTTAATTGGTGGACGTTTACTGCATTTTCTTAATTATATGGAATTTGCTTACATTTTATCTGTGTTTGTGCATACCTTTTGCAGAAATATTGTGTCATGATGACGGATCATTGCAAACAGAAATGCGAGATGTGTAAAGCATTGCACATATGCCTTGCTTTCTCTTCTTAGTAGAGCACACAAGCAGTAGTGCCAAATTGTTTTCAGTTGCACACACAGTTTTAACAGATGAATGACCAAATCAAATAAAAAATTGTTAAAGTAGGTAACCTGTGACACCCAATTTACAAATATGAATTGTTTGATACTGGACTCATCAAAATCAGTCCAACCATTCATCGTACAAGCATACGGGCATACAAAGAAACAATCATAGTTGTGAAAAAGTAACCCTCCTTTTCATGTGTGTAGTCGCAGAAAAATTAATGGGCAAGATGTAATTAATTTCAGTTGTAAAGGGTTGTGGTAAATTATTGCAAATCAAATATATGTGCATTTGTGTTTGTACATGTTCATGGTTATGGTTGGATACAGTGTGTACATGTTTGTGATCAATATGTGTGCTGTGTGAATAAGTTTTTGTAGTATGCATTTTTGCTCTAGTATCAAATTGTGACATTGTCTACCACATATTCTGAGCACATTGCGTACAGTTCCTGCATATGTGACTATTGTATACAATTTGAGAATAGTTTCAGTGAAACAGTTATTGTATAGTAAAAACACATTATTGTAAACATTTTTTTCAAATCTTGGTATGTTTTTTAATTAATTCCCACATGTTGTCAATGTTTTGATTTGTGGCAAACTTAGATAACCTGTAATATTCACCTGGACAAACAAACTATATAGGCATACCGGTACAACAATTCTGTACTAACTCTACTTTTTTGTTATTTTTTTTCACTAAAGCACCTAGAGTCGTCTGTTCACGTAAAATGTTATAGCCAGTTTTTATTTTATGTACATACTAATCCACAATGTTTTGATAAAAGTTGATAAGAATGTTATATCAAATTAACATCAAAATAAACTAGTATAAAAATCAGTATTATTTGATGTTCATGAATGTATCGTTATTTTGGCTTCTGAGAAAATGTAGGTAATTCCTATGAATAATGGATATTTTACAAGGTTCAGAATGAAATTCTTTATAAAAATGTGTATAATATCAGAAGTTTGCATTTTACAAATAAAACTTGCTTATCATAAGTGAAAATAATGTAAGTTACATTCTTTGTTTTAGAAAAATGGGAAGCAGCCAAATGTATAGCTTGTCTTGGGGAGAATTCGGCACGTCTCTAACTTCTACCGTTCAAATACTTCGAGGTCATGGTGAATTGGTGGATGTTACATTGGCTGCAGGTGGTAGGATTTTTCCTGCTCACAAACTAGTACTAAGTGCTGCGAGCCCATTGTTAATGGAATTGCTGAAGGTATTTTTTTGTCTGTGTAGTATTTGTTGTTAATACATTTAAAATATTGGACATCTAATGAAGTGTTAGGATGTTTTGGTCCAATATTATACTATGATTATTATTACACTGTTATTATTTTACTATTATAATAATATTAGTGCATTATTATATGTAGTAAACATTTTTGGTGGTTGTGTGTGTTCTGATATAATTTAGTAGTTAACGACTATCATTATTAATTAGACTACGTAGCACATATAAAGGTGGGTGTGTGTTAGCGGCAGCTAGTAGCTGGCACCAGCCATGTAATCTGGCAGTCGGTAACCACCAGTCAATAGTTTATTTTATACGAGCTGTTACTCATGGCTTTGCACAAGAATATTTGATTTCTAATATGTCTTGTAACATAATTTTAATTGTCTATGTCTACATTTAATATGTAGTGAGTAGGACTAAGAAATCCATTAATTTTTTCAATTTCAAATGAAACACTCGTGCTACTAAGTTGTGTCAATCTTGAGATGAGTGACACTGATGTAACTCCTGAAGAATCTCTTTTCATTAAGGATCTGTAGTGCACATTATAAATAAATCAGGACAGGAATACATGCAAACATAGCAAATAGCGGTTTGAGTTTGTTTGTGCATATATCGTAGTCTATCAGTTAAGATCGATGGTAGAATAACCAAACGGTCTCAGTTCTCAGTGTCTTCATTATTTCTCAACGTGTCTTGCAAATGTATGTAATTTTCAGTTCATAACTTAGTTCAGTTGGTACGAATGAATATGAGTCTTATAATTATGAGATTATAATTAAAACCACTATTTAGTTGATTTTTCTACCTCAAAAAATGTTGTTCAGCCTTTGCAGTAAGTCTTTTGTTTGCAAACATTTGTTTGCCTACTTTTTTGAGATGTAAGCATTTTGTTGCATTATTGTTATGTTTCTGATGTGTTTTCATTTTGCGTTTATCATCAGCCTTCCTAAAGATTTTTTTTTTCTTTGGCACCATAAAGTATGAATAAGAGAAAATCAAATTAATTAATCTTATAAATTATATGATATGAAAAGCAAAAATTTACACATGGAACAAATAATAAACATTTTGAGAGTAAACATTACAATCAGCTCTCCCTTCCAGCACTGATCGCCCTTTCACTTGTAATAAAGTACTTCCTACTCCTAATAACTTGAGTAACTGGTAAGGATAGGAGGGAGAATTGAAAATGCTCATAGATTAGTTTGCATATGTAAGGAATGCACATGATTGTATGTTAAGAATATTGAATGCCTTGCTGGGACTTAAACACATGACCATTTCTATAAAATACGTGAGTTGTCTACTCTGTCTAACTTGGCTGCTGTTGAGATATTAAAATGAAACAAAGTGTAAAACCTTTTTCAAAGTAGCCATTATTATCTGTATACACTAAGTTGGCGTCTGGGCCGGCGACTACCTGGGGCTGGCCCGGGTAATCCCCTGGCATTCACAACTGCCCGCAGCTGTTTCAATAATGTGTCACCTACTAGCAACGCCACTGAGGCATTTAACTTTTTTAACTGACTCACAATTTCAAATTTTCTTGTACATATTTGAAAAGTTTGGAAAAAAAATATGAAAAATGACACCAAGCACGACATTAATAGGTTGGAAAACCAAATTACCGTTACAGGATGTTTATAAACAAATGTTCATTTAACACAACAGTCTACAGTCTGGCTAATGTTTTGTTCCGGGAAGTGTGATTCACAACGTATAGTTTGTTCTATGGGCAAGGAAAGTTTTCAGTCTGAAGTGAGTGTTAGCCGGTGTAATGTCGTATCTATTGTAATATCTGTAGTGTTATTAGTTGTACAGTAGTCTAAAGTATTTTATGTCTTAGTCTAAATTATTTTTTTAGTAAGTTAAATATAATAGGTTTAACTTTCGATATGCGTTTGTGTGTTTATGTGCCGTTAAGTGATTAAGTAGTGTTTTTTTACTTTATTAACATTTATTTATAAGTAAAATTTCAATTTATTGAAGTCCATTTGCGACTATGCCACCATCAACAGATAAACGTGGGACGCCATACAACTCTCAGGCAAGAACTATTATAGCATCAGTTTTACAGTACTTCGAGTGGGAGGGTGAGAATAAAGGACATTTACTAGATGTCAATAAAGTATCTGAAAGAGTGGCTGCAGCATGTCAAGTTTCACCAAGAACTCTGTGCCGGATAAAATTACAATTGAAACAGGCTTTGGCAAATGGAGCAAGTCAAAGTGAGGGACATCTGGGCTTTGAAGATGATCTAAACCCACCACTTCATGGAAACGGAGCCGCATCAGTAAGTAGTGACGCCACTGTCACCGAACCAAATCCTGGGCCTTCTGTTACAAAACTTCACACTCCAAGAAGGAAAAAACCATTTAAATCAGTAGTTTCAGGGCTCGATGATTTCGACAAAAATGCTATTCGTAATCACGTTATTGGCTATTACAGACGCCGAGAAGTACCAACCCTCCGAAAGCTTAAAACTACGTTATGTGCGGCGCATTTGTTCAACGGGTGCATAAGGACATTAGCAAAGGTTTTATAAAGTATTGGCTTCAAATGGAAGAAATTAAATAATAGAAAAATTCGAATGGAGAAACCAGCAGTGGCTCTAGCAAGGTGCCGATTTTTAAGGAAAATTCGTGAAGTTGACATTAAAAATGTTTTTTTTTGGATGAAACATGGATGAATGCAACATTTCTAAAGATTCTGGATGGACCGATGACAGCATAAAGTGTTCAGTAAATGCACCTTTAGGAAAGGGGAAAAGGTTAATAGTATGCCATGCAGGGGGCTTCAACGGCTGGATTAGATCGCCACCTCTAATTTTTCAGTCAAAAAAACTGTAGAGTATCATGAAGAAATGAATGCCGAGGTGTTTGAGGGTTGGTTTTTTGAAGTTCTTCTTCCTTCGATCCCAGCTGGATCAACAATTGTCATGGACAACGCCCCGTACCACTCTCGGGTAGCTAATAAAGCGCCAACGTCTGCCTCGAGGAAGAGTGAAGTGGTAGAATGGCTAAAGTCATGTAATATTACGTTTTCTACAGACGTGCGCAGGCCAGAGCTCTACAGCCTTGTAAAGCTGCATAAGCCACAGGTGACATCTTATGTAATAGACAAGAAAGCCTCTGAGCTTGGTTTCAAAATTATAAGACTCCCACCATACCACTGCAGCTACAACCCAATTGAACTAGTTTGGGCAAACTTAAAAAAATATGTTTCGGCACGAAACACCACCTTCAAAATAAATGATGTCCATTGTTTGTTTATGGAAGCAGTAAACTCTTTCTCTACAGACGCTTGGAGAAAATGCGTAGAACACGTGAAAAAAGAAATTGATTCTGATTGGACAAATGAAGGACTGGATGACATCAGTGTTCAGGAATTAGTGATCAATTTGGCTCCTGGTGACTCAGATGACAGTGACTGGGAAAGTGACGAAGATTCCGATTTAGGAGTGTCATCTCTGGAGTAAGCAGGTATGGTTTGATATTTAAATACATACAATTTCACTTTGATAAAAATTTATTTTTACCATAATACATTTCAAATGTTAAATGGAAGGCACTATTGTTTTCGTTTTGTTTGCAGAGTCATGGTGCACGATGGCCGCTTAAGGGAAACTACTTCTCCGCTTAATGAAAAATACCTTGGCATAAAGAAATATATTTGAACACTTATCTTTAAACCATGTAAATAGCTACAGTATGTAAAATATTATTTGAATTTTCTTTATAAAGTGTACATTAAATGGCTCCAATAAATTAACATTTGTTTATAAACATGCTGTAACGGTAATTTGGTTTTCAAACCTATTAATGTCGTGTCTGGTGTCATTTTTCATATTTTTTTCCGAACTTTTAAAATATGTACAAGAAAATTTGAAATTGTGTCTGTTAAAAAAGTGAAATGCCTGAGTGGCATTGCTAGTAGGTGACATATTATTGAAACAGCTGCGGGCAGTTGTGAATGCCAGTGGTTTACCCGGGCCAGCCCCAGGTAATCGCCGGCCCAGACGCCAACTTAGTGTATACAGATAATAGAAGTGTGCAAATTTTCATTAAGGTCGTCCCAGTAGTTTCTAAGATTAGTGTGGCCAAACTTGTTTCCATCTACAGATTTATTAATATAGATTAATACAGATTTATCATAACATGTTTGTGTCTGTTCATTAATGTAGTGTAATAACTACAGTGTTTTTTGTTGACCTAATATTTTAATGGTATTATTAGCATAAGTGTTTTGCACATTCTGTGATATGGTATATACTGTACATTGGTAAAATTGGAGTAGTAAACTAGATTTTTGGCATGTGTAATAATTAAACCTTACTGATACGTGTCGTACTTAGTGTTAAAGTATTAGAATAATACTATAAATATAAATGTGAATATTCAGTTTATTAGGATAAAGAAATTGAAAAGTCAGCCACCCAACTATGTTCATCAGGAATATTTACTTTGTATTACCTGAAATGAAAGTATATTAAGTATAGACATAAGTTTCCTGAGTTTTAATGTGCCTGTTTTTTATGCAACTGAGAAGATGGGTGGAATTTCTCAAGGCAATTAACCACATAACTGAGGCTCAAACTTGTACATATACTGTACGAAATATGGTAAAACATGGTGTTGGACAGATTGGTTAGAATAAATGTTTTCTGACATGATTTCATTGAATGGATTTTTATTTTTTATGTGTATTATAGTAACAGAAATACACTCATGTATTCATTGTAATAATGATTTGTTGAGTACCGTGCATTTTAGATATTTGTATAATTAGAAGAACTACTGTAATTACTGTGTTATAATTGTGACTATTGATGGTTAGTAATTAATTCTATTGTTTTACACTGATCGAGTGGTCGTTCGGCACTTGGTAGAACATTTTACTAATACTTGGATTTAATAATAAACAAACACTTGGTAAGTTCTACAGATGATTTTATTTTCATGACAGTTGTTTCACCAGTTACGCAGCTTCAGAGGTTGGATTGCAACTGAAGCTGTTTTAGTATCATGCCCTATGTGACCCTCATAAAAGTGTGTTAAAACCATCTTTTTGCTAAAAAAGTGTTCAGCAGGTTTAACACTAAGTACAGCAAGTTTTGGAATTTATTGATAAAGGGCCCATATATTGTATATGTACAAACTATTTTTTACAAACAATAATCCTAGTCATGGCACCAGTTGTAATCTTACAAACTCTTAACACCTATCTGGTTTTGTCGATCTCATCTACCTTTTTGATTCCCTGTATCCAGCCAACTCCAGCATCCATTAAATGGCGAAAACAGACTGAGGTAGCGATTTAATAAATTGCACTAACACGTGGTCGTAGTGAAATAGACATTATTTTGTATTTTCATTTCTTTTATTTTTATAACTGCAAAAGTGTTACCTCATTTATATTGGTAATGAACAAATCCTTACTGGACAGACATAATTTGTTATATTTCAAATAAAACTTACCTACTATTTAAAGACTAGCTCTCTCTCTCTCTCTCTCTCTCTCTCTCTCTCTCTCTCTCTCTCTCTCTCTCTCTCTCTCTCTCTCTCTCTCTCTCTCTCTCTCTCTCTCTCTCTCTCCCCCTCTCCCTCTCCCTCTCCCTCTCCCTCTCCCTCTCCCTCTCCCTCTCCCTCCCCCTCCCCCTCCCTCCCTCCCCCTCCCTCCCATTTCTAGGCGACGTCATATTGTATGCCTCTGGACGTTTTAGAGATATTTTTTATTATGTTCCAGAGTTATAAAACGTTGATTTTACGTCATTATTGTTGTGACGTCAGTCTGTGCCGTACTTTGTTCAGCCCATGAAAGCGGTTGCCAAGACGGGTGATGTTCTTTTAAAACGGGCGGGTTCTTGACGTCACGCAGTGCCACTGCATCGCTTTACCGCTGCGTATGTAGACGGTTTGTTGTGTAGCGACAATATTCAGGCTGCAGGCCCAGCTGATCTGCATGTGCCTGCATTTGCCAAACTTTCGTGGTTAGACATTTCCATCAAATCGTTCTCATTTCTGTTTGAACCCTCAGCTAGGAAGCTTGGTTCCGACTGACGGCCTCATCTGTTCAGACTCCGTTGCTCTTCTCTATGAGAGGCTAAATTAAAGTTCTGCTCCAGGTAGGTATTATTTAACGTGCTTCTAAAATATTTTAACCCCAAAATATTTTTTTGTGAGTGTTTCAGCTTTAATGGTAAACGATAACTTGTGTGTGCATGTGTGTTAGTCTTCAATTCGGGCCTTAAAGTAAATTAGAAATTAACTCAGTATGGAAGTGAATGTAGCGTGTTAAATTGATTACAGTGATGCAGAATGATAATAAATATCTTAAACTCAGCTGTTTTTTTTTGTGTCGTTAATAATTATAGTATGCATAGAAGAATCATGTCCTGAATGAAATACTTAAACAAAATTAGTTGTTAAATGAAATAAGGCACAGCTGGTGGTCCGATCGAGGTTAATACGAATAAGTGGTGATGTGTTTATAGTTGCTGCTGAAGCATTAGAGTGTTTGTTCGCAATTTAATAATAATGGCGTGCGTGTGCGAGCTGTGGTGAGATCATGTTCCTTATGACACCCTATACAACTCATTGCCTGTCACAGGTGCTCGAACAAGGGCGAGATGGGTGTCGGGTGTAGACGTTCAGCTGTCTACCCTTCTGGCAGAGATTACACTTAAGCCATGACATGCCGTCAGTCGAGACTCACGCACACAGACACACTTGTGGAGGTACTCTGCCCCAGGACTTATTGGTGTTACCAAGACTCTACAGGTTAACCAGGGTTACTTAAGTACACCGGACGATCCAGGTGGGGCCATTCTCTTATTTTATAGTCTCTCAACTACCACTACACTGTGAATCCACAGAAGCTCCCAGAAGCAGACTCATGAGGCCACGTTTAATTGCTAAAGTTCTGCAAAAACTCTCATGTTAAGTTCTGTGCCTACATGTGTGGACCTTATATAATTAAGTCTTATGCAACCTATTATATCTTCTTATACTATGTAAGAAAATTGCACACACACATAGGTATCCGCAGGCTCTGCTCTAAGTTTTACTTTTTTATTGAGTTAAATCTATTTGAGAGTTAGTTATTTTCTGCTTGTTCATGTCATACGGTCATGGCAGAATTCCGGACTAAAGGGGGCTGTCTGATTTCTTTAAGTGTTTAAACTATTTTCATGATCACATACGCGGAATTGCTTCATTATTATTGAAGTGGTAGTTGATTATTAATTTTGAGTCTCTGGTTCGGTTGGGGGCACTTCCATTTGCCGTGTTATTTATATCTGCATATTAATGATGCTTAACTGAGAATTACTAAGTTCGCCTTGTTATATGTATTTGTATATTTATTTGTTCTTTATTGCAAGGGGTTATTGTGAGAGGTTTAGTACAGAAATGGTGGATGTGCATTATATATGTTATCTATGTGTTTGTGTGTAATTTTCACTTTTGGAGGGGAATGTGTTAGAATTATGATAAAAAAAAAACAAAAAAAAAAAAAAAAAACAAAAGGCTAGCCTCTTTAATTTCACTTTATATAGCACTCAAAGATTAGTAAATTTCAATTTTACTTGTGAATAAAATTATTGCAAGAATTAACTTGGACATAGCATGGCAGGGTCTATACAATTTATATTTAAACTTAAATTCACTCAAAATCTTATGCTGTGAAGAATACTGACACACACACATACACACACACACACACACACACACACACATATATATATATATATTGTAGTTAAATTTCACCCGTGGTACTCATTGTTGAGTTTACAACTTGTAATGTCAGGAAAATGCTTGCATGCTCAATAAATTTCACGCTTGTTTGGTAACAGAGTTTTTCATTTGCAAGTCCTGTCATTCACCGGGGGGGGGGGGGGGGGACATGTCTGTAATTGTAGCTTGGGCCTGTGCACACTTTATGCTTCCTCTAGGTTCACCACCTAGTTCTAAATATTATGTCTCTCCCCTTACAAAAAAAATTTATTAAAAATAAAATAAAAAATAAAATAAAAAAAAAACATTAAAAAAAACTTATAAAAATAAAGGGGGGTTTCAAATGGTAGATCAGAGCGTGGTTATGATTCTATGGATGTAGTAGACATTATTTCTGCATTAATTTTTTTTGAACTTTGGAAGTTTTAGAATCTGGGGACTTGCATTTATTTATCTTAAATGAAACTTGGTGTGGCTACAGGCATGTCAGCTGGTGTTGGGACTTGCAAATTATTTCAAATTATTATTTTTTGATGTGAGTCCAAGTGTTTAAAGAAAAGTTAATTGCAATGTAACAGTTTAATAAAATGAATAATCTGAATATGAGATATTTTATAAGAAATGAATAAGGGGTTGATTAAGTTTAAATTGATGTAATATGTGTTAGTGTTTAAGTAATTATTTTGTGATGTTGAGTGTAAGGTAGGTATTGGAAAGGGGTTATAATCGTGTGGTTAACAGTTTTAATATGAAGGTGAGCTAATTAGTCTTACTCGGTCATACTCTGGAGCTTAGACAAATTTTGAACATGATGGGAGCCGTCGGTACTTGTCGATTTTGATTGGGACTTGTTCTGTGAAAGAGACAACGTGTTTTATAGCACCCCCGTTATGTAGTATTTGCTTATTGAGGGCATTCCATTGCGGTATCGTGGATTATGAATGCGGTTATGGTCCTACCAGATGTCTTGGTGTTGATATATATATTTTCTCGAATCATGTTGGATGTTATGTATACTTTGTGGATTGTGTATAGTGAGTCAGTTTTGTTGTTTTGTGTTGTGTTCTCTTCTGGGCATTTTGAGTGGCTGTTTCTCTGCCTTTCTCATACACCCATCTCGTCGCACCGCTAGAGCACTCTGGGGCGGCTCAAAGGAAGTAGAGTACTTGAGTTTTTTTCGGATTCTTTGTCACTATGTTTTGTAGGTTAGGTTTGTGTTAGGTGTTTCGTGGGGATTTATGTTTGGTTGTTGTGTTTGAGAATTGTGCAATTCTGGCAGCGGTATGCTACCAGAGATTACCCCACCCCATTTCAGGCGTTCTCCAGAAACTTTCGGTGTTGGATGGAGTAGATGAGGGTAGGTTGTTGGTCTTCTTGGACCTGGTCCTGCAGTTGGCAGATTTCCTGGGTGTGTCCGATGAGGAGGTCTTGTCCCTTATATACCCGTATTGCCGGGGTTCATTGGCCGGTCTGGTCACCAGCACTCTGCGTCGGGGCTGCAGTGTCGACACCTTCCATGGGGAAGTGTTGGATTTCTTCATACCCCATCGACGACGTTCCCAGCTTAAGTTAGATTTATTCTATCGCCTGCAGGCCAACGGAGAGGCATTGGGGGACTTCGTGTATGATGTAAGGAAAGCTGCCCGTATATTAAGGTTGGGGTTGCCCGAGACAGAAGTAATACAGGTAATACGAGAAGGGCTGAATCCCCAAGAGAGATCCCGGCTGGTCTTCGCAGATCCTCCACGCTCGTTTGCGGACCTGGACCGGTGGTGTGCACATGCCAGGAGGGTCCAGGAGAATGATGAGTCCCGGGAAAGAGCTGCTAAAGATGTCCAATACTCCAGTGGTTCATTAGGAAGAGCTAAAAAGGACAAACATGGCGGTTGGAGGAGAACACACGAAACTATAAGAAAAACTGAATATTCCGGAAGTAATGGAGGCTACAAAGGGGTGGCAAGTGAGAAGACGGTAACAACAGCCACAGCGCAGAAAAGAAATAAGTATGAATTTAACAGGGGAAGAAGAGATTATATTAGTAAACAAACATCGGCAAGTAGGGAGCCTGTAGCAAGTTATTCCTATTTGGAGAGTAAGGAAATTTTAAAGGTTCCAGAGGAATTACAGGTGCCTCATAGAGTAGTGGATGAAGAAGGTGAAGCGGAAGAAGAAAAGCAGAATAACTTCGGTGGATCGATACGAGACGACAAGAAAACGTCAGTTAATACGGAATTACAGGACTCAGAGACGACGTCATGGTTGAATCCGGATGCCGCAGAATTTGTTCCGGCATTGTTCGTGAGGGATCCAGATCCTGTAATATCATCATCTTCTACGCAGGGATATGAGAAGTCACTTGATGGTGTAGCTTCACCATCGCCAGTAGAAATTAATTTAGTCATTGCACATGAACCTGGACAGCTGGATTCCAAGGTGGGAAATGTTGAGGACGTTGTAGTTGCTGAGAGTGGTGAAGGAGAGGAATCGAAGGAAGAGTCAGAAGAGCGGTCTGCAGATGCTGCACAGGGGAGTATAGTTGTAAGTGTTAGGGAGACTGAAGAGTCTGAGGTTGCAGATGGACACGGGGATGTCCAGGCTGCAAGTATTTCTGAGGTTGCGGATGGACAAGGGGACGTCCATGCTGCAAGTGTGGTGGAAGGAGATGAGGTAGAAGTTGAGGAGAAATTTGGTGGCAGCGTTGTGGAGTGTGCGAGTGAGAATGATGTAGTGTGTGAAGATGTGCAGACGCCTTCTGTAAGTAGTGTTGAGGATTCCGAGGGACGGACAGAAGTTTCAGGTGGACCAGGTGAGCAACTAGAGGAGGACGAGGATGTGCAGTGTTCTGATGGTGGTAGTGGACGTGATGGCGATGATGTTGATGATGAATGTGTTGATGAAAACGAGATCGGAGAAGAGGATAGTCAAGAAGTTTGTGAAGCGGCTGGTGACGAGTGTAATGAAGAAATTGGTGAGGAGCTGAGGGAAGATGCGGTTGAAGATGGATCAGAGGAGCAACTGGAAGATGGTGAGGAGGTGACATGTCATGAGGTTGATTTGAGTCATGTCGACGAAGAAGGGGAAATTGTAGAAGAGAAGAAAGAAGTAGAAAAGGAAGAAAGAAAAGCAGAGGAGTTAGATGATGAGGATAATCCAAAGCGGAGTAAAAGTAGCGAGGTAAGTTGCCTTGATTCTGATTCAGAGGAAACCAGTCAGTACGGCTCAACACGATATAATTTCTCAGAGAGTGGTGTCCGAAAGGAATGAGTACCTAAAGTACGTCACAGAAAGGTGAGAAGAAGCGGGTAACGGGTAGCGGGTAGATGTTCCCCACAGTCCCAGTGGTGTTCAGCTATTTCAGGGTTGCGCCCCTGCCCACGCGAGCCTTGGTTTCCTCCATTCATCCTTATTTCCAGAGGGAACCACGTCCTTATCCTTACTCCTAGCTATTGACCCTTTTATGATCCTTGCCCCGTTTTATCTTCCCGATTTTCCTACCCCTCCCCTTAAAAAAAAAAAAAAATCTATCAATAAGGAGTTAGAGAACCTTGCCGAGAGTGCACCTTAGATTGTGGTCCTGGAGATTGTCAGTTTCCCCCGTTCTGGAAGGTTATCATGGAGAAGTTAGAGAGTTGGAGAGTGCCCTCAGATTGTCGTGGTCTTGGAGATCTGGTGATCGTCAGTTTCCCCTGTCCTAAAAGTAAGATGGAGAAGTTATGTGCTGTTGTTTCGTTGTTAATAGTGGTTGAATTTGTTTGTTGATCATTGTAGGGTCGGTCCATTCCGCATTCCCGGTTGATTTCCCTGGTGTTTTTTTTTGGGTTGTTGTGAGTTGTGTATCGACGTCGGTGGAGAAGAAACCCGCCCTGATAGTTACGCTGTATTTGAAAAGGTAAGAGTAGGGATTGATGTTCGCGTGCCCTCTGCGCGGTCTTCTCTGCCTTGTGAATCGGGAGGTGGGCCAGTCATGTGTCAAGGATTGATGATGCCTTGTTTTACTGCACATGGCTGGTCGGTCCACGAGGTGGACGGTTCTCGAAGGGTACTCGCATATCAAGGTAGTAGCACCTTGTTGGCCTTCGGGCATGGATATGTGAGTACCAGGAGAGTTAGGTGGTAGTCACTGGAGAGGGTGACGTGTTGGGGTTGGTCCCGAGAGTTTGGCATGGCGGAGAGGACTCGCGTGGGGGATGGTCGCAGTGTGGTAGAGATTTCAGTCCTGGGAAGGGGTTATGGTCCTACCAGATGTCTTGGTGTTGATATATATATTTTCTCGAATCATGTTGGATGTTATGTATACTTTGTGGATTGTGTATAGTGAGTCAGTTTTGTTGTTTTGTGTTGTGTTCTCTTCTGGGCATTTTGAGTGGCTGTTTCTCTGCCTTTCTCATACACCCATCTCTTCGCACCGCTAGAGCACTCTGGGGCGGCTCAAAGGAAGTAGAGTACTTGAGTTTTTTTCGGATTCTTTGTCACTATGTTTTGTAGGTTAGGTTTGTGTTAGGTGTTTCGTGGGGATTTATGTTTGGTTGTTGTGTTTGAGAATTGTGCAATTCTGGCAGCGGTATGCTACCAGAGATTACCCCACCCCATTTCAGGCGTTCTCCAGAAACTTTCGGTGTTGGATGGAGTAGATGAGGGTAGGTTGTTGATCTTCTTGGACCTGGTCCTGCAGTTGGCAGATTTTCCGGGTGTGTCCGATGAGGAGGTCTTGTCCCTTATATACCCGTATTGCCGGGGTTCATTGGCCGGTCTGGTCACCAGCACTCTGCGTCGGGGCTGCAGTGTCGACACCTTCCATGGGGAAGTGTTGGATTTCTTCATACCCCATCGACAACGTTCCCAGCTTAAGTTAGATTTATTCTATCGCCTGCAGGCCAACGGAGAGGCATTGGGGGACTTCGTGCATGATGTAAGGAAAGCTGCCCGTATATTAAGGTTGGGGTTGCCCGAGACAGAAGTAATACAGGTAATACGAGAAGGGCTGAATCCCCAAGAGAGTCCCGGCTGGTCTTCGCAGATCCTCCACGCTCTTTTGCGGACCTGGACCGGTGGTGTGCACATGCCAGGAGGGTCCAGGAGAATGATGAGTCCCGGAAAAGAGCTGCTAAAGATGTCCAATACTCCAGTGGTTCATTAGGAAGAGCTAAAAAGGACAAACATGGCGGTTGGAGGAGAACACACGAAACTATAAGAAAAACTGAATATTCCGGAAGTAATGGAGGCTACAAAGGGGTGGCAAGTGAGAAGACGGTAACAACAGTCACAGCGCAGAAAAGAAATAAGTATGAATTTAACAGGGGAAGAAGAGATTATATTAGTAAACAAACATCGGCAAGTAGGGAGCCGGTAGCAAGTTATTCCTATTTGGAGAGTAAGGAAATTTTAAAGGTTCCAGAGGAATTACAGGTGCCTCATAGAGTAGTGGATGAAGAAGGTGAAGCGGAAGAAGAAAAGCAGAATAACTTCGGTGGATCGATACGAGACGACAAGAAAACGTCAGTTAATACGGAATTACAGGACTCAGAGACGACGTCATGGTTGAATCCGGATGCCGCAGAATTTGTTCCGGCATTGTTCGTGAGGGATCCAGATCCTGTAATATCATCATCATCTACGCAGGGATATGAGAAGTCACGTGATGGTGTAGCTTCACCATCGCCAGTAGAAATTAATTTAGTCATTGCACATGAACCTGGACAGCTGGATTCCAAGGTGGGAAATGTTGAGGACGTTGTAGTTGCTGAGAGTGGTGAAGGAGAGGAATCGAAGGAAGAGTCAGAAGAGCGGTCTGCAGATGCTGCACAGGGGAGTATAGTTGTAAGTGTTAGGGAGACTGAAGAGTCTGAGGTTGCAGATGGACACGGGGATGTCCAGGCTGCAAGTATTTCTGAGGTTGCGGATGGACAAGGGGACGTCCATGCTGCAAGTGTGGTGGAAGGAGATGAAGTAGAAGTTGAGGAGAAATTTGGTGGCAGCGTTGTGGAGTGTGCGAGTGAGAATGATGTAGTGTGTGAAGATGTGCAGACGCCTTCTGTAAGTAGTGTTGAGGATTCCGAGGGACGGACAGAAGTTTCAGGTGGACCAGGTGAGCAACTAGAGGAGGACGAGGATGTGCAGTGTTCTGATGGTGGTAGTGGACGTGATGGCGATGATGTTGATGATGAATGTGTTGATGAAAACGAGATCGGAGAAGAGGATAGTCAAGAAGTTTGTGAAGCGGCTGGTGACGAGTGTAATGAAGAAATTGGTGAGGAGCTGAGGGAAGATGCGGTTGAAGATGGATCAGAGGAGCAACTGGAAGATGGTGAGGAGGTGACATGTCATGAGGTTGATTTGAGTCATGTCGACGAAGAAGGGGAAATTGTAGAAGAGAAGAAAGAAGTAGAAAAGGAAGAAAGAAAAGCAGAGGAGTTAGATGATGAGGATAATCCAAAGCGGAGTAAAAGTAGCGAGGTAAGTTGCCTTGATTCTGATTCAGAGGAAACCAGTCAGTACGGCTCAACACGATATAATTTCTCAGAGAGTGGTGTCCGAAAGGAATGAGTACCTAAAGTACGTCACAGAAAGGTGAGAAGAAGCGGGTAACGGGTAGCGGGTAGATGTTCCCACAGTCCCAGTGGTGTTCAGCTATTTCAGGGTTGCGCCCCTGCCCACGCGAGCCTTGGTTTCCTCCATTCATCCTTATTTCCGGAGGGAACCACGTCCTTATCCTTACTCCTAGCTATTGACCCTTTTATGATCCTTGCCCCGTTTTATCTTCCCGATTTTCCTACCCCTCCCCTTAAAAAAAAAAAAAAATCTATCAATAAGGAGTTAGAAAACCTTGCCGAGAGTGCACCTTAGATTGTGGTCCTGGAGATTGTCAGTTTCCCCCGTTCTGGAAGGTTATCATGGAGAAGTTAGAGAGTTGGAGAGTGCCCTCAGATTGTCGTGGTCTTGGAGATCTAGTGATCGTCAGTTTCCCCTGTCCTAAAAGTAAGATGGAGAAGTTATGTGCTGTTGTTTCGTTGTTAATAGTGGTTGAATTTGTTTGTTGATCATTGTAGGGTCGGTCCATTCCGCATTCCCGGTTGATTTCCCTGGTGTTTTTTTTTGGGTTGTTGAGAGTTGTGTATCGACGTCGGTGGAGAAGAAACCCCCCCTGCTAGTTACGCTGTATTTGAAAAGGTAAGAGTAGGAATTGATGTTCGCGTGCCCTCTGCGCGGTCGTCTCTGCCTTGTGAATCGGGAGGTGGGCCAGTCATGTGTCAAGGATTGATGATGCCTTGTTTTACTGCACATGGCTGGTCGGTCCACGAGGTGGACGGTTCTCGAAGGGTACTCGCATATCAAGGTAGTAGCACCTTGTTGGCCTTCGGGCATGGATATGTGAGTACCAGGAGAGTTAGGTGGTAGTCACTGGAGAGGGTGACGTGTTGGGGTTGGTCCCGAGAGTTTGGCATGGCGGAGAGGACTCGCGTGGGGGATGGTCGCAGTGTGGTAGAGATTTCAGTCCTGGGAAGGGGGGATAGTGTCAATGGTCCTGGATGGACAAGTTTTGTTCCGTGATAGAAGTCTATGGTCCTGGGTCTCAGTTGTAGGGTTTAGGAGGCCTTGGTGGTCAGTTCTCAGAGCTGGATTCAGCGATTCTTCTCTTTCTCCTGTTCTTGTCTGTTCCTTATCTCTGCCAGGGCCCGGCGAGCATGCAGGATGCACACTTACACGTTCTCTTTCAGACACACATTGGCATACTTACACCACTTCCTTCTGCTTCTTTCGTTTTCCTGAGGCACTGAACCCACCAAGTGCGAATGAGAGTCTGAGATTTTTCAGGATCCCTACAGCAGTCGAGGTCGAGTACTGGTTTGGTTTGAGACAACCATGTTGCCCTTTTGGGGTGAGGGTGTGCCGTACTTTGTTCGGCCCATGAAAGCGGTTGCCGAGACGGGTGATGTTCTTTTAAAACGGGCGGGTTCTTGACGTCACGCAGTGCCACTGCATCGCTTTACCGCTGCGTATGTAGACGGTTTGTTGTGTAGCGACAATATTCAGGCTGCAGGCCCAGCTGATCTGCGTGTGCCTGCATTTGCCAAACTTTCGTGGTTAGACATTTCCATCAAATCGTTCTCATTTCTGTTGGAACCCTCAGCTAGGAAGCTTGGTTCCAACTGACGGCCTCATCTGTTCAGACTCCGTTGCTCTTCTCTATGAGAGGCTAAATTAAGGTTCTGCTCCAGGTATGTATTATTTAACGTGCTTCTAAAATATTTTAACCCCAAAATATTTTTTTTGTGAGTGTTTCAGCTTTAATAGTAAACGATAACTTGTGTGTGCATGTGTGTTAGTCTTCAATTCGGGCCTTAAAGTAAATTAGAAATTAACTCAGTATGGAAGTGAATGTAGCGTGTTAAATTGATTACAGTGATGCAGAATGATAATAAATGTCTTACACTCAGCTGTTTTTTTTTGTGTCGTTAATAATTATAGTATGCATAGAAGAATCATGTCCTGAATGAAATACTTAAACAAAATTAGTTGTTAAATGAAATAAGGCACAGCTGGTGGTCCGATCGAGGTTAATACGAATAAGTGGTGATGTGTTTATAGTTGCTGCTGAAGCATTAGAGTGTGTGTTCGCAATTTAATAATGATGGCGTGTGTGTGCGAGCTGTGGTGAGATCATGTTCCTTATGACACCCTATACAACTCATTGCCTGTCACAGGTGCTCGAACAAGGGCGAGATGGGTGTCGGGTGTAGACGTTCAGCTGTCTACCCTTCTGGCAGAGATTACACTTAAGCCATGACATGCCGTCAGTCGAGACTCACGCACACAGACACACTTGTGGAGGTACTCTGCCCCAGGACTTATTGGTGTTACCAAGACTCTACAGGTTAACCAGGGTTACTTAAGTACACCGGACGATCCAGGTGGGGCCATTCTCTTATTTTATAGTCTCTCAACTACCACTACACTGTGAATCCACAGAAGCTCCCAGAAGCAGACTCATGAGGCCGCGTTTAATTGCTAAAGTTCTGCAAAAACTCTCATGTTAAGTTCTGTGCCTACATGTGTGGAGCTTATATAATTAAGTCTTATGCAACCTATTATATCTTCTTATACTATGTAAGAAAATTGCACACACACATAGGTATCCGCAGGCTCTGCTCTAAGTTTTACTTTTTTATTGAGTTAAATCTATTTGAGAGTTAGTTATTTTCTGCTTGTTCATGTCATATGGTCATGGCAGAATTCCGGACTAAAGGGGGCTGTCTGATTTCTTTAAGTGTTTAAACTATTTTCATGATCACATACGTGGAATTGCTTCATTATTATTGAAGTGGTAGTTGATTAATAATTTTGAGTCTCTGGTTCGGTTGGGGGCACTTCCATTTGCCGTGTTATTTATATCTGCATGTTAATGATGCTTAACTGAGAATTACTAAGTTCGCCTTGTTATATGTATTTGTATATTTATTTGTTCTTTATTGCAAGGGGTTATTGTGAGAGGTTTAGTACAGAAATGGTGGATGCGCATTATATATGTTATCTATGTGTTTGTGTGTAATTTTCACTTTTGGAGGGGAATGTGTTAGAATTATGATAAAAAAAAACAAAAAAAAAAACAAAAGGCTAGCCTCTTTAATTTCACTTTATATAGCACTCAAAGATTAATAAATTTCAATTTTACTTGTCAATAAAATTATTGCAAGAATTAACTTGGACATAGCGTGGCAGGGTCTATACAATTTATATTTAAACTTAAATTCACTCAAAATCTTATGCTGTGAAGAATACTGACACACACACACACACACACACACACACACACACACACACACACACACACACACACACACACACACACACACACACACACACACACACACACACACACACACACACACACACACACACACACACACACACACACACACACACACACACACACACACACACACACACACACACACACACACACACACACACACACACACACACACACACACACACACACACACACACATATTGTAGTTAAATTTCACCCGTGGTACTCATTGTTGAGTTTACAACTTGTAATGTCAGGTAAATGCTTGCATGCTCAATAAAGTTCACGCTTGTTTGGTAACAGAGTTTTTCATTTGCAAGTCCTGTCATTCACCGGGGGGGGGGGGGACATGTCTGTAATTGTAGCTTGGGCCTGTGCACACTTTATGCTTCCTCTAGGTTCACCACCTAGTTCTAAATATTATGTCTCTCCCCTTACAAAAAAAAATTAATAAAAATAAAATAAAAAAAAAAACATTTAAAAAAAACTTATAAAAATAAAGGGGGGTTTCAAGTTGATAATTACAATGTTAGGGCCCCTATAGGGTTCGATTGGTTCCACGTTGGCTAGACACAGTAAAAAATAGCTTTTGATTCACATACTTGTTGACAATTCCTGTCGAGATTTCTAACGTCACATTTCGCCACTGTTTTCCACAACTGGTTTTATTTCTTAATTTTGACCTGATTTAAAACTCTGTACCCCTTTATACCTGTGACCCGGTTTGTACCATCACAATATGATAGAAAAGCATCTTGTGTAGCATATTATGATCTACATAAGTATAAACAGTTGATGGTAATAATTAAATAAAAATCTTGTAATGTGGTGTATAGTATAACAAATAACAAATTAATGACCACTCTTAATATACGTGGCAGGCAATTTACTAAAGGAAAGCTGCCTGCACCAGAAAATAGTGAAGTATAATGTGAACATGTTTTTTGATCTTTGTTCATCACCCTCAAATGTATTATCATAAGTTACAACCTATTTTTATAACTACTGTGGGCATTTTGCGGGCATATTTGGTAAACATTGTGATTTGGTGAGGTGTTGTAAGTTGTCTTGGAATAAATAAAGAATCGGTGCTACTGAGTAATTGGCTTTAATCAGGAATTCAGTGATTAAGCCTGAAGAGGAAGTAAAGTGTTTGCTTGCTGCATTGTCTGGAGCTATCTTTTGGTAACAAGTAAACAGGTGAAACTTGGATGTGTAGAAATTGAATGTGTACTGGAGTTAACACATATGTGAGTTATGTTTTAAGAAGAAGGGTTTTAAGAAGATGTTACAAACAAAGTACATGTTTATTTGCAGAGCACACATTGTCAGCATCCAGTTGTAATGCTCGCTGGAGTAACTGCTCCTGATCTTGAAGCCTTATTACAGTTTGTGTATCAAGGAGAAGTGAGTGTGGATCCTAATCAGTTGCCATCCTTACTGCAGGCTGCTCATTGTCTTGACATTCAGGCTCTTTCTCCAGCCACTCTGGCATCAGAGGTATTTATAAAATTGTTGTGCACTGGTTTGCGTATGTGTGTGGGGGGGGGCTGCCCGGAGTGTTAGTTTTCCCCCTCGCACTACTGATGAGAGTTGTTTTAAGAAATTCTAAAAAAAATTGTATTGAATGAAAATATTAAAACTATTGAAATTTTAAAGCTTTATTAAGTTGTTTATAAAACAAATAATATTATTAAAGTGTCGTAAAGGCTTTGTATCATTATTGAATTAATGAAATTCTTCCATCTCTTGTAAGGTTATAAGAAGGCTTACTTACTTACTCCCATACTTACTGCATCATTCCTGAAAACCTAAAATAAGCAAAACCCAGAGTTGCCACCAGATTTTTACAGGCGGTATGTGGAAACAGCATGACTATCACGTGAAAACAACATAAAATTTAAAACCACAATTTCCGTTAAAATTTTACTGGGGCCAATGAGATGAACTCGACCACAGGTAAGGTTAAGGCAAGGTGACGTTCGGAATAACTTAACCCATATGCATTATTACAGATATAAGCTCATTTATTATCAGTTACTGTTATTTGTATTCATTACGCACAATTGATATTATTTACTTACATTCTTTAGTAATTTAAACATCCAAACTACAGTTTATATGGAAAGTTTGTGGAAAGTACATATGAAATATTTAAATTAATCAAAAATCAATTATTAACAATAATAAAAAACACTGACCACAATATAATCACGTAATTAAAAAGATACATATAGATTCAAGACCTTCATGTTCGTAAAATGTGCATTAATAACACTTCTAACTCAGTTAATATCATTTAACCCCTTTTATTTTTAAATTTACGTATTTTAAGGTTTACATTGTCATCTTTGTCTTTACAATTTTAGCTTTATCTTTACAGTCTTAGGCTATTAACTTTATAATTGTAGACCTTATTGTTACAAACTTGAACTTATTTTTATAACAAAACACGATCAATCCGCTGATCCTTCCATGAGCCATTGCACTCCTGAAATTGTTATGATCAGTATACTTATGTCTGTGGTACGGTCGGAACTGATCATGTGTACACAAATCCACTGCATACTTGCACATGTGATTTAAGTAGGTCCCGGTAGTCAGTGAATGAGAAAGTACTTTTTTGCTAATGAGAACAATGATACATTGTAAATAATGCAAATAGACATATAAACTGATAACATATTGTTTAGATTAAGATGAATACTATATATAATTTTGTAAACTAAGAAATTAAGTTCAGTATGCAAAAAAATTAAAGTATTGTAATGTACAGTACAGAAAAACGAAACTTAATAAATCACAAAATCTGTAAAAAATTATTGGGGTCATCTGTACATCCCACCATCTCAGATTTTCATGAATTTTTGTTTTACAGCATCTATGGGCAAATATAACAACCTGTATTTTTCATTTTTGACAAATTCACTTTTTTTATGATTTAAAAAAAGTCCATTTTTAGCAGATTTGTTAGTTGTGGTATGAGGTCAAAAAGGCACTTTTCAATAAAAACTCTAGTATGGTTATTATTTAATATTAGGTGATGAAACTCACAATACATACTTGAAATTTCACAAGGATTCCAAATATAAAGTCAAAAATAACATAAATAATAATGGCTCCCCATGTGTACCACCGAAGTAGCTTAGGAGAAGGCAGGGTTGGCTGCCTTATGTGAGCCATACAGCATTACAAGGAAGGCAGTGTGGCCAGCACTGTGCTTCAGCCGCCCATTATTATCCCCAGGATGTTATCCCAGGTACTCATTTTCAACAGGCTGAGTCGACCTGGGGGCTGAAAAACGCACCTTGATTTTATGGTGCGGGCCCGGGAATCGAACCCGGGATCTCTAGATTAGTAGCCAGGTGCCACCCCAGGCACCACTGGTCTACTGAGCTGCCCAGTAGTCTAAATAACATTTAGGTTCAAATAAAACTTGTTTTTCCACTTCAAAGTTGGCAATTCTGAATAGAGGTGGGCTGATATACCTGTAACAGGTATTTTGGAACGATATTTTTATGGAACGGATGTAACAGTGACTGAAAAGTTGAAATACCTGTTATTCGCGGTGACGCTGTTCCGAGTTGAGACACGCCGCCCTTGCTGTTCCGAGTCGAGGCACGCCCCCTACACACACACACACACACAAGTAAACGAATACGCCAAGGCCAAATACTAGGCATACAAAAATATCGCTGGTACACAAGGAACAGCCAGTACACGAGTATTTAAAATACTAGGTATTTCAAATACTAGTGGTATCACCGATACCCGATACACAAGGAACAACAAGTAAACGCGTATTACAAATACTAAGCGTATCAGAGGAACAGTAGTATTTTAGGAACACCTATTATTTTAGGAACAGGTAGTATCAAGCGTATTTCGAGTAGGAACAAGTAAGAAGCCACTTTTTCGTCCTGAATACTTATGCGCAAAGAGACGAAGCTGTTTTTAATAAAGGAAAAAATTCATCCTGATGTTACATTTATACTCTTGTGATATGCAGATATATAATACAGATTATATGCTAATGAATTATATATTATACTAATCACCAACTTGGTAAATTTTGAAATAACGAATTTTATTGTGTTATAACCTATAGAGTGGCTGATGTTGATAGGCTATAATTATACTTTTTATTAATGTGATTTTAACTGCACTACATATCTCACGTAAATGATGAGATTGTTGTGATGGACGTTTATGCACTTTATCAAGTCCTGTTCCTTAAATCTAATTCCTTAAGGGTAATCGGTTTAAATCATGTCTGATAAAAATTTATTATTGTTTTGAACATAAATTTGTATTTATTTATTTTTTAAGTAAATACTTTTTTCCTAGCTAGGTCTTCTTGCTTACCACTGGTGGCATGCTTACCACCGATTGGGAACCCCTCCCCACACTATGGGAAGCCTGTTTAAGTAAGTATAGCTGTGACAGTTGTGGGTTGTGTTAGGTTAGGTTCGCATACGTTTTATTTTTAAAATTTTGGTGACATGGATCCAAGAAGAAAAACGAGTGACGTGTGGAGTTTTTTTGAACCAGTTAGTAACTACGAGGGCTGTCCAGAAAGTAACTTACGTTTTAGAATAAGTAATACAAAAAAAATGAAAGACAAATTTTTTATGTACAGACTTGAAAACTACATTCTTAGACTATTTTTTCACGTAGTCTCCATTCAAGTTCAAACACTTATCGTAACGATTTACGAGTTTTTGAAAGACCTCATTGTAAAAATCTGCCGCCTGCGATTTCAGCCATTCATTAATGCCTGCCTTCAGCTCTTCATCGTCTTCAAAGTGCTGCATTGCCAGCCACTTTTTCATATGCATGAACAGGTGATAATTGCTTGGTGCCAGATCAGGGCTGTATGGGAGATGATTGAAAATCTCCCATCCAAATTTTCCCAGAAGTTCTTGCGTTCCTGCTGCTGTATGCGGTCGGGTGTTGTCTTGGAAGAACAATACCCCGGAGCTCAACTTACCGCGTCGCTTGTTTAGGATTGCTCTCCGCAGCTTTTTTAAGGTTTCACAGTAAACCTCGGAGTTGATTGTGGTACCCCGTTCCATAAACTGTACCAGGAGAACCCCTTTTCTGTCCCAAAAAGCTGTCACCATCATTTTCCTTGCTGACAAGGTCTGCAAACACTTCCTCGGTTTTTGGGTGAGAAAGTATGGCCCCATTCCATGGATTGATTTTTTGTTTCACAATTAACGTACCTAACCCAGGTTTCATCCCCCATTACAATACGGTCCAGTAGAGAATCACCATCCTTGTCATAGGCATCAAGAAATTACAATGCTTAAGCCATCCGCTGGTTTTTGTGCATTTCTGTAAGCATTTTCGGGACCATCGCGCACAAAACTTATGGTAACCAAGCTTTATCGTGACAACTTCATGAAGCAAACTACGTGAAATTTGAGGAAACTCATGTGATAGCTCAGTAATCGTAAAGCAGCGATTTTCACGGATTTTTTTTATTGATTTTCTCCACCAGTTTGTCAGTAAGAACACTTGGCCGGCCACTTCGCTCATCATCGTGCACATTGGTGCGGCCATTTGCATGTCCACGGCCATTGGTGCAGCGATGAATGTCTACCGGTGTGCAGTTTTCTGCTTGCAGAAATCGTATTACTGAGCGCACTTCACAGCTCGCGGGATTTTCAATCACAGCACTCATTTTAAAAATTATTAGTAAAGCACAGAAACACAAGACAAAACTATACCAGCCCCAGCTGGATGCGTACTGAGTCACGCCACCCAGTGTCACCAAGATGGCGGCGCTAGCCCCGCCCCATCGCTGCCCACACTGAAACGTAAGTTACTTTCTGAACTGCCCTCATATATTGCATTGTGCAAGATTTGGAAAACAAGTCTATCGTATAAAAGTTCAGTTAGTAATTTAAAAAAAACATTTACAAAGAAAGCATCCAACAGTTGCTCTTCCTACTATATCCACCCAAACTGCTGTGCAATCTTTGCCAAGAACAGAAACTTCTTCAGGTGATATATTGCAAATAGGACCAGATGTGCAAGAAAACTTAGTAGTTGAATCTTCCTCCCATTTTTTTAGTCCAGAGAGACCAACCACTTCAAGACTACTGACACCTTCCAAAATCAACCGTCTTCATTTCAATTGCCTGTTCCAACAAGTAAAAAACAAATGTCAATATCAACCTACATACTCAAAAAATTAGCAGTATCTGATAAAAACAAAATTGATGAGGCCATAATGAAACTTTTTATTTGGGATCTTCAACCATTTACAGTTGTTGAAGACAGAGGTTTCCGAAATTTGATGAATACTTGTGCCCCTAGTTATCAAATTCCTTCTAGAAAGTATTTTGCTAACACACTGTTACCAGCTTATTATGAAACAAAGGCAAATGAAATGAAAGAATCTATTAAAAAAGATGCACCAAGTGTTTGCTTAACAACTGACACATGGTCTTCTTCAACAAATGAAACTTTTAATGCAATTACTGCACATTTCATTAATCAGGATTTTGAAATAAAACATATACTATTAGACTGTTTAGTTATCAAAATAAATAAAACATCTCAAAATTTAGCAGATGAAATTTTGCGTATTATAAATTAAAGGGACTTGTCTAGAAAAATTGCAATTGTTATTACTGATAATGCCATAAATATTACTAGTGCTATACAAAGCATACTTAAGTGGAAGCATTTTGGATGTTATGCTCACACATTAAATTTAATTGTTCAAGATAGCCTGTTAATTGTAAATGACATAATCAAAAAAGTAAAAACAATTGTAACATTTTTTTTAAGAGAAGTAATATTGGACATTTAAAACTCACAAAATATCAAGAACAGATAGGTGTTCAGCAACCTAAAAAACTTCTGCAAGATGTTGTAACACACTGGAATTCTGTTTACTATATGCTTAAACGATTTGTTGACCTGGAGGACGCTGTAAAACACTCTCTGGCATACTTACTAACAACAGACATAGAAACATTAACAGCTGAAGAATGGGGAATTTGTAAAGAACTGTGTGCTATTCTGCAACCTTGTGAAGAGGTAACAAAAGAAATGAGTGGAGAGAAATATATCACCGCCAGCCAGATAATACCTGTAACCCAAGGATTAAAATTATCAATACAACAGGTAAGTGTGAAATTAACTAAACCACTTGTCAGAGAAATTGCACTTAAACTTCTAGAAGGAATTTCTGTAAGGTTTGCTAATTTGGAAAAAAGCAAAACAATTTCACTTTGCATGATGCTTGACCCCAGGTACAAACACTATTTTTTTGAAGACAATACTTCTCTAGAAAATACAAAAAAATATGCAGCTGAACTAGTATCTTCAAAGGAAACTTCAGAGATTTGAATACATAGGGGGCACGATAAATAGAACGTTGGGAAATAAAACGCGTAAGGAGACAAGATTAAAGTTATATAAAACCATGGTTGTCCCAATTCTGATGTACGGCAGTGAGACCTGGGTTCCTTCAAAGCTAGATAGATCAAAGATTCAGGCAGCTGAAATGCGCTTTCTGAGAAGAGTCGAGGGCTGTACACGATTAGATAGAATACGTAATGACGACATCTGGAATGCGCTAAACATCTACAATTTGAATCATCGAATAGGTGATTACAAACATAAATGGCGGGAACACATCGACCGTATAGACAAATGTAGACTACCACAACAAATAAGATTTTATAAACCAACGGACAAGCGTAACGTTGGAAGACCTTTTTCAAGATGGGACCAACTATGACATTGTGGAGACGGAACAGGCATTTCTGCCTATACCATGAAGTATAGAAGAAGAAGACTAGTATCTTCACAAATTACAAAAAATTCAAGAACCAATACAAGCATTGAAACCAAAGGAAATCTACAACCTAACATAACAGAGGAGGAAACAGTTTCAATTTGGAACTATTATAAAAACCAGATAAGCAGAGTTAAACAAATAGGGACACCTTTATCAATGGCTATACAAGAAGTAGATAAATATCTTCAAGACACACCAATAGAGAGAAGCAAAAATCCCTTACTGTGGTGGAAAGATCACCAACGTGTATACCCTAATCTTGCACATTTGGTCAGAACTAGATGTAACATGGTTGCAACATCCGTTCCCTGTGAAAGGATATTTTCCAGGGCAGGAATAATTTTATCTGAACGAAGAACACGATTAACATCGAGGAAAGTGCAACAGCTGATATTTTTAAATACAAATTTGAAATAATGTCTGAATAACTGAAAGCCTAGTATTTTAAAAACCATTCAATAATTTAATTTTACCTATAATGTGTTATTTGAGTGAACCGGTGTGACAAAGATTAGTTCATGACTTGTATATTCTGTGTACACTGGTGAATGGATCTGAAGATTATCCAGGTATGTAATGTATTTAATTTACTTTTGTTGTTGCTTATTTATAAGTTTTTATTTATTTATTTATTTATATTTATTTTATTACATTGTTTTTATTATTTTTATTTGTAAAATTTTCTTTATTCACTCTTGTGGCTTACTGTTATGTTTTTATTATATGTTTCTGATGTTTTTTCACATTATTTGTTGTGGTATTACGTGTACTCTAAATTATTTCATTTCCCTGAGTTTCGCAACTGATTTGTCTAACCAATGTTAGTTTGTTTACTCCTAGTAAAAACTTAAATTGGTATTCCCAAAGGGAGATAGGCCTATAAATTCTCTTGTTTCTTATTTTCTTTTAAACAGTAATAGTTTAATAAAGTCACAGTGTAAAGTGTTAATACTTTTAGTTTCAATTTATTTCTTATAACAAATTATATAGTATAGGTTATATAATATCTTCAAATAAATACACTGCAAGTAGGTTTATTAATAGGTTTATCTAGGTGAAAATAAACCTACTTGCAGTGTATTTATTTGAAGATATTACATACGAGACCTGCAGGAAACTCAAACCGACTTACTTACAAAGGATAATATAGGTTATGTATAATTAGTATGTAATAACAGGTATTTGTACCTGTTATTTTTTTGGAACGGTATTTTCATACCTATTATTTTAAAATAACAGTTTAGCCCACCTCTAATTCTGAATTTTTTTCTCCATGCAGGTTTTTACGTAAATGTTTAAAACTTTTTTCTGTCTGGTCCTATAAGGCTGAAAAAGGTCCATTCTCATTTGAAAGAGGATGAAATGTACGATAATGTATAAATACGATGTATTTAATGTCATCATTTTATAATTTAAGTACAAAGTTTACATTTACTATTTCATTGAAATATTTTGCATAGTAGCCTATCTTGTGTGACCAATGAGGATTTTTTTACTTAAGGTATACTTATATTTTTGTGTACTAAAACCTTCAGTTAAAATTAGGCTTATCAGTGTAACAAGGCCTAACTACCTGTCAAAACTAAAAAAAAATATAGATTTTAAAGAAGATTTGTCTGTATTTAAAAAATAATAACTTGCTTAGGTATTTATTTGTTGAGTTAGCTTACCTTTTCAGTCTTAAATGGTATTACAGGATATTTACAAGATATACAGGTGCTTCTATATGAAACTTAATTTTTCCTTGGCAGCATTAATATTTTGAATACTTTTTTTGGGTAGTCTGTAAAGCATTTGGCCCACCTGAGCACTTAATTCAGATACATCTATGCAGCAAATTATTTTTGTAAAAGGGACCCAGCACTAATCCTCTCTCCCAACATTTCTGTGTTCTGGCCAAAAAAATGTTTTTGATGGCCAGTGAGGATGCATAAAATTGATGTAAACATCTTGGTTGTCATCATCTAGCTCCAAAATTAGTCCAGTATAACACTTTTCTTCATAGACACAGCCTACATAGATATTTGGTTGGAGATTTGGAAGTTGCAGTTATTGCGAAAAGCTATATGTTAAGGAAAAATCGTTGTCAATGCTGATACATTTCGCTGTTATTTTGGTTTTGGATAGTGGTTGGAAATTATGGAAGGACTTTATGCCAAGAACAGTTTTATGATCACTAAATCGCAGAGTTAACATTGGTTATACGTTTTTTACATTGTCTGTATGAACGAATTGAAATGTTATTTTTGAAAATTGCTGGTGACAAAACTTGAACATTTCTTCTGGTGTACAAATTTGGTCTTTATACAGCCATTTTTCCTGCAGTTGTCACAAATCTTTTTTCCAGGCATTAATATTATTCCTTTTTTTTCTGTTTACTTCTTTGGCATATTTAAGAGATATTGGTCTTAAAACTGCTTTGATTACCTTTTTGTGGACACTCTTTGGGTTGCAACAATTTTTTTTGTTATTTTCATAATATTCAATATAGTAGACATAATGATGTAAACATAAATTGGAACGAGGTGTCAGTGTTTTTCCTAACCTCCAAATAAGAATTTCTTTAACTTCATCTGGTAAATTTGAAACCAACAGTATTTCTTTCTTATCTGTAAAATTTGTGGTATGACAAACAGAATGAGTGATCAGTCCCACATTACATTGTTCTTTAGGTACTAACAATTCTTCATCTAAACTCATGATTATACGTAGATAGTACAATAATAAAGAAATAAAAATGCCAATCTTTGTTTTAAACTGCACATTAATGGGTATCATGAAACTTTAGCACTTTAAAATCAGACAAAATGATTGTTGAATCAGAATCAGATGAATCAGACTACTCACTGTAGTTTGTATGTTTGGTCCAAACACTCACACTACTGTCCGCTATTACACTGTATAAATTTATAGGTTATAAAAAAAAATCTATTTTACACAAAATCACTTTAAACAATGTATACGCTTTTTACAATGAACTAATTATGCACTGTTTATATGGTACTGCTCCTGTCAGAACAGTGTCACAGAGCAAACTAGAGGTAGGCTGATATACCGATATACGTGTAATAGGTATTTTGGAACGATATTTTTTTTTGGAACGGTTGTAACAGTTACTGAAAAGTTAAAATACCTGTTATTCGTGGCCTCGCTGTTCCGAGTCGAGGGATGTCTCTACGCAACTAACAAGTACACAAGTAACAAGTAAACGATTACTACAAATACTAGGCGTATCGCTGGTACACAAGGAACAACAAGTAAACGATTACAAGTATTTGGAGTATCAGGAGTATTTCGAGTACACGAGTACGAACCCACTTTTCGGTGCTGAATACTTCATTCTGCGCAAAGAGACGAAGCTGTTTTTAATAAATGAAAAAAATTCATACTTATATTACATTTATTCTCGTGTGTTACGCAGATATATAATATGGATTATAATAAATTATATATTATACTAGACACCAACTTGGTAAATTTTGAAAAAATGAATTATATTGGGTTACAACCTACAGAGTGGCTGATAGTTGATAGGCCATATTATACTTTTCGTTAATGTGATTTTAACTTCACTGCACACTTCACATGAATGATGAGATTATTGTGGACATTTATGCACTTTATCTAGTTCTGTTTATTAAATCTTTACTGGTTTGATAAGGCTACCCTAAAACATAAGCTATTTTTGTAAATTTGTTTCTTTTATCTAAACTGCTGATTTTTAATTTTTGTGTCTATCACTTTACTTATCATTTGACTAATAGTATTTCCATGTAGTAAAGAAATAAAAGTAACAAACTCCATAACAGATAACACAATTAGGTGTAAATGGTCAAACTGCAGCCTAAGATAAATACACGATCTGATGAAGATAAGAATTTACTGAACTTATTAGAAGGCCATCAATAAAACAAGGAGGTGATAAGAAGAGAAAGCTACAAGTTTATCTGAATTTCTTGGAGACTGTAAAACATTCATGATTGGTTTATGATATGGCTCGAAGTTTCCATTATTTGCTCACCTTGTGCTTTTACCAGGACCTATCAGTTGCACAGTTGATCTACTAGCAGTGGTTCCCAACCTTTCCGGACCTGTGTACCACTTTGGTCTTCCGTGTTCTTTCCGAGTACCACTTGATAAGAAAATAAAATAAGGTAAGAGCAGATATCTAATGAAATTTTACCGCAAACTGTTTAGGTTGTGTTTTTATAAGGGTAATTGGTTTAAATGATATCTGATGAAAATTGTTGTTGTTTTGAACATAAATTTGTATTAATTTTTTTTAAGTAAATAGTTTTTCATAGTCATAGTCTTCTTGCTTACCACTATTACTTTTTCACATTATTTGTTGTGCTATTACATGCACTCTAAATTTCATTGCCTGAGTTTCGCAACTGATTTGTCTAGCCAATGTTAGTTTGTTTACTCCTAGTGAAAACTTAAATTAGTATTCCCAAAGTGAGATAGGTCTTAAATTCTCTTTTTTCTTATTTTCTCTTAAACAGTAATAGTTGAATAAAGTCAGTGTAAAGTAACACTGTTAATACTTTTAGTTTCAATGTATTTCTTATAACAAATTATATAATATAGGTTATATAATCTCTTCAAATAAATACACTGCAAGTAGGTTTACTAACATATTAATAGGTCTATCTAGGTGAAAATAAACCTACTTGCAGTGTATTTATTTGAAGATATTACATAGGAGACCTGCAAGAAACTCAACGAGTTACTTGCAAAGGAATAGTATAGGTTATGTATAATAAGTATATATTGTAGTATACTCATCTTTTATTACTTTAATTTTATTTTAATTTAATTTAATTATGTTTACTTTACTCGTCCATAGTCCGGACGCCATCTTTAATAGTACCAACAATGAGATATAAAAATTTTCTTACCTTTCGGGCCGGGTTCGGTTAGGCGAACGGAAAAATAGCAGAACAGGTTATTTTCAGTAAATTACTCTTATATTTTTGTTTACCAATGACATTCCCCTTTTATTTTACTCATAACACTTGTACATTGAATCCTACTTCGAAAAAAATGAACACTCCTATTCGGCCATGCGGCGCAATTTATAAAATCAAGTTAGAAGTAATTATTCCCATTAACATTTTACCTTCCCACCAAAATAAAGTTAATCAATCATCAATTTAAATTATATATTGCAACAGATCAAATTTTATTATACTATAAGGATATAGTGAGTGTGTAAAAAATCACGAACAAGTCTATTATGGAGGAGATGAAAAATTATTTATTATACACATAAATATTGTTTTAAAGATGTATAATGTATTTTAAATTGTCATGTATTGATAATATAAATAATTGTTTGTATTGTTCGATAATATAAATCGATTTTACTTGGTTGCTGCAACATCCTCCTCTCGTCTCGTCGCTACCGCCCTGGTGTCCTCTTCTTCTCGTCGTCCTCTTCTACAGCATCACTCCTTCCTGGTGTCCTCTTCGTCCTGGCATCCTCTTCGTCTTGTCGTCCTCTTCTATGGCAGGCGGCTCCAGCGGCGATATTTCAATGAGTCTCGTTGTTATGTTTGACTGCTAACATTAATTAGTTTCTTCATAAATTGTTCACTCACAATGCTTATAAATTCCACTCATACAGTTTATGACTAATTTATATCTTATATTTTCTTAACCTCAGGATTAATCTGGGTATTACTTAATGCGGTGCGTTTAATGTACACCTTCCACGATATCTTGAAGTGTCTTTAAATTCCCTAAGCGGATATCTTAACTTACATGGAAACAGCACTATATTATAATTTAAATTTTATCTAAATATTTTACCCACTCGGTTCTTAACGCGAAACTTCGTTAAGAATTACCACGGTTTATTTTATATATGATATTTCGACGTTTGTAAGAGAACAGCTCTCTTCACCGGGCACAACTTCCCTTTGCAACTTCTACAGACAGACTGTGTCCATCCTAGCTCTACAACGTATGAATCTCACTGCTTTTAGTGTATTCTGATAGGCTAAGCTCAAGTCACATGATTGATGGAACAAACAGATATACAAATTTCATGAAAAACTTTGTATAATTTGGCAAAGTCCTGCATGGAAATTATTTACAAATTTTATTACCCTATAATTGATAAGAGTTACACTTGAGTTTTTCTTTCCTTAAAAAACCATATTTCTAAAATAGTTATGAACCTCAGAGTATACACAAATTGAAGCTATTTACCTAAATAATTCCTTGTCAAAGTTTCACGTCAATCGGTTAATTACCACTGAAGCTATAGCAATCATAGATTATCACACCCGCACACGCGCACAAATTCACACAAAAAATACATGACAATATAGAACATCTTTTTATGAAGAGTTTGGTATACCCTACATGCTTATCCATTTCTAAATACAAAACTTATGACCAAAAGACAAAATATTACATAAAACAAATTTAAACAATAAAATGCTCGTCATCCATGTGCTCTGATATAAACAGCATAGCTTATCATCCTGTGTTCTATTGCAATATATAATAGAACACAACCCAGCACTTCTTAAATATAGATTTTTCATTCACACAGCCACGCACCCTTTCATGCTGTACATATTTTATATTCCCCTTTTGAGCTCATTTTAGTAAAATCATTTCTTTAACAAAATTTAGAATGGTTTGAATTTATTTTATTCCTGATTGAAGAAGTTATATGATGTCTCGTTCTAGTACTTATCTGGTTACAACAGGTGAGTCCATCTTACTGCACACTTTCGATCATTCCTGCTATTTCGTGGTCTCCCGCACTTTTCTGAGATAATATACTTTTACATAGTAACTATTAACTAATCTTTTACAATTTCGTTCCGATTTTTGTTAATATTTTCACATTTTGTTTGGGTGCTGTAATATGTGACGGGGACGAATGTACTGCGTTCAGCCGGCGGACGCGCGAACGGCTCGCATCCGTTGTCGTGAGATGTTATTTGCCGACTGCTGAGACGAACTGCTGCAAAATCTAAGATGGAGGGGGTGTCACATGACCAAATCTTATTGTCTTTTGAATATGACGAACCAGTTTTCAAGGCAAGGCGAATTACGCACTGCATTCCACGTGACGTATTTGCAGGCTTGGCTGTTACGTAAATGGTGATTTCATCGGTCAAAGTTCGTTTGGCGAAATATAATTGTTGTTTTTGCGTCTACAATGTTGACCTTGATCCGATTTCATGCACTGGTCTGCGTCATTACAAAACTTTACCATTATTAGTTATACTTTTGAATTAACAATAAAATTTATATTGTTTTCCCCCCAAACCACTGTGTGGGCTTAAATGTCCCGTTACAATACCCCCTCAATGAGAGGTTTTATGCCGAAGCATAAAAACTCTCATTGACACTCTCATACTTCCTAAAGGGATCAGCCAGGATATGTCGCCACAACCCCCTTTACGGTTTATAAAAAAAATATAGTTAACACCCCTGGTCCAGTGACTGTGACTGCACCTGAATGACCTTACTGGACTTCTCTCTCGAGATCCCAACACTGCAAGGCCAGTCAGGCACTTGACGCTCCTGCTCTGATGTGCTGGCCAGCTCAGGACCGCCGCCACAGCATCACTAGACTCTGAAACATCAAATTTAAAATCAAATCGTGGCCTGGTATAATACTATATCCCTAACTGATCTGTTTCCCCTTAGCTGTGTGCTGGTTTGTGTTAAGAAGCACTGGTTTTTTTTTCTCAACTCCTAACATATATATGAATACAATATTTATTATAACAAAATATAAAACATCCAGCCTTAATATCGACATTCTTCATACCCTTCTCTTGTTACATCTTATTCCCCAAAATTCAAAATATTTCTCTGATTCTATCAGAATTTAAATAAACATTTCCCATTACAATCTTACAAATACCTTCCCTTATAGAATTCATATTTCAAAACAATTAAATTCATTAATAAAATTCTTCTATAGAATAAAACACATTTAAGTCTACTACTTCAGAACAAATTATCTACTTGAAAATGTCAATCATCTTCCATGGTCATAATATTCTGTTAAGAAATTCACTTACTGTATTAGATATTGTAAGTTTTAAGTGACTTACCTTTTAAAACTCGTTACCCTCATACTCTGTTTACATTTGTGTTCAACATGTGGCGCTGTTACCAACATAACTTTTTTTTCTTTGGGTCCAGGTCCTTTTTTAAGCAAGCACAGAAAAACAGCATGGGTGTTTGAAAATAATGACTTGGACAACATTTAGTTAAAAAAGACTTGTGGTTTTAATACTCTGAATATTTCAATTGTTGAAAATACAAAAACAAGATTGAGTCAATCAAATACATAAGAAAATGGTGGCGACGTATTTCCGCTGTATTAACTTTACTTCAATCTCAATTACATACATATATTTGTAATGGGGCAAATGGGGGTCTTTATTTTTTATTAAATTCATAAATTTATTTGCTATCAGGGCGGCTAGTCCCAGTTAAAATAATAGTGATTTCAAACAATGAACGCTGGCATAGCTTTTTGAGCGGGGTATTGTCAGAGAACGCAATACTGTTTTGGTAAATCAAGTGTTTGTCACGTACAGTGTACGCACACATACGGACACGAGCGCAGATGCGACGCTTACATCCTCGACCCACGCCATGAAAAAATGGCGAGGCAGGACAATTATCAGAACATGTGCTTTGAGGCTGAAGGAAGCCGATTAGAGGCTCCACCTACCTGAGCCTCCTGTATCGTCGCAGTGTAATATCGTCAACTACTTGGGCACATTGAAAATCCACACTACATGTACGGTGACGAACAGTTCATAACTCGAAGGCTGTGCATTTCCGGTGAAGTAACAGAGTTGTAGTGGGCAGCTGTGTATACAGTTGCCGTCCAGTCGACTACCTATACAGACCACGCGCGGTCATCTAAATCTTTTGCTCGAGCTAATTAGGGTCGGCCGACCAACCAAGTGTATATCCGAGATATGTAAAGCAGTGTAAAAAACCTAAACCTATATGGAACAATGAAAACAAGCAAAATTTTTATCAGAAAGTGAAACAACAACCTTTTGGACAGTGAATAAGAGGACTCTGTGAGACGCGCCACGCGGTCGGTGGAGACGACGCCATCATGTAACAGTATTACAACCAACTTATAATTATTATTTTACATAAAAGGGGGTAATTAGAATGAGTGAGAGAGTGTAGCAAGCTGGGTTTCCTTATTATCATTATTATCATTTAAGATTCTTAGCACAATAAGTAATTCAACAAGTTTTCTTTTATTTCATGTGCCTGTATAATGGTAACAAATATATAACAATGTTTTCCGATAAAAAGGGAAAATAACAAATAAGTAACGTAAAATCAAATCTTTAAAAGAATGTGAAATAAATTGAGTTATTTAACAGAAATTGAGAGTATAATTTATTGAAGAATGTTACCCTAACTCACGCTTATTCTTCACGAGTTCGTGCGAAGGACCTGGGACCCTAGAAAGGTAAGAGTGTAAAAAATGTGTATTCTCTTTAATAATTGTTTTGTAATTAATCAGTAACTTCTCAATGGCGGCTCGAACTTGGACAAGTTTATAAATGTAATTTTGAATAAACCGCACCTAAATGTGAGTATAAGCGTGATTTAGTGGTTGAGACAAAGTGCGTAAAAAATTACGTAGAAACGAGGTTAAGGTATAGTTAAGTGATACTTATATTACACTATACGAATAATACTATGTATATTTAAGATTGTATTGAATATAATAAGTAATATAAAAAATGGAGACAAATAAAAATAATAATGATGACGTCAGCTTAACTGACATTGAAACAGAGAGCTCAGTAAATGTTGAAGTAAGCGAGACCGAATCAATGAATATGAACGAAATAAATGCTGAATCAACACCTAGAGTCAATAGAGTACAAAAGTTGTCATTAGATGACATATTCAATTTTATGAAAGCTCCAGATGTTAAAAATGAGAGTAGACTTACTGAAATTAATAGTAATTTTAGTAATAAATTTGATAAATTGAGTAGTGATGCTAGCGAAGTAAAGAGTAGTTTTGAAATACAGAATAACAAATTTAATGAATTAAAAAACGATATTAAAGAAATCAATAAAAATGTTGAGAAAACCAATGAGATATTTACCAGTAACATTAGCAAATTAGAACGAAATGTTGAGAGAATGGGAGTGTGGGTAATAAATACAGGTAAGAGCAAAATAGGTGAAAATAACGGAGATACATGTATTAACAGTGGTGGTAGTTTAAATGAAAAACAGGTGGCGGTAGATGAGGTGTGTAATAACGATAATTATAATGAGGTAAGTAGGGGTGAGAATTACGATGATATAATTAAACATATGGTGTTAGAGAATATGGTCGTGAATATTGATAGGGCTGATAAAATTTTAATGGAAGTAGGATGTAATAATGGAATGTTAACGTGTGTTAATGAATCAGAGAGAAAGTGGAGAGATAGTATAGAGGTAGAGGGATGGCAGAGGGTAAAATTTTCCCGTGGTGTGGTGGGGGGTGAAGAAAGGTCTTCACGAATGTATTGGGTAGATAAATGTTCTACCAATAATTGTCTTTTGTGTTGTTCCTGGAGGAATCAGGAAGTGTTTTAATATAGCAGTACCCTCTGCATGTAGTGATAGAGAAAGAGTGAAATGGGGTGAGAGAGAGTTGTATGTTGATGGAGAGATAGAGGTATTTAAGGCAAATAGAGGTTATGGAGAGTTGATAGAGAGAATGAATATTGGGAGAGTAAGTAATATTGTAGACTTACTTTGTTGCGAGAATAGTGCAGTTAACAGATAATGAAAACATTGATAATTATATTGAATACTTACCTGTGCATAGACGTGGAGTATTAATAGTAGATGATTCTGAAATTAAGAGGTTAAAATACTTAGGGGTGTTAGATAATAATACAGACGGTGACAAGACCAAAATCAATGATTTAGACAGGGTATATGAGTTGATAATAATATGGGATAATCCAGTAGATTATTATATGGGTTTTATGGAACAATTTGAAATATTAGAGAATTATTATATAAATAATAATAATGAATTGAGTGTGAATAAGAATGATAATTGTTATATAAAAATAAGACTATTATATGATGATGGGGGTTAAATAAAAAATAAGTGAATGGACATTTTAAATATTTTAGTTTATGGTAATGACCTGGCTAGATTATGAAATGAGGTGTGGTAAACAGAAAATAATGATAAGAATTTGTAAATAAATCGATAGTGAAATTAATTGTGTGTGTTATAAAATATATTTTATGTAAACAATGTGTGTATGTAGTAGAAATTGATTTTAATAAATATAATATTGTATTAGATTAAATAAATAATGAGAGTTTGTAATAAACGAATTAGAATTGTTTTGGAAAGGTAATTAAAATATATTGTGTTTTACATAATGGATGGAATTAAAATAATTTGAGATGAATTAATTGATTAATTTAAAATGTGGTATAAAGAGATTTAGATAATGAATTTAAATGATTGTATATGATTAAACTTGAGAATAAACAGTAAATGAATAAATGTAAAAGGTGTTTAGTTGTGGAGTAACATGGTTGTTAAAATGTTTCAGAAGATACATGGAGTTATGTACATTATTTGGTGGTGATCAATGTTTATATTTTTGTGTCTATGACAGTATATGAGTGATGTACTGTAAGTATGAAGTTTATAATGCAATTTAAATAAGATAAAATGTTTGATGTTTGGATGGTAAAGTATAGATGAAGCTCACAGATGCAAAGTAAATGTTTATTTTAATGAAGTGAGAGAGAGTAAATTCTTTTTATTAAATGGTCAATTAAGTTGTAATGAAAGATTCAATCGTTAGTTGGTGATAGCCTACGTAAGTATGAATAGATTAGTTTGAGTGACTAAGTAAATATTTTGTTGTACTCACTATTTTATGTTAATGAAGGTCAAAGTAGGGAAAGTTAAGAAAGAAATGTATGATGTTAAAACACACAACCAAGACTAGAAATGTCATGTAACGAAAATTGTAACTTTAAAGTGTAACCATATCATAAACAAATATTTTTTATACTTGTGATTCCCCACTTTTCGGGCTGTCACGGCCTCACCGAACCCTGACAGCTTTAGCTTAACCCTGGAATTGGTTTAGCTTTGACAGCTATGGTCGGGGCTCATTGCGTCACGTTCTGCCTTAACTGGCCATAGCTGTTATCGTTGTAAAGGTGAATTTAGAAATTTAAAGGGGGTAACTCAGGGGAACACCAAACTATGGAACAGCGGCTATCACCCTGTTCGCGTAGGAACAGTAAAACAGGTGATAGACCTGCATTAAGGTTATAAATATGTAAAATTGGATATTTTGATATCTGGCAGTTTAACATGTAAGGCCGAAGCAAGGACAGGAGATGTCAAAATTCCTCCTCAAATTCAGTCCTTGTGGAAGCAACTGAACGCAACAGTTCAGGGGGGCGCATAGTGTGTGTGGTAAGGAGGTTACTCAGGGGAGTAACGAACTAAAATTTGAAACTTAATGATGCTGACTAGCTGATAAGCTAACTAAATGATTTTATTTTTGATTCAAGAAATGCTATTGTAGTAGATGTTTAGAAGTAATTGATTTCTGTGTAATAATTTCATAAAGGATTTTACTGATTCTGGAAAGACTATTTCAAGTGTAGAAGATGTTTATAAGATTTTGTTTATTATGTTTTATTGTGTCATTATTTTTATTATGTTAGAGTGTAAGAATTATGAACATATGTTGTGTATTTTTCATGGTATAGTTTTATATGGTGTATCTAGATCAAGGTCATTCACCTGACCCAGAGAGATCAGTTGATGGCTGATGTTAGAGACAGGATAGGTTTCTAGTAATTGATTCATGAAATTTTTGTTACTTAATTAAATTAAATAATTTTAGCGGGTCTTGGGGAATAGTCAGCGGCAAAATGTAACTTCCGTTGTCGCGCGTGTACTATATTTCGCTGTCCGATGTGTACACCAACTGTTTTCTTCACAAGTAACTAATACCAGCTTATGGAGGTTATGTACGACAATGTAACTTAAATAAAATTTACTTTATTCGTGTATGTTAAAAGGGTGTATTTATTGGAAGTACATACATTAGTTTACATTTAGCGCACATAATTACGGTACAGAGACGATTTTGGGAGGTTGTGGCTACGTTTAACAATATAACAACCTTTTAGATTTTTAAAATTAATTAGACAACAGACATTTCCTTAGTTAGTGTACATTCAAAGGCTGTATTTATTGTATGGATAAAAGGCTGTATATAACATTAACGGCTGTATTTATTCGAAGTAAGTAATGCCAGCTTATGGAGGTTATGTACAACAACGTAACTTAAATAAAATTTACTTTGTTAGTGTACATTAAAAGGGTGGTTGTACAGAGATGGTTTGGAAGGTTGTGGCTACGTTTAATTATTTAACTTAACCTTTTAGATTTTTAAAATTAATTAGACTTAACAGACATTTCCTTAGTTAATGTACATTCAAAGGCTGTATATAACATTAAAGGCTGTATTTATTCAAAGTACGGAATTAAAACGTACTTACAATTTAGAACTTAGTACAATCCAATGTATAACCAAACAAGTACATTAAAATCCTTTTTTCAACATAATACAATAAAAAGCAATGTGCAGTTTCTGTTAACATGCAAATGATTAAGTATTAATAATGGGTTACAGTGGAATTTAATGTTACTACAGTCTGAATTAATGCAAATAAAATTTGGAGAATCTCGTAAACATATTAAAGAATTTATTGCTTGTATATTACACACAAAATTATTACAGTACGGACCTTTGTTAATGAATAGAAACAAATTTGACTCTATACTTTAGTATGTACCAATAAAATTCACCTTTTTTCAAATACCAATATCTGTTGTTTTTTTCATACCCTTAAAAAAAGGTCATTAACAACATACATTATGAGAAAACGTGATTACAAATAACCAGCCATTAGTTACTTGTGAAGAAAATAGATATAACATTTACAAACATCAAATCTTCAATTCTCTCCCTATTTGTTTTATAAAAACTGGAGTTTCTACTGCAGGTTTTAAGTCCACTAACTACTTAATTAAATATACATAATTGTTCCTGTATCTTGTTGGGTAACATATTATATTAATACATCTGCTTCCTACTCATATGTGCAAACAATGTTTTTAATGTATGGTCCTAAAATCTTTATCAACACTTTATATCTTTAATATTTAGACAAAGTCTAATGAGCAACTTGGCCTAGCCTGAATTTACATGACCTGGCTCAGAACAACTTTATTTTGGCAAATACAAAGATGAAGACTGGTTGCAATTTACCACCATAAATGCCTGGAATGCTATGCATTAAAGAATTTTAATTAACTTTATATGGGGAAAACTGGTTTACATACATTATTTCTGAAAATAATAATCCTGAAATGTAATCAGTACTTATATCAAGTTAAGTGCAATAATTAAATAGATTCTTCAACTTGCACGTTGCAAACTTGAGGTGCTAAGCCTATACTTTATTTTTAATTTAACATCAATTTATGTTCGGCAACGTTAAAAAGAACATGTTATGGCCTCTGAGAAAGTACACAGTGAGTGGAAGCTGGCTTAAATGAAGGTAAAAATTGTATCTAATAATTAGTGTCCCGTGAGGGCTGATTCTGATTGTACTACCCTCAAAACATAAAGAAAAGTCATTTTTAGAAAGATGTCTGTGTATAGAATTTTGTCTATGGTGAATGATAACTCCTGCAAATTCAAATAATTTTTTGCATATTGTAGAGGACTCAAGGTCTGTTGATTTTGGTGAAGATCGGTTAAGGAGAAGGGGTAGTTTACCTGCAACGCTTTGTTTTAACAAGAGTAAAGTACTTAATTTTGATAAATAAAGTATCCTGAAAAGGTCATAATAATCCACTGTAGAAAGGTAGATTTAATATCTATAAATGAAAAGGGGTAGGGGGAGTGGATAATTTTCTATAAATGAAAATGATAGGTGAAGGGGAGGGGATAATTTTTTATATGTATACTACGTTATCAGCAACATTGAAGTAGTTTGTTGATAAAATTCGTTCCCAGGCTGTTTGGCCGTGATCCAATGTTTTCTGCAAAACCAGACGTTTCGGAAGTGCCATCGACTGCCATCATCAGTGAAAATCGAGTGCGCTAACATGAGGTGGTATATGTTAGTGATCACAATTCTGTGGTTGAGGCTGAAGATAGAAGTAGTTTCTGTGGAAATATTTCATTTCTAAAATGATTTCAAATATAAATCTTAAAACATGGTAGTCATGTATGGTTCTCCATACCGGTATTTTAATTATTTGCATCAAATAGTATTATTGTTTAATAAATGTTCTATCCAGATCAAATTATGTGTATAAAGTTCTGGAAAAATTAGACAGGCATAATATTTTGTTTGTTTATTGTAAACTGTATTATGTTTGGAAGTATCCCAAAGTAAATTTAACAGTCATGTCAATCATTGAGGCCAGTCCAGTTTTTTAAGGCCAGGAGAATCCTTGAAATGTTTGGAGCATCACTAGGTCATGATGGATCTAATGATCAAACTTCAGTTTCTGTGAAAAACTGGCAGATCTGAGTAGTCACTTGATAAAGGATGTTGTTGTAAAAGCAACAATACTTTCAGAATTTTTTATAACCCTGTCAGTCTGCAAATAATATACTGTATTACAGTATACAAATGTAGTGTAATATCTTGTCACAATACTATATGATAAATCTGGATAAAAGGCTCATTTCCAATAGAAAGGATAACTGGTGTGATCAGACATAACAAATTTGTTGCATTAGTTTTTTGAGAAGTTATTCCTATCAAACTGGAGAAAGCATATTCTCAAACCTTTATGGACGTGTATCATGGAATTTACAGATTGCACCAAAAGAAACAGATAAAATATATCTTTTCAATTAAACAAAAATTGGTCTTGTAATATGATTCGGTAATACAGCAGGAACTAATCAGTTAATTGCTATTACAAAATGCCTTATTCCTTTTCCATGATGATCAGATTTTGCTATACGCCTGCATAAATAAAAATTATTAAAATGCTTAACTCCCAACACAAAGTTGAACACATGATGAAAGTTCATCATGTCACATATTCTAGTCACAAGGTAAGTTTTTGGAATACTGTTTTAGCTGAATTTATACACTAGGAGGACACTCAGCATTTAGTTTGTGTGCGTAACTCTGGTTAATCAAAGAGAATTATTTGTGTAAATTCAAATTTAGTAATACAAATCTACTACTGTAAATGCCTGGAATGCTATGCATTAAAGAATTTTAATTAACTTTATATGGGGAAAACTGGTTTACATACATTATTTCTGAAAATAATAATCCTGAAATGTAATCAGTACTTATATCAAGTTAAGTGCAATAATTAAATAGATTCTTCAACTTGCATGTTAAATAGATCCCTTCTCCTTCACTTACCAGGCACATAAGGGAAGCTCTAAACCATGAACTGTCCCAGTAGTGAATGCTACAATGAGATCTTTAGAGTCTGTATCACTTACTTTTGAACTTCTAAATACAGGATTTCTTGGAACTGTGTAGAGTGGGATCAGTGGAGTAACTTGCAGAGGGAGGTTATCAGGGGATCAATTCCCCTCCAGAACTATTCGAAATTTCAGCAGAATTCCATAATTTCCTAAGTAGACCCATTTCTAAGCCAGTTTTGTTTGTACAAGTAATACTTATAAATAATTAGAGAAATAAAAGTAATTACAATATTGTAACGTTATGTTTTACCCTTACATAAAATAGGCCCCAACTTAAACCATTTCATGACCATGATACATGAAGAACAAAATACTAAGTCATTAACTAAACTGTATACTATAAATATTGTATGAGATAATAAAAAGAGATAAGAATAATGTAATGAAACTGATAAGAACATTATCAATAAGAAGATTTTACTCCAGTAAACTGCATTAAAAATTGTTTTAAAAAGATAAAACCTATACTCCATACTGCAGTAATAAACTGGATGCTCAATAAAGAAAATTATTAATTCAATAATTAGTTTCTAAGTACTAAAATAATGAAATCAAATTTTATTTATGATTATGAACAGAATAATGTAAATCAAAAAGAGTATTACAAAAATGTAATAATAAAACAACAATAAAGCTAAATGTAAGCCTACAAGTAAGGTTATGTAACATAATGTTTTAAACAACAGAAAGAACAAAAAAGCATTGTAAAATCCATGAATTGTAAACAGAAGGTGAAAACTACTGATGAAGTAGTAAATAAGCTTATAATAGCTAGATAATAATGGTATTAATTTGAATTATAACATGAAGAAGAAATAATATGAGAAACTAAACTTGTCAATAATTGTATGTAAAAAGAACAGTTTTAATGTCAACTTATTAAACAAACTATACTGTATAAATAATACTAGAATCGTTATTATTAGAATAATATTCTAGTAAGGAAGATATGATTAACCAATAAGTATAAACAAAGTAAATAATGAAACAAGATACATGGACTAAACCTTCAGAATACTGATACTGAAGATAATAACAACTAGAATAAGTAAGAAAAACAATATTAAAGGACAAACTATGTTGTCAGAGCTTCTGTAAATTGTGAAGAATGTTTTAGAATAATGATGTAATAGGAAGAAACATGTATTTTCAAGGTATGAATGAAATTAAGGGTCAATATCATAGGCAAATGAGCCTAGAACATTTGTTATGTTATTCATAGTAAATAATTGTTAAGTTATGTCATTATTATTGTAGTGAAAGTTGAATAAGGGTATCAAGAACAATGTAAAGTAATTGTCTGATAGCAAAAGTAATTATTTTAAACGTACAAAAGAAACTAAGGTGTCCACTACAATGGGCCAGTAGGCCCTATACCTGAATAACTTATTTCTACTTTTTGTAAACAATTATTGCTAATAATTGTCATTATTAGTGTAACAAAAGTGAAAGCCAAGGATCAAGAACAATTTAGAATAGTTGTCTTGTATTAAAAACAAGATTGCACATATGAGTAGGAAGCAGATGTATTAATATAATATGTTACCCAACAAGATACAGGAACAATTATGTATATTTAATTAAGTAGTTAGTGGACTTAAAACCTGCAGTAGAAGCTCCAGTTTTTATAAAACAAATAGGGAGAGAATTGAAGATTTGATGTTTGTAAATGTTATATCTATTTTCTTCACAAGTAACTAATGGCTGGTTATTTGTAATCACGTTTTCTCATAATGTATGTTGTTAATGACCTTTTTTTAAGGGTATGAAAAAAACAACAGATATTGGTATTTGAAAAAAGGTGAATTTTATTGGTACATACTATAGAGTCTATAGTATACTACTTGGTATAGAGTCAAATTTGTTTCTATTCATTAACAAAGGTCCGTACTGTAATAATTTTGTGTGTAATATACAAGCATTCTTTAATATGTTTACGAGATTCTCCCAATTATATTTGCATTAATTCAGACCGTAGTAACATTAAATTCCACTGTAACCCATTATTAATACTTAATCATTTGCATGTTAACAGAAACTGCACATTGCTTTTTATTGCATTATGTTGAAAAAAGGATTTTAATGTACTTGTTTGGTTACCGGTATACATTAGATTGTACTAGGTTCTAAATTGGAAGTACGTTTTAATTCCGGTACTTTGAATAAATACAGCCTTTAATGTTATATACAGCCTTTGAATGTACACTAACTAAGGAAATGTCTGTTAAGTCTAATTAATTTTAAAAATCTAAAAGGTTAAGTTAAATAATTAAACGTAGCCACAACCTCCCAAAATCATCTCTGTACCATAATTATGTGCGATAAATGTAAACTAATTTCTGTACTTCCAATAAATACACCCTTTTAATGTACACGAACAAATTAAATTTTATTTAAGTTACATTGTCATACATAACCTCCATAAGCTGGCATTACTTACTTCGAAAAAATACAGTCGTTAATGTTATATACAGCCGTATATCCATACAATAAATACAGCCTTTGAATGTACACTAACTAAGGAAACGTTTGTTAAGTCTAATTAATTTTAAAAATGTAAAAGGATAAGTTATATTGTTAAACGTAGCCACAACCTCCCAAAATCGTCTCTGTACCGTAATTATGTGCGATAAATGTAAACTAATTTCTGTACTTCCAATAAATACACCCTTTTAATGTACACTAACAAAGTAAATTTTATTTAAGTTACATTGTCGTACATAACCTCCATAAGCTGGCATTAGTTACTTGTGAAGAAAACAATTGGATGTACACATTGGAAACTGAAATATAGTACACGCGTGGCGACGGAAGTTACATTTTGCCGCTGACTATTCCCCAAGACCAATTTTAGCTTTTCTTGATATTGATAAAAGAAATATTTTGGGAAATTAAAATTTTTTTTAATTTTCTATTTTTTGTATTAAAGAATGTTACTGTAAATTGTAATGTTCCTTATAAGTAGGGAAGGTGTCAGCTGATTTATGATGTGTATTTTATGTTCTCTTTTGTACTCAAGTGCATTTATTTCGAATTTTGAATTTATAGTAGAAATAAGTTGTGTATTTTTATGTGGTTATTAGGATTGTTAGTAAATAAGTAAGAAGAGTTATAAATTCAATTAAAAGATTTTGAAATTGTAAAGTAAAAGGAAGGAGATGATCCAATTAATGGATCCTTGACAATGAACTTAGATTATTTTCTCTAAGCGAACAAAATTTAAAGGATTTCAATTTGATTTGTTTAATTTATTTTTGATTTGAAAACGTAGCGTCAAACCAATTAAATGGAAAATAAAAACAAATTATTTTTGAAAGTTGATGTCAAGAAGTAGGGAGTTTGTGTTTAATATAATAACCAGTATGTATACGTACCCAGTACTTGCTAAAGGCAACCCAGTATGCATGTAAGGGGAGACATCGGTTGAGGATCGGGTATGGTGTAAGGCCAGTTTTTGATTTTTTTTATGGAATGAGTTGAGGTTAGGTGATACTGTGGTAAGTATCTGTCCGATGTTATGGTGTTGGGATCTCGAACAGAGAAGTCCAGTGATGTCGTTCAGATGCGGCCACAGTCGCCGAGCTAGGGGGGTAGTTTACCCATGACGTGTTTTAAAAATTAACGGGGGGTTGTTGGCGCCATATCCTCACCGATCCTCTTAGGGTTTAGCAGTTAGAGTTTTTATGCTCTCGGGCGTAAAACCTCTCATTGGGGGTGTTTTGTAATGGGGAAAAAAGGGGGTCTTTATTTTTTATTAAATTCATAAATTTATTTGCTATCAGGGCGGCTAGTCCCAGTTAAAATAATAGTGATTTCAAACAATGAACGCTGGCATAGCTTTTTGAGCGGGGTATTGTCAGAGAACGCAATACTGTTTTGGTAAATCAAATGTTTGTCACGTACAATGTACGCACACATACGGACACGAGCGCAGATGTGACGCTTACATCCTCGACCCACGCCACGAAAAAATGGCGAGGCAGGACAATTATCAGAACATGTGCTTTGAAGCTGAAGGAAGCCGATTAGAGGCTCCACCTACCTGAGCCTCCTGTATCGTCGCAGTGTAATATCGTCAACTACTTGGGCACATTGAAAATCCACACTACATGTATGGTGACGAACAGTTCATAACTCGAAGGCTGTGCGTTTCCGGTGAAGTAACAGAGTTGTAGTGGGCAGCTGTGTATACAGTTGCTGCCCAGTCGACTATCTATACAGACCATGCGCGGTCATCTAAATCTTTTGCTCGAGCTAATTAGGGTTGGCCGACCAACCAAGTGTATATCCGAGATATGTAAAGTAGTGTAAAAAATCTAAACCTATATGGAACAATGAAAACAAGCAAAATTTTTATCAGAAAGTGAAACAACAACCTTTTGGACAGTGAATAAGAGGACTCTGTGAGACGCGCCACGCGGTCGGTGGAGACGACGCCATCATGTAACAGTATTACAACCAACTTATAATTATTATTTTACATAAAAGGGGGTAATTAGAATGAGTGAGAGAGTGTAGCAAGCTGGATTTCCTTATTATCATTATTATCATTTAAGATTGTTAGCATAATAAGTAATTCATAAAAGGGGGTAATTAGAATGAGTGAGAGAGTGTAGCAAGCTGGGTTTCCTTATTATCATTATTATCATTTAAGATTGTTAGCATAATAAGTAATTCAACAAGTTTTCTTTTATTTCATGTGCCTGTATAATGGTAACAAATAAATAACAATGTTTTCCGATAAAAAGGGAAAATAACATAAGTAACGTAAAATCAAATATTTAAAAGAATGTGAAATAAATTGAGTTAGTTAACAGAAATTGAGAGTATAATTTATTGAAGAATGTTACCCTAACTCACGCTTATTCTTCACGAGTCTGTGCGAAGGACCTGGGACCCTAGAAAGGTAAGAGTGTAAAAAATGTGTATTCTCTTTAATAATTGTTTTGTAATTAATCAGGAACTTCTCATATTATATTCAGCTTCTCTGATTATTCTTAAATGAAGTTAGAAAACTTACTGCAGTTAATATTTATCTCATTACGTTATGGGTCACGTAACATGAACCAATGCCCGTGACTTCTTATAATTTGTATACCGGTACACGCATCCATGCTCTCACACACACACACACACACACACACACACACACACACACACACACACACACACACACACACACACACACACACACACACACACACACCAAAAACGATACATTTTTATTTAATTGAGCTCAAATTAATATGTGAAGGTTATAATTTTGAACGGGTTTACTTTCCTGAAATGATGTGATTGCAGATGTAGTCAAACTTCTTCATGATCCAGGCAGGTGGCCCGATTTCTGTACTGGTTCCTTTTACTGTCACTGACTCTAATTTACAGCTTACATTGTTAGTTTTTTCTACTAATTGAACTGTTCACATGATTGATTACATTTTTACACTTTTAAAATACTTTTACTGGCAACTGCTGGCCAGCAGATTTTGTAGCGTGCTGTTGCACGGACGATGTTGATTCGACTGGGGCGAGAACATGGAGTATATTTCCCGAGTGGAAGGGATAATACGTCACCGAATCTATTGTTCTCTGACGATGATGGCATTGTGTTACATCACAACAATTACGTTTTATATATTTTGATGACGTTTTTAGGAGTGTCTGTTTGTTGCTGCGTATGACTTGCTGACAATCGGCACGTAGACCAGTGACGTTGATGCCAATTCGTCCTGGCGAACTGCGTTGTAGTATATTGGGAAACCTTTTACCCTCACATTTGATTCCAATTGAATTAAAAACAAAATTACATTTTCATGTACCCACAAATTCCTATACGGGCTTATTGTACCGTTACAAAACCCCCTCAATGAGAGGTTTTATGCCGAAGCATAAAAACTCTCATTGACACATTCATACTTCCTAAAGGGATCAGTCAGGATATGTCGCCACAACCCCCTGTAGTGTTTATATAAAAAGAAATATTGCTAACTTACCATTGGTTCAGTGATCGTGACAGTACCTGCATGACCTTACTGGACTTCTCTTGCGAGATCCCAACACCGCAAGGCAGTCAGGCACTTGACGTTCCTGCTCTGACGCGCTGGCCAGCTCAGGATCGCCGCCACAGCATCACCAAACTCTGAAACATCCAAATAAAAATCAAAGAGTGGCCTTGTATGATGCCATATCCCCAACTGATCTGTTTCCCCTTAGCTGCATTGGTTTATGTTAATAGGCATTGGTTTTCCTTAATTCCTAATATCTTTAATACAGATATGAAACAAGCATTATGATAGAGGTCTCTTTCTCTTTTGCATTCCTATATTTTATCAAATTTTTGACTCCAGTCAATAATATTTTAACTCTTTCCAACACAAGAAAAATATACTCTTACTAAGGCAATACCATGTAAAATAATTCCTTAAGTTTAACAAAATCAACACAATTTATCTATATATCTATTATATAGAATCCTAAACACACATACATTATGGCAAACAATCTAGCTATTTAAAATTCATTGATCAGCTTTCCTGATACTAATACTTCTTCAAAGCGAAATCATAATTATCTTTTTATGCTCAACACCATTATCAACATCATATACTCCTTACCACACACACTATGACCCCCCACTGGACTGTGGCATCCAGGTGCTTCCACAAGGACTGAATTGGTGGAGGAATTTTGGCATCTCCTGTCCTTGCTTCCGCTTTACATTTTTAAATTGCCAGATATCATATCTGAATGTTACATAGTTATACCCTTAAGACGGGTCTATCACCTGTTTGGGTGTTCCTACTCGAACAAGGTGATAGCCGCTGTTCCATAGTTCCGGGGATTTCCCGTAAGTGGCCACCCGTTAATTTCAACTTTCACCAATTTCAAGGGCAACCAACCATGGTCAGTGTTACAATTGCTGCCCACAGCTGGTTGTCGTCCAAAACCACGATTAGTGCTGGTAAGACAGTAATCGCCCGAAAAGGCGGGGAAATCATCTTCATTCGCATGTTTTACTCTCTAACATCATTTATACACTGTACGGTTAAAATCATAATAAAATTATATTAAGGTTGTACAGTGTATGTACGCCAATTTCGGTCTCCGATGATGGCAACGTATTTGTGCGTTACTCATCAACCCATAACGCTATCTACAGTGGCACATGCCGCCACTGCAATAGCCTACCTATATCTAAACTTATGTCTTTCTACATTTGCTGTCTCTACATTCCACAATTGATTTACACTTCTATTAACACCAAACACCCCCCTAAAATCACCCATTAATCTTGTATAACAACATATACATGAACAATATCATTGCTACATTTAACCAAACAATTCACATTTAAATAATTTGTATAAAATTATAAACACTACTATTATCATTTCCCTCAACTCTTTTATATCAAACTTTTAATTATTCATTATTGTACCATTTAATTCTATAAAAATTCAAATTTATTATTAACATTCATGTTATATCACATTTCATTTCTTATTACCTTTCTACTATGAATTTTCTGTTTAACCCTTTCATTTTTATCATTAATTAGTTTGGGTGACTCCTGTATTCACTATAATTTGACTTATTGAATTAGCATTTATATCTATAATCTTACTCCCTTTCTCCCTACTAACAATCACTAACAGAATTACATAGGGCGACACCCATCTCTCAATAGTAACCCCCTTCAACACTAATTCCACTTAAATCCTTCCCCTCTTAAAATAAAATCTCTAATACCCTCTTTGTAACCTGGATGTGTGTTCCCGACCTTGGCAATTCCATTCATCACCTTTTGCCCTTCCCAATAATATCGGCAAACACTCCTCGACCCTTCTCTGTACCTGCCCAACGACGCACGTTGATCACTCCTTACCACCTTATCCTTACTACAAAATATCACCAGCAACTATTTACTCTCTAATTACATTACACTCTCTTTCTACATATAATCACTATCTACTGTGCCCCTATCACTACCCTGTTCTGTACTATTTACTCTTATTCCCAAAATTCTTATTTCATCTAACACCCACTAAAGTTAACTTTGATTGACTCAATATGCCTTATTTAAATAATCCTTCTTACCCAAATTCTATCTTTTTATAACATTTTACCTTACTATGATCATTGAAATTACCTTAGAAAATTCATCATTTACCTCTTAACAACAATACCTCTCAACCTGAACATATTTATGTGTACTCATTTACTTTTCATTATACAATTTAAATCTCTGAAAATCATTTAAATTCATCAGCATAACATTAATTTTAATTAATTATTCTTCAATCATTTAATTCAATTAACTTAAAAATTTCACAATTACTTTCATCTGAGAACAAAAAAATGTTATAAGTATTATTAAAGCAATTCCTATTACCTACATGGTTTACATAAAAATACATATAATACACAGCATAATGTAATACACAAATACCTTGACATTAACACACAAAAGAATATACAATCCAACTTATTCTTTGTTATCATTGACCACAACTCGTTTCATAAGACAATCCATTTCAAAACCACACTGTTCACATAGTTAAATGTTCATATGCAATAAAACACTTTTCCACCATCATCAGATAACCATCTAATCTTAGGTCCATACAAGTCATTTTTTATTGAATATCTTATATTGTTATTATCAATATAATAATTATTTATATTGTTATATTCTTCCACAATATCATTTGAATTAATATGTTTATTCCATATTACTATCTCATATAACTGGTCACGATTGAGTATGGTCCTGTCACCTTTAGTATTATGTCATAATCAGGTAAGTTAATAATTCGTCAACATTATCATCTACTTCTGCTACTACCTCCGCTTCAACATCAGGTAAAATTTCACTATAATTATGCACCATCTCTACTCCTAACCTTTCCACCAATTCTTTATAATTTCTATTCACTTTAAATAACTCCATCTCCCAATTAACACACAACTCTCTTTCACCATGTCTCCCATCATAACTTCCTATCATACTCTCTCTCTCAATATATGCAGGGGACACTACTACTTTATTATTGCACCACCTATCAGGTGCACAAAAAATCCAGGGACGGCTATTTGCAGACCACGTGTCTTCCAAATACGCTCGTGAAGCCTTTTCTTCACCCCCAACTACAACATCACGGGAAAAATTTACCCCCTGCACCCCTCTACCTGTATACTCTCTCTCCACTTTCTCTCTGACTCATCAACACACACTAACATTCCATTATTACATCCTAAAACTTCATCAGTACTCTCAATATTCACCCCATTATTCTCTAATACCATATTTTTACTTATATTGTCATAATTCTCACTCCTACTTACCTCATTATATGTCATCTGACCGTCTTTATTTACGTTTAATTTATCTGTTTCTCCACTATTCTCTACCCCCATTTTACTCTCGTAATTGTCATCTACTTTATTCATTTTCAATTTATTAATAATGTCGTCTACTCTGGCAATTTGTTTATCAAACACCCGATCTATTGCTTCTATGACTTGCTCTTGAATATTTTCGTAACGTGCATTTATCTCATTAATCTGTTTATCAAAATTAAAATTTTGTCTCTTAATTTCGTTTTTCACTTCGTTAAACTTTTCATCAAACTTTACACTCTGTGCATTAAATGTCTCATCAAAATTATTTTTAATTTCTTTAATTTCGCTTTTTTGTTCTTTATTCTGTTCTTTCAATTCATTTAACTTTACACTCTGTTCATCAAATTTCTCATCAAATTTGTTAAACTTCTCATCAAATTTTACACTCTGTGCATTAAAAAGCAATTGCATCATTCTTATCACCTCATTATCCTCAGCTTTTTTAATCGGGACTGGCGTTGAGTGAATTCCTTCACTCATAATTTGCGATTCAGTTACACTTAACTCGACATTGATCTGACTTTCATTCATAATGTCAGTTAGGCTGACACTATTATTGTTTTTAGGAGTGTCTGTTTGTTGCTGCATATGACTTGCTGACAATTGGCATGTAGACCAGTGACCTTGATGCCAATTCGTCCTGGCGAACTGCGTTGTAGTATATTGGGAAACCTTTTACCCTCACACATTTGATTCCAATCGAATTAAAAACAAAATTATATTTTCATGTACCCACAAATTCCTATACGGGCTTATTGTACCGTTACAATTCCTTAATTCAATACAAATCATTTAGTTATCTCCTCAGATCAACATCATCAACACAATGTATTTAACATTCATTAATTCATTACTAATAATTTAGTAACCTCCTCCCACACACACTATGGCCCCCCTTGGACTGTAGCGCCCAGTTGCTTCCACAAGAACTGAAGTTAAAGAGGAATTTTGTCATCTCCTGTCCTTGCTTCGGCATTACATTTGAAATTCAGATAAGGTTACCAAAATGTACACACCTTACAGCTTTACTTTAGCTTTAAATTCTATTAACTCTTTAACTTGTTTCATTTATTATTACATTTCAACTATGAATTTCTCTATTTAACATTTTCATCATTAATTGGTTCAGGTGATTTTCCGTTATTCACAATGATTTGATTTATTGAATGGGCATTCAACGATAAATGTTGAATATATCGTTCGACATAACTAATTTATACACGAACATCCCAGTCATAGATACATTACAGATTTTGAGAAACAATTTATCTGACAATAGTTGCATGAACACACAGACAAAACTGTTTAAATAAAATATATTGAAACATCCAGTTTACTCTTGAAACAGAGGTTGATAACAAGATACACTTTCTAGATTTAACCATCACTCGACAGATGAATCAACTAAAGTTCAACATTTATAGGAAACCGACTACCACTGACACCACAATACACGCAGACTCTCATCATCCTCTTTCACATAAAATGGCAGCGTACAATAGTTTCATTCATAGATTATTGACAATTCCTTTGGATGATAATGACTTCCGTGATGAGCTAAATGTCATAAAATATATCGCGGTTGCCAATGGTTACAATAGTTTAACCATTGACAAACTGTTGAGAAAACATGAAAAAGAATGCTTAAACCCCGAATAAACAACAACACGCAAAAGTTTTATATCTACTAATTACACTAGCTTTATGCCTAAGGTTTTGTCTTCTATATTGAATAATAATAGTTTCACTATTTCATTCAGGACTAATAATAAGTTACTGGATATTCTCAAACCGAAAAAACACACGCCTCCAGAAGAAAAAACTGGCATATATAAGTTAACATGCAATGATTGCGAGTGCTTCTACATTGGACAGACTGGGAGAGGTTTCCTTAAACGATTTTGAGAACATTTACCTAAGAAAATAAGAAACATTGACAACATCAAATCAAATTACGCCCGACACCTAACTTCACACAATCATAATTACACAGATTTTAGTTCCAATTTAATACCGTTACATGTGTGTAAGAAGGGCCGTTTCATGAATGCCTTGGAGGAATTTGAAATTTACAGTGCATATGCAAACCCAAGGACTCGCGATATCGTGTTAAATGACCACCTGAACTTTGTATCCAACCGATTGTACGATACAGCCTTGAGTCTGCTTGCTGGGGCTACGACAAGGTAGCAACCGCTCAGTGGCAGAATGAACTTGAACGGGTGCGCATCCAACTCGTGTACGGTTCATATGCAAATTTTGACATTTTAACTTCTTAATGATCTCGCAAGAGTGATAGTTTTAACTTTTTAATATCTGATGATGGAGATAAGCTCTGAAACGCGTCATAGACGAAGCACAAGAAATCACACGGCGGATAATTTAAGGTAAATAATTTATTAATTCGTACAAGTGATTTGGTTACCATATTAAACATGAATATTAAATTATGTTTACTTTACTCGTCCATAGTCCGGACGCCATCTTTAATAGTACCAACAATGAGATAAAAATTTTCTTACCTTTCGGGCCGGGTTCGGTTAGGCAAACGGAAAAATAGCAGAACAGGTTATTTTCAGTAAATTACTCTTATATTTTTGTTTACCAATGACATTCCCATTTTATTTTACTCATAACACTTGTACATTGAATCCTACTTCGAAAAAAATGAACACTCTTATTCTGCCATGCGGCGCAATTTATAAAATCAAGTTAGAAGTAATTATTCCCATTAACATTTTACCTTCCCACCAAAATAAAGTATAATAAATCATCAATTTAAATTATATATATAATAGAACACAACCCAGCACTTCTTAAATATAGATTTTTCATTCACACAGCCACGCACCCTTTCATGCTGTGCATATTTTATATTCCCCTTTTGAGCTCATTTTAGTAAAATCATTTCTTTAACAAAATTTAGAATGGTTTGAATTTATTTTATTCCTGATTGAAGAAGTTATATGATGTCTCGTTCTAGTACTTATCTGGTTACAACAGGTGAGTCCATCTTACTGCGCACTTTCGATCATTCCTGCTATTTCATGGTCTCCCGCACTTTTCTGAGATAATGTACTTTTACATAGTAACTGTTAACTAATCTTTTACAATTTCGTTCCGATTTTTGTTAATATTTTCACATTTTGTTTGGGTGCTGTAATACGTGACGGGGACGAATGTACTGCGTTCAGCCGGTGGACGCGCGAACGGCTCGCATCCATTGTCGTGAGATGTTATTTGCCGACTGCTGAGACGAACTACTGCAAAATCTAAGATGGAGGGGGTGTCACGTGACCAAATCTTATTGTCTTTTGAATATGACGAACCAGTTTTCAAGGCGAGGCGAATTACGCACTGCATTCCATGTGATGTATTTGCAGGCTTGGCTGTTACGTAAATGGTGATTTCATCGGTCAAAGTTCGTTTGGCGAAATATAATTGTTGTTTTTGCATCTACAATGTTGACCTTGATCCGATTTCATGCACTGGTGTGCGTTGTTACAAAACTTTACCATTATTAGTTATACTTTTGAATTAACAAAATTTATATTGTTTTCCCCCCAAACCACTATGTGGGCTTAAATGTCCCGTTACAATATTAACAGATATTTGTACCTGTTATTTTTTTGGAATGGTATTTTCGTACCTGTTATTTTAAAATACTGCTTTAGCCCGCCTCTAGTCAGCAAACTGAGACTCAATGTACCTCTGACTGGCTGCCTGTACAGACATGTAGTATTAATGTTGTAACTTGTAGCCCTGCTGCTGTGAGTCACTCATGCAAAATATTTCAATGAAATATCAAATGTAAACTGTACTTAAATTATAAAATGATGACATTAAATACCCATGACTTTTATTTTATGGTGTTATAGTACATTTCATCCTCTTTTAAATAAGACCTTTTACAGCCTCATAGCACCAGACAGAAAAAAGTTATAACATTTACGTAAAAGACTGCATGGAGAAAAAAAATTCAGACTTGCCAACTTTGAAGTGGAAAAAGAAGTTTTATATGAGTCTAAATGTTATTTTTGACTTTATATTTGGAATCCTTGTGAAATTTCAAGTAAGTATTGTTTCATAAGTTAATTATTAAATAATAACCATACAACTAGAATTTTTATTGAAAAGTGCCCTTTTGACCTTTTAGTTGGTTTTCTTTTAGATAGCCTAGAGCCATTATTGGTTGCAAAGTTTATTTTTTTGCTTTTTTAAGTCAGGTATCCTTATGTTAAATTGACCTTCTAATTTTGACTCACTTTCACTGTCTAATTTTTGTCCTGTTGGTAATAACCATACGTTTCCATTTTACACTCATTTTTAAAGGTTTTTACACTGTTAATAATAAAAAGAAAACTACCAAACGATAAACAGCACAAATACGAAGGTTCTATACTAACATGGCGCGTGAAAAATGGCACTACATCCAAGAGCAGTAAAACAAATAATACCTTACGGGACACTACAAGGACACCCAACTAATGATGGAGTTTTAATTAATTAGAATTATAGTTTAGCAGTATGTTTACATAAACAGTCATAATCGGAATGAGTTGGTGTGGTAGAGGAGAGGTGAGGGTGTGTCAGTTGTCGTGCTCAGAACAAGGGAAGCAAGAAATTTCTTTGTCAACCGAGAACACAAGATATTATGTCCAAAAACATAATTATGAATTAGGGCCTACTATGTGATGAAGGAAACCATATTTATTTCTTCGTTATGAGTTACTCTAACGTGCAGAAAATGCAGCCTATCCCAAATCTCTAACCATTGCGGGCAGCCAGGCACAAATACAAAATTTTTTTATAGAAGTTAATAATGTGTTACAAATATACGGTTAAACTGATGCCCGGTTAAGCCACACATGGATAATCAGGGTTTTACTGTATAAAATAATATTTTTTTTATAAAAAAAATATGTAAATAAATACGTACCTAAAGATTTTTAGGTATACATTTCCCTCAAATATATTTGCTTTCTGGTAGACAAATTTTTCATCATGAACCTTGTCATAATTTTGTGAGGATTATTACAGCTTTCTTAACATAAATCTGTATATCCTTGGATATAGTGCACATATTAAATTTACATATTACATCTTGAAACTCTGATTACGCAAATCGGTGAATAATTATTTTGTTTGCTTGAAAACATACTTTAAACAATTTGGAAATTTTCTGTTTTTAGGACAGAATGCTGTGAATTGTTTGGGAAAGTACTGGTAGGCACAATTTTATGTTGACATGTGTTGTTATTGTTGTGTAGGTCTTGATTTCTTGGCTGAATTATGTACTGATCAGTTTTCATTTGTCTAATTTAAAACAGATTAGCAGATCACCTCGCCCCCCCCCCACACACTCTTAATGAGTGTCTTATCAGTTTAACATAAACTTTAACAGTGAAAATGAAACTTGATAAGTGGAATCAGTGAAAATAAAAATCAGTGTGTGTCAACCTGATAAAGGAATTTTAATATTAATTGAGAATTGTTACATTCCTTAAAATTTATATAATTTTTAAATTTAGTATATTTACATAGTTATATAAAGTAATTCATGGGCAATTACTTATATAGTTATATAAAGTAATTCATGGGCAATTACTTATACTTTACTTTAACTGTTCTGTGTAGAGTGTTTGATATCTGTCAGTAACAGTTTTTGATATTTCTTTACGGCTTTTGTTGCATGTTCAGTAAGCTTTTGATAGCAATCAGGGTTCTTTGAGAACTGTTTAGCTTTGAATAAAGATGAATTCAGGCAGTGCTAGGTCCGAGAAGTACCAGAAATGAAAGTGTAAACATGTTACTTTACAGAAGAAAACTACTCTTTTTGTGAATATTTTCAGGTATAAATGATTTATGGGTCATAATTTATAATGTAACAGCCTTTGTGAACATATTTTGTGTAAGAAGCAGATGTATAAGTAAATTCAAAATTTGAATTTGGTAATTGTTATGTACAGATACAACACACACACACACACACACACACACACACACACACACACACACACACACACACACACACACACACACACACACACACACACACACACACACACACACACACACACACACACACACACACACACACACACACACACACACACACACACACACACACACACACACACACACACACACACACACACACACACACACACACACACACACACACACACACACAAGTTGTCATGCAATGAAAACCAGCTGTCATGTTGTGATCCGACATAAAGCGTAGATGCTTCCAACCTAAATATAAAAAATTACAATTCTTCACATAAAATATTTTTATCAGATTTACAAGATCACAGGAACTTTTGGAGCTTAATTGTTGCATTAGAACTTTGCTTCTGATATAAAATCTGAAAAGATTAAATAAATGAATAATCATTTCATAAAATGAACGAAGAATTTACATTTGCTTTTTTATTAATAGGATCTTATAAATTATGCAGATAATTTATTTTTTACTGAACAAGGTATTTTTATATTTCTTGTGACCAGAACATGATGACACAAACAATGGTAGTTGGTAAAGATGATGCACTGGCACGTGATGTTGCCAACACTCTTCTTCCTGTCAGGAAACGTAAACGCAAACAGCGGCGTAATTCAGATGCAGCTAAGTGGCAGCGTGGCGATTCCAATGTTGAAAATCGGCCATTGGGTCCTGGAGAGGAAGGAATGCACGGTGGCCCAGAGGATAATGGAATCAAAGATGAATCAGGGGAAGTAAACCCACATTGCAGTGAAGACTCACGTAAGTTGATTTCCTTAGTTTTCAAATATTATGTTTAATCATTCACGGTTAAGTATAAGAGTACAGTATTTTCAGTAGTGTATTTATTATTTTGAATTAATTTTTTTCAAACAGTTCACTATAGTAATGTTAATTTTAATTAGTTGAATGGACAGACAGCTCAGTATATGAATTGTGTGTGTGTGGTTGATCATTCAAATATAAAAAGATGTGTGTAAAGCACACATGCGTAAAAAAGATGTGTATTTTTTATTATATGTGTGTAAAGCACACATGCGTAAAAAAGATGTGTATTTTTTATTAACTAAGTCCTAAGCAAATATTGGAATGTGGGATATAAGATCCAGTGTGACATTAATAGAATATCCTTAAATTCATAGTGACCGTCAAATCAGTTAATTTTTCAGTGAAGGGTTTGTGAAGATCGGTCAAAAATATATGAGTTTTTCAGTGAAGTGTTTGTGAGGATAGTCTATAGTCAAACACACACACACACACACACACACACACACACACACACATACACACACACACATACACAAACTCGTTCACCGAAGTAATTGTTCTGTTGTTTGACATTTCTTTTGTATTCATACACAGGTCCTGATGATGACGGTAAACATTGTTGAAATGTCAACACTAATAAGTTAAAATTTGTGTTATATTTTTGACCGATCCTCACAAAAAACCCTTCACTGAAAAATTTATTAATAGAACAGTTATTGTTTATAATTGTATTACCAGTAGATTTATCTATACACATAATTTTTTGGTTTGTACAAGTGTATTGATAAGTTGGCATATGTTGTATACTTTTACTAAAGAAAAATTGATTTTTATGTCATTAGTAAGGGGCAGTATTATGATTTTAATTATGTGAAAAAGATCAGTGAACATAAAAATTTATTCAGAGTTAAAATTAAATTCACTGTGGCAAAATGAAAATCCATGTACATGTCTAGAAAAAGAGCATACTGTTTAAGCCACATGGCTTAGAAAATATATGTAAACTAGGTACAAAGCAAAGATTTTATAGACTATGCGTAAACAAAAAACTTTAAATATTTTTAGTTTGAAATTCATATTAAAGACAATAATGTGTTATGTATACTAGGGGACATATTACTTGTTATTATGTCTAACCTAAGTTGTTTTACAAAATAATAATTTAAGTACTGTTTTATTATCACTTGGGTACCCAATTCCCTACCTCGTCCCAAGAATGTTTTCAGTGGTCGAGAGTGGGGGGTGGGGAGACTGATAGTTATGTTGTGTTTAGCGGTGCCCCCACCCCCCGGAAAGATACGAGGTGCATCGGATCAGCCTCGAACTTGTCCTCTGTGTGGGTGTATAATACGACAGGCTCGCAACTTGAGAAGACACCTTCTGACTTCGTGCAAATATCGAATGGTGCATCCGCTGGATATGTCATCTGTTGATACGCCAGAGTTAATTGAGTGTAAACCTTCGCCTTTGCCTTCCCCTATGTCTACGTGCAGCAATCTCATTTCACCTCCTCCCCCAGCTCCTAACCTCTATGCTGGAACACAACAAACATTCACTAGCCAGTAAGAGAACTTTCAGTTCAGGTAAGAATACAATTTGTCAGGTGTGTTAGGTTTTGTTTCAAATATGGTCAAATACTGAAATTTAAAAATTAACATTGTTTGAATGTGTTTATTCTTGTACACGCATGCATGTGCAACTCACGCGAGTGTGTGTTTGCGCATGCACGTGTGCGTGTGCGTGCCTGTATGCAAAATGTAGTCTTGTTAAAGAGCAACAGATAATACAATGGAAAATAATAATTTGACAGTTAATGAATTGAATTACTGTAATCTAGAGTTACTCGTGTTTTTGTATTCAGTAAAATATGTTAACATTTCAATAAGTAGATCTTACATTTATAGTTTTGGTTAACCACATATTTTAGATTATCCTTTTCATGTGAGACGTAGAGAGGTAGATATGTTACACACATAAATTTATAAAACTTTCACTGTGCGTGTATTTTCAGTTTCTGTAATCATTAACTCGTGAATAAATTTGTGGGGAAATCAATTTTATACCCATAGTTGAAAGTCAGTTTAATACCCAAATATTCTATATAAGGTGGGAAAATAATACTAGGCATTTCTGGAAAGTTTCATTCCTTCCATTTACATTGTTACCTTTTTTATTTTGTAAGTAAGCTTATGTACAAGTTACCACACATAAATACTTGTGTGGAAAGATGGATTTAAGGTATGTACCCCCCCCCCCCGTCTATACAGATTTGTGTCTCATAATTTGAGCAACCTGATTGGATGTGTTGATTTCCTACTTATTGTTATCAACTGTCATCTTTCAGCTGTGATGTCTCATCGTAGAGGCATCTTTCAGCTCACTGTATTTTCTATTGAATATACGGGCAGTGTTGAAAGTGAAAGGATACATCAATTTGTCATTTTAATTTTTTATTTTATTATGCAGGTGTAATTTTACACATTTACATTTCTAGTTTTTCTTTTCATATTAGAAAGTTCGTACTGCAGTTTTATTTGGACAGAATAGGAAGCAGAATAGAGAACATTTGTTGTGCATTATTACATAAAGTCAGCCTCAGATGTATAGTAACACAAACTATACAAAATGTAGTATCACCAATAACAGTGACTGATGTACTGTATTCACAATAACAGCATGGCATAGTTCATGTTGTGTCATTTAGTATGGAAATGTGGAAATAAATTATGCATGTATAAATCCATAATAGTTTCTTTGGAGTTACGATAATGCGTATACTTTCATAATTATTATTAGTTACTGTATGATGTTCAATTTAATAAGTAAAAAATTGTTTCTTGAAAATTATTTAATGATCGTAAATCTTACTTGACAAAATAAAAATATCTCAGACATTTTGTGGTTGTTCACAACTATTCAGTTGTTTACAGGTTTCAGAATTAGGCTGAACTGATTTTTCATCATAAGATATGTAAAATTTAGCTATAGATACAAGCAACCATAAATGTTGTGCTGGGCTGACTTCACTTCTTTTAGTGTCAACTACATCAGTGTTTAGAGTCTGGTTTGGCACAGTGTATAAGAAGTACCAGTTACTTTCTTCACATATGCTTCTACAACAGACTGAACTAAATAATATAGACAGATGTTACATTTGTAACCATAAAAAGGATATGTCAGTTTGTACTTTTTTTTTCACAGTTTGAATCGAATATAAAATTTTATTGAAGCGTGTTGTTTGCATGAAATGTATATTTAACATTTACAAATGCAGTTCTAGTGAAAGACACTGCTTCTTATTTCTTAGTTTAATATTTTTTAGTTTAGTATAAGTTGTGCTGCTGAATGTAATGAATAAATTATGATATTAGCATACTTATTATTTCCTACATTTGTGATCATGTAATGGCACAGACTTCAATTTTGTGTTGCTTTAATTATTAGTTACTATAAAGTATTATAAATACATTTTCATGTAGCTTAACAGACAGGCTGATATGTAACTATATTTTAGTAAACAATGTTAATTATATTCAGATTGAAGGATGAATATATGATATAAATCATAACCCAAAAACTTAAAACCTAAACTAAAATAAAAATGTAATAATATATAATATTAAAACATTACAAGTATTATAAAATGAATACATTTCTGTGCATGTACCCAACCCAAGTGTTTAGTGTTAAACACCGGTTGGGTTGTAGGATTTTTGTGTGTTCATTGCGTTAAGTATATGTGGTTGCACATAAACATAAACTTATTTTTAAATAGAGGAGTGAGACGTTGATGACATGAAATAATGAATTAAAACATAGTAAAAGAATGAATCAACGTTTTGTTAAATATTGCAAAGCAAATTAATTGATTATTAACATTTGAAACTAGAAAATTCAAAATATTCTCTTTTAAAAAGTTTCACTTAAGAACATAACATAACTTTGCTATTCAGCACATATTAATAACATATAGTTATAAGAGTTCTTTGTTTAATACAAAAATATAATTGTTCATTTATCACCTACGTATTGTTGAAGTCACCGTCAAATTTGTATGTGCGCGCGTGTGAGTGCATGTGTATGCGTCTCCTGAATGATGACAATGCTGATGATGATGATGACGCTTCCTCAGTATTCTATAGCCTGTTGTTGATGGTGGTCCTATGCTCCTCCATCAATCGTGGTGTATTGCAGATGATGATGATGAGTTCAAGTCGATTAGCAGGCGGACATAGTGACCTCATGTGAAACTTGCTCGAGTCTCATGATTAGCAGATGGACATAGTGTCCTCGTGTGAAGATTCCTTGAGTCTGATTCTCGCCCAAAATTGCCAGAGGTATTTGTAGAAGACAGCAATTCTGACATATCAGATATTGTTCAGTTTTGTTAATTCGTATATAGTGTCCCTTTTTAACTGGTCATATTTTAGTCCATTTTCGCGATCACGTAAACTTGATCTTTAGGTGAGTGGTTGCATATGTCTTCATAATTTTTTACTCATCATTTAAATATAACACACTCATTAATTACTAGCTAATTGGGATAGTAATTAACTTTAATTTGTATGCCATCTTTATTATTGCACTTTCTTGCTATAATTTTTGTATCACCATATGCGTTTAAATTTCATTATTCTAATGGTGTTTTTAGAATTGTGATTTTAATCATAGCAATACCTGATTTGATAATACAAACCAACATTTCATACATATACAAGACATCTCCCCCATACGTAGTATAATGCAGGTTAGTGCTGGTTCACACACACAGACACACATACAATGACTTACACTGTAAACAATTCTCGGGCAGATGTACCCTTTGGACAGGCTACCGCGTGTCCACGCCTGTACTTTCACACACTAAATTTTAAAAACTATTCTCTTTACAGTAATTACTTAGAACATACTGCCATGGGTAAGTATGCAAATATATGTATTTTACAATATATAATATATATAATAATATATAATATTATAATAAAAAAATTAGGTTCCATCCTGATAAGTATGTCATGCCAGAATTGAGTTAAGAGAATTGTTTAGGACTATTGATTGCTTGTTAACAGTTTCATAGATAAACATATGGTATTCAGATGATAAGAATTTTTTCATATCATAGTTACAAAGGATGCGAGCACATAATGTACATACGTAGGTTTAGTACACACCCTGAATGAATGTGAACTACTTAGGAAATAACCACTCTTCAACGTAAACTTTATTGATTTATTTTAAAATAGCAACAACTTTTTAATTCTGGACAGAAACATTCCTGAACTTGGTGGCATTGAGAAATGATTTTGTTACATGCTTACCTAAATACGTAAGAGGATTTGCTGTGTCTTTCAAGTATTATTAATGCATGACAGATGAATAAATCTGATTGGTGGCTGCTTAACCTACATTTAGAGTTAATGTAAATACCAGTTAGTGTTATAAGTTTTTTAAACAGTCCAGGAAGTATGCATGAAATGAAATATAAGTATTTGACTATATTTGAAATATTTAATTCCTCAGACATATTTATTATTTTGTATTTTTACATATTTTGGCTGTCTAGTGAATGTGGCAGTCATGTTGTTAGCCAGACAAGTTGAACCATTTTCATTATTTATAAAATCCAAAGATTCATGTACACAGAAGTTTTAAATAAATTATTAATATATTGTATAAACAGTGAAGAGATAAATTTATGTTTGATATTTATTGTTATAGACATTTAAGATTCTACTATATATTATGTATTTTGTAAGTTATGTTTTTAAGATAAGTAATTACAAAAATCTGTTGTAAGATAAACAGATTATGATTTTGAACATTGCAATACGTGATTGATGTCAAACACTTCAATAAAATTTATGATATTTTGACTTAATAGATTTCTAACATAATTTGAAATATGTTATCAGTGATGGTGTTATATTACATAGTTGTATACTTACAGGGGCAGGGGTTCAATATTATAATCGACTATGTTTGTGTAAGATTTAACATATAAGATTTTTATAAAGTCCATTGAACTTTCATATAGATTTTGAATAAAAACAGATTTTAGTATATGTGTTCTTGACAAGAAATAAATTTATGATATGACTAGGTAAAATAATAAAATTTCATAAGGATTAAAGACAAATTATTTATAATTGCCACACAACTGACATGTAGGCTACTATTTATTAATGACATTTAAATATATACTCATACATTCTGGTAATTAAAGCCTATTTGTAAGCTTCAACAATTATTTAATTTGCAACATTTACAAGTGTCTTACTAGTATAATTTTGTGTTACGTGTAACAGATAGTAATTAAGATAATAATGTGTGTGTAACATTAATAGTGTGAAGTATATTTTTGTATCTTTAAATTTATTTACATTAGTATTGATAAAGCAAGTAATATACATTATACAATTTCGTTAATTGATTTGGTTGCTCTTGGTTTATGTATATTATATGTAAGTATTTTTCATATTACTTAGTAAAAAATTGTAAGTATAAAAGTTTATACTTTTACATGCCTTATATATTTATTAATGTTTTAGCAACATATATTTACTCAGAGTATTTAAAATGATACACAAATTTGAAATCTTTGATCATTTATTACCTATGGTCAAAATACACAAATATATGAATAATGGAGATTGGTTTAAAGTTAAAGAATAAAGTTAAATTTATCACGGATGGATGTCTCCATTTTTATGTTCAGTTAATAAAGTTGTGTTAGTGGTTATAATCACAAACAGAAATACCACTGTTGCACCACTATAGCTAAATTCCGATTAGTGCTTTAGTGCTTCACAGCTCATTATCAGTTTGGAAATATCTGATGAGCTGTGGAGCTTGAAAGCGCTAATCAGAAAAATTTTTCTATAGTGTTGTACAACAGTGTTATTTCTGTTCATTTTTATGTTTGTTAAAGTTTAAAAACAGTACTTTTATGAATGCACTAATTTATTGATTAAGAATGCACTAATAATTGATTGTGCATTTTCTCCACTTCTTGCCCAATTCTCTTTTCAAAAACATTGGGGAGATGCTAGTGCATCATTTTGTTATTATACTTGTGTAATGTACTAATCAGACCTTCATTAACTTGTGTAGGTAAAATGTTTTTCCATCATCCTTAGATGGAAGCAGTGTTTTCAGAAAATGTTTTGTTCTTGAAATAAGGACATTGTCCTGTGTTTTATGGAATTTTGATCACATTCAGATACCACGGAGACTTTCAAAGCAGTTTGCAATTTGGTTACAGATTGTCTGCTGGTGTAATGCACTTTTTTATTTTTCTCAGCACTATATGTGTAACTACTGTGTTCAAAATGTTTACATTCAGAAAGCTTTTAATTGTTTTAGAGGTGTTGCACTGCCTCTCCATATCATTCAGACTGTTTTGTTAGAAAAGTGGCATTGTCATGTTCAGTCCATGTGGACATAGTGCTGCCACAGTTAGTCTTTATCAGGTACAACTTATTGGCTTCAGTGAAGCCAACGGATCACATCAGTGTCATTTTGCTGTCAGTTTAGGTCTTTGTATATGTGATGTACAAAAACATGTCAGCAATACAACTGCAAGGATGGAGCTAAAAAAAATATCATTAACAACTGATATGGTTGTGTTGATTGCTGACATTTATGGTTAAAACAACACAGTAATATTGCATCTTCTATTAAGAGGTGTCTTTAAGTATTTTACTATGGAATGCATGTAAAATTTGATGTTGAGAAAATGAAATGTGTGATATATCTTAATTTAGACTTAAAACTGCAAATGTTTATATGCAAGACTGTATAATTGTTATAATTAATAATGTTTATACTTTTCTGCAGACAGCACAGTTTGTTGTGTTATCCATACAGTAGATGTTCAGTGCTCAAACAAAAACTGTAGATGAAAGTACTGGTATTGTAAATGTAATCAGAATGGCATTACAAAAATTTGATCTAACTAAATTGATTGATCTTCATGTATTTAGTAATAAACATTTTACAAGGCAAAATTTACCACAACTAATTTACTAATCACTAATTAGTAAAATGAAAATAACTGTTATAATTTTCTGGAAGTTGTAAACATTAGATTTTATGTTACAAAATTAACACCCTGGGTGTACAAAAATATGTTTAACTGTAGACAATAAAGTATCAATTTGTCCTTTTACAATGCTGGTCTTTATTAAAGTGTATAATTGAACACAGTAGTGGGTACAAAAAACTTGCCAACAGTTTTAAATGAAACAATCTGCTGGTTAATTAGAATTCAGGGTAATAAGTTATTCATTGAAAAAAAAGAAACTTATGTTTGTTTTATTAACTGATTCCTTCACACGTGTTTTGCTACTTCTAAAATTTGTTCAGTAGAACCTCCCGTAACCTAAATAACATGAGTAGGACGTGGTCCAGATATGTGAAAATTGTGGAAATAAGAGAGAATATTTGTTTTTTTAAATTTAATTGAGTACAGTAGGGGCCTATTCATGAGGTCACTTTAAAAATATACCATGTACTATTTAATATTTCAATCAAGGTATAAGTAAATAGTGTACGTCATTACACAACATTCTATGTGTCTCTCGGCTATCCCAGCAGAACCAGCTGTAATGTTGTGTGTGTGTGTGTGTGTGTGTGTATGTGTGTGTGTGTGTGTGTGTTTCTCAGCATGTGTTAATGAGACAGTTCCAGACTTCACCGGTCCGCACACTGTGTTCAAGGCCACAAGCAATTACACTCTAGTGTGGTGTTGATGCATATTATGGATTATTCTGGAATCTCAGCAGAGCATATATATAATACAGTAAACCCTCGATTTAACGGACCTCGATTTAACGGACCTCGGATTTAACGGACAGAATTTAACAGACAAAAAAAAAGTGGTTTTAGGCTTTGAAACGTATAATGTGCATAAACTGCAGACTCTCCTGTTCTGGCGATATTGCTTGGCTATCGCAGCATTCTTTCATTTCTTGTTTTGAAACACGCAAATTTTCTCATCTCCAATTGTATTTGATGAGAACAGAGATAAGAATTCATTTAATTCTTCACGATCCCCGTCTTTGCGTTGTCGTTGACGCAGGCGTCGCACACGTTCAGTGGAAGACATCACGGCGACTAACACTGAACAATATACACTGATATGCATCTTATTTCACTGTGACCAAATTTATTTAGTACTAACATCACCTGGAGCGTTACATTTTTCGATGACGTTACACATTTTGCATCACGCATTTTGTGGAATGGCCCCCAGCCTAAAAACATTATCATGTTAAAAAAAATTTTTGAGACGAAAAAATCACGATTAAGTTTTTGAAGTCCATGGTTGTGATTTAAATTTGGTGGTAGTTCATAACCATAGCAACGCATTTTCACTCTTGAATATTCGGCTATATTCGTGATAATTCGTATGCACGTGCAGTTCACATTCGTACAGCGTCGCATCAGTTTATTCAGAGAACACAGCGTGTACACTACATGTGTTTCTATAGTACGAACCTTGCACGTGTTAAATAGAGAGTCTTAACGAGTTTATACTTGCGTTGTTACAGCAAGGTCCATTACTTTATTAGTGAATTACAGCATAAGTATGTCTGGCGTTACGAAAAAACGTGTGAACTTGAGTATAAAGCAAAAGCTTGAACTAATAAGTAAACTTGAAGGTGGCGCGTCTGTTGCCTATGTTTGTGAAGTGTACGGTGTAAAGAAACAAACCGTTTCAGACATTCGAAAGAATAAAGATAAACTTATTCAGTTTTCGCTAAAGTACAGTGTTGATAGTTTGAAGAATGAGGGAGAAAGAAAACACATTAAATTAGCCAAACACAAACAGTTAGAGGATGCTGTGTACAAGTGGTTTATTCAACAACGTTCTAGTGGCGTCGTTGTTCGTAGTGTGGAGTTGCGGGCTGCTGCTGATAAACTGGCGAAACATATTGGTATCCAATTTCAGGCGAGTGATGGGTGGCTTTGGCGTTTTCGTAAACGGCATGGCATCACAAATAGATCAACATGTGGTGAAGCGCTGAATGCAGACACTGAACAAGTTGAGGCTTTTCGTCAACATATAAAGAAAACGATCGAATCTGAGGGTCTCATTTTGTCTCAGGTCTACAGTGCTGATGGGACTGGTCTCTACTTTCGTGCTGTGCCTGAAAATACTCTGGCACACAAACATGAAACTAGCACACCAGGCCATAAACTCAACAAGGAGCGGCTTTCTGCCCTACTGTGTGCGAATGCTGATGGTTTGCATCGACTTACTCCAGTCATAGTCGGAAACGCAAAGAAACCTCGTGCGATAAAGAACATAATGAACCAGTTGCCAGTCATTTATGAAAGTTCAAAAAATGCTTGGTTTACCTTCAGTATTTTTTCAGACTGGTTTTTTAATCATTTTGTGCCAGAAGTGCGACGAATTCAAGAAGAGACTATGAAAATTCCAACGCATGCAGTGAAAGCCGTCTTACTACTGGACAATGCACCGGCCCATCGCAACTCCGAGAAGTTAGTTAGCAATGACGGAAAAATAAAATGCGTCTTCCTCCCTCCGAACACCACTTCAATTTTACAGCCAATGGACCAAGGAGTCATTGTTGCCTGCAAAAGGCTGTACAAGAAGAAGTTTCTTGAAGAGGTGATGGTTGTCTTGGAGGATGAACAAGACCATGAAAACGACACGAGAGGAGCTAGAACGCTGCAAAATCTGCGTGCATACAACATCAAGTCCGCCATCTTTAATTTTGCTGCCGCATGGAAGGAGATGAAGGAAACAGCATTGGCTAATGGGTGGACACAGTTACTGAATAGGAGTGAACCGGAGTACGATTTCAGAGGATTTGAAACATCCGATTTCTGTGAAACCGTAAAGAAGGCTGGTGAAGACGTAAACGAGAATGACATAGAACAGTGGCTAAACTTGGACGAGGGTGATCCAGGCTACCAAATCCTGAGTCAGGAAGAGATCGCGGAATCTGTTCTACATGACGATCAAGAAGATGGAGATGATGACGATGACGACGATGAAGAAACATCTGTTACAGGAGGCCCTAAATTATCAGCGATAAGAAACAGCATGGACGAAATTATCGCGTACATTGGGGAGTCTTCAGATCCGGAAGTGTGTGCTTATTATGACCATTTTAGACAGTTTAGATCTTTAGTAATAAAGAAGCAACATTCTAGTGGAAAACAACTGACTCTTGATGCTTTTATCCAGAATAAATAAAGGTGTGTACATAACATTGTATTTGCATGATATTAATAGTACGTATTAAAATACAGATAAGCGATGTTGTCGCTGTTACAATAGAAAACCACACTGGCAGTTTACCCATTATTTAGAAACATGTTACTCACACCCCCTCTACTCATCCTTTGTCTTGCCACCTACGGAAGGGTCCGAGCACGCACGCATGCGCAGGTACATACATTTTTCTTCCTATTCATTGTTCAGTTTGCTGTTAAAACGTATGGTTGCAGTCATAAATCATACTGCCAGAGTTAACAACAGCCAGGCAAACTGCTGTTGCTTACGCAGTAAACAATTCATAGATACCAAAAGCGTTCGTCCTGCCAGAAGTCAGGTATAACTTTGAATTTCGTTACTGCGCAAATGCAAGCCGCAGGCCAAATTAGCGACCATGTTTTTAGGAGAAAAAGTGCGGCTTGTATTCGGAACAATACAGTATTTGCATGATATTAATAGTATTAAAATTTCAAGTGTTATAGGCCTATTTGATTTAAATATATCCTCAAAAAACAAAATTTGCGATTTAATGGACTTTCGATTTAACGGACACTCCTCAGCCCCAATTAGTCTGTTAAATCGAGGGTTTACTGTACTACTATATTGCTATCGCCCGTAAGTGGAGGTGTCACGGAGTAAGTGAGACAGCAAACGACTGCTTCTATCTCTTTTTTCTACTACTCGACCCGTTGTGCGCAAGCGTTGAAGTAGTGCGCAAGCGCATAAGACTCGAAGTAATAATGAGGGAGACAGACGCATATATGTCTGCACCGTATGGTTTCGTCGTCCTTCAGACCCCTACTAGCAATATAGGAGTATTAGATATATGCAGCAGAGTATAAATATAAGATTTCAGCGACAATTAGTTTCAGTTTAAGTGGCGATTTATTCAAGTGAGGTTCGAGTTATTGTCTGGCGATTTACACAGTGCGTTTCAAGTGGTGTATTAGTGAAAAATGATTATAGTGTGGTAATCTTTATAGTTGACTTTATTATTTGTGTGGACAGATCAACTTGAATTGTTGTACGAGAACAGTCTTGTTGAATAACTTGTTGATTACAAACTGTTTAATTGTGATAATTAAAGCTGGTTTTTAGTGACTTCATTGGTGTCTTGTATTTTGTTTTCCACTGTACCATATGACGATTAAGTACACCATCGTACCAGTGGGTCAGAAGACGACAGAACCGTTAACAGTGGAAACAGTGGACACTTCTTCAAGACTAGTGTAAGTTGTAATTAATCGATAAAAAAAAATGGATGCCAGTCAGATGATGGACAATTTTGAGGCGCTGCTGTTGCAGACAGAGGAACGATGCCGACAGGAGGCGGAAGAAGCATAAAGACAACAAAAAGAAGAATGAAGACAGGAAAGGGAAGAAACAGAGGAACGATGTAAGCAGGAAGCAGAGGAACGTAAACGTGAAGCAGGTGACATCAAAGTGTTAATTCAAGAGCAAAAGCAGATGCAAGAACACACTACCGCAGAATTGGGTCTCCTACGTGGTGACGTGGGTGAATTACGAGGTGAGCTTAATAACCAAATTACCAGAATATCTGACATAGAAGAATCCATATCAAATAAAATAGCTGAAGTAGAAAAATCTGTCTTGAGTGTGGAAGAAGCTATGCCAACGAAAATATCTGCAATAAAAGACTCAATTGGAAATATAAGAGAACAAATTAAAAATGAAGTCGAGCAGTTCGTGAAGACACAACCAAAGCAAATTTCTGAACAGACTGTACCAATGATAAAGACAGAAAAGACAATAGAGAAAGTTACTTTGCATCCAGCTGGGTCAGTTCACGTCAAGGGTTCAACCTTTGACGGAAGCACCTACTGGGCAACGTACCTTAGGCAATTTGAAGCTACCACCGTATGCGCAAATAATTGAACAGATAAAGAGAAAGACAGTTTCACTCGTTCTCAAGAGTTTGAAGCAAGCATCGACAGAGTGATTAGACTGGGCTAACCTGAAGCACCAGAAGATTTTCAAATGAGGTTTGCGGTGCAGACATTTATTGATGGTGTCGGAGATTGTGAACTTCAGCAAGTGTTATGAATAGCAAGATACCGAAATCGCTCAGAAGCTCTTGTTCATGCTCTCGAGTTTGAAGCTGCCAAGACAGCCACTACATTAATGGGTTTAGGTCATCACACTGTAGTCAGAAGATCCCAGTATCACATTGCCATTACGATGGGTGCAGAAAAACAATGTGGCTGGATAAACAATTCAGAAGTTCAAGAGCGCCGCAATGATTTGAACGATGGGAAAAAGACAGAAGTCTGAAGTGTTACAACTGTGGAAAACGTGGTCCTCTACAGGTAGACTGTTGGGAGAAGAAAATACCGAGAAGAGAGAGTGATCACACAAATTGGAGAAGTGAAGCTCTAGAACAGCACACAGTTTCCACGCTACATATAATCCAGTGGGAACTTGATCATTAATGGATTTGTGGAAGGTAAACCAACATCATTTACAGTTGACACGGGCACAACAGTGTCCATTGTGCACCTTGACGTAGTCAGTAACCACCAGTCTCAAATTAGTTCTTGTACAATACAGACTGTGATTGGAAGCTCTGTCATAGTGTTAGTAAAGGTAGATGTACGTGTATGACTGGGTCTTCTTGAGTTTAGTCACCAAATGGTCATTTTAGACATTGTCGATAAAGTGATTCTTGATGTGGAGATTGTGAATGCCTATGGATTCGTTGTGGACTTAGAGAGAATGTCCTGAGAGTTGGCCAAGAGAAGATTAAGCTTTGCATGGCTAAAATGAGAGAGTCCATCAACCATTTGATCAGGCAAGTGACATTAGCCAAAGAAAAAGACAACAGATGTGGAGAAGAGGAACTCTTCCTATTGCCTGCGGAAGTGGAAGAAGAACTAGCAGAGGAAATACCAAAAGAAGTAATTGGAAAGGCAACTATGGGTGTCGAGGAAAGGCTCTTGCTTGTTCCTGAGTTAATGGAAGCACCTGGGGGAAACGTTGCTGAAGATGAAGTTATGCAAGAGGTTGTTGATGAGAACCAATCAGACTTGGACCAGCTAATGACGTATAGGTCATCAGTACATGGCCCAAAGTGAGTGATTCCAGCAAAACTAGTGGTTGAGCAGAAGACTCATATTCCTGGGAACTTCATGTTCGGGTCACACGAGACTGAATTCAAAGAGCCAGAGAATTATCTACTTTCGCAAGTAGACCAGCTATGTAGATCACCTGGCCAAGAATTACTTCAGAGATGTTTTCCCAGTTCGGGACAAACAGGCTTAAGGAGGGGGCGTGTTACGCCATTACACAACATTTTACGTGTCTCTTGGCTATCCCAGCAGAACCAGCTGTAATGTTGTGTTTCTTAACATGCATTAATGAGACTGTTCCAGACTTCACTGGTCCACACACTGTGTGTTTAAGGCAATTATGCTCTAGTGTAGTGTTGACGCGTATTATGGATTATTCTGGAATCTCAGCAGGGTATACATATAAGACTACAGGAACATTTAATTTCAGTTTAAATAGTGATTTATTCAAGTGAGGTTCGAGTTATTGTCGGGCGATTTACACAGTGCGTTTCAAGTGGTGTATTAGTAAAAAATGACTATAGTATGGTAATCTTTATAGTTGATATTATTATTTGTGGACAGATTAACTTGAATTGTTATATGAGAACAATCTTGTTGAATAACTTGTTGATTACAAACTGTTTGGCTTCCATGTATACCACCGAAGTAGCTTAGGAGAAGGCAGGGTAGGCTGCCTTATGTGAGCCATACGGCACACAAGGAAGGCAGTGTGGCCCCCACTATGCCTCAGCCGCCCATTATTATCCCCAGGATGTTATCCCAGGTACTCATTTTCAACAGGCTGAGTCGACCTGGGGGCTGAAAAACGCACCTTGATTTTATGGTGCGGGCCCGGGAATTGAACCCAGGACCCCTAGATTAATAGCCAGGTGCCATACCCACTGGTCTACTGAGCCGCCCTACAAACTGTTTAATTGTGATAATTAAAGCTGGTTTTTAGTGACTTCATTGGTGTCTTGTATTTTGTTTTCCACTGTACCATATGACGATCAAGTAGACCGTCATAACAGTAGTATTTAAAATTATCTCTTTATATATTAACAAACAACTGGAGCTTTGTTAGTGCAAGGAACCTTGTGTTAGCTGCTGTTGTGTTTACATGTCGTTCAGTATATTTTATTGCCACCTGAAATAAAATTTATAAATGTTTCTCCACTCCCAGGTTTTCATGAAATTTGAATAACTATACTGTTACTAAAACTATGTTCAAAGTTTATTTACAATTTGTGTCTCAATCCTTAACACATACAAAGGATATATTCTATGTTCGGACATTTAAAGTTATCACAGTACACAACAATCTACCGTTTTCAGCCTTTTTGTGGCTTTTACCTTTTTTATAATTATGGGCACTGCGCTACTATTTTCCATTTTTTAGACCACTTTAAATGGTTGTGCGCGCGTGTGCATGCACACACACACACACACACACACACAGTTTTGTGTATTAAAAATTCGGTATGGAGAACCATACATGACTTCCATGCTCTAAGATTCATATTTAAAATCATTTTCGAAATAAAATATTTCCATAGAAACTACTTCTTTCTTCAGCCTTAACCACAGTACTGTGGTCACTAACGTATACCGCCTTACGTTAGCACACTCGATTTTCACTGATGGTGGCAGTTCATGGCACTGCCAAAATATCTGGTTTTGCAGAAAACATTGGACCACAGCAAAACAGCCCGGAAAGGAATTTTAACAACAAACTACTTCTTTGTTGCCGATAACAACATACTACACATATAAAAAATTATCTCCTCCCCTATCAACTATCATTTTCATTCTTGGATTTCGTTGTCCATGACGTGTCCGTTACTTAACTAAATATCACTATAATATTGACGACTCGGAACACAAAGTTTTTTATAAGTAAAATAACTTGTAAACTTATAAAAAACTTTGTGTTCCGAGTCGTCAATATTATTGTGATATTTAGTTATCATTTTCATTTATAGAAAATTACCCCTCCCCTTCAATTACTCTTTTCATTTATAGACATTTCATGTACCTTTCTATAGTGGATTATTATGACCTTTTTTCAGTATACTTTATTTATCAAAATTAAGTACTTTACTCTTGTTAAAATATAAAACGTTGCAGGTAAACTACCCCTTCCCCTTAACCGATCTTCACCAAAGTCAATAGGCCTTGAGTCCTCTATAACTCAGTCATATATGCAAAAAATTATTTGATTCTGTTTGAATTTGCGGTAGTTATCGTTCGTCATAAAACAAATTCTACACACACACAAGACACTTTTCAGAAAATGACTTTTCTTCATATTTTGAGGGTAGTACAATCAGAACCAGCCCTTATCTCGAACATGATTTTTTTGCCATATACCATACTTCCATTTCCTTATGGAACATGGAAGTAAAAAATGATGTGTCTTGAAATATGCAAGAAGTTAGGGCATTTCAATGCATCAGGCTTGAGCAGAAGAATGTGACACTTTCTGGGCTTGAGGCATGTTGTCCTTGTGCACACGTGGATGTGACACACACACACACACACACACACACTTACCATGACATGTGCTTTTGCGTTAACTTTGTTGTTAGTTTTTTTAAGTCATGCTAGTAAAGATTTTATAACTGAATTTATAGAACTTTAGAAGTAACATCTGGTATTATGGTAAGTAAACTTAAAGAGACATACGCCAACAAGTTTGAAAAATGCTGCTTAAGATGATCTTGTATAATTTTGTAGGAAAGTAGACTCAAATAACAATATTGATTTTGTTTCTAAGAAAATTTAGTTTATGAAATACTCTTTCTGAGAAGATCTTAAAAAAATTCCATAAATGTAAAAGATGGCAATGAATGAACAGTGTGTACCTAGTTTTTGGAATCTTGACTTACAAGTTTTCACCTCTTATCAAGAACGAAGTTGGAAGCACACACTACAGAGAACTCCATTGGTTATCATGTTAAACATTTATACATGACTCAAAACAAATGATAATTCTTTCTCATGTGCTGTATACTAATAATTGATAGTTTGGTTATACATGTACTTTTCCTTGATATCAGAAAGTAATGTTCAGTCTAGTAGTGTATCTAGAATTTGGGCTGAAGGTGGGGTAGGGGGGGTCTGATCGAGTCTGCTTCATACAAAAGAAAAACAGGTTAAGACTAAGCAATATTAATCTTTTTAAAGTGGCTGAAATGTGATAAAATGTCCTCAAATCAATCCAATTAAAGTAAACTGAAATAATGCAATAAAAATATGAGTTATTCAAACATTGTTGACAAGATACTTATTGACTTAATTGATTTTCATATATTTCATATTTCACACATACAGGCCTATGCAAATGCTGTGTGATAAACCTGTTTGTATATTTTAAGAAAAGTTACTATGTTAGCAATACACGGTGAAAAAATAATAAAACTATAACAATTAAGAGATTAACAAAATTGCTCATTAAGTTTTTCGATCCTTGGGGGGGGGGGGAATCATGTTCCCCTCCTCGTAAATATGTCCTGATCACACACAGTAATGTGTAGCAATTTATTGCTATGTGTGTGGGCGAATGAAGTTTCCCTTCAGGTGTTCTTTTCGCATGCAAACTGTCGTGTTCCAACATGGTATTCTTATGTGTGGGAAAGAATGTGCATTTTTGGTTACTATTATGAATTACCTATAAAGTTCAGTGCAAAATACCGTAATAACATAATGAAGGGCATGTTAAAAGAGTTGACTGTTAATGCAGGGTGAAGTTGTTTCATTAATAAGTATTTAATGCCACAATGTTTGTCAATATTATTCTCTTACTCATGATGAGAATATGTTAGTTGTTGTGAACCATTGTTCTTAACTCACTGCGATATCTCTTGAAACTCAATGAAAAGAGAAACAACATAAAAGTACTGTCAAACATGTGATATCACTAACACGTATGAAAAGAGTATACATTTGAATTTTTCTGTTTAGTAATGTCAGTGTGTTTTTGAATTTAAGTGTCATTATTAGTATTATATTGAAGTGGTTACAATGGAAAGTGTCTTTTATCAAACGTTGCTAAAATGATTAGTAACATTTTTAAATAATAAATTTATATTTGTAAGTGTCAAGAGAGAAATGTATTTATTTTTTACTATCATTTAATACTTTTGTGGTTCTGTATACTTTTCCATTTTGTGTATGTTGAAACACTGTAAAATAATTGGCTACTGTAAATGTATTTTTAGCATTGTTGAAGTGATGAAGTGTAGTATAGTGTTTAAGTTAGTATAAAGTGTATTTAAATGTATTTATATTGAAGTGCAAATAAATAAATGTTTTTTATATTATATATTCAAAGAAGATTTTTATATGTAGATTGACTTTTGTATTCGATTGTGCAACATTATATAGTGTTGATTACAAATCCGAGTTTTCCAGTGGCTTTCACATTGTAACATTGTGTACATCAGTATTGCAATATTTTGTGCTGTGTAGACATATTTGGTTAAGCTTTGTTAAATTACAGTTCATAATTTTTTAAAGTTGTAGAAAAATTTTTAAATGTTTTTGTTGGATGCATATTTAAGGAAGGATTACAAGTATTGCTGTGGTTTGAGTATTTCGTTTTGAGCTTGGATACATAACGTTGGCATTACCATGTATCAGTGTATCATGTAAGGCTTCTGATTAAGCATAGTGGACTACTGTAGAGAACCATAGGTAGAACAGGCATTATGTCAGAGGCTTCTATGTGTATGGGCAGTGGTTACAACTGGGCAGAGCCTTTTGTATAAATCCTTTAGCTAGTTTTATGTTTTCGTGGTAAAAGGCAATTTTAAACTAACTCTTGTGGATGGTAAGAACATTAGTATATGAATCATTATAAGCTAGGTACAAGAGGTTAATATTACATATATTTTAATGTAAGACTGATAGTCTTGTCTTAAATAGGAATTTTTTCTGCTGAAAATGAGTATTACATAAAATAAAATTAACTGCAAGACATGAAAATAAATTACTTGTGAATGGTAACAAGGTCCTAAGTAACTGTCTAGTAATTTACTGCCCTGTTATTTGGCTATGTTAGTTGACATTTAAAAATAGAAATATATTGTAAGACCTTTCTTTGCTCCATAGTGGTTGAAAAGTTGTTTGGATAACTTTGTGGATGACATGAGTTCATTGAACATTAAATTGAGTTCTGTGAACTTAATATACATGGTACACAAAACCTTTGTGAAGATGTAATCTCAAGAAGGGGGAAGTGGTTGTGTGTACCTGTCAACAATCAAACTATATTACAGAAATATACTTATTATCTGTCCAAAAGCCATATGGCTAATCCTGGGAGCATAGCAGGGAATACTGTAGAAAACCACGCATAGCAAAAAGTAACAATCATATTGCCTAATTCTTGAAATGTAAAGATTAAATTAGTCCTACATGTGACAAATACATAAAAATATTTTGTTAATTTATTGTTTTTGGTTTAACACTTTCAGTACCATGGCATTTGTACATAGTCACCTCCTGTGATCAGCAGTTTTTTCTAAAACACTGTTTTGAAACACTCACAAATATTACTACTGTTTATTATTAAGACAATAATTACAGCAAACGTTTAACCAGACATTCCTCTTATGACATTACTCTGTATACTTTTATTATCTTTTTTGTTTATCTCAAGTAAAGGTGTATAAAAATTTGATTTTTTATGTAATTTTTAGAGAAAAAAAATTCTTTGAAATCATATTCAAAAAGAACTATGTTAGACTAGAGTTTTATTCATAACTCAGTTATTGTTTTTACTAAAGAAAAAGTATGCGAAATAAAAACTACACATTATAACGTGTTTTAGAGTGATAAAATTTGAAGCACAGATACACACGCAAACTCTCACAGCAGTAGTTATTATTGAGCCAGAATTTATATCCAAACATAATTATTTATTTTGTATAATGTTGGTGTTAATGATTGTCTATAATTTGTTTAAATGAAAATGAAATATTCTGGAAAATATTGGAACTGACTAAAAAAAGTTGAAATGGCACGTATAGTGTACTATAGAGCGTTACGACCATATAGTTATTTGTAGGTTTTGAGTTGAGAGGATAACAATTTATAATATATCAATTTTAAAATAAATAATATAATATGCTAAATAGTACACTGACAAATATATAATAAACTCTAAAGAATCATGAAATAACTTTGAAATACTCTTAAACACAAACGTAACGCACATGTTGAACACGCAAAATGTAAACAAACTCATAGCATTTACCAACTGTTTACATTATTTTATAAAAACTCTCTTCTGCAGTTAATGCAGGAATCTGAAGGCAGAAACAAGAACCGAAATGCGTGATAAACCTTCTTCATTAATTCTGTACCCTAATAAGATACTACACATTTGAAAGCTTGAAAAGTGAGCGGCATAATATTATGCCACTTGTTGAAGTGCCAAATCCACTGTTGGTGTAATATTACGCCACTGGTTCTCAAAGTGTTAATAATCTATAAGAGGTAAATATATGATCAAGTGTCCTTGGAACTCGATCTAACAAAATATAAAGTTGCAGGAATGACACGTGATGCAGGTAATTATTTACCTTTTATATTCCTTGTTAAGTTTTAAGATATTGATCTTCAAAATGAAAGTTATAGGCTACAAAGTTGTTAGAAATATTCAGTTTCCAGACATAACTGACACTTGAATTTCTCCCATATTTGGCAGGAATACATTTGACTATTTTTAAAGAATTGTAGCTGGTATGGAATCAGGCCCATCTTGCTTACTGTATATGTTGAGACAGTTCAGTGATTACTCTATGATTTGCTTTGTGCTTTATGATTGATGTATGCAATGTTTGTATGATTAGTGTATGATTTCTTCAGTGTTTATTAAAGCATTAAATTAGCTTAAAGTTCAGCCAATGTCACTTCTGCATATATTTCTCTTAGATGATATTTGTATGGAAGTGTTTTCTTCAAATATAAATTATGAAGTTAGAAGACTAGCTGAAAGACACATTTCAAAGATATTCTTTTAAAATTTAACACTAATAACATAGTCTAAAATTACTGATAAGAATACAGCATTCAACTTTTTTTTTCACAACTTTTTTTACTTCCATGTTCTGTAAGGAAATGGAAGTATGGTGATGGCAAAAACAATTGTGTTCGAGATACGGGCTGATTCTGATTGTACTATCCTCAAAGCGTGAAGAAAAGTAATTTTCCGTAAAGTGTAGTCTGTGTTGTATAGAATTTTTTCTAACGATAACTGCCACTAATTCAAACAGAATCAAACAATTTTTTGCACATGTATCTGAGTTGTAGAGGACTCGAGGCCTATTGATTTTGGTGAAGATCGGTTAAGGAAGAGGGGTAGTACCTGCAACGTTTTTCGTTTTAACAAGCACAAAGTAGTTAATTTTGATAAATAAAGTAACCTGAAAAGAAGGCATAATAATCCACTATAGAAAGGTAGATGAAATATCTATAAATGAAAAGGGTAATTAAAAGGGGAGGGGGTAATTTTTTCACATTTGGTATTGATTTAATGAGTTTGACAAAATTAAATAAAATTGCATTTAATCTTTTCAAACAATGGTAATTGTTAATAATAAGATAATTTTGTTGGCAACAGAATTATAATTTTTTTATTTTAATTTAAATCATCTATGCGTGAAGATCCACAACCATGGCCCAGCAGCCCACAATATAATTTGTGACCACATAATTATATAAATATGTAATTAATGCGTGATTATCTGTATAGTTCAGCTTCTCTATAAGAATAAAATACCTCATTTTTATAGAGAAAGTGATTCGAAAATAACATTATATTAAATGACTACCCCATAATAACAAAAATATCTATAAATAGTAAAAATAGTTTGAGGGTGGGGGATATTTTTTTTAGAAATTATGGAACTGAATTCAAGTAAATGATTTTAAATATAAATCTTAGAACATGGAAGTCATGTATACCAATTTTTACTTCCATATTCCTTAAGGAATGGAAGTATGGTGATGGCAAAAAAAATGTTGTTCGAGATTATTGCAGATTCTGATTCTGCTACACTCAAAACATGAAAAAAAGTCGTTTTCCGAAAAGTGTCTGTGTGTGTGTCTGTAGATTTTTTTTCTATGGCAAACGATAACTGCCGCAAATTCAAACAGAATCAAATAATTTTTTGCATACAGCCCTGATTTGTAGAGTACTCGCGACCTATTGTTTTTGGTGAAGATCGGTTGAGGGAAAGGGGTAGTTTACCTGCAACGGTTTTTTTTTATCAAGGGAAATTTTTTTTTTTTGGCAAACGATAACAGCCGCAAATTCAAACAGAATTAAATAATGTTTCGTATACAGCCCTGAATTGTAGAGTTCTCAAGACCTATTGTTTTTGGTGAAGATCGGTTAAGGGAAAGGGGTAGTTTACCTGTAACGTTTTATGTCTTAACAAGGGTATTTCCTATGGCAAACGATAACAGCCGCAAATTCAAATAGAATCAAACGATTATTTGCATACAGCCCTAAATTGTAGAGTTCTCAAGACCTATTGTTTTTGGTGAAGATCGGTTGAGGGAAAGGGGTAGTTTACCTGCAACGTTTTTTTAACAAGGGTATTTTCTATGGCAAACGATAACAGCCGCAAATTCAAACAGAATCAAATAATGTTTTGCATACAGCCCTGATTTGTAGAGTACTCAAGACCTATTGTTTTTGGTGAAGATCGGTTAAGGGGAAGGGGTAGTTTACCTGCAACGTTTTTTTATCAAGCGTATTTTCTATGGCAAACGATAACTGCCGCAAATTCAAACAGAATCAAATAATTTTTTGCATACGTCCCTGAATTGTAGAGGTCTCAAGGACTTTCGATTTTGGTGAAGATCGGTTAAGGGGAAGGGGTAGTTTACCTGCAACCTTTTACGTTTTGACAAGAGTAAAGTACTTGAAAATTTATTTAAACTTTTTCAAACAATGGTAATTGTTAAAAATAAAATAATTTTGTTGCCAGGCAATAAAATTAAAATTTTTTCATTTTAATGTAAATCATGTATAAGAGAAAATATATCGCGCTTGGCAGGCGATATTAAGATTTAAATATAAATCTTAGAATATGGAAGTCATGTATGGTTCTCCATACCGATATTTTACAATTACAGTTCTGTAATGAAATACTAAAACTTAGTTTAAATATTTTAAAATATCAGTTTTGTATTAATTAAAATTGTGTTTTTTCTTGTAAAAGCAAATCGTTATTTAGGATTTGCAAAACGAAGTATAAGAATATATTTCAAGCCCATTTATTGTATCTGCATTCTTTAAAAATGGTAATTTTATTCAGACAAAGAACTGTTTATGTTGGGAGTAACTTGGAAAGTATAACACAATTTTGAGAGAGGGGTAATTGGTGCTCGATTCTAAAAAGGTTGAAGATCGTGCTCAAAGCAGTTGTGAGTCCTTGTACCATCAATAGTGCATCATAATTTAACCACAACGTATAACCAAATAAACAGCATTTCATATGTATCAGCAGACACAGACACAATCAGTGTGTGAATACTGCCATTAAATCTATTAATTGCAATTTAAAATGGAAATGTATTGTAACACCTTTCTCTGCTACATAGTGGGTGAAAAGTGTTTGGATATCTGAGTTCTATTGTGGAATATTCAACATAGTCATGTGATCTATGTACCAGAGACAATTATTGACAGCAGTAAGATAAAATGAGACATAAATGAGGGATAAGGTAATTATAACATTACCTGTTTGCCTTCATTACACTGTGTAAAGAAAATAATGTTCATACTGTGATCCAGATTCGATATAAGAATCCTTTACCTTTCATTTGTAGAAAAGAAAAACTGAAGACATATTTATTTATTTTAATATTTTTATTATATATATATTGTGTGTGTGTGTGTGTGTGTGTGTGTGTGTGTGTGTGTGTGTGTGTGTGTGTGTGTGTGTGTGTGTGTGTGTGTGTGTGTGTGTTTCTACCGGTGTGAGTTCATTAAAGTAATTAAGCAGTTCTCAGTAACAGTGTGAAACAATATAAGCTGGTGTGTCACTAGAGTTGTGTGTTTGTGTATGCAGTTGATTAGCAGTGACTAAATGTCATGTTTTTGCACAGAGAAAATTACATTTTTTGCAGCACATATCAAAGTGGCAGTAACAAAGTAAACAAACTTGTAATTAAAAGGGGAACATTGATTTTGCTTTACAAAAGAGTGACTGTTCATTTTGTAAGTTTTGTAGGTAATGTTGAACCCTATTCATTATATATAACAATATATACTTTCACCTGTTGGTCAGATGAGTAAAAACATGTTGGCTACAGATAAGCATTTTTATTATATTATCTTTTTTATAGGACCTTATGTCATGTTTTTATTTTTCATTCGAAGTGATAAATAATATCAAAGTTATTTATGTAGTGTATGTACTACACATTTTAAAAACATACGCGTGTGTGCACATTTTCCCTGTCTGATAGGGTTATCAACCATTTGTGTGCATTGTTGATAACCATATATAGTATACATTTTAATGTGCAGTTTCAGAAATAAACATATTATTAAGATAGTAAATGCAGATTGTGTTTTGGGTATTAATAAAGTTGTAACAAAATGTTCGTGTAGCAGCAATCCCTAAATCAGTACAGAATGAAAACACATCTTTCCTTCAGTGCTTAAAGAAGTTGCAAATTTAAGGAAGTTTTGTAGTTTAAAAAAAATACTATTTACTTGTTTAAAATTAAATTAATATGACTGAATTCTTGTGTTAGCAGTACTGGAAGATGTATTTTTCTTATTTTACTAAGTAAATGCTTCATGCTTTTGTAAAGACCAGAACGTGTCATATGATGATGAAGCCATTAACAGAAATTAAGCTGTTGTACACCACTATATAGAAAATTCCTGATTAGTGCTTCCAGGCCTTTCAGCTCATCATCAGATTAGAAATATATATTTCTGATCATATACAGTGGAACTTGGTTATACGTCATTGAAGGGACCAAAAAAATAATGACGTTATGTCCGAGTGACGTTATAAAAGAGTCGTTATAAAAGACCCTTTTTAATCACTAGTAAGGAAGGAGAAATAAAAAAAAAAGATCTTTGCATTATTAACATTATTCGTGATATTTATTCTAAAGTTTATAAACTGCATTTCATTTATACAAAATAACAGTATGAAGAATATTTTAAAAGATCAAAAAGAAAGTACATGTAACTTACATTTAGGCTTACTGTCGAAAGTAATTCGTAATTTTTTTTTGAACGCTCCTTTCTGAAAAATAAATTCTTTCTGTTGTGCTGTGGAGATGCTGCGCTGCATTGAACGTGTCGTCAGACGTTCTCTAAAGCAGTAAAATTGTGAAAGAGTTTCGGCGGCTCTCATTGCTTCCTGTACTGTCGGACAAACGATGTCGGCATCCTCCTCTTGCTCAGCATCTTCTTCAACACTATCTTCTGCTTCTATGTTTTTTACTTCCGCGATAATTTCTGCGTCACTCAACACTTGGAATGTTTCTACTTGGTCATCCACTGATGCTTAGGAATCAAGTTCATTTCCAAATTTATTTACGTCGAATTTATTAATCCACTCCGAGAGCGGCAAGTCGTCGTCTTTGTCATCATCGGGTAAATTTTCATGTACGAGTACGCGCGCGCACATATATACGTTTATATGAAATTTAGAGTAAAATATCTGAGAAATTTTTGACGCTATAACAGAGTAGTACAATATTTAGTGACGTTAAAACCGGGAATTTTTATAATGTTAAAGATATCAGTTTGACCGGACTTATGACAAAATAACACTACACCCGAGTTGACGTAACAGCCGAGGCCATAATAACCAAGTTCCACTGTATTATGAAATGTATGATATAGATTTATTTCCAATCTGATGAGGAGCTGAAAGCCTCAGAAGCGCTAATTGGGAATTTTCTATTTAGAGGTGTGCAGTAGCTTAATTTATGTTTAGGATTATAACCACTAACACAGATTTATTAAATATAATTAATTCACTACCGACTCGGAACACAAAGTTTTTTACGGGTAAAAACGTAAAAGTTTTACCTTATAGCCTGAACCAGTTTTCGCTTTTAAAAAGCTTCTTCAGAGGCTTGCTTTTTAAAAGCGAAAACCGGTTCAGGCTATAAGGTAAAACTTTACGTTTTTACCCATAAAAAACTTTGTGTTCCAAGTCGGTAGTGAATTAATTATATTTAGTTAAGTAACGGACATGTCATGGACAACGAAATCCACAGATTTATTATTTAAAATTTTTGTTACCCCTTATTAGACTTTGAGAATATTTGTAAAAGTCTGAATGTGCCGTGTTCATAAAATTCAGTTTGTTCATCGATGATATTATGATGCATGTCACATATATGGAAGTTCTCATATGAAATCGTTTTGTAACCTCGTTTGATAGTTTTAATTAAATCTATCTGCATGTATGTAATTACACTTGATTGTGTGATGTGACTAATTTAAAATGGTGTATGCGTATATTTTTATACCACATTTATACGTTAATTGCAGTGGTTTTGTACTTTTTTATCTGTGTATTGTTTCTGTATTACAATTTAGTTTTTCTTTCAGTGTATGTGTATTGTGAGTAATGTTTATAACGTGATAATCCTTTAAATTAGTGGACAAATGGTATGTTTCCTCCAAATGTAGATTGGGAGTGTAATGTACTGATTAGAACATTATCAGGGTACTGATTAGAACATTATCAGGGACAAGAAAAGCTGTACAGCTAAAACTGTTCCTAATAATAATACTGAATAAAGACATTATTACTTTTCTTTTCATCTACATGAGTTTGTTTTTGTCATGAATCCGTTATTGCATATTTGTGTGTAGCCTTAACATGAAATGCAGCAAAATAAAGTAATGGTGGTTTTAAAAATATTATTATTAATTAATATTATGCAACAAAAAAAGATAAGTACAGGCTCTTTTTCTACCTTTCCTTGAGGATTCATTTAGTAGTTTTGATTTCAATGTTTAGGTTTTGAATATGACAAAATAAAATACAACAAACTGTTTGTTTGATTTTAAAATTTGGGTAAAAATGTTGTATTTCCATGAGGTGGGAGATTGAAATTCCTTTTCTTATGCCATATCAAATATGTATTAATAACATTTACCACATGGATTTAAAAAAATCTTCGAAAAATTTACTATTAATCTTCTAAAAGTCATCATCATCACCATCTTCAGCAAGGATTAAACAAAAAATGGTTTGTTCCAGTCCCAAGCCGATAGAAGCTGGTCACCCAACGCTTCTTTGGATGCCTACACCTGTCTGCCCTTTTGGCTTATAATTCCATAGTTTCTGGGTATGCAGCAATTATCCATTTGGTTAAGATGTCTTCTCAAAGTGTAACTGATCAGTAGCATATATAGAGTTTGGGCTTTTAGGAGGGGGGTCAGCTTCATACAAAAGAAAAAAACAAGACTAATCAACATTACTATTTTTAAAGTGGCTGGAAAACATATGATAACATCCTGAAATCAGTCCTATTAAAGTAAATGGTAATAACACAATAAAAAACACGTTATTGAAATATTGTTAAAAGATGCTTATTGACTGATTATCCTATATTTTATATTTCAAACATATACCCGAATGCTGTGTAATAAACCTGTTTTTATATTTAAAAAAGAGCTACTACTATATTAGCATACACAACTAAAAAAATAAAAATAAAAACAGCTTAAAAATAAAGAGATTAATGAAATTCGTCAACTTTTTCGACCTTCTGGGGGGGGTCCTGCCCCCCCCTTCCGTAAATACGGCCTTGTAACTGATAAATATGAACACTTGTTTTTATCATTTTAAGACCATATAAATTCATATTATCCATATATATTGATAAATGACATAATAATAATAAATAACTATTGATAAAACATTTTATAACGTTATTTGGGAACATACTTTACTGAAAGAGATTCTGAAATACATTTTTTTTTTAACTTTTAAAATAGTTTTCTTTACAGTAGATTTCTGTTATAACATGTGACATTTATAGGACCCAGGGTTGTCGACTAGTGATAATCCTGGCTCACCCAAAATACTCAAATTAAGGGATTTTGTAATATGCCAAAATAAAAAATGATTCAGCACTTCTTAAAAAGCTCAGTGTGTTAATTTACTATTCAATTCAAAATATAAAAATTAGTATACCAGTGTAAATTTTAATTGTTTCATTCATAACACTTAATTTGCAGCATAATAGTTAAAGTATGCTTAAATCTTTTATGTAAGCCTATTTTTTAAAGTTGAAAGAAGTCTTTTTAAAGATGTTTGTTCTTGCCTTTAAGAAGTGTGTTATTGCCTTTTATTGTGTGTTTCCTTCATCACTGAAATATTCTTAAAATATGCACCTTTTTTTTTAATCCATTGCAGAAGAGTGTTCACATATGTCACACTTTCATCAAAGAAACAATGGATGTAGTAACTTTACCTCTCCAAACAGATGATTGGGTTGCAAAGGTTACAGATTGATGAGTGTCAGATAAATGCTAGTCTATTACTGTATATTGAAAGACGTGCAATTACACATATTCTTCTTTTAACACTATATGATGTTTGTTACTGAGGTATAAGAATTATGAAAGCTTATTTTTAAGTCCAGTTGTATAGTGTTTAGTAGAAACATAATGTATACAAGTGTATGCAGATGTACGCACCAGCATGTGCATCCACACACAAAACACAGATTCTTTACTTATATGGACAACAAACAAAATTTATATTTTGACAACTGCACTTAGTCCTAAACTAACTGAACCAAATTAATCTTTTAATAACTTATATGTTTTTTAGATTTAATCATTTATGTGTCACAGAATGTCAACATTTTATTTGATCAGAGAGTTTTGTGATCATCAGAAGTATGTCCATACTTTTTCTAAAGAAATATGTGCATTGGAGGTGGGAGATCTTGTAGATTCAACATCAAATCCTCATATGTTTAGTACTTTTTAAACATAAATCCTCATTGACTAGTACAGTTTAGTCTGTTGATATAACTACTAAGCATTTTTCTATGTCATGTGAGAAAACTGATGAAATCCAATAATGCTATGCTGAAATTGACACAGTCAGTTTCTGGTTATGGTGTAGGATTATAAAAGGTTTGTAGGTTTTTAGAAGGATTTATATGAATGAAAATGGCAATGATGGCTGCTGTACAGTAAATAACTTAGAGATTGTAATGTAATAATATAAAATTATAACACAGTTTGTTTTGTTCTGTGTGTATTCTTTTGTTTAGATGGACTAAACCTAATTATATGATAACATGGAAATGATTTAAGAGTTATTCAGCAGGTTTTTTCTTTTGAATTTGGTTTCTACATGGACTTTTGTGAATTCATAACGTACATTCTGTAATCAAATCCTTGTCATTATAAAAGCTATGTTACTGTATGGTTAGACAAAGGTAGTAGGGAGTCCAGTCCGACAATGTATAGAAAGTAATTCTCCTGCTTTCTCACACTGCCTTTCTCACAGTGCCACTCACTGAAATCACGCCAGCATGAAAACATCCAGCTTACTTATGCTGATTTACAGAAAATAAATTATGTTCACATACGAATCTTAAGCACTGGCTCCTGTTCGTTCGTTTGTTTTATTTCCATTCAGTTGCCTGTGTCACACTTGACAAATTGGCAGGGTGTGATACCACATGAAGTGTGGATCTGTTGATATGTGTTAAATTTAAGCAGGTGTTCCAGTCCTTTCTACATATTGTCAGGCTGTACGTAATTGTAAGTTTTATTTTGTGTAAAATGACACTGAATATTTGTGTTGTACATGTTATACATTTTTTGTCCATATAGAATTTAATTGTGAATTTTATTTCGTTTGGATAAGGATGACCAGTTATATTAGTAAGTTTGGAAGCATAATGACTTTCAAAAGTAACCAATTCTTATTCCATAATGTTTAACTCTTGTGCAGTTCAAATTGTACTTATGGCTGTGTAAGCTTTGGCTACCTCATATTTTAAAAATATTTTGACTGACATATAGGGAGACATTCCTGTATACATAAACTGGATATTTCTTTTCAGTTCATTGATCTTTAATTTTGTGGTACTTAAAAACAATTAAAAAAAATGTTAATTTTTTCTGTATCATATTGCTTTAATAAAGTTATTAGAACCATGTGACATGAATGACACATAATGTGTATAATTATTTTGAATGAATAAAGAGGTGTGTGTGTAATTTGAATGGCTATACATGAAACACACACAATTTGTCTCACTTTGCTTGCCTTACAGAACAAGTTTGACCAACTCATGGTATATACTCATTTTTTAAGGTGAAGGGGTGACTCTATTGTGTACAGATGCTTGTAAAATTTTGTTAATGTACAATTAACTAGTGTAGTGCTTCCATGTGGAAACTGTTGTATTCAGGAAAAAAGTTACAGGGGAAAATTTTTAAACTCATACTTGAAAGTTGTAAATAAATTATAATTTGTGAAAGTGTATTGGATTTTTAACAGTTGAACTGTTCAGACTGTAACAAGTGTGAAAGATTTTTTGTGTGTGTCTTTGCTGTAATAACTGCTGGTATAGCATGTTTTATATATAAAAGCAAAAAATTCACTTGGAATATAAATTATATCACTCAAATATAGAATGATTCCTATTAGGTTAAAGAAGTGACTTATAATAAAATTAAGATTTGTGTTATTGATTGTATTCATATTTATCATACATTTATTATGTAGTAAGTAAATAAATACATTATTGAACAACTTTTTGTAAACAGTGTTTCATAAATTTAATCAGTTTTCACCTATCATTTCAGTAACACATGTATTATATACGTATTCCATGGTTATCAGTAATTATTTTAATTATGTGATTCATGTTTGTATAATTGCCACAGCTCTAAAATGTTTGGAAAACTTTTGAAATAAAATACTATACAACAACAATTTTGTATTCTGTTCATGACAAAATGGTTATACTATATTACAAGTCGGTGAATTATTTATATAGTGATTTTACTACTATGAAAACAATTCATTTTTTAGTACTAATTTTTTACTGAGGTGGGTGCAAGTGGCCATTAGGGAAATGTGTGTGTGTGTGTGTGTGTGTGTGTGTGTGTGTGTGTGTGTGTGTGTGTGAAATCAAGTATACAAAATTTAGTGCCATATTTCAATCATTAAATTTTGAAATTAAATTGTGACTTAGTTTTGAGGTTATTTTAAAAATAAGTTTTGCAAATTTTTCCACCATTATGAGTGCAGAAATTTTTTCACAAAACTAATACTATTTTGAATAATTTATTCTATAACATTTCTGCCATATGATTTGTATAACCAGAAATATTTATTGATTGTCTTTTGTGTTACATTTCTTCACAATTGTTAGAAGAACAAGTGATTATTACATACAGTAAAAAACTGTTTATCATAATTTTTGTTAGTTTAGTACATAGTATTTATCATTGTCTAATTCAGTTAATTTTCTTTTGTATATAACTAGCCATTTCTTGGTAAAGTAGAAATTAAAAATTGGTTGTCTGCTGGTTCAAAGTTTTTGTAAAATTAGTTTTGGCATAGGTTTTTGCATTTAAGTTTTTTTGTTAACAATGTAACAAGACTACCTACTTAAACTTGTGAGCTGTTCTGTCTTGTCTATAGTACCCTCACTTCATCCATATCTGTTCTGTCAATACAGTAGATACTTGGAAAATCAGCTTTTGATAACATGAGATTCTACAGAACTCATCTGTCTGGTGGATAACATTTCCAAAAAGACGTGTATACTAAATACAACTATTTCACTAACGACTCGGAACACTAAGTTTTTTATGAGTAAAAACATAAAGTTTTACCTTACAACCTGAACCGATTTTCACTTTTAAAAAGCTTCTTCAGAGGTTGCCGCTGGTAGTGCTGTCCATCCTGTTGTGGGCGACGGAATCGATTTTTGAAAGATCGATGTTGTGTGTGTAGGGTGAGATATGTTCGAATAATGCGTGTGATTTGAATTGTGTCTGTTCATTTAGGATGTCATTTTTATTTGTTTTCGTGTGTTTGTATATTTCCAATTGTTCTAGAGTGTCTGGTTTTCAGCCTTTTGTGTGTTTGTGTAGAATGTTCATGTTATTGTCGATGTTTTTGTATGTGTGGTTTGCTTCAATGAGGTGGTTTGCAAAGGTGGATTCTGTAGTAGAGTGGAGTGCCTTTGTGTGTTCAATGTATCTTTGTTTGAAGCTACATCCTGTCTGGCCTATGTAGAATTTGTTGCAATTTGAGCAATTTAGTTTGTAAACACCAGGTAGATTGAATTTGTTTGGTGCTTTGTGTGTGTGTTCTGTTTTGTTAGTAGTTTTGTAAGCGATTCTGTATCCTGCTTTTTTGAATTTGTGGGCTATTTTTTCAGTTTGTTTGTTGATGTATGTTAGTGTTTTGAATTTGTTGTTTTCTGTCTTTGTCTGTTGTTTGTTTTGTGTTTTGTGTAGGAGTTTATTGACTATTGTTCTGCCATATCCGTTAGATTCTGCTAGATATTATCGTGTTTAGTTCGTCTTTGTAGTCATTTTCATCTAGGGAGATGTTGTTAAGTCTATGTATCATGGTTCTGAAGGCAGCTAGTTTGTGTTGTATTGGGTGATTGGAGGAGTTGTGTATTAGTGTGTCAGTTGTAGTTGGTTTTCTGTATATGCTGAATTTGTGCCTGTGTTCAAGTTTTGTGATGGAGAGGTCTAAGACGTTTATGGTATTGTTGTGTTCATATTTGGCAGTAAAGGTTATGTTTTTATGTATTTTGTTTATGTGTGTTAGTAACTGTTCACATTGTCTTTTGTTTCCCCTGTATAGTATTAGAATGTCATCAACATATCTGTGTCAATATAGTATTTTATGTAAGTTTCTGTCACTGTTTGTGAAGTTATTTATCTCTATTAATACAAATACAAATACATTATTTATTTATTTCCACCTACCTTCTAACTGTTTTCTCGGGCCAGGATCCTGTAACACGAACGTAGAATGCAAGCATGGTTTACGGGTTAGGTAAATAACTTACGCAACCCATTTTTGAAGAGAATTAAAATTTTTTAATATGTACTTATTTCAGTTTTGTATTGTTATTCTTTTCCAATAAAAAATCAAGACAAATTAAAATTTCCTTACACTTTTTGGCAAAACATCTTATATCGACAAAGTTAAAATCTACATCTTATATTAATACATTAACTATTTATCTATTACTTACATAAACAGCCCAGTCTGCCAGCATTCTCACATTCACTCTTAAAACCCCTTTTTAATATAAACCCGCCCCATTTTATGTAAAATTAATGACCATAATGTTTTCAATGTGAAACGTTACGTGTGTGGCGTCGATTTCCCCGACCACGTGGTGCGTCTCCCAAAGTCTTTCATTCTCCGGATGTTCACAAAGTTTATAATATTTAATAACGTTCAATATTCACTCTTCGTCACTGGAGGCACTGTTATACATGTTTTTGTAGAATCATATAGATATTTTGTCGGCCGACTTAAGAAAAATATGAAGATTTGCCCGGGCAGGAAACTGATAGTTGCCACGCGTGGCCTATGTTGCTAGTCGACTGGGAAGAAAATTATTAATATGCCTCCCTCCAAACACTCGGATAGAGCGGAAGTTTCAATGCCTCATGATCGGACCGTCCGTCGCTGTTCATTAAACACATTGTTTTTTAGTGTTGGTTGCCGTGGACGATATTTGTTGTGCACTGGCCGACGTCACAAAGTAGGTTGGACTTAGATTTTATTTCCTCCAGCTTAAACGCACATCGCTGAATCAAATTCGTCCAAGCCATTTTGCCTTACCCAACTCGGCGTCATTCTGCGCACATGCTGGTGTAGTGCGTTTAGGCGCAGGTGTCACACAAACGTTCAGTTCTTAGAATTGGCAATTGTTTCACAACTGTTACTGCGTACTGTTTCTTTGTTCGCACAATGCTTTTATTCAACCACATGGCCGTATACACAGATGGAAATTAAATTTCAAATATTTTATAAAATGAACCCCCAAATCTAATAAAATAAAAACCCCTCATAATTCGTCCCGTTACAGAGGATTTTTGTTTTTTCTAAGTGTTGGAGGAATACTTCTGCTAGAATGCTGGATATGGGGGAGCCCATGGGTAGACCATCATTCTATGTATAAAATTTATTGTTATATGTAAAGTAGTTTTGTTTTGTGGTGATGTTCAGAGCTTCTGTTATTTCGTTGATAAGTTCGTCTGGTGTGTTGTTCTGTTTGAGTTTGTTTTGTAAGATGGTGATTGTTTCAGAGATGGGGATGTTTGTGTACAGGTTTTTAATGTCAAAGGAGGTTAACGTGGCATTATGGGGGATGTGTATGTCTTTTATTTTTGTTACTAGGACTGTGTTGTTTTTTACTGCAATGTTGTTGTCTAGTTGTGTGTGTTGTCTGATAATTTTGTCTAGATGTTTTGCGAGTTTGTATGCAGGGGCATTACGGTAATTAATAATGGGGCGGATCGGAATTTCTTCCTTATGGATTTTGGGAAGCGCTTGGAGGGTAGGGGCTGATGGTCGGATTTGTTTCATGTAGGGCTTTTGTTTGTGTGTCATTATGTGTTTGGCTTTGTTGATTAGTTGTTTTACTGTGTTTTGGTATCTGTCGGTGGGGTCGTGTTTTAGTTCTGTGATGTTCTGTTCCATGAAGTATTGTACTTTGTTGTGTAGGTTGTCTGTGGAGATGATTACAGTCGTGTTGCCTTTGTCTGCTTTTACAAATGTGATGTTGTGTTTGTGTGCCTTTTCCCTCAGTTTGATGGCTGTATGTATTTCTGAGTTGTAGTTCTTGTTGTCTGATGTCTTATGTGCTCCTATTATATTGTTTATGTTATGTCTTAGTGTGTCTTGATGTTCTGGTGCTGTGTTTTGTGTATTTGTTTCAGTGTCAACTATGAGTTTTGTTAGTGTTTGGTTGTTTTGTTTGTAATGTATGTTATGTTTTAGGCCTTTATCGAGGAGTGTTTGTTCGTTTTTAGTGATTGTGACATTCGTGAGGTTTACTGTACATGGGTAGAATTTGTGTGAAGGAATTATATTTGTGCTGATTGGTGTCAAGTTTTTAATTTTCCTCTCGTGTTTTATCTGTATGTTTATTTGTCTGTACGTGTATACTTCATTCCTTTTTTGTCCGATTTATGTACGAGGGCGGTATGATAAATACCCGTGTTAGGAAAGAAAACACAATTTTTTTAATTTATTTCTCAACATAGTCTCCTTTCAGCTCATTACACTTAACCCAGCGATATTCCAACCTTTTTAAGCTTTCCAAAAAATATTATTTGTCGAAGTCTACAAAATAGGCCTCTGTTTCGGCGATGACTTCTTCGTTTGATGTGAACTGCTTTCCAACAAGCCATTTTTGCATGTTTGGAAACAAAAAGAAATTGCAGGGGGCCAAATATGGAGAATACGGTGGATGAGGCAACAATTCGTAGCGTAATTCAATCAGTTTTGCTGTGGCGATTGCGGATGAGTGAGCTGGTGCATTGTCATAGTGGAAGAGCACTTTTTTTTCTCTAAATGGGGCCTGGGGTCGTTTTCTCTTCAGGTCAGTGTCGAATTGGCCCAGTAAATCAACATAGTACTGTCCTGTGATTTTCCTTCCCTTCTCCAAATAATTAATGAAGATTACACCTTGTGAATCCCAAAAAATGATAGCAATGATCTTTCCAGTGATGGAATCATCCTCACCTTCTTTGGTGCACATTTGCCGCGAAAAATCCATTGTGCTGACTGAACTTTCAGTTCCGGTGTGTAGTGATGAAGCCACGTCTCATCAATAGTCACATAATGCCGCAGAAACTCACTTGAATTATGTTTAAACATGGCCAAACATTGCTTTGAAGTTGTCACGCGATTCCGTTTTTGGTCAACCGTCAGCAAACGTGGCACCCATCTTGCCGATAGTTTTCTCATTTCCAGTTTTTCGTGAAGGATATTTTATGTACATTCAGTTGAGATGTTTATACTAGCAGCAATCTCTCTGATCTTCATCCAGCGGTCTGCTAACACGATATCAATTTTGTTGACTCACCTCAGTTGGACGGCCTGGGCGCTCTTCATCAAAGATGGATGTTCGGCCACGCTTGAATTCATTGAACCAATATCTGATTGTAGTCATCAAAGGTCCATGATCGTTATAAATTGCAGTAAACTTATCTTTGATTTCCTCACACGTTTTTCCATCCAAAAAAGAAATCAAATCACTGACCGATATTGCTCTTTTTCCATGGCTGCAAAAATACACAAACGTGCCCACTTTCAAAGTTTTAAAACAAAACTACTCGATGAATCTGTTTGCAATTTTAAAATATGTCGTTTGCATTGTTGTACTAACAGACGGTAATGAGATTTGAGTCACTGGCACCCTCAGTCGTCAAACACACAGGTACTTATCATACCGCCCTTGTAGCTATTAAAGAACTGGGCAGGCAATATGGGACATGTGCTGTTGTTTGTATGTAGTTCCTGCCAGATAAAGCCAATTAGGCAGCGCTAAGAGTGACTCAGTACACCAATACACCTACAGTTGGCTGGCCATTGTGTGACATACTGTAAATTTTAAGAAACATTTCTATAGGTTGTTGTTTATTGTTTGTAGTGTATTTTGTAGTTTTTGGAAATATTGTAGCTGAAAAGGAAGGGAAAGAAAAGAATGTGTAAGGAGAAAGTGTAACTAAACTGTTGTTGTTGGACGATGCAAATTGGTGGCTAGAGAAATTTATTTTGAGATTACATCACGGTGTAACAAAAGAATTTGTACTGAAACTCAAAAAGAATTGAAGAATATGAAGGACGATGAATATGAAAAAGTCAGCAAGATACTTTTTGTGTTTATAGAAAACAGAGTGACAATCTCAGGATGCACATTGGAAAAGAAGAATTTCAGAAGGAAAGACATGATCTGCTTACTACAAGCACCCAGCTTGACATAGAAGCACAGTGGGATTAAGCAACAGAATGTTTGTAGTGAATAATTTTCTGTTGGCTTGGAGGGTATATCCAATTCTAAGAAACGTTTTTACAAATTAAAACAAGTTTTATCATTTTTTCTGATAAAAGTTAAAGTTTGTACAAAGTAAGTTTGATGGTACATATTTTTGTACAGATTGTTTTAATGTTAGATGGTAATTGTCTTTGATCTTATTGTATTGTTACAATTGATAAAGTGCAGTAAATTACTGAATTACAAAGGTATAGGTTGTGAATTATCCTCCCCTCCCCCCAATTCTGTAAAATTTATCACCCTCTTAATCCACATTAGGTTGAGTTAATGGGATTGTAGTATATGAATTTCATCAGCAAGTAAATTTCCTATAAAAACTTCTGAAGTATTTTCTAATTTTTTATAAAATGAATCTATTGCAATAGAACCAAACAGTTTTGAATATTGTTAATGTTACCTGAATTCACATCTTTGTTAGGTTAAAAAAAGTGGTGTAAACTGATGTTTTTCAAACTTGTCTTTGAAAAGAACTACTTGAACTTTTCTGAAGAGAACATAATTTAAATTCATCTTTTCAAAATAATATGTAATCATTTCTAATCGTGTGCAGAATGAGCAATTGTTGTACATGTTTGGTGTGACAGTCTATTTTCAAAAGTGCACCAGTTATGTAGCCAGTTTAATAAATGATTAAAGTATTGTATTTTTGACAACATTGATGTAATTGTAGGCTCTGATTTCAGTGCTGTCCGTCAACATTAACCACTAACCAACAGTATATTAACATTAATAATTATCCACAAATCTAAAATAATTTTAATAAAATTTACTATTTATGGAATGATTAATGTAATTTTTAAATTGTACTGAACTTGTATATCAAATTCATCAGATATTTTCAAAACTGTTTAACATTTTATTAAGATAAAGTTGATGGAAATAAACTTTTGGATGATTCTGGATTCAGCATATGAGAGAATTTTATTAATTTTGTATTTTCAAGCATGAAGTATTTTTACTTGACAAAATAATGCTACTCTTTTCTCATCAGTTTGAAATCATGGTAGAACAAAGCTTCATCAGGTTTAGAATGTAGCAAGTAATTTCAAATGGATTTAATAAAAGGACAGATAAACTGCTGGCTGAAGATATACTGAATTATTGTCACTAACTACACAAAAAAATGTTAATCTATACACCCCTGAGTTTACTATTATGACTGGTATTATTCATTAGACTTGCTATATTATAATAATACCTGTAATATTGTATATGCTACTTAAATCAAAAGTACTTGTAATATTGAAATAAAAGATGTCTTATGTTCGGTAACAGTCATTTTTTCTTGTGTGTTTAAATAACAATTATATTTACTTTTATTTTAAAACTTTGTATAACAACATAAAATATAACAGACCCTAGATTATTAAACAAATGAATAAATTTTACATTCTTTGGTTGTGGAAAAATTTTATGAAAACTTCTTGTGCATCACATTTAGTTATCTAAAATGTTTCTTAAAGGCTCCAGGCTTCGAAAAATAGTTTTTTTGTTGTCATCTTGCACATTCAAGTTTGCTCTTGTTATCTGGTCTTGTTATTTAGCAGTTTTGAGTTTTGTGTGTATATTTTTCTCATTTATACTATAACAACACAAATTCAACGTAATTTTAATTTGAGGTAGCCCCACGCTTTTGGAGCGCCAAATTATATAACATAACAACACAAATTTGATTTCATGGGTGTACTCGTAATAAGAAGATGATGCGTTATATAAGTTTTAACATTTTTCCATTATTTATTTATTTTTTATTAAACAAAATTCTTTCATTTCGTATATTAAAATAATACTCATTATTAATCGTTTGTATGACCCATTCGCTACTTATGGCTAACAAATTATATATAACATGGTATGCATAAACCTTATCATCTAATCTTAATTAATTAAATATTTTGCTCTCGGCTTACTCATTGTGTGGTTATCTTTGCAATCTCATATTATTTTCTGTAATTCTGAATTTACTGTTATTTTTAATTTATTTAATCTTATTTGACTTTCATTATTTACTATTGCATATGCATTTTACTTTATCAAACAAAGACTTTATCAATTACTCTCATTTCTTTTATTTAAAATCATATCAAACAAACCTTTCTCAATACTTTAATTGATTTTAATTTAAACTAAAATATTTCTCTCTTAGCATTTATGTTTGATTCAACTACCAATTCCTATACATGAATTATTATTCTATATTACAATCTGCTTTTACATTTATGTACATTTCTTTATGATTGATTAACTGTTCGAATGTTTTTCATGCTATGTTAATTAGAGTCTTTCAATTGTAATTAACAAAAATGGTTTTTCATCACCTCATTTGATGCGATACTATCAGTGTGTCCTCCTCGGGTCCTCGGTTTGTGTCCTTCTCGTTCTTCTGGTTCTCTGGTCCTCTTCCAGGATTCGACTGCTAGTGCTGTTTACTAGTTGTCTCGTATCCTCTCATGGATCGTACATGAGTCCATCAAACCTCTTCGTAGGTTCTCTGCTGTTCTGGTTAGACTTCCAGTTCGTCCCGTGACTCTCACTGTAGATTTAAAATAGCGTCATCGACTGACATAGCCTCCTACGGCAACGGTTGAAAATAGAAGAAGGAACTTTATTAGCGTGACCTGGTATTTATAGCCAGGTCGTGCAAAAGCTCAGGTCTGAACAATTTTCATCTTGTCAGAGTTTGTCGAAGCGTCTTTACCCCCACTCTGGCTCAATTCACTAATTTCGCCTATCTTCGCGAATTACGAAGTCTGTTTCACACAACTCGATGCTCAATTGATTGCTAATTTTTATATATTTACTATACGTAAATTACACTTCTTTGTTGTAATTACAATAAGAGCTATTCACTTTTTACTTATAGTAATTGCACTTTCCGTCACGTTGGTACGGTCTTGTAACTCTTTGTTCACCTTTATTTTCTACACCCTCTGGTGTCTTTCGTTTTACCATATCGTACATATTTTTCTTATAATTAAAATAAAACATAAAGTCTAACAATACTTGAAAAGGGTTGGTTACAGTTCAGGAACGGACAGGCTTCACACACACAAACAAAATACACATGAACACAACGCTAGCGACAGGTGGGCCAGATATGCGTGTCCATGCAGGAATTCTGCGTTCCCTTTTTAAATACGATCCAGCTTGCAATCTGAATCCTGTTTATTAATCCATATTTATGTATTTTTATTATTTATTTAAATTATTTTGGAAATGCACAGTACCGAAATGGTTGTACTGTTGCAAATACTTTTATGTTGTTTTGCATATTTTGTAAAACAGTGCAATGAGGAAACGTACACAAACTGCATCTTTCTTCACACGTTTCTTCTTCAAACGTTTTTTTGTATCACAGCAAAAATTTACTCAGTTAGAAAATGAATTATTTTTGATTGTTGGTACAGTCTGTTTCTTGGCATGAATATAATCCACTTTGTAATAGATTCTCTTTAGATGGAAAAGAGGACATTATACTTTTGGTGTAAACTTATAATTTACTTTACAGCCAGGTTAAAAATTGACAGTTGTTTAAAGGATGATTAAAAATATTTTACTGTATATTTGATCATTTCTAAGCATTACTTACAATGTGTAGGAGTTTAAAAATACTCTGAACACTCTGTTTCATGAAACATTTAACATTAATTTGCAAATAAATTTACATTTTTGTATATTTAATATCATACCACCACTAATTACCTATTACCATATGGTTGCATTGCTGTGCATTTTTCATGATTCAGTGTAATCCATGTTCAGTTTTACCTTCTAGTAGCTTTCTCATGGCAGTTAACCCCTTTTCATCTACAGTTTAGACAACCAAAATCAGATCTGGGTTAGTTAAGTAGATATATTTGAAATTTGATGAAAACTTAAAATGGAAAATTGTTTTCTACGTTTGAAAAATTATTGGCCATAAGTTAATAATAATAATAATAATAACGGCTCCCATGTGTACCACCAAAGCAGCTTAGGAGTCAGGCAGGGTAGGCTGCCTTATGCGAGCCGTATGGCATACAAGGAAGGCAGTGTGTGGCCAACACTACGCTTCAGCCGGCCATTATTATCCCCAGGATGTTATCCCTGGTACTCATTTTCAACAGGCTGAGTCGACCTGGGCGCTGAAAAACGCACCTTGATTTTATGGTGCGGGCCCGGGAATCGAACCCAGGACCTGTAGATTAGTAGTCACGTGCCATTCCCACTGGTCTACTGAGCTGCCTACTGGCCTACTGGTCTACTGGCCATAAGTTAATTGTAGGAAACATGTATGTTAACAACCATTTACTATTGTTTCATGTAGAAGCATTATTTAAAACTGTTATAAAGTATTTATTAAATATTTAAAAATATTTTGTTAGCCTGCTAATATACAAATTGTTGAATTGTAGGTTGCTGGTTTTACCAGAATAGTGATTATACACAAAACAAAATAAAAGTTTTTCAGTAAGATTTGGTGCAGAAAATTGAATGACCTGTGTATTTTAATGTTTTAGCTGTCAAGAAACTGGTGTCTGACTTACCAGCAAAATGTACAGTGTGTGGTGTGACACTGCGTCAGTCTCGCAATCTTCGTCGCCATATGGAATTAATTCATTTGAAGTATGATGGAGAAAGAACACGAAAACGTCGGAAGAATGATAAAGCAAACAAAACAGACATGGTTGATGATGGCTTGGGTGTAGTTGTTGAAGCAGAAGTAAAGTTGGTGAGTGTAGTGTCAGATAATTCTGAAAACAGTGGAAATCAAACACCATCAGCAACAACTAGTATGAATACACAGACGCAGACACCTCGTTTACCTCCACCACATATGTTGGCATCTCCACCCCCTCCACCACCGCCACCAACACAGTCAGCTGGACCAGGTTCAGCTCCACCTGTACTCCCCATGTACCAGCCAACACATCATCCGAATCCTACACCTCCACAGATCCCTGGCCCATCAACCACTCTTTGTGACACAATGCATTCATTCACACCTAGTCACCCAATGCAATTCACACATGACACAGTATTCAGACAGCATCAAGCACCTGAGTTAATGAGGGGTCCAAGCATGTATCCTGATACTAGGGATCATAATGCTTGAAGTCAGGTGATGTCAGCTTAAAACGTATATTTTATTTTTGTAAGTATCATTGGTTAGACAAGTGGTACATGATATTAGTAGTTCATAAGAACAGAATTCACCCACTGATTAAGGAAGGGTAGAAGTATGATATTAGTTAGTAAATATGTAACAAAATGAGTGATAAGATATTGTCTCCATTTAAGAATTTTTGTGCACAACTACATCAGACTTTGTGGGTGTGAAGTGAGAAATTAAATAAGTGTATAAGGAACTTTCAATGTGTGTGTGTATGTGTGTGTGTGTGTGTGTGTGTGTGTGTGTGTTCTAAAAATGCATTGTTAATTTATAAAAATGAAGACTGTTATATCATCACATCAGTAAAGTTTATAACATAAAAATGCTTTCTCATAGGAAGCAGTAAGTAATTGTATTTTTTATGTAATGGTAATGCTGTGTCCACAATTATAATCTGTGAAAAGTTCATACAGAAAATCACTGAACCATAGCAGCTATTTGGTATTATAACAGGTGTATATAAGGAACTTTTATATACCAGTACCATTTATTAGTCAGCAGAATGACTACTAGTACTTATAATTGGCACTATTGAACCATGTCATGTGAATGTTAACAAGTAGCTCATTTTCCTGTCAGCAACAACTAGAATTAACTTAACATTAGCATCTTTTCATCTTTTCCTTGCTTAGAATTTTGTTGCATGACATGATGTGACAGTGAAAACAAAAAATGTAATTTTCTGTTTTAGGAATGATAATATTTGTGGTATTTTAGATTCAAAATCTACAACCACTAAAAAACAAAAGTTATGCTGTTTTCAATGATCTGCATCTAAAAAAAATCATGAAATGAATTCTTTGATCTTTTTTCGTTTACATTTTCTGTTTCCTTTTGCCTTTGGACTGTGTCTCTCTTGAGAAGTGGAATTTCAGTTTTTGTGTCTGTACTGCCAATAAAATTTACAAACATTCTCCAATCTACCGTGAACTTGCTTCCCCCAAAATATCCAATTCAAATTTTTTTTTAAGTTATGCAAAGTAGTTTGCATATATGTTTGTTTTCATTAAAAAGCATTCAAGTGTACTTCAAGATAATTTAAGAAAGTAAAATAGCAGTTCCCATATTCTATAAAATATTTTATTAAAATATAAATGTATCAGTTGTTACTGAAATTGATTGTGTCACATTAATTAAGCAACACAATTTAATTATTAACAACATACCTATTCTGTGAATGTGTATTATCACAGAAAAAACTGTTTTTAGATATAATCTGATTACTTGGAATATATTATTGTAATGTAAATCAAACATAATTAATGAGAAATTAAAAGGTTAGGTTCTACTGAGCTAGAAATGTGGAAGAAAATGGGTATACTTAATATGGACGTTTTCTTTAACATTTTTGTCCTGATTTTTTACTGCTGTATAACTAGTTGAGACAACATGTTATGAACATGGTGTGTCTTCATGTGTTATAGAAGTTTGTGTTAAGGTTTCAATTAGATTTAACCCTTTCAGTGCCTAATTCAACTATAGTTGAATTATACCGTATTGTACACCATACTACAGTTGAATTGAGCACCGTAAGGTGAATTATTCTGTATTAAAAGAAATACTCTGTATGTTCGTAAGTTACATTCAGATTATAACAAAACAGGTCTCTTGTTCTGTGAGGCTACTGTATCATGTAATGTTAACATGCAAATATGTTTTGCATTTTATAATTAATGTGTTCTGTACAATAATTTTAGGTAAAATTTTGTTTAGTTTGTGAACTTTGATCACCATTTTAATTACAAATGAAATCATATGAATTTTCATCTGTTACACATATTGCAATATATTGCTACGACAATTATGGAATGCTCTCAAAGATTTGAGAGTGTCCTTCACCCATTTCTCGGCTAGCCGAGCAGGTGCAGTGTCTGTGTCAAGGCTGCACAGTAAAGTACCCTCTAGACTGTTCAAGTGCTTGTTACTGTGCAAATTATGCTGGCACGCCACCAAAACAATGGAAAATTATTCTGGAACATATAAGCAACAGCGGCCGATTTAGTTACAGCGGGTGATTGTTTAGTGCAGTTGAGAAGTGGTTGTTGCTAATTAGTGGAAAGTCATTATTGTGTTATAATTAGTGGGAACTCTAGTAGTTGTCAGTTATTGTTGCATGTGGATAATTTAACTAGAATTATTGCATGAGAGTACCCTGTTGATTTCAAGTTGTTATTGATGACTAATTAAAGCTGGTTATTAGTGACTTTATTGGTGTCTGTATTTTGTCTCCACTGTACCACACGATGATCCATGAGAGCATTGTACAGTGGTGTCAGAAGTGGGATAGAACCTTTAACAGCGGAAACAGAAGACATTTTGTAGAAGAACAGTGTATTGTAATTAATCTGTAAACATGGGTACCAGTCAGATGATGAAAGCTTTCCAAGCGCTCCTATGGCAAACAAGTCCCATTATTACTTCATAGAGAACTTGTTCATAAAATTTGTAGAATACTGTCACTCAGTTCACTTCTTATGAAATTATCCTTTCTTAAACTTTTTCATTGACTTGATTTATTTACCTGTGCAAGGGGTGGCAGCCCCCCTAAAATGTCTTGACTGTTGAGGGGTGGCTACTACCATCCTTATAAATATTTGTATGGAGATTACTTTGTTGATGAATTTCTGTTTTGCACTTACTTCGTGTACAAACAAAAAAACATCATACTGTGGAGATCATACTTTGGTGCTAATCTGACAATGATGCGTGGAAGGCTCACAATAAACCAAACTAACATATTACACACATTGAACTCAATGTGACCACATCTGCAGAACTTATGCACAAGACTTTACTATCAAATGACCATAAACAGTTTCTGTTAATTTCAAACCTAAGAAATTATATAGTATTACCAGTACGTGAACATTATTGCATGAGTAAAATGGGCTACTCTTACAGTGGTGATGTGCTCAGCATTGAATTTATTCTTTTTATATTCAACAATTGTGAATATTTGATCACAATCTGTACAAAATCTTTGTATTTTAAGATTGTTGTGAGTAGGTTACTCATGCTATTTTGGCAAGTTAAACCTTTAATAAGTATGCCATACTGTTTTGTCCATAAGTCCTCATTATGGACTGTTGTCCATAAAGCTCATTACCTGTTGTAAATTGAGATTAGCATATATAGGGTTTAACCATTTACAAATCAATGATATGATTGAAGAAATTAGTTCTAAATTAAATAGTTTTATCTGGAAAGCAGAACAACGTATTACATATTGTTGACAGTCATCATCATCGCCTATTTATGGCTAGAAATTTAGGGATATTCTGTTTCAAGTGGTAAATACTCTTTAGTTTTTCTATTTTGGCAGTCTCATATTCTTATCACATGGTGTGTTATTTTCTCTCTTTCCTATAATGCATATATTTTTTTGTGTGGATGTTTTAAAATTTCTATATTTGTTGCTGTACTTCTTGTATCTATGACCATGTTTCTTCTAATTTGTAGATAAGTTTATTTTTTTGTCTTATACAGTTGGGATTTTATGAAATTTGTTAAATTTATAATTTCATAACAGTGCACTTATTTTAATAGCACTATCTATGTACTAAATAAAAAAGAAATTATACACATAATACATTTACAGTAACATGCAGTTTTAGAATGAAGCAAAATAAAATTTTAATTAGTAACAAGAATATAAATTTATTGCTGTACCTCATTTTAGAGCCTGTATAGTTGCGCATTAGCACATTTATTAACAATATTTGTTGTAATATTATTACCGGTGAAATATTTTCTTTGTGTTAGATTTGCATACTTCGATTATTAAAGATGCAATGTTGCAAATTCACTACAGAGTAGTGTTTTTGTTAGTTTGGGAAGTTTTATTTTGTATATATTTTTATATTAATGTATTATAAATGTTTATAATTTTTGGAAACAATTATTGAAAGATGAATATTTTTAATGACGTTGAATGTTTTTCAGATTTTATTATTTAAGAATGTTAGGTTTTACTAATTTTAAATAAAAATTTATGTTGTAATAATATAAGAATTGTTAGTTTTGTTGTATATTTTTTGTTAGTCATTATATAGCTAGAATATAGTAATAGGTACAAGGACCTATTTAAAAATGAATGTATCGTAAACACTTTGATGACATGTTTTTTGCTTTTATTTTGTTTTTACGGTTTATAGTATTTATTGTATGCAACAAATTTTGTGTAATTGCTGACAGGTTTATATTGTGATATGTATTAGATTATTATGTACTTGATGACATGGAGGTTTCAATTATGTAACAAATGTACATCATGTATTGTATTTCATTAAAGATTGTGTTGCCGTGTTGCCATGTGATATTGTTCATCATTCAGTTAGAAGAGTTCTTCCATAGCAACTAATCAGTGTATCACTAAAATGTGTTTAGTATGATACATAAATTTCAAAACAAATCGCCAAACAGTATTATTTATAGTCCATTCAACTAAAGAAGATCGCTGACTTTCAAAGGCTGCCATTTCCACAAAAGTAGAGCCAAAAATTAAAGAAACACATAGTTATAATCGTCAATTGCTTTTCTTTAAGTGGTTTATATTTCATAATTTTACAGCTAAGTGTTTTTTCACGGTAAAGCAATATTTAGAAAAAGTCACGGTTTTTTCATTGTTTTACCGTAACTGCCAATTTTATAAATTTATTTCTTAGTAAGTAATGCATTGAAAAAATTTTCTTGTTCAAGGATTGATGACCCACTCATTCTACACAACATGTAAACATTTCAAGTCTATATTTTTCTTTTTTTACTAGTTATTAATTTTTTTCTAAGATCATGTTTTCTCGTAATCTAGAAACGTTTAACAATCAAGTGTTATATTGTTTTGAAACTTACAATCCCAACAGGTTGGTTAAATTATTGAAATTAGTTTAAGATGCTTTGCTGAATTTTAACTGTGAGATAAGTTTAGAGCGAAAGGTCAAGCTACGCGTACAGTAACAGGCGTGGCGTAGTAGACCACAGCGCAGCAGGTCGGCCTCATAGCGCCAGTTAGGTGTGCTGAATGCAGGGGCCTTCCGTAAGTAGGAATGCGTTTGTAATCTGTTTGCGGTAAGCCTATATTAACCCCTAACAAACGAGGCTTTTCAGCCTCCCTGTCGGAGATATGAATAAACTGCCGACATTTTTTTTATGATGCGCTTTAAATATTTTTCCAACTTTAATTACCCGTGAAGTGCATTATGAATTATTAAAGAAAGTAGTGATTAACCAGATGTGTGTTCGTATGTTCTGGTGTCTGAATTATGTGTCCCAAAACATTGAAGTGACCAGAATTTATTTATTTTAAGACCTACGGCTACATTGTAGCACAACGAAGGTTTTACATTGTTCTACAAAATAAGATAATATATGAAAGGAAGGGAAGAAGTCATCTAGAAGGAATATATCAACTTAAATAAAAATCAACAGAAAAGTATTTGCAATTATAAACAAAAGAACTTAACAGAGCTAGAAAAGTCGATTCAAAGGAATTATATGTAGTCAAAATATAGCCATAAAGTGTTGAAAAATAAATAATAAGAGTATCATAACAGTATAATAATTAATAGACCCAGTAAGATATGGAGTAGTGAAGAGTAACAGCCCAGGAATAATGAACATGACAATTAGCAAGATATGAAATAATAATGAATAATAGTTTGGAACAAATAAAATAGAAATGACAATTTTTAAAATAGGGAACAGTAAGGAGTAATAGCCCAGGACTAATGAATTAAAGGGAAATAATAATCCAGATACCCAAAGGTCTATTATAAAGACAAAAACCTCTAGAGCAGAAAATAAATAATTCAAAAGAAATAAAATTATATTAACTATATCAATTTAAATGAAATGACTAGCCCAAATAAGAGAATCCAATACATATAATTAAAAATGATGTAAAAATTAATTATACTTAAAATAAATGTGATTAAGGGGCACACCCCAAACCATTTGTCAAAAAGGACAACAAAAAGACTATTATTAATATAAAGTTTTAATGTATTTATTTATATAATTATTGACCATTTTGTGTTATTATTGTTTATGAATACCCTACAAAATATGTTGATACTAGTAAATGCTAGATGTTAGAATGTAAGAATTTATTATACTTTAATCATGTTAATTAATGTTATATTTTGTAAAGTAAGGAAAGGCAAATTAATAGTTCAAACAAACCAGAAATAGTGGATCAAAAAATATGAAACTAATAAGATGAATTAATAATAACTTTGCTAGGAAAATTGGAAATTGATGACCAAGACAAATTCAAATTTGACCATATAAATCTAATCAAAGAATACAAGTTAATAGAACCTAGACTAATTTTATATAAATTACCCTATTCAATATACAAATACATTATCATAATAATAACCACGACCTATAATAGTAATGAGAGGAATCAACATGTAAAATTGACTTAAATTAGGTGTTTGTACCAGTTAAGGCCATAATCAGTAAAGTGTACTAGTAAAATGCAAATATTTGTTAAATGTTTAAAATAATAGCTAGATGTAAATTAGGTAAATTACAGACATTTAATTAGGAATCGAGTGAAAAATAAATTGTAACATAAAACATATTTTAAACCATGTAATAGGTAATTCTGTAAGTCAAGATAAGGCCTACAGATAAATTTCAAAGAATGTAATTAAGAAGCACAATTCAAACCAAAATAGGGAAAATTTAGTATTAAATTGTATTAAATAAAATCAGGAATATTGTTATATAATTAAAATTACATAAAGGTACTAAACAAGTAATTTATAGCCATTTAAACATAAAAATGTCAATATTTTTTATATATAAGATTGAATTCAAAAACAACAGCTGATGGCTGAACAATGAGAAATAATACCGAAATATTATAAATCTTATATATGAAGGAACAAAAATCAGTTAGTTGATTGTTAAAAGCCAAACGAGACAGACATGTCAAAGGACTTCTCAGAGAAATATTAACGAAAATTTTAACTAACCTTAACCAAGATATATGATGAAGCCATATAAAGAATGAATAGAAAATAAATCAAAATGAAGACTACTATAATATTGATCACTGAACATTAAACTAAATTAAATAATATTAAATTAAACCGTCACTACATTTAGACACGACAGAAGAACCAAATTGAACTCAGATAAACATACACCGAGTGAAGGGAACCTTTTGGGACATAACACTACTATTACTGAACCAAAATCTAGTGGGTAAACAACACTACACTCTACAACTCGTGGATCGTCCAAGAACAACATCACTGGAGAGGAAATAACCAACGGAGACATTTATTTGAAGAAAGAACTCGTAGCTGAAATTACATCGCAGATCAACTCATTAAGGCAGCCATTTTGATTCCAGTCGAAGAGGATGCTGGTAACGTGACGAGTGACGTCAGAGAAGTCAACAGTATAGTAATATCAACTTTTTATATACATTACAATTTATTATTTTTGTCCGTTTCATGAATGTTTTTTAATACATAAGTATTGAATTCTCTTGCCTTTCCTGACTATTTCTACAGTTAAAAGAACCTTATAATATAATAATTCCATTAAAAAATTTTGCATATATAAAATAATCGAACTGTAACTTTTTATCGAATCAGATTCAAGCCGTTGCGGCAAATTCAAATAATTGTTTGACGAATAAACTCATTTATTGTTTTAGTACTGTTTTATTGATCAGCTAAGCCTTAAATTAAATTACATTAATTATTTAAGAGAAAAAGTGAACTTCTTAAGTAGACGAGCTAGAAGAAGAAGAACAGATTTTAAATTGGCTGCTACATGCAATCGATACTGCTTATCTATTTGAAGTGAAGAAATAAATAATTTTACATCAGAACACACACAGTCATTAAACAGTATATTTTTTATTAATTGAACCTAAACAATTAAAAAACAACTACACCAATTAAAATTAATTAAATCAATAAAAAAAAGAGAAATTTTTTTTTATTAACCAATTATTATCTAATTATAGATTATTTGTAATTAACACGCATTGTGGGTTGTATTACAACATAAACGTTTATATTTTTGTTAATGTCCTCAATAATATTTTAAATTATTGTTATGACTTTTTAACATTTTATATTTTATAACAATTAAAATTTCAACGTATTTTATGCATTATAAAACAATTCAGGCAAAATAAAATTTCTTAAACATTAGAAAAATTTAATGAAGAAATTTGTGTTAGTGGTTGAAATCACAATCAAAATGATCAATATTGCACACCACATCAGGCTATTCCTGATCTGACGATGAGCTGTGAAGCTTGAAAGCGCTAATCGGAATAATTTTTATATAGTGGTGTGCAATATTGATCATTTTGATTAGAAAAATTGTACTACAATATTAATTACATAATTATATAGGCTACATACCACAACACAATGAAGAGTACTTAAGGTGATAGTGGCAAAGGTGCGATCCCCTCCAGAATTGAGTCATCGCCAATGTCCATGTTATCCTCTTCTGACTCTGAGGAAGTATTTCCCGTTATGTTTATGATGAACCGCTCTACTACTATGTCAAGGATTCCCTCTGCTTCCCAGGCTTCCTTGGTCAGCTTCTCCACGTGTCGGACGACGTCTGCCCACTCCTTTTCGCCGATTAGCCCAAACCCTTCGTTTATCAAACGCTCCACTTCCGTCAAAGTAAACTTTTTGTTGTTCCTTGCCACGTGTCCTTTTAACTGTGCCCATATCATTTCAATACAATTGAAATGGCAATGTTAAGGAGGCAGTCGAATTATTTCGTGGCCATGACTTTTTGCCAGCTCATCAATTTTGTAAATTGGAAATCTTGGCTTATGAGCCAAAACATGTCTAATAATTCGCCTTTTTTGAGTTCTGGCCCTGCTTGCACTCCGTGTCTCTCCAACCACTCAATCATCGCAGATTTTTTTGACGACATTGTAGGTGCTTTGTCTATTTGCACTGTGTGGTATGGAGCATTGTCCATAACTATTACTGAGTTTGGGTCAATGTTCGGCAATAGTTGCTCTTCAAACCACTTATAAAATCTGTTATGGTCCATTTCTTCATGGTAGTCTCCTGTCTTTTTAGACCGGAACATAAGTAAAGCACAGGGAACAAAACCTTTTTGATGTGCCGGCATGCAGGACAATGAACCCGCCTCCTTTGCCGATTGGAACGGTCATTGTTCCTTCGAGAGTGTTGTCAGTCCATCCCTTACTTTTGCTATGACGCATTCACCCATGTTTCATCAAGCCATATAATTTGTGTAAAATCCTTTTGTTTAACACTGCTCAGATAACGGCAACGCCAAGCAATGATGTCTTCCCTTTCCATCAAAACTTTTCTACCGTTTACTTCGGAATAATGGAATCCCAGATCGCGAAGAACTGTCCAGAGAGAAGTTTTTGCACCGCTAAACAATCCTGTATTTGTCGCTGATACCAGCATTTTATCCAGTGTGGGGGTGTTCACGACGTTTGTAATACCCGTAGACGTGCCGTCTAAGCGCATCCTCTTGAAACGGGTCTAGTTCGGTAACTTTGGCCGCATGTTTTCTCTCTTTCCCAGGCGTCGAGACGGAGCTTTGGCCAGCTTTAACTGCTGCTGATTTTTCACAACACACTCGTGTCGTCACTGTTGCAGTTCCAATTTGTAAAGCTCGTGCGGTCTCTCCGCTATTTTTGAAAAAGGTATTACAGGTTCACCAGTTTTTTCAAGGTATCATTTTCTTTTTTAAAAAACTCCCGGACACTCACGATCATTTCTCTTCCTTGACTTTGTATCGTACTTCATTTCCGAAAAACAGTCTTCCCGGCACTTGTTGATGGTAAACTTTCTTCGTCACTCGCCATCTCTAAGATTAAAAAATGTAATTGAACAAAACACTTCAGCTATTTCACACGTCAACACTTTACAAAACAGAACACTCCACCAAACTAAAGTATGTTGGTATTTTGTGTATGTGGTGGGGTGTGTGATAGTGGTGACCTTATCAGGTTATAGACGGTTGACTCATCAGGTTGTGGCATGCGGTAAGCAATTCGGCGTACATAATCAGAGGGCAAGCATAAATGTGCTTTCAATCTTTAATAACATTTTTTAATTAATATATTACAAAGTGTAGCATATACAACCGTAATTAATATTCACTTAATGCCTATAACAATTACTTGGTGACATTTAGTTCTAAGAAGTAACGGCCACCGCCGCACAGACAGCGGCCATTGTACTAGAAATGAAACTACTGCAATTTTGACATAATTAAGATATTTCTGTTGAAATGCGATAACCAACACTTGACAATAATGAAATCATCTTATTAATGTTAACATTGTGGCACAATTGAATTGAATTAGGGATCTCCGTAATGTCCAACAACGAGTAAAGGTTAGCATAATTCAAAAGAAATGTCTTAATTTCTTTTAAAATTTTGGCTGTTTCATTAATGGAAAACGTTTCATTATTATAATACCGTACAGCACAAAAACAAATATATACAAAGCAGTAATACATCTCCGTAAAGACAAATAAATAAAAACAATATTTATTTCGATTTATTAGATTTCGACACACAAGTTATTACAGTATTAACATTATGGTTTGTGTTGTCGTCGGCGCGCGAATAAAATGGACCCAGTACGGAACAGTGTACTCCATGCTTTGTCCGTCGCTGTACATTTTAGCGAAAGAGTGCTTCAAATATAAGTTGATGTAAAATATAGTAGCTGTTTAAGCTTGTTTTCACTCAACTTGAACTTTCGTTAGCGTTGTCTTCTCAGTGTTGGCACAAATTTCAATTCTAACAGTGCTCCCGTTTACGAGTTGTTCAAGGCGAACAAAAAAATTAATAACGCCTATAAAAATAATCGCAGAGAGTTCAAATGGGAATATGTGATGTAGGATGAATGTAAAAATAATCGTTGAACAGGAAAAATTTGTTGACGCTGTACTTTTTTTGTAATGAATTATCAAAGTTGACAATCGTTGTAGAAGGGCTAAAAAACAGTGACTTTTTTAATATATCTCTTAACGTTATGAAAACGAAGAATCAAAAAAATATGAAATGTACACGAGTAACGCAGAAAGGAATGCCGATTCCAACAATATGCTCATTTATTTTTTGTCTCTGAAAATTTGGAAACGGCAGGCTTTGAAAGTCAGCGATCTTCTTTAGTTGAACGGACTTTAATAAGTAGCAACACAACATCAGTTTAACAACTGTATCTATGTAAAACGAAAGTCACTGTGCTAACAGCTTATATCAAGTGGCATTAAACAAATCACCAGTTTTATTAAACTTATTAATTTGAAGAGAGTAATGAGAGTAAAACAAATGAAAACAGTATGCAGTGTTATGTGTTTTAGATTTGAATTACAAGTTGTAAAAATTTGTATTCAGTTAGATTGGATTTCCAGTGTGCCTATAATGAAAGCATTATATTACCTAGGACGAATCTGACTCATAAGTAAATGTTAAGGGCAGCCTCCTTACAGACATATCGTAATTGTTAACTCTATAAGTAATAAATGCTGTATTTTATGTTGTCTTTTTTTGTTTGATCAGCGCAACACAGTCCTTGCTGTATCACCTCACTATTTGATCCATCACAAATGCTCAAGGTTAGATCTTAAATTTCCCTAGCTAATGTTTATGATTTGTTTAATGCTTCTGTGACTGTCCAGTATAATCATATTTATTCTGAAGTTTAATATATTTTGAATTTTTCATGTTATTTAATGACAGTGTTGATAATTTGTGTATTAAACATGACATGCAATGATAATGTGTTTTTTACAGGCTTTAATGAAATGTTTCAGATGTAAATATTTTAAAGGAATTATATTAGTATGTAAGAGTTGAAACTGCTTAAGAATTTTGTTTATTGGACTTTGTATAAATAAAAAAATGTTATTTTTAAGTTTTGTTAAAAGTGTCTAATAGTACAAGAAAGTTCATCTTGTATTTGTTAAAAATTATTTTTATAAAGCCGTGAATGTACTTGTAAATTTATATAACCTAGATGTACATAACATGTTTATGTAATTGACAGATATTATCTGTTCTATATAGCACAATTAAGCTACTTGTAGCTGTGAGTCTTATTACAGACCAAGATCAAAAATTGTTTATTATTTTAAACAGGAGTTATTATAAGGTTAAAGGTTATGCCTGAGTTGACCATTTGAAATATATTTCAGTTGTCTTACATTTGATTTTGTTTGTGTCATTGAGTAGTTGTTGCACCTGAGTAATAAATATAATAGCCTACAAGGGTAGTTTGAAAAGTTCTCAGCCTGACACAGAGATACTGCCAGGAATATCAAATGGCCATGACTGGTCACAAGTTTGAGCTGTCACATGGTGTACCATAAAGTTTAAACAACTGTATTTACTTCTTTGAGTGTTTTCACAAAATAAAGTATATATTTGTTTGTTTCAGTGATGACCTTCATTTTTGAAGCGAGTCTTTTTCCAGTGAGCCACTGCTTCAGATTCACAAACAGGAAAAGTCACTGATGGAACAGGTTTTGCCCTCTTTGGAGTGATAAATCATCACAGAAACTTGATTGATTTGTCTTTAAAACATGTCCAAACGCTATTTAGAAATGTTCATTTGAACAAGTGTCTGATGAACCATTAGCAAACCTGGCATTCATCATGGTGAAAGCTTTTTCTCTATAAATGTTCAGGTCATATGTTGTGGAAATAATCTATTGCGATGTTGGTAATGTCAGCACACATTTTCATGTGTTGATAGTTTAGCATGGTACTGTGGAATGTTTTTCAATGTTTCATCAGTTGTAGCTATTTTTGGGTGAACTGAACATTCATAATCACAAATGGATGAAAGACCACATTTGAATTCAGCAGCCCATTTCTTCGTATTGAAAGTGATGGTGAAGAGTCTCCTATAGTGGAATACAATTTGGTTTTTATTTCCTTTGTATGAAACCTTTTATAACAAAGTGTTTTATCACTATGCAACAATCAGTTTTACCTTTTCTTTTTCAAAACCACCACTCTTTTTTATTGTATTTGATTATAACAATCAAATTAGTAAATACAGATGTTTAAACGACATGATTATAACCATTTGATATTCTTGGCATTATCTATATTCAGCCTGAGAACTTTTCAAATTACCCTTGTAGTTTCTTCACAGCAGGATTCCGTATGTCACAAGCTATACAAGACTGAAAAGTGTACTGTCAGATGAGTGAAACTCTGATAGAGAGTAAATGGTTAGTGCAGGGTAGAGCAGTAAACTGTGAGTATGGAAGTCTGTAAATCGTTTGTAATTAAAAATTGACACCAGTTTGTTATTGTGTGTAGATGTTGCAAATGCACTGAGCAAAATCAGTATTTATGTTGTCACTGGACAAAAGGCTTGCCACATGACAAATGGCGCCAATTGCTCACTCTAGTGTTTTGGTGGCCCTAAAAAGGACCGTGTGGCGAGAACTCTGATGTTGGTTGTGCCGCGCTGAGATGTTCGGCGGCTGCGCGTGCTGTTCGTGGCGTACTGCAGTCCTCCTCTTCTTTCGGCATCGGTTGTAGAGTCGGCTGCCAGCCCAGTGAAGTCCATCGCTGGCGCGGAACTGGAGGGCGAAGACGCAAGAACACCGGTTCTATTCTTCGGCCGTTCCTTCCGGCTGACTCCGCGTCGATGTTGTCCGAGAGAGGAGAGGAGATGAAGTGCGTCCGATGGCGTGGTGATGAAGAGTGCGCCAAAATTTTCTGCCGGCCCGGGTTTATGCACTAACCGGGATCACTGATTGGCTCGCTCCAAGCACGTAGTTGGTCACGTCTCAGCTACTGATCCCTGATTGGCTCGCTGTGTCCGCCGCTGGTAACGGAGAGCAGATGTTTGCATACCACTGCCGTCACAATGTTTATCTCTAGTAACAACTAATATCCAATACAGATATGATTTAAACATTCGCAGAAAGTATACAATATTTTTCATTTGAAATGAATAGGTGATGTAATGAAATAATTTTCATATTAAATCAGTGTATTTGAATTTATTGAATACTGTGCATATGTGTATGTATGTCTTATGGCCTTATGGCTGAAAGTTATATTTATTTTAGTGGGCATTCATATGGAGTAATCTAAAAGTTTTTAAATAGTTAGTACACTTGTTCTAAATGTAGATATTTACCATTTGATAGTAGATGCTAAATTTGAAGTCATGGTATAGGAACTAGGGTTTGAGAAAAATTCTAGATTTCATCTTCTATAGAATATTCTTTGCTACATGATTGACACAGACATGCTGAAATCTTCCAGGCTATTGTGACGATGCACAATGTCAGTCCATTTTTTTTGTTTATACCGTTGTTATGACAAACTGGTTGTACAGTATTTTGTCGGACTGTTATTGTATTGTACATTATGAGGTAAGTTAAGGTTTTTATTATGTTTCAGTATTTGTTTTTATGTATAATGTATATGTATACAATGTGTAAGTATTAAGTTTCAGTGAACAACAAATTATAGATCACTAATACAGAGATATTTTCTTTCTGAAATGTCAAGTCATACAATCACATCTGTGTAACTGTATAATTTCAAAGCAGCTGTAATTGCCATTTGAAATGGAATGTACTGGTTATATTGTGCATATAATGTTGTTAATGATGCTTGCATGCTCTATCTTTAAACAGAGGAGTAAAATAATTTAACACCAAGATTTTGTTAATCACTTTGATGTAGTCAATAAATGAAGACCTCAAATACAACAGTTCTTCAAGTTTATGATTGTCCAACACCATTAATGTAACAAATAGTAAATATACTTAACTAATACTGTTGCAATAAATTATACTACAAGTCACTAGTTACAGATGTCAGGATACAAAAAGTCACAATTATTGTGTCACACACACACACACACACACACACACACACACACACACACACACACACACACACACACACACACACACACACACACACACACACACACACACACACACACACACACACACACACACACACACACACACACACACACACACACACACACACACACACACACACACACACACACACACACACACCACAATCACAAGGCGCAGCAACAGTTCAACAAATAACATGTCTTACCACTTTGCTTCACAATATGCAACTGAATGGCTCTACAATGTGGTTGTTGTATTAATGGTGGGCAGGAACTGTACATATTATGTATCGAGAATGTTCCAGTATAAGTAGCATAAACTGGAGAATGAAGGCATACATCAGCTCTAGAAAGAGCGAGAAAATTCCGTGTGATGGCACCCAGCTACTTAGATAATATGGTCCAAGTTCACAGTGCTACCATGCCAGTAACCCACAGATGTAAGAATGTGATAATAATATGATATACATAAATGAATAATTGCTAAAGTTGTTTCAACTGTTAGGGTTTTCAGAGGTAAGATACAGGTTCTGACTATTACCTGGCATGTATAGAAATTATTTTACTAATAAAGTAGGCATATAAAATCTGGAAATGTCAAGTCTAGAGACTGTAAGAAATGTGTCCTGCATTATTCACTCTTAGGACACTGTATCAAAAACAACTGAACAATTGTTTAGCAGTGGGTAATTATTAAAACTGTAATAGGAAAATCAGCATATGAAACTTTAGTGTTGGGGGAAGACCATGTGTGCAAAATATATGTTTGCCTGGAACCAGAATCTAAAGATGAAGGTTACAAAAAAGTTAATTATAGCGAAGGTAGTGTCACAATTAGCATATAGTGAAAAGCCCAATCTGTAGAATTAAGGAAGACAAAAGCCCTAATTAAAAGGGGTGGCTGAACAATTACAGAATTGCTTATAATTCATAAACAAAAGAGATATTCAAATGAAACAAAATGGGCATGAAAATATATTTTATTATGTACTTACATTTATTTTCCAACAGTGTCTCCATTTACAGCTATACATTTCCCAAACTGAACCAGTTTTCTCATCTTCTCAGTGAAAAATTCTGGTGGTCTTTTCTTGATCCATGACTTCATTACATGTTCACTTCATTATCTATGAATACCGATAATGTCTGTCTCTTTAAGTGCAGAAAGATATTAAAATCAACGGGCACCAAATATGGTAAATATGGAGGATGTGAAGTATGTTCAGATTCATAAGAAATAGCTAAAAGTAGTGCACAGTCGCACATAACAAGAGAACAAAACAACATACAGACTGGCGCATGCTGCCATCTTGTAGCTATTTTCGCCCACTATAAACATTCCAAGTCTCATAGAATTCCACCACTTCTTCTTTGTCACAGCCATTGCCATTGAGTTGGTATGCTTGTTACATCAATATGCTACACATTACCCCTCCCCCCATTCCAACTTCTGAGAAGTTGTTCACAACATTTCTTTTGGTGTTGTTTGTTCTCTTCTTGAGTTTGGGTGGCACCCACCTTGAACAGATTTTACAGTAACCCAATTTTTTGATAATGTGTCCTCATTCTTTTGATATGCCTACCTGGTTGGCAGTGTGATGTTACGTGGTGTAATGCTTTTCTCACAGGAACTGGTCGATCACTTCCAGCTTCATCATCCCTAGTATTTGCTTTACCAGCCTCCAATCCATGAAATTTTATTACCCACCTATTCACAGTAGCACAGTAGTTTGATCAACAATTTTATCATTATTAACGGCTTTGAGACGATAGTGAATGTCAGTAGTGTTCACTTTTTTTGGCTGTTAAAATTTAACCTCTGCACATTGTTTTAGACATGTTAACATTGCAGGCATACTTCATGCCTGTGGGTATGGCAATGGACAAATAAGAAGTGGTTGGAATTCAACGAGACTTTGAAAGTTTGTAGTGGGGGAAATGTAGCTACAAGGTGGCATCATGCACTGCTCTGTATGTTGTTTATTCTCCTATTACCTGTTATGTGTAACTGAGCATTATTTTCCAGCCATTCCTTCTTACATTGGCCAACAGAGATTCATATAAAAGACATGTTTCCATTTGTAAGACGTAAGCATATAAGTATGGTAGATATAACTTGAAATGTGAAGCAATGACACATCTGAATTCAAAAATAAGGGATGTAATAGATGTTTACTGTTCTCCCTAATTATACGTTAACGTGTTAGAGATATTCGACAAAAAGATAAAAATTAAAACAAATAGGGTTGATTAGCCCCCTCTGTTTAAACTGATAAGTGATTTAAAGAATGCAGAATGACTCTTGCAGTGGACACAGAATAAAGCATTAGGGTTGGATCATTTAAATACAGAACCTTTTAAGTAATTATTGTCTTAATTCTGTAATTAGTGTTGGAAGCTGTGGAGTTAAGGAGTATTGTGTTTCCCAGTTTCAAAAATTATAGAAAGGACTGCAGACATAATGGGAATGCTGGATTTAAATATTTTAAATACTGGGTAGAAATCGTCTTCTAGAATACTGATTAATCGTGTGATTCCTGTAGTTAACATTATTTTATTGCTTATATTTTAAATTTGAATATTTAAATAATATGGTTAGGAATATTATACTAGATTCATCATATTTCTTGCAACAGAAATTTATAATTTTTTATAATTTTACTCATAGACTTGAGAGGTTGGCGATCACTTTTTATGGACATTATTGGTAACGGTGTACATTTTGCCCATTCTATGGTATGGCACCTCCAGCAGAGACTTAGCCATACATTTATGTGAGACTGTGTACTAAGTAAGAATTTCTAAAGAATGAGCTCTGCTCAATTGTTCTTCATTCTCAGCTTAACCATGGAGGATGCCATGCCATAAAATAGGTGGGAGGGGGGTGTTAATAATAACACAGGCCTGCACAATTTAGGTTCATAAAACTTTTTCTAAAATTTTATCTGATTTTATAGTTTTTTGTATTGCCGAATTCAAATATGACTTCAGTTTTTCTCAGCATTGTCATTTTTAGTGGAATGCGTTTACTAGTGAAATTATGTTAGTGAAAGTACAATAAATAAAACAGAATTTTTTGCAAACTATGTTTGTTATTGGATTTTTTCGCAATATAAGTTGCATTATTAGTTGGAAGTTGCATAATGCCTTTTGCATAATGTCTGTTGTTTTTCCTCTTCTAAGAGAAATCGAGATTTTCATGGTGTAGCATCCAGCAGTAGTCTCCCATCATATTAATATTCCACCGACCCTGATATTGTGTCTCCATTTCCTTAATATCCTGATGGAAGCACTCACCCTGTTCCTCACTAACCGCACCAAGATTTTCGGGGAAAAAGTCTAAGTGAGCATGTAAAAAGTGAAATTTGATGCTCATTGAGTATCCCAAAGTTTTAATTTTTGTAACATGTTTTCAACTATATTAACATAGTCAGGGTCCTTATTGTTTCGTAGATAGTTTTTAATGACATTTTTAAAACTAATCCAAGCAGCTTTTTCAACCTCTGTCATTGCAAACATGAAGTTTTCATGTTTTATTAGTTTTCGTGTATCTGGCCCAACAAAGATCCTTCTTGTAATTTTGCTTCTGACAAGTGAGAGAACTTGGTCAACAGGTACTTAAAACAGTTTCCTTCTTTAGGTTAAGGTTTCAGAAACTTTCATAAGTCCCAGTTTTATATGGAGTGGAGGTAAAAGTATTTTCTTCGAGTTGTCAAGATTTTACATAGAATATTCTTGCTTCCAGGTTCAAGAGATTTCCTTGCAGGGCAGTTTTCCTTCTCCCAGTCTTTCTTCTCGCTTGGCTGTTCCACTCAGATAGGAAACATGGATACTTAGTGTAACCACCCTGCCGACTTAAAAGAATGGTTAATTCTTTTAAACCTTCACACACCATCTAGCCATGAGCCTTGTATGTAATCTTTTCTAGAACCAGTTCTGAATTCTCATAGCTTTCTCTCAAGTGAACTGAGTGGCCAACTGGTACTGAAGCATACTGATCCCCATTATGCAGGAGTACAGCTTTTAGACTCCTTTGAAAAGAATCTGCGAAGAGTTCCAATCATCTACTGTACGCGTATATTCAATGCCAAACTTGATGATTAATCTGGTAATGTCACTGCAGTACACTAAGTCACCTGCTTGTGAAAAATAGGACTGAATTCCTTTTCTCTATTTCTGTACAAATAGATCGATGTTCCAAGTGCCAATAAACTCTTTTCTTTTAGTCTGGAGCCTAAAAGTTTGGCAGACTCTTTGGGTAATGCTAAGTCTCTTGCTAGATCATTCAATTATGACTGGGTCAACAACTGAGGAGACTTATCATCCTTTTCACATTGAAATTCCTGGTCCTTGTTCTGTTCTTCAGCATTAAAATCAGAGTCATCTGATTGATTATCTATATGTTTATTATGTGTTTCTGGAGGCACAGGAACTGGAATCTGTCCACTGTGAGGAACAGGCCGAATAGCTGAAGGAAGGTTTGGGTATAATTTAACTTTCTTATTCTTTGAGTTATAGCCTTTAACATCACAAGAGCAAAAATAACAGTTGTCATAATGATTTTTAGGCTCCCTCCAAATCGGAATACTAAATCTGAAAGATTTTTTATTACCTGTAGACCACTTTCTTAGATCCTCTGTACAAACATAATAAACTTTATGCGGAGCCCATTGTTTATCTTGAACTCCCAACTTCACTCCAAAGTATGAATTGTACACTTTTATGACAAAAACAATTATATGGTGAAACCACAAATTCAGCACAAATATAATAAAATATTATCTTGATGATTTACACAGACATGGCTAGACACTTTTAGCAATATAACAAAATAGGCTGGAGTAAATGACTAGCATACACCGTTTTAAGTCAACAAGGGTAGAACACCACAAGCACAATTACTACAATAGCCACAGCCCTCTATATGTTATTTATTGACTAAGCTATTGCAGTTCAAAGAATGACCACAGTAAGCACTAGTGAAGCATTCATTCACTAGTGCTAGTGAAAATTTCGGGTTAAATGATAAAAATTTAAAGTTTTTTTTGAATAACATCAAAGATAAAAACCATCACTAAAGAGAATTATTGTAGCTAATTGTTGACAAACAGCTTACTTAATTAATTAATTAATTATTATTAGCCACATATTTAATAATGTATCAAAAATTTATCAAATGTTGAAGGCAAACCGTAACCTCTTGTTATATGGAAATGGAAAATATGCATTTATTGAGAAAACCCTATGTGATGGGAAAATTCTGATGCAATTTTTGAATGCTGCGCCAAAAAATACATTAAGGGATAAAATTATGAAAAAAGTTGTTGCAGACCTGTGTAATGTAAATGTAATGTAATCATCTCCCTTAGTCTCCCCTTGTGAGTATAGAGATTTTCTGGGCACTTATTCCAGGGTATCCAGGTTTCTGTATTCATGCATGTGTCTCATCACTTCACTAGTAAAGTCATGGTGCTTTAACCACACAACTTTACCACCAGGCGTTAGTGATAATATCAATAAAATATGGTTGTAAACAGAAAAATGTTATTGTTCTGTATGATTGTTTTAGTAATCATTTTATTTACAATACTGCTTTAAAATTAATATCTGTCTGTAAAAAGTATATTGTAAAATGATAATTATATTACATAACTTGTTAAATGTAAATAAAATGATTTTCCTGAGACTACATTACATTTTGCCTTGTAAAAAGATGTAAAAAAAATGTTACAAAGTTGTGTGATTTGTTTTAAATACAGTGTACATGTCTTCTAAATACATATTAATGAAAACTGAAATGTATAAACTGTTATTAAATATACAATTTTATAAAAATATAGTGTCTTATGAATTATTCCTATCATGCCAATAACAATTTATGTATTAATATAATATTAAATATTAATAATAATTTTCCATTCTGTAACAGTAATCTGTGGAAGACTGGTGTGTATTATGAGTAATCAGTATTATTCAAAATAGGGTTGAATAGTATAGGTAGGTAGAGATATTTTCACTTGCACCTAATGTGACTTGAATGTTACAACATGGCTGCTCAGTTTGTTATGTTGGCAGTACTCAGAAGTTAACAGTTTTCACTGTAGAGGTAGGGGTTTGTTGGACTGTAGTCAAATGTACAGTTGTGTTGAGGTTGGTTACTGCTTAAATTACTGGCTAAAGTTTTTTTTATTTTGTGCCTAAAAATATATGTACAGAACACTGTAAGTACAATTTTAGTTACAGAATTCATATGATAGGAATACTGTACTACAATTGTATCATTAAGCCAAATGAATTTTGCTGTGTGACTTTCATGTAACACTGGGCATAACTGACTTACACTATAACCTTACTTAAGATAAACACCATTATGTGTTACAATGTCATGGATACACAGTTATTTTGATGGAAGAAATAAAAAGCAGCCACAGAAAAATTCAAATGAGGTATTTGTGGTTGGTTATCAATTTGAATATCCAGATTAGCTTTCAATAAGTGATGAAGAATTTGAAATAAATAATGGGAATGTTATTATTCCTGATGGTGATAATGCTGTCAAAAATGTTGCTGATAATTTTGAAGAAGACAGAATGTAAAACAAAAACACTGATGATAATATACATAGTGTACAAGGTATTTTGTAAAGTATAGTGCAAATAACCTTTTGGTCTGAAAAATGTTATATATCGTTCAACTTGCCCAGTATGTCCTTGGAAAGGTTCCTTGCCATCTGGACCAAAAATTCCACACACACCTATAACTTATTTTAGGAAACATATTGGATAATAGTATATTAGAAAATATATTTCATCAGACAAATTCTATCAGTCTTTTGATACAGTCTATTCAAAAGACTGTATCTAAACCTATCAAAGTAGAACAAAAATGAAAAAGAACAGTTTTTTGGTTGTTGTATGTACATGTTGATTTATGGACTTCCATCTTCCTGAATGTACTGCAATGCCACTACACATGTTCCTGTTATTGCTGTAACTGTGACTTGTACCCAATGGGAACAAATAAAACTATGTCTCCATTTCAATGACAACAGTCTTCTTGACTCTACAGATAAAGTATAGAAAATAAAACCAATACTTCAGCGTTTGATAGATAATTTCAAAAAAATTGCAATGGATGAAAAACTATCAAGCACAGCTTGAAGATGTATATAAAAAAATTAACCCCCAAAATGGGGGGTTTGAGGCATTTGTATTATGTGATAGCAAAGGAAATGTTTACACTTTTGAATTGTATTATGGGAGAGAAGTCCATGATCTTCTTTAGAAGTTTTCTTCAGACAAACAAAGCACAAAGGAAGAGACAATTTGAGGAATTTTCTGGGAAAAAAGATGGTGTAATGCTCAGAGCACTCAAGTGGTACAACAATAAACCAGTACACTGTTTATCAAGCACATTTGTTGATGTGTATCCTACTTCAACAATCCAAAGATGGAATCTATCAAAGAAAGATAAGGCTGATGTGGAATGCCTCAGTATTGTCTTGTATTACAATAAGTGTATTGGTGACAGGGGGAGTAGATTTGATGGATCCTTTCATAGTTTGTACTGCACAAAAATTCAATCCAAAAAATGGTACTTGAAAGTAGTATTCCATCTTCTTGATTTATTTGTAGTAAATGCCCGGCTATTATGCTCAGCATCTGGATCAATAAAAAAGATCATGTATGCCTCATGGAGTTCAAAGCATCTATTGGTGCTTGCCTTTACAATGAAAATAAAAAGAGATGTAAGAAAACAGGAAGTGCCATTTCATCTTCAATTGAAACTGATAAATAAGTGAAGAAGAAAAAGGAGCCAATTGCACCAGTGCCAGAGAAGGAAATCAGGAAGGATGGAACAAGCCACTGGCCACAGTATATGGAAAAAAGGGGGCACTGTAAGAAACCTGGTTAAATGGTGTACCTAAAGTGATGTGTACAAAATGCAAAACATACTGTTACGTAATATGGAAAAAGTGTTACACCATTATGGAACATTTTACATGTTTCTCGGCTATCCCAGCAGAACCAGCTGTAATGATGTGTGTGTATGTGATTCTTAACAGGCGTTAACGAGATTGTTCCAGACTCACCGTCCTCGCGCGCTGTGTTCAAGGCTGCAAGAAATTATGCTCTAGTGTTGACACGTATTATGGATTATTCTGAAATTTCAGCGGGATATAAATATAACCATTCAGCACTGCTTAGTTTCAGTTTAGTGGCGATTTATTCCGGTGCTGTTCAAAGTATTGTGGCGAAGTGTTGTGTTTTATAATTGAGTGAGACTCTATTAGTTGACATTATTATTGTGTGCGAACAATTTTTATTCGATTTGTTGTAAGAGACTATTTTGTTGATTACAAACTGTTTAATTGTGATAATTAAAGCTAGTGATTAGTGACTTAATTGGTATCTTGTATTTTGTTTTCCACTGTACCATAAAGATGATCAGTAGACCATCGTAACAGTGGGTGTGAAGTGCGACAGAACCCTTAACAGTGGGAACAGTGGACACTTTGTACAAGACTAGTGTAATTTGTTATTAATTGGTAAACATGGATGACAGGCAGATGATGGAAGCTTTTCAAGTGCTGCTGTTGTAGACAGAAAAACAACAAGTTGAGAAAGCGGAAGGGAGACAGAAAACTCTCCTGCTGGAAACAGAAGAAAGTCAAAAAGCAGTGTTGCTCGAGTTGGAAGATCGACAGAAAGAATGTAACCAGATAAAATTGAAGCTCTTTTTTTAAGCTATGCAGAAACAGATGCAAGAACATAGTACCCAGAACTGGGTCTCCTATGAGGTGAGCTTAATAAACAAGTTACTAAAATATCGGAGGTACAACAATCAGTGACATTAAAAATAGCTGAGGTAGAAAAATCTGTCTTAAATGTTGAAGAATCGATGTCTACAAAATATCTGTCATAGAAGAATCCATGTCAAATAAAATATCTGCAGTAGAAAACTCAATGGCAAACATAAAAGAACAAATTAAAAGTGAAGAAGATACAACCAAAACAAATTTCTGACAGTCTGTACCATTGATAAAGACAATAGAGAAAGTCACCTTCCGTGCGGTTGGGACAGTTCATGTCAAGCCTCCAACCTTTGATGGAAGCACACACTGGGCCATGTACTTTAGGCAATTTGAAGCCGCCGGATGCGCAAATAATTGGACAGAGAAAGGGAAGACAGTTTCACTCGGTCTCGCACTGAAAGAACCTGCGGCAGAACTACTACAGAAAGTGCCACCTGATGCTGAATTGATAAAAGCTCTAGAATTACGGTATGGTGATAAAACATTTGCGAGATATGTGTACTGGACTCAATTGAGAGCAAGGCACAAGCATTCCGGGGAGAGCAAGAATTTGAAGCAAGTATCAAGAGACTAATTATCCTGAAGTGCCAGAAGATTTTGCGAGGAGATATTTACTGATGGTGTCAGATATAATGAACTACAGAAAGTGTTACGAATGGCAAGACACCAAAACAGTGCAGATGCTCTGGTACATGCTTTGCAATTTGAGGCCACAAAGTCAGCATCTGGTTGGATAAGTCATAAAGTGTGCGCTAAAAGATCATGATGGCATGGACAATGAAGAGGAAGAACGAGGAACAGAGACTCAATGGTTGGCCCCACAGAATAAAATATGAAAGGATGGAAGACTGAAGTGTTATAGATGTGGGAAACCTGGACTTCTACAATGAGATTGTCGGTTTTTCTACTGTCTAACTGAGAGTTCAGCAGCAGGGAAATGAGCAGTAGTCGGTACAATGGGGCATGTGCTGTCTAACTGGAGGAACAAAGCCCCTAGACAACACGCAAGATCTACACTTCAAAAAAATAGTGGGAGCTTGAAGGTTACTGGATTCATTCAAGAAAGGCCAACCTTGATTACAGTTGGCACAGGCGCAACAGTTTCCATACCCCCCCCCCCAATGTGGTGAAAAATCTCAAGCCAATCTGGTGCTCTTGCAGCTTGCGAACAGCTACTACAGGATGGCCTGTAAAAATGTTTGGAAAAGTGGAAATACACCTACGCCTCGGTTGACTGGAGTTTGATCATCAAGTACTTGTTGCAGACATTGTGGATGAAGCAATTCTTGGTGTGGACATTATGAACGCATATGGATTTATAGTAGACTTCAAAAACAATGTCTTGAGAATCAAAAAGGAAGAGGCAATGCTCTCCACAATGAATACATCAGAAAAATCGATGGACATGATATATAAAGTTGCCGTAACTGTTCCGCCAAACTCTGAGAAGATTATCATGGTTAGAACTAAGGTAGATACTAGGGGCAACCAGTGCTGTATATACGAACCCCAGGTAGTCAGCACACCAGGCATATTAATTGCCAGAAGTTTAGTAAAACCTGATGAAACCAGAAATGTACCTATTAGAGTGGCGAATATTGTGGATCAAGCTGTCACTTTACAAAGCAATACGCTACTAGGCAAATTGACTCCTGTGGCCTGGGTAGCCGGAATGATGCAACGAAGATGAAGTACTATGGACACTTCAAGTGGTGAGGTAAAAGAACTCAGACAGTTTTTACATGGCTTTAAATATTCTTTTGCAGTTCAGGGCCAGTCATTAGGAAGAACCTCTCTTGTACAACATTGCATGAATACCAGGGAACAACACCAATATGCCAACCTCCTCGAAAGCCTCCATTATCTAACAAGAGGAAATATCTCGGTTAGTACAGGACATGTTGACAGAGGGAATAATCGAGCCTTCGTCAAGTGCTTGGTTTTCTCCGGTAGTGCTGGCAGCGAAGGAGGATGGTGGTTTACGTTTCTGCGTAGACTACCAGAGATTGAATGACGTGACAAAGGAAGATTGCTATCCATTACCTCGTGTTGACGATACACTCGACACGCTGTCTGTAGCACAGTGGTTTTCCAGATTGGACCTAAAGAGTGGATATTGGGTTTTCACAAGTGGATACTTGGGTGGAAGTGGGTTTTCACAAGAAAACAAGGAAAAGACCACTTTCTCGACCCCAAGTGGCTTATTCCAATTGAACGTCATGCCATTTGGACTCTATAATCCACTGGCAACATTCGAAAGATTGATGGATCTGAAACTCCAAGGTCTGACATGGAAAACTTGCCTTGTTTATTTAGACATGTCATAGTCATTGGGAAGACTTTGAAAGACCATTTAGAAAACCGTAAGGAGGTTCACTGTGCCCAACTAGAATTAACGGTGCCCAACTGTAGCTGAGCCCGAAGAAGTGTTCTCTATTCTAGAAGGAAGTACAATATCTGGTTTCGGGAGCGGGGATTAGCATGGATCCTAATAAAGACCTACCGTAAGAGACTGGCTAGTTCCGAAGAGTAAACATGAAGTTGAGAGTTTCCTGATGTTATGCTCATATTACAAATGTTTTGTGAAAGGCTTAGCTACTATTGCTAAACCACTGCATGAGCTAATGAAAAATAAACTAAACTTCCAGTGGTCAAGAGAGTGTGATCAAGAATTTAAGACTTAGAAGATTGCATTATGTTTGCAGCCAATTCTCCCTTTCCCAGCTTCTGAAGGGAAGTACATCGTAGACACAGACGCAAGCAATACTGGTCTAGGAGCAGTTTAATCTCAAGTGCAAAATGGTGAAGAACGAGTAATAGCATATTACAGCAAGACGCTTTCTAAACCAGAATGAAATTCTTGCATTACAACAAGGAGAGAGTTGCTGGCAATCGTCTGAGCTTTGGTGCACTTCCACAAACACCTGTATGGGAGGGAGTTTTCACTACGCACCGATCATGGCTCACTTGCATGGCCTTGAGATTTAAAAATCCGGAAGGGCAATTGGCAAGATGGCTTGAACGCTGCAAGAGTACAACTTCAAGGTAAAACATTGACGGGGGTGCCTGCATGGCAATGCAGATGGCTTATCCCGAAGACCATGCTCCGAAGATTGCCGACATTGCGACAGAAAGGAAGAACAGAACACATATGAACATATTCAAGCCATCACTGTAGATTTCCTGGCAGACGGCTGGACGACACATGATTTTTGACAAGAACAGATGATGGATGAAGATATTGGACCAATCTTGACGGCAAAAGAGTAAGGTCTCCGCCTGGATTGGCAAGATATCTGCCATGGTTCCGAAGGGCTACTGGGTGCAATGGGAATCTCTTACCTTAGAGAACGGATTGCTGAAAAGTTCTTGGGAAGTGCAGATGGACGAGACGTCATGCAGCTGATAGTTCCCCGAAGTAAAGTGCAGTCTGTTTTGAAAGAGATGCATAATGGAATGTCTAGAGGTCATCATGGCACTAACAAAACCCTTGACAAAATATGGAAGCGATACTATTGGAGTGATACCTTCACCACGACATAGAGGAATGGTGTTGGAGATGTGAAATATGTGCTGGAAGCAAGAGCCCACAAACCAGAAGCAGGGAGAAAATGAGACAGTATAATGTTGGACTGCCATTCGAGAGAACTGCCATAGACATTGCTGGACATTTCCCAGTTACTGACAATGAAAACCGGTACATCATTGTAACGGGACATATTAGGGACGGGAATGAATTTTAATAATTTTACCTAATTAAAAAAGCAGTCAGTATTCACTTGTGGGGTACCTCATTGTAACCAGCCACACATGCTATGTTATTACAACACACGTTTATGTTGATGTCTGGAGCCTGGCTGGCGTATTACGTAACCGCTGGCAAGCAGTCTCTCTGTGAAGTACAGAAAGAATGAGTAATTGCCACCCCAGTTTTTCATCAGAGGGTCACAGTAAGCAGTCATCAGTAAACCAGCCAAGTAGACAGCAGGGCCGCGCGGGGCAGTTCGGGAGCGCGCGGTTCTAATAATCAGTGTTAGAACAATAAGTCAGTCGACGCAATTTCTTCAGACCGTGCGGTCACGACAAACAAAAAACAACCAGCGCTCACGAACGAGTTATGTCGGCCAACAAAATGTTACAAAAGTGTAATTTGAAACAATTGTAAACTAAATAAGGGGGAGTATACCGCGGCAGTAAAAAATTCATAAACGGTTGAAATAACATTTCGGAGTGATCAGAAACAGCGAATAACACGAGGTGGTGATGAAACTCGTGGAACTCTGTGGATTGGTTAAGTACCTTTCATAACACTACCAAATTAATTCTATAAACCCATGAAATAAATACAAACACAGAGCTCTAATAACGGGGGTTAAAAGATAAAAATGAAAAAAGTGTGAATGAGTGAGTGAGACAAAGTACTGGGTATTAAACATATTAACACCTTGTTGTAGTCATATAAGCATAGTAATTGTAAGAATTGTTTTTTCTCATTTTGTATATTGATACTTTATATGTGATTTCCATTTAATCAGAAACTAAAAAAACTTTTAATCAATGTAGTAATCAACCAGAGTAGAATTTGATATGTTATTACATAGCTGTAAAACATTATTTAATTTAATTTAATAAAATCCAAATAAGTTGTTTTAGCCAGCATAAACAGTGTTATAATAATATCTCCACTCAACTCAAATACTCCTTCTGCAACTTTTTCGTCTGTAGAACCCTGGAGGAAAACTCGAAGGTAAGAAAAAGTAAAGTTTTATAGAATTGGTAAGTTTTATTAACAAATAAAAATGAACAGCTACATTGACTCCCGAACAGGGACATGAGTTTATTATTTACTAGTAAATTTAACAGCTACAATTGGCGCCCGAACAGGGACGATTTGTGTGATTTATATTAATCACACAGATCAGACCTAATTCTAGTTGCAGAAACGGTTATTTGAGAGTGAGGGCATTTGTGTAGGTTAGAAAGCATAATCGTATATGTAAATACAATAATTTCATAATGGAGAATATAGAGAATAAAATAAATCTGACTGACTCGACAGTTATGAGTGAGTCAGGAGGTTGCTTAACTCGAATTACAGAAAATGTTTTAACTGAATCAGTTGTTGCGAATGATTCGGGGTTGGAGACAACTCCAAGGCGAATAGATGAAAATAATTTAACACAATCTGTAGTAATTAGTGAGGCGGGAGCAAAATCTACTCCCGTAGCGACCAGAATAAAAGAAAGAGAAATGTCAATAGATGATCTATTTAACTTGATAAATAGTAGTTTCAAGGAACAGCAAAGTAATTTTGCCGAAATTAAAAGTGATAATGAGGTTAAATTTAATGTACTAAGCAGTGGTGTTAATGAGTGGAAAGAACAAAATAATGAAGTAAATATTAAGCTAAGTGAACAAAAAATTAAATGTGAAAGTAGTTTTAACGAATTAATTAAATGTTTTGATGAAAGTGACAAAAAATGGGATAAGTTGATAGATTCAACAAAACAAATGAACAATGGTTATAATAAAGAGAGTGTAGTGGTGACAGAAAACGGTAATTATGATGATGGTAGGTTATGCGCTAATGAGAATAGAAACAAGGAAGTAAAAGTTAACAAGGTAAGTGAAAATAATGGAAATATAAATGATAATGAGGTTAGTTCAAATGTAAATCAGGTGAAAGTGTACAAGGTAAGTAATAGTGAAAATAACAGTGATAACTGTAAGAATGGGAGTGAAATAATGTTGAATAATAATAATAAAGAGGTATTTGAAGATGGGGTATCAAAAAGTGATACAGTAAACAGTGGCGGACTAAGCCCGTCGGAGGCCCGGGGTGGCGAAACTAAATGAGGCCCCCGGTCTGCTTAGAAATTGATGTATTTGTAGTGTACATTTTGTAAAAAATGAATAATATAGATATAATGGGTGACAAAAAAAATCAAGTATTTATAATGTGTGTACTCTACGCTCTAGTAATTGTAATATACATACTTAAAGATATAAGTGAGAAACTTAGAATATGAATCAGCATTTAGCACAGCAGCAACCATCAGGTAGAGTGCAAAGAAATAATAGAGAATAGAATAAGAAAATTACCTTTTATTTTATATGTCTGGAAACAAAGCTTGTACAATTATAATATCAGTTAGTTTCGTAACCTTAGTACGAGATAGTAGTTATTATTGATATTATTATAGTACATGTTTTCGTGCCTTTATTTTACCGAAATTCTCAATAACGTCGTTGAAATCTATTTCATTTGAAACTTTTCTTTCAATTGATAAAATGGACAGATTGGCTAGTTATTCTTGATTCATCGTAGAGCGAAGATACTTTTTTATTAGTTTCAGTTTAACTTCTCTCGCATGATGCGACTGAGACACAAATGGTCAAGAAGTATTGGATTATGAGTGATGTACAGGGTAATGATTCACTGAAGTCCCATTTAATTATAAATTGAAGGATTTCTTGGGCAACGTCCACACAAGGATCTAGCAGCAACGTCCACACTCGTATCGGTTGCACGTAGATGCCTACGATACTTTTTATTTCTTGCAGCACCTGCTCCTTATCAAACTCATCGTAAATTTGTCTACCAGATTCTCCAGTGCTACAGCCAGAGCGTCATCAGAAGCTTCAAGCATAAATTTTGTTTCAACAATTTGGAAAATTTTGGTGATTTCCTTCATGGCCGTGTATCGTTGTGACAATTCTTGTATAAATCGGTCTATGCATTCAAACATTGATCGACGAACTTCTTCTTGAATCGATAATCCAGCGTCATGAGCTAGTTCACCCGGCATTGTTTTAATTACCCTCCTTCTTCCTCGAATGTTAATGTCCATATCATTGCATTTTTTAGTGCCAAAAGTAACAGCATTGTCTATAATTGTAGTTCGTTCCGTCACTAAAAACTCATTCAGGGTTTTTAATTTGGCGAGTCCTTTATCCAAAGTCATTTTTGGAGACTGTAGATATTGTTGGACTAAATTTACTTCCTCCAGTATCGTGTGCCAAAAGTTGATATAGGTCAAAAAGGTAAAATCACATATAGCTGGAAGGAGCAAGCTTGCTGCAGATCTAGTATCAAGGTTTGCCTTGGATGGATCTTGCATAACTTCCAAAGTGCTCACAATTGTTTCCACGTTTTCTTTTATGACTTTAACTGAATTGTAATGAGCACTCCAGTGAGTATCACCTATGTATAACCTTTGAAAAAGTAATTTTTAGAATGTAATACTTTAGTTAAAAAATTAATAAGTCACTGGTAAGCTCTTCACTGCACTTATGCGCGTATTTTTAAACTGTACTTATAGTACACCTGTGTAGATGGCATAGGTATCAAAAAACGTTTCATGTAGAATAATTGCGTCTAGCAGACAACTGGTTATCATTCTACAGTTTTTAAGTTTCATGCAACGTTTAACAAAAATTCTAAAAATTCTGAACACACCCATTGACAATTGCCATGGCCTGATAATAGGTAAGCTATAACGTATGTTATAGGCCTGATAACCTATGTTTATATTTTGCATACGTATGGGGCCTCGAACTCCAAACTGCCTCTTATTTACTGAACATATTTTGGCCTTGTTTGGGATTTGATTAAAAATGGTCTGGTCCTGGGGGGGCCTAGTCCGCCACTGACAGTAAATAATATTAGTGATAATGAGAGTAAAAAGTTAGTTGAGGTTAGATGATTGTTAGTTAGTGTTTTTGAGTTAAAAAGGGAGTATAGAGATAGTTTAAAGGAAGAGGGTGAACAGGGGGCAACATTTTCTGGGTTAAAGGTGAACCAGAGATTTCACAAGTTGTTTATGGGGATAAGAGATCCTCACTAGGACATTTGGGCGACAATGGGTCGGCAAATGGTCAAATAAGTTTTTTGGGTGTACCTGGTAAAGCCAGGGTGGGTTTAAATAACGTAGTATTGCCCTCTGTGTGGAGTGAAAATGTGAAACTGGGTTGAGAAAGTGATCATGAAGAGAGAGATAGAGTGATAGAGTTGTTTATGTTAAAGAGAGTTTATAAAGAGTTGGTGGAGATTTTAATCAGAAAGGGAGGGGTTAAAATTAATTTACCTGGTAATGAGACTGAGGTAACTGATGATGATAATAATGATGACTTACCTTGTAATAAGATTAAAGTAATTAGCACAGTAGTAGATGATTATAGGGATAATAATAAACACTTACCTGTTGTGAGAGTCAGTGTACTAGTAATAGCTGATGACTGTAGTAAGTAATGTATAAACTATTTAAATGTGACAAAAAATACTGATGGAAACTTAACCAAAAATACCGATGTAGACATGACTTATGATAAAATAATAATGGGGGACGACCCTAAGAATTATTATTATGGTATAATGGAAAAAACAAATTTTTATTGTTATTACACAAATGATAGCCATATGATGAATGTAAATAAAACCGAAATGTGTTATGTGATAATTAGATTAATTTTCGATTATGGTGGTTAGACAAACAGTGAATGAACATTTAATTATTTGAGTTAACGGTATAATTACTTGGCTGATTGAGGTAATGAAGTGGGGTAACCAATAACTGGATATGACGAAAATTTGTAAATAAATGTGTTGGTGTTAAATGTATTGTGTCAAGGTTATATTGTTGGAATGTAGACTATAGCTTATGTAACACATGTTTGTAGTAAAGATTAATGGTACAATAATAATAATATTTTATTTTACTAAATAATTAACAGGAGGTACTAATGAATTTTATTTTGAATTGTGTATTTAAATCAAAAGTGTTTTAAGTAATGTAATTAAAGTTAAATTGTTTTGATTTGAGTTGTATTAACTAATTTATTAACTAAATTAATGAATTTAAATATACTGTGATTGGAATTGTAAAATCAATGGTAACTGATTACAATATTTATTTAAAGTAAAAAATTAAGGGAAATGTTTGTGTTAAGGTGATGTTAATATTCTGGTAGTGCATCAGCTGATATGCTGTTGACATGGACATTGTATTTTGTGTGACTAATGTTTACAGTCATGCTGGAGTTGACAACAACAATAATGTTTTATTTTGATAAATAATTGCCATTGAAGAATTTTATTATGTAATAAAATAAATACAAGATGTAATCAAATTGAATTAACTTTTTGTGAATAAAATAAGGAAGAAACTTAGTGTTTTGATTGTAATGTAGTTAACAATTTATGTGAGAAGATTTTATTAATGTAGAATCATTTTGAATACAATGTAATTAGAGTAATGGAAATTGTTGTGAACAAATGAGGTAATGAAATTAAATTTGAGTTGGAATTAAATTAATTGAAAAAGATAAACAAGGAAAAGGTTTAGGTAATGGATAATTGAGATTAAGATTATAATGTTAATAAATTTGATTTAAATTTAAAGGTAATAATGTATTTTGTTTGTAATATGTGTCCTATAGTAAGGTTGTTATTATAATACTTGTATTTTATATAATCAATTTGTGATTTTGGTGGGTAATGGTATCTCGGTAGGAGAAAATAATTTGTATATAATTTGCAGGGGATTTATATGTATTAGATGTAAGCATACAGTAGGTTTATGTTGCCCTTAGCAAATTAAATAAGCAACCAGTACTTTGCTAACAATGAACCAGTACGACTAAGAGGAAACGAATTAGTTGGGGATATGGAGTAATGGAAGGCCATTTATTGATATTTTGCTTGAGTGTTTCAGAGTCAGGTGATACTGTGGTGACATGCCTGTCTGATTTTATGGTGTTGGGATCTCAAGCCGAGAAGTCCAGTAAAGTTGGATAGGTGCGCAGCCACAGCCACCGGACTAGGGGGGTAAGTACCCATGATTTTAGTAAAGAACTAAGGGGGGTTGTGGCACCATATCTTCACTGATCCTCTTAGGTTTTATGCAATGAGAGTTTTTATGCTTTGGCATAAAACCTCTCATTGGGGGGTATTGTAACAGGACATATTAGGGACAGGAATGAATTTTAATAATTTTACGTAATTAAAAAAGCAGTCAGTATTAACCTGTGGGGTACCTCATTGTAACCAGCCACACATGCAATGACTTTTACCTTATATTATTAATTACGTTTTGCTTATTGGTTATTCTTATTAAATACTAATTACTAATTACATAATCAATTTCCTTATTTCATTCTGCATCATTTAATACCACACATGATATACTTTATAGTATTTTTTAACTTAAATTATATCTGGTTGTAGGCTTTAGCTAATTTACTTCCTGCCACATTAAATGGTTTACAATTTCTGTTAGATTCTAATTATCATTGAACAAGATCATTGATTGAATTAAAATGGTTCGTTTTCTTTAATTCTCAGTAATTTTATGATTTGGTTAACTAATTTGAATATTATTTTCAATTTAGGCTTTTCCTTAGATTCCAGGGTGATTACACTTGCATTTTTTCTAATAATATTTTATACATTCCTTCAATACCTTCACAAATTGTTGTTACAGTTATTATACACAGTGATTGATTTACATTAAACAATTTTCATCAATTTAATTAATTTCATTAACTTATTTACTAATTATAAGGTTGGTGATATTTACCATTTGGCCTATATTTTATGTTAGTTCACATACAATGCTTATTATTATTTCAGCTTGCTAATACCCTTTCTGACATACAATTCTTATAAAATCTTAACTAAATTGCCCTTACTTAATTACAGTAATGTTTATTATTAATTGATATCATTAAAACATAATAAATATATTCTATAACAAAAAAATAGACTCAATCTCAAATATTCAAGCCTTGAGTTCAATGAACTGTTAACATCAACAAAACACATCTGTTTTTTCATTTATAAATTATTTATTAAAATTAATTTTTATGCAGTTTTTTGCTGTTTTTGTTTTAGTTTAGGGATTTCCCCTTGTTCACTTCACTATTTACTGCATTCTCTTATCTTATTTTTAGTCATTTTATCTATTATTGTAAGATAAAGAATATCACTTAATTGGGATCATCAAGATTTGCTTGTCATCATAAAAATAAATTGCAGTGGTCCACTGTTAATCATATGTCTAGAAACTTTACTTACACTTACTTTACATTTATTCTTATTTTATTGTATTGTACTTTTCTTATGGACATTTAATCTTTTTGTGGGGGGTTTCTATTTTTATAATTATGTGGTTGTTTTTTCCAATAGTTATCCTTTTATTATGGAGGTTTGTTTATCCGTGGTATTTCCTTACATGCTCCTATTCTACCTGGGTATAATTACTTTATACATTGGATATCACTATTTTCCTATAATTTATTATATATTGCATGGTTGTTTTTAATTCACTTTATTTCTTCGAATCTATGATTTCAATTTATTGTGGTCCTTGATTAATTTTTATAGTAATTTTCCTTTAAGAATTTTATTTTTATTCTATACATGATTATTTTTTAAATTATAACAAGGTGGATTTTCTGTCACGCTACAACATAAAATGGATAGTGATATCAGTATAGTGGAATAAATGATTAAATCCAGTTGACACTCATAATTTTTAATCACTATTCCTCTATAAAACATCTCTGTAAAACAATTACTCTGGTATTACATTTATTTTTCCATGTTATACAGATATTATTTACAGGTATCCAGTCTTCACTATATATAATATTAATAATGCCAGTAAATTGGTATTTAACAATACAGCACAGATACTGATAATAATTAGAGCTTGGATTTCTATGACACGTCACATTAGATGCGTATTTTAATCATTTTTAATGCTTTTGCCATATTTTAGTCCAAACTTGCTTGAAAAGATTTTTTTTGTTATATTCAGTTGTGTTTTTGTATCTTTTACCTTAATGATAATAATATATCTAAATAGTATTGTGCTGTGGTATTCAGCTATCCTTTTACCTCATTTTTCTAATAGTAACAAAAGTTTGCGGCTGAAGAAGATTAAGAGCATAACTATTAATGCTACGGTGAATACATTGATCAGTAAAAATAAAAAAAAACTTTATAAATTCAATACTGCCTTTTATTGAAATAAGTTCATATATTAGAATAATTTTAGAGACAGATTAGTAAGATTAGTATCAAACCACATCATAAAAAGTGAATGAATATCACAAATCATTTGAAGAAATCATTCCTCCTTGATTTAATATCTGCAAATTCCTTTGTCAGTACTGTTTTATCTATAGCTGAGGCTTCTGCATGTTAATGGCTAACATTCCCAGACCATTGAATCTCTCCTGTCTCATTCAACTTCTCTTATAAAGATTTTGATCCACCTCAAGATATAGAATAACCTTTCATCAGATGCATCTGTTACAGGTAAAGTCAGAATAAAACCAGAACAGTTAATGCTGGATGATAATGTGAAGGACATCTGTGAAACTCACTATAAACAGAGCTGTCAATTCAAAAAGTGTATCAAGTTTAGAAATATGTGTGAAGGAAAACAAGTTCCAAGTCTTATGTATATTTTTTTGAAGAGACATTGTTTTTTTTTTTTACTTACTTCCTAATAATCAAAGACCAAACAGGCTGATATGTGCTGTTGTGATTAGCTAAAATCTTAATTTATGAAAAAGTGTCCTGACTATTTAGAGCTTTAGATGTGGTAGGGGGTCCAATGTTGCCACTAATACACTTATAACAGTACAGCTAACATCTTATGCACAGTTCGTTCAACTTCTGCACTGGGAACAAATACATGACGTATGTCCAAGCACGCATAAAACACAAGTCACACACACGGGCGCACACATTCATACCAAAGCACAGTATGCTATTGCATGTTACTTAATTTGAATCGTTTTTTGGTACCTTCTATATTTATGGAGTTTAAATAATTTTTTTGTTTTATTTTTATTTCTTTTAAATTTTTTTTAATTTGTTGTTTTTATGTTTTATTTTTGTTTTTTTTTGTATTCAAATAAATATAATTTAATTAACATTAATATTTAATTTAATTAACATTAATATTTAATTTAACATTATTAACTTCTACATTGATTTTTAATTTAATACATTATAAAAAATGTTTTACATTCTTTTATTTGGAAAGGATAAGGTACTGATTTATTTATTTCAGTATATGCCTATGTACAATAATTGAATGCATTTTAATATAGTGCAACAGTACAAATGTATAGGGTACTGTGCATTGCACAATTAGTTAAGATAATTAATATAATTTAAATAAATAATCCATATTGTTAGTAATAATAATTCAGCTTTCAATCTGAACTGTAAAGTGAACAACAAATTTGCATGCTTGGACAGGTGGGTCACGCCACTCAGCTGTGTCTGTGTGTACACATGTATCTTGTGTGTGTGTGTGTGTGTGTGTGTGTGTGTGTGTGTGTGTGTGTGTGTGAGGCCAGTTGATTCCTGTCAAGCATCAGCCCTAAATAAACCCTTTTAATTATATGAATTATTTAAATGTTTAAAGTGTAGATGAAATATCACAAAACCAAATACGCTATAGTGTGTATAATATAAAGACGCACGTGTGTATGAAAGATGGTGCGAAAATAATAAAAAATGTGAATACAGTGAAAATAAACATAAATAAAACCCATAATAATTAAGATAATTAGAAACGGTTTAAACACAGTTGTATACATAAAAATTACCGACCAGATGAATATCGGGTAATTTGGAAAAGACTTCGCATGTTGCGAAGACAAGTGAAAAAAGTGTATGAATAATCTTGTTTGTAAAAGGACATCACGACAAACCTAGTCCTGCAGAGAATTGTCGAAACATGAATTTTGCGCCCTAGACTATAAATACGCGACGCACATCAGCCTTGTTCTCTTTCTCGTTCAACTACAGAGGCAGCTGGAGGCTCTGGCCAATGACTTCAACTCTTTTTTGACTACAGCGACTGCTGGAGGTGATGGTTGACAACATCATCACTTTCAGGACACCACCGTTGCAGCCAGAGATGATTACAGAGGACGAGGGAGCAGCACACTACATGGCATAAATTCCAGACGTAGAGGACGAGTCATTGGATTTCCGAGAGGACCTGGAGGACGAGGAAAGGATCCAGGACTTCACGACTACGCAGGATTCACCAACAAAGAACTCAGGACCAGGAGAGGGTATGCTGAGGAACCACTACAATTAAGGTGAAAGAAAGCCATGTATTCCTCATAACAAAAGACTTAATCAGAGACAGATAAACATTGTCAAAATAAAGACAATAATTTCTAAAAGTGTAATTTGTAACTTGAAAATATAAGTGTCTTGTATAGTAATTATAGCATAATTTTTGAATTAATAATTTATTGAAAATATTTAAATTTAAATTGTATAGTAATTATGAAAGCATAATTCTTGAATTAATAATTTATGGAAAATATTTAAATTTAAATTGTTGAATTATGAAAGCATAATTCTTGGATTAATAATTTATTGAAAATATTTAGAAAGAATAGAAAGTTACTAAAGTAATGCATATACAATAACAATAAGATTTATTTTTTTAAAAGAAAGATTTCAGAGTATAATAAATTACTCATAATAATACTGAGCAAGTCGAGAGCAATATTATTAATAATCTAATGTATTTATAATTATAAGAGTATTTTATGTTTGTATGGAATATGCGATATTACGTGTATGTAATCAATAAGTATGGGTACTATGAATACCCATACACATGCGATAATAATGAAATTTTAATTCGAAATTTATTTTGAAATTTTAATTAATAAATGTTTTAATTATTTTAAACAATTTTACGTTGTTATTACAATTACATACATATACATAAAATGATTTGGAGCGGTCGTCGCGTAGTGGCTAGCGTGTGGCGCTGCTACGCTGTCGGCGTGGGTTCAATTCCCGCTGGGGGCCATCTGATTTAGATACGACCGTTCCCCCTCGCAAGGCAATGGCAAACCAGCGAGAAGGTATCCTGCTTAGTATAAACCTTCCCCAACTATGCCGTTCGGATCCGGCGTTAAACTGTAGGTCCCATATACCTGTGAGAGACTCAGTACCACACGCACCACGGGTATATGCGGGGAGGGTGCAAACCAGTCGAAAGACTGAAGGACTACGATTACAATTACACCCATTGAAAATTTGTAACATTATAAATATTTGTGCTACTCAACAGGGGGCTCATCAATGAGAGATATTAATGTTATATAAATATTTGGTTCCCAAGAACGTGGGGCTCACAAATAAATAATGTTATAATAGATTGTCCTCTATTTCCTCTTCCAGAGGCTATATGCTATCCATTCTGTCATCTGATGATTCCAGTCCATCATCATTGCCATCACTGATACACTTGATCCCTCACATTCTTCACGTTTTATAACAAGCTGGTCCACTTAATCATCTAGTATCCCCTCTCTTTCTTTAGTATCGCTTATCTCTTTTTCTATGTGCGGAACTCATTTTTTCCATTCCTCAGCTGTCACTCTGTAAGTCACTTCTAAAGTAAGTTTTCAATATCTGTTGTTGTAAAACTTTTATTTCCTTTTGCAACGTAATTTTCTATTTGTGCCCATATCAAGGCTATTGGGTTGAAGTGGCAATGATATGGTGGTAGATGGATGAGGACCAGATTTAAGCATAGGCTGCAGGCTAGGGGCCTGCATAACAAACAAAAAGAAAAGAACAGTCAACTTTCATAAAAATTATTTGGTTCATGGTTCAGAGAACAGTATGAGTTATTCAAGGAAAATGTGGTATTATGAGGCAGTTATAGGGTATGTAACCCCTCTTTCCTTTTTATGCTTTATAAAAAAAAACCTTTTTTTTCCTTTTTTTATTTATTTATTTTTTGTATTTATTTTTTTTTGAAAGAGAAGCCACTAGTTATTTAAAACTAGGCAAGAGCCTAGAGAAGCCAAAACTGCGCTGGGTCCAGTATGATGGGACTTGCAAATGAAACGCTGCTCTAAGATAACAATAACAAGATTTATTGTATTCATGTTTTTGTACAATGAATTCTCCAGTATACGACATATGCGCCTTGAATGATTAAGTTTATATTACAAGTGCTTTCCTTCTTAAGAATAGCTCGAAATTTCAAAAACCACAATCGTTATTATTCTTAAAATCATTATTATAATTCACATTAGACATAGGCATCACCAAATAATTGAGCTTGATGTTACTGAGCGGAATACAGTTACTTTAAATAATGTAAAATGGCGCATAGTCTCGACCCTCCCAGTAAATTACATAAATCATAACATGATATATATATATATATATATATGCATAATAACGTATAACAATCTAACAATCACATAAGGCATAACACACAACATATAATTAACATAGATACACATTTACATATAAATGGCACACACCATGTCCACCTGGTTAACAGCGTATATTTTGTCATCGTACACCCTCAATCCTCTTGTTCAGATCAAGTATCCGGCCCACCTTAAATTTTCAATTAATAAACCCAAAACCCCAATTAATCAGTCACAAAAGAGCAGAGTAGACATGCCCCAAAATTCTACGTCTGTGAAAGACCACAGTTCAACTGGCTAAATAGTCAAAACGGCACACAAGTACCAAGCATAACAGGTAATCATCAATTTCGGATCCCAAATAATAATAATAAGTGCCATCACGAGGTCAACATGGATGCCCGGTTGCATAACTGCCTTTCTCATTTCTTTTATTTGCTTAACAAAAATTTGCAAAATCAGTGGAACGTGACCACCCATAAATACTTATAACTGGTACTGATTTGTCTTGCATTCTTTAACATTTATTAATGAATTGGTATTATGAGCAATAAAAGTTTAACAATTATTGTGCTGGCTATGGCAAACCTTAGTGGTTACAAAATTATTTGAACAGTAAAATTGAATTTCGAAAAGCAGAATCTATGGAATTAATGTACTAAAACATGCTTGAGGTGTTCATACAGAATCCACTTGACCTCAGGCACGGTCATGCGCCCGGACTAGATCCAGCAAAATATGACATGATATTGTCCTGTGGTGAACGGCACCAACAGGTGTCGTCCACAGGTTAAAACACCTCCCCCGACCTTTAAATTAATAATCCAATACACAACCCAATTAAATGGAAAAGTAATTAACCATAAAATTCCCCTACGGGGTACCGAGACACCCGTGCATGCATGCTTAACACAGAAATAAATTAGTGGCCGGAAATGCCGACCATATTTACAGAAAACTCCCATCAACTCGGGTGATGCATGACCCTGGCTGAGTTTACAATACTCTGAATGAGAAAAACATTAATATGTTAATGAGGCGTAAGCCTTAATGAAAAAACAATGAAAAAAATAACATGTAAACCCAATTGTCCCGTTGGACTTGTCCGGAACAAAGTCCCCAAACTGGAGCATCTCCAAAAGTGTCTCAAAGAAAGTGTATCGGCCACGAATATTTTGTTTCAAAAAAAAGCTTAAATGTTACCTGGTTAGCAGCATATGGGTAGAGGATCTGGTCGAGTGTGTCCGTCCATCCGGCCTGACAGCTTGACGGAAGTGGTTGCATTTATTTCATGGAAAGCAGGTATTCGGCCATCCTCTGGAGCGAGACAGATTATCGTCTACCTCGGAAACCCTGCACAATTATATCGGTAATTACTTACAGGTTTAATAAACCACACTACCCCATTCACCCAGCAGAACCCACATTTCGTGACATGCCCAGTTTACAATCTCCGGAAAATTCACTTATGCATTGAACCCCATTGAATCAAATAAATCACTTCAAAATAACCCTTTTAAATATTATAATCTATAATATCCAAATATAGTCATTCAACATAATAATCATTTCAAATAAATAGTTATTCACAAGTTTTCGTCCAGCACTTAACCCCCTTTGGCAGGAACTAGCAAACTTTAACAAGTTCGTGATGTACAATCATTTCAGAAAAATAACTAACTTACGCCCCATTCTAATATAATGAATTAAGTATTATTATTATTGTTATATTATTAATGATATAATGGATTAATATCTGTTAGCCAGCGTTAACATTGAAACATACATAAACCAATTTAGCCTGGTGCGCGCCATGTGCTAATAATACAATATATCGCCCAACATCCGCGTTAATATTAAGTAAATACAATTTATTTTTATGACATAGTAAGTAATATCTCTTAACACACTTACCGGAAGGTCGCGTAGACTTCTACTTATACATAGCGAAAAATAGTAGAGCAATTTCAAGTCGATGCTGTCAGGCGAATCCGGACGTTACTACGCTGAATGATGAGATTGAACTGCTCAGTCCCGCAGCTGAAAAAATAGTATAAAGCGCTGGACACAGAGCGCGCGCGGATCGGCCAGTGGCCAGATAACGGGACGTACATAATTTCTTATGTAAACACTTACGTTGTTAAATACGTAATTTAATAATTTCACTATTAAAAAAAAACACCGCCGAGTTTTTTCAAAACACGGCACACCCCCACCCTAGAAGGGCAACTTGGTTGCCTCACAGTTAAACTCAGGGAGGGTACCCTGCAGTGTACCCCCTTCCCAAAACAAGCTAGTGGTCTTCGTGATTATGGCGGCCCAGCAGCACTTGCTCTCAGGAGAACAGAGAAACCTCACAACTGCGTCCATTCCCCATGGCGACCCTCTCCGCCATGCCACCCCACGGGACCGCCCCAACACGTCACCCTCTCCGGTGACCATCACCTACTCCCACCGGTCCCACTCACATACCTGTCCTAAGACCAAACAAGGTATCTCCCACCTTGGTATGTGAGTGACCGCACTACTTCTCGTCCATCTCTTGGACCGACCAGCCACATGCACCCACAAGGCATCTCCATCCTTGCCATATGGCTGGCCCACTTCCCTACACAAGGGCGGACAGCCCCGCTTAGCCAGACAGAGAGGACCGCACCAAGGGCACGCGAACATTAATCTCTACTGTTACTTCACATTTGATTACACCATAACTAGCAGGGGAGGTTTACTTCACCACAGCACCATTGATACCCCATCTATATACACCACCTAGTTTTAACTCAAAATAAACACCATGGTAAACAACCGGGGAATGCGGCATGGCTCGGACCCTACAATGAACAATATCTACATCAACAACTATTAACAACCAACAAAGGCACACCATCACACCATCTAACCTCTCCCGACAGGGGAAACTGACGATCTCAAAGACCACAATCCAATCACTTCCGGCAAGTCTCTCTAATTCCTTATTGATAGTTTTTTTTTTTTTTACTAAGGGGAGGGGTAGGAAAATCGGGAAGATAGAATGGGGCAAGGATCATTAAAGGGTCAATAGCTAGGACTAAGGGTAAGGACATGGTTCCCTCCGAAAAGGAGAATGACTGGAGAAAACCAAGGCTCGCGTGGGCAGGGGCGCAACCCTGAAGTATACGAACACCACTGGGACTGTGGGGAACATCTACCCGCTACCTGTTAACCTCTTCTTCTTACCTTTCTGTGATGGACTTTAGGTACCCGTTTCTTTCGGACACCACTCTCTAAGAAATTATCTCGTGTTGAGCTGTACTGACTGGTTTCTTCGGAATCAGAATCAAGGCAACTTACCTCACTACTTTCACTCCGCTTAGGATTATCCTTGTCGTCTAACTCCTCTGCTACAATTTCTTCCTTTTCTACTTCTTTCTTTTCTACAATTTCCCCTTCTTTGTCCACATAATCCAAATCAACATCATGACACTGCACCTCCTCACCATCTTCCCATTGCTCCTCTGATCCATCCTCAACCGCATCTTCACTCAGCTCCTCACCAATTTCTTCATCACATTGGTCACCAGCCGCTTCACAAACTTCTTCGCTAACCTCCTCTCCAATCTCATTTTCCTCAACACGTTCATCATCAACATCATCGCCAGCACATCCACTACCACCATCCGAACACTGCACATCCTCATCCTCTAGTTGCTCACCTGGTCCGCATGAAACTTCTTTCCATTCCTCGGAATCCTCAACACTACTTACAGAAGGCGTCTGCACATCTTCACACACTACATCATTCTCACTCGCACACTCCACAACGCTGCCGCCAAATTCCTCCTCAACTTTTACCTCCTCTACTTCTACCACACTTGCCGCATGGACATCCCCTTGTCCATCAGCAACCTCAGAAACACTTGCATCCTGGACATCCCTGTGTCCATCTGCAACCTCAGACTCTACAGTCTCCCTAACACCTACAACTATACCTTCCTGTGCAGCATACGCAGACCGCTCTTCTGCCTCTTCTGTCGATTCCACTCCTTCACCACTTTCAGCAACTACAACGTCCTCAACATTTTCCACCCTGGAATCCAGCTGTCCAGGTTCATGTGCAATGACTAAATTAATTTCTACTGGCGATGGTAAAGCTACACCATCAAGTGACTTCTCATATCCCGGCGTAGGCGATGATGATGTTACAGGCTCTGGATCCCTCACGAACCGAGATGGAGATACCGGAACAAATTCTGCGGCATCTGGATTCAACCATGATGTCCTCTTCGAGTCCTGTAACTCAATATCCACAGACGTTTTCTTGTCGTGCTGTATAGATCCACAGAAGTTATTCCGCTTTTCTTCTTCTGCTTCACCTTCTTCATTCACTACTCTATTAGGCACTTGTACTTCCTCTGGAACCTTTAAAGTTTTCTTACTCTCCAAATAGGAATAACACCTTGGTACAGGCTCCCTACTTGCCGATGTTTGTTCCCTAACATAATTTCTTCTTCCCCTGTTAATTTCATACTTCTTTGTTTTCTGTGCTGTAGCTGTTGTTACCGTCTTCTCACTTGCCACCCCCTTGTAGCCTCCATTACTTCCGGAATATTCAGTTTTTCTGACCGTCTCCTGTGTTCTCCTCCAACCGCCCTGTTTGTCCTTTTTCGCTCCTCTTAATGAACCACTGGAGTATTGGACATCTTTAGCAGCTCTTCCCCGGGACTCATCATTCTCCTGGACCCTCCTGGCATGCGCACACCACCGGTCCAGGTCCGCAAAACAACGTGGAGGATCTGCGAAAACTAGCCGGGATCTCTCTTGGGGATTCAGACCTTCTCCTATTAATTGTATTACTTCCGTCTCAGGCAACCCCAACCTTAATATACGGGCAGCTTTCCTTACATCATGCACGAAATCCCCCAATGCCTCTCCGTTGTCCTGTAGGCGATAGAATAACTTAAACTTCAACTGATCACGTCGTCGACGGGGTATGAAGAAGTCCAACACTTCCCCATGGAAAGCATCGACACTGCCGCCCCGACGCAGAGTGTTGGTGACCAACCCTGCCAATGAACCCCGGCAATACGGGTATATAAGGGACAAGACCTCCCCATCGGACACCCCCGGGAAATCTGCCAACTGCAGAACAAGATCTAAGAAAACCAGCAACTGCTCCTCATCTATTCCATCTAACACTGAAAGTTTCTGGAGAGCTCCTGAAAGAGGGTGGGGCAATTTCTGGTAGCATACCCCCGCCAGAATTGCACAATTCAAAACAAACAATAATAAAACTAATCCCTACTAAACACCTAACACACACATGACCTACAAAAGGAAACTTGAGTACTCTCTCTTCCATCAAGTGGACCCCCGGGTTTCCTAGCGCTGCGAAAACCTGACCCGCTCCAGAACCAACTCTCCGTCAGTCGCCAGACTCGAAGAAGAAACGACATCAGACACTAACACCAACATATAATCCACACCACCGAACACCTACCACAACATATGACATTTCAACTAAGACATTATCACAATTTCAGTCGGACGGTACCGACTTCCAGTCGGGCCATACCGCATCCCGCTAACCGCACGCGCTATTACTTCCATATGATAAATAAGGGAGCCCATCCCCACACGATCTCCGGTAAGGTCCAATCTCAAAAACCACAAACCCCAACTACAACACATGCCCGTGGCGGCACCAGGTTTACAATTCAAATCACATAGCAATAATTCATACATAATACATATATACCTACATAGGATATCAACCCTGCCATTGCCTCTATCTATTTTCACTTTCAAATATTTTCAAATATTATTGTTTTTTCCAAACTATTTCCGAGCCTGCAAGCCCCATCACACCAAAGGACCCAAGGGTTCAACCCTAGAATGAACCATGCTCTGCTACCATTTGTAACCCCTCTTTCCTTTTTATGCTTTATAAAAAAAAACCTTTTTTTCCTTTTTATTTATTTATTTATTTTTTTTATTTACTTTTTTTTGAAAGAGAAGCCACTAGTTATTTAAAACTAGGCAAGAGCCTAGAGAAGCCAAAACTGTGCTGGGTCCAGTATGATGGGACTTGCAAATGAAACACTGCTCTAAGATAACAATAACAAGATTTATTGTATTCATGTTTTTGTACAATGAATTCTCCAGTATACGACATATGCGCCTTGAATGATTAAGTTTATATTACAAGTGCTTTCCTTCTTAAGAATAGCTCAAAATTTCAAAAACCACAATCATTATTATTCTTAAAATCATTATTATAATTCACATTAGACATAGGCATCGCCAAATAATTGAGCTTGATATTACTGAGCGGAATACAGTTACTTTAAATAATGTAAAATGGCGCATAGTCTCGACCCTCCCAGTAAATTACATAAATCATAACATGATATATATATATATATATGCATAATAACGTATAACAATCTAACAATCACATAAGGCATAACACACAACATATAATTAACATAGATACACATTTACATATAAATGGCACACACCATGTCCACCTGGTTAACAGCGTATATTTTGTCATCGTACACCCTCAATCCTCTTGTTCAGATCAAGTATCCGGCCCACCTTAAATTTTCAATTAATAAACCCAAAACCCCAATTAATCAGTCACAAAAGAGCAGAGTAGACATGCCCCAAAATTCTACGTCTGTGAAAGACCACAGTTCAACTGGCTAAATAGTCAAAACGGCACACAAGTACCAAGCATAACAGGTAATCATCAATTTCGGATCCCAAATAATAATAATAAGTGCCATCACGAGGTCAACATGGATGCCCGGTTGCATAACTGCCTTTCTCATTTCTTTTATTTGCTTAACAAAAATTTGCAAAATCAGTGGAACGTGACCACCCATAAATACTTATAACTGGTACTGATTTGTCTTGCATTCTTTAACATTTATTAATGAATTGGTATTATGAGCAATAAAAGTTTAACAATTATTGTGCTGGCTATGGCAAACCTTAGTGGTTACAAAATTATTTGAACAGTAAAATTGAATTTCGAAAAGCAGAATCTATGGAATTAATGTACTAAAACATGCTTGAGGTGTTCATACAGAATCCACTTGACCTCAGGCACGGTCATGCGCCCGGACTAGATCCAGCAAAATATGACATGATATTGTCCTGTGGTGAACGGCACCAACAGGTGTCGTCCACAGGTTAAAACACCTCCCCCGACCTTTAAATTAATAATCCAATACACAACCCAATTAAATGGAAAATTAATTAACCATAAAATTCCCCTACGGGGTACCGAGACACCCGTGCATGCATGCTTAACACAGAAATAAATTAGTGGCCGGAAATGCCGACCATATTTACAGAAAACTCCCATCAACTCGGGTGATGCATGACCCTGGCTGAGTTTACAATACTCTGAATGAGAAAAACATTAATATGTTAATGAGGCTTAAGCCTTAATGAAAAAACAATGAAAAAAATAACATGTAAACCCAATTGTCCCGTTGGACTTGTCCGGAACAAAGTCCCCAAACTGGAGCATCTCCAAAAGTGTCTCAAAGAAAGTGTATCGGCCACGAATATTTTGTTTCAAAAAAAAGCTTAAATGTTACCTGGTTAGCAGCATATGGGTAGAGGATCTGGTCAAGTGTGTCCGTCCATCCGGCCTGACAGCTTGACGGAAGTGGTTGCATTTATTTCATGGAAAGCAGGTATTCGGCCATCCTCTGGAGCGAGACAGATTATCGTCTACCTCAGAAACTCTGCACAATTATATCGGTAATTACTTACAGGTTTAATAAACCACACTACCCCATTCACCCAGCAGAACCCACATTTCGTGACATGCCCAGTTTACAATCTCCGGAAAATTCACTTATGCATTGAACCCCATTGAATCAAATAAATCACTTCAAAATAACCCTTTTAAATATTATAATCTATAATATCCAAATATAGTCATTCAACATAATAATCATTTCAAATAAATAGTTATTCACAAGTTTTCGTCCAGCACTTAACCCCCTTTGGCAGGAACTAGCAAACTTTAACAAGTTCGTGATGTACAATCATTTCAGAAAAATAACTAACTTACGCCCCATTCTAATATAATGAATTAAGTATTATTATTATTGTTATATTATTAATGATATAATGGATTAATATCTGTTAGCCAGCGTTAACATTGAAACATACATAAACCAATTTAGCCTGGTGCGCGCCATGTGCTAATAATACAATATATCGCCCAACATCCGCGTTAATATTAAGTAAATACAATTTATTTTTATGACATAGTAAGTAATATCTCTTAACACACTTACCGGAAGGTCGCGTAGACTTCTACTTATACATAGCGAAAAATAGTAGAGCAATTTCAAGTCAATGCTGTCAGGCGAATCCGGACGTTACTACGCTGAATGATGAGATTGAACTGCTCAGTCCCGCAGCTGAAAAAATAGTATAAAGCGCTGGACACAGAGCTCGCGCGGATCGGCCAGTGGCCAGATAACGGGACGTACATAATTTCTTACGTAAACACTTACGTTGTTAAATACGTAATTTAATAATTTCACTATTAAAAAAAAACACCGCCGAGTTTTTTCAAAACACGGCACACCCCCACCCTAGAAGGGCAACTTGGTTGCCTCACAGTTAAACTCAGGGAGGGTACCCTGCAGTGTACCCCCTTCCCAAAACAAGCTAGTGGTCTTCGTGATTATGGCGGCCCAGCAGCACTTGCTCTCAGGAGAACAGAGAAACCTCACAACTGCGTCCATTCCCCATGCGACCCTCTCCGCCATGCCACCCCACGGGACCGCCCCAACACGTCACCCTCTCCGGTGACCATCACCTACTCCCACCGGTCCCACTCACATACCTGTCCTAAGACCAAACAAGGTATCTCCCACCTTGGTATGTGAGTGACCGCACTACTTCTCGTCCATCTCTTGGACCGACCAGCCACATGCACCCACAAGGCATCTCCATCCTTGCCATATGGCTGGCCCACTTCCCTACACAAGGGCGGACAGCCCCGCTTAGCCAGACAGAGAGGACCGCACCAAGGGCACGCGAACATTAATCTCTACTGTTACTTCACATTTGATTACACCATAACTAGCAGGGGAGGTTTACTTCACCACAGCACCATTGATACCCCATCTATATACACCACCTAGTTTTAACTCAAAATAAACACCATGGTAAACAACCGGGGAATGCGGCATGGCTCGGACCCTACAATGAACAATATCTACATCAACAACTATTAACAACCAACAACGGCACACCATCACACCATCTAACCTCTCCCAACAGGGGAAACTGACGATCTCAAAGACCACAATCCAATCACTTCCGGCAAGTCTCTCTAATTCCTTATTGATAGTTTTTTTTTTTTTTACTAAGGGGAGGGGTAGGAAAATCGGGAAGATAGAATGGGGCAAGGATCATTAAAGGGTCAATAGCTAGGACTAAGGGTAAGGACATGGTTCCCTCCGAAAAGGAGAATGACTGGAGAAAACCAAGGCTCGCGTGGGCAGGGGCGCAACCCTGAAGTATACGAACACCACTGAGACTGTGGGGAACATCTACCCGCTACCTGTTAACCTCTTCTTCTTACCTTTCTGTGATGGACTTTAGGTACCCGTTTCTTTCGGACACCACTCTCTAAGAAATTATCTCGTGTTGAGCTGTACTGACTGGTTTCTTCGGAATCAGAATCAAGGCAACTTACCTCACTACTTTCACTCCGCTTAGGATTATCCTTGTCGTCTAACTCCTCTGCTACAATTTCTTCCTTTTCTACTTCTTTCTTTTCTACAATTTCCCCTTCTTTGTCCACATAATCCAAATCAACATCATGACACTGCACCTCCTCACCATCTTCCCGTTGCTCCTCTGATCCATCCTCAACCGCATCTTCACTCAGCTCCTCACCAATTTCTTCATCACATTGGTCACCAGCCGCTTCACAAACTTCTTCGCTAACCTCCTCTCCAATCTCATTTTCCTCAACACGTTCATCATCAACATCATCGCCAGCACATCCACTACCACCATCCGAACACTGCACATCCTCATCCTCTAGTTGCTCACCTGGTCCGCATGAAACTTCTTTCCATTCCTCGGAATCCTCAACACTACTTACAGAAGGCGTCTGCACATCTTCACACACTACATCATTCTCACTCGCACACTCCACAACGCTGCCGCCAAATTCCTCCTCAACTTTTACCTCCTCTACTTCTACCACACTTGCCGCATGGACATCCCCTTGTCCATCAGCAACCTCAGAAACACTTGCATCCTGGACATCCCTGTGTCCATCTGCAACCTCAGACTCTACAGTCTCCCTAACACCTACAACTATACCTTCCTGTGCAGCATACGCAGACCGCTCTTCTGCCTCTTCTGTCGATTCCACTCCTTCACCACTTTCAGCAACTACAACGTCCTCAACATTTTCCACCCTGGAATCCAGCTGTCCAGGTTCATGTGCAATGACTAAATTAATTTCTACTGGCGATGGTAAAGCTACACCATCAAGTGACTTCTCATATCCCGGCGTAGGCGATGATGATGTTACAGGCTCTGGATCCCTCACGAACCGAGATGGAGATACCGGAACAAATTCTGCGGCATCTGGATTCAACCATGATGTCCTCTTCGAGTCCTGTAACTCAATATCCACAGACGTTTTCTTGTCGTGCTGTATAGATCCACAGAAGTTATTCCGCTTTTCTTCTTCTGCTTCACCTTCTTCATTCACTACTCTATTAGGCACTTGTACTTCCTCTGGAACCTTTAAAGTTTTCTTACTCTCCAAATAGGAATAACGCCTTGGTACAGGCTCCCTACTTGCCGATGTTTGTTCCCTAACATAATTTCTTCTTCCCCTGTTAATTTCATACTTCTTTGTTTTCTGTGCTGTAGCTGTTGTTACCGTCTTCTCACTTGCCACCCCCTTGTAGCCTCCATTACTTCCGGAATATTCAGTTTTTCTGACCGTCTCCTGTGTTCTCCTCCAACCGCCCTGTTTGTCCTTTTTCGCTCCTCTTAATGAACCACTGGAGTATTGGACATCTTTAGCAGCTCTTCCCCGGGACTCATCATTCTCCTGGACCCTCCTGGCATGCGCACACCACCGGTCCAGGTCCGCAAAACAACGTGGAGGATCTGCGAAAACTAGCCGGGATCTCTCTTGGGGATTCAGACCTTCTCCTATTACTTGTATTACTTCCGTCTCAGGCAACCCCAACCTTAATATACGGGCAGCTTTCCTTACATCATGCACGAAATCCCCCAATGCCTCTCCGTTGTCCTGTAGGCGATAGAATAACTTAAACTTCAACTGATCACGTCGTCGACGGGGTATGAAGAAGTCCAACACTTCCCCATGGAAAGCATCGACACTGCCGCCCCGACGCAGAGTGTTGGTGACCAACCCTGCCAATGAACCCCGGCAATACGGGTATATAAGGGACAAGACCTCCCCATCAGACACCCCCTGGAAATCTGCCAACTGCAGAACAAGATCTAAGAAAACCAGCAACTGCTCCTCATCTATTCCATCTAACACTGAAAGTTTCTGGAGAGCTCCTGAAAGAGGGTGGGGCAATTTCTGGTAGCATACCCCCGCCAGAATTGCACAATTCAAAACAAACAATAATAAAACAAATCCCTACTAAACACCTAACACACACATGACCTACAAAAGGAAACTTGAGTACTCTCTCTTCCATCAAGTGGACCCCCGGGTTTCCTAGCGCTGCGAAAACCTGACCCGCTCCAGAACCAACTCTCCGTCAGTCGCCAGACTCGAAGAAGAAACGACATCAGACACTAACACCAACATATAATCCACACCACCGAACACCTACCACAACATACGAGGTGTGGCAGAAAAGTAATGAGACTGGGAACACTGCAAGCGATCTGGCAACGCTGCGCTGTTGTCCTTGACAGAGCACGTGTATCAGCCCCCTCCCATCTCTCAGTGCGAGTTTCAACTCCTTCCGTTAACTACGTGATTGTTGTGACTGCTATTAGTGAAGTTGTGTTTTGGTTGTGCGTCACGCAAAATGGAACAGCGTAATTTGGAGCAACATTGTGCCATTAAATTTTGTGTTAAGCTTGGAGAATCGGCAAGTGTGACGTTTGAAAAGTTAAAACAAGCGTATGGGGAACATTCTTTATCCCGAGCTCAAGTTTTTCGCTGGCATAAATCATTTTTGGAAGGCAGAGAACATGTTGAAGATGAACACCGCTCAGGGAGGCCTTCAACTTCTAAAACCGATGAAAACATCGAACGTGTGAACACTCTTCTGAGATCAGACCGTCGATTAACATTAAGAATGTTGAGTGAAGAATTAAATTTGAACAGATTTACCGTTCATCAAATTTTGACTGAACATTTGCACATGCGAAAGGTCTGTGCCAAAATGGTGCCGACAAACCTCACAATTGAGTAGAAGGACATCGAAAAAAACAAGTGTCTTGATCTTCTTGACAGAATCGCCAATGAGCACGATTTCTTTAGTCGTGTAATCACAGGTGATGAATCATGGATTTTTCAATACGATACTGAGACCAAGAGGCAAAGTGAGGAGTGGCACACTGCGAGTTCTCCTCGACCAAAGAAAGCTCGAATGAGCAAATCGAAGATCAAATCAATGCTGATTTGTTTTTTTGACAGAAGGGGAATCGTCCACAAAGAATTTGTTCCTCCAGGACAAACTGTCAACCAAGTTTTTTATAAAGACGTCCTTGAAAGGCTCAGAAAAAGGGTCATTCGCGTGAGACCGGACATTGCAGACAAATGGATGCTCCATCATGACAACGCCCCATGTCACACTGCCCTCTCCGTCACAGAATTTTTGACCTCAAAAGGCATTCCTGTGGTTCCCCAGCCCCCCCTATTCACCTGACCTCAGTCCCTGTGACTTTTTCCTATTTCCTAAACTGAAAAATGTCCTCAAAGGACGGCATTTAGGGACTTTATAAAACATCCAAAAGAGTGTAACGGACATGCTACAGACCATACCGGTTGAAGACTTCCAGCGCTGCTACCAACAGTGGGAACAACGTCTCCATCGGTGTGTAGCTGCCCAACGGAACTACTTTGAAGGGGATAAGATTGATGTTTGAAAAAAATAAAAACTTTGGTAAGTAAAAAATCAGTCTCATTACTTTTCTGCCACACCTCGTATGACATTTCAACTAAGACATTATCACAATTTCAGTCGGACGGTACCGACTTCCAGTCGGGCCATACCGCATCCCGCTAACCGCACGCGCTATTACTTCCATATGATAAATAAGGGAGCCCATCCCCACGCGATCTCCGGTAAGGTCCAATCTCAAAAACCACAAACCCCAACTACAACACATGCCCGTGGCGGCACCAGGTTTACAATTCAAATCACATAGCAATAATTCATACATAATACATATATACCTACATAGGATATCAACCCTGCCATTGCCTCTATCTATTTTCACTTTCAAATATTTTCAAATATTATTGTTTTTTCCAAACTATTTCCGAGCCTGCAAGCCCCATCACACCAAAGGACCCAAGGGTTCAACCCTAGAATGAACCATGCTCTGCTACCATTTGTAACCCCTCTTTCCTTTTTATGCTTTATAAAAAAAAACCTTTTTTTCCTTTTTATTTATTTATTTATTTTTTTTTTATTTATTTTTTTTTGAAAGAGAAGCCACTAGTTATTTAAAACTAGGCAAGAGCCTAGAGAAGCCAAAACTGTGCTGGGTCCAGTATGATGGGACTTGCAAATGAAACACTGCTCTAAGATAACAATAACAAGATTTATTGTATTTTTATGTTTTTGTACAATGAATTCTCTCCAGTATACGACATATGCGCCTTGAATGATTAAGTTTATATTACAAGTGCTTTCCTTCTTAAGAATAGCTCGAAATTTCAAAAACCACAATCATTATTATTCTTAAAATCATTATTATAATTCACATTAGACATAGGCATCGCCAAATAATTGAGCTTGATATTACTGAGCGGAATACAGTTACTTTAAATAATGTAAAATGGTGCATAGTCTCGACCCTCCCAGTAAATTACATAAATCATAACATGATATATATATATATATGCATAATAACGTATAACAATCTAACAATCACATAAGGCATAACACACAACATATAATTAACATAGATACACATTTACATATAAATGGCACACACCATGTCCACCTGGTTAACAGCGTATATTTTGTCATCGTACACCCTCAATCCTCTTGTTCAGATCAAGTATCCGGCCCACCTTAAATTTTCAATTAATAAACCCAAAACCCCAATTAATCAGTCACAAAAGAGCAGAGTAGACATGCCCCAAAATTCTACGTCTGTGAAAGACCACAGTTCAACTGGCTAAATAGTCAAAACGGCACACAAGTACCAAGCATAACAGGTAATCATCAATTTCGGATCCCAAATAATAATAATAAGTGCCATCACGAGGTCAACATGGATGCCCGGTTGCATAACTGCCTTTCTCATTTCTTTTATTTGCTTAACAAAAATTTGCAAAATCAGTGGAACGTGACCACCCATAAATACTTATAACTGGTACTGATTTGTCTTGCATTCTTTAACATTTATTAATGAATTGGTATTATGAGCAATAAAAGTTTAACAATTATTGTGCTGGCTATGGCAAACCTTAGTGGTTACAAAATTATTTGAACAGTAAAATTGAATTTCGAAAAGCAGAATCTATGGAATTAATGTACTAAAACATGCTTGAGGTGTTCATACAGAATCCACTTGACCTCAGGCACGGTCATGCGCCCGGACTAGATCCAGCAAAATATGACATGATATTGTCCTGTGGTGAACGGCACCAACAGGTGTCGTCCACAGGTTAAAACACCTCCCCCGACCTTTAAATTAATAATCCAATACACAACCCAATTAAATGGAAAAGTAATTAACCATAAAATTCCCCTACGGGGTACCGAGACACCCGTGCATGCATGCTTAACACAGAAATAAATTAGTGGCCGGAAATGCCGACCATATTTACAGAAAACTCCCATCAACTCGGGTGATGCATGACCCTGGCTGAGTTTACAATACTCTGAATGAGAAAAACATTAATATGTTAATGAGGCGTAAGCCTTAATGAAAAAACAATGAAAAAAATAACATGTAAACCCAATTGTCCCGTTGGACTTGTCCGGAACAAAGTCCCCAAACTGGAGCATCTCCAAAAGTGTCTCAAAGAAAGTGTATCGGCCACGAATATTTTGTTTCAAAAAAAAGCTTAAATGTCACCTGGTTAGCAGCATATGGGTAGAGGATCTGGTCGAGTGTGTCCGTCCATCCGGCCTGACAGCTTGACGGAAGTGGTTGCATTTATTTCATGGAAAGCAGGTATTCGGCCATCCTCTGGAGCGAGACAGATTATCGTCTACCTCGGAAACCCTGCACAATTATATCGGTAATTACTTACAGGTTTAATAAACCACACTACCCCATTCACCCAGCAGAACCCACATTTCGTGACATGCCCAGTTTACAATCTCCGGAAAATTCACTTATGCATTGAACCCCATTGAATCAAATAAATCACTTCAAAATAACCCTTTTAAATATTATAATCTATAATATCCAAATATAGTCATTCAACATAAAAATCATTTCAAATAAATAGTTATTCACAAGTTTTCGTCCAGCACTTAACCCCCTTTGGCAGGAACTAGCAAACTTTTAACAAGTTCGTGATGTACAATCATTTCAGAAAAATAACTAACTTACGCCCCATTCTAATATAATGAATTAAGTATTATTATTATTATTATATTATTAATGATATAATGGATTAATATCTGTTAGCCAGCGTTAACATTGAAACATACATAAACCAATTTAGCCTGGTGCGCGCCATGTGCTAATAATACAATGTATCGCCCAACATCCGCGTTAATATTAAGTAAATACAATTTATTTTTATGACATAGTAAGTAATATCTCTTAACACACTTACCGGAAGGTCGCGTAGACTTCTACTTATACATAGCGAAAAATAGTAGAGCAATTTCAAGTCGATGCTGTCAGGCGAATCCGGACGTTACTACGCTGAATGATGAGATTGAACTGCTCAGTCCCGCAGCTGAAAAAATGGTATAAAGCGCTGGACACAGAGCGCGCGCGGATCGGCCAGTGGCCAGATAACGGGACGTACATAATTGTCTTACGTAAACACTTACGTTGTTAAATACGTAATTTAATAATTTCACTATTAAAAAAAACACCGCCGAGTTTTTTCAAAACACGGCACACCCCCACCCTAGAAGGGCAACTTGGTTGCCTCACAGTTAAACTCAGGGAGGGTACCCTGCAGTGTACCCCCTTCCCAAAACAAGCTAGTGGTCTTCGTGATTATGGCGGCCCAGCAGCACTTGCTCTCAGGAGAACAGAGAAACCTCACAACTGCGTCCATTCCCCATGCGACCCTCTCCGCCATGCCACCCCACGGGACCGCCCCAACACGTCACCCTCTCCGGTGACCATCACCTACTCCCACCGGTCCCACTCACATACCTGTCCTAAGACCAAACAAGGTATCTCCCACCTTGGTATGTGAGTGACCGCACTACTTCTCGTCCATCTCTTGGACCGACCAGCCACATGCACCCACAAGGCATCTCCATCCTTGCCATATGGCTGGCCCACTTCCCTACACAAGGGCGGACAGCCCCGCTTAGCCAGACAGAGAGGACCGCACCAAGGGCACGCGAACATTAATCTCTACTGTTACTTCACATTTGATTACACCATAACTAGCAGGGGAGGTTTACTTCACCACAGCACCATTGATACCCCATCTATATACACCACCTAGTTTTAACTCAAAATAAACACCATGGTAAACAACCGGGGAATGCGGCATGGCTCGGACCCTACAATGAACAATATCTACATCAACAACTATTAACAACCAACAACGGCACACCATCACACCATCTAACCTCTCCCGACAGGGGAAACTGACGATCTCAAAGACCACAATCCAATCACTTCCGGCAAGTCTCTCTAATTCCTTATTGATAGTTTTTTTTTTTTTTACTAAGGGGAGGGGTAGGAAAATCGGGAAGATAGAATGGGGCAAGGATCATTAAAGGGTCAATAGCTAGGACTAAGGGTAAGGACATGGTTCCCTCCGAAAAGGAGAATGACTGGAGAAAACCAAGGCTCGCGTGGGCAGGGGCGCAACCCTGAAGTATACGAACACCACTGGGACTGTGGGGAACATCTACCCGCTACCTGTTAACCTCTTCTTCTTACCTTTCTGTGATGGACTTTAGGTACCCGTTTCTTTCGGACACCACTCTCTAAGAAATTATCTCGTGTTGAGCTGTACTGACTGGTTTCTTCGGAATCAGAATCAAGGCAACTTACCTCACTACTTTCACTCCGCTTAGGATTATCCTTGTCGTCTAACTCCTCTGCTACAATTTCTTCCTTTTCTACTTCTTTCTTTTCTACAATTTCCCCTTCTTTGTCCACATAATCCAAATCAACATCATGACACTGCACCTCCTCACCATCTTCCCGTTGCTCCTCTGATCCATCCTCAACCGCATCTTCACTCAGCTCCTCACCAATTTCTTCATCACATTGGTCACCAGCCGCTTCACAAGCTTCTTCGCTAACCTCCTCTCCAATCTCATTTTCCTCAACACGTTCATCATCAACATCATCGCCAGCACATCCACTACCACCATCCGAACACTGCACATCCTCATCCTCTAGTTGCTCACCTGGTCCGCATGAAACTTCTTTCCATTCCTCGGAATCCTCAACACTACTTACAGAAGGCGTCTGCGCATCTTCACACACTACATCATTCTCACTCGCACACTCCACAACGCTGCCGCCAAATTCCTCCTCAACTTTTACCTCCTCTACTTCTACCACACTTGCCGCATGGACATCCCCTTGTCCATCAGCAACCTCAGAAACACTTGCATCCTGGACATCCCTGTGTCCATCTGCAACCTCAGACTCTACAGTCTCCCTAACACCTACAACTATACCTTCCTGTGCAGCATACGCAGACCGCTCTTCTGCCTCTTCTGTCGATTCCACTCCTTCACCACTTTCAGCAACTACAACGTCCTCAACATTTTCCACCCTGGAATCCAGCTGTCCAGGTTCATGTGCAATGACTAAATTAATTTCTACTGGCGATGGTAAAGCTACACCATCAAGTGACTTCTCATATCCCGGCGTAGGCGATGATGATGTTACAGGCTCTGGATCCCTCACGAACCGAGATGGAGATACCGGAACAAATTCTGCGGCATCTGGATTCAACCATGATGTCCTCTTCGAGTCCTGCAACTCAATATCCACAGACGTTTTCTTGTCGTGCTGTATAGATCCACAGAAGTTATTCCGCTTTTCTTCTGCTGCTTCACCTTCTTCATTCACTACTCTATTAGGCACTTGTACTTCCTCTGGAACCTTTAAAGTTTTCTTACTCTCCAAATAGGAATAACGCCTTGGTACAGGCTCCCTACTTGCCGATGTTTGTTCCCTAACATAATTTCTTCTTCCCCTGTTAATTTCATACTTCTTTGTTTTCTGTGCTGTAGCTGTTGTTACCGTCTTCTCACTTGCCACCCCCTTGTAGCCTCCATTACTTCCGGAATATTCAGTTTTTCTGACCGTCTCCTGTGTTCTCCTCCAACCGCCCTGTTTGTCCTTTTTCGCTCCTCTTAATGAACCACTGGAGTATTGGACATCTTTAGCAGCTCTTCCCCGGGACTCATCATTCTCCTGGACCCTCCTGGCATGCGCACACCACCGGTCCAGGTCCGCAAAACAACGTGGAGGATCTGCGAAAACTAGCCGGGATCTCTCTTGGGGATTCAGACCTTCTCCTATTAATTGTATTACTTCCGTCTCAGGCAACCCCAACCTTAATATACGGGCAGCTTTCCTTACATCATGCACGAAATCCCCCAATGCCTCTCCGTTGTCCTGTAGGCGATAGAATAACTTAAACTTCAACTGATCACGTCGTCGACGGGGTATGAAGAAGTCCAACACTTCCCCATGGAAAGCATCGACACTGCCGCCCCGACGCAGAGTGTTGGTGACCAACCCTGCCAATGAACCCCGGCAATACGGGTATATAAGGGACAAGACCTCCCCATCAGACACCCCCTGGAAATCTGCCAACTGCAGAACAAGATCTAAGAAAACCAGCAACTGCTCCTCATCTATTCCATCTAACACTGAAAGTTTCTGGAGAGCTCCTGAAAGAGGGTGGGGCAATTTCTGGTAGCATACCCCCGCCAGAATTGCACAATTCAAAACAAACAATAATAAAACAAATCCCTAGTAAACACCTAACACACACATGACCTACAAAAGGAAACTTGAGTACTCTCTCTTCCATCAAGTGGACCCCCAGGTTTCCTAGCGCTGCGAAAACCTGACCCGCTCCAGAACCAACTCTCCGTCAGTCGCCAGACTCGAAGAAGAAACGACATCAGACACTAACACCAACATATAATCCACACCACCGAACACCTACCACAACATATGACATTTCAACTAAGACATTATCACAATTTCAGTCAGACGGTACCGACTTCCAGTCGGGCCATACCGCATCCCGCTAACCGCACGCGCTATTACTTCCATATGATAAATAAGGGAGCCCATCCCCACGCGATCTCCGGTAAGGTCCAATCTCAAAAACCACAAACCCCAACTACAACACATGCCCGTGGCGGCACCAGGTTTACAATTCAAATCACATAGCAATAATTCATACATAATACATATATACCTACATAGGATATCAACCCTGCCATTGCCTCTATCTATTTTCACTTTCAAATATTTTCAAATATTATTGTTTTTTCCAAACTATTTCCGAGCCTGCAAGCCCCATCACACCAAAGGACCCAAGGGTTCAACCCTAGAATGAACCATGCTCTGCTACCATTTGTAACCCCTCTTTCCTTTTTATGCTTTATAAAAAAAAACCTTTTTTTCCTTTTTATTTATTTATTTATTTTTTTTTTATTTATTTTTTTTTGAAAGAGAAGCCACTAGTTATTTAAAACTAGGCAAGAGCCTAGAGAAGCCAAAACTGTGCTGGGTCCAGTATGATGGGACTTGCAAATGAAACACTGCTCTAAGATAACAATAACAAGATTTATTGTATTTTTATGTTTTTGTACAATGAATTCTCTCCAGTATACGACATATGCGCCTTGAATGATTAAGTTTATATTACAAGTGCTTTCCTTCTTAAGAATAGCTCGAAATTTCAAAAACCACAATCATTATTATTCTTAAAATCATTATTATAATTCACATTAGACATAGGCATCGCCAAATAATTGAGCTTGATATTACTGAGCGGAATACAGTTACTTTAAATAATGTAAAATGGCGCATAGTCTCGACCCTCCCAGTGAATTACATAAATCATAACATGATATATATATATATATATATATATATGCATAATAACGTATAACAATCTAACAATCACATAAGGCATAACACACAACATATAATTAACATAGATACACATTTACATATAAATGGCACACACCATGTCCACCTGGTTAACAGCGTATATTTTGTCATCGTACACCCTCAATCCTCTTGTTCAGATCAAGTATCCGGCCCACCTTAAATTTTCAATTAATAAACCCAAAACCCCAATTAATCAGTCACAAAAGAGCAGAGTAGACATGCCCCAAAATTCTACGTCTGTGAAAGACCACAGTTCAACTGGCTAAATAGTCAAAACGGCACACAAGTACCAAGCATAACAGGTAATCATCAATTTCGGATCCCAAATAATAATAATAAGTGCCATCACGAGGTCAACATGGATGCCCGGTTGCATAACTGCCTTTCTCATTTCTTTTATTTGCTTAACAAAAATTTGCAAAATCAGTGGAACGTGACCACCCATAAATACTTATAACTGGTACTGATTTGTCTTGCATTCTTTAACATTTATTAATGAATTGGTATTATGAGCAATAAAAGTTTAACAATTATTGTGCTGGCTATGGCAAACCTTAGTGGTTACAAAATTATTTGAACAGTAAAATTGAATTTCGAAAAGCAGAATCTATGGAATTAATGTACTAAAACATGCTTGAGGTGTTCATACAGAATCCACTTGACCTCAGGCACGGTCATGCGCCCGGACTAGATCCAGCAAAATATGACATGATATTGTCCTGTGGTGAACGGCACCAACAGGTGTCGTCCACAGGTTAAAACACCTCCCCCGACCTTTAAATTAATAATCCAATACACAACCCAATTAAATGGAAAAGTAATTAACCATAAAATTCCCCTACGGGGTACCGAGACACCCGTGCATGCATGCTTAACACAGAAATAAATTAGTGGCCGGAAATGCCGACCATATTTACAGAAAACTCCCATCAACTCGGGTGATGCATGACCCTGGCTGAGTTTACAATACTCTGAATGAGAAAAACATTAATATGTTAATGAGGCGTAAGCCTTAATGAAAAAACAATGAAAAAAATAACATGTAAACCCAATTGTCCCGTTGGACTTGTCCGGAACAAAGTCCCCAAACTGGAGCATCTCCAAAAGTGTCTCAAAGAAAGTGTATCGGCCACGAATATTTTGTTTCAAAAAAAAGCTTAAATGTCACCTGGTTAGCAGCATATGGGTAGAGGATCTGGTCGAGTGTGTCCGTCCATCCGGCCTGACAGCTTGACGGAAGTGGTTGCATTTATTTCATGGAAAGCAGGTATTCGGCCATCCTCTGGAGCGAGACAGATTATCGTCTACCTCGGAAACCCTGCACAATTATATCGGTAATTACTTACAGGTTTAATAAACCACACTACCCCATTCACCCAGCAGAACCCACATTTCGTGACATGCCCAGTTTACAATCTCCGGAAAATTCACTTATGCATTGAACCCCATTGAATCAAATAAATCACTTCAAAATAACCCTTTTAAATATTATAATCTATAATATCCAAATATAGTCATTCAACATAATAATCATTTCAAATAAATAGTTATTCACAAGTTTTCGTCCAGCACTTAACCCCCTTTGGCAGGAACTAGCAAACTTTTAACAAGTTCGTGATGTACAATCATTTCAGAAAAATAACTAACTTACGCCCCATTCTAATATAATGAATTAAGTATTATTATTATTATTATATTATTAATGATATAATGGATTAATATCTGTTAGCCAGCGTTAACATTGAAACATACATAAACCAATTTAGCCTGGTGCGCGCCATGTGCTAATAATACAATGTATCGCCCAACATCCGCGTTAATATTAAGTAAATACAATTTATTTTTATGACATAGTAAGTAATATCTCTTAACACACTTACCGGAAGGTCGCGTAGACTTCTACTTATACATAACGAAAAATAGTAGAGCAATTTCAAGTCGATGCTGTCAGGCGAATCCGGACGTTACTACGCTGAATGATGAGATTGAACTGCTCAGTCCCGCAGCTGAAAAAATAGTATAAAGCGCTGGACACAGAGCGCACGCGGATCGGCCAGTGGCCAGATAACGGGACGTACATAATTTCTTACGTAAACACTTACGTTGTTAAATACGTAATTTAATAATTTCACTATTAAAAAAAACACCGCCGAGTTTTTTCAAAACACTCCACAGGTAGAGTGGGCAAGAGTGTGCACTTAAATTTTAAATTCATCTCAAACTGCACTCATTGCACTGAGACTCATTATATTTTCACAGAAGCGTCATGAATCCCTTAAGGTTCGATTAAGACCCTCTTTTTATAATTTCAACTACTGCAACACATGTAAATAAATATATTTCCAAAACGTGTCAAATGCCATCTCCCCCCCCCCCATACATGGGGCAAAAGTTTCCAATTAAATTAATTTGAATAAATTAACTTTATTAACATATTTGACCAATTTTTAATTAATTAAGAAATTAATGCACTTCGAATGCATTTGTCAGTGATGGTTACCAACAGTAGTAGTGAAAGACATTTTTGAAGTTGAAACTTATTAAAAATGGGCTCCGGACAACCATGCTGGAAGATGTGCTGAAGTTTTGATCTCTTATGAGCCTAGAGAGTGATATTTTGAAATAGTCACAAGTAAATTTGTTATTATTAAGTGTAGGCAAGTCCCAATAAATCAGACCAAATCGTAATGAAAATAGTATACTACAATCTTTTTATGATACAGAAAAATTATGATTTACTTACAGATTTGTACAATGTAAATATACCCTAATACATTTACGTTCTTTTTAAAAATATGACCACTAGGTGATGTTGTCAATAATGAATATGATTTGGGCATTTTATGCCATTCTAATGAAGCTATTTTTATAAAATGGCTAGATTTTTGGAAAAATAATTTATAGAAATTCCACCCTAATAAAGCACCAGAACAGACTAGATCAAGCATTGTAGACAAAAGAAAATGTTGTAACCACTGTATTCACAGACATTGCCTGAAGTGATTTTTTTTCTTCAAAGAATATAAGAAGCCACGTTTCATGACTGTTGAAGAAATAAAATAAAAAGCTGAGTGGTCAGGATAATAAAAAGTACATTTCAGGAATGTTTTGAGACTGAAAAGCATCGGTATGATTGTCTTATATCCTATGGAGATTACTTTGAAGGGAGCAATGCAAATATAAATAAGTAAATAAATAAATACAAATATAAATATAAATAAATAAACAAAAACTTAAATTTTAAAGTAAACCCTACATGTGGTAAGACAGTTTCTTTGCTATAAATTTTGATAGAGATTACTAAGGCAGTCTGAACCTATCAATCTGTTTGTGTGAACCAATTAATCTTGACCGCTTATACTTTATCATAAAAACACTATGGCCCAGCGATCTATATTTTTCCTGCTAAAGCTTTCCAATAATCTTTTCTCTCCTGTATCCTCTTAAAAATTGCATAATTCACTCTACACTTCCACAAATCTTCTGTCTCCTCCTCTAGCTCTATGTCCCAAAGTTGCTAATCACTTCTTGCCTTTGTCCCCAACACACAGAATAACATTTCACTAAAACGCTTTTTGTTCTTCGTTTCAAGTCCAGTATTCCAAGAGGTTAGGAGCCATTATTTCTTTTAAAGTCTTTTTTATCTGTGCTATTCTAGACTTAATGTCTTCTGTGGATCTTCCATCTATCCAGATATTTGATAGTCTTTATTTCTCAACTTTACATTTCTCAAGTGAATATTCATTCAACTTGTTTATGTCATCTCCAATACCATCACTTTTGTTTTCTTTTCATTCATCTTCATGTCACACTCTGAAAATCTCCTTTCCCTATTTCATTGATTACTTTCACTTTTGACCAAAAATGTTGTATCAGTTGGAAATAGGTTTTAAATTTTGGGCAGTTGTTTCACTGACATTGTAAAAAAACAGATTTTTTATGTAGCATTAGATTGCACTTAGTACCTCTGAAGAAATATAATACAGTGCTAAACAAGTTTTGAATAGCAATCTAATTACTTTAGCAAAGAATTAGGTTTTGTAGCTAATTAAATTAAATTAAATTAAATTTATTTCAATTTGTTAACATTTTCTTGATTCATTTGAGTCTCAATATATAGTTTCAAAATGTTACTTAAACTAAGTAGGTTTCAGCCTCCTAAAATACATAATAATATTACATTGTGACCTCTTTTCACCCTTAACTAAACTTAGTCAATTTCAATGAGAAACAGTTTTCATTGATAAAAGCTGAGGGGATTTTTCATTCCATGTAGCTGTCATCTCCACGGGGGTAAAAAGTTAATTGTTCTCTTCTTTTGTGTTACTGATAATGATAAGTTGAAGTATTAGAGGAAATCTAGTAATGGAACAGTTTTTACGTATTTGTCACACTTAAAGAACACCACTAAATTGTAGAACGCACAGTAAACAATGGTTCTCCAAAATAGTATACTTGTTATATACAACTGGTTACATGTCAGACAATCTGAATAGCTTCCACACTGTTGCCCATGAAGTAATGGTTGATTAGCCTACGTACTAAAAAAAAAATCTTAAATGTCATGCTCAATTTCGTAATATGGATTATTGGACAAAGCTCACAATGAGCAAAAGCTATCTAATTCAAAGGTAACAATTTTTATCTAAAATATCAGTATTATATGTTGGAAAAGTGTACACAAATTTAGTTAAATTTTTATCTAAAAATTAGTGTTCTAAAGTAAAGAAAATTACATTGCATTGTAAATAAAATGAATTCCATAGTACCGAATACTTCAAGTAGACTGAATTTTAAGAACGGAACCTCAGAGAATCAGATACCTGTGTTCAGTTCATTAACCTCGTGAACCTTTAATGAACATACTCTTGTTTGAGAACCACTGGATTAACTGACACTTGTATGAGATTGGTATGCAATTAAAATGGAAGTGGATGAGGAATTTCAAATGGATTGTGCTTTGAAGGAGAGCCTTCCATATCTTAAATGAGTAAAAAAACATATTGATTTTATTATTTCAAATTTATAAAATACATTACACAGCCAAAGGTAAAATATCAATTCTTCACACAGCAATGTTACACAAGTAGCACGAAGGGTCATATTAAACAAGTCATATGATAAGATTTGTATTGTCCAATTGTTGATGAGAGTTAGCAACTGCAAAGGGCCACTGGCGCAAAGCTATCCTCTCCACTTGGCCATTTAGTAGTAGGATTAAGTCATCCAGGTATCTTAAGTCTTGAATTTCTTGATGGAGATGTTTGGTTTCTTGTAATAGAATATCACAGTCTGTCTCCAGCTCCTTATGTGCACAACAGAAAGAAGGTATTAGCTTTCACTTAACATGAAGTAACTACTTGATTTCATTTACCAATTTATATTGTAAAGTATTGTATTGTTATTAGTAGGGTCTATTGTACACTCAGGATGGGTTTTATTGTGTACACTAAATAAATAATTAATTTGATGATTGTTATCTGTGTAATTGTAAACCTCAAGGCAGGAAACTTACTAGCTACATTAAAATTCTGTTTAATGAAAAATGAATAGGTCTCTTATTTCATAGGTATCTTAACCAAGTGTAAGTGGAAGGCCTTAACACATCAGTTTAACAAAAAATTGATTTTGGGATGTATTTAGATTATTTTAAGAAATAATTTTTCAAGTTGTATTTTAAAAAGCAAAATAGGGATAAGTTTAAAAGGATGAATGGTTAACTATATCAGATTTACTGAAACTGTGGTAATTCTAGCTAATGACTCTAAAGCACTGCAAAGAACAGCTGGAAGAAGTAATGAAGGATGCAGACAGTTGTAGGGAAAACAAAAGTCATAGGAATTCCAGAAAGTTAATAATAGCATGTAGTGAAGGGAAGGGATAGTCTTTAAAAAGGAAGGGAAAATACAAGTTAAAAAGTGCACCTATTGGAGCATATGCTAATGGAGAACTAGAGGAGTGAAGTGGAGATTAAAAACACGAATTGCCTTGCCTTAAGAAGCCTTTAATAGGAAGAAGTGCCTACTTTGAATCAGAATGAATCTGAAAATGAGAGACAGACTGGTAAAGTGGAATGTGTAGAGCATGTTGTGTATGGATGTGGAACAGTTGTATAGGCCCATGGGAAAGAGAGAGAACAATAGGATTTTGAGATGTGGAAAGTGGAGAGAATAAAATTAGTGACAGCAGGAGAAACGGGAGGTTCTGACTAGAAGAAAGAAAAATGGAAAACTTTTAGATACAGTCTGAAGTGGAAGGAAACTGGATAGGACAAGTTATAAAAACAGAATGGGAGAGAACATTTTAGGACTGAACCACAAGGGAAAGGAGGGAAAAGGAGAAGAAGGAGGAGATTAATGATGATACATAATGTAATGTTAAGAGGGGAGGGTATAAGAAATGAGAACATGACTGACACAGGAGTGGAGACAACTCTGGTGTATGGAACCTGCCAATCCACAGAACATCAAATGATCATGACTGTAATTTCTAAACATATGTCTATACAGTGTTTCATGCTGTACTGTAATTGAAAACAAACACTGAATTTGTTCACAAAGCCGGTATAATATGATTATATATTTGTAATTGACAAACGTCTGGTCATCATGCTTTTGAACAGAGGGATATTATTTGTGTCCTAATCAAAATTACTTTTGTAGTGATTGTCTTAGATGAATTTCTAACAAAAATGAATAAAAGAGGTCCATTAAAACTTGTAAATAGTTTACTCTTGCAAGAAACCAATTTATTAAATCAATATTGGTAATTCAATATCTGAACATTACAGTATGGACAGCATTAATTATGGTTTTCCTGGACTTAATCATTAATACAACATACTGTATTTTTTTAACAGGATAAACAAATAATTTAAATATATTTTTGTATTAAAATGTATTAAATAATTTTATGTCTAAAATTAGATGTTAAAAGAAAAATTTCAAATTTGAATTTTTAAAATGTTGATGTAAATTTCTATTGTGCCTTAAAAAGTCATTTTCAGTGCAGTTTTAAAACATAAAAAAAAAAATTTCAGTTTTCATGCATGTTTGAATAGGTCCAAATATTATTATGTTCTTCCACTGAAGTATAAAATTCTAACACATTTTTTGAGACTGTATTGAGTGCAAAATAGTAGGCTTTGTACATGTGACACAGTTATAAAGGATTTTATCAACTAAGCTGTAAAAAACGTATGTTTGTAGTTATAGAGCACAAAACATGTGAGGAACATAAGTTATTAGTTTTTACTGTAGACTTCACTTTCTGTTTATATTATTAACTTACGGTAAAATGATAGCCTAATAACATTCTTTATTTATTATATAGTAAAATTATAAAAAGTTATGTTTGTATGAGGTCTGTGACTTAATCTGTACACAAAAAGAGAAGAGTGTATATTATATGCAACAGAATCTCTCTGTCTCCCTGACTGCCTCTCTGACTATCTGAGTCTGTCTATCTCCCCCCTCTCTCTCTCACTCTCTCTCTCTTCCACCTATATTCCTTTCTTTGTATTTATGTGTATATAATAAAAACTGTTATGTGTGTTGTGTATACATTTTGTTTAATACTATGTGATTTTAGCAGTTAATACTTCCAACTATTAAACAATTCTTAAACTGACCGCCAGCAAAAATTAAATACTATTAATGTACAACACGGTTTGACTATACCAAGAAAAGAACTGGCTGAAATAGTAATGTGTATAATTGTGTTCTTACTATAATGTATAATAATAATAACTAATTATAACTAAGAACTAATAATAACTAATTACTATAACTAATTATGATAATATAATTAGTAATGTAACAAAAATAGTTTGCCTGACAATTTATTTCTATCTTTTTGAAGAAGAAGATGAGAGACAACTACTAAAACATAAGTATTACATTTATATAAACCATATTAAATATATGGTACAGGAACCATCAGTTCTTTATTTTTAAGAATTTAAGAAATATCTGAAGCATAGAAGTTAAATGTTATATTACCTATACAACTGTTTGGAATTACGGATATTTCAAATGAATTGTTTTAAACAGAAGAAAAGTAGGAGGACCAAAATTAACTTATAAAAATAATACCGTATATAAAAAGCAATATGTTCTTTAGGTCTGATGGATCATTAGGTAATCATGGTAACTAGGAGGTTAGGGGTGTCAGCCGTAAAATGAATTTCATTGAGCAGGATCATTCTTTCTATATATGTTGATTAATGGGACTAATGATAGGAGTACATGTGTGTTGAAGCTTTTATTCTAGTGTGTCATTATTCCTAGTTTCAATTCTAATAAACAAAAGTACATGTAGTATGAAAAAGTTCTTAATGCTTTATACAGGTTAAGTGGAATCTACCAATCCTTGTATAAGAATGAGATAAAAAATTAATTCATTTGACAAGTAATTCACCAAAAGAGGCTGATAATTAATATATTTTCTAAAAAAAGAAAAATCAATTTTGGCACAGATATCAACAACACAAATGGCAATAAGTTCTATTAATCTATTTTAATAAAAGTTATTAAAAAAATTAATGAATTATGATCATTTAAAAAACGCTACAAAAATGTGTTTTAAATTAATGTAACACCTTTGTTACTGCCTTTCCATTAAAACTTAGAAATTCACTCTTTACATGTTAATGTTATATATTAACATCATTGACAACTTTAATGGTTTACCGTATTATGTTTTATTTTACATGTTTTTATTTATTTACTTTTGACATAGAATGGAATCAGGAAAGATGGTCTTGTTAATTACCAGTATATTAACACACACACACACACACACACACACACACACACACACACACACACACACACACACACACACACACACACACACACACACACACACACACACACACACACACACACACACACACACACACACACACACACACACACACACACACACACACACACACACACACACACACACACACACACACACACACACACACACACACACACACACACACACACACACACACACACACACACACACACACACACACACACACACACACACACACACACACACACACACACACACACACACACACACACACACACACACACACACACACACACACACACACACACACACACACACACAGAGGTGTAGATATGATTGTCAGGGATTGTATATGTAGAGAAATGAAAATCTGAAATCCTTTAAGGAGTTCTATGGTAGGTTCAGTGAAATGAAAGAAGTGACTTTATTACTGTTCTATAAACTAAGAAATTATAATTTTGAGTTTAGAAAATTGCATAAAATGTCACAAGTTTGTTTAAAAATTCGACCTAAACGTTTTTACAATAACATTGTTATTTTAGTTAAGCACAATAAATATTTGAATATTTGAATTTTATGTATAAAGTAGTTAAAAAGGAAACAAGTCATATGTTTCCATATATTATCCATAAGCCTATACTATACAATGGTGTTGGGTAATTAATTTGAATAAATAGTGGATATTTAAAATATGCAGTTTATTGGCATTTTGGCTTTATTATTTATTTTAAATATAAAGAATATGTAAATACAAATGTTTGACTTTATATAACTTAATTTATCATATTAACTTTCCATTATTTGTACTACTATGGCTGCTGTGTGTTCACAGTTGACAATGGAATTTACATATAATGTGTTTTTATTTGTGTCCAGAGTTCGTAACTTATTGTCACTACAACCAGAAACATTTGACCTCTTTCTTATATAGAGATAAAATTATTTACCCAATACTCACTCCTCTATCTAAATTTTTCCATAAGTTCTTCTTTATTTCTTCCTCCGTCTGTCTTTCTGAATTTATTTTGGTTTGAATGTGTGTTTTTCCTTTGTTTTCCTCAATTGTTGTGTAAGAGTATTTGAAAGTTACACAATTACAAATGAATAATTAATTATTGAAAACCTAGCAATTTGATTTTAATAATTAAATCATTAGGATAGCAATGTTTTAATATGAGGCACAGAAATTTGTATAGAAAAATAAAGAAGACACAAATTGATATACTACAACGTTATTTACTCTTGTAACGAGTTTACCTGTGTTTTAGCCCACTTTTATGGAAGCCATTTATACACACAAAAACCTCTTTTAAGTTCTAACGTTGTACTTTACTGAGCATGTAATCATAATAAATAACACTAGACAGATTTATTAATATTCATGAAAATTTGATTAACAATTACTTATTTGGTTTTCGGTTTTAAACGCATTATTATTTTTACTTGCTTATTATTTGCTCTTTGCACTTTTATATTACAAATAATTCTCTTCTCTAATTTACAATTCCAAATTAACACAATGTTTATGTGCTTATTACGCCTAATTCTTAATATTACCTTACATACAAACATATTATCTAATGTTCTAATATAATATTACAGGCACAAATTCAGTATATACAGAAAACCAACTACAACTGACACACTAATACACAACACCTCCAATCACCCAATACAACACAAACTAGCTGCTTTTAGAACCATGATACATAGACTTAACAACATCCCCTTAGATGAAATAGACTACAAAGACGAACTAAACACGATAAAATATCTAGCAGAATCTAACGGTTATGACAGAACAATAGTCAGTAAACTCCTACACAAAACACAAAACAAACAACAGACAAAGACAGAAAACAACAAATTCATAACACTAACATACATCAACAAACAAACAGAAAAAATTGCCCACAAATTCAAAAAAGCAGGATACAGAATCGCTTACAAAACTACTAACAAAACAGAACACACACTATCAAAACGCATGCCCAAAGCACAAAACAAATTCGATCTACCCGGTGTATATAAACTAAATTGTTCAAATTGCAGTAAATTCTACATAGGCCAGACAGGACGTAGCTTCAAACAGAGATACATTGAACACACAAAAGCACTCCACACCACTACAGAATCTACCTTCGCAAACCACACATATAAAAACATCGACAATAACATGAACATACTACACGTACACACAAAAGGCCGAAAACTAGACACTCTAGAACAATTAGAAATATACAAACACACAAAAACAAATAAAAACGACATCCTAAACGAACAGACACAATTCAAATCGCACGCATTATTCGAACACATCTCACCACACACACACAGCTTCAATCTTTCGAAACACTATCTCGTCGCCAACAACAAGACGAGCAGCGCTACTAACGACAGCCTCTGATGAAGCCTTCTATAGGTGAAAGCCGGTTTAGGCTGTAAGGTAAAACTTTACGTTTTTACTTATAAAAAACTTAGTGTTCCGAGTCGTCAATATTATAGTGATATTTAATATTTATGATCAATCTTTCTACTGCTCTCAGCTAGCTCAATTATTATTTTATTTAATCTTTTGATTATGTAACTCTTTTTTTTCTTTATAATAATTCAATTCTCTTTATACTGCATATGCGTTAATTTACTGTTATTTCCTTTAACGAGGTTGACTTTTATTATTATTATTAATTATTGATTTTGAATTTACCCATATTGCTAACTTGTATCGCTTAACAGTCTTCTCATATTATGGTACTTAATGTACAGACACAACACATTTATAATTATACAATTATTATAATCATCTTGTGACGATTTAAATTGTGACATTTACAGAATAAAAAAAAAAAATTTAATTAATTAAGGTTGCGTACAATTAACCATTTAAATCTCACAATAATAATAATAAAAACATGTAGGTACTAAGTGTGAATGGAAGAAGTAATTAATAAGGGCAAAGTATCCATAAAGAAAAGGCATATTGTAAAAAATTATTATGTTCGTATTTAACCCTTTGCTTGCTATCAAGCGCCTACCTGTTGATACCGGACTCGACATGTTTTCCGAGTCTACTGTAATTAAAAATAATAGAGTAAACTAATGTTAATAATTAAAGTATCTGTAGACACAGATAGTAACTAAAACAATTAATTTAAATGATGTATTTTTATCTAGCGATAGTTTGTGTAAATAAAAAGTTTATTTAAAGAGAAAACAGGAACTATATATGCTCGCGGAATAAACTCCCCACTCTCTCTCGTCATGTACGAGGGTAGCGGACGAAAAATCTCTCTCTTGCGATGACGACGCTCAGCTGTGCAGACGCACGAGCAAAATGCTCTGTTCAAAAGTTATACAATTTGTTGTTAGTGTGGATTAATTAATTATTATTTTGTATTTTACTAACCGTTACAAAAAGTGTAACATGTAACGTTAACAAAAAGAAAATTCCAAAAACTTTGTAACAAGAAGAAAGATGTAACTACAAACGACGAGTGTTAATAAAGAAAAAACGATGACTGCAATCTTCACCGATGGACGAATCTTTTCAACATCTGACCTGTGGTCATGGACCATCTAAATGAGAACTCTAGTATACCCTACCTATGATGCAGTTCGAGACATCTGAGAATCAACGAGTATCTGTGTAGAAGACTCTACCTATCCTGCAGACGTATTAAGCCATGAACAACAGAGACCAGACCAAGACGAGGACGACGTTTTAGGACTCCCAAGACGGAACCACATGGAGGCGATTACTACATCCAAAAAATAGAGGTGACTCGATAGCACGTCTATCGAGGAATAATGATAATATTTTTGTAACACAATACTCTATTTAAGAGACTTACAGAGACGATTGATTTTATAAGAATATAAAAACTTAAATTTGAGAACTTAATTGTAACTATTCAATATCATTCAATTGTAACAGTTTAGATATTAACGTAACGTAGTGTTATTAATACCATTCTTCTAATGGAAGATATATGAAGCAAAAAGGTAAAAGTCTTGCAAGATAAAATTTTGAATTAAATATAATTAAAAGATTAGAGACTAAATACCAATGGTTACCCGGATCCGGGGTATAGCTAGATAAATTTGTTGTGATCCCATATTCTAAATAAAGCATTTCACTTAATTTTACTAATTTAATTAATAACGTCATGGGATCTGTTCTTTGGAGTAAATGTTATATTGCAAATGTTTAATAAAGCAAGTCTTCTTGTTACACACATATACTGAGTATATAAATCAACAGTTTCACCTTCCCTGATTCCTTGTATGTCTTACTGTGTGTTGTTCTGATTTAAATTTCAGCTCGTCTCGAATAAGGCAGCCTAGAATAATTGGCAGAACCAATTATTTTGGGTTCCCTCCGTTATAACTCTAAAGAAGAGGTTATAATCTTACAATCTAGTTGTCTATTCTTTTTCTCTTTTCTTAGAGATTAAAAGTCTTTTTGATTTGGTCTCTTTTTCTTATTAATACATTGCTATTTGTCACCTTGTTAATTTGTGTGATGCATCTGAAGTCGTCCCTTGTCCTGGACACGAATGACTCTTCTGGTCTGGTAGTCCTGGAGTCTGTTAGTCCCTCGTCCTGGATTCTCTTCTTCTGGATCACTGGATGCTCATACGCTGCTGCATTAGCTGCTCGTACTCTGCTGCATTAGCTGCACGTACTCTGCTGCATTAGCTGCTCTGGCTCTGCTGCATTAGCTGCTCGTACTCTGCTGCATTAGCTGCTCTGGCTCTGCTGCATTAGCTGCTCGTACTCTGCTGCATTAGCTGCTCGTACTCTGCTGATTAGTTGCTCGTACGCTGCTCTAGATGCTCTAGCCATTGGAAATCGCCTCCGGCAGTCCTGATGATTGAAACTTTTAAGATCGGTTGTCCGGCAGAGCCTCCGGCGTCTTTAGTGGTCAAACAAGTAAGAGAGCGATGATTGTGCATCGTTGTATTTATACCCAAGGCGCCGAAATCATGTCTCGACAATATTTTGCCTGTTCGCAATTGTTGAGTGCATCACTTTCTATCTCGCTTATTACTGACACTTTATTTGCTCATCTTCGCGAATTGCGAAGTCTTTAACACACTTTATGATATTTCTTCGCTCGTTAATTTTTAGGTGGTCATCATGCACCAAACCGTTTTTCTTTATTTAAATCACTCTATTTACTATTCAATTTTAATTTCTTATCACTTCACTTTTTGTTCGTTTCGCACTATTTTTTATCTATGCGTTTGTGTTATTTTAAAACACATTTTGGTGTCCTCCGTTTTTCTCTACTATGCACACAAGTCTAGTAATCAGTTAAATACAATTAATTTATATTGTTACTGAAAGGGTGTCGCCTTTCATGAATGAACTGGTCATCACTCACATACACACACACTTACTTGTGTATACACATGCTTATGCTTCCTGTCCTGACACGCAAGCCAGGTGTTTCCATTGCAATTTATATTGCAGTCAGAATGATTATTATTATTCAAATACGTTATTTACTTCTTTTAATTGCTTATTTAAATATTCAGTGCAATGCACAGAACACAACATAATTGTACTGTTGCAATATATATATATATATATATATATATATATATATATATATATATATAATATGAGGCACATATAGGCCTGAAGAGAAGTACAAATGGGATAGGACTGTGAATAAATGCAGATAAAACTAAAAAGATAAATCAGACAGCACTGATCTAGGCAAAACCTTAATAGATAAGAGAACTATACAGCAGTAGTCAGCCATTTTGCATACATGGGAGCAATAATATTAGAAGGTGGGAGCGAAGAGGCAGAGGTAAGAAGAAGCTATATCTCTCCTAGCCAACAAGGTGTTTTTATGCTTATCGTCACATTTAAATCAAGAAATATTTATAAGGAGACAAAAATATAAATATGTTGCAACAATACATATATTATTTGCATATTTACCCATGACAGTTATTTGTAAATACATAATTAGTGTAAAAAGAATACGACGAACAGTTTTAAACAATTTTGTGTGGGAAAGTGCAGGCGATAGCCTGCCGAAAGTGTACATCTGCCCCGATAGTGTAAATACAGCGTTTGTGTGTGTGTGTGTGTGTGTGTGCCAGCATGGACCTGCAATGTACTACGAGGAGAGATAAGTATGAATTGTTGGTTTTGTCATTAAATCAGGTTTTGACAGGATTAAAATAAACTAATTAATACATTTTTTACCTGTTGCCAAAGACATATCACAATTATAAAAACACCATTAGATTAAGGACATTTAAACACATAATGTGATTCAAAATTATTGCAGAAAAGTGCAATAATAAAGAAGTTATATTATTGGAAAGACAAATTATTAGGAAAATATTAGGCCCACGAAAAACTTCAGAAGGTTGGAAATTAAGAAGTAATGATGAAATATGTCAAATTATAGAAATATAACAGAAACAATGAGAGAAAGAAGACTATTATTATTTTTTGGACATTTATATAGAATGGACGGCAGTAGGTTAACAAAGCAGATCTTCAAATATCTGTGGGGGAAGAATTCAATACCAAGTTGGATTAAAGAAGTCCAAAAGGATTCAGAAAAAAATAATATACACACAGAAGAAGCAATTGATAGAGAAGTTTTTCAAACAAAAGTGTTAAAAATGGAAGGAGTCCAAGGTAGGAGAGAGAAAAATGCAGGTTCAAAGTGGACTGAAGACAGAAAGAAGAGACACAGTGAAAAGATGAAAGAATATTGGAGAAAAAGAAAAGAACAAAGAATAAAAAATTGAAATTAGTTGTGGTCTTTAGATGGCCGATACAAAAAAAGAAGGTATATTAATTAACGTTAATTACTACCATAATTAACTAGTAACTAACAAGTGTGTACATGTAAATGACGAGTAAAAAATTATGAAGACAATGCAACCACTCACGTTAAGATAAAATTTACATGATCGCGAAAACAGACTAAAAAGTGACCAGTAAAAAAAGGGACACTACGCATGAATTGACAATATTTAACATGTCAAAAACAATTGGCCTCTGGCCTTTTGGGCAAAGTCAGACTCAAGATATCTTCACACGGTGTCACTATGTAAGTCTGCTGATGTACGTGAATTTATCACACGTTTTGTAACAAGTACCGCTGTATGCCGGTCGTTACAAAAGATAAAATGTAGATGGAAAATTTTATAAAAATAAAATTTTCAATAATAAAAAATTTTGTTTATGTTTATTAATGTATGTAAATAAGAAATAAAGTTGTTTTAGTGGTTTTGTAAAAATTTTGTTGATCAGGCAGGTATTTATTGACTATCGAGCACTTCTTGAAGATTTGAACCAAGTCTGGAGTTAAATAGATTAACTCCAGTCAGCAATCGATTGGTGATTTTTCTTGCTGGTCCAATATCTCACTCAAATAAAATATTTTCTTCTTCTTGAAGTCCCTCAGTCTTGATAAATAATCTTAAATTAGCCTGTGAAATAATAACAGATAAAAATAATGGAAATATAAAGATTTATTGAACAATTTAAATAATAATCAATTTTTTATCGATGGAGAACAATTATCGACTCCGTCTCAGGGAATTATCGATTGTGCATACAGAACAAAATTTACGATATGTATTATATAAAAGACAGGTTCTTTGAGCGATTAAAATTAATAGTCAGAGAAGGGTGACGAGAAAGTATAACATTAACAATTAAAATAAATACAATAATTATTATTCAACAGTATTTAAATAATTCTAATATGTAATATTTAAGAAAGTGTCGTCAAACCATATGCAGACTATGACGTCACCACGATAATGTAGAAGGCAGGCAGGCTCCGTTGAATTAAAAGATGGCCGCTACTATTTCTGGCGTAGTTACTGCGAAATCGTCTTGTCCGAAAATCACAACAAAATTACCTTCAGGAATGTTTGAAATCTTCCCGCACTGGTGTAATATGTCTGTTAAGTTATTTGGTGTATTCTGACGAAGTGTTCCGTGTAAACTTGTGTTAATTAGTTTATTTTGTATTTGTTCACTCCTGTGGGTTAAGTTTCGGTAAATGTGGTTATGCGTTGTAGAGTGAATTGTGTCAAATATACTGTTTTATTTCACTCGTATCATGAAGTTAGGTGTTATTTCTCACTATTGCTGTTAAAGGTTAGGTAAATTTAGCTATGAAAGTGTTCAATTCATCTACCTCTCGTTGCACTGACTTTAATTGTAATTTGACGTACAATTTTCTACTCGATTTAAAGAACGTTTTGTCACACAACTATTCAGCTTGATATTCAACAAAAGACTAATTAACTTGGTCAAAAATCTGGCCCAGTTAATCTTTGAAAAAGTATTGTTAACATATTTCGATTAGCCATACACATGATAAAATATTACATTATATATGGAATTTATTTATTTTATTCATCACTTTCATGAATTATGAACCTTATCATTGGTTTAATCATCTCATTCCCTTTAAATTGATATATTATAGTCCATATCTGTAGACATTTTGTGGAAATTAACAAATTTCTTTACTTTATGGAAATATAGGCTCAAAATTGGATTTCCGTCTTTATACAAATTTCCCCCATTTTAACTATCATTAATACTATTATAATAAATTTTAATTAGTCATATTCCTCTTCCTTTCCTTAAATACATATAAATTAAACCTTTAAACTGGTTTTTTGTGTTAATCTCTGAATTTGACATTGCTCTTTAAAATTAATTAATTTATATATTTTGAAAATTTACAACATTTTAAGGTATATTTCCTTATTATCATTTTAACTCCTAGGATCATTCCTAGTAGTGGTTAACTGATTTACTTTATTTAAATCTGGCTAGTTTACAGGATTTATAAGTGAATTATTCTGGTTTATATCGTTTCTGTGAATTCACCAAATGGCCTAGATTTTAGAATTTTATATTTCTGTCTTTCTCAAATAAATTTAATCCTACTTTCTCCTCTGACTTTACATAGTTACTATTACATGAAAATAAAATGGTTTATAACTTATTGTGAGGTGTAGTATTTAATTAACACTACTGTTATTAAAATAAATAATTATGAACATTATTTAGCAATCTGCACAATTGAACATATTGCTGATATGGTTTGAACATATACTTTTAACTATTTTTGAGTTAACATAGCATACCTATTGAAATATTATTAATGGTATGTAGGCTATTATTTAGCAAACATAATTCATTTTAAAACACATAATATAAATCTTATTTTCTAATAACTCTTACAAATACATTTTACTAACACATTGATTTTATGGCTGTGAATAAACAGTCTATTTAAACATTTTAAACCTATGAATACTAAATTAATGCCAGTCCTTTCTGGTCTAAACCATTACTATTTATGATACCCTACATCAGTAAACATGACCTCCCATACTCTATTTATTAGCATTTTTTACAAATGTCTTGTAAATAAAGAGTTACATTAAAATAATAAAATACTGGAAATCTTCCATTTTATTATTTTATTATGCTGTTTATTATTGGATATTAAAGTTGTTGTATAGCATATTGATAAGTCATAGTATCACTAACTTTAAGTTTATTGCATTTCTAAAAAACACTTACACAAATTCACTTTCACTATTGGTTCTGATATTTTGAGTCTTATTATCTCAGACCAGACCTTTAGTAATCATGGACTGTTAAGACTTGTTTATTTTCTTATCACACAATAGCTTTAGTCGGTTCACTTCTTATAATACTATACAGCACTTTAGTTTTCTAAATAATTACATTTTTATAGGATTTTGGGTATGTTATACTTTCTTTTGAATCGTTTTTGTGGGTTTGGGGTTGATGGTAGTTAATAATAATAATAGGCTTTACAACGGTGTTTCTTTCATACTATTTCTTCCTCTCCTCCTGTCTTCTTTCTTGTCCTTCTTCTTATCTTCTTTCTTGTCTTCATTCTTGTCCTTCTTCTAGTCTTCATTCTTCTGGTCTTCTTGTCTTCCTTCTTTATTCTTGGGTAAACCAAGGTACTTGGTGTTATCTCGACTGATGTTTAGTTTGGAGCATCTAATTTATTCACTGATACTGACCTTGTTCTTCTCTAAAGGTTTCAGGGTATTGTTTTCTTCCTGATCACAAACTTTATTCTTCCCTCTTCTTGTTTTTGGGGTATTTTGGTATTCACCACTCTTAAACTGAGTCTCTTTCTTCTTGATCTGGTGTTATTTATTTTGTTTACTGCTCCTAGCTTCCTGGGTAAATTACTGATCTTATAATATGAGTTGCTTCCAATACTTTCTTTGATATTTAAACAGTGGTTTCTATATAATGTAATGAGGATTTTTATTTTATCGTGGTTCATTCCTTTGATTTCCTTAAATCTCATTCAATATTATTTTAACATATGTGATGTAATTAAACTTTATGATTTTATATAACTTAATAAGTAGTGGATTTTCTGTCACGCTACAGTTTTTATCATCATCACCATCATCTGCAATATACCATGATTGATGAAGGAACACAGGACTATCATCAACAACAAACCATAGAGTACTCAGAATGCATCAGTATCATCACCATCATCATTGTCATCATAATTCAGAACGCACACATACATACACACACAATGGTAACTTCGACAATACGCAGGTGACAAATGAACAAATATTTTTGTACAAAGAACTCATAAAGAACATAATATGAGAAAGTAAAGACTTAAAGACTAAAATGTAAATAATGTAAATACGAGTATTTAAAGTAAAAGATGTAATGGTAAATTGTTGTTAAAAATAATAATTTTCTTCGGTTCAATTTTACAAATTGGGTGTGTCATTAGACCGAAAAACATAAATATTCTTCAAGTAAGTGTTATTTCTTTTTTTATTAAAATATTAATAGCAACAATTTTTGTAAAGTTAATATTATTTTATAAATGAGTTGCTATTTTAAAAATGAGTCAAACTCAGACACCCATGCAATATTATATAATTGTATAATTTGTTCATCATACATGTTCAGATATTTAAGATTATATGTTATTAATATGTGCTGAATAGCAAAGGTATTTTATGTTTTACTGAGTGTAAACTTATAAAAGAGAATACTTTTGAATTTTATAATTTCAATTTTTAATAATCAAAATTTCTTTGCAATATTTAATAAACTGTTGATTGATTCTTTTAATACATTTTAATTAATTATTTCATGTCATCAATGTCTCACTCCTCTTATAAAAAATATGTTTATTGTGGAACCACATATAGTTTAACGCAACGAGCACAAAAATCCTATGACTTGGCCAGTGTTTAACACTTTATAGTTGCATTGGGTACATGGTCAGAAATGTATTCATTTATTTTATAATACTTATAACGTTGCAATATATTATTCAGCCCATTCTGTGCTATGATAATAAAATCTGGACAGTGACTCAAAGAACACTGGAATGCCTGAAGAAGTTGAGAGGAAACACCTGAGGCAGATCTTGGGTCTTACAGATAGGAGTAGGGAATGGAAGATGAGAGATAATTAGGATGTTTATTGTCACTTCAGTGAGCCATACAGTGGAATTGAGGACATGAGCACATGAAACTGAGGAGGCTCCAGTGGGTTGGTCATGTTGTAAGGATGGAAAGTAGGAGAATACTAAGGATTGTAAGGAGGAGGGGGAGGAAGAGGATTTATATATATATGTGTGTGTGTGTGTGTGTGTGTGTGTGTGTGTGTGTGTGTTTACTGTACCAGATTAAATATATATAGAAGACTTGAGTTCTTTGTTTATCAGTGCATAGAGATGTAGTATGCATCTTTCTGTCAGTAGAGAAATAGAGAAGACAAAACTACTCGTACATTGATACATAATTTTTGTTTGCCCATTTTTCTCAACGTTTTGACAGATTTTGGTATGTGACATCTATAAATTTGAAGTGATTCAAATTATGATTAATTAGGTTCATTTTAGTGTCAGTATTTGCCTCTAAATACAATGGAAATGGGCTAATAATACAATGTAGACATTATGTTTTGTGGACAACTGAACAGAAACGGTGCAAGACTATGGTGGGAACAAGTACATGGAAAAGAAACTGACTGAGGAATAGACAAGGTGGGGATGAGAATAGTTGTAGAGAAAACACAATGTATGTATATTGGTGGGCAACAACAGAATTGACCTCAACACCTGACGGGTAGAAGAGGAAGACTAAGATGAAGAAGGGCAAATTTTGGTGTCAAACGGTGTTTAATTAATAGAATGTGCATAAGTTATAATTATCTGGAACTGATAAGTACACAAAACAAAGTTAAGATGCAGTCATCAAAGAAAGAAATGTGCAAGGGAGACTGGCAACAAGTGGACAAAATGCAATTTTGTGGGACAGATAAATATCAAAAGACGACAAAGGATCGATGTAGCTATAACACAGTAAAAAACATCATAACTTACAGCTCTGGGATTGTTGCCAGTAAAAGTAAGAATGAAGCAATTTCTGAATGCTACAGAAATTAATTTATGGAAGCAAACTGCAGTAAACAAAAGAACAGGAGAATCTGAGTTGTGATTATTTGCAAAATGCAAAGTACCTGTTTGCCATTGTCTATTTTAAATGCCTTTTATTAACTCCCATTTTTATTTTCATTCAAATGGGCTTTTACACACATTTTATATTTGAGAATACAAAATAATTAAATACCGATGTTTAGTTTCAATGAATGTAAAGTACACACTGAATGCTATGTTTTCAATGAATGCTAAGTTTCTTAAAAATGGAAAATCTCAAAATACTGCAGCAGCTTGGTAGATGTTACTTGACAGCAGTTATACAGATGATCCAAAATGTTTTGGCAAATGGAACCTTCAGTAATGAATCCAATATATTAGCTTCATATTCCACTCATTTTTTAAAATGCCAAAAGAGAAGAAAATTTCTTCTCTATTTAATACTGTAACAAATAAAAGAATTGATCTTAACAGAAGTATGAAAGATAAATTTAAAGAAAAACAAAATGCAGGGAGATACAACTGTAATATAAAAGAGAAGGAGAAAGGTAAAGATGAATCGCACTACATGTTCCAAGACAAGTCAGATTTATCATTTGGTAATGGTAATATAGATCGTATGATGTAGAAATTCTTCAATACCTTCAAGACATGAATCCATTACACTCATTTTATACAATTAAAAAAAATATTTCTGTAGTTCAATACTTGCCCATCAAGCTCCCACGCTTTGAAACATTTTATTTTTCTATGGGAGGAGGGATTATTAGACTTCCTAAAAGAAAAATGAATGATGAATTATCAACAAACTGATTACCTTAACATCACACAAATTTTGATTTCAAAATTTTATCATAAAAGTGATTTCAAAACAATGAGATTCTAAACTTCTTTTGCAGTTTACATAAATGTTGAAAATTCAAGTTTTTTTTTCAACACATTAGCTCTACCTATCCATTTATGAAATAGTATTATTATGAGTTATTATTACACATTGTTAGTATAATAAATACTGTAGTAATAAATAGTAAAAGCATTGGTCGCTAGGCACGACGCGTTTCAGGATCAAGGTCCCATCTTCAGGTGATGATCACGGGTCGAGCTCGTCAGTTCATAAAAACACATACATAAAAAACACTGAATTCAACAAACACTCATACTGCGCGAGGGGACGACGCACATTTGTTTGTTGAATTCAGTGTTTTTTATGTATGTGTTTTTATGAACTGACGAGCTCGACCCGAGTGATCATCACCTGAAGATGGGACCTTGATCCTGAAACATGTCGTGTCTAGCGACCAAAGTAAGCTGCATGAAGGAATAACAGGTATCTAACCTATTTTAAAGATTAACTCTTGCAACTTGGTGACCATACACACAATGAATAGTAAAAGCAGTTATTATTATCGAATAGTATTATAGATAATTGTCTGCACGTATGTTGGTTACAATTATACAATTATAAAAATAAATTTCAGTTTTAGAAAAACATTTTATTTTAAAAACCATTTAAGAAATTCTTATTTGCTATTTTATACTTGAATGCATTTTAAAACCCATTTTGTATTGCATTTGAATTATCAAAAATTCTCTATTTTGCATTTTCTATTTCAAATGGATTGAGATACCCAATTTGCAGTTTATTGGAGATAATGACATCAAAATTAGACAGCTGATCTGGTATGGGCATGTACAAAGAACGGGCGAGGAGCAATGACTAAAACAGATCCTGTGCTAGACCTCCAAGGGGAGGAAGGAAGCGAGGAATATCTGGATAGAATTAATACGGAAATTGAAGAATGAGAATGAGAAGAAAACACGTGGCTACATAGGAATTGTCACCGAAAGACACCGAAGGATCACGTTGAACACACACACACACACACACACACACACACACACACACACACACACACACACACACACACACACACACACACACACACACACACACACACACACACACACACACACACACACACACACACACACACACACACACACACACACACACACACACACACACACACACACACACACACACACACACACACACACACACACACACACACACACACACACACACACACACAAGGGGAGAAACTGAAATAATTTCAGGATATATTCTATTAAAATTAAGAAATAGTTTATGTAAACAGAGGGCCGGGAATTTTTGTTTTTGAGTTATGAGTAACAAGACATTTCGACCTGTTTTCTTCACCAATGGAAAAAATGATGCTACAACAAAACTTGTGGACACAAATTGTGCAGTAAAGTTGGCGTTTAAATGTATTCTGCACTAACAATTTTAAAGGGGCCCCAGAATATTATAATGCGAAATTGTTATGCAAAGCACAAAAAATTGGGTTTAGTTTGGCGTAAATTTATTTAGTTAAATTGGAACAAATAAATAAAACATCAAAAAACAAAATTTACAGAGGATTTAACTCTGACACAATGCATATAGGAGAAGTCAATAGAAAACAAAAGTTAAAGAAATTTGACTTTTACTTAGAACAAATCAGATAAAAAAGTGCCAGGAAAATGTTATAATAATAAAGCAAGACAGAAACCTTTTTGGTATTAAAGACGCTGCGGGAACAAGTTAATACTGAAAACAAATAAAAACAAACAAACAATAAAATAAAAGACTAGTTTAGTAGAACTGTATAAAGTTAATTTACATGAAAAAATAAACGGAACGAGTCGAACAACTGCAACAACAACAACAACTACTACTACTACTACTACTACTACTACTTTAATTATAATAAAATTATTGAATAATAATAATAATAATGAATTATTATTATATAGTCTATCAATTATAATAGTGGGTGGGGGTGCTAATGGTGTTGGAAGTTGGGGTGATTGTTAATATTTACGGTGAAGTATATAATAATAAAGAAGAAGAATGTCAAAAAGAAAACAGTAAGTTCTCCTCACCCCAAAATCTTGCTTGAGATGATCGATTTGGTTGAGCAACTGGACGTTGTCCAGCTGTAGACTGCGTAGCTTGGAGTTGAGTTCAGTGACCGCCTTGAAGAAACGTTCTCTCGGTGAGTCCAGCACCGAGCTATGGGGTTCCGAGTCAGTCTCGATGCTCCGTAACAGAGGTACGTTCAACACGTGGGGCGTGGCGGAGTGAGAACTTCTCGGCAGGGGTGATCTTCCAGACCTGACCAGTCGCGGCGACGTAGATCGAGTCCTGGGTATCTCGTGTCGGAATCCTGTCGGAAGCGGAAGCGAATGCTGGATCGCGTCTGTCAGTTTCCGCTTATCCACTTTCACTAAGTCTTGGAAACCGTTTCTCGTTTCACTGATTTCTTTGTTGTCTACATATACAGTTTCGTCCTCCGTCAACAAATTTGAATTTAAGTCCGTCACGTGATGTTCGGAAACGACTGAAGGCAACTTCACTTTGACGTCAGAGACAGCGTCGTCCAACCACCAACCGAAACTGGAAACGTCGGACTCGTGCTGAGCGCACAGATACATTGTCGACGCGAAACGAACCATACGTGCAGACAATCTAGTGAAAACAGACAAACTGTTGTATTATTAATGATGCATCTATATCTGTAAACATACTAATTGTTTAACCTCTGACCAGAGGCACAGTTCAGATAATTTCAATCGCGCGCGCGCGTACACACACACACACACACACACACACACTATGTAGACCATAAAAATGTATATATTAACAATAAACTTAACTTTATCAGAAGATAAGTAACTGTAAAAATGTTTATTTCTATTGGTCATAGCGATGGGAGAGTTTAATTATTATTTATTTACTATTGCATTGTGCGCGCGCGCGTGTGTGTGAGTGTGTGGATTACAAATCACGTTAATTCAACATTGTCTTATTAGATAAGTTGCCAGTAATATTTCAGATTTTTTGAAAAAATGGAGCGTAAATATAGAATAACTTGCATTTTATTTCTACTTGTAGTCTTTGTTATAAAAATATATTACGACGCGACGACCTTCCATCTACAAAAATTCGGAATCGCTTTCCGGTAAAGTTACTTGAATCAAATTAATATACGCAGCGACAATCGTAATAAAAATGTAAACCAATTCATGCCATTAAACACTCAATAAAGTGAAATTAATGATGAGAATATCCGCGTACTGCGATCACTCTTACAATGGTGACTGTCAGAACCTTGGTGGTTCTGATGTCTTTAAAATCGGCTAGTAATCTGTTTAGTTTACTTTTAACGCACTCTTTACGAGAATAATTTTGGTTTACAATTTTCTTCATAGAATAATTTGATTGGTTTAAATATAATTTACTTTTAGTGTTGTTGTTTTGTTTGTACGTAATTTTGCTTACACTGTAGCTTCCGATTTGTGGTGTAGTATGTTTTAAATTTTCAATTAGATCATTTGACAGATGACATCGGCGACGGCTAACTTTACAGAACGGTGGGTCGAAGTCAAAACCCGTTTCTCTGTTCTCTGCGAGAGCGAGCCGTTTTACAGATTTTGTGCACAAATTGCTTAAGCTGATAACGACGCGACTGTAATAAAGAAATATATGCCTGAAACTCCGTCTCCTCTATGTAAGCCTACATTAAATGTGCGAATTGTTTCACGAAATACACACACACTCACACATTAAGATTTGTTCTATGTCCACACATTTTAACGACAAGCAAGATAAATGGTTTAAGTTAAGCGAACGAACTGTGTAAGTTATCAGGTCAAACAAACGTCACATGAGACCGTTAATTGGATAGTTTCGTGTGTGTGTGTGTGTGTGTGTGTGTGTGAGCGTCTCTAAAATTTTTGTACCCTTGACGCACGAATATATTTAAATTACTTTATGTATGTAAAATTATATGAATATTATCATATGTTTATGTGTAACTGGAAAAGAAACAATTTTCAACATCAATATTAAAACAAGTTTTTTTCCTTTCTTTGCATAACTAACTTGTATTTATTGTGAATACAGAACATACAAAAGAAAAGTGAATTATTCTTCGTAAGAGAGAGACGCGATACAGATCAAAATTTACATGAAAAACGACTCGGTTATCTAGAATCTAGAGCGTAATATAATGGATTATGTATCTAGAGGTAAAAGGGACAGTTTATAATTGGACACACTCTCTTTCTCTCTCTTTCACTCTCTCACTCTCACCTCTCCTCCGCCTCTCCCTCCTACACTTTTATCTCTCTATCCCCCTCTCCCCCCCACACACACAATTGGATGAAGAACGAGAATTTATGAATATGCGAACGTACCGGGTGTGGGTGGGTTGACGGGGACGAAACAAAGTGAGAGACGGGCAGTATTAATAATGTCGACAATCCTAATTACTGGAGAGGTTTTTATATGTTCTGTTTTAATATGTAAAGCAAAAACACGTGAAAGTAGCATAGGTAGGCCTACAACATATGAATAAATATCAGGAGCTGGGAGTAGAAAGGGCGAATATGAAAATCATGGTGTTGGGAAATCGCATTTAAAGTTTGTGAATACTCTCAGGATAGAAAGGGCGAATATGTATTTCAGTATTAAAAAATATAGATTCTGATTAATTTACACTTTTATTTTTAAATAATTAATGATAAGTAAAATAAAAAAATAATAATATAAAAACAACAAGTTTTAAGATTATTCTAACATTTAAAGTAATCGAATGAAAATTTGAACTGTTGATAACTGCTATACTTAACACTAGGTATTAACAAAAAGGTTTTTTAAAAATATATAAACACTTGGTACGTTTCACCAAAGAAATAACATATGCAGTATACATAAGAAAGAACAAACTAATGACATCAAAATACTAACTCACACTGACCAAACTTTTCATAAATATATCTGGCCCAGTATAACTCTGTCTAAGCACGGTGGAGAAAGGGCGGACCTAAGAAATAGATTATGCTGACGTGTGGCACCATGCAGTATATTCGCCCTTACTCCTCCAATATTACAGCACTAAGCTCTCAGCTGGTTTTATGCAGTCCATGCATTCAATGCTATTTACAAAATATAAGGGCGAATATACGTGACAATGGTATCACCGTGTTCTTAACATGTCAGAAAATAGGATTCGGTAATAAAAAAATCGTTTTTTCTATTCGCCCTTTCTCCTCCGAGCTCCTGATATGTACACACTTTAACATGTAAGCGTATATAGCCTACGTATTTTTAATTCCGATGGATTTTATTAATCTGATAGACGGTCGCACGGATCGTCGTGTTGAACGGTGGAAACAGAATAATTGAGACCAGATGAACTCGCTAATTGCAACATTAATTATAGTAAAAACACACACAAACACAAAGACAGTTATATCCAAAAAATCTTCAAGCCAAAAGTTATCCAATACACTCTGATGTGATAAACACTTTACACAATAACAACTCCGATAACATACCCTAATATCGCAGGTTCAAATTGAACTGGCAGGCCGCTGGCCGCTTATATTTATACCTTGCCGAGATTCGAGAAGAATCTACCGCTTTATGGGTCAAGAGTCGAGAATAATTTGTGTTATTACCAGAAGCTGACCTTGCCTAGCTTGCACCTACCCTGCAGACCGAATGACGCACGAGCTACTCATGGACGTAAGACTGCCCCATTCTTTAGCCTTTTCTAGTCACCTCTTCTGTAGTCGTACAAATTAGTACTTCATCGGCCCGATAGTTCGTCTTTCGTTTTTCCATCCAACACCAAGGGTTCCTACTCTCTGCATCTGTTGACTTCTTCTTCGGCAACCGTAACTTGCTTGATACAATGGTTGACTGTCCCTAGCATTTCAGCCGTGTAAATCTTTATCTTGTCTTGGCCAATTCTCAGGACATTCTCTCTTAAGTTACACATTCTTAGGCATACATAATGTAGTGCCAAGAATCACTTCATCGACATTGTCTGCAGCGAGCATTTGATGGTTAAACTCGAGGAGGTGTAAGTGTATATGATGTTAACTTTCCGAACACTTTGCAGGGCTTCAAGTCACAGTCTGTACGGTACAAGAGCTGAATTGCCGTACCATTGGCTGACTAAATCAGAGCGCACAATGGACACTGTTGTCAACTGTAAATGCTGCTAGTTCACCTTCAACAAATCTATTAACAGTCAAGTTTCCGCTGATGTTATGAAGCGTGGAGGCTGTGTACTGTTCTGGATAATTACATCTCTAAATGATGCACAGGCCTACGCCATTTTCTCTGTATTTTATTCTCCCAACAATCTGATTGAAGATGACTACGTTTCCCACATTTGTAGCACTTAGGCCTTTCGTCTCTTCCCCACGGTTTAGAAAGTCATTGTGGCACTGTAGACTTCTTAAATTGTTTCTCCTGAATCATCTCTGACGATAATGTGGTATTGGATCCATTTGATTATTATAACATTATGACATACGTTTATTAACTTGTCACCGACTTGGCAGCCTCAAATTGGGGAGCGTGAACACAAGAATCTGAGCAAGTCTGGTGCTATGCCATTCTTAACACTTATAATTCATATTCACGTTCTTCTTCACGTCAATAAACGTAAGGAGAGCAATCCGCGTCCGGAAGTCCCGCAACGCTCTTTTTATTTGTGTGGGAGTTTTAAGATTTTTTTTTTTTTTTAAAGGGTTACTTAATATTTAAGACTAAGCTGAAGGCCTAGAAGGAAGCATAACGTGTGCTGGGTCCAATGAGACGGGACTTGCAATTAATACTCTCTAGTAACAGCAAGATAACAACCTTTATTATTTCATAAATTTATATTATTATTTCTTGAATATTTATAATTTATTTATTTCATAATATGTTTACAATTTATTTCATAAATTTCGTGAATATTGTAACCAGACCCTGTATGCAGTCGTTACAAATAAAGATAAGAAGATAAAATTTTATAAAAAAAAAATTTCAAAAAAAAAATTTTATGTTTTAATTGATGTATGTAATTGAGAAATATTTCTGTTTTAATGTTTTGATAGAAATTCTAAAATTTAATAAGGTAATTATTTAGCACTTCTTGAAGATCTTAACAAAGTCCGGAGTTAATCAGATTAATTCCGGTCAGCAATCGATGTATGATTTTTCGTGCTGGTCCAATATCTCACTTCCTATAAATATTTTCTTCTTCAGGAAGTCTCGTTGCAATAATAAAACCTTAAACTAGCATGTGAAATAAGTTATAGATCCAAACAATTGAAATAAATTGATTTATTAACAAAATTAAAGAATGATCGATGTTTAATCGATATTGAGCAATTGTCGACTCCGTCTCAGGAAATAATCGATTTGTTCATACAGGTTAAAAATTATTACAAGTATTAGAAAAGGTTCTTGGAGCGATTATATTATTAATAGTCAGAGAATGGTAAACGAGAAAGTATAACATTTAAAAAATAAAGTGTTTTCAATAACTATTATCTAACAAAATGTGCATAAATTTTATAAAATATGTAATATTGTTGAGTTGTCAAACCAATTCTTCAAGCTCTGTAGTCAGGCGATGTTGGAGGCACTGGTTGGCATTTCCAAGATGGCCGCTCAAAAAGATGACGAGGTTAACTGCAATGTCGTCGCGAGAAAATCTCTCCGCAAAATTAACTTCATATATGTTTTAAATGTCCCCGAACTTGTGTAATCTGTCTAATATGTTGATTGGTGTATTCTGGAAGAATGTTTAGTGTTCACTGGTGTTAATTATGTTATATGTTTTGGTGTTCACTTCTCTTTGTTCGCTACGCAAAACACGGTTATACTGTTGAAGATTGAATTATCACAAATATGTCGTTTTACTGTTTTTATGCACTGGTATTATGTAGTGTTGATGTTGTTTTCACTGCTGTGGTTAAAGTTTTCTGTGGTTTTAATTGGAAAAGTGTTTAATTTACGTAACTCTCGTTTCACTGAATTTATAAGGTAACCTTAGTACTCCATTTTTCTCGGTTTCAAGGAACGCAATCTTACTTAAACTGTTCAGCTTGATCATTAACAAAGAACTAACTAACTTCCTTCACGTTAGTCAAAATCTGGCCCAGTTAATATTTGAAAAGTATTGTTAAAATAATTTCGACTTCCCATATACATGATACAAAAATACATTATATATGGAATTAATTTAGTTTATTATTCACTTTCATGAATTATTAACCTTGTCATTGGTTTAACCATCTCATTCCATTTAAATTGATATATTATAGTCCATATCTGTTGACATTTTTGTGGAAATTATCAAATTTCTTTCTTTTTGGAAATCTAGGCTCAAAAGCTGGTTTCCACCTTCATATATTTTTTTCTGCCATTTTAAGTGCTATTAATACCATTATATTAAATTTCAAATAGTCATAATTCCCTTCCTTTCCTTAATTACATATAAATTGAACATTTGAACTGGTTTTTAGTGATAATGTCCTAATTTGACACTCCTCTTTTAAAATAATTAATTTATACATTTCAAAAATTTTTAATAATTTAAGGTATATTTCCATATTATCATTTTAACTCATAGGTTCATTCACAGTAGTTGTTAACTGATTTACCTTACCTAAATCTTGCCAGTTTACAGGATTTATAAGTGAATTAACTGGTTTATAGTGAGTTTCTGTGAATTCATTATTTGGCCTAGAGTTTAGAATTTTACATGTGTGGTTTTTTTCTAATAATTTAATCCTACTCCTCCTCTGACTTTGAACAGTTATTATGACATAAAAATAAAATGGTTTATAAACTGATTGTGATGTGTAGCATCTAATCCATACTACTGTTACATAAAAATAATAATGAACATTACTCAGCATTCTAAAAAATTGAACATATTGCTGACATTGTTTAAAAACATACATTTAACTCTTTTTTTAATTAACACAGCATACCTACTGAAACATTTTAAATGGTATGTATGCTGTTATTTAACAAATATAATAAATTCTAAACACATATAAATCTTATTGACTAAGAACTCCTTCACACATATGGAGTTCATGGCTGTGAATAAATAGCCATTTTAAACCTATGAACACTTAAATTAATTCCAGTCCTTTCTGGTCGAAACCATTATTATTTATTATCCCCTTATTGAGTAAACATGTCCACCCATACTTTAGTTATGGTCATTTCTACAAATGTCTTGTAATAACAAAGTGACATTAAAATAATAAAATAATGGAAACATCTTTCATTTTATTATTTTATGATTTGTGAATTATTAAATATAAAAGTTGTTTTATAATATATAGATAAGTCATAGTACCACTACAACTTTAAGTTTATTGTATTTCCAAAAACACTCACACTAGTTCACTTTCACTGGTGGTTCTGATATACTGAGTCTTATTATCTCAGACCAGACCTTTAGTCATCATGGACTGTTAAGACTTGTTTATTTTTTTTATCACACAATAACTTTAGTTGGTGCACCTCTTATCATACTATACAACACTTTTGGTTTATTAATAATTATAATTTTATAGGGTTTTGGGATGCTATACTTTCATTAATTATCTCTATGGGTTTGGGGTTTATGGCAGTTAATAATAGGTTTTATAATGGTGTTTCTTCCATACTATTTCTTCCTTTCTTCTTGTCTTCTTTCTTGTCTTCACTCTTGTCCTTCTTCTTGTCTTCATTCTTGTCCTTCTTCTTGTCTTCACTCTTGTCCTTCTTCTTGTCTTCATTCTTGTCTTTCTTCTTGTCTTCACTCTTGGGTAAACCAAGGTTCTTCGTGTCATCTTGACTGATGTTTGGTTTGGAGTATCTAATTTATTTTCTGATACTGACTTTGCTCTTCGCTAAAGGTTTCAGGGTATTGTTTACTTCCTGATAATAAACTCTACTCTTCTTTTGTGACGATTTAAATAAAAGAAATAATCTAGAAAATAAAAAATTTTAAAAATTTAAGTTTGCGAGCTCTTAAGCTATTTAAATCTCACTGTTTTAATATAAGATACCTGTATGTACTCAGTTATAAGTTATAACTTAATCAGTTATAATTAATTAGTTATAAGATACTCAGATAAAAAGATAAATTGTAAAGCGTTATTAATATCGTATTTAACCCTTTGCTTGTAAGCAGGCGCTTTCCTGTTGATTCCAGACTCGACATGCTTTCAGAGTCTTGTGTGAGTAAGAATAAGATAAAAAACTAATGTTAATAATAATAAAATCTGAAGACATAAATAGTCGCTAAAACAACTGATTTAAATTATGTATATTTGTTTAGGGATAGTTTAAATAAATAAAAATGTTAACTTAAATATAGTTAGGAACTATATTCTCGCGCGGAAGTTGTCCCACTAACTTTTTTCCAGTACCTAGCGAAGGGAGCGTAAATTCTCTCTCTTGCAATGGCGACTCCGTACAGTGTAGACGTAAGAGCTATGCTCTTCAAATATGTGTATCATATTTGGTTTCATCTTCAGAAAGTGTACCAGATGTAGTTTGTTTAAAGCATCTGGATGTATTAATTAATGTAGTCATGTGAATAGACAATAAGTTTAAAGTTATGTAAAACAAAAAGTATTGAAACGTAACAAAAAGTGTAACACAAGATGACTACGTACTTCAACGTATAACAACTATTCCAAAGTAATACCCGGAGAAGTGAACTAGCAGAAGCCACAAACTCTACTGCACGTGACAGAATATGCAGATCAGGACATCCGAGAATCTACATGATCATCGTAGATAACTACATGACCTAGTGTTCTCCCTGCTAACTTTTGGAACCCTTTACAGAGGATAGCCAGACCGAGATGACGACGTAGCTGTTCCTGTTTCCCAAGACTGATACCCCAGGAGGAGTCTTCTGCATACCAATTAAAAGGTGACTCGATAGCCTGTCTATCGAGGGTTAATAATATTTGTTACACAACACATCTTGAAAGAGACTTTTCAGAAATGATTAACTTTGTAAAGACTTATAAATTAAATCTAATGTTTATAAGGTTATATCTTATTAATTAATATTTCATGTAACTATTCTAACTTCATACGTTGTAACAGTTTATATGTTAATGTAGAGTAATATAACTCAAGCAATAATACCATTCTTAAATGTTGAATTAAAAGAAAGTCTTGCAAGCTAATGTCATGAAAAGAGTATAATTAAAAGTTTTAATACAGAAAGTTCACCCGGATCCGAGGTATAACTATATAGAATCTAGTTTGATGCCAAAGTTTAAAGAAACCTTTCGATAATTTAATAATTGAGTTAGTAATGTCATGGCATCAGTCAGTATATGTTTTTATTAAATGTTGAATAAAGAGAAGTCTTCTTGTTACACACATATGAGGAGTGCTTAAATCAATTGTATACCTTGCCATTGTTTCCTTACACAAAGTAAACAATTACACAGCTAGTAAGTAATATGTTATTTTAATTATTTGTGATCAATTCTGTTACAACGTAGGCAGCCCTTCTAATTAACGGAGTTTAATTACGAAGGGTTCCCTGGATTTGTAACGCGGCGAAAAGCTCGTTACAAAAGTGCGCCACTCTGCTAAATTGCTGAATTGTAAAAAATAAAAGCGTAATTGTTTACAGAGTGTCACAAAAGTGCATTCACTCTAATAATTTATGTAAAGGGTTGTTAAGCATCGTGACGCAAACAAAAGTGCGTTACTCTGCTTACATTATTTGAAAAAAAAAAAAAAATAAAGGAAACAAAGGAAAGAGTTTTAATTGTGTATATGTGTCACAAACAAATTGCATTCACTATTTATGCGTGGATAAACATAAATAGTATGATTAATAACTAAATGTTTAATATTGATATATGCACTCAGAAAGTTACTTTAATAAATGTAATGTTCAAAACATATTTAATACACTATTAAATAACGTAATATGTATTAATACGTAGATGGTAGTATGTATAAGTAAAATGTCATTAGCGTCATACAATGCAAAATGCTATATGCAGGTTCCTACCGGCACAACCTGAATAATTCGATGTAAGTACTTGCATACATGAATTGTGACCAAGCATAACAATTTTGGTCAACCGAACAATCTGTAACAGGTTTGTTTACGACAAACTACGACCTGTTGTCTCCTGAATCATTCTGCACAGTGTATGTCCAACTACATAGCTTACATACACTAGGATGTGTTATAAAAAAAATTGATTAAAAATAACGTTGTAAATAATAATAAAGTAATTAAGTAGAAGTCGTGATTTAAAACTTGTGAACAAAATAAGTAATTATTTAATTGAGAAAAGTTTATGAATGAACGAAGCCAAAGTGTTGTCTAAGCGGAATAATAATAAATGTGTTGTACAAAAGTGTGCTCCCCTTCTCAAGTTTAAAACGACCGGTTTCAAATCGTTGGTGTTATTCACTCGCATTGTGTAGACAATAAGATGTAAAAGCAAACACCCCATTGTCACACACTCTCACCCTCCTTTGTTAACTAAATATGTAGGCCACCCTCTGACCTACATTCCAGTAAACAGCTGATCGGCTATTTAACATTGAAAGATATGTGTGTGATTTCTGTCTCTCCCTTAGAAGAGAAATTGTTCTTTTCTAATTTGTGTAAATTGATTACTTATGAATTTATTATATGTAATATATGTGTAATATAATAGTATTAATTTTAAGTACGTGCTAATGTGTTAGAACAAAATGGCCAAATTTAACCCTGATTTGTTATTAAAAGACGAGCTGTCTTACGAAGCTCTTTTGCGTGGACTACCCCATGCTGATGTAACAGTCGCGGAATTACGAAGTTCAATTCGCGAATGTGGATTTGATGCGCCCGTGGAATTAAACAATCTAAGCCAACTCGATTATGAAGGCGAGAAAGAAATTTGTACTGCCAAGTATAGTGAACTATATTTATTGTCTCAAACACTCCAAGACGAGAAATCTCCGGCAAAAATTTTGCGGACTACCCAGAGAATAGAGCATTTAACCAGGCGAATAAAAAATTTGTCGATCTGGCCGAATCTCACAGAAATACCCGTTGATGTACAAAAGCTAGCAGACGAAGCTCTACGTCGCTTACCTTCAATTATCAACGATTTAAGACGAAAATCCGACTCATTCAGGATGGAGGAAATAGAGAAATCATTAATGAAATTACACATCTCCCCAGTACAATCCCCCACCACTGGTTTACCTCCGCCTAACTCGGATCGGAACTCACCTATCGTATCGCAAGTGCAAGCGAACCCAGAACAAAATACTGATACAGATGTAAATCCCCCTCCTCCCGAACATTTTCAGTTTCGTCCCGGAAACAATGAATCTAATCTCCCTCATCGAGGAATTACCCCTATGAACTATAATGCAGATCTATACGGAAAAATGACTCACCCTGTGGAGAAGATTTTAACCGAAATCCCTTATACAGATGGTTTAAATGTTTCCAAGTTACTAACATTTATTAGTTATCTTCTTCAGATAAAGGATCTACAGCAGCTGAATGACTGGCAAATTTTACAAGTTCTATTACCAAAGTGTAAACCCCCGTTAAAAAATCGTGTGCTAGAAGCCCTAACCTCTACTTTCCCAGTAGAAGAGCTACATAGTTCTTTAATAAAATACTTTATTCCCACCGGCATCTATGAAGAAATAAAAAGGAAGACAGTACTCCGAGTACAAGGACATCAGGAGAGATTAGCTCACTACATCTCCGATATTAGGGAGTCCTCTCGACTACTACGTGTAAACTGGAATGAAGCACAACTAGTGGACACCATTTTAATAGGAGTGTCACCCGAAGAAAGATCTCGACTATCATTGATGAATAGACCCAATACGATTGCTGATCTGGAACAGTGCAGTATCCATTCTTCAAATGTATGGTACTCAGATCAAAATAGAGAAGCAATGAAAACCTCTGGAAATAATAGACATCAATTGCGAGCACTACTGCCTGATGTAACAACCTCGTATGATAGTCAAGTTTCTAGTAGACCTCACTATGTGCGCAAAGCTGGTAAGTTAATTGTAAACCCAGATAAAGCGGAAACCAAGTACCCACCTCGCAGAAAACCCACCTGTTATAATTGTGGCAAATATGGGCACATAAGTAGAGAGTGCAAAAGTAAGCCATTGGAACGGAACCAACCTGTGAGTATAAAGTGTGCTAAATAAATATGGTGATTAAATAGATGATAGTTCTAAGAGCGTTTCTTAAATCCCCAAAGTAGTTTAATAAATAATAAAGTGAATAATAATAATTGATTTAAATACTAGAGCTAAATAAATCCTAAGTATACTAAAATTGTGTGAAGTGTAGAAGTAATTAAAGGAAAAGAATAATAATAAAAAGTTAAGATTGCATATTGTAAACACTTTGCAGTGGTGGCAAGTAAGAGAAATTAAAGCGTGTTCGGAATTGTAGTAAACAGCCACGCACCCTCCCTATTGTGATAAACCGGTGCTAGCCTGCACAATTGAAAACCACCCCTAGTGAGTATTACAATGCATTGTGAAGTGTCTCCTCTCCCGCATAGTTTGTTTAAAAGTATTGTTAAAAGAGATAAAAGAGAATTATATTCGTGAGATTCCGCTTCTCTCAAACCAGTGATCTAAAGTGGAGTATGGGATCCTCTTTAGATCACATTAGAAATAAGTTTATGAGATATAATCAAGTATTGATTATATATGTAACGTAACAGGTCACAACGGCGCCGACTGAAAGGGAAATGATAGGGCTGAAATGTGCCAAAGATCATTAATAATTGCTGAAAGCTAACTTCCGTAGTTAGAGTAAGCTGGTGTCAGTCGGGCCGGGATGTTGTGAGTTACGGATAAGTAGGGATCATTCCAATCTAAAGTTTGGAAATTAGGATTAAGATTAAAATGTAAGTTAGTACTTAAGAAGTAAGAAAAAGGGAATTTCACGAAGGCGATCATTTAAATGAATAATGTCATTTAAAGGAAATTAGGAAAAACAAACTGTGCACTAATAATAAATAACTTCACACACTGCCACTAATCGTACTCCCCGTCCCCAATTACCACGAAGGTCACAAGTCGACCCCGTTCGAGTTACTATACAAGTATAGACCAAACCACCCTTTGTCCACAAGATGGAATATACACGATCTACTGCCTCCGCAAATAACGGATAAGCAGATAAAGAGAATATGGAACAAAGCCCGCTCTAACTTGAGAGCAAGCTTGGAAAAATCCAGAAGATACCACGAGAAAGGTAATCATAGCAAGTCAGTCAGGTACCAAGTAGGTGACTTGGTAATGTACAAGACTCACCCCATTAGTAGTGCGATTGATAAGACCACCTCGAAACTATCATTCAGATGGTGTGGCCCTTATCAAATCCAAAAGTACCTAACTCCAGTTACAGTAGCCCTGTGCGAACCTGCAACTCAGACATATGTGCGGAGATCGCATATTTCACAACTAAAGTTGTATAAGAAGAAGTGACGGTATAAAAAAAAAAAAAAAAAGAAAAGGAATACTAGGTAGTAAAGAAAATTATATTTCTGAATCCGCGTAAGAAATGTAAAACGTAAAGTTTGGAAACGAGGCCTGATCAACCTGAGTTCCAGTTCTGCGGAGCATGCATTAATGAATAATCATTAACTAGATGGGTACTAACACTCATTAACTACATGAGATATATATAGGACTCACAGAAGCAAAGATAGAATTCTAAATAGTAGAGATTTAGAAAGTTACTCTACAGAAGAGAGAGTAAGACAAACAAAAAAAACCGGTAGTAAAATTAAGTGATAGAGATAAGAAAGAGTTTTGTGTTTTAATTGTGTAAATATTTAGTGTAAATAGTATGTAAAAAAAAAAAGGTAGTTCATAAGAATATAAAGTGTACTGTGTTGTAACTATAGGAAATAACTATATGGAGAACGTTGTAAAGTGTACAAGAAAGTATGTGAAAGAAATTACACACACTAAACCCATTCAATATCCCAGTGCCCCATAGTGAGTTAGACTCAAAAAGCTAAACCGTAGCGTGCAATTCAAGCGGTGGAGTATGTGACGATTTAAATAAAAGAAATAATCTAGAAAATAAAAAATTTTAAAAATTTAAGGTTGCGAGCTCTTAAGCTATTTAAATCTCACTGTTTTAATATAAGACACCTGTATGTACTCAGTTATAAGTTATAACTTAATCAGTTATAATTAATTAGTTATAAGATACTCAAATAAAAAGATAAATTGTAAAGCGTTATTAATATCGTATTTAACCCTTTGCTTGTAAGCAGGCGCTTTCCTGTTGATTCCAGACTCGACATGCTTTCAGAGTCTTGTGTGAGTAAGAATAAGATAAAAAACTAATGTTAATAATAATAAAATCTGAAGACATAAATAGTCGCTAAAACAACTGATTTAAATTATGTATATTTGTTTAGGGATAGTTTAAATAAATAAAAATGTTAACTTAAATATAGTTAGGAACTATATTCTCGCGCGGAAGTTGTCCCACTAACTTTTGTCCAGTACCTAGCGAAGGGAGCGTAAATTCTCTCTCTTGCAATGGCGACTCCGTACAGTGTAGACGTAAGAGCTATGCTCTTCAAATATGTGTATCATATTTGGTTTCATCTTCAGAAAGTGTACCAGATGTAGTTTGTTTAAAGCATCTGGATGTATTAATTAATGTAGTCATGTGAATAGACAATAAGTTTAAAGTTATGTAAAACAAAAAGTATTGAAACGTAACAAAAAGTGTAACACAAGATGACTACGTACTTCAACGTATAACAACTATTCCAAAGTAATACCCGGAGAAGTGAACTAGCAGAAGCCACAAACTCTACTGCACGTGACAGAATATGCAGATCAGGACATCCGAGAATCTACATGATCATCGTAGATAACTACATGACCTAGTGTTCTCCCTGCTAACTTTTGGAGCCCTTTACAGAGGATAGCCAGACCGAGATGACGACGTAGCTGTTCCTGTTTCCCAAGACTGATACCCCAGGAGGAGTCTTCTGCATACCAATTAAAAGGTGACTCGATAGCCTGTCTATCGAGGGTTAATAATATTTGTTACACAACACATCTTGAAAGAGACTTTTCAGAAATGATTAACTTTGTAAAGACTTATAAATTAAATCTAATGTTTATAAGGTTATATCTTATTAATTAATATTTCATGTAACTATTCTAACTTCATACGTTGTAACAGTTTATATGTTAATGTAGAGTAATATAACTCAAGCAATAATACCATTCTTAAATGTTGAATTAAAAGAAAGTCTTGCAAGCTAATGTCATGAAAAGAGTATAATTAAAAGTTTTAATACAGAAAGTTCACCCGGATCCGAGGTATAACTATATAGAATCTAGTTTGATGCCAAAGTTTAAAGAAACCTTTCGATAATTTAATAATTGAGTTAGTAATGTCATGGCATCAGTCAGTATATGTTTTTATTAAATGTTGAATAAAGAGAAGTCTTCTTGTTACACACATATGAGGAGTGCTTAAATCAATTGTATACCTTGCCATTGTTTCCTTACACAAAGTAAACAATTACACAGCTAGTAAGTAATATGTTATTTTAATTATTTGTGATCAATTCTGTTACAGCGTAGGCAGCCCTTCTAATTAACGGAGTTTAATTACGAAGGGTTCCCTGGATTTGTAACGCGGCGAAAAGCTCGTTACACTTTCTTCTTGTGTTTGGGGTATTTTGTTGTTTCACCACTCCTAAACTGATTCTTTCTTCTTGATTTTGTGGTATCTAGTTTGTTTACTGCTCCTAACTTCCTGGGTAAATTCCTGATTTTATAATATGAGTTACTCTTAATTATTTCTTTAATTTTTTATAGTGGTTTTTATATAATGTAATGATGGTCTTTAATTTACTGTGGTTTTTTCCTTTGAATTCATTAAATTTCATTCGAAATTATATTAGTATATGTAATGTAATTATTGTTTATTATCTTAATTGAATTAATAAGTAGTGGATTTTCTGTCACGCTACAGAATGCCCTTCTCCAGAAGTGATTTTTTCAGACTATACTTGCTTTGTCTGAAACAATTGCTTATGATAATTATTCTAGGGTTGTTATTATTCTTGACTTCCTTCCATTTAAAAAAATTTTCTTATTTATATTTGAGCTTATATTCTTATCATTCTCACTTGATCTTCCTTGATAGTAATAGTCATCTGAGTTTCATATTTATTATTTTATTTTCATATTTCTTCTTAGTATTTTCTCCTTGGGATATTTCCTCCCTATCGTTCCCTACTTTGTGAGCTGGTTCAGTTCAGAGAGGCACTGTACGCTACTTCCTCTGCTGTCCAATACTTCACACATATTTGAGTACAGAGGCAAATCATCTCTGCTCAAAAAACATATTAATACTGCTGGAATTATCTACAGACAGATTAAAAAATTATTCAGAATAGTACACATTTGTTACTATTTAAAAAATATCTTTGGGATACTTCACTTATTACTTATTATATTGCTCAGAGATTTTAATATTCCTATCTCAGTTGTTCTTCTGACTCTTTAACTTGATGGTTCATTCATTTGATATTATGGTAGGAAGCTCTTCTATTAGTACATTTTTCAACCTTACTTATCATATAAAGTTTTTGGTTACTAAAGCTTTATTACTTTCTGGTTTTTTATTACAATCTGCATTGGTTTATAGTAGCATATTTTTATGACATTTTTGGTTTGTTAGTCTGTTTTTATTAGTTCCACTTGTTCTATGTTCTAGAACTTTCTTATAGCTGTCGTTATTACATTTGACGTTTAATTCATAATCATTTCATATTAATTCATTTAATTACATCATATTTTGATATTATTTTCACATTACTCCTGTCATGGTTATTGTTCTTTGGAATGAATGTCTTAATTAATTTGATAATGAGGTCATAATTTCTCCTCATACCACTTCAAAGTTTTATTACCTCATAATTCCACACAAATTTCTGTATTTTATTATATTTAATCACTCAAATCGTATCACATATTTTTATTCCCTTTGGTATTATTTTATGGAAAGTTTTTTACACTTTATATTGAAATTAGACACAGTCATACTTCTCCAGAATTACTTGTTTTAATTCTCAATTCTGTTTCTGTTATTTATCTCATAATGATCCTTTATAAACATGGTAAATATATTTTATGATTACCATAAATATGGTATTAATTCTCTTCTGTTTATTTCACCAAAGTGTTTTATAAATAATTGGCTGGTAAGTTGTGCTTACACTTTATTTTTAATTTTTGATGAGTAAGTCAAAATTCATTCTTCTTATATTTCTATAAAGTTTTCACCAATAATTGGCTTGTAAAGTTTGCTTACAATATTTTTAAATTTATACGGTTTATATCTAAATTCTTCTCTTATATTTCCATAAAGTTTTCACAAATAATTGTCTTGTAAGGTGTGCTTACAATATTTTTAGAATTTAGGCGGTTTCATTCTAAATTCTGTTTTATATTATTGCCAAATAGTTTTTCAAATAATTGTATGTAAGGTGACCTTACTTTGTTTTGGAATTTAGACGGTTTCATTCTAAATTCTCTTTTATCTTCTTTCCCAAACAGTTTTTCTTAAATAATTGGTATGTAAGGTGGGCTTACATTTATTTAGAATTTATACGATTTTTTCAAAAATTCTCTCCTTCTTCTTATATTTATATTATTTCCAAATAAGTTTTTTTTTCTCAAATAATTGTATGTAAGGTGTTCTTACAATCTTTCTAGAATTTAGGCGTTTATTCAAAATATTTCTTCATGGATGCCTGATTATAGACACCCTTAATTTTATTGGAACCCATCTCCTTTATTTCGTAAGTGTTGTTATTATTGTTTTTGGAGATTATATAGGGTCCAGTGTACAAAAGCAATAATTTTTTAGTTATCCCTTCTAATGAACTGGGTAACTCCCTATTCTTCAACAAAACTTTCTCTCCAATTGTATAGGTAATGACCGTACCCATACTTTTATTGTATTTAATCCGCCGTTTCTCCTGATCTTCGGCCACCTTATTATAAAATTTAACTTTATTAAAGATATATCTATTCTCTCTTGGGAACTCCAATATTTCCTCGATCTCCCTTGGGGGTTGTCTTTCGTACATGGCAGAGTATGGGGTTATTCCTATGGCTGGGTGGTATGCCAGGTTGAGGAATTCTTCTGTGGCCTCCAGATATTCTTGCCACCTCCTCTGTTGATCGTGGCAATACGTCCGTAATAGGCGCCCCACCTCTCGCAATACTCTTTCGGCCGGGTTACTGCTCGGGTGGTATACCGATGTTTTATAGGTATGAACCCCCATCGACAGTAGTGTATCCCGCCATTTTCTCCCCTTGAACTGTGTTCCGTGATCGGTGATGATCGAAACTGGTTTCCCGACGTTTGGGAAGTACTGGTTGGTCATGATGTCGAGAATCTTAATTGTAGTCGCCCGATTCGCTGGGTATAGCTTGATGAACTTTGTGAAATGGTCCATCACGATGACTAGATATTTGTATCTATGACGGCCCCCACTGCGGGGAAATGGCCCACAGATGTCCAGGAATACTTTCTCTAGCTTCGATTGAGAGGTTATCGGAATCATTTGCCCTTCTCTTTTCTCGTTGTTGGTCTTCACGAGTTGGCAAATGCGGCAATTTTTTATGTACTTTCGTACCTTCCGATTAATATCTTTTATGTGGCAGCTCTCTTCCAGGGCCTTTACCACCTTTAAGGCGCCCATATGCCCATATCGAACTACACTATCTCCTTTTCGATATGGGTTGGAATAACAACCTTCCATTCCTCCTTATATAAAGATGGTCGTAAAAACAGGATTCCGTTATGTACTTTATAATATTGGGCGATAGTCTTGTCCCCTGCTTCCAATCTTGTTATAATAGATATTAATTTCGGGTCAGCTTGTTGGTGTGTGCTCAGGTGTTCCAAAATTGATTGTAGACCGGCGCTGTTGCTTAGAATATGGTATACTTTAAGTATACTCTCCTTTTCCCCTTCGAACGTCTGTTTATCAATGTCTACCCTAGACAACACGTCCGCGACGACATTCTTCTTTCCGGGGATGTACTCCCACTTAAGGTCATACTCTTGCAGCAATAGTATCCACCGTGTCAACCTTCCGTGGCTTAACTTACATCTCTTTAGGAACGATATTGACTTATGGTCTGTCCGGACGGTAACGGAGTAACCAAGGATGTAAGTGCGGAATTTTCCACACGCGAACACTACACTTAACAATTCCTTTTCCGTAACGTGGTAGTTCTTCTCACACTGATTCAATGCTCTACTGGCAAAGCAGATCACGAGATGTTCGCCCTCCGCATCCTCCTGATACAATGTAGTGCCGAGGCTGATGTCACTGGCATCGCAATTATGATAAAACGGTTTGCTGAAATCCGGATGGCGAAGTATTATGGGTTCAAGGAATTTTTGTTTAATTAAAGATAATATATTGTGTTGTTCTGTACCCCATATCCATTTATTTTTGGATGACAGTTGCGGCTGAAATCTGGCGGTCAGTTCAGAGTACTTTTCCTGGAACTTACGGTAGTAATTACAGAGTCCCAGGAATGACTGTAATTGCCTTCGATTCTTAGGTGTAGGAAAGTTTTGAATCGCTTCGACTTTTTCAGCCGACGGTGAGATTCCCTGGTCATTCAATACGAAACCCAAGAATTGAATTTCCTTGGCGATAAAATGAGATTTTGCTAACTTTAGAGTAATATTATTCGCCGCTAATTTCTTTAGTACGTGTTCCACGCGGTAGCAGTGTTCCTCCCAAGTTTCTGAGGACACTAGCAAGTCATCAACGTACACGGTGGTGAACTGTAGTGCTTCTTGGCCAAGTATCTGGTCCATGCAGTGCACAAAGACTGCGACTGAATTTACCAGTCCGAAGGGCAACCTCTTAAACTGGTAGTTCCGCCCTTCGAATATAAAGGCCAGATACTGGCGACTCTGTGGATGTAATTCCACCTGCCAGTACCCGCACACCGTATCCCAGGTACTGAAGTACTTGGTGCCGTGGAACCGTTTCAAAATCTCTTCAATCTCACCGGGCGAAGTCCTGTCATTTATGATCATTTTATTTATTTCACGCGCATCTAGGCACAAACGGACTTGTCCGTTTTTCTTAGGAATAGCCACGATAGGACTTGTATATGGGGATTGGCTACTCTCTATTATGTCACGGTTAATCATTTGTTTTATTTCAGCTCTTACAGCTTCCTTTCGTGATTGCGCGATGGGGTAAGACTTCCGGTTAAAGTCCACTGTGTCTCGGAACTGTAGAGTACACTGGAAGTTTTTCACTTTACCGGGCTCATCAGAAAAGACTGATTTATATTTTTCATAGATATTGATTAATTTGTTCGCTTGGTTTAAGGTTAATTTTTCGCCGGTTATACCGCTCCGGAAATCCCCGATCTCCTGGTTTTTTTGTGACCATAAGTCTTCATTGGAGGTGTCGTCTATCTTTTGTTCAATTATAGATGTAGGATGTATATAGTTAATTTTGCGAATTTGTTGGTGGATACTATCGGGAATGACTTGGTCACTACCCACCAAGTTAGCCGTCCAAGTATGTCCGTTGGTAAATAAAGACAATTTCTCGGTTCTTAAATCAATTATGGCGGAATTCCGCCTGAGCACATCACACCCGACCAGTATATTAAACGGCAGTCCGCTCGCTACCACTTCCAATAACTCATGTCGGATGTTCTTGAGGTAGTTACACCCTATGACCGTGATACGATTATTATTATTTATTCTATTAAACTCATATCTATGAGTATAGATATTCCATATCTATTGCTATACCGCAGCTCATCACACTGGCGGAGACTTGCCTTCGTATTGTTTTATTTTGTCGGCCGGTTGCACCCAACAAAATAACATTGTTTAATGGCAACGTTGGTAAAGTTCTTCCGCACTCTCGCTGTATTCTCTCCAACTCAGTCGTACTTATAATTGATACGTTTGAACCAGTATCGATCATCAACTTGGCGGGGATGCCTTCTACCTCCGCGTTTACATGTATGATTTCGTTATTAAAGTTATTGGTGGGATTATTGTCGTCCTCTTCCAATAACTCATGTCGGATGTTCTTGAGGTAGTTACACCCTATGACCGTGATACGATTATTATTATTTATTCTATTAAACTCATTATTATGATACCCAGTAGTTAGGAGCAGTAACGGGTTCTGGCGATTTATTACTGCCTGCGCCCGTTTAAAGGCTCGACATCATTGTTCCGTTGTGCCGTACTTGTTGAAGCATCATTTGGGATGCTTAGAGTGGGGCCCTGTCGATCTGTCCTGTGGTCTTCCGGTCGTTCATTGTTGGTCCTCCGTTCAGTATCGTCTAAACTAGTACTCCTTCTCGCCGGATAGTACCTTGGTTGGTCTCGCTCCAGGCTCCTCCGCCTATCTTCATATTCACGGTAGCTATTTCTTCTATTGTTGTAGTATCTTCGCTGGCGACCATCTACTGCTCGTATGAAATTCACTCGTGGCCGGGAAAACCTATTATTACTGGGATTACCATTATTTGGACTTACACGATTGTTATTATTATGGTAACGATCATTACCATAATAGGGACTTCTCTGACTATTAGGGTTAGGAGGGTAGGGATTTCGGTTACCCTGATAACCATTAGTGGGTCGACTCGGGTTCGAATGGTTTGGACCCGTATTATTATTATTATTATTATTAGTAGTATTGCTAAAGTTATTATTTTGCGGGTATGCACGGCCTCCTTGGTACCCAGTGTTGGTGTTGTTCGTACCCAGGTTGTTGTTCGGATACGTCCTAGGTTCGGGCCTATCGTTTCTTCTCCGGCTTTGTCGGTAGTATTCCTCGTTCTCGTAGTTTTCGAGGAGTTCGGTCATTGTCTGAATTTTTTTGATTTGGCTGCCTCTCCTCGCTCGAATTACTTCTTCGTCATAATGGTATGACAGCTTATTTATCAGGCATTCCTCAGGTATGGCCGGTTCTAAATGCTTGGCCATACATACCTTGCCGAGGAAATATGCCGTCATTGAACTACCGACTTGTTGTTTGTAATGGCCGTGGCATATGTTATCCCTTATTAAGTTTTGAGTCGTTTCCGACCAATACTTAGCCTTGAAGAGGCTTTTAAATTGTTGATAGCTTTCGTTGTCGCTTCGGTTGGCCATCCACCAATGGTCATTCACCTCCCGAAACGACTCGTCTAGGACTTCCCGGTTCTGGACCCATCGGTTCCCTCTGTGCTTTTCCAGGTACTCTTCTATGCGGGCCAAGAACTCCATAGGCTTCCGCTTATACTGCCGGGAATTAAGCCATTCTCTATTCTCAGATATGGGGAAATTATTATAGCCAGTTGATCGGTTTCTTATCGTTTCTATTTCCTCCTGACTCTGTCGCACTTGTCCCGTGATGTTCGTCATAGCGGCTTCCATGCCGTCGCATCTTTCGGTGACATGTGTCCGCACTTTGTTTATTTCTTCCCGGGTAAAATTTTTGTTTTCCTCCAAGTTAGTCCTCTGGTGTTCCTTGACTTGGGTAATCTCTTTATTTCTTACCTCCCGGACTTCCAGCACTTCATTTTCTGTCTGACGACATCTTTCGTCCACTTCCCTTATCTGCTGGTTTACAACCACGACTTCCTGTTCTAACTTTTTGACGATGGATTTCTTCGTGTTTGTTATCTTTTTATTCAACTCTTCTTTCGCCAACTCGATCCTCTCGTCTAACTTGTTCATGTTCTCCTGGTTGACTTCCCTTAGTTCTTCTCTCAGCAGTTGGTTATCCTCTCTCAATTCTTCCAACCTCTCCCCCATTGTCTCTTCCATTTTCTTGTTATTTTCTCTTAATTCTTCTTTCAATTGTTGGTTGTCACTTTCTATTTTCTTACTGGTTTCTTCCATCTTCTCTTCCAAATTCTTATTATTTTCTTCCATTTTCTTTTCCATCTTCTTACTGGTTTCTTCAATCCTCTTGTTGGTATTTTCTATGCTTTTATTTATTCCACCCAAATCTTCCTTCAAGGCTTGTTTGTCTTCCCTTCTTTCCTTACTGTTTTCTTCTTTAGTAGAGTCCATTTTCTTTTCCATCTTCTTGCTATTTTCTTCCATATCCTTTTTCAAATCTTGACCCATTTGTAGGAACATTTCCATCAATTTGTCCATTTTACTTTCTTCGGTGGTCTTAGGCCTTCCTATTTCCTTCTCTGGGACAGTGACTTCCCCTGTCTGTGTTGGTACTTCGGGTTGTTCCTCTGGTGGTGCTGGTTGTTTCGGTTCCACCGGGTTTAGTAACACTTCCGGATCTTCTATGGGTGTTGCCTCCTTATCTCCCATGTCAACTTCCTTTTCGGCCTCTGCCGCCCTCTTCTTCGAAGTAGCTCGTCTTTGCATTTTTCTTCTGTTTCTATTAAATAACCGCTGCCAGGCTTAAATTATCAAGCCCCCTAGTTGGACGGCAATTTGTAACCAGCGACCTATGGATGCTGTCGTTACAAATAAAGATAAGAAGATAAAATTTTATTTAAAAAAAAAATTTCATGTTTTAATTGATGTATGTAATTGAGAAATATTTCTGTTTTAATGTTTTGATAGAAATTCTAAAATTTAATAAGGTAATTATTAATTATTTAGCACTTCTTGAAGATCTTAACAAAGTCCGGAGTTAATCAGATTAACTCCGGTCAGCAATCGATGTATGATTTTTCGTGCTGGTCCAATATCTCACTTCCTATAAATATTTTCTTCTTCAGAAAGTCTCGTTGCAATAATAAAACCTTAAACTAGCATGTGAAATAAGTTATAGATCCAAACAATTGAAATAAATTGATTTATTAACAAAATTAAAGAATGATCGATGTTTAATCGATATTGAGCAATTGTCGACTCCGTCTCAGGAAATAATCGATTTGTTCATACAGGTTAAAAATTATTACAAGTATTAGAAAAGGTTCTTGGAGCGATTATATTATTAATAGTCAGAGAATGGTAAACGAGAAAGTATAACATTTAAAAAATAAAGTGTTTTCAATAACTATTATCTAACAAAATGTGCATAAATTTTATAAAATATGTAATATTGTTGAGTTGTCAAACCAATTCTGCAAGCTCTGTAGTCAGGCGATGTTGGAGGCACTGGTTGGCATTTCCAAGATGGCCGCTCAAAAAGATGACGAGGTTAACTGCAATGTCGTCGCGAGAAAATCTCTCCGCAAAATTAACTTCATATATGTTTTAAATGTCCCCGAACTTGTGCAATCTGTCTAATATGTTGATTGGTGTATTCTGGAAGAATCTTTAGTGTTCACTGGTGTTAATTATGTTATATGTTTTTGGTGTTCACTTCTCTTTGTTCGCTACGCAAAACACGGTTATACTGTTGAAGATTGAATTATCACAATAATGTCGTTTTACTGTTTTTATGCACTGGTATTATGTAGTGTTGATGTTGTTTTCACTGTTGTGGTTAAAGTTTTCTGTGGTTTTAATTGGAAAAGTGTTTAATTTACGTAACTCTCGTTTCACTGAATTTATTAGGTAACCTTAGTACTCCATTTTTCTCGGTTTCAAGGAACGCAATCTTACTTAAACTGTTCAGCTTGATCATTAACAAAGAACTAACTAACTTCCTTCACGTTAGTCAAAATCTGGCCCAGTTAATATTTGAAAAGTATTGTTAAAATAATTTCGACTTCCCATATACATGATACAAAAATACATTATATATGGAATTAATTTAGTTTATTATTCACTTTCATGAATTATTAACCTTATCATTGGTTTAACCCTCTCATTCCATTTAAATTGATATATTATAGTCCATATCTGTTGACATTTTTGTGGAAATTATCAAATTTCTTTCTTTTTGGAAATCTAGGCTCAAAAGCTGGTTTCCGCCTTCATATATTTTTTCTGCCATTTTAAGTGCTATTAATACCATTATATTAAATTTCAAATAGTCATAATTCCCTTCCTTTCCTTAATTACATATAAATTGAACATTTGAACTGGTTTTTAGTGATAATGTCTGAATTTGACACTCCTCTTTTAAAATAATTAATTTATACATTTCAAAAATTTTTAATAATTTAAGGTATATTTCCATATTATCATTTTAACTCATAGGTTCATTCACAGTAGTTGTTAACTGATTTACCTTACCTAAATCTTGCCAGTTTACAGGATTTATAAGTGAATTAACTGGTTTATAGTGAGTTTCTGTGAATTCATTATTTGGCCTAGAGTTTAGAATTTTACATGTGTGGTTTTTTTCTAATAATTTAATCCTACTCCTCCTCTGACTTTGAACAGTTATTATGACATAAAAATAAAATGGTTTATAAACTGATTGTGATGTGTAGCATCTAATCCATACTACTGTTACATAAAAATAATAATGAACATTACTCAGCATTCTAAAAAATTGAACATATTGCTGACATTGTTTAAAAACATACATTTAACTCTTTTTTTAATTAACACAGCATACCTACTGAAACATTTTAAATGGTATGTATGCTGTTATTTAACAAATATAATAAATTCTAAACACATATAAATCTTATTGACTAAGAACTCCTTCACACATATGGAGTTCATGGCTGTGAATAAATAGCCATTTTAAACCTATGAACACTTAAATTAATTCCAGTCCTTTCTGGTCGAAACCATTATTATTTATTATCCCCTTATTGAGTAAACATGTCCACCCATACTTTAGTTATGGTCATTTCTACAAATGTCTTGTAATAACAAAGTGACATTAAAATAATAAAATAATGGAAACATCTTTCATTTTATTATTTTATGATTTGTGAATTATTAAATATAAAAGTTGTTTTATAATATATAGATAAGTCATAGTACCACTACAACTTTAAGTTTATTGTATTTCCAAAAACACTCACACTAGTTCACTTTCACTGGTGGTTCTGATATACTGAGTCTTATTATCTCAGACCAGACCTTTAGTCATCATGGACTGTTAAGACTTGTTTATTTTTTTTATCACACAATAACTTTAGTTGGTGCACCTCTTATCATACTATACAACACTTTTGGTTTATTAATAATTATAATTTTATAGGGTTTTGGGATGCTATACTTTCATTAATTATCTCTATGGGTTTGGGGTTTATGGCAGTTAATAATAGGTTTTATAATGGTGTTTCTTCCATACTATTTCTTCCTTTCTTCTTGTCTTCTTTCTTGTCTTCACTCTTGTCCTTCTTCTTGTCTTCATTCTTGTCCTTCTTCTTGTCTTCACTCTTGTCCTTCTTCTTGTCTTCATTCTCGTCTTTCTTCTTGTCTTCACTCTTGGGTAAACCAAGGTACTTCGTGTCATCTTGACTGATGTTTGGTTTGGAGTATCTAATTTATTTTCTGATACTGACTTTGCTCTTCGCTAAAGGTTTCAGGGTATTGTTTACTTCCTGATAATAAACTCTACTCTTCTTTCTTCTTGTGTTTGGGGTATTTTGTTGTTTCACCACTCCTAAACTGATTCTTTCTTCTTGATTTTGTGGTATCTAGTTTGTTTACTGCTCCTAACTTCCTGGGTAAATTCCTGATTTTATAATATGAGTTACTCTTAATTATTTCTTTCATTTTTTATAGTGGTTTTTATATAATGTAATGATGGTCTTTAATTTATTGTGGTTTTTTCCTTTGAATTCATTAAATTTCATTCGATAGTATATTAGTATATGTAATGTAATTATTGTTTATTATCTTAATTGAATTAATAAGTAGTGGATTTTCTGTCACGCTAGAATATTCATTATTTCAAGATAACAACCTTTATTAGATGATTACACATAATTTAACATACACCATACATGTAAATCACAGACACAATTATATATATCTTTACAGGGCCTATGGGCAATCTGTATAGTTTCATCAAAATACAAAAACCCTCAAAATTGTTTAAGAGGCAATTGGCCATAACAATAAGAAAATACAACTTACAAATTTAAAATGCCTGTAAACAGCCTGTATAGTTTTACCAAAATACAATAAGCACCAAGATTACTTGAAAGACAATTGGCTATAATAATAAGAAAATACAATTTATAAATTTAAAATGCATGTAAACAGCCTGTATAGTTTTATTAGAATACAATAAGCACCAACATTACTTAAAAGGCAATTGGCCATAATAATAAGAAAAATACAGTTTATAAATTTAAAGAAAATAACCTGGATTGGCCCGGCCGCTGACATGTTCCACACGGCATCCGAAAAAGCAATTAACCATTACAAAATTTAGGAACCCCCCCCTAAACCAGACAGGGTAGTAGAAAGCTGGACAAGAGCCAGACCCGACATAAGGTAACATGTCCGGGAGCTTGTACAGATTTGCACAAATAGGTAACTACCCCTGATTTTAAAATGTAACCTGAAATAATTGCAGATTAAGGAAATCTCCCAACCCTTTTATGAAATAAGAAATGATTATGTGCGAAAAGACCCAAGATTATAATAGATGCTAGACCAGCCGGTCCAGATCAACATGTTACATACTGCACCTACCTACTTAACTAACATACCAGGCCCCCCCAAACTTCTACAAACCCATTCAGTACCAGGGTAATAAAGTATAGCATAAAAAAAATAAATGAGCGCTGGACACATGCCAGCGAACGGGCTTACAATTGCTCTCGAGACTAATTACATTATTAAAGCAAGGTTACATGAAAGTTTGCATTCAATTTTATGTCCAGGAGGGCACGCGCACAATTAAAATGGTTTTATGCTGTAGTCAGTAAATTAAATAAAACTTGAGTTTTTGTAGATGGTTAACGCACGATATCTGTTGTTTTATACAGAGGCCAAATTTATGCAAATATTGGATTAATATCACCTGGTTTATGCAGATGATTCCCAGGTGGACTTCTGCCTTACTGTACTGTCAGTCGGCCGTGCTGAGGGTGGTTATAGTGGCATCCTTACGGGTTTTTTTCTCCTCCGGCAGGCGAGAAACGAGAGTCTGTGAGTGTGTGTCGTCCGTTCAGGACATGGTAGACGATGGAATTTCTACCATGCTAGGTCAAGTCTCCGTCGGTCCAGGAGCCCTAGGCATGAATAATAATTAATTCGCTGACAACTAAATCATTCCCGAGCGTAACACACACATGTACAACTGCCTAAGCTGTATTGACAAAATCAAACATGCATCAAACACTTGCCACACTTGACCATTTCCACAGAGTTCTTTATAAATAGGTGTAACTTTCTTTCTTAAATTAATAATTCACACACAAGGCCTCAATGCCTCATTATTTGGTATATTTTATAACGCACCCCTACATGCGTATGCAAGGTTAACATACTTCGACATGTTAAAAGTTTATAATGGACACGTGCTCTGACAATCATTTCCTCACAAGTCCCCAGAATTACATAACTTTTACACCCCTTTTTAACATGGGCAATTACTATTACTAAATACATAATTATAAGGCTGTTTCAGTGGTTAAATAAATCAAGATATATGACAATGAACATACTTAAGTCACGCACACGAGGCATGCTTATCAAACTTATCCGTTCACATCTACGCCAATTATTGTTTAAATTTGTACTTTTTACAAGCAAATGAATAATATATATGTACTTTACTTACCGGAGGTCCGTAAAAGTCTACCTATGCATGATAGGATAGAAAAAACAAGAATTAATCAAAACTCTGTCTGCCGGAGGAATAGACTGTTTACGCTTCTGCTGACGACGGCCAACTGAACAATCTTGCAAACGGCAGAGCCGGCTTAGAGAACACAATTGCCTGCTTCCGCTAACAGATGGCGCGGGCGTGTAGTAACGCCAAAACACGGCGCAGCTGAACATCGCGAAATTAATAAATATGCAATTCACATTTATAATAAAAATTTTATACTGTCACCCGGTTTCTTTAAGAAACCGCGGCACAGTCCTACGATGCTTCAAGATGAGCCGACTCGTCAGTAGGTCGACGTTTGGTTCAAACTCCTGAAGGCTTTCTCCGGAACACTGTTTCTTCGTTTTAAGTGAACACGGTAGACATCGCACAGAATTACGGTCACCGTACCGTAATTCTAAAGCTTTTATTAGTTCCGCATAAGCCTATGTGTTCTGACTGTCAGGTGGCATTTTCTGTAAAACGGCGGGTCCTTTTAAAACTAGAATGAGGGAACAGCGTACATCTTTTTCTGACCATTTATTACAGCGAACAGCAGATACAGTAGAAGCAAATACTGAAAAAGTATAATATATTTCAAAGAACAAAATTAAAAAGCGATTAACTTAAATGTATTAAGCAGCTGTATTGGTTTTGATCAACTATCTTACACGGTATACATTTTTTCATATAAACTATAATTATTTTTCTGTGTACTACCAAACGATAACTTGTCCCACATTTTCCCTCAGAGTTGTTGCAGTAAGGGTGTGTGATATGTTACAAATACATTCCGTATAAATTCCATAGTATTTGTGACGTAGGTAGCAAGGTCGGAGAAAACGCGATCGCCATTTTCTAAAAGGTATTTTCCAAAGAAAATATTCTGTTACGTCCGATCCGGATAATCCAGTTCTGCATATTTCGATTCTGGATTGTCGACATCCTGTTCTAAATGCGGAAGTGAATGTGGCGTAGTATAGTGTTTGTCCGCTGTTTCTGTTCAGTTCTCGCTGTGGGGAAAATATATCACGCCTTTCAGATTCATCACAAGTGTGAAAGAATGATGGTTCAAAATAACTACTCTTGACTTTCGACAGGATTTATATTATTATTAAATTAATGTTAATTTGATTACAAATTCTGCTGTTCTTTTTATTTAAATAAAGAACATATGAGAAAGACAGCTACATAAGTATTTCATAAAATTCAATGTTTTAAAATGTCAATGTGATCAACATGTCATAACAAACGTCTGACCAGTGTGTAACTAACTACATATTCTACATTTTATTGTTCATACAGTTATCATGTCATATATTACAGAATACAGTAGAGTGTAGAACCTGACGATAGAAATTGAACACTGAATTCGAGATGCGCAGTGGACAAACACCTCGTTTCGAGGCTAACAGAATTTTCATTCATTTCACACATGCGCACAACAATTTTGTACAGTGTTTCATAGTGTGAACATTAGCTGCAACAAGGCTAGCGAGTACAAGGATGTGCGTGACAGAGACAGAGGTAATGCATGAGGGACACGGTCTACTGTTGTATCGTGTTGTCTCCCTTCCCTCCTCTGTAGACTTTGTAAACTTTGCTATACTTTTAAGTCGGGGTAATTCATTCGCAGGGTCCGCGCAGCTCAGCGACCACGAAAGGCTGTCACGTTTTTACCTGCGGTTTGTTGCACGTCCTTACCGGAACTCACGTTCCATCAACCATCTAGGGAGTTGTGTGAGCGTGCGTGTGTAGTGTAGGTGTACTTTTGTCACTCATCTATCCAAGAAATGGCAGATAAGATCGCTGTATTATTTATTCAGTGCCAGGAATGGCAGGCAGACCGAGCTGAGACTTTGACTCGAACCCCTCGACCGCAGCACAGTCGTTGTGACTGTGAGTCGTAAACGAAACCATTATGTCCGCGACACTTTTGTTTCATTTAAGCAATAAAAATAGCCTTTCTTACACTTGTAGCGACCCATATTGCTGACATTGTGAAGCGTTATTAGGATCTTCTTTATCCTCAATTTCGGAACGATCTGAAACTTCTTCCGTGTGTTTATCAACTTTTTCTTCACATTAACAATTTCTTTGTTCTGAATTTTAAGTCTTTCACAGTGTAATAGCAAACCAGCTTGTTGTATTCCTGCTTAGTAACGTTTTCCTACTTAATCATTTGGAGCCGACATTAAACTGTTGATTCTGCATGCAGTGGCGGATAAAGGTATGCTGCAGCACCGGGCACCAGTGCCTCAGCTGTCAGAGGCAGCACCATTCAACCCTAAATCATAAAAAAATTTTGGAGATAAATGTGACCAAAATGATAAAATCATATAAGATTTTATATCATATATGATATAATCATATTTCAATCCAAAATCATAAAAAGATTTCAATAACTTTTCGACGATCTTCTAATAGAATTGAAGCACTTTGTGCCACGAGTAAAACTGTCAGAAAGAGGTTTTTTTCAAATCGTTCGAATGAAGATGTTATAACCGTGATAATACAGTTTGTCCTCTCAATGTATTAAACTGGATTATTGTGTTAGTAAAATGATTGATGTATATAAATAATTTCCAAATATATACATTGCTTATCGTCTGCTTCTCACGATTTCAATAGCTAATTGTGAATCTGAAATATCGTTTTCTGTATTAAAACGCATTAAAGATACGTTGAGTTCAACTATGAAAGATGAGAGATTGTCTTAATTAGCAAGGTTGAATATTGAAAGCGAGATACTTGAATCGCTCGATTTAAAAGAAATTATACAAGACTTTGTTATGGCAAAATCAAGAAAAAAAATGGATCGATTAGTATTTTCTTAGCTGAAGTACTACTATGCTCATTTTAATCACTACTTAGCTAAATATTTGTTGCAATTTGAGAGTTCAATAAAATAATTGTTAACTTTCGTAATTGTGTATGCTACTTATCAGTGTAAATAATGGATAAAAGGTTGAATTCTGATTGGGAGGGGAGGCACCAGTCTGATGGCAGCATAGGGCACCACGCACTTCTAATGGGAGGGGAGGCACCAGTCTGATGGCAGCATAGGGCACCACGCACTTCTAATCCGCCCCTGTCTACATGGGTACGTAGGTGTACATCCCCCGTCTTGAATATTCAGAGAAACCGACTACATAAAATCAACGTATCTACGAACGTACAGGCAAATGTGTCGCATATACGAGAGTACGTACATACACAGATTTATTTAATGTGTCTCCTCGTAAATTCGAGAGTACGTATATACACAGATACACGGGAAAAGTAGTAGACTGACACAAAACATACATAGAGAATAACGTTAGACAGTGAACGCTGTTAAGTTAACGTCAGCATAAGTTCATCGTACGTGAGAAACGGTGTCCACTGTTGAATGAAACATGTCGGCGGGCACAAGGCAGTCACAACTCAGAGCAATAGGATACACATCAGCACGGTGGCGATATGGAATTCCGCGCCACTGGTTAGTTTTTGATTTAGAAATTGACGACGCCGCACAAAGAAAATAAATTTTTCCTTCGCCGTCTCGCTCCTTTACTTTAATGTAGTCTATAAATATTTATAATTCATTATCGGTATCGGTATTATTAATGCTCGAGGGAGTGAAGGAGAGTCTTTGTGACGCACTTAACTATAATCGCCGGCCTCCGGTATGGCCAAAGCTTTATCGGTATAAGAACATTGATGGAAAAATAAACTCCAACCGTACGTAATTTACAGACGAATGAGATTACGTCTACCCACACATCTAGACTTACACGCTTAACATGACGTAAGAATAATTTGTTTACACTTACTAATCGTAAACAGCAAAAAACTTGTATAAATCTAAATCCATGATTTTATAAATGTGGTTCGATTTAGCTGAAACCAGTCCGCACTTTCGAAAATCCAGATTAACCGGATATCGTACAAATATATGCCTCTAACTAGTTTTAAATGTAGAGAATGGTGAAAATAGTAGAGAAAATTAAAGCAGTAGACTTTTAACATATATCTGAACTGATCATTTACGTTTAAATGCGAGTTCAAAACAGTTCAAACATTATCGAAGATTGAGCGATTAAAAAAATGAAGCAAACCGCAGTTAACTGTAGACGTTGATATTTGTTCACAATAGAAGCTTAGTAATAAAATCTAAAATATAAAACACAATACTACAAAAAAAAAGGGTGAAATAATGAAATATAATCCTAGTATGTTTCTGCGTTAATGACGACGGTACATATTTTTGCGCATCAAAGTAATCAGTCCAACTGTCGATATATCAGTGTGCTTCTTAATCAGAGTAACCATCTCGTGTTAAGTATTTTGATCGATTTTGGCATTTATATTATTTTTTAATATTTTTTTTTGCGTATGAGCCACTGTGGACTACGTTTGGTTCAACTGGTTCCCCCCTTCTTCTCCTCTCTTCCTCCTCTCCCATACCTCCTTCATTCTTAATCGATGTCTCTCCCTCCTTTCCTCAGTCCAGATGGCACCTGTCCTCTTCTTGGGGTTTCCTGAAAACATTGGGACCTTTTTAATTTCTTTTTGAATGGTAAGCATTCTTCAATGTCTTCTTGAGTAATCTGGAGTTCTTCTGTCTTTTTCCGTTTCTTTAACCACGTATTGGGCATTTTGAGCTTTCTGAAATAGTTAAAAAGTTTCCCTGTTAGTCTGTCAGGATTCGTTCTATGAATATGTTCGTAGAAAGAAATCTTCTTTTTCTAATTACGTCTGTGATTTTTTCCAACATGTGTGTACAGCTCATTATTGTGGCATCTTTTGTACTGTTCTCATCTTTTATTGCTCCCAAGATTTTCCTTCATATTTTCCTTTCCGTGACTTCCAGTTCTTCCATCATCATTTTCTTGTTCAGAATCAGAAGAAATTGATTTTATATTATATTACTTATATCGAAAGTTATATTGTTTTATATATTTTTAATTTTTCTTTGTACGTTTGTCTGGGTTATCCGGAAGTTCGGATTAGCTTTATCCGGATTAACCAGACGGCATTGTTCATACAAAAATAATTATTGAACTTACACAGTTTAGTACGAATATTTTATGGATAACATTAATTGTACATGTAGCTCACACACACACACACACACACACACACACACACACACACACACACACACACACACACACACACACACACACACACACACACACACACACACACACACACACACACACACACACACACACACACACACACACACACACACACACACACACACACACACACACACACACACACACACACACACACACACACACACACACACACACACACACACACACACACACACACACACACACATGCTTTATACGTAAACTTTGATGACAAATGCAGAAACATTATATGCCTCTGGTATCTAGGGCAATACTGGCATATAACTTATATTTTGTCTTTAAAAGATGCAATGACGGTTTGGCATTACTTTCATCAAAAGGAAACAGTCGTCATTATTGTTCCTTTCGTATGATGGTGAACTGTATTTGACATATTCGTGTACCATTAATACTGTGAACCTCACGAATTCGGGAGGGCGGGGGTTATTGCGATTTAGTGAAATTTCAACTTAATTGAAGCTGTTTAGTGCGAAGGTTAATGGAAAGGATAGGTTGGGTGTAACTAACTACATGGTATGCAATTGATGGGAGTAAACAGTCTTGAGTAGTAAACAGTAAAATATTAAAAAACATACTGAAAAAATGAACTGATGTAAACTGTTCTACTAGCAGAAAAAAAATTACACTAGAATTTTGAATTGAAACCACATTACGTAATTGTAATAAAAACTGAACACAAACGTAATCAAAAAACGTTATTTATATTATCACAAATATAAACGTCACTTAGAAACACAATATTAAGTGGTATGAGGAAAAGGAAAGAATAATAAAAAAAATTATTTAAAAACTTTCACTTACTTTTGTTTTTGTGAATTATGTTTTTCATGTAAACGGTGTCTTAACATTTACTGTAGTAAAGTTTCCGAGATAGATTACAAGAACATGAGTTACTGAAGTTATACTACAGCGTTCAGAAAGTTGTGTAAAGGATCTTATTTCTCCTCCATTTCGGAACGATCTCAAACTTCTTCCGTCTGTTTATCAATATTTTCTTCACATTAACAGTTTTTGTTTGTTTTGAGTTTTGTCTTTCACAGTGTAATGGCAAACCAGCTTGTTGTATTCCTGCTTAGTAACGTCTTCCTGATCAGGCCATTGTAATAGTATTATTGTAATCAGCCAATAGTAATAGCTATTGTATCGTCCTTGTATCGGTGGTGTATCAGTAATTCACGTTCATTCTGCGATACGGAACACAATCAAGACATAATTTCTCTAAAATTCCAGCCAAAAACTAAGAGTAACTTTTATTTATATATTTCGTCGCTACGTTAGAATGAAACTGTAAACCTTGTACAAATATTTGATTAATGTCAAATATTTCACTAATTCGGACAGCAATTCGAAATTGTGGTGTGATAATTTAGCATAAAACAGCGAGAATTTCGAATTAGTAGTTTCCAAATTAGCGATGTTTTACTGCACGTTGTCCTTGTTTTCTCTGTACATGTTCCAGTTTCTGCCGTTTACTTCGGTTACTCAAACCGAGATCCACCGAAGTATGCTCAGGGCCGATTTACCATTAGGCTGAGTAGGCTGTAGCCTAGGGCGGCGCAAGATTTTGAAGGGGGAGGGCGCAAAAATGTAAAAGAACAAAACAATGAAAGAGCTTATGTTACCAACGTAAAAAGATTGAAAAATCCTATGTAGAAAAAAAAGCAAGCAACTTGTTGAAAATATATATTTCAGACTTGGGATCAAACGTTTTTCGTAGAGTATGTTCATTTGAAAACATTTTTCAAAAGAAGTAAATTTTATGGAACAGAAGAAATCGAAACTAAGAAACCAAAGCAAAAGAAAAAGAAGTATTATGATCCATGTAGACTCTCAAAGTTCTCAAAATCATGTAGTGTGAAATCAATAGTCCTGAATGTTGAAGTAGACTTGCGATTTTTTTTTAGCATGACAGTCAAAAATTGTAGGGGAGAAAGATCGTTTTCAGCCCTAAAACGGTTGAAAAATTATTTAATATCTACCCTGGACCTAGAACAAAAGAAATCCCTGGCGTTTGTTGATTGGAAACGATTTTTTGCAAAGCATTTCTTTTAATTTGCAACTGCAAAAACCAGAAAAATAATTTTTGAGTAAATAAAAATTTGCAGCAATTAATAATGGACATGAAAATTATTTGAAAAAAGCTTTTGTTCTTAGCGTTTTGATTTACTTTGCGTTAAAGTTAAGTAAAGTATGGGACTTTTGTGATATTCTCGTTACTTATAATTTGTCAATATGCTCATGTGTTGTAATAAATAAATTTACCTGATGAAAATGAAAATAAAACGAATTTTTGTTTATATCACACACGTGTTCCTAAATAATAAGTAGCGTATAATATATGAGTAAATCGTGCGTAATACTCGTTGTTTGATAGATTGGAAGGTTAAATGGTAGGGGAAGGGCCCAAAAAAATTCATCAGCCTAGGGTACTAAAACCTTTAAGTCAAGCCCTGAGTATGCTCCTAGATATTTAAATTAAAAACTTCCGGATAGTAGATGAGGTTTTCTTCTCTCAGTCAGTATGTTCTAACCGAAACTTTCATTACGCCGACCCCCCCCCCCCCCCATGAAAACAATACAAATTTATTGGAACTCTCATGATTCTGAAATAAAACAAACAGTCAAATGATACAGACTCTTATAATTAAAATGTATTAACATTAAAATCTAAACTTGAAAAATTATGAAATGAATACCATCATACATAGTTCAGTGTGAAAAATGAGGCTGTTTTTTGAACAACTGCAATGTTGGGATTAATGTCCGGTAATTTCAATACTAATTTGTTCTCAACTTCAAGTATACTCCTGAATCCATGCATCTTGCCTGGACTAGGAGTCCCTAGACTGAAACAACACATCACTAGGCTGGTGCTTGCCGACCGTGTTATCGAGGCTCCACTGTATATGATTTGTTAGTAGATTTATATTCGGTGGCTAATTTTCATAGTTTCTTGTTAAACATACATCAGCAGCTTGCACAGTCATTTAGGTCCTTTACCAGTATTTGTAATCCAAAGTTTACTGAGAAGATTTGTAATAGAAGTGGATTATTTATAGATTGCGTTCTAAAAAGGAACACAAGAGTATTAATATTGTAGAGGGAAACTAACACCGCAATAGAAATACAAAGCACACCTTTTACTACGGACGTGACATAGACAGATTAATCACATTGAAAATTACGAATGGTAACTTACAATTAGACGAACCATTAGTCTGTAAACTTATGAGACTGTGTTTCTATCCTTAAACATGTTATGATAATCATACTTCCAAATCTAATGTTTGTGGCAGTGAAGTACGCTCGTTAAGCGTATGCTAACTGCTGTTTGGTAACCTCAACGCTAATTGACCAATACGTATTTTACTGTAAAATAGGACATTCGGGATTCCTGACTGCGACCGTTGGGAGGGGGGTGATACAGCCACCGTGGTTGGTTGAAATAACTGCTGTTGCTGTGACCTCTCCAACACTTCGCTTAATTAACGTTCGTAATTTCTCTTTGTTTTGAGTCATGCAGTTATTTTTAAGAGAGCTGCCCTCTTTGGGTAATACTGTGTACTCAAAATTAATTATTAAAATGATCGTAACCTGAGTGTTACTGTGAGTCTTTACACGATTTATCTAGGAAACTTCATTGACCATGTGTAGAAGTGACAGCCAGTTTACTCAATTGGATCAAGGTAAATATGTAATTAATTTTCACTCGCCAATTAACAATGAGACAAATTTGTTAATTTACGAAATGACAGCAGTCCTATCTCTATCTTTTTGTCCACTACTCATAGTGTGTGTGTGTCTCTCTCTCTCTCTCTCTCTCTCTCTCTCTCTCTCTCTCTCTCTCTCTCTCTCTCTCTCTCTCTCTCTCTCTCTCTCTCTCTCTCTCTCTCTCTCTCTCTCCCTCTCTCGCTCGCTCACTCTGACTCACTTCTCGGGGAATGTATTTTTCGTTACGAATAGATGTGATTTAACATTTGTTTCTTCAGATGTTTCTAATGCGAAACTCTTGGATTCTGTGTACGGACGATTCTTTGTATGGATTTTGGGACAACGTTTCTTGTCTACTTCTCTTACCCGTTTATAAGTATACAGATTGGAATCAGCATTGCCCTAATTTATTTTCTTTTCGTAGCTACCCCTTGTGAGTTAACCTCATTTAGAATATAACACTTAAAGCACCAAAGACTATTCGGGAGTTTTAAATGGAATTTATTACGAAATACAACGAGAAGCTTTGAAGATGAATGTTAATAAGTAAAACAGAAAGATAAAAGAAGGAAGATGTAAGCTAACCTTTATTACTTTAAAACGGAATGACGTAGATGAGATAGGGGGAACAGCATTACAATAAAATGGTTTTAGTTTGCAAATTAAAATAGATACTTTTTTGAAATGTCTTACCAAACGAAACCGAGGGGTGTGCATGCAACGATCGGATATACGCGGAAATAAAAAGGTAAAAAGGTGACAGCCTATTGGTTCATATGTTTAGTTGGTTTCATAGCTTTGGCTTACTCTGTCAATAGAAATTTTGACATGAAAGTAAAATTGTGTTCTCTCCTTGTGACAACACAGTGACAAAGTCTATTTACTGATAGTTGGAGGGAGCGTGTATAGAAGTTGACCAAAGGCTGATAGATTGTAAGGAGAGAACCAATATGTTCTTAAAGCAAGGTTGGATTATCAATACAACACAGTGATACAACTTGGAGGGTGACGTAAACAATAATAGGTCAGTTCGAGTTGAATTATGGCAACAGCAGTGACTCGGTCAGAGAAGAAACGCCGCTTTTGTATAAATTACTGATGTTTATAAAATACATTAAATTAGCATCTATAATAAAAGAATTAAAAACGTTTGAAGTATAATTGATCTAATGTAACATTAGTACTAATAAAAATAACAAAAAATAGAAAATAAAACATAATACTAAAAATAATTAAATAAAATAGCTATTTAAGTTAAAAGTTCTTGAAAGTGGGTATTTGTTATGGACACTTACCACACAAAACAAGCTAATGTGTTATGCAATGTTATACAAATTGTTGCAAGGTGTTATGCAAGCTGTTGTGGACAAAAGGCATATGGCATTATTTTATGCAATGACATTATTACTTTATCTTTGCTATTTATTATATGATGTATTATCTTTTCTGTACCATATCTCATTACCTGGGAAAGCCTGTTTCTAACTTTGGAGACTTTCATTGTTCCTGCTACCATCCAATCATTCTAATATACAAGTTTAACGGGAGGAAAGAACACTGTTTAGGAAGATGATATGAGAGCTAAAAATAAAAAATCTCTACTTTTTCTGCCACGTTTTGTTATTAATTAAAGTCGAATTATTTAGAAATATATTCCCAGCTGACGTTATTCATATTAATGTTTTCAGAATTAGATTTTCTACAAATTTATTCGAAAGTTTTCTTTGTTTATTTGTGTTTTAGGAGTGTTTATTTGTCAATTTAAACAATTATGTTCTCCCACTCCATTTTTTAGTTTTCAGCAGTTTTGCTGAACACTACTAAAGACAGTTCTGGGATATTTTTTGTATATTTCAGGTTAAACAGCATACGGAGCCACTAATTTTGCCTCAAAATTTGCATTTCAGGAATATTGGCATTATGTTATTTTACTTCGGAATAAAAACACTGGAAATTTATACCTGGCCGTAATTTGGAAAGGAAGAATATTATTATGTTTATATTATTTATTTTTAACACTAGAGTCATCTCCCGAAATATTGTCATTTCTCCCTACAACCTTCTGTTTATTATTTATTAAATTTTTATGACATGTAATAAATATGTAATAAAATATAACAAATATATAAAGTAAATAATATAAATATATAAGTATTGTAAAATACCGTAATCAAAATATAATAAAATATATAATTTATACAGAAATCTCTGACGATACAGACTAATTCTGTGAAACGTGTGTCAGGCGTAGCGTAATTACAACGATAATGAATTAACAAAATGTATTTGAAGTATTTATTATTTGAAAACGTATACGGTATATTGAAACAATGGAACCCTCTCGAACAGCCGAGAGCGCGTTTCCACTCGTTTCTCCGCTAGTCAGGCAGGTGTAGGCTCAGTCAAGGCCGCACTCAAGTATGTTCCAAATTGTTTCGGAGAGCCCTTGAAATACACATTAGCTGGCACACCGAAGTAAGGATGGAAAGTTTATTCTGGAACACTCGCGCGACCTGTAAAAGCTACAGCAGATGGCTTTGTGAGCAGTCAGTTATGTTGAGCGATTTCCTTAGTGCGGATCGAGTGTCGAAGTATTGTGAGAAAGATATTTAGTATTGTGCTATATTTAGTGCGGAACTCTGTTACTTGTATTATTATTGCGTCTGTATAAATTTAACTTGAATTGTTGTAAGAGACTACCTTGTTGATTACGAATTATTAATTGTGATTAATTAAAGCTGGTAATTAGTGACTTCATTGGTGTCTGTATTTTGTTTTCCACTGTACCATACGAAGATCAGCGAGACCGTAGTAACAATATTATATATGTAGGCTTAGGCCTAATAAGAGGCTTAGTTTTCCTAAAGTCTTTTAAATACTTCTTTTTATTTGGGGATTTGCCTCCTCACTTAACCCAACAGTCAGACCCATCAGTTTTTGGTAACACTAGGCATCAAATATTGTACTATCATAATTTTCTTTCCTCTTCTCTGGCGAAACTGGCCCTCCACGGGCTTCGACTCGAATAGCTCGCACAATTCCAGGTACTACGATCCCTGAGCATCTATCTGTTTGTCTGTAACAACAATGTTGTGTTTGCTAAACCCGGCTCGGCTGTATTATCGTCCAGGTCTTGGTTTCGGTGACGCTGTAGAAATGTCTGTTTACGAAAGCTGTCGGGTTCGGAAACGACTCCCCACCATTGCAACTGCCCTATGTCAGCACGGCCTTTGTGTTTATACAGAAAAACTCCTGGGGAAGTACGGAGCCATAGCTCAAACGTGATGTAAGGAACGATGCAACCCTAAAACTTACAACTATCTTTTCCCGGATTTGAAACCAATTTGTGGAAAGGAGCCGCATACTCAATTCATGGGCTGCAAACTCATGACCGCACCGTTCCGGTCATGAAGATGACAATAAACATTGTCGAAACGTCGACGCAAAATAGTTAAAATGTGTGTTATTTTTGACCTATCCTCACTAACCATCCACTAAAAAATTCATTGATTGACGGTCACTACAAATTTAAGGAGTTATTTAGAAACATTATTTGTTTGTAGTTTCATTTTATACTTGAGCGATGGAATGTTAAAATATATATTCTTAATATGTCGATCTCTGTAATTTGGTTTCCAGTATGAATAATATCATAGATGACCGTGCGTGAATAGTAAATTTGGAGGATACCAAAAATCCTCTCTGAATAAAAAACGATTAATGGTCCGTTTAAGTAAAACGTTAGAGTGACTTTATGAAGACAAACATGTCTACAAAGGTAGAAAGTGTAGACCTACTCACAGACGTTCTCAATCGTATGAGCATTGACGAGACTAAAATACAAGATTAAGAGTCTCCATGATTACTATTTTGATTTTTGACTGTCAATTACAAAAATTTTCCGGAAGAAACTGATGCTTGTAGGGCTAAGACCCGAACAGTGCAGACAACCCGGCTGCTGGGTATACCGTGGTTTTCTGTGCGTGTTGCAATATTTTACTCATATAATTCAATGCTATGTTCAGATAACTTTATATACCATTCTTTCTTGCTTCTAAACTATTATTTGTCTGTTTATTATTTAATGATGAAATTCAATATTGAATCAATCTTCAATATTGTGGTATCTCTTATTATTAATGAGTCCAAAATGCGCACTATTTTACGTCTTATATGATTTTGTGATCTTAGGGTTATTTTATATTTAATTTATTAACTTCCTATAATGATCATAATCTTAATATTTTTCATTTCTGTTTAGGCTGTCTTCTCATCTCATAATATCGTTTATAATTTTCATGGCTGTATTCCTGTTTCACTTTCTGAAATTATAATGTCATTTCTATCATGGTCTTCCTCTACACATATAGGCGTTGAAGAACTTTAACAGGTCTAATATACACTGACTAAGTAAAAATATTAAATGAAGCGCATGCTTTGGCGAGGTTACAAAGTTGTCGTAAATATTTTATAACATTTATAGAACACTAAACATTACGTATGCTAGCAAGGTGTGTAAGTTCAAATTGCGTAGGTATTTAATCCGCGATGACTTTATTACGAAATATGATGTTTTAGTAATTTTTCGATAATTAATATGCAATTTCATCCTCTAAGGAATACAATGATTCATGTTCTTTTATGCCTAAAAATAAAAAATGACAAATTTTTAAAATTTTCATTTACTATACTAAATCCATGTCAGCAAACAGTCGTTCAGTTCAATTAGAAGACCCCGGAGGGGTGGAGGAGAGGTAGACTTTTTATATACACGTTTCAATTACGTAAGTTTTCTGGCAGAATCCAATTGGCGACCCTTACTTCGAACCCAGAAGTGCTGTTACCGATGCCCTATCCGTGGTTCAAAGGGAAATGCAGAAACATATCAAGTAAGGGCGGCGCTGTACTCGTCAATCAATTAAAAATTTGTCGTGTGAGGATACACGAGCCTGGGGCGCACTTATATAACACAAAGGTACATACGTCCACCGCGTCGGCACGCGCGCTTGTTTTGTTTCGTACACTCAGACAAATGTAATTACTACTTGAAGGATTTCACTTTGCGCCGTTATTACAATGGCTTCTCCTACACGTTTTCAAACAACATTGTGTTTAATTATAGGCAATTTTTATACCATGTGACTGTATACAGCCACCTAATGTTTATTCTCGCCGCCGGCAAAAATAACAGCTGTACTACAAGGTTTGTCAATTACTACTACTACTACTACTACTACTACTACTACTACTACTACTACTACTACTACTACTACTACTACTACTACTACTGCTGCTGCTGCTGCTGCTGCTGCTGCTGCTGTAGCTGTTTCTGTTGCTGCCGCTGTCGTTGCTGCTGTTGCTGCTGCCGCCGCCACTGCCGTTGCTACTGTTGCTGTTGCTGTTGCTGCTGCTGCTGCTGTTCCTGTTGTTGTTGGTGCTGCTACTGCTACCGTTGCGGCGGCTGCTGCTGTTTCTGTTGTTGTTGCTGCTGCTACTGCTACCGTTGCGGCGGCTGCTGCTGTTTCAGTTATTGTTGGTGCTGCTACTGCTACCGTTGCGGCGGCTGCTGCTGTTTCAGTTGTTGCTGCTGCTGACGCCGTTGCTGATGCTGTTGCTGTTGTTGCTATTACTACTACCGTTGCTGCTGCTGCTACTACGCCTTCTGAATAAGCGGCAGCTCAGAAGGAAGTACGTCGGATAGAAGCACTAGTACTTTTGACCATGTCATTCTGAAAGTTAGTTTTGAAAGCATTTATAGACAGATCGCTGTTTAACATCTCTGACGCTGTAGCGTGGCGAAAAAATATCGTGTATCTGAAGTTTTGTTTCTAATTTAGGATGTAGAATACGTCAGTAAAGGCTTGTCAATTACAACTACCGCGCTCAGAAGGTTTACGTGCGAGCGCTTTGGTGTGTAGTATTCTTAGAACAGTGACAATGTCTGTGTACGCCAATCAGGTTGTCCCGTTAATAAAATGACGTTTTGTTGTTCAGTCCACGTTGCTTCAACCCAGCCACAACTAGCATTTAGCAACTGCAACTTATCATCTTCAATCAAGCCGATCCGTCGTATCGATGTGTGTAAAATATAGGCCTTTGTTTAAGTGTTACCGGGACGTGACAACAACGCGACTACTACATGGGTGATGCTAAAAATTAATTATAACTGATAAGAGTTGCTAGATAGCAGATATAAACGGTTTCAGCGGGGCTGCCATTCGACTTGTGGTGTTCGAAGAACTAAGACGATGTTTGCGGTGTACCTAGTATTGCGAACTGCAGTGTACCTAGCATGGCTCGGTTTCGGGCTACTTGTCGATTAGTCTACTACTACTACTACTACTACTACTACTACTACTACTACTACTACTACTCCTCCTGCTGCTACTACTGCTGTTGCTCCGGTGGGGGGAAAGAGAAAGGTGCGCATGTATTAATGTTTTCGGAATGCCAGCAGCAAAGTGTAAGGAAGATTGCTTCAATTCAAATTAAAAGGGGCTAGCGCCTACATACAATTTTAATTCACATAAATTTTCATATATATTTGCACGCGCGCGCGCACGCGCGCACACACACACACCAATATTATACATATTATCAAATATAATTTCTTCTGCAAGTGATTGTATTATATTTTCATAAGACATGTTCATAAAGACACAATGTAACAATTTGGGCAGATGCATAGACCAATACGTCTTTACTAAATTTAAGCGTACAGTCCTATGGTGCGTCCTGGCTAAATATTATGAGATTGGCCTGATTTGCTTTTCGGAACTCACAATAACACTCGGCAGTTATCTTGACGTGATTAGATGTTTGCCTTACCTCGAATCAGTGGTGAAAATGTCATATTTTTCATAAGGAAGATGCCGATTCTGCACGTTGTACCAATCTTATTAGGGACTTTATCCATGGATATTTCAACAGTGCTGAAATGGGAGGGGTGACAAATCCAAGGTTTCTACGCTTCCGGACTGCTATTATTATTTAGGCAAAATTTCTAAAGTTTTTTAAATTAAAAGGTGTACAGTGAATCAGTTTGTTGCGTCAGAAAATAAGAGAAACAAACAGACTTCGTTACTCCATTTGTTCTTTGTTAGTGTGGCAGAAAATTGGTATATGCAGAGCCGTCTCTAGTGCCCACGTTGAACTTTGCTGAATCCATAGAAAAAGTTCTAAGTGTTGTTCAGTTTTATTTACGTTTTCTGTATTAAATTCTTTGCTTTAATAAATTTTCCAAGTTAGAACTGTAGTTTACGAACGCATTATAATTTTGCTTTAATAAATATTCCAAGTTAGAACTGTAGTTTACGAACGCATTATAATTTCTGCCTGCTTGTTTCAGCCAGGTGTTTCATTATGGTCCCTTTTATTGATCAAGTAGATACACATTTGTAGGTACAGAAACAGAAATTATTTAATTTAATTTAATTCTTCTGGGCCTTTAATTTACAAGTTTATTTGTTTCGGTTAATTAATTTTTGAATGTGGAAACAACAAATTAATTAAAACAGTTCGAAGTTGTAAAAAACGATATCAGGTCTAAAGTTTATGCGATCTCATTCAACATCAATTTATATAATAAAGCTAAAATCATTTCAGCATGTTACATTTTAAAAGAGTATTAATTTTCAATAAAACTCTAATCGTAAGTCAAAGTTTGTTTATCCCTTTCCTAAGCTATTATTAATCAAGAATCCAGATCGAACAGAAATAACATAGACTCAATCGCTGGGAATTACATCTGAATTTTGACAATGGTAAGAAAAATTCATCTTCTAACGATTGGATGTAGAAACCTTTCGTTTTCATTATATATTCACTGTTGACAGTGGTTGGTTTGAGCGGCAATAACAGAGGTTCTAAGGCAATAATCGGCTGTGGTTAGAAAATGGAGAAAGGGCAGATTCGAATTTCATTCACTGCAATAAGGTTATCTTCTGTTGTAACTTCCGATGCGTTTATAATGCTCTCACATGCACATAATCGGATGTCAATTTATAGGAAAAATAAAACCATGAAACCTCAAACATAATTTTTACTTCCATGTTCCATAAGGAAATGGAAGTATGGTCATGGCGAAAAAATCGTGTTCGAGATAAGGGCTGATTCTGATTGTACTACCCTCAAAACATGAAGAAAAGTCATTTTTCGAAAAGTGTCTGTGTGTGTGTCTGTCTGTCTATCTGTGTGTAGAATTTTTCCTATGGCAAAAGATAACAGCAGCAAATTCAAACAGAATCAAATAATTTTTTGCATACAGTCCTGAATTGTAGAGTCCTCAAGGCCTATTGTTTTTGGTGAAGATCGGTTACCACGCTATCAAACGATTTATATCACTTGAAAACAAGTTGTCTCAAGACAAAACTAAAACAAGACTACATTGATTTTTTTCTATGACGAACGATAACTGCCGCATATTTAAAAAGAATCAAATACTTTTTTGCATACATTCCTAAATTGTAGAGAACTCAAGGCCTGTTGATTTTGGTGAAGATCGGTTAAGAGAAAGGGGTAGTTTACCTGCAACGTTTTATGTTTTAACAAGAGTAAAGTACTTAATTTTGATAAATGAAGTATCCTGATAAGAAGATCATAATAATCCACTGTAGAAACGTAGATGAAATATCTATAAATGAAGAGGCTAGTTGAACGGCGTGGGTGTAATTTTCTATAAATGAAAATTATAGTTGAAGGGGGAGGGGATAATTTTTTAAGTGTGTACTACGTTATCGGCAACAAAGAAGTAGTTTGTTGTTAAAATTCCTTCCCGGGCTGTCTGGCCGTAGTCCAATGTTTTTTGCCAAACCAGACGTTTCGGCAGTGCCATCAACTGCCATCATCAGTGAAAATCGAGTGCGATAACATGAGGTGGTATACGTTAGTGACCACAGTACTGTGGTTAAGGCTGAAGCAATTAGTAGAAAGAAGTATAGTTTCTATTGAAATATTTCATTTCGAAAATGATTTTAAATATAAATCTTAGAACATGGAAGTTATGTATGGTTCTCCATACCGATATTTTGAAAAGTGTCTGTGTCTGTGTGTCTATATGTAGAATTTTTTCTATGGCGAACGATAACTGCTGCAAATTCAAACAGAATCAAATACGTGAAAATTCATTTAAACTTTTTAAACAATGGTAATTGTTTAAAATAAAATAATTTTGTTGCCTGGCAATAAAACTATATTTTCTTCATTTTAATTTAAATCACGTATGAGTGAAAACATATCGTTTCTGGCAGGCAGGCATATCTCAATTATCTAATGTTTACGTTTTCAAAGTTTTATTATTGTGATCACTGCAATAAAAAGGCAGGCAGGACACACACACACACAATTCGCGTTATTTCTGGCCTCACTTATGTTTATTTTCTTACGTTTGCATGATTTTTAAATGGAAAGTGCCGAAACCCACACCAACCCAGCGCGTGCAAGCCGAAAAGATGTCTAGCGTGGACAGCGATTTGCTTCCTGTGGATCGCTGGCCAGTGTAACTGCACGTGTTTACAGAGGAACGGTTCATAGACAGACTTTTAGTCTTTAGGGAATGAACCCTCTGCAAGATGCTCAGGGTCCATGAGAGATTTCGGAGCGCTCCTTCTTTTCCTCGTGTTTGTTCTGTGAAACGTACACTGTGGATTCGCAGCTTTACTCTGAGCAACGCTCCGTAGGGAATGTTGAAAATTTTTGTCCTCATACACACTAAAACCTGCTCTGATGTTTGATTACGGACATCATAATATTAAAACTTTGGAAACTGGAGCACTACATAACGCAGATCAAACATTAACTTTTACAAGGCATTAATTTTATGTTCAGTTATTTTCTCTGTTTTAGCCGTCTTCATAACAACTTTGTCGAATTTTGTTGTTCTCTGCTATGTACAATTTTCCCTCGAACGAGGCCTTTCGGTTTCGCAACCATTATCAAGTTCTTCCTACAACTACAGGTTGTTGTAGGAAGAACGTGATAATGGTTGCGAAACCGAAAGGCCTCGTTCGAAGGAAAATTGTACATAGCAGAGAAGCAACAAAATTCGACAAAGTTATTAATTTTATGCATATTTTGAAGCAATAAATGTTTTAATAAATTAATACAATCTGTGTAGTTATTTCTAATATGATATAAAAATTACAAACTAATATGTGCATATGTGTATCTATGAAAAATATATAAATATTTGTCTCTTCTGGGAAATTTTTGCCCCTCCTGGAAAATATTTTCACCTCCCTGATGACCAGGTTATTTACTAGCCTGAGTGGAATATAGCGTTATAACATGGATCAGAATGGTGGGTGTTAAACAGAAGACACAAACGTATTAAGGAAGAAATGTTTTGCTGAAAAATTTATAATTATACGGGTGAACAGCATCGTCGTTCAGGAAATCAGAAGACGAATGGAAAGAAAGAGACTCGATTTTAAAAAGAAGAATGACTAGTATAGTAATGACAGGAAAGACTTCGATAACACTATAGACATTATTCACCCTCGGCCGATAACTCGCAGCGAGAGTCCAATTTCATTACAGGAATCAGATCACAGCTTTGGACAGCTCTTCGTTCGACCTACAAACATTTTTTCCAAAAGTACAGTCCTTCCTCACGAAGGTTGAGGATAGTCTTCGCCCACCTGTCATGGAGGTGATACGTGATACGTATTTTAGCTGATGCGTAATTTCTTCAGAACTCAAGCATCCACTTATTTAATGTTTTGTCAGCATATCTAGCTCTGCTTCTTGTTAAATATAAATCTTAGAACATGGAAGCCATGTATGGTTCTCCATACCGATTTTTTACCCTCCTATTAGGCTACTGGTGAATTAAAACTAGGGTAGGCCTACATTAAATGGGTCACTGATAGATCGACCTTGTTGTCAAAACTAGCATCTGGATTCAGATTTAATACATCTGAACTTCATTACATGGTTACGTCAAAAACGGGCTGTGCGAAGTGTTAGATACCTGACCTTAATTCCTTGAAGAATAAAACGACATAAGAAATTTTAGTTTACCCGACGAAGGAGAATGCACGTCCACTGATTAGGTTGCAGCGTAATTTTTTTTCTGCCAGTTAGTAAGATTCCTTATGTCATGTGTGGTAAGCACAAATAGAAATGAAGCACGGTTATTTCTAAGGTTTAAGCCTGGTCACTTTCATGATTAAAAACACGTTTTTGACGACAGTTTAACTTTATCGGAATGCCAGGAGTATTATATTACACGTCAAAAATATTGATACATTTTTTTGCCACGGTAGAATCGACAGCAGGGGAAATGGTTAAAGTTGTCGGTTACGTCATCAGTAAAATTGTACTTTTATTTCACAGTGACAAACTTTATGGAGAAAGATTGTATGGAATAACGTGGGATCCACCTTCAGTATATGAAATTTACCTTCTGTTCGATATAAAATTTATTCTAATTTGTATTATTTAAAACTTTTTTTTTAATTTTTCAAGAAATATTTTGTGTTATTATTATTAGAATAATAATTATTAAAAATAAATATATTTCTTTTTAAATATGAATTAAAAAAAATGTGGATGTTTCTGCATATTATGTTGTTATTTGTAGAATGTATTTGTGTTCGTCACGAATATTAGGCCTACTTGTTTAACTTCTTACGCTACGAGAATAAAAACAGTGCCACACATCTCGTCAGAATCAATTCGGTAGCCACTAAATGTTAAACGTTTTGTTTGATTTGGAATTTGGAATATTGGGAGTTTGACTGACAGTAAATTATAATTTTATTACAATGCAAACATTATCTTCAAGTAATCTCTTAAACATTTGCATTGGCAATGCTGCTGTTATCGCTTCTTCATATTAACAGAATACACTATAGACAATTTCTGTAAAACTGCCTGCTCTCTCTCTCTCTCTCTCTCTCTCTCTCTCTCTCTCTCTCTCTCGCCATCGATCTTCCGTGGGCGAGTGTGTGTGCGTGTGCAAAATATTACTGTGAGTAATTGCGTGCGATGTGTATCTGCAGTGTGTTTGGAATGTATATCTATAGTATGCCGAATGTGTATAACATGTGAGAGCAATAAGTGATTACAGTGTGTGTCTACACACACACACACACACACACACACACACACACACACACACACACACACACACACACACACACACACACACACACACACACACACACACACACACACACACACACACACACACACACACACACACACACACACACACACACACACACACACACACACACACACACACACACACACACACACACACACACACACACACACACACACACACACACACACACACACACACACACACACACACACACACACACACACACACACACACACACACACACACACACACACATATTGATATGTGTAGTATTGATATGTATAGACCTCATCATACAGTCCACAAACGGAGCATGTTAAGAAGTGAAGAAGTGATACGACACAAGGTTATGTGATCGATTTCACCTTAACGTGGTCTCAGTTTTCAAGAATTGTATCAAGACTTCATTTTGAACAAAAGAAACATTACTTATCTAAAGGTTTTCCTCATCTATGTACAAAGAAATTAAGTCTTGATACTAGTGTAATGTGAATATAATTTTAAACAACATTTTGTGGAATAAAATTTCTACGAAATTGTTTGATTAAACTTACGCTAGACATAGTTACAAGTAGAAAGGTTAATTACTTACCTTTCTTAAGGTTACATAAACAGTAATTAATTTTGTAGTGAAAGACTGTTTCTCTTTTGAAATCACGACCACGACTGGTAGTTGCTTCTTTTCAGTTAAAATAGAATGAATCAACTTGTAAGGTTTCTTCCTAAAGCGTTGACGTGTGTTGCCTAGCTACGCGAAAGACAAATGACATTATGTAAACGTGACTATTTTCTAATTCTTTCTTTTATTCTTTTATGATCCGCTGTATGCACACAGAAAAAGGAAACTTGTCTCTTTTTTCGCTAAGAACACTTATTGAAAACGTGATGTTTTGTAATTCTTACAGAACGACTGCAACATTTCCTCATAACAGTAGTTGAATAAATTAAAAGAGAACTGTCGTGGTTTCGATTCAAATTAAACGTTTAACGTTACTACGTAAAAATGATTTTCAAGACCGTTACAACAGAATATTACTTTTTTAATCACCGATAATGTTAAGAAGGAGGCGTTATTAGTATAATATTAAATTAATGTTAAATAATTTTTGAATAAAAAAGTATGTACAATGATAACGACAGCAATAGCAAAACATGCATTGAAGAAAAAAATAATGTAGTTTAAGACCAAAACTCTAACATCGAGGTTCGATAATTGTTACAATTTTTTTTTTATAAAGTAACGTTCTTCTTTGTCTTCCTTTACAGTCCAACGTGCGCCCTAGCTTCCACACCAACCTTCTCCAATGTATCCTATTAGTTGCCATCTCAGAATAACCCTTTACATCCGTTCTTCTGAGATTTTCCAGCACATCATCCAACCATCTTAACCATCTCAACCCTCTTCCTGCTTTTATACACTTGTACCCTCAGGATTTTCTTGGTGACCTAGCCATTGAATTCGTTGAGCCTTTACGCACTTACAATGTTCTCATGCTTCAATATTTCACCCATCTCCTGGTTATTTCTTGTTCTTCATTCATCGTCTTCCTTATCCGGGTCATAAACACGCCGTACAATCTTTTTTTTAAACCTCCTAGTGGGGGGTTTTTTTTTTGCTACTGCCCACGTCTCGTCTCCATAAGGAACAACCGGTCTGGTAAGTGTAGCAGTAACGAAGGACTGATGATAGTGTAGGACAGAGCTGAGTGTAGGAGAGTAAAGGAAACAATGACGTCGGTGCAGATATGTAATATCAGAAAGCGTCTTCGAAGATCAAAATTGAAACGGCTAAAACTCATGGACACTAGGAGACGCACTGAGCACATATCACGGAGAAGAGGATTACTTATTCAGAATGACGTGGAAGTTGGAGTTAAAGGTACCTTGAAAAAGTTCTTTAATAGTGGCAGCCATCCTCAGGAATGACTCGCTGATTCCCACAGAATACATTAGTAAAGGGGGCTGCTTTGTTCTTATCACAGGAATCGTTCCTTCTTGCGACTTTATGCTTAAGTCACGTTATAGTCTGATAACATTTTCCCGGAAGATTCGCACAACCCCTAACAGTCCCTCTTTTTTCTTGATTCGGATCCCATCAAAGCCTACAGTAATTTTCAAACCGTTTCAGAAATCTAACCTTACAGTATTATAAAATATGGCAATTTAGTTTTACGATTTACAGTGATCTTGCATTTTTTTAAGATTATTATTATTTTTTGTTAAATAGGTAATGTACGTCGTTTTCGTTTCCGGTTTACAAAGTTACTTTTCATGTAATTCAGTACATTCTGTTTGCTTATTGCCTGTACTTTGACCGTAACTAATTTTATTGATTTGAGTATCAGATGTCTCTAGTATACATTTCGTTCAGCTCTTATTATGTGTTTGAGTTATTGCTGTTTATATATTTTTGTTCTAATTAACATTTCAAATTTTACATTAAGTTGGATTTCAATATAAATAATTAGGCGACTAATCACTAATCACCTTTCAAAACGCCATTACTGATTTAACTATGTAAAATAAAAAAAATTACTATCTTCTGTTGTTTATACTTAGTCTAATACATTCAAAATAAGTTCCTTCTTAGTCTAAATGTGTATTTCCGCCGGCGAATGAGATTTTAGGCAACCTCTGTAGGTTTTAAGTTGTCTGGTGTGTTGATTACCCCATGCGTTTGTACCGTTATAGTGTATCCAGTAGGCTATACAGGGTGTCCCGGGAGGAGGGAGAAATAATTTGAGAAATGGTTCTATAGTGTAAAAGAAGAAAAAAGTTCATATAAACATATGTCCGGAAACGCTTTGTAAGCGAATTACGGCTAGCGAAAGATTTCGCCCCGGTTTAGGTTCCCCCGGGTAAATGAAGACTTTCTGAAATTCTGGGAAGGGGAAAATTCTGTTGTTTCTTATGGGTTTTTACCTGAAAAATCGAATAAAACAGGTAGCAGAACTGTATCTCCCATACGTTTCATGATATCCGACGTAAAACAGAAAAATCTTTGCCTAAAAACAAATTTTGGAAAATTGGAAACAATTGGAATTTTTGTTGATTTTTATTGACTTTATTTACACCATTTTTCTCAATTAAATTCTTTACAAGTTTTGTTTTTAACTTTTATGCATTTACTAGTCATTTAACAAAGTTTTAACGAGTATCTGGTACAGCTTGCTGGTTCTCGTATACAGGGGGTTCCAGCTCCGGTAGGTCTTCTTTCTCTATGGCCGCTACTAGAATGTCCGGGTCTATGCGTGTCTGTGTTTCTGGAATGTCTACAGGCTTCGTCGTTAACGGCTTTCGGCGTTTCGTCACCTTCTTGATGGAAGGTTGCAGACTGCTCGACGAGTCTATTGAGCTCTTCCTCTTCTTCGAACCAGACTGGGCTGGAACGTTCCGTTCCGTCCTCGTGCCCGACTTCAACACTTTCAACGAGTGTGGGGAACTCGAAGATCCCATCCGAGAGGACGATTGGATGTCGTTGCTTGGGTTAGACTGCTCAAATATCTACATAAATGGCCAAGGTCACTGTTCCACTTGGAAGGTTCCGGAAAACGGTGGCGCTTTCCTGGTCAAAGTGGAAATTTACGAGCGGGAGAAACTGAAGAAAGTGAAGAGCTCAAAGGAGATGTGGCGAGTTGCGAAGTATCGTTCAAAGGTCTGGACCAACCCCGAACAGATGCAATACAAGGCAGTCATGTCGTTCCTCAACCAGACCATGCAGGAAATGAAGAGGAATTCTCAATTGGATCGGCGCCTAACGTCAAATCGGTGGTCCGATTTATAATGAGCCATTTGACAAGTCCTATTTCGGATTTAATTGGTTCACGTATATGGGTTACTGACAAAAATATGGTTTTATCTAAAGAGACTGACCGAACTGTTCAGTTAGCTTTACCTTATGTATATTGTAAAATCAATGAGATGACTACCTATCAAATGTTATTACACTATTACAGATATAAATCTACACTTGTTTATAATATTACGGTGTCGGGATATCACAACGTTAATACTAGTTTAGATATACTTATTGAATTATTATCATTTCAGTGTATGTATACAGTTGTTTAGTGTCATAAACGGGGTGGCAATTAATTAAGTAATTAGGGTTGCCGTACCATTTATGTTGAGCGTAATTATGCTAATTGTAAGTATTATTGGACTATTCAAATGTGAATTAGTAAATTGTATCTCATTAACTTCGTGTACTAATTAAAAGAGTTATGATGGACGTTAACTTTAATACATATATAAAAGTAGTTCATACTCGTCAGATTAGACTCAACACAGTTGTTAAATAAATATGATTTATGAGTCTGTTAATCGGACGTTTCAATGGTCGAGTTTGTTGTGTCCATTGATACTTAGCATAACTTTTGAGACTTTGTGAAATGCTTAGAATGAAACAAATTAATAATCAAGGTTAAATTTCAATAATGAACGCAAGATTAAATATAAAGTAATTACTTATTTATTATACTTGTTATTTAAGTAAGTTACTATATCCTGCAAATACATACATAATAAAACACATAATAACAAAATACAATTTGTACGTTGTTTCCTGAAAACACAAATATATGTTACATTAAAATGCAGTAAATAATATACATATACAAAACATATACGAACAATAAACAATCAACAAATATATTTTATCCCTACCTAAATGCGTTCATTATTCTCAGATGATGAATTACGTTAATATTGCTTTATAAAATTTATGATTCATATGATTTATATATAATCTCTTGGGGTTTGCTCTTTGAAAAGAGGAGACAGTGCAGTACTATATATTACTAAGATTTAATAGACATAATAGCTTATTTTGTGAAAGTGTTTATCCAATATTCCGCCGGTGTGAGATGACGTCTGCTGGAGGATTCGTCGCGCATCTTATCTCTGTTATGACGAGCACATCACTTCACTTCACTTCACTGAATTTTCACTCTTGTTATGTGTATGGTGTTGTTGTACCCCGCTGATGTTGAGTGTTTGGAGTTCGAATATTAAGATGTTAATATCGTCATTAAGCTGAATTACTCTGAGATTTTGCCGTGTTCGTGTACATGATTAACTGTTCCGTCTATCTGGATGTAGTGTATACTGTGTGCTTAATTGTTCGATATAGTTCATTCAGTTAATTGTTCAACGTAGCGACTCATTGTAATGTGAGAGTGTTTGAAATGTCACTCACTGTTATACTTTGGAATGTTAATTACTTGTGTTATTATGTTCGCGTCGGTTGTAGTTTCAAGTCCCGTGCGCACTATAGTTTATCAGAACATATACGATTGTCGAACAGACTTGTGTGTAATTGAGACTATATCGTATGTCTAAGTTCACTTATGAATTCACCGAGTTGGAAGTTCGGTAGGTCGCGAAAACTGTTTCTATCACTGAATGTATTACCGTTCCGACTATAAGCAACCGTCTTACCGTCGTACGTACTGACTTATTAACTTATGACCGATTGACTTGTAGACTGCTGCTCCGCGTCTTCACAAAACAGTTTTATTAAAACATCTTACCCATAAGTCTAAATTCTGGATTTCTACGCCCTTTCGGATCCGTGATTGGTTCTTCAAATTCCTACTCCTCTGCAGATCTCATCCTCTGTTTCCCGATTCGTCGTCCGAACCCTTCTTACTCTCTCCACGAGCTCTTTTAGAAGATGCTTGACGCTGGTTGGTCGTCGTCATCCCCGGAGTATTCCATGTGACGAACGTGGTACGGATTCTGAGAAACTAGAGCAATTCTCCGGCTGTCTGTCAACCTTTGTTTAGACTTTGTCAAGGTTCTGAGCTATCTTTTGTTAACAGACTGCAGAGTCCTGGTTAATTGTTCAAGTTATTCGTTGTTCGTTCCGCCGATTATCAACCCTTCGTTGGAGTCGTCTCTCGTCGATCCCACGCTTTCTAGTCGTAAATTCCAGTAAGCTGTCAAAGGTTTGTTTTCACGCTGTGCAGGGTGCACTTGCAGTATTCACTGAGTTTACGTTCTATTGTTTATCTGTTTGTCGAGATTGCTCTGTACTCCTTTGTAGCAGAGTGAAGCCTTTCATATTTGTGCTCGTTACAACTCACCTCCACAGCAGGCGTTCCATTTCGTTTCCGCGTAACTCGGCAGCTGGACGAAGTCTTTGTTTTCGATTGCTGGGTGCTGTAAATTGTAACAAACTGCGAGCTGTCAACGACGCCCTCAAATTCTTATTGTGTGCTGTACACAGACGTTTTTTCCTTGTCTTCGCACTGGCGTCGGGTCTGACGTGTCCCTAATTCGTCATTATTTACGACCTGGGCTTGTGTCCGTCGACTCGAGTGTGGGAACGTGCCACTTGATCGAGAAATTAAAATTTTTTAAAATTTCGATCACTATAGTTGATACTTTAGTTAGATTTTTAAGCACTCTATATAACGTGTGTGAAAAAACAAATGGAAAGAGAAATACTGTGTACTGTGGAAAGGACCACCATCGTGTGGTAAAAGTTACTTTATATATAGTTTAGCCAATTTTTATGTCAATTATGGTAATGTAGAATCACCACAGAAACATTCAAATTTTCCATTTATGGATTGTAGTCGTAAGCGTATTTTAATTTGGGATGAAGCCTACTGCGATAGGCAATATTATGAACCTTTCAAAAAGATGATGAGTGGAGAACCATTCAGTGTTAGTGTTAAGTTTCAAGGTAATAAAATTGTACACAAAACTCCACTTATTATGGCTAGCAACAACAACGTTTTTCCAAACGACATGTTCAATTGCCGTATGCATAAGTACATATGGAAAGAGGCTTCCTTCCTTACCCAGTACAACAATAAAATGATTCACCCAGCCTCTGTTGGTATGTTGTTAGCATTTGGAAATATGTATATGTTAAAGCAAAGAAAGAAAAAGGTATTACCAAATGAGATATATAATCATATTCGTAACAAAATATGTAACACTTGCATTACTTAAATAAATCGTTTATTTGCTGCATTACATTCTTGTTTATAACAATATCTTTATCTAAAACCTTTTCGAAACCTCTTTTCCAAAATTGTTATACCTTGGATCAGCCTGTCTGCCGAATACAAAATCATAAGCAGTGACACTACAACAAATTAACATGGAACAATCATAACTTACTTTATAATTTTCAATATAATTTTTAACATATTCAACATCGATATCACTGCACACAACACTATCACAACGACTAACCTCACTGAACACCTGCCGTTTTAATCTTTTAAATGATAGACTTTCATAACGTGTAGTCATAGTGGACGTTCCTATTGTTGATGGACTCTCAGTAGTGGTTGGTGTTTTTAATGCCGTCCGAGGTGCTAGAGTACTATCTCTAGCTGTAGGTTCCTATGTACTCTCTTGTGGACAGACTTGCATACGTACGTCAGATGGATCACCACTGGAACGAAGCTTGTATCCAAGATATGTTGCGATGTTAGCAGATGTATTAATCGCCTCACCTGTAGTGAATGTCATCATCTCATGCGGAGTTATTTCTCAATTTTCAAATCCATATTCTATTTCAATGTAGGTATCAAATTTCCAATTCAATACAAGAGGTTGAGCTATATCTTCTGGACCAGCTCCGTCACTTGTGCGCACTGGTAAACACCCGACATGAAATGAAGGTGGCATTAGACCACCTCCGTATTAGTGTATACCATGAGACATACTGCCAACCTGTTCAATATAACTGTCGTATGGTACTTTGCCAGTGAAACTTGCAGGTTGTAATTCCTCAGCACACATAGATGTATTTTTATCGAGTTCACATTGTGATAGATGTAACATTGTGTTAACATAATTTTTATTACCGTATACAATATCAGCTTTATCACTATTTCTGTAAGGTACATACGGCCTTCCATTACGTAGTACACTGACTTGCGGCCTGTACTCCCACTCAATAGTGTTCCCTCTCATTTGATCAAACATGAAGATATTAAAGTGATCGGTCAGTAGAAGTAGTTGAGGTGCACTAGTTAATACATCTGTATTTTGACAGTAATATTGTGGTAAGTGAACAATCTGTCCAAACGATGCAGGTATAGATTTAATTGTAGTATCACCGGATTGAAATGTAGGTCCCCACAATAATTCTCTGTATGAGGGTCAGTCTTCTTTAAGAGCTGTTGTTTTCATAGGATTTGTAACATCCAAGGTAGGTATCATACTGGGTCCGTAAACGGTGTTAGATAATCCATGAGAAAATGCTCCAATAACATATAGATCAGAGTTGGTATATACTATACCACCACTGTTGGCTGGAAAAGGAGTACGGTAACCCAGAGGTGTGCACACAGTTCTACATAGTTTAATCGAACTGCCTACAGGAAGTTGGTCGAATTCAGTTAAACTCATATACCAAGGAATTGTTTCAACTGGTACTCTAGCTGGTACTTGTAGCTAAAGTCAATACGTGAGGACGTTTCTCTTTACTTTGAAAGCCGCCAGTAAGGGTTTGAAAATCTAATCCGTACGACGACATTATACGAGAATGTTTAAAAACAATAGTACCTTTCTTGTAATCGTGCATTCCTTGATGATATAACGACATAGTCTTAGCTGAGCCACCGTGTTGCTTACCACCTTTGTCTTCTTCGTCCGTTTTAATTTTCTTACTAGCTGGGCCATCAGACATCATCGAATCCGTTAGGTTTGTTTTGGAACCGGACATACTGGATTCTTGTTCTCCAGAAGCAGCCGACGCACGTTTTCTAGACGCCAAATCAAATTGTCGTGGAAACTGTACACCAAATGCAGACTCAAATAGATATTTAGCAGTAAGTCCAACAGCACCGACAGTGCTATGCCAGTTCTTATTAACAGCGGAATCGTAGGCGAAACTGGAAATCGCAGCTCTATCTGCGGCACGTACGTGTTCTGGTTCGGTTGCGTTCTCATATGCGATATCATGAACTTGCGCGATACGATCGTCACTGTCTACCGGTTCACCGTTCCCTACTGGATTGCACGGACCGAGATATCTGTGACCTGGAAAGTTCATACTAACAGGAACGTAGCTTGTAGCTTGTAGCTAATGGAGGGACGGGGCTCAAGGCCCCTGCATGGTAGCAGCGCCCGGAGTGACTCCTCCAATGACTGCAAGTAGGTCGTGCTCTCTCAAGGACTTTCGGAAAAACAAGGTCAAGTGGGTGGGATGGTGTGCTCCTTTTGAAGTTGGGTAGGGGAGAGGATCTCACAAATGAGGTGTTCAGCCTAGCCAAAGTCTGGTAGGGTTTGGGCCCTGAAGCCAGCGGTGACGCGTCCGAGTCACAGCGGAGAAACCTCCCGGTACACATGAGGACCGGTTGGCCAGCGCTGCTGTCTCCGACGTGGCCCCACTGTCCGCATAGCGGTGATCAGCGCAGGCCCGTTGCGTATCCAGGGCGGGCGCCTGATGAAAGAAGGCACTTGCACAACTAACATAAGACAAACCCGCCGAGGCAAACAGGAACGTCGGTTGTACACCAGTATTTATACATACGTATCCCTACCATATATATACTGCAACCCACCATTGCTTACTTGTCCCGGCTCTGCTGCTCAGGGGGGGTCCTCGTCATCGCTCCGCTGTGATAGTAATCGAAGCGAACGTAAAAATTCCTATATTGTATCATTTCTACAGTGTTCATCTAAGATAAGATCCGACGTCACTGATAAGCCGTGACGTTGACTGAGGTCACCTCCTGCGCGCGCTCGTGCGTGCTCGAGAGCGACTACCCGTGAGTATACTGTTCAACCTCACAGTAGTCCAGCGAGGGAGCATTGGCCCCGCGAGATGATGTCGTCGATACTGTCATCATGTCGTGACAGTTGAAAGCACACATCTGTTTGTAAATGTAAAAGCTCCGTAGTGACGTCACGAACATCGGTTTGCCTGGATCTTGCAAACCTTGCCTGCCAGCAGCGCGTAGCTTACGGTGAACAAATGGGTTGGTTACAATTTACCGGGCAAAATGTTTTACAAAACCTGCAGACCTATAATTTTTTAACCGACTTCAAAAAGGAGAAGGTTCTCTATTCGTCCCTACGTTTTAATGTATGTTCGCCGATTACTCTAGAACGGCTGGACCGATTTTAATAATTTTTTTTTTAATTTGAAAGAGCATGTTCCTGCGGTGGTCCCATAGTTTTTAAAATTGGTATTGGACCAGTACTGAGTCAGTACCAGTAGAACATTATATTTTGCATTTACACTTGTGCTTTGAAAATTCAATAATAGACTGGGATTACTGCGTTACCAGGGTTACGTTTGTATGATTAGCTTTTGTTATTCTCAAATTACGATGTCAAACTGTATGTTCCTCAATACTCACAAAGCGCATACAGTACGATACACCTCCGGTTGTTTCTGAATGATACTTTGGCCCTCTAGCAAGTGAATCAAGCAACGAAGAGTATTTGATATCTCTCTGTTCTGTACATGCCATAGGTACTGAAAATGAATTAGCCAGTAAGAATCCCGTACTTGTGATTTTCGAAAAAAGTGATCAAACCATTTTTCAAATTTGGAAACTTTCGTTACTTTGATCTTCATCAGTATGACCGTCAATAGATATGTCAAATCGTACATTCGTACTACGAATATTAAAATATAACCGTGACTGAAGGTCCGTCGTCGCTAAATACTCTCTATTTTGCTCTTGAGTTTTAGGATTTGTCCGCAATGATATGCGTTCTCTATAATACCTATCACCTACTATAACTACATAAACTATGTCACTTATAGTCCAATATTTGGATCTAATAAGCTACACAAGCAACTACTGCTATGCCAGTGTACTTTTTGCCATGTGAATCGATGTTGAACCGTTCATCACCTTGATAAAATAAACCACGTAAATCGTCATGTTATCATCTATAGTTACATATTAATTTATCTCGCCAATCGGTACATTGATATTTCTTTGTTGGATCTCTTGAGTCCCTTGAGAGATGCATTTACATGGCATCTCTGTATTCCGCATGATCTATCACGTGGACTATCTCACAAATATTGTAATTCAATACGTTGGGAAAAATTGGGTCGAGTGTGAAGATATTAATTGTTATGCTTTAGTAACCACTGAAGTCCAATTCCTAGTCGTTCAATATTTATTTGTAATTTTCTGTGCTGCTGCAGATTTTTGCGACTTTCTGCAATTATTAGTAATCCTGCATTACACAAATGTAGTGACAATTGTTCAGTAACTTCTACGACGTCTTGAACAAATAAAACTAATTGCCCTTTATACCAATTTTGGCTAAATCTGTTCTGTACCTTAATGATTTTTAAAAATAGAATTATTCTTGCCAACATTCCTTTCTCTATATCCGATACATTCTTCAATTCTGGTGGTACAGGCATGACGTCAAATTCATTCCAAACGCTTGAGAAGGAACTTTACGTTTCTTTATTTTGCTAAGCAACGAGTAAACCACCACATTATGTAATTCAACTAAATCATTCGGTAGAAGATCAGCTCAGGACGACGTTTCAAAATTTACAAAGCTGCCGTGGGTATAACAATCTTGTACACGCAGCTCAAAGAATATCAGCGGATTTATTTATTGATGACATAAAATTTCCGTCATAGTAGAATTATGTCGTTTACAATATTCACGTGTGTTTTCTAATCGTTGTGTTGTTGCTCCTCTTTTTCGTTTTGTCTTGCTTTCCGACTACGTTCTACCGTCATCGTTTATTTCTTTCATGAGGAAGCTATTCATCCATATGTTGGTGAATCAAATGAAGGCGATGCTGGCGCTCAATGGTTCACGGATATAATTGAGGAAGGATCAACTTTTGCAGCAGGCAACTTTTAAGATAATATAAAAAGCATAATTTAATCTCTCATTTGCAACAATCTAGTTTGTCGAATAGCAGTGGTCTCTTGAGAACGTGATTTAACATTTCGCTGAACATTTTTAATAGACGAATTTTTTATATTTTTCAGATTCCTTAGTCCAATATTTTCTCGTATGTGATGCACCTTTATTTCGTCTGCACATAATTTAAATTATAAATTTTACTAGACACAGATGTTAGTTATGGAAAAATAATTTAACCAATTCTCTCTCCTATGGCACTACAGCTCTTGTTGGGCCCTGGCCTCCTTCAATTCCCCCCCCCCCCCATTCTCCTCTGTCAGCAGCCATCCTCCTCCAGGAACGCACTTTCAATATCTCTCTTGGATCCTCATCCACCGCATCCTCCCATCTTCTCCTTGGTCTTCCCACTGGTCTTTTTCCATGGATTCTGGTATACAATAGTTTTTGTGGTATCCTTTCTTTTCCCATCCTGGCTACATGACCTTAGACGCTGTAGTTTTATGTACCGTGTTAGCGGTGGTTCTTTATACATTTGATACAATTCATAGTTATATCTTATTCTCCAGCCATGTACGTCATTAACTGGTCCCAGGATTCTTCGTAATATTTTTCGTTCAAAGGTATCGAGAGTGTTTGCTGCTTTGGAGTTCAGGATACACGTTTCGCAACCATAGGTTAGGATGGGTCTTATTATTGATTTATATATCCTTAGTTTCGTGTTTCTGTGGACGTCTTTGGATGTGAAGATACTTGATGTGGCGAAATACGCTTTATTGGCTTGGACTATCCGGTTTCGGATTTCGGCTTCTTCTGTGCCGTTTTTTTCTAATATAGTTCCCAAGTATTTAAAGTTGTCCACCTTTTCGATATTGTCGATTGTTCCGTAGTTTCTTTGTCTTATAGTCTGCACTAATATTTTTGTTTTATCTATGTTGATTTTGAGGCCTATATTGCTAGCATTTTCTTTGAGTTCAGAATACGTTTCCTCTGCTGCATTTTTTGTCCGACACATTATGTTGATGTCGTCCGCATAGGCTGCTAATTGGACCGATTTGTTTGTCAGTACGTTGTTTCTTCCTACAGACAGTTTTCTGATCACATATTCTAAAGCTAGATTAAACAAGGTCGGGGCCAGCCCATCTCCCTGTTTAACCCTCGATTGATTACAAATCCTTCTGTCTTGTGTCCTTGTATTCGTACCTGAGCTTCTGTATTAGTCATTGTCAAATTTATCATCCTTACCAGTTTCACTGGTACGTCGAATTCGTATAAAATATTAGATAGTTTATCCCTATCTATCGAATCATAGGCTTGTCTAAAATCAACAAAAATATTATAGACGTCTATATCTTGTTCCCACGCTTTACTCAGAACTTGTCTGACTATATATTTGATCTATGGTGGATCTTCCTTTTCTGAAACCGGACTGGTATTCGCCGATAATCTCTTCAGCATATGGCTGTAATCTTTTATTGATTATGTATGTAAAAATTTTATATCCGGAGCATAGTAGAGAGATTCCTCTGTAGTTCTGGCATGATAGCTTGTCCCCTTTTTTATGTATAGGACATATGATGGTTTTCTTCCAACCGTCAGGGATTTGTTCTGTACTCCATATAGTGAGTATTAAGGCACGCAATTGTTCCAAGAGTTTTTTCCCATCCCACTAAAGTAGCTCAGAGGGAATTTCGTCAATTCCTGGAGCTTTGTTATTTTTCTGTGCTTTAATTGCCTCTTGTATTTCCTGCATTGATGGTGGCGGTTCGTCATCGTGTTCATTTCCTCTTCTAGGCTCTTGTCTATTTCTGTCTTTTGTTTCGTCCGTTAGGAGCCTTTTGAAGTATGTTTTCCATGTTATCTTAATTTATTCTATGTCACTGATTATTTCTCCATTTTGATTTTTGCATAGATTTGTATTTGGTTTATATCCTTGTTTTAAATTTTTAATAAATTTATATGCATCTCGCGAGTTATTTTCTATAAAGTCTTTTTCCAATTTCAGTACTTTGTTATTCTCGAACTTTCTCTTTTTCTGTCTGCAAGTCTTATCTGCCAGCTTGCTTTTTATTCTGAACTCTTCTTTTCTTTCTCGTGTCCGTCTTGTCATATATAATCTGTGTGCTTTGTTTCTTTCTCCAATTGCCCTTTTGCACTCTTCGTCAAACCATTGGTCCGTTTCATTTCCTTTGTTTATTCCTAATATTTCTTTTGCCACTGTTTTTATAGTGTTTTTAATGTTTTCCCAGTGTGATTCTAATGTTGGGTTTTCCTTCTCTTGAAGTTTTTCGCTGATTTCTTTTTCAAGTTTATCCCGGATGTCTTGGTCTTTCAGTTTATCTATGTTTAATCTTTCTTTTCTCTCTGTTTTACTGCTTTTGTTCTGGTTAATTTTGCACCTGAAGGTAGTTTGCACTAGCATATGATCTGAGTTACAGCATGCCCCTCTTCTGCTTCTTACATTTAATATACTTGTTGCTGCCCTTTTGTCTATCAGAACGTGGTCTATCTGATTTCCTGTTTCTCCGTCTGGAGATATCCACGTTATTTTATGTATATCTCGGCGGGGGAAGTATGTTGAGCTAATGACCATATTTTTACTAGTCGCAAAGTCTATTAGGAGGTTTCCGTTCTCGTTGGATTCGTCATGCAGGCTGTGTTTTCCAGTTGTTCCTATGTATTCTTCTTCTTTCCCGATTTTGGGGTTCATGTCTCCTATAATCATTTTTATGTCATTTCTAGGTGCTGAGTCATATATTTGTTCTAACTTTTGGTAAAAAAATTTAACCAATTACGTAAGCAAAATTATCAATTTAATACTAAAAATAAAAAAATAAAAAATGTGAAAATATCAAACCAACTTCAAAAAGGAGAAAAGTATTTTAACACACCTGAAATAATTTTATAAAAAGCTCTAAAAAGTAAATAAATAATTTTTATATTCGATGCCATGAAATATGGAGATTATGAGACTACGTGAATGGAAAACAAACTTTCACATAACTTTACCCCAATACGTACACTTTTTGAAGCCGGTTTTAAGTCCCATCTTTAACCTTAAAAACTCATTGAACGTAACACCAAATAACGTTTTGCAAAATTAAAAGCCAAGTCATAGTTACGTTATAAACCACCAGGAGTCGCAGAGAACGTTACCTGTGTTAGCAAGAAGGAAGTTCGCGCATAGGCTCAAGAGAATAGTGACCGGTCTGGTACACATACGAGGATCCAGAAATGTAAATTCGTCTTTTCTACATTATGTTTAAGGTAATTTATATATGACAGTAAAATATTGTAGCAATCAGTGGTCAGTTGGCAACACTGCTATTGTGTTTCATCTATTTCGTTACACATTGAATCAGTTTACTACCCGAGGAGCGCGAGGTGTACGGGAGTGAGACTGGCGTCATAGTGCCATATGAAGTTCTCACTTCCAAAAGTGACTTGGCACCCAGGCAATATATGAGGCAAGTGGCGGAAGGCAAAATATGAGGGGTCAAAATTTTGAAGAAATTGTAAAAATCCATGTATGATATCAAGAAAGTTATAAGTAAAATCTGAATATACGGTTCAGTTTTGGAAATCTCAAAATTTTACGACACTAGGACCCCAAAAAAAGGAATCAAAATTTTAAAGAATTTATAGCAATCTGTCCGGGTAAAGGGTTAAAGGGAATTTTCACTAAAAACCAAATGTAGCGTTTATTTTGAAAATTTTTTACTGCAAGGACACCACGAACCAAAATGGAAATCAAAATTTAATAAAAATTTAAAAATCTACGTGGCGTATTAAATTATGAGGAATTATATTTCAAATACGAATTCAGTATCTTTGATAATTTGACAAAATTAATGTCACCCTTTTCAAATTTTGTACCACTTTTATAACTTTTGTAAGCTATGTTTACAAAAAATTTACATATAGGTACATATAAATTTTACAAATATGTACATCAGTTATGTACAGTATACAGGTATTTGTGATTCGTAAAGTATTAGATACATACCTATATTTGTACTAACCTAGAACAAAATTATTTGTTATTTAGCCTTCTTCTTAATCTTCTTCTATGGTGTCACAGTTCGGAGTCGAAACTTAGCCTCCATTTTTCCCTGTCCTTGGCCGTCGATGTCCATCGTTTTATTTTAAGTAATGTATCAGCATCCCTCGCCACTACGTCAATCCAGCGATGCTTAGGTCTTCTAACAGGCCGTCTACCCTCGATTTGACTAAACAGTACCTTCCTAGGTATTCGGTTGGCTTCCATCCTAATGATGTGTCCTCCCCATTGCAATCTATGCAGTCGGATGGTAGTGGCCAGATCATTGTATTTATGTAGCTCTATATATAGCTTTATATATTTAGCCATTACGCTTATTAATTAAGCAAAAAATAATAATAATGCCGGATTCTAAATTTTTTGTGTTTTTTGTACTCATAATAATAAAAAAGAATGATTGTCTGCGTTACAATTGATAGCTTATTAAAAAATAATAGCAGAGTAGTCAGGGTTTTCGCAATTTTTCTAACAATAATTGAACAATTTTCTAATATTCTGAGTGAGTTATGCAGCATGCGACAAAAACAACACGTAATAACACCAGATTGAAGAGGTTTTAAGTGAATAATAAATACGTAATGAGAGAAGACTAAAGCGCGCATTGTTGTTAGTGCAACGCTAGTCTGTTGTTTACTGACTATAATTTTCTTACGGTTTGTTTAATGCCGGTTGTAATTTCCTTGTTTTTGCTGATGTTATCTCGGTAAAATAAAACAAATAATAGGTGGAAGGATGATAAAATTAACGATCCTGCAAAGGAAACTCGACTGCGCCTGAGGCTCTGTCGTTTGCGAAACCTGTCAGATCCAGTTAACGAAAATATTTTATAATCTATTATTCCGGACGACAGCACTGGCTGTAATCAGTAGAGCGGCCTGGGTAGATTTTTTCATTAAATGAAATATGTTTAGAACTTTGTGCACGTTTCTATATAAGTAAAATATTAGAACTCGTTACAATATTATAAAATAGTAATTATAAGTACAATTGATATAATTAATTATAGTGTTAATTTTAATGTTATTCAATTACGTACAGCTGAATGTGGACATAGTCTAAATTATTGTAATTCTTGATAAGAGATAATGGAGTTTGAGCGATACGCACATACTGTTAGTAACGGGCATTTATTGCTCGTGTCATCCCACATAATTTATTGATCATAGGAAAGTATAACGAATTACCATATACAATAAAATGTAATCTTTTTTATTGTCTTCCTATTAAGGTTGGACTTTTTCAATATTGTTAAGAAGCTGTTTTCGTCATGTATTCTGGCTGAGGGTTTAAAATTATCTTAATATACAAAAGTATTTAGAAGTGATAAATAATTTTATTATTTTGTTCTTCTTCTCACTGCAGGGGTTAGGCAAATTGCCTGCTCCGCCTTCGTAAAATTTGGCTTTTGTCTGTCTGTCTATTTAACTGTTTGTTTGGGAGATGCGCCACCATAACTATCAAACGCACTAACTAGACCATTTAATCTGGCTCACGTTCATCTTAGTTGTGAATTTCCCTTGTTCTGCACACAATCTTTATGTGTTTAATGAATTACATTATAGTCCTACTCAAGAACTGTAAATCGCGTATTTTAGAAGATACACGGTTTGAACCGGTACACAGTGGGACTGTACCTACTTCGTTCGCAACAAATACGCACGCTACAGGGAGGACAGAAAGTAAGGTAGAAATTTTATCCTTCTTTTTCCTCCAAATGAAACCACAGTTCAGTCTTTGAGGCAATTTACTGGATAATAAAGTTTATAGACGTTTCAACTCCTTCCAGAGGCTATTCTATTATTCTACCGACATCTAGAACACTCTTGTTCTACGCTACACAAGCGGAGTATAAGAGCGGTGTTTCCCAAGCAGCCGGCCAGTTGTTGTGAGTTGCAAGTTGCGATCAGAGTTATTTAACAGTGGTTTAGTGTAGGAGTTAATTGTTCATTATTGGGTGCGGATATTATTTGCAGTTGGTAACTTTTATTATCTACTGCGATAGTGTTTGTTGGAAAATTTATTGTATGTGAGTGATTTTACTTAACGAAACTATTATAAAAGTTGTGAGTAGCGATTTCTCTGGTTTTCAATTAATTTATACCACTGTTTAAAGACGACGTACGGATTATCGCACGGAACAAGAACGTCTTTCTGTTTTGACTATCTTACGAGGTCTAGAGATGTTTTATATATAACATTAATATATAATCTTTTTTGTGGTTATCCAATACCTCATTTTCCCTGTGATCTTTTATTTCATTAAGATCTTAGCTGGTCTGCATGTATCCAATCTATCATTGTGTTGGATATGTTCATCTATCCTATCCTGGATGAAATAAATGCCAAGGTCACCTCTTATTGCTTAATTTTTATTTTTTCATGTTAAACCAAACCCCGAACACGTTATAGGCATTTCACTAAGCCTGAATTCTTGTTCTTTTGTTGTTTGTTCTCACATATCCTACCATAAATCAGCATCGGCATGGTCATTACTTTACAGAAACTTAGACATAACTCATTTACAATTTAAAATATTCATATTAAAATCGTTAATATAACATTGACGAATAACAAATTGTAAAAACAGATGAAATAATGCATTTAATACAGGTACAAGGGAATTATAAACGTGTCAGGACTAACATTATAAGATAGATTTTTAAATTTGAATTTTGGAAAAGTTACTTTTTATTAAAAATAAATAGTGTTCATATGCTGTAGTAAATAATGAACATTTTACTACATATGATAAACAACCTTTCATTAATTGAATAATTAGTTTATAAAATTTAATTAAAAGAATTTCAAACATATGTCATGTATTTTAAAGTCAACTTCTAGAAATGATAGAAATTCCTATGTTTCATGGCAGGTAAAGAAATAAATATAAATAAATATTGAAATATAAATATAAATATAAATATAAGTAAATAAATATAAATATATTTATAAATTTATAAATGAAATATAAATATAAATAATTCAAACACATTTTTTACAGTCTATTTCTTGATATATATAATATATTTAAAATTTATATTTGCTTTACCTCAAGATGTTCTTTTTTCATTATTTGGAACATGTTTCGGGAACCCTTAGTGTTCCCATCATCAGCGTTCCTAATTTTGAATCTTGTGGAGTACCTGTGTGCTGGTTGGCTGTTGTTATGGCTTTCAATTGTTTTTTGGTTTTTTAAATTGTTATTATTGTGTGTGATTGTGGTGTATATATTAGTATTTTGTGTATTTCTGATGTTGAGTGCTTTGAAAATTGTATCATGTTTTGTATTGATTTGTATTTGTTCAGGTATTAGTTTGTTCTGTGTTTGTATATTTGTAAATTTTCCCAAATGTTCATTATGGTGCCTTTGTGTGGTATGTGTTTTATTAGTGTCATGTTGTGTATGTCTAGGAATTCATGTCCAGTGTTTATTGCATGTGTGGCTAAATTAGTTTTATATATTTCTGGGTTTTTGAATGCGTTTAGATCTTCAAAATGAACGTTTGGGAAAATTGAATGCAATAATAATTATAAATGATATCCTATCAGAAGTGAAAGATTTAAGCTATTTAGGATGTAGACTCACGAGTTACAGTCTGCGTTCTTCAGAGATGTTAAGTAGAATTAGGCTAAGATGCTTTTTAAAAAAAGGAAAGTTTCATTCACTTCGAAGAATATCAGTTAAACGTAAGGAAGAAATTGTTAAACACATGTTTGGTGCGTTGCGTTATATAAAAATGAATCGTGTACAATAGAGGGGGTGGGAGAAAGGACAGGCGTCAGGAGTTGCTTCGTTAACTTCTAAACTCGTTAAAGCGTTAATAGTGCTTATATTTAAATTTGTCGAAGTTTACACTTTGATTTGATATGTTTATAGTTGGTGTTATTATTGGTTCGAGTTTATTTAAACGAGAAATGTTGAAAATGTTTTTGTGTGTTTTTTTAATGTATTCTGCTTTAACTTGCAAAACTCTTTCTATAAACTAGCATAAACCAATACTTTTTCTGGCTCTTCATTGTCAGTCCACTGAGACTAAGTTAGTACTTCTACATAGTCTTCTATTTAAATTCCGTAGTGTCTTTAGTTTCACACATCGTTAATATTATCAGCTGTTCCTCTGATGGCTTACTGTCGGCTGGGTTAATTAAGTAAATCAGTTCTACCACATCTCGTGTTCAGGTCAGATTATTGTTATTGCCTATTCTAATTTTGGTTCCTCCTCATGTCTGTTGTTCAGTTAAAAACCAGTATTATGGTACACAGCTCCCAGTATGGGGGGACGGTTATGGATTATTCTATAAAGTTTATAATACCTTAGCTGAGGAGATTCAGCTTTAAGGCACCAGGTACCGTCCTCCTTAATGTTACTCGAAACATACAAGAGGATGTTGAAGAGGTGAGAGACACTAGGTGTGCGAGTAGTAGGTCATAACTCTGCTTTTCTGTATGTATCCTACGCAGACGCACAACCGTGAAGAACTAATGTTACACTTTAAATAACGTACACAGCCCCTATATGTGACCTTTTTCTCAGTATTTACTTTAATACGTTGTAACAAATTAAAAAACATTCTTGTTAATGCAAAATAAAATTTTATTCTTGTTGTTTGGTTTTTTAGTATTAAATATTTTAAACTGTTTCGTTGTATCTTTAACTTCTTATTAATTGTTTTTTTTCGAATTATATCCTTTGGTGTATTTAGAATTCTTTTATTATGTTAATAGGATTGTCTCCAGGAACAATCGAGTGGTGATCTTTCCTTATTTGCAGGTTATCTTCCTTTAAAGTTGTTAAATTCTGGTAGTTATGTCTCAACTAAGGTGATATATTATTCTATTTATAATTTAGGAATAAATAGGATACAAATTATAATATTCAATTATTTTGATTAACAATTAGTAAAGTAATCGATTTTATATCGATTGATGAATCGACTCTCTCAGGACAAATCAATAGATTATACAAATTATTTATTCTCGGGTTCTTTGAACAGTTATTTTATATATAGTCAGAGAAAAGGGCATAGTATAGAAAGTATAACATTACAAATTACAAGCTTATTAATTAAAATACAAACATATCATTCAATATATAATGCTTAATAAAGAAATTATTCGAACCATTCGAAGGTATACTGGCCGTGGCGCTTGGAATTGTGGGAACTCAAAGATGGCCGCTCCGTAGTCAGATGTGTGTAGACGAATGCACCTCGATGAATCTGCTTCAAATAAATGTTGCTTTTCCACTGGTTTCTCGTTCCTGCAGTTGTGATTATTCCTTCTGGTGTTAGTGGAGTGGTCCTGGTTCAGTGTTTGTGATTCACTTGGATAAAATGTGTTGGATAATGTTATATTTCACTTTTGTCACTAAGGTCGACAATTGCACCATTCGTTTCTTTATTCTGAATTTAAAGTTTAAATGAAATTTTCATAAACTCGCGATTTTCACAGTAGACTAGGCTTGTCGAATGAACGCCATACTTGTCTTCGCTATTAGGTTAATATTTAGCCAAAATCACGTTCAAGTGTACTTGACAAAGTCTAATAATCAACTGTTCTAACTTCCTTCGCATCTAAAAACGTCTTAGCCAATTTAATATTAGCAATACATTGTTTCAAATCTTTTTTGCTTCCGTTACGTGTATGAAATTTACATCATATTACTGAATTTATTTTTGCTATTATTTAAATTTATTAAATACTAAATACATAATCTCCTTCTTTAGTTCATTCTGCTTGATTTGATACCAAATAAGATAGTTTTACTAAGTTTTTTATCTAAAATGCTATATTTACTTCATTTTTTAAAAAGTAGGTTTTAAAAATTACTTCCTGTTCTTCTCAAAATGTTTGCCTTTTTATATGTTATATTTATGATTGTACTAAATATCAGATTGACATAAAAGGTTTATCTTCCCTTAATTTCTTGTAATTTTATTAATTGGTTATCTTTTTAAATATTATTCATTAATTTGTGACTCCCCACTTTGAAGTTTTAGTTATTACATTTGCATTTTTTCCAATAATTCTTACTATCGTTTTACAATATCTTTCTTAATTATAGTTCCAGTTATATGACTCTGTGACTGATTTACCTTATATAAATTTTATCAGTTTAACTATTTTACTGTACTTAATTCATCAATTATATTGTTGTTTAGATTTACCATTTGGCCTAGATTTTATCTGTTGTTACATACAAAGTTTTTTGAATAATACATCTTGTTTATACCCCTTCTGACTTTCTATTCTAATATAATATTAATTAACATTCCTTACTTGAACAATAGAACATTTAATATATAATTCATACTATTTATCCATAACAAATATTTGAAATTAACAATGGTATTTAAACTCAGACATTTTAATCTTGATTATTACTATTAACACATAATAAATATTTTATAGTAAAAGAATGGTATTTAACCCTGATATTTCAGTCTTGTGTTATCTGAACTTATTATAAACAAAACATATCTGTCCTTCCATCATTTAACTATTTCTTATAACTAATTTTATTTTCAGTCTTAGCTGTTTTTGTTTGGTTTTTGGGTACTTATTTGGTCACTTCACTTATTTATTAGCCTGCTCTAGTTTTATTACTGTCATTCTAATGAATGCTGTATATAAAGAGTGGCAGTTATTTAGAAACACTTGTATCTTATTTGTCATTATAATACTCTATTAAATATTATTCCTTGACACAATATAAAAACTTTAAAGTTGTATAAATGCACAATTTACTTAGTTTATGAACTCCAACATTGACACATTAAGTTTATTTAATATAATATAAAAACTTGCACTGGTCCCCTTTTATTCTTTGATTTTATTTCTAATCAGTTTTATAGTCTTATTAAAATCAAGAAATTTATTTATAGAGGATAATGAAGGTTTGTTTTTTCTATTATATAATTAATTCACATTGGTTCACTTTTAATTCTACTTTATACACTTTTTGTTTATATCTATTGTGCTGAGTCAAATGATTCAGCGCGAGTTTAGTAAATGTATAGGCATTTTTTTTTGGACGGTAAAAACAGTACAAAAGTTAAAGTAATTAGGAGTGCTGCTCTCTACCCGCGGATAGGAGAGGCTGCCGTTTTCAAGTTTTCACCGTTTGATCGGTGTTTCCATCTACTGAGTTTTTCCAGCAGCTCGGCTGAGTTTTTAAACAACAGTGCTGCAGCCTGGTGAGAATTTCCTCACAAACGGACAACGAACGAAAACTTTTGTTAAGGTTTGTCTCAAAATGGAAGCCTAACTCACGACATCGTAGAATATCTCTTCGGTGGAGAGTTTTGTGTGAAAATCTAGCGTCGACTTCTTTTAAACATAAGTTCTTAATGACTGCGGTAAGTTTTGATTTCGTTATATTAATTATATACTAAACTTTTAAAGGAGAAAACGTTTTTTTTAGTAAGCTTGAGTAAGCCCCCACTTGTTGAATCATGCATGGTGAAAGACGTAATTGTTCGTAAAGTTTTTATAAACCAATAAAGCTTGATTATTGGTGTGTCAGAATCTCGGCTTTAATACCTAAAGTACAATAACCACAATATATTTAATTTTACACTTTCATTAACACCGATGTAACGAGATTCGGTTGAGCACTTAACCTGTTACACAATCTGTCGTCATTAAGTGGTATAAAGTTTTGCTACAATGACAGTAAAACTTTATACATACATAATTGGGAACTTACTCAGGCACGTTTTAAACGTAAATCATGTCACATTCAAAGTAGTAGTATTCTCAAATTCTATGGAGTAAAAAACTATGTGTTTTAAATAAATTCTTCGCCACGTGGTAACCCCAATTTCACTCAAAGTAATAAGTTCATAAGATGTCACAGAGCCAAGATAAATTATTATATTGCAAAAGCAACTCACATTCAGTGAGGTTCAAGTTATAAAGCGTTATAAAGAATCATTGTTAGAGAACTTTTTAAGTAAGGCATGTTGGCCAAAATAATGTTACCAAGTTTTATTATGTACAACACAACTAGGTGTTGTTTTTATTTATGTATTTTGGAGGGTGTCCAAACAGTGGGGGCATTTGTGTGTGGTCTCTCACTAAAAATGTAATGTGTGACAATAGGGTTCACTGAACAGAGACAAGTCCTACTGCCAATGAACGAAATGCCATCTTAAAGCTCCACACTCGACACCGAAGAGATCAACGGCCGCAACAACATGCCAATCACCATCGCCACGCTATAAATAAGAAATCATCCTTCTGGGCACACATAAGCAGGTGAAAAATATCCATTTTATATTCACACGTAGAATCAACATGGTACCAGTATACATTCATTTGGATCCCCAATTGATGGGACAGTTTAGTGTGAACACTAAGTATTAATTGTAAATTTCAATACCTGTATAGTAAATTGTCAGTTCAGAGACTGACATGTGTACCACACAGCATCTAACTTAGATTTCCACTCATTTCTTTATAGTACTTTCGCTACAGATTTAAAGTGAGTTTTGTTATTATTATTTTCTCAAGTTTAATTTACTATGCATAAAAACATATATTTTCTCTTATTTTTAAAATCAGGTTAGGTCGTTTGTATAAAAAGATTACTGGGGAGGTAGGTGTTATTTTAAATTAGTTTCAACCAAGCTGTGCCTGTCGAAACACTTTTCAACTTGTTTGTCGAAACAAGGTTGTTGAGACTGGTTATAAATTGAAGAAACATGTCTGTCTCTGACACACAAATGTATTTTTTTTATATAAGGTGCTAATATTGTGCAATTTTTCCCTTTCATTAATTGGCCCTATTTTAGTCTATATAAATTCTTTATATTAATCATGGTAACTGGGGGGGCGTTAATTATTTTAAACATTTTTTATTTCTCACCTTAATTAAGTATTTTAGCACTTAGCCACTTAGGCACTTGGTTTTAAATTTTAATGTCCTGGGGACATTTGTATGCAATACTTTATGATACACATGACGTGCAATTAACCCACACCATGCGGGTACATTCATAGAAATAAATCTTTAATCCTAATTGGGATTCCTATAAAGCAGAAGTTTAGAATTTATATACACCAGAAGGCTAATATAAAAAAAAAGGCGTGGCAAGAGACCTTTATGTATTTGTATACTACTGTATATGTAATTTGTCTTGTGGAACGTGTTATGTCTGTATATTTCTGTGTACATTTTGGGGGATATATATATATATATATAAATATTATGCATTGCTGTACTTTTGGTGGGATATAGGGATTTTATTATTAGAATGTATATACACCAGTAGACGAGTATTCTATCTCAATAATCGTGGCTGATCATTTCTTTAAATTAATTGTTTTATTTAACAAGTATAGTAAGTGTCACCTTTAAAGTTCATTTAAATTGGATGAATAATTATTTTAATTATTAATAGTAACTGTGAATGAAATTATTTACCTTTATCTATTTATATACTGCATTTCAAAAGTAACATATGATATAAATTTTATATTTTAAGAAATAGTTTAATGGGAGTTTCATTTTGAGGTTAATGATTATTTTAAATTTTCAATTCATTGATGGTGACATAGCAATTATTTTCTTGGATTCAGTTTATATTTTCAGGTGGCCTTGTTGAGAGGATATACTTTTTTAGTTAACCATTTAAAAGGGGAATTCTAAATCACTGTTGTTTTTTTGTTATTAATATTATGAGATAGAATAATAAAACCATTGTTAATTATTTAATTCTTGAGTTTTTATTGCAAGTCCCGTCTTACTGGATCCAGCGCAATTTTTAGCTTCTCTAGGCCTTAGCCTAGATTTAATTAACTTGTAACCCCTCTTTACAAAAGGAAATATTCTTTTTGTTTTAACTACTCAAAATGAAGTAGGGGTTTCATTTGGTAGCAGAGCGCGCTTACGACAAGGGTCCTGTGGGTGTGACGGGGCTTGCAAACTTAGGAAATATTTTGGAATTTTCACAATGTTTAGTTCTTAAATAGAACTTAGAAAAATTTTCAAGGCCCTATATCCCAAGGTTGAAAATATTTTGTTAGTTTTAAGGTTTGAAACATATGTATATGTACTTGCCCGCCTTGCATAGTGAATAGTGCCACGTGGTAGGAAATTTTAGAAGGGGAAATCCCTGGGCAAGACTTATCGCAGTCGGCGCTTAGTTAGTTTGAGTTTACCTTACCCATGTTTGGGGAGGTGTTGCGGTTTTTTTGTGATTAGGCGGTATGGTCCGATCGGCAGTCGGTTTCTGCCGATAAATGGTAGCCGGAGGTAACCTAAGAAATGGTTAAAATAAATTTTCGTTGGTCGGTATTTTGTTTTTCGTGTTGTGCGTGTTGTGTGTGTGTCGCGTTCCTTTTGTCTGGTGTAATCGAGTGTGAGCTGTTCAGGTAGTGGGCTAGTTCTCGCATCGTTAGGTGGACCCGCAGTCTACTCTTTGGAAGAACAGTACTTGGGTTTTTCAGATTCTGATTAGTTAGAATAAGTTTTAGAGTTTTTGTTGAGTGTGCCGACCGCGAAGTGAGATGACGTCGATAAATCCTGAGTTGTTTGTTAGGGAGGAAATTGAGTTCGAGCTCCGGGCCCGGGGTAAAGAAACCCAAGGCAATGTCCAAACCTTACGGCAGCGGCTCCGTGAAGCGCTGACCGCGGGTGATGCGCTCTCCAGGGTCACTATCACTAACCCCGAGAGTGAGTGGGAGCGGTGTACAGAAAAATGGGGTGAGCTAAAGGAGTCGGCTCAATCCGTCGAAAGTTTGGAGGAGAGACCGGGATGCTCTCTCGTTGTCCGGCGGATCCGGCAACGTATGCAGCACTTGATTCATCGGCTGCAAAATTTACTGGCACAAGTCAGTGAACCGCCATATATAACACCGCCACCATATAATATAACAGAAATTATCCAGGAGATTACCTCGACCCTCCAAGGGTCACCACCGGTAAGAGCATCCACCCCAATTCCGGTTGTTGAGGAGTCCGTGATCTCAGCGCTGAACAATTCTTCATACAGGGAAGTAGAGCCTGTACGGACTGGTTCGGGGGCGGCAACGTACAACCACCTGCCCAACCCACTTGCCGATATTATTAAACAACTGCCAGTCGTGGACGGACTGGAAGCAGATAAACTACTCCCGTTTTTTAAGATAGTCTTTGACTTGAAGGACTATCCGGGTATGCTGGAGCGAACGGTGCTCGAACTCATCTTCCCCTACTGTCGCGGTACCATGGCTGACAGGGTGGCGGAGGTAATGCGACGTAAGGAAGGTGTGGATGAGTTCCACCGGGTGGTGCTGAGGGCGTTCGTACCCAGTAGAATGATGGAGCAATTGCGCCATCGGCATTTTTATAGAGTACAGGCACGGGGCGAAACATTGGCCCAGTATGTGCTGCGAATGCGCCAGGTAGCGCGTATTCTGGGAATGGGCATGTCGGAGGAAGAAGTAGTCCAACACGTCCTCGACGGCGTCTCTGCCGACGACCGTCTGCGACTAGTTTTTGCACAGCGGCCGCAGTGGTTTACCGACCTGGAGCGACTCTGCGTTATGACGGAGACCATGCAGATGACCGACCAGGCGAGCGGAAACAGTAGACGAGCCGAACCAAGACCTCAGACATCGGAAGGGGCCAGAGAGCCTACCTTCCCCCGACAGGCCCAGCCAGCTCGAAATCGTCAGCAAACAAATCCAAATACTGTGATTTGTTATAATTGTAACCGCCCGGGACACGTGGCGAGAAATTGTATGCGAAGGCGCGCGCGACCAGCACCACCTATGTCTAGACCAGCGCCAAAAAACTAAGTAGACAGGGGAAGATATTTCGGAGGATGTCTTCCCCCCACTTCAATTCTGTTCAACTTCCGTCGACCTCCAGGCAGCCGTTAAAAGCCCCATCTTCAAATATCAAGGTCCAGTCCGCTACCTCGCAACAACTTTCTGTATGCCCCTTTCTGTCGCTCGAGGTAAAGGGTGGTCAGCTCAGAGCTTTAGTTGACTCCGGTTCAGCCCGATCCATCATTTCATCTCGGGTACATGCGGACCTTGAACAAAAGGGTTTAATTATTAGGTCAGAAAAGTCATCTGCTATATGCTGGACGGCATCCCGTGAAATCTTGCCTATCTCCCGGGTTACTTCCTTTAAGATCAAAATTGATGGGTTTTCTTGGGTGTGGTCTTTTCTGGTTTCTCCTGCTCTGGGAGTGGATTGTATCATTGGTGCCGATTTTATCGCAAAAAGTGGTCTCGTGCTGGACATCCAAGCGCACCAATGTTTTTTTAAATTTAATCGGGAGGTTTTAATTCCGTTCCTTGGGTACCAGGGCGCTAAGCCGGGTATCCAAGAAGTAGCTTGTCCCGATTCTGCACGAGACCATCTCACTCCATCCCAGCAGACGGCCTTAGATCATTTGTGTGAGGAATTTCCCGAGGTGTTAACTCCTACTTTGGGACTCACACACCTGCTGGAATATAAAATCAGTCTAACAGATACGAAAATAGTGAGGTCACACCCTTACAAGTTTGCCCCTCCTAAGATGACCATTCTGCGAGAGAAGGTTCAAGAATTATTGGACCAAGGGGTGATTGAACCTTCTCATTCCAGCTATGCCAGTCCAGCATTTTTAGTGCCAAAGCCTGGTGGCAAACAAAGAATGGTAATAGATTACAGGAAGTTGAACGCCAATATCGAGGTGGATTCTGTTCCCCTCCCGGATTTACATTCGGCCTTTGATTGGTTCAGTGGGGCCAGATTTTATACCATTATCGATCTGAACGCGGCCTATCATCAGATACCTCTTGCCAAAGAAAGTAAACCATACACAGCTTTTTGTGTACCCTGGAATTTGTACCAGTACACAAGGGTTCCCATGGGTTTGGCTGTGGGGGCCCAGACACTTACTCGCCTTCTTGACACTGTCTTTCACGACGTCAAATTCCGTTTCATCTATAATTATCTTGACGATCTGTTGGTGTATAGTGAGACTTTCGAGGATCATCTGCGGCATTTAAGAGAAGTGTTGGGTCGTTTAAGAGAGGCTGGCCTCACTGTCAATCCCGAAAAGGTTCGTTTCGCCCAAGAGAGTATTTCTTTCTTGGGCCATTTAATTTCATACAAGGGCGTGACGGTAGACCCAGAGAGGACACAAGGCATCCGTGACTTTCCTCCGCCAAGGGATGCGAAAGGCATAGCGAGATTCGTCGGTATGATAAATTTTTATCGGCGTTTCATACCGAATATCGCTGAAATTGCCGCTCCCTTGAATGAACTGAGGAAGAAGGGGGCAAAGTTTTCATGGGGGGAAAACCAACAGAAGGCTTTTGATACCTTAAAGGAAGCCATCATTTCCCCACCGGTGTTGCGGATGCCCGACTTTTCAAAACCGTTCATTTTGCAGACGGACGCGAGTTCGGTTGCGCTCGGAGCGGTCCTTTCCCAGGTTATTGACGACGCTAGGCAGCCTGTGGCTTTTATCTCACGCACGTTGACCCAGCAAGAACGTAAATCATCCGTTTACGAGCTAGAGTGTTTAGCTGTTGTATACGCTCTAGATAAGTTCAGGCGTTTCCTGGAACATGCTGAGTTCCTGCTCGAGACCGATAATCAGGCTCTCTCATGGCTTCTAGCTCATCCCCGGCAACTGGGTAAAATTGGTAGATGGGTGGTGAAAATCTCATCCTTTAAGTTCACCGTGCAACACATCAGGGGATCCCAGAATGTGGTTGCAGATGCCTTATCCCGTATGTTTTCCCAACCCAGTGATGCCCAAGCTGAGCAACCCTGTTCCGTTCTTCTCGATTTTCCGTTAGCCTTCACTGATGTGTTACCCCATCAGTTAAACGACGAAGTGCTGGGTCAAGTCATCCAAAATATTAAGCAGGGTAACGTACAGGCCCCTTATTTCTTGTCCAAGGGAGTCCTTTGCTGTCGAGAAAGAAAAGGACGAGCACCTAAAATCGTGCTGCCTAGCAAATTAGTGCCCATGGTCTTCAGTTATTACCATGATTCCCCAATCGGAGGCCACAAGGGAATTTCGAAGACCATTTCCAGTATTAGGAAACATTTTATCTGGAAGGGCATGGATAGAGACATCGCGACAAGAGTAAAAAACTGTCATCTGTGTGGCTTGAGCAAGCCTGCCCAGAACACCAAACTAGGGTTGTTATCGTCTGAGGTGGCGAGCAGACCAATGGAAAAGTTATTTATTGACTACGTGGGGCCGTTCCCCCGTAGCAAGTCAGGTAATGCTTACCTGCTTGTTTGTGTAGATGCCTTTTCAAAGTTTGCCTGGCTACTGCCCTTACGGCAGGCAACCGCTCGTTTGACCATCAACGCTTTACAGAACCACGTTTTTCAGCATTTCGGTCTTCCGACCATCATTGTCTCGGACAATGGTCCGCAATTTATTTCAAATGAATTCAGGCGTATGTGTTTCGCCAGTGGCATCAAACACGTAACCACTTCCCCTTATTATCCACAACCGTCCCATGCGGAGAGATTCAATCGGAATCTCCGGTCCGCCTTGATTGCTTATCACGCTGAGCAACAAACCACCTGGGATCAGAATCTGAAGTGGTTACAATTAGCCTTCAACACGGCCAGACACGACAGTCATCAGGCCGTGCCCTTTGAAATTTTGTTTGGATTCTCGCCCGCACTCCCGTTGACCAACCTATGGGATATCGAAGATCTTCTGCCGCGGGAGCCCAATAATAAAACTGCGGAGAGATGGAAAATGGCTCGGAAGAATTTGCTGCGAGCGCACGAGCGGGTCCGTCGGCGTTATAATCAGGGGCGTATTCCAAACCCCTTCCGGATGGGTGACTGGGTCTATTGCCAAAGCCACCCACTCAGCTCTGCCGCCGACAAACGTGCTGCGAAGCTATGCTACCGTTGGTCGGGGCCATACCGTATCATAGGATTTACGTCACCAGTGACGGCCCGGCTGGGCGTACCGGGAGACAAACAAAAGTTGTTGACAAGCCACATTTCCAAACTTAAACGTTGTCGGGGGCTATCCAAAACGTTCGAAGGGGGATAGTCCCCGTAAAGATAGGACGGAGGTCCATGTTAAATGTGGAAGTCGTGTTCAGGCGAATGGGGCGAGCCTCAGGAGATCGGAAGATCCATACGCATGAATCTTTCTTTTGTCTTTTCCTGTCTCTCTCTCTTGTGCTGTATGCGGACTCTGATCAGGTCAGCATGCAGCACCCGCACACTTACATAATACATATCTTCTTTCGTCTCTTTCGTTTTCCTTTTGATTTCTGTTCTCCTGAGAGCAAGCTCAGCTGAGCCAACCCAACCACGACGTCCACCGGTATTTTTTGGGGAGAGGTACACTGCAGGGTACCCTCCTGGCCTTTAACGTTGGGGCAACTATGTTGCCCTTTTGGTGTGAGGGTGTGCTGAGTCAAATGATTCAGCGCGAGTTTAGTAAATGTATAGGCATTTTTTTTTGGACGGTAAAGACAGTACAAAAGTTAAAGTAATTAGGAGTGCTGCTCTCTACCCGCGGATAGGAGAGGCTGCCGTTTTCAAGTTTTCACCGTTTGATCGGTGTTTCCATCTACTGAGTTTTTCCAGCAGCTCGGCTGAGTTTTTAAACAACAGTGCTGCAGCCTGGTGAGAATTTCCTCACAAACGGACAACGAACGAAAACTTTTGTTAAGGTTTGTCTCAAAATGGAAGCCTAACTCACGACATCGTAGAATATCTCTTCGGTGGAGAGTTTTGTGTGAAAATCTAGCGTCGACTTCTTTTAAACATAAGTTCTTAATGACTGCGGTAAGTTTTGATTTCGTTATATTAATTATATACTAAACTTTTAAAGGAGAAAACGTTTTTTTTAGTAAGCTTGAGTAAGCCCCCACTTGTTGAATCATGCATGGTGAAAGACGTAATTGTTCGTAAAGTTTTTATAAACCAATAAGGCTTGATTATTGGTGTGTCAGAATCTCGGCTTTAATACCTAAAGTACAATAACCACAATATATTTAATTTTACACTTTCATTAACACCGATGTAACGAGATTCGGTTGAGCACTTAACCTGTTACACAATCTGTCGTCATTAAGTGGTATAAAGTTTTGCTACAATGACAGTAAAACTTTATACATACATAATTGGGAACTTACTCAGGCACGTTTTAAACGTAAATCATGTCACATTCAAAGTAGTAGTATTCTCAAATTCTATGGAGTAAAAAACTATGTGTTTTAAATAAATTCTTCGCCACGTGGTAACCCCAATTTCACTCAAAGTAATAAGTTCATAAGATGTCACAGAGCCAAGATAAATTATTATATTGCAAAAGCAACTCACATTCAGTGAGGTTCAAGTTATAAAGCGTTATAAAGAATCATTGTTAGAGAACTTTTTAAGTAAGGCATGTTGGCCAAAATAATGTTACCAAGTTTTATTATGTACAACACAACTAGGTGTTGTTTTTATTTATGTATTTTGGAGGGTGTCCAAACAGTGGGGGCATTTGTGTGTGGTCTCGAACAGAGACAAGTCCTACTGCCAATGAACGAAATGCCATCTTAAAGCTCCACACTCGACACCGAAGAGATCAACGGCCGCAACAACATGCCAATCACCATCGCCACGCTATAAATAAGAAATCATCCTTCTGGACACACATAAGCAGGTGAAAAATATCCATTTTATATTCACACGTAGAATCAACATGGTACCAGTATACATTCATTTGGATCCCCAATTGATGGGACAGTTTAGTGTGAACACTAAGTATTAATTGTAAATTTCAATACCTGTATAGTAAATTGTCAGTTCAGAGACTGACATGTGTACCACACAGCATCTAACTTAGATTTCCACTCATTTCTTTATAGTACTTTCGCTACAGATTTAAAGTCAGTTTTGTTATTATTATTTTCTCAAGTTTAATTTACTATGCATAAAAACATATATTTTCTCTTATTTTTAAAATCAGGTTAGGTCGTTTGTATAAAAAGATTACTGGGGAGGTAGGTGTTATTTTAAATTAGTTTCAACCAAGCTGTGCCTGTCGAAACACTTTTCAACTTGTTTGTCGAAACAAGGTTGTTGAGACTGGTTATAAATTGAAGAAACATGTCTGTCTCTGACACACAAATGTATTTTTTTTATATAAGGTGCTAATATTGTGCAATTTTTCCCTTTCATTAATTGGCCCTATTTTAGTCTATATAAATTCTTTATATTAATCATGGTAACTGGGGGGGCGTTAATTATTTTAAACATTTTTTATTTCTCACCTTAATTAAGTATTTTAGCACTTAGCCACTTAGGCACTTGGTTTTAAATTTTAATGTCCTGGGGACATTTGTATGCAATACTTTATGATACACATGACGTGCAATTAACCCACACCATGCGGGTACATTCATAGAAATAAATCTTTAATCCTAATTGGGATTCCTATAAAGCAGAAGTTTAGAATTTATATACACCAGAAGGCTAATATAAAAAAAAAGGCGTGGCAAGAGACCTTTATGTATTTGTATACTATTGTATATGTAATTTGTCTTGTGGAACGTGTTATGTCTGTATATTTCTGTGTACATTTTGGGGGATATATATATATATATATATATATATATATATATATATAAATATTATGCATTGCTGTACTTTTGGTGGGATATAGGGATTTTATTATTAGAATGTATATACACCAGTAGACGAGTATTCTATCTCAATAATCGTGGCTGATCATTTCTTTAAATTAATTGTTTTATTTAACAAGTATAGTAAGTGTCACCTTTAAAGTTCATTTAAATTGGATGAATAATTATTTTAATTATTAATAGTAACTGTGAATGAAATTATTTACCTTTATCTATTTATATACTGCATTTCAAAAGTAACATATGATATAAATTTTATATTTTAAGAAATAGTTTAATGGGAGTTTCATTTTGAGGTTAATGATTATTTTAAATTTTCAATTCATTGATGGTGACATAGCAATTATTTTCTTGGATTCAGTTTATATTTTCAGGTGGCCTTGTTGAGAGGATATACTTTTTTAGTTAACCATTTAAAAGGGGAATTCTAAATCACTGTTGTTTTTTTGTTATTAATATTATGAGATAGAATAATAAAACCATTGTTAATTATTTAATTCTTGAGTTTTTATTGCAAGTCCCGTCTTACTGGATCCAGCGCAATTTTTAGCTTCTCTAGGCCTTAGCCTAGTTTTAATTAACTTGTAACCCCTCTTTACAAAAGGAAATATTCTTTTTGTTTTAACTACTCAAAATGAAGTAGGGGTTTCACTATTTTACATGGTTTTCTAAATTTGGGTTTCTTTTTAATACTTTCACTGGTTATTTTTATTTTCTTTTGGGGTTTCGTTTTTGTTTCTTATAAGACCATTCCTTCTTATTGTGGATGTTGTCTTGTTCTGGTTTCTTCCTTAATTGCTCCTATCCTACTTGTTTCTTATAAAAGTATTCCCTATTATTGTGGATGTTGTCTTGTTCTGGTTTCTTCCTTACTTACTCCTATCCTACCTGGGTATTTCCTTACTTCATTTTTAGCCTTTTGGTTTATTTTGATTACTCATCATTCATTGTATATCTGGTTTTAATGAAATTCTCACTTCAAACTATGATTGTGTTTTACGGTGGTTCTTAATTAATTTTTAATGTTGCTTTCTTGGATTTAAATTTGTTTTTATTTTATTTTATGATCTTTCTTTCCATTCAGAACTATGGGTATTAGGCCTATCTGTCATGCTACAACGTTTACTGACATCAAGTATCATTTATTAATTCCGCGATTACGTGGCAGTTCGTAATATTAATACGCATATATTAATGAATACCTAGATTTGAGAAATAATAAATAAATGTAATAATAATAATAATAATACTAATAATAATAATAATAATAATAATAATAATAAGATAATAATAATAATAATAAAAGTAGTAGTAGTAGTAGTAGTAGTAGTAGTAGTAGTAGTAGTAGTAGTAGTAGTTGTAGTAGTTGTAGTAGTAGCAGTAGCAGCAGAAGCAGCAGAAGCAGCAGCAGCAGCAGCAGCAGCAGCAGCAGCAGCAGCAGCAGCAGTAGTAGTTGTAGTAGTAGTAGTAGTAGTAGTAGTAGTAGTAGTAGTAGTAGTAGTAGTAGTAGTAGAACTTCTACTACTAGGCGCTTTTTATGAATACGTTGCTATAATGAATAATTTTTTAGTGATTAACTGTACATAATCTAATGAATAAAACATCGTCTGTTGTTTTGAGCAAGAGTATTACTTTTTTTGCTTTTCTTTTTCATTGTTTTTCTTCACTTTGTCTTGGAAAAATAAAACAAACAACAGCCCAAAGGCTGATCCTGCAAAGGAAAGTCGGCTGCGCTTGAAGCGGTCCGCTGGGAAACCTGTCAGATCCAGTTAGCGAAAATATTTTATAATCTATTATTCCGGACGACAGCACCGGCTGTAATCAGTGCAGCGCTACCAACGGCTACGGTAAATAATTTTTCCAGAAATTTAAATATATTAAGAGTCTGCGTATGGTGTGTAGTTAAAAAGTAAGATTTTGTCATGCTTTTATTTTGTTTGTGTTTTAAACTTTTGTTTTATTTTTTATAAAAATAAATAAATATACAATACTTATATAATGTAACGTAACAATAATCCAATAAGAATAACAAATTTTTCTTCAATATTTTCTGCTCGTGTCTCTCATATTTATAATGTTATTTTAGAAAATCAAATTTTTGGAAGAAGTTATTTTGTTTCCAAAAATGCATTACTTTGGAGTTAGGAGTACGAAAACTTTTAAAAATATATTTTTTTACAACAATTGGGTAAAAAAATGTAGTAGAATTACCATTTTACTACTGATCAACTCGTTTATCTGGAGAACGCAGTTTAAAACAGTTTTATTGAAGGGAAACGGATGGTTGCGGTACTCTTCGATTTGGGAAAAGCGTTCGACAAAACGTGGAGATTTAACATCATGAAACAACTACACGATTGGCGGTTCAGAGGTAACCTGCCCAAATATATCTCTAGCTCTCTCAGGTCGGACAACCACACGAACCCGAAAATGGAGTACCGCAGGGATCTCCTTTGAGCGGCACGCTTTTTACCGTCGCCATCGACGGGATATTTGAGGGTATAAAAACAGAAGTCGGGAAGTGCTTGTATGCTGACGCTTTTGTACTGGTCTACTCGGCCAAAGCACCGGCGATGATCAAGCGTAAAGTGCAAGATGCTATAGACACGTTGGTAGATAGTCCTAACAACATAGGAGTTTCTTTTTCGGCAACAAAGACGACCTGTGTCCACTTCTGCCGAAAGCGAGGAAGGAAACCGGACCCGACGCTAACCATAAACGGTGTCCGGCTGCACTATAGGCCCGTAATCAGATTTTTGTTTGTTTGGTGTCCGGGTCATGTAGGCATTGAAGATAAGGAAGAAGCTGACGCTGCAGTAAGAAACGCTGCGGATAGCCCACGAGTCGATGCGATTGCCATACGACTTGACGACGCGAAACTAGCTGCCACAACCATCATTATTAACGTGTGACAGAAGATGTGGAACACATGGCAGGGCAAACTTTCTGCCGTGAAACGAAGCGTCCGTAAATGGCAAGTAGCAGGTGATTGCAGTCGTCGTGAACAAGTTTGCATCACCAGACTGAGAATTGAGAACACGGATTTGACGTCTTCGTGACTAAAACGACCCGTCTGTACAGTGAAAAAAGAAATCGAGGACTGTAGTGCTCTTACAGAACTCAGACAGAGACACAGAGTAAAAAGTAACCGAAAGAAGATCTCGGAAATGAACAGTTAGCGATAGACAGAACTGTATCCTTCCTAAAAGCGGCAAGATTACTGTAGAGGCTTTGAAAATGTCGTTTTGCTTCTTAGTGTGTACGAGTTTCCACTTCGTTGAGTCAACTAAAGTGTAGTTGAAAACGAAACATCCCGTCGAGCAACGCTCCTGGTAGACGTCGTTGGGCTTCGGGCCCCCAAAACATAAAAAAAAATAACAGCAGGATAATATTATTTAAAAATTAAACTACTATACTAAATATTAGTATTATTTATATTAGACATTGGTTATAAAACATTATTAATATTTTAAACGAACGTACATTTTTCCTCATTGGTTTGAAAACAAATTTCTATGTTTTTGTAACATTGATTATGTCATTGTCTTCTGTTTTATGATGTAAATAACAATTATTTAATCATATGATGAAACTGACGATACTGTAAAGAAAACCCGACTGCGTCTGAGGCGGCATGCTACAGTAGCTGTCAGATCCAGTTAGCAAAAATATTTTATAATCTGTTTTCCCGTTATGACAGCGCCGCTGTAGTCTGCTCGGCGCGCGCGCGCACGCACCACGCACACACACACACACACAACACACACACACACACACACACACTCACACTCACAGTTAGGCAATTTAAAAAAAATAAAATTTGTTGCTTTCTTTGGATGTCATATGTCGTATGTTATTTAATACGATACAGTATGAATAAAATATTTAATTTATGGAATCTTGAGAAAATAATATTATTTTGTTTTATTCAACCATCTCATTACGGTGTATAAAATATGAGATTTATGGGACCACTCGCCAATCGTGTAGCAGTTCTAAGGAGAAAATAACTAAACTGGTCTGGTCTACCGTTATCATTATAAACAATAAGCTTTTCTTAATAACGTTTTGCCTCTGTTATCGATTCAATTACTGACAGTTATTTGAAGACGATCGATGCCCTCACTGGGTTCTGCAGCAAGAGTTAATTTTACAATCAACACAACTATTTTAATTCAATATATTTTTTTTGGTCTGTCTTTCCTCTTTTATCCTACACTTTTTTCAACACAAAGCAAGCAATTCTCTCTCTCCCCTTCTTCCTCCCGCTCACACACACACACACACACACACACACACACACACACACACACACACACACACACACACACACACACACACACACACACACACACACACACACACACACACACACACACACACACACACACACACACACACACACACACACACACACACACACACACACACACACACACACACACACACACACACACACACACACACACACACACACACACACACACAGTACCTGAATTTATTTACCTCTGTGTAGATCTCTATCTCTCTTTTTCATTCGCTCACTTGTCTTGGCTAGAGACTTTTATACTACACTACGTTTAGTAAAGTTAATCTTATCTTTCTCCTTCAGATGTTCAAACCGAAGTTGTACAAATTTTATAGAACCCTTTGTACAATCTGCAGTAGCTTTTTATAAATAGCAGTTAATATCGTCGATTACTTCGCTGTCATCAGAAAATTTATTGTATTTTCCTTTAGGACATTTCTTTAGGTTCTGGTACAGATAGAAATCACAGGGAGCCAAATTTGATAGTAGGGCGGATGCGTAAGCGATTCGACTTCATTCTGACCAATTTGGTTAATTACAATTGCAATTAAGATGTGACCCGGCTCATTGTTTTGGTAAAACACTTTTTCTCGGTCAAATGCGCTCTAGTTTTCTTAATTTCATCGCTCAGATGTTACAATAAATTGGCGTAGTACTCGCCGTTTATATTTAGTCTTTTACGGTAATTAATGAAAATTATGACCTTAGTATAACAATCAAGGTGAGCAAAGGACACTGACTTTGCCTACTTTGGTTGTTTAGGCTGTTACTTTGCTTCAGGATGTAGTGATAAGCCCAGGTTTTATCGACAGTTATGAATCAGAGCAAAAATTTGTTTGATTTTTATTTTAAATGCTTTAAACTGTAAAATGAAAAATTCAAACAATCTGAACAAAGAACAGCCATCGTGGTCAAAGCTTCTTTATACCCGTGTAGGATGTGCACACGTTAAGTCGAGATGCTTACTATCCCAACTGTTTCTCCGTCTTTCAGTAAGAGTCAGACAAAGTGATTTTAACAATTTTTCTGTCAATTTCATTAACAAACTTTTTTCTCAATTCACAGAAAGTGTCTACTGTTGTGTTCGTTTTCACACTTCGTTCGCCAGGGTGAAAAGTTCAAACTGGGTGAACGGTTATTAAATTCACCAAGAAATAAATCTGACATGTCGTTTTACTTTAGAAAATTAGAATTTTATGACTGCTCAAACTTCCTTCCTAACTATTTTACTAAAATTGCTAAGTGTGTCTAACACAGACTAACAAACTAAGTAACATGCTAAATTGACAGCTTGGATTTGCTCATTCCTACAATGAAAGAAAACAACTGACGAAGAGTGTATTTACAACACTGTCAATCGTTTATCTTACTTATCAAACCGGTCTTGTGTCATGTACACAGCTTCTCTCACTGCACGATGTCAATTGTACTGAGTAATAAAAAGGAAACGTAATAGGTAAAGAGTCAGACCCTGTTACACACTTGTTTTATAATAACAGCTAGACGTATGGACCCCAGAATGACGGTATAAAGTTTCTTTCTTCACCGGAACGCTCTCAGATTGTCTACGTCATCTATTGTCAATATCCTAAGCTTTTCTGCGTTATGACAGCCTATACTTCATCTACAGTTTCCAAACGGTGGATTACAAACCGACGATGCATTTTCCCATCCGGTCGGCTTTGCATTTTTTTGAAATAATTTCTTCATACGGCTGGCCTTCTTGCGGAAGAAAATTTACTTGCAGGTAGAAAGTGGAACACCGAAAAGAATAGCATTATTTTCCTCCGAGAAAGCTATATATAGCTTTAGAGAATAACTATACATATGAACCATGATATTTAAAAAATGTCAGGTAAGATTATGATGTATGCTTTTAACCGAGGTATAGGCCATAAACACTCAGTAATGGGACCAATGTCTCCGCTTTGGTGTACTTCACTAACTCTCACAGGTATAAATAAGTAGGAATGTAGTTTTAAAGTTAAAGTTAAAGTTAGAACTAATAAATTAATTTTAATTTTAAAATCGGCAAAACAAAGTTTTTTACGTTTGAAGGTATATTTTAATTAAAATTTTGTTTTTGTGCAACAACTAAAAAGCGGTTCGTCGATCACGAGCTTAGGCCCGACTATCGAGTTTTATGCATTTTATAATTCATAAGTTATTGGAAAGGAAGCGTTTATGAAAGTAGCTCTGTAACTCTGAATTGAATACAAAACGTTTGATCACAAACCATCGCTTGGTGCAAACAAAAATACAAGGAATATACGATTTGCACTTGTATTCTAAATTTTAATATACGTTAAAAATGTTAATTAATATTTTTATTTTGATTGTTGTTCCGCACTTCGTTTACAAGGTAACGTACAGGATATAATATTTTAGCATATTTTAAAATTAAAGATACATCTAAAACGTAACAGTAAACAATTCTTTGGCATATAATATATTATGCATACGACTATTCTTATAACTATAAGTATTCTAAAACCCAACCGTACTCCACATTAATTACCGGAAATAAGAGAAATTCTGTATTGTTATTTGCGAATTAAGCTTAGACTTAACGTTCAGCTGTTCTGTATTCTGTACTGAATCAGAGAGCCGTCGGCAATCTGCAAAACGAAAATTAATAACTCTGTATTCATGCAGCCCCAGGGCTAACAGTGACTTTCCTTCAATTTTAATTTTAATAATCTGTTTTGCAAATTTTCTTCTTCCGTTGTAGTATCTATCTAATATTTATAATTGTTTGGTTTTAGTTTTTTGTCGACCGTAACTCTGAGGAATTATTTTCCCGAGGTATCGTTTGTTGCAGCGCCCATATATTCTCTGTTTCCCTGATCCTCCTTCCCTTTGTGCATGAAAGGGCAAGCGTGGACACGCCTGTCGCCCGTTGAAAGTGTACGCCTGTAAGTCATCGTTTGTGGGTGCCTGTGAACCATTTCCGACGTGCATTGTACTACGACGGGGCAGACGTATGAAGTGTTGGTTTTTATTACTAAATCAGGTATTGACATGATTTAAAAAAATTAATAAATAATGTTTTTACCTGTTATCAAAGACATATCACAATTCTAAAAACACCATTAGATTAAAAACATTTAAACGTGTATTCTGACACAAAATTATTGCAGAAATATGCAATAATAAAGACGTTATACAAATTAATGTCAATTACTACCATAATTAACTAGTAATTAACGAGTGAGTTATGTGTAAATAAGGAGTGAAAAATTATGAAAACAGTGCAACCACTCGCCTAAAGATAAAGTGTACGTGATCGCGAAAACGGACTAAAAAGTGATCAGTACAAAAAAGGACACTACACTCGAATTAAGAAAATTTAACATGTCAAAAACAATATCTGACATGTCAGTTTGCCGTCTACTATAAATACCTCCGGCAATTTTGGACGAAGTCGGACTCAAGATATCTTCACACGATGTCACTCTGTCGGTATGCTGACCGACTTGAAATCATCATCGTCATCATATCATCTGCAATACTCCACGATTGATGAAGGAACACAGGACTCTCTCAACAACAGGCTATAGAGTACCAAGGACGCACCACCACCACCACCACCACCACCGTCGTCGTCATCATCATCATCATCATCATCATCATCATCATCATCATCATCATCATCATCATCATCATCATCATCATCATCATCGTCGTCGTCGTCGCCGTCGTCGTCGTCGTCGTCGTCGTCATTGTCATCATTCAGGAGACGCACACACACGTACACACGCACCGGCAACTTCGACAATACGCAGGTGACAAATGAACAATTATATTTTTGTATAAAGACCTCATAAAGGACAGAATATGAGATAGTAAAGACTTAGAGACTTAAATGTAAATAATGTAAGTATTCAGAGTAAAAGACGCAATTGTAAATTGTTGTTAAAAAATAATTTTATTCTGTTTATTGGGTGTGTTATTAGAAATCATAATTATTCTTAAAGTATATGTTATATTTTATTAAAAGATTAATAGCAACAATTCAATTTTATTTTAGTAAAGTTATTATTATTTTTATAAATGATTGTTACGTTTTCCGAGTGTAACCCTATAAAAGAGAAAATTTTGAATTTTCTAATTTCAAATTTTAATAATAAAGAAATTTCTTTGCAATATTTAATAAACCGTTGACTGATTCTTTTACTATATTTTAATTAATGTCGTCAACGTCTCACTCCTTTTTTTAAAAATACGTTTTTTGTGCAACCACATATACTTAAAGGTGTTTAACACCATGTAGTTACGTTGGGTACATGGACAAAAGTGTATTAATTTATTATACTTTTAACATTACAATATGTAATAATTTCGTAATAAAATCTATTTGAGAACCACGTTCTTCTGACACTAACTTTCGGAATGCAAAGTGTGTTCCAATCCCTTAACCTGGTTTAAATAATCCGTAGTGGTTGATTTTCATAAATAATTCAAGTGATTGGCTTATTAAACATACTTTGACGTACTCCATGCTTGTATTAATCCTTTGTCGTATTAGAAGAGAGGATTTTATACTGAAAGATTGCAGTAACAAGTATTAAAGTGTTCTCTAGGTAGATCAGCTAGACGTAAATCTACTATTTTCGCACCAATGCGCATGCATCAGCACACATACCTCAGTTTTGTAACGGTAAACGTGGACGCTGCTGTGTTTGTACTTTTAAAAAAATGTTACTTTTTATAAAAAGCGTTTAGATTTCATTTAGTTAATTGTTATGTTTACAAGTTAAATGGATCAGTCTAAAAGTCCTTTTCTATAAGTTCTGTCGGAAGGGAAGTCATAGATAGTCAAATCAGAAAATAATTTAAGCTGGGTACTTTTTATAACGTTGATAAATTTGTGTTAAAATCTAATATTAATAATTTCAATAGATATTTATTGTAAAATAGTAATTCGATGATCCTGAGTATGCAAGGGTACAATTTAACACACACAAACTTTATTGTGAGAATCGAAGTTGAGAAATGTGTATTGAATCTCAGTTTTGCAGAGTTTTTGGTAAATTAAGCATTATTAAAAACCTAAGAATGCGGTGCCACACAAAACATTTACTACGAAGATGATTGTATACTCACTTATTACATAATGTTCAGATAGTTGGAGACGGTGTGCAAACAATCTAAAAGTAGTGTTATATATACAGTATGTAGAAAATCGAAAAAGATGTGTACAAAGGGAGCAGAAATTGTACCTCTCAAATACATTACACGCTTGTTTGCGGCATGCTGTCAATTATAGAGGTACACAACTGAACGCGATGCAGGAAAATGTAATGTATTTATAGCCCGCATATAGTGTGTTTATAGCGTGTATGTAGCGTGTGTATACCGTGTGTTAGGTTATCGGGTGTATATAGCGTGTTTATAGCGTGTATATAGCGTGTTTCTAGCGAGCATATGGAGGGGTTATAGCGTGTTTATACTTTGTTTAGATAGTCGCAATCACTTAAAAATAACAACAAAAATAGTATGTCTTTGTTAGCTTACCGCTTGTAACTGACGTTACTATTCCTATTTACGCTAGGAAAAATATGTCTTGTGCTTTAAAACATCTAAATTTATTATTAAATGTTGCCTTTGTGTCAATAGCCGGTATGAATGCACATTTTTCTCGCTCTTATCCCTCAAATTATTTATCCACCTTTTAGATCAATTTTGAACATTTTTTTTTAAATATAGGTATTCAGTATATTAAGATAAACCAACATTACTACAAGCCTTTTACTTCAGTAAAGTGTAGTCATTTCTAATCCGACTACCGTAATTTGATAGTTTCGAGTTGTACCATATTCAGCAATACTAAATTTTACAAGTATATAACAATGGTTGCCGTATCGTATTCTTTATTCCAAATACATAATATTAATATAAGAGATTTATAAATATGTTTAAAGTTGGTTAGAAATGGTTTACACATTTTAATATTTCAATATTTCTATTTGATGCGCCACATTATCGAACAATACGTACGCGTTAGAGGGGTGAATAACAATTTAGATCCTTCTAAGCAAATCGAAAGAAGAACTGAAATAGCTAGAACAGGCTTAATAAATGTACGAACAGGATAAATAAATATATAGATATATGTTTTGTAATCTTATCGTGCCAAATTTCAAGGACTAAATACATTTTATTCCGTAAATATTTTACAAACAAAAATTATATTACTTTAAAATAGGTTTTGTTATTTTGTCAAAGTTTCGTTACAGAATTAGAGGACGTGTTTTGTTTCAACTTGTTTGGCAAAAGTTAAATAACCTAAGTTTTAAATAGCGCATGTACGTTATTGCATTAAAGTTTCTTACGTCTCTGTCCTTAGACTCACTTGCATGGAACAGACTAATTCATGCCAGTCTAAGGCGCTGTGAAGTTACACGTGTATCGAATATCGTACATGCGTTTTACGTTCCAATGACATCAGTGTTCTTGTAACATGAGTGTGAAGATGTGCCCTCTCAGAAATTTACATATTATTTTACGTACTGATTTGTATCGTCGTCTCTTTATAACTCGTTACAACACTTCATCATATGCCTTATGCATTGCAGTGTAGTGGTGATCTACGTTACAGTTCTGACTGAAGTGATTCAGTGATTTTATATTAATAAATACTGCACTTATTACATATTGGGTAGAAAAAAGGTTTAGTGTAAAAACTGAAACCATACCATTTATAATGCCGGCCAATTTATATCAGTCTCTCTATTATTCCTTTTACAATTCTTGCTGAAGTCGCTTTGTCGTTCCATAAGTTTTCTCAGTTGAACAATGAAATGCGTTAAGTTGAAACTGTATTTGAGTTCTTTCATGTAATGTAATGGAGTTCTTTGTGGACGTAGTTCACGTTAAAATATGGTCGTGTAAGTTGGAAACATGTATTTGTTTAAGAATATTGTTTCGAGCTGGACTCGTCTGTGTGAGATTCAGACCGAACAAGTCACCGTTTTAAATTAAGCCACATCAAGATTCACAACGCTTACAACTGAGTACTAAACATTCACAACCCTATGTCTTTTCAAACATTTCCTGTTTCCCGTTAACGTTAAAATGTCGTCTTTGATCTCCGCTGTATGGGATTTACTCACGTGACAAATGTTTAAGTTCCGAAATAATCAAACACACGTGACTTCCCACAACATTGTCAGTTTTCCACCTGTTGTCATTTAATGTTAATGTCTGCTATCGTTTCCTACGTCAGTATTTATGTTCATTTTGGTAAAACAAACTATAGGGCAGACTTGCCTAATTTCGTAGCATTCCTAATTTCGCAGCATTTTGCATTTGGATGTACTGTGAAGTTAGGAATGGTAATATGCAACATTTTAAATAATTACTGGAGATCGCAGCACTTGCTTTATAATCTGGAACCATTACCAACCATTGTTCGTCGACAGGTGAGTCTAGGCTTTTATAGCGAGAAGACGTCTGCACCTGTTTTCTGTGATATCCTTCCAATTTTGCAGTGAGTTGTTTTTATTTGCTGAACCCTCCTAATTAATTCTTTAGTAAAAAACTATGTATTCATTAAATTCACAAAAGACTAAGCTTTCGAAAGATATCAATATATAATTTAAAAAAATTGTTTGAAGGTGTTTTTTTATCTATCCCCGTTCATTGAACTATTAGTTACAGAGGCTCAAATTGGGTGGTCACAGTGAATCAGCTGTTCTAGTCGTACCGAGTATTCAAGCCACAACAGTGTTTTACAAGCACGTTTCCATCCCAAACAACCAACTTACTTCAGACTCTAGACGTAGCAGTTTTCGGCCCAATGAAATCTCTGTGGAAGAAGGAAGTAAAGAAGTTACTGCAAAACTGTGATTACAAACCTTCCAGAAAAGATTTTATGGACACGTTTTCCTCAATCCCGTTACAATGGCAAACATCTGCAGTAGTTTCGGGAAGACTGGAATATATCCTTATAATAAAGATGCAATTTCAGATGAGGACCTGAAAATTTCAGAACCTCTTGTTTCTTCTACGGTTGCTCATGACAATACTAACGAAGATAAAGAGATGAAGAAAGTGAGCCCAAAGAAAACAGCATCGTCTACTGTAACACTGAGTCCTCTATTGCCGCTTCCAAAGCCAATTGAGAAATTGCAAAAACGCAGAAGTAATGCAGGAGTTGCACGACTTTTTGAAAACAGTAGGTATATTGATAATCAACCTTCAACTTGAGGCATCCAAGTTGTGAAAAAGCGGTCGTCAATGATACCGAAACCTAGAGATGACATTTGTTCTTTTTGTGGCGTGGTGTACAAAGGGGACACAAAAGGAGGAAACTGGATTCAGTGCCTACAATGTCTTTGCTGGTTTAATTATAAATGCCAAAATAAAAAAAAAATATGAACCAATTTTTTTGAGTGTATAATGTATATTACTGAGAATAGCTCGGACTAAAGACAAAATAAAAAAAATCTAAAACTTTCATCAACAGTTTTAATTTGACTATTGATTAAAGTATAATTTTTAGTAATTTTTATAATCAAATTAATTATATCATTAAATAGTCTGTAATCTAGTTCGTTTTAGTTTTAATAATTTCCATTAATTCTGTAATTTTAATGTTAGCTTTGAAATTACATTTGTGTAATTTTTTAAAAAATTGTTAAAAAAATTGTTTAAAAATTATTTTATTAGAAGCATATATAATTTTTATTATTTGTATTATTTATAATATGTTTTAAACAATATTACTGTATGTTACAATATATACGTATTATTAAATATATAAATTATAGTGTGAAATAAGGAACACTAGTGCGAAATAAGGAACACCTATTGCGAAATAATGAACACTTGCTGCGAAATTAGGAACAGTGTAGTAGCTTTAGTTTAAAATTTTTTTATAATTACCTCTATGGTGTTTTGTGTTTTTGTTATAATATATGTTTTGCTTTTGTAGCAGTAAATATTTTGTTAAGAAAACTTGTTTTTATTAACTCATATATACACAGTTTTTCTCATATATGTGAAATTACTGCGAAATTTGTTAATTTTCACGTTTATTGCACGTTTGCTAATTGTGTTTTAACCGCTGCTAAATTCCTAATAAGCGTAACTAATGTATTTTGTACTATTTTTATTGTTTTATTTGCATTCAAATGAAGTTAACACTAGCCTTAGATAGAGACCCATACGATCATACATTTCTGGATCATAGCACTGAATGCAAAAAAAATTAAATTCACTAATCTAGAGAACATAGCTAAGTTTATGAAAACACATTTCCATTTGTTGAAATTTGAACATTACATTATTATTAAACCAAAGCTTTTTATTACAAAATTAAAAAAAAAATATTCTAATTGGAAATTCTGTAAATTCCACGCTGATAGTCTGTTCAGTCTAGTTTACCTATGCTACTTCTGTGGTTATAAAGAAGGAGCATTCTTCAACTATTAAATAATTATTATTTAACAGATAGTTGATGTCGTAAAATACAAACATGACAAAAAATTGTTGGCATTAAGAAATCCGAAGGGATACTTTAGGTATCAGCAAAAAAACAAAGTTAATAAGAATTGATAAATAACAATAATGTGATAAAACCAATAAATCCACCGAAAGAAGTTATCATTTATTGATTCTGGACATTCTGATTCTGATTCACATCCTTGTGTAGAATAGTGTGACTTACGTTTAGATCTAAACGGCCGCTTGTTTCGTCGCTAGAACAAACACGCACACACGCACACACACACACACACACACACACACACACACACACACACACACACACACACACACACACACACACACACACACACACACAACATGAATTAGTAATGATTTTTTTTATTGTAAATATTGGTTTTTGGATAACTCTTGCAGTAACTGGACGTTAGATTATATTATTAAAAAAGTAAATTTTATCTGAAAGTAAATTCTATATTATTATATCCAGCTTCAATAATATAATAATAAAATTATATATAATTATTCATCTTCTTTTTCTTACTATTATTAATTATAATAAAGGTGAATATATGATGATGTAACGACGGCGCACTGATCGTAGGGTTTAAACAGTCGATTTCAAATTAACTGGAGACCAGAGAAACCGCTACTTTGAACTCTAATTACAGTTTAAAACAAACAAAGACACTCGTGTACTATTGTTCAACATACATTGATGTATACACAGTAAATATCACTTATTTAATACTGTCGGAATAAATAATGCAAGTCGTTCACTAATTACAGATGTCCTAGCAGAATAATTCACTTTAATCACTGTACACTAAAGGAACTCCGATTTGTAGTCTTAAACTGACTAGATGACTGCTTTTGAATTCTGTATTTATACTTCGCTAAGGCTGCGAGATGAATCTACAACTTTCTATATGATGCGTCCAGAATAATCGCGTAGTTACATGCGCCTACGAAGCAAACTTTGTACACATCCGTATGACGCATACGGCACGTGGTTGCCTATTTCATAGGCGAAAGAATAAATAGAATTTACTTGTAGAAAAATATTGTTTTGATAATATAATAAATATTAGTAATGCGAGGTGTTAACAAAATGTTACAAAAAAAGATCAGTGTTAACAATGAACATAATATTACGTGCGGCATTCCATAATTGAAGAGACAATAGGTTTTATTTACTTATACTACGTAGTTATTTATCTAGTAACTGGCCGAACAGTAACATTGTGTCTTAAACGCTATTTTTTTTAATGTAGTGCAAATTCTGTTTGTTTGAGAAATTTAAAATTATCTAATAATTTTATATTTTTCAATTTTTTCTATTAATAAAGGAAATTAGTTAGAAATTAGTATTTCTGTAATAATAATTAAAATATCTTCCAATACGCCTATACATTACCGAAAATAACAGTCATAGTTATTAAGCAGGGGTCCTGCTTTTTGCGCCGCCAACAGTCGTAAGAAGGTTATTAAAAATGGATAGTGATGAGTATATAGTACAGACGATCGGACAAAGAAAAGAAGAGCAAGTGGATCAGGTAATGAGGAAGCATTCGGAAGAAGTAAAAAAACGATGAGTTGGATTTCGTTGTCCATGACGTGTCCATTACTTAACTAAATATCACTATTACATTAACGACTCGGAACACTAGGTTTTTTCAAAAACTAAAAACCTAGTGTTCCGAGTCGTTAATGTAATAGTGATATTTAGTAAAACGATGAGATCACCAGTTAAGACGTCTAGTGCAAGTGAAGACAAGTTAGATATAATATTGAAAACTATACAAGAAATGAAAAACGAGTTAACTGAAGGAATTAAACAAGTAAGAGAGGACCAAAGGAAATATGCGGAAGAAAAGGAAAACCTAAAAGATGAAAACGAAGCGCTCAGGAAAGAAAATATGGACATTAAGAAGGAGCTGGCTGAGGTTAGAAATACAGTCGAATATTTGGAGAAAGATAGAAGGGAGAATAATGTGATCATAAGTGGATTAAAAATAGATGCAGATAACAAAACGGAGATTAAAAATAATGTAGAGAAATTTATAGGACAGTACCTGGAGGTAAATGTGCAGACCAGCGAAGTGTATAAAATAGGGGGAAAAATGTGGGTAGTTAGATTAGAAAAGGAAGAAGATAAGATGAAAATTCTAGAAAATAAATATAAATTAAAAAAGGATACAGGTACTGAAGGAATATACATTAATAACGATTTAACGAAGCAGGAAAGAGAAATACAAAGACAGTTAAGAAAGATGGTAAAGGAGGAGAAGGAAAAAGGAAGGGAAATCAAAAAAGGGTACAACAAAGTAATTATAGATGGAATAGAATGGAGATGGAATAAGAGTAAACGGAAGTTGGATATAGCTAAACCAAAAAACTGAGTAGTAATGAGAGGACGGAAATAAAGGGAACGGACAGAGCGCTCATGAAGTAAATGGACGTAAATGGAATTTAGGAATATGGAACATCAGAAGTTTATATGATAAGGAGGAAAATAATGAAAGAATTTATAGGATATAGATTAGAAATTTTAGCATTAAGCGAAACTAAAAAAAAAGGAAGGGGTAAGATTACTATGAATGGTGATAACGTACTTATATATAGCGGAGTAGATGAAGATAAGAGAGCTGCAGCGGGGGTGGAATGCATAATACACAGGGATTTAGTAAGACAGATACGGAAATGGGAAGCAGTATCAGAAATATTACTACTGGTGGAGCTGGAGAGTCAAAAGGTAAAATATTTTACAATTATAGTGGCATATGGACCAAGCGAGAATGAGAAGGTGGAAGTAAAACATAAATTCTGAAAAGAACTATCGGAAGTAACAGAGGAAGCCAAAGGAAATAAATATATTGTCGGTGACTTTAACAGTAGAGTGGGTAAAAGAGATGAGATATATAAAAGAGTAATAGGAATATATGGAGAAGAAATGAGAAACAATAACGGTACGAGAATGTTGGATTTCTGTTTATTACATGATCTTATTGTGACGAACACTTTTTATCAGCACAGAGATATATATAAATTCACAAGGGAACAACCAAATAAGGGAGAGAAGTCGATAATTGACTATATACTAGTTGAAAGGACCAACAGGAAAATGATAATGGACACTAGAGTCTGCAGAGGTGCTGAAATATATAGCGACCATTATTTAGTAATGACTAAATGTAAAGAACAGTTAGATAAAAAACAGATAAACAATGGAGAAGGAAGAATAGAATATAAATCTATCAGATCGTATAAAATGAAAAGTAGAGATGTAAGTAATAGGTTTAAAGATGTGATCGAGGAAAAATTACAAAAGGTAAGTGAAAATATAAGGCATGCTAATATACACCAAGGCTGGAGAATAATGAAAGATATAATTATAGATACAACTGTGGAGGTTTGTGGTGTTTACTAGAATGAATAATAAAAGAAAACAGACGGTATGGTGGACTGATGAAATAAAGGAGCAGATTAAAAGGAAGAAAAGGGAATGGAAAAAGTATACAGCTAATAGAACTGTGGATAACTATGAAGCATATAAGCATCAAATAAAAATTGTTAAAGAATTAGTTAGAAAAGCGAAAGAGAGCGCATGGAAAGATTTTGGAGAACAATTGGAAAGAGATAGGTGGGAAAATCAAAAGCTTTTCTTCAGAGTATTGAAATCTTTTAGAAAAGAAAAAACTGAGAATGGTATATGTATATTGTAACACAACAACACAAATTGATAATTTAATTTAATCTAATTTGTGAAGTGTTAATACAGTAACAATACACAACGTTAAGATTGGATTATATTGTGTAGATATGTCAGTCGAGCCCCACGTTGGGCTCGTCACGTTGTAACAATACTCAACGGATATTAAGATTGTTTTTATTATTGATTATTAGAATTGGTTGAATGGAATTAAAAGTTTGTGGTTTAAAAGAGTATTAGACTTGCTATCACTTCACTGTGTTAACCTCCCCACTTACCATCCGTGGATATCTTCACTATTCTCGATGGCGACTTCTCTTGCTGTAAACACACTTGACATGCACAGATATTCCTTTTGAATATCGAAAAAAAAATACACATAAACAATAAAATAAGTCAAATTTTCAATTGCAAGTTGAATGATATCAGTAATTCAAATACTACCGCCACCTTATTAGATAACTGTTTATAAAAAAACAAAACTACTGCTTCTATTGTATAGAAAATAAAACTCTGTTTCCACTGATAATAAACTGAGGATTTATTGACAATGATTAAATTCAGCAAACTCTTTTAAAACAATTAATAGGATATTTTTACAAACAACAACAAATTTAAACAAATATTGAGAGCCCTGTATCTCAAGGCTGGTAACACTGTTGTAATGTACAATAGTATTGTGAACGAGGTTAGGTTCACTTTAGTTAATTATATTACCAATTTAGTGAGTTCTTTGAAGATACATGATACCAGATATAAAGATGTGAGTTTGAATAACAATATTTACGTATCTATGATTATAAAAAAGAACAAAAATTTAAAATTATTAAACTCGATACGATAGCCGATAATATCTTACTATCGTATGTTATGCAGAGTTTTAGAAAAACTAAGGTCAACACGTGCTTTGATCGTTGCACTGTTAAAATATTATTATTATTAATTCATTAGTTATCAGAACCATGTACTGGAAAGAGAAAAAAATCTAAAGAAAAAAACTCTTATTATTGCTTTCATTTCATTAAAATCATTCAAGAACAGAATTGTTTCTTTGTGACAAAAATATATGCTTCGGTTCTAGGTTAGTTTGCCTAGGAACACGTAAGTGGTTATTTAGAATAAGTAATGTTATTTATAAAATTCTTAATAATATAGTTACAAACACTTTATTTATAATTCATTTGATGTGTAATTATCAGTCATGAAAATATTCGCACAAGAAAATTATTATTTATTAATTCAAAAGTTATAGTCAAGTAAGCGACTATGCTGATGAGCGGTATCTAAATTTAATTCCGCCGTTCTCAATTATTCTTTAAGTATAAAATAATTATTTTTGAATTAATTATTGTCATTGGACTGTGCTACAACTTGTTTATTAAATTAAATTCTGATAATTGTCCATCATTTCTCATTAAAGCACTCAAGCGTTACTTGACTAGTGCAGTCAAAACAATAATTCTCGTTCATCAACGAGAATTATTTCTTTTATTATTTTCTTTAAAATAATTAAAATATTGTACTCCCTGATTATATACACTGAACATGACCCTTATTATACACTGGTCATGTTAATTCACTGTTCACTTAATTCACTTGACACTCGGTAATGTGGTGTTGTGTACAGGTTAATGTCTGTTTGTGTATTACTGTAGGTGACGCGCACATTTCAAAAATATCTTGCTGACTTTCGGTATAGACCTCTCGCCGTGAGTGTTGCAGAACGAATGTAACATTTCGCGAACGCGTCTCTTTTCGTCTAGTCATTTTAAGCTATTTGATTGGTTCAAAAGGTCATACTGTCAACCCCAAAACACTTCGGTAAAATAAAACTTTCAATTTTTCGCATCTCTAAGCGTGGGTTCGAGATTATAAATGACGTATACATGGATACTCAAAATGATTGAAAAACTTATAATGGTCATAAGTTTCTTATTTTTTGTCGTAGCGTCATTTGGATAGTGGCATTAAATCGCGGACACTTGTGGCTTTATTTTAAGTCTAAACAAGCATTAATTCCGTTCATTATTAATTCACTTGGTCATCTTGAAAAATCATATGGTGATTCTTAATATAAATAAGTCTTTTTCACCATATTTAGTTATAATTACACTTTAATACTTATTACTAAACATTTTGAGTCCATTTCTCCTTCATGTTAGTACATAAAATGGTTATATTTATAGTTTAAACAAAATCTGTTAATGGCGTCTATACCAACTAAGTTCGATTGTTTACATTTACTTGTAACGCCATTATTCCTTATTCTACTACATATGTTTGACATCCTAACACTAATAAGTATATTTACTTACATTTGTTCATACTTTACTTTGCTAAAAATGTTATTTTGTATACACATATAGTATGATCAAAATACTTTCTGTTCATCTCTCCATTTTGTCACTTATTTAGTTAATTTAGTACACAAGGGGTATATTTTTAGTAATTAAAATAGTGTACAATTGTTGTACATTGTTGGTTCAATGTATTCATTAACTTTTTGTTATCTGAAAGCTCTCTAAGTTATAGTATGGTGGTTAGTTACACCTGGTTCTATGATTGCAGTTAGTTAGTTTATAATATTTTAATTATTAAATCTACTAGTATTACATTTTTGAGGTGTTCTCATAGCAGTATTAGACATTCCTCTAACTACTGGTAACATTTGTCACACTCTTTTGATAAGTTTTGATAATGTTTTTTGACTAACTCTCTTGTCACATTGGGGTTCTGTCTATTTAACTTTATGATATTGTATTCAATCTGATTCATTTTCTGTGTCCTTCAGTACATATGGTATTCATTGGTTTGCATTTTTATTCTCATTTAGTCTCTGTTTGAAACAATTGTGGATAATTGCTTGGTTTAACTAATGTACATGATTTTATGTTATAGGTTCAACTCTTGTGAGGTTATGTGTCAGTTGTCTGACAACAATGTGCTACATACTTTTATGCAGTATTTAACTCAACTATTGCCATCTCATTATGGCATTCTACTACAATGGTTTATTATTAAGTTATACACATTTTTACACTATTTGTTGAAACAATAATACTGGTATTCTTAGTCTAATTATGTTACATATTTTGGTGGGTTGTACTTAGTCTTTGGTACATTGATTGGTTTATACTCAACAAATTAGCTTATTTGCTACTATCTGTTCTGGTATTCATTTACATTTTGTCTTGTCTTGCTATGGCACTCAGGCACATTTCATATCAAAGCTTGCAAAGCTTTTATTATTAATCCCTATGAACAATTAATTTACTGTTCTGTCTCATAATTTTTTGGTGGTCTTACTGATTATCTATGTGATTTTACAATCTTGATTAAACTTGTTACACTAATTGTCTGTGCATTTCACTAGTTAATCGTGGATCCCTTCACTTATAATGGTTACTCACTTTTCTCCGTTATAAACATTTTCACTGGTATTGTTTGTGCTGTTTACTTGGGGTAAAATGGTTATCATATCACATGTTGTTACACTTATATTAAGTACTCACTGTCATTGTTCGTGATCACTTATTGATGCTCAACACTGATTTCTTTGTTATTGGTATTCGAATAATCATTATACTTCTTCTGGTCACTATATTGATTTTAATTTCTTGTATATCTTGTGAATGTTGATGTCTTGTACTGTTCATACATAATCTTTATTCTTCATGGTACATTTCTTTTCCTCTTCTTTTTCTTTCCTTCTTCTGGTTAGTTGTTTCTCACTGTCGGTGTTCTCCTTGGTTACATATTATTTGCAATAATCCATGTTCCCTTAATATTGTCATACTCTTCCATATTTTTATTCATGGTTATGGTAGTCATTGTCCCATATTATTTCACACTAATAAAACAAATTCGTTTGTTTTATCACCATTGTGATTGTACTTGATTCGTCTCCTTTTTATGTTAATAATTATTTTCGGCATATCCCCTCACTATTTTGGATCTATTGGGCCTGGATGCTAACGTATTATATTGGCTCATTGGTATTTTCTCTCTCTTTGTTATACTCGATGATATCCTATTACTCTTCCTTCTTCTTCGTTGGGTTGTTTCAATATTGTTCATTCGTAGATACACACTATATTTATATTCTACTGTTCCTTCCTTTATGCTCGATGAAATATTTTCATGATACCTTTTTATTCGACGTATTAGATAGTTATTTTATGTAACTGCTAATTTGGTATGTTACAATACTCATTTAACATTACTGAGACCGTATATGTATAATTGGAGTTCAGGTGTAATTATAATAAGAGTAGTCATTTTAGGAATCGTAATATGTTTCCATTTATTACATCAAACAAACATAATAAAAATAATAATATAAGAGTAATATTTACTTCGCCATAAGAAATTCATTATCTATCGTTTCAATGTTTCTTTGATTGCCGTACATCCATCATAAAAATATATTTTATCTCTTATGTCTTATATTATCAGTTCTATATCAAAACATTTCTTATTCATAATATAAATTCTCGACTACTCAGTCTGAATGTGTGCTTTATAATTGGTAATATTTACCTTCTTATCCTTTACTTGACATACATTTTACGGCTTTATAATCATTTTAACAAAACTAATTGATTTTTTTCAATTACTTTACTTTATGTGCTTTCAATAAAAAATGTAACTTATTAAATCAATGATTAATATTCCAAGCATGGATTTAAATTATCTTTACATTAATTGTTCATTCATTAAAGAAAAAATCATTAAAAACAATTCTGATTACAATTTAATTACATTCTCTTATCTCTATCTACATATTTATTCTTTAAGTTTAAAATGTTTTTATTAATGTCTTTCAATGTCTTGATTCTGTGATAATTATAAATTGGTTTTTCGTCACCTCAAATTCTTCAGATTGTCCCGTGTCCTCCAGTGATCTGTCGGTCCTCTCCTACTGGATATCCTCTTGCCTTTGCTGGCTTCACTGGTCGTCCTCCCGTCTCTCGTCCTTCATGGTCCATCGGCTGCTGTAGATTGTAATGACGTGTTGCTCTGGATCGGCTGCTGTTGTGATAGAAACAGTCTCTATTGCTCTGCGTATCGTTCCTCTGTTAGATGTTCTCTCGCCATCTGTCTAGAGTTGATGTTCGTAGTTGTAGACTGTTCGTAGACGTCCGACGATTTTAGTTACGGTACATTTTATTTTATTTTTTTATTACTACTTGAAATAAAACATTGTCCCTAATACTTTACAGTTTATGATATAAAAATCTTGTTGCTGTTAGACATAGCGTCTAACTCTGTCCGAAGTAATTAAAAAATTCGCGTCTCAGACGGACATAGCGTACCGCCACGACTGAAGACTGTTTGAAGAGAGAGTTTGGGTCTCCTGGGCTCGTATTTATATTCACTAAGAAAACCACACCTGTTGGCTCAGGATTATGAATGTCAAAAACTGCCCACGGAGTCAGTGCCCCCACTCTCGTCTCATTTCACATATTCGCACTTTTTCGCCAATCGCACTGTTTAATGCGGATTTCAAGGTGATCTAATATTGTCTAATTTAATTACACACATGATATGTAATTATCATAATGATCGCATCATTAGTGTAATTATTATGCTTTAAAAATCGCACAGAATTCGCACTGATTGTCAGAATTACGTAGAATTCGCACTGCACATGTGTCTGATTTTTACGCATTTTTAAAAGTTTTTACACTCTTTCTAATATTTATGGTTTGCTTAAAATTAAATACAATCTTAATTTAGCATTTATTTGGGGTGAGGTGGCAAACTTTCAGGCTCGAACAGGCTTCACGCACACACATTATTTACTTGTGTACACGCATACAGCGGTAATCGCGTGATGTTTCTTGTTGATTCCTGTTTATAAGCCAGCTTCCAATTTCACACCTGCTCGTCTATTATATATTACTAAAATTGATTTAAATATTTATTTATTTTATTTCATATATGCGCATTACAGCCTATGCTTGTATTGTCGCAATATATAATGCTAATGGGAAAATACTGACAGAAAGAAACGATATAATGAATAGATGGAAAGAATACTTTCAAGGATTACTAGGTGGTAAGGAAATCAACAAAGATGATCATAAAGTCAATATTAATGAAGAAGATGATAGAGAGGATGGTGAAGTTGCTGAAGAAGAAAAAATAACGATGCATGAATTAGAAGTAGTGATTAAAGGACTTAAAAGTGGAAGATCACCTGAAACAGATAAAATTACAGCAAAAATTATAAAGAATATGGGGAAAAAGGGGAAAGAAATACTTTTCGAAATTATCAGTAAAGCGTGGACAAGTGTAGACTGCAAAGAGAATGGGAGGAAGCATTGATAGTTCCTATTTTTAAGAAAGGTAACGCAAGAAATTGTAATAATTATAGGGGTATCAATCTGCTAAATACAATTGTAAAGGTTTATGAGCAGATAATTAATAATAAATTGGTCCCAATTTTAAAAAATAGTTTGGAGGAATCGCAGAGTGGCTTTTGATCAGGGAGAAGTGTGCAGGATCACGTATTTACTCTGCAACAGATATCTGAGAAGTCGATACAACAAGATAAATTGGTATGTTTGGCTTTTATTGATCTTGAGAAGGCTTTCGATAGTGTGTCTAGAACAAAAATATGGGAAAGTTTAAAAAATATAGGAATAAGGAGTAAAATAATTAAGGTAGTACAGAGGTTGTACAAAAATAATGTAAATTATGTAATTGGTAAAAATATGAGGTTGTTAGGATTTACAACAAATTATGGATTAAGACAAGGAGGTGGACTGAGTCCGACATTATTCAACTTGTACATGGACGACATTATTAAGAAGTGCTCACTGAAGGTTAGGAAAATGTATGTTGGATACAGGAACTTGCGAAGTATAGAAGTAGCAGAAGGGGGTTTTGCAGATGATGTAGTGTTAATGGGTACAAGTGAAAGTTCTCCAGGAATATATGGAATTTCTCCAGGAAAAAGGGATGAAAATAAATAAGACCAAAACAAAGGTAATGGTAATGGGGGAGAAAATAATAAATATAGAGATTGGAGGAGTGAAGATACAACAAGTCAAACAATTTAAATAACTAGGGGTTATAGTAGATAGTAATGGGAATCAAGAAGCCGCATTAAATGAAAGAATTGAAAAGGCAATAAAAGTATACTATGCATTAAACAATAGATTTATAAATAAGAAGGAGATATCAAGAAAAATGAAAATGAGTGTGTATAAAACAGTATATAGACCGGTTTTAACATACGGCTGTGAGACGTGGGTGCTATCCAAAAGCCAAAAAAGTAAAATCCAGGCGGCAGAAATGAAATATCTTAGGAGAGTAGTAGGAGTAACAAGGAAGAATAGAGTTAGGAATACACAAATAAGATAGGATTTAGAAATGATATCGATTCTGGATTTTATTGAACAGAGACAACTATGCTGGTGGGGACACATGCAGAGAATGGATAGTGATAGAATGGTAAAAAGGGTTTGGGAGGCAAAATCAGGGGGGAGAAAAAAGAGAGGAAGACCGCGACTGACTTGGGATGGAATGATGGGAAACATTTCGAGAGAAAGAAGCTTGGGCTGGAGTGAAGCGAAGACATTGTCAATGGATAGAGTAAGATGGAAACAATTTGTATATAGAGTGTAATTGATGTAACCCGACACCAATATGGTATAAGGGTATTTTGATAATAAAAATAAAAAAGTTATTAACAGTGTTAACACGTTTTAATATAGCCTACTTTATTTTAATAGTAGCTAGGCTAAAAATGTAATACTCCCCGATTATAGTGATGATCACACAACTGATATTGTTAAGCATCTTTCACTGTCGTAATAATAATTCTTGTAGCAAGCATTTCAATTTTTACATTTCGTTAATCTACGAAGAACTGAAATTTCACAAGTAAACTCTACTTCAAAGATTTTAAAACGTAAATAAATATTAGATAATATTTCCTTCGCGCCTTTGCCTCATAAGAGAACGTCTGTCTAATATAATGGTAAGCTATACTTTACACTGGTAATTCTTTTTTACGCTACAGGAAGTCCATCTGAAAAGGACATTTTCCCTAAGTTGGGTTTCTAAAGCATAACCAAAATACATGAAAGAACTTGGAAAATAAGTGATCGTGGATAAGCTAATAAGTATAGCGGTGTACTCATTTAAAACAGTAATATTTTGCAATTGATTATTTAATAATTTAATATCTGAACGAGACGGATGGCCATAATTACGCTATACGAAATTCGTGATTCTCGTATTCACAACTACTTGCTTGAAGAGTGACGGACGCTCGTTGACTGGTTAGCATATCGTAATGATTTTCTTTTTGATGAGTAATACTCATGCTCGTATCATACAGTTGCAAAACAATTTCTGAGATTAAAAAATATTATTATGCCGTAATAATAAATAATTTTAAAAACAAGTTTATAATTGTTTATAAAACTATTAGATTTTAAAAATTGTACAAATAGTTACAGTCATGCTACATTACAGGACTTCGTCGATTGAACCCCCTAAACCCTTTTCTTAAACACAAACTACACTTTTATCTGACGAAAAAAATACGCGCTGAAAACGTTTACTTTTTAGAACTTTTAAACTGATTAACATTAAGCTACACAGGTTATCTATCTGCTTAGGGGAGGAATATTTTTTGAAATGTATTTATGATATTTTTACTTTATTGTAGCCCTTTTTATGTACGTGAACGATTACTTAAGTTTTCCTTAGTTCTTCATTATCCTGTTCAGTTTAAGGAAGAATGACATCATATGTACATTAACAAAAATAAAGCTTTGGCCTATTAGTTTTTTAGCAGTGTTAAAATTAATTATGTTGCACGCAAAGATTTACTTTCTAACAATTATAAGAATATATTTGTATTAATTTTGTTATATTTAATTAGTTTTTTAAAATGTTAATTTTATTAATTTATACCTATCTGATGTTTATAGTTAAATACTACTGAAACATTGTAATACTCACAAAATAATAAAAAAAATATATTCTTGTACAAAAAGTTATTTTATTATTAATAATAATATAAAAATGTGTATATACAAGAAAACTGAGCAAATATGAATGTAATTATAAATAATTCTACTGACACTACTGCTAACTTTTAATGATACAAAGAAAAATTACTTTATTTCTATTGTATCATATTAATAAACGCTCATATTTTTCTTGTATATATATATATATTTTATGTTATTATTAATAATAACAAAACTTTTCCCAAGTATATATTTTTATTATTTTGTTAATTACAATGTTTCGGTAGTATTCAACTATTATCATCAAATTTTATTCCAGTTTATTGTATTGTTATTATACATTTTATTATTATAAACTATTGTACTTTACTGTACAGTACACCCGACCTCGTAAGCCTAATGAAAAAATAATCGAAGTGAAACGAAGAAACGAAATGCACTTACAGAGGTTGTATCATTCTGTAATGTACCCGTTATCTGTCGGGGTATCACCAATACCATACTTGTATAATCTCGTTGTAACGGGGTACAGTTCGCCTCCCCTTAGCATCCACCAAACGTGCAGCGCACATTGTTCCTCTATTGTGATGTTTACTGACGTTACAATTGTGCCTCGTCATCAATATTTACCTTACATATTAATCTGAGTGTGTATTCATGTGTATTTAATTTGGTTTTGAACGAGAAAACATAAACTGAACTTTTAATAATTGCTAAAGAGGCGGGATACGTATACTAAAGGTTATTATAAATGTTAATTATTTTGTAAATACTTTAATCTATATTTCCATGAAAGTAGTGTAAATGATTTAAATACTGACTGACACTACGTTTGACCATTTCGAATAGTGATACCAATGTTTTTAGTCTTACTAAGAATTTATTTAATATAACGGTCTGAAGTACATGATTGTTCGCCACTCGCTCTCTGTTTCACTATAAAGATGGTTTTGAGACCAGTTTGCGAATTTATAATAATAAACACTTTTTATAATTAAATAAATATAAATACACATTACACATAGCAAGTATGATAATAGAAGTCACCAAAGTAAATGAGATTCACAGATCTACAAAATAACACTTCGATTTCTTGCAAAACTAATGCTCACGATCACGAAACCAACTTCTTTGTGTAACGCTGGCTGTTGAAGTCATGACGTGGACGGAGAACAGAAGGCGGTCTAGAACACTTTCTTGAAGGACTTCGGCGTTGACACGTCTCTCAGAAGGGACGTAATCGTTTACTCTCTTGCCGAAGGTGTTGTCCGTCAGAAAGATTGCAATCTGGGAGCTGGAATTCCGGATTTTGTATAAGAAATCATAGTGTCAAACTGTGTCAAAGACTTCCTCCACATCCAGGAAACATCCTACGGTCTGTCCATTCCGACACTGTGCCCGTGATGGCGCAGACACCAGTCTCATCAACTGATGAGTAGTGAAATACCCTGCACGGAAGATGAACTGTTCGGCGATCAAAACGTCAGAGTTTCGCAGTTGACCTCGTACTACTGACTGAACGTGCGGTTTCATACCCAGCTAAAGTCATTAGTTTTGAAATCTTGAGAAAAGATTCTAGAAGATTCCGTGTTGATCGGATAGCGGCTAGGGTGTTTGCCAGCTATAAAATCGTGTATAATTGAGGACCAAGCGAGAACTTGGAAAGTTTCATGTTGGTTACACACACGTTAGTTACATCACACCGGCGTAACAGTGCTTTTCCTTTGACTTGCTCGTCCCTAACTGGCAAGTAAAATATTTCTAGATGGTAAGCCTACAGATAGTCGACCTTGATTGTCGGTCTATACGCCTATAGATAGTCGATCATTTCCCGTCTTTGTATATTATAAATTACATTGTTCACTCTCATTCCCACAGTGTAAGGGCATTTCAGTCAACCCGGAATTTTGAGGAACGAAAGCAATGGCGCTTTGGATTTGGTACAACCAAACCATTCTCCTACTTAAAAAACCACACTACTACCCTATGAATAATTTAAAAAAATACTGTGTATATTACTCGTAGCGTGTCTATCATCGCCACTATATGGCCAACTGTGTATGTGTAGTTAAAAATGTAAGTCAGTATTGTACGCAAACTCAAAACGGATGATTAATTTTGTTCGTCTGGATCGTATGTCGAGGTACGCCAATGACGTAAATTAGTATCGCAAACTGTGAGACGGCAAATTCTCACAACACAATACAAAACCGCTGAACATATTTATCAATAAATAAAGTAACGTACGAAGCAATACAGTATACTAGAATTCAATGTGCGAAATACTCGCTGTAGAGGAGAATATATGACAGACAAAGTTGGAAACGCTGCTCGATATCAGAAGAGAATTACACGAGGATCGGAGATTACCTCACAAGGGCGAAGCGCATAAGAGATCTTTCAGAGTGTCATCGTGAACGCCAGTACATAAGAGGAATATGCAACATTTTTTAATAAATTCAGAAGTAAAGAACTCGGAGGCAAAATAATTTACGGGTTACGTGCTGTGCAGATTTCGTTTTTTTTAAAATTTTTCTATGTAAATTAATTTATACGTATATAAGAACGTTATGAAAAACGTCTTGAGTGATAAAAATAATGTTTCACAGAAAAACAGTAACTGAGTTGTACACGTTTGAGATGTGTTTCAACTCGGATTAACAATAAAACGTAGAGTGGGTTATATTTAAATACATAAATTAATATTGTAGCTTCCTATTTCCTATTAGTCACCTTTCTAGATTTCGCAAATATGCGCATAAAATACTCATTATCATAAAGGTGTAACTGTATGATTGTTCTAACAATTACAGTCGGCTGACTTTACTTTAATTGAAAATACGTTGCAGTTCATATAGGTAAATAATGCTAGTGCATGTGAAGCCATCATAATATTTAATGTCTATAATCGAAATTAATATTTACAATTAGTGCAAGTATAGAAAATGTGGAAACAATAATGTCCCCTACTGTAAGGAGAAATGTTAACTCTATTTCCATTATTTGTATTTTTAATTCTTTGGACAATAAATAACATTGTACAATATCCATTTTATCACATACAGCATTAATGGGAACATTATTATATTAATCTATATGTATATATATACATATATATATATATATATATATACATATATATAAAATTCAAAGTCTGAGGATTTCTTTGTACTGAATACAAATCTACATCGATACACCGCTTGCCACCAAATTTTGCACAGGTAACCTTTGACACACGGTGAGAAACACTAACTTGGAATTTGATATCCTGTCCCGTCCACACGATTTAGGCCCTTTTAATAATACCCTTTTGTTGACGCGTATAAAGATGTCAACAACACCATGGAGAACAGATTTGATTACCATAGTAACAAGTAAATAAACAAAAGCTATTTAGCAGCATCGGAACTGTACCTTTATCCGTTCGTGCAGTACATTTTCGATGTTTTATATACTATGCGATTGTTTCGATATATTAGGATGTGGAAAAGAAGTGTACTAATTGTAAATGGTTTTATTTCTTAATGCAAAGCGAAAATACGTTTTGTTTTCACTTGTAAAGTTAGGTGACAACGGTTTTTGGTTTTTAGTTTACTGCTGAAATAAATATAAGCCATGGTTGAGGAAAACATAACGTTTAATGTGATATAGGCCTACAATGCTTATAACACAGTAACACTTAAACGTTAACCTAACGTTTTTGAGTTAACGGGTACTTTTAAATCTCCAAAAGCTGTTGCACCACGATAATAATTTAGTACAAGTGTTTAAAACAGCTTTGAAGAGAATTTGACTAATGAGTACAAAATTGTTACACGAGCTGACAGAACGCCATATAGACATAGATATTAAAAGTTGTATTAAAATACTTATTAAAAGTCAAATATTCATGTGCGAACCCGCAGGTAACAGCTAGTAATAAATAAAGTGAAACTCACACAGCACTCACTGTTCAACAGAAATTCAGGTCTCAATGAAAACGCAAGGACGAAGCACACATTACATGTTGCTGTACTCGTCCTGGAAATACACGGCTTAGATTTCAATCTATCGGGATCATCATCCATTCCAATACCGTATTCATATATTCCTGTTGTTGCACAACACAGTTCGCCTCCCCTGCCATCCGTCAGTCGAGCTGTACACAATATTTTTTCATCCCTACTTCATATTGTGCTTTTTATTGACGATACTGTAGTGCCTTTCCAGCATTATTTACTTTTATATTTATGTCAGTTTAGTGTCTGCATACTTGTGAGTGCTTGTGTGTGTTTTAGATTTATTGTGATCGAGTAAATATAATCTGACAGCTTCAGTAATTAGTACTGATGGAATAGTGAAGACATTTACAAAGAAGTAATGAATTATTATACACAATAATTAAGGAATCAGTAAATTATTAAATTTTATAGATTTTGAAACGTCAGTTGCACACAGCGTTATGCACTTAAAATCTAAGTTCATTAGTTGTTTTGTTTGTGCAATTAATTTATTAGAAATAAATTTCGTCCATATTTTCTTGTTTCCTTTTTGTTTCTTTGTTCAGGTATTTTTAAAGAGCAATCTCTAAGCGCATCCCCAGGTTAGAAATAAATAAACGATCTCTGGTACCCACATATAAGAATAACAGTGGCACGGAATTATTATTTATAATTTAAATTCTTAATAGAATATAAATAAGTTACCGATATGTTTCTAGACTTGAGTAAGTATCTCTGTTTTCGTCGAATAAATGTATAAGCCTAACGTCAATTGTCAATTACACACGAATAATTTTACACCTCATTATACAAAAACATGAAGAACCTTAATAAATGATACCAAAAATACTGGTGCACTATTATTTCGGAATATGAAACAATTCTATCCATTTTACTCCATGTTCCATAAGGAAATGGAAGTATGGTGATGGGGGAAAAAAAATCGTTTTCGAGATAAGGGCTGATTCTGATTGTATTACCCTCAAAACATGAAGAAAAGTAATTTTTCGAAAAGTGTCTGTGTGTGTGTCTGTGTGTAGAATTTTTTCCATGGCGAACGATAACTGCCGCACGTTCAAACAGAATCAAATAATTTTTTGCATACATTCCTCAATTGTAGAGGACTCAAGGTCTATAGATTTTGGTGAAGATCGTTTAAGGGGAAGGTGTAATTTACCTGCAACGTTTTATGTTATAACAATAGTAATTTTTCTATGACGAACGATAACTGCCGTAAATTCAAACAGAATCAAATAATTTTGTGCATATACTCCTGAGTTGTAGAGGACTCAAGGGTTATTGATTTTGGTAAAGATCGGTTAAGGGGAAGGGGTAGTTTACCAGCAACATTTTATGTTTTAAAAAGAGTAATTTTGTATGACGAACGATAACTACCGTAAATTCAAACAGAATCAAATAATTTTTTGCATATCTGCCTAGGTTGTAGAGGACTCAAGGGTTATTGATTTTGGTAAAGATCGGTTAAGGGGAAGGGGTAGTTTACCTGCAACGTTTTATGTTTTAACAAGAGTAAAGTACTTATTTTTGATAAATAAAGTATCCTGAAAAGGAGGTCATAATAATCCACTGTATAAACGTAGATGAATATCTATAAATGAAGAGGCTAGTTGAAGAGGGTGGAGGTAATTTTCTATAAATGGAAATGATAGTTGAAGGGGAGGGGATAATTTTTATTTATATGTCATGTGTACTACGTAATCGGCAACAAAGAAGTAGTTTGTTGTTAAAATTCCTCCCGAGCTGTTTGACTTTGGTCCAATGTTTTCTACAAAACCAGACGTTTCGGCAGTGCTATCGCCTGCCATTATCAGTGAAAATCGAGTGCGCTAACGTGAGGTGGTATACGTTAGTGACCACAGTACTGTGGTTAAGGCTGAAGAAAGAAGTAGTTTCTATCTTTCTGTGGAAATATTTCATTTCGAAAATGAATTTAAATATAAAGCTTAGAACATGGAAGTGTTGTATGGTTCTCCATTTCGATATTTAATATATAGGGATATGAAGAGGTTAAATTTTTTTGTAATCGGTGATACAGTTAGTACCAGTTTAATTATTACAGTTTTTGTTCTAATTTATGCAAATCTTCGTTGGTAAGCAGCCGAAAATTATTTGAAAGGAAGACTCTATCACATCAGTAGAGACTATATAGCAAATAAGACAAAAAGAAGTTTTAAATATTAATTTATTTCATTGTATAAAAAGAAAGAAGGCGTAGTTTACCTGCTACATTTTATGTTTTAACAAGTCTAATTTTTTATGAGGAACGATAACTGCCGTAAATTCAAACAGAATCAAATATTTTTTTCCATATGTGCCTGAGTTGTAGAGGACTCAAGGCCTATTGATTTTGGTGAATATCGGAAATTTTTAGTTGTGTTACAAAGGTTAATTATTTTTTATATACTGTATTAAAAGCTCAGTACGCTGTTATAAAAAAAGTAGCAAAATTGATAAATCTACTTCATTCCAGTACAGTATATCTTGACTACTTATTCTATGCGACACCTATAAATCGCAACATGTGTGTGTGTGTGTGTGTGTGTGAGAGAGAGAGAGAGAGAGAGAGAGAGAGAGAGAGAGAAATATATTAATAGCAAATATGTAAGACTCTCGCAAATACATTTATATCACTATATTTGCACCTTATTTGTAACCTGCAGATTCAGAAGTTTGTATATAAATTAACGAATAAGCAAATTCAATTGCGATTAAAAAATTGTTCGATTGTTCTTTATATTTGTTTACATATTTAGCTGTTTTGACGGTTTTGTTGAAAATATTAATTTTTGCAACTTATTTATTTTTAAATTCGAAATTTTAAATAAATCGTCTCGTTTTATTTTTAATTGAATTTGTTGTTTAATTAGCGAATTATTATTATTGTGTTTGTATGAATACGTGTATTTGTAATATTATGTTTGTGTGTATAATACTGTGTTAATGACGCCCGTCATTAGTTAGCAGTCCGACTAGTTACACTATTATTAAAATTTGTTTGGTATTGACGTTTGTACTGAAAGGGAAACAATGTTGCCAAACTCTGACCACGTGACTTCTACAAGTTGATAAACACAAAACAATGATTCACATACAAACAACTTACAACACATTCACGCTCAAGGTCATTTAATACGGATTTTCAAGACAAAACAGTTTACTTTTAAAACATGATATGATACCTCTTAATGTACTTTTAATTACAGTAAGGCATCCAGAGATGCTTTTGTAGTGAAGTCGCGTAGCTTATATCGTAGTGAATACGATTATTTAATGTATGGTTGCAATAACATGTACGTATTATACTGTGCATTGCCTTAATCATAGTGCACATTAATCTGTTCACATCGCGTAAAAAATCTTTTATTTTGTGAAATGACGTGAACCGTGTTACGCAAATTCTAGTTAAGTCCAACTATGGTAATATGAGATCTTACTTAATATTTTGGTATGGATTTAATATCATAATAATTTACTCGAAAAACGTGATAAATAATTACTCTATTATTATATCATGAACTTAATAAATACAGATAATTTGGTATTAAGCAAGCATAAATATTTGCGAATTCTTCATAAATGAAACTGCCTATAAATAGTGAAATATTAATTTATAATTGATAGAAATTTGTAATATTGGACTATAACATTTCGTTTGTTAATTTTTGTTTAGTTAAAGATAAAATTAAATATTTTTGTATTGCAATTTTATATTTAACATTACTTCTAACATTAAACAAAATAAAAACTTACGTTTATAATGGGTGAACTCCGCTTAATGTAGAATCACTATCTTCAGATTCAACTGATTCACTGTCACTCGAACAATTTACAGAAATGATCAAATTTTCTACCTGCTGTTCCACTATGCCTTAATTTTTCCAAGCGTCTTCAATAATTGACTTGGTGTGTTCGACTACCTTCTTCCAGTCTTCTCCAGTAATCATTTGCATGGCTTCATTTGTTAATTTTTCTACTTCGGTCATCGTGAATTTTGTATTATTTATGGCAACGTATTTTTTAACCCTGGCCCATATTAGTTCTATGGCGTTAAAGTGACAATGATATGGAGGCAACCGGATGACTTCATGACCGTAACTTTCAGCCAACTCGTCAACAATATACACAGGAAACTTTGGTTTATTAAATAGTACTAATTCCATCAACTCAGCCTTTTTCATATCCTCTGTCAATGGAATGTTTCGGCGTTTTAACCATTCAACCATCTCTTCTTTTTTTGAAGCCATTGTTGGAGCCTTGTCTTTAATCACTGAATGATATGGGGCGTTGTCCATCACGATCACTGAATTGGGAGGAATATTCTTTAACAGGAATTCTTCAAACCATGTTTTAAATTTGTTGTGATTCATTTCTTCGTGATAGTCAGAAGAGGCAATTGGGAATAAACCCCTGAGAATTTCCGGCGTGGATAATTATAAGTCTTCCACCTTTTCCAATTCGCACTGGCATAGTTCCCGCCGTAGAATCATCCGACCAACACTTTTTTAAAGAATGTCCTGCGTTCACCCATGTTTCGTCAACCCACACGACGTTATTAAAATTTTTATTTATTACATCCCTAAGAAATCTACAGCGAGAAGCTACTACGTGTTGTTGCTCCATTAATACTTTTCTACCCGAAACGGTAGTAAATTTAAATCCCAAATTTTTAATTACGGACCGTAAAGACGAGTGGCTACCAGTGAAAAGCTCTGCATCATGAAGAGTAACGAGTAGCTTTTTTATTGTAGGATACTCTTTACGACTGTAATACTCATATACGTGGCGACGGATCCCATCTTCTGCAAAAGCATCCAGATTAGTAACACGTTTTTCTATCCGTCTTTTTTTACCTGGTGTTTCCAGTTTAGAAGGGTCAGCTTCCTCGCTTTGTTTACACTTCTCCTTACCTATCGTTACGACCGTATTTTTACTTATAGAGAGTGCAGCTGCTGTTCTATCAACAACTTGACCAACTGAAATCAGAGGCCCACCATGTTCCTTCTCTTTCTCGAAATAATCTCGTAGAGAACAAACGAATTCTCTGGACTGCCCTCTAATTGGTACTCCGCGACCGGAAATACGTGTTTTCTCTTTTACCGGGTGTATTCGCGGTCGACCACGCTTTTTCCCAGTTTCCTCACTTTCAGACATACCTTCTGTTTGAAAGTAAACGCGTATAGGTTAAAGCTGTTACGTATTTTAAAGAATTCAAAATTTAAGAATGTAGATATTTATACAAATTGTTTTAAAATAAAAATCGCACGCACAAAGTTCCGTAAAATGAACAAAATAAAGTAAATTTATACTTAGGTAAACATGTAATTTAAACATGCTTATGCTTATTTAGTTAATAATAGATTCACACGTTTTCACTACACTTAGTTAATTAGTCAGAAATTAGTTAAGTAATTAGAAATTAATTAGCAATAAACTTGTATCTGCAACACAACTATTTAAGTATTAAACTAACGTACACCCACGAATAATCAAACAAGTGTAACCGAGAACACAGCACTCTTAACAAACAGACTAACAGTTCACTCTGGCGCGACATTCCACACTGGTTTCAATAACAGCACGTGTGGGACATTATTGGCAACAGTGTGCGTTGCTACGGTTACTGTTTACAGTTTTGAGTACGGCGATTGGTTGAGAGGCACGTAGTAGTCAGTTGTTTAATCAACAGTTCCATCTGTCAATACCAAACAAATTTTAATAATAGTATAGTCCGGCACAGTGAGGGAATATTTTATCGCGTAATTTTTCGCCCATACTGCTCACGTTCGTAAAACCGGACGTTGCCACTAAAAGAGTTAATATTTTATTATTCTATTTTACAGTTTGATTACTCAAAACTGTTTAATGTTGAACCATCCACTATCTGTTTAACACCTAAGAACAGATTAACTTCTGCTTCCTAAAGGTAGAAGAAGTCTGGGACGGTCGATGAAAAGATGAAGATATCAGTTGTAATGATGGAAGATGTAATAGGCTTTGAACCTAATACATGCAAGGAAGCAGAAGAAAAAGAAGAAGAAGAAGAAGAAGAAGAAGAAGAAGAAAGAAAAAAGAAAGAGAAGAAGAAGAAGAAGAAGAAGAAGAAGAAGAAGAAGAAGAAGGAGGAGGAGGAGGAGGAGGAGGAGGAGGAGGAGGAGAAGAAGAAGAAGCAGAAGAAGAAGAAGAATTAGAGCTTTCCCATTTATTAATTTTGTTGCCTTTTTGTATGCTTTTTATTAATTTAATATTTTGAGTCTGGAAATAGATGTTTATATGTGGTTAAATTATACTTTAATCTTCAGCTTTAATAAAGTATTACCGTGTTGTAGGAATCCATCGTTTAGCTCTTTCTTCACCCAGCCTATATAAAATTATTGGAATATGGACATTCCAATTTGCGTAATCTATTTTTTGTTGTAAATGTCAGACTCAGGTTTCGATTTTCTTTTATTAAAAACTATTTTATCGATGTTAATTGTTGTTTTTAAGTTTGTATCTTTAAACAGTTTACTTGGGTTTTGTGTTATATTTCCAAAAACGTAAAGGCTGAGTATGTTATAATGTCATTTTTAGCCGCTGGTTTATTAGGTATCTGTTAAGTAAGATTTTATTTACTTATTTAATGCCTAATTTATTGGTAGCTTTTACTTTGTATCCGTTATTTCAGAGAGGAACCTACAAGAACCATACAACAAAGACGTAAAACATTTAATCTCCATGGTCTCACACGAAGTGCAAATAAAAGGGGACTTAAAACTTTAATGAACGAATCATACTATAGCATAAGGCTGATTTATCTGTGCTTGCAGGTATTTTATTTTCTGAGAAGTATAATCTAAAAGTAAACGTGGTGGAGGTTGTGAGAAAACTGTAACAGCTTTTGAAGCAGAGAGCTGAAACACGAGGATGTTTGTTGATCTGCCTAACTAGCTTTTGTCACTTTAATAATACCGGCAGACAAACATCAAAGGACGCTACCTCAACGTAAAGAAACTACGGTAATCTTTGACAGAAGCAAAGACGAAGAAGGAAGGGGAACTCTATAAACTGTTGTGACGAATCGTAATTCTGCTTTATGGAAGGCTGACCACGTACGCATGTACTGTATTTGCTTTCGTTTGATAAATTGGTAGTATACAAATTATAATCAGGTGATACATTACCGGTTTCAACCGCGTTAGTATTTTTAATTAGGAATGTGTTTATAACCATATTAAATTAACACCAGGAATATCATATGACTGACACCCTACACACTATGTAGGCCTACGTCTGAAATATTTTTACAAGTTCATGTTAAACAAGTAGAAAATAAGTAAATACAACAAAATAAATGATTAGCAAATTACAGTACATATGTGGATGGTTGTTGTCTCCCAACATAATGGTATAAATATGTCAACTACATTAGACTTTATAAGCAATATGAGTACTACAATAAACTTAACTTTACAAAGTTGATCTTAAAATAAATTTACTTGGATTGATACTGAATTAGAAATTTTAAAAACAATCAATATTTAATGTATAGAAAATCCTCTTTTATATTTAGTAATTTGAAAAAAATTTAACTGTATCTTCAAAATAAATCTGCTGTCAAACAAGCAAATATGTCCTCAAAATACGTATAATGACCGTATTTAATTTTTTAATGTACCTACTACTTGGAATACCATTAACTGACGGAGAGATCAACAAAGAAAGAAATTAAATATTAGGAAACAAATAGCGATAAATAAGAATAAAATATTAAAAACTGTCTATAAAATTCAAAACTAACAACAACTACACACTAAACAGATGCCTGACTAATACTCTGTATCTAAGATAAAATTAACAGTGATGATATAAAATATTTAGCCTTTATTTAGTATGAATATAAAGCATAAACTAATTAAGACACAAAAAATGAAAATATCTTATACCGCAGGTAGGCGTGTTTTGGAGTTTCATCTCTACTGATGACGATAAATAAATTATAAGATTAAACATACATAAAATATAAATACAAAAGTAAAAATAAAATTAAAAACAAATATAAAAATTAAATATATTACAAATTAAATACAAATTTATATACAAATAAAATAGAAGTCAAAATATTTTTATAAAATAAAAAAATTGTTTATTGTGTGTTTGCTGCTTAATAGGAGCTACTACAACACCCTTCACTAAAAGAAACTCCTGCCCTAGATCAAGTTTCTTCGGTAGCAATATGATTAGAAAATATTCATAGTAGATTGTATTAAGCACTATACAAAACGACAAAACGATTTGTCTTATGTTGCATTCGTGAATGCTTCATATCCGTTTTGTTGAGTTCAACGAAGGAATTATAAATTTTATTGGACCAACTCATAGCCATTGTTTTCGTTGCATACACTTATTATAAATCAGAGATGATTTTCTGCATTACTAGCTAATCTTTATCTACACGTCTCTTTATTTGTCTATTTCCGTCTCTCTGTTTTCGCAACATAAGATATATTGAACAATATAGTTTAAAATGACAGTGAGCAAAGGACGACGTTAGAAGGTCGACCTCAGGTGTGTGTGTGCGTGTTCCTTCCACATTCATGTTGCTGTACTTTGGAAGGATAATGTCGTCATGTAGCAATTTCTGCGCAAACCTTTAACATATTGTAGTTCTGTATCAATAAAGTAGTAACAACGATCAGTAACATTCCTCTTGACCTCCTGACAATCTTTCTACCATACTCATACAAATCTTTTTAGTTTTCTACAACCGACTTAACCATTCAAGATTCGATAATTAATCGATGTAATTGTAGGTGTTAACTACGCTGTTTTAATCTTTTTTTTAATTCTTGTTGAGAATTTGGTGGAGTTCATGTGGTTGTGTGTGAATGTAGTGTGGACATCCAAATTTTGTATGGGCGAAATTATTATTAGTGTGTGCCAAACCAGAAAACTGAGACAGTAGTTGGTATGGAAAAATATTGTGTACAGCGCGACTGACGGATGGTAAGGGAGGCGTACTGTATTACGCAGCAACAGGTCTTTGTATGAATACGGTATTGGAATGGATGATGATCCCAATAGATTGAAATCTAAGCAATGTATTTCCAGAACGAGTACAGCAACTTGTAATGTGCTTCGTCCTTGCGTTTTCACTGCGTCTTGAATTTCTGTTAAGCAGCGAGCGCTGTGTGAATTTCATTTTATTTAGTATTAATACAATAATATCCCCAGTAGAAGTGACGCTGTATGTGATAAAATGGATATTGTACAATGTTATTTATTATCCAAAGAATTAAAAATACAAATAATGGAAATGGAGTTAACATTTCTTCTTACAGTAGGGGACATTATTGTTTCTATATTTTCTATACTTGCACTAATTGTAAATATTAATTACGATTTATAGACATTAAATATTATGATGACTCCACATGCACTAGCATTATTTACCTATATACTGTATTTTCAATAACAGCAAAATCAGCCGACTGTAATTGTGAGAACAATCATACAATTCCATTTTTAGCATTGTGATTATTTTATGCGTACTGCGACAGTACAAACAGATACGGTACTGTGCATTGCAAAAATAAATAAATAATTAATACAAATAAATAAAGCTATGGAATAGACATGATTCAGATTGCAAGCTGGATTGTTTAAAAAAAATTGGGAACGCACAATTCAGGCATGTACACGCATATCTGGCCCACCTGTCGCTAGCGTTGTGTACATGTGTATTTTGTTTGTGTGTGTGAAGCCTGTCCGTTCCAGAACAGTAACCATTACTTTTCAAATATTGATAGATTTTGTTTTATTTTAATTATAAGAAAAATATGTACGATATTGTAAAACAAAGACACCAGAGGGTGTAGAAAATAAAGTGAATAAAGGGTTAAAAGACCGTGATAAAGTGACGGAAAGTGCAATTACTATAAGTAAAAAAGCGAATAGCTCTTTTCATGATCACAATAAAGAAGTGTAATTTACGTATAGTAAACATATAAAAATTAGCGATCGATTGAGAACCGTGTAGTGTGAAACAGATTATTATTTCGTAATTCGCGAAGATAGGCGAAATTAGTGAATTGAACCAGAGTGGGGGTAAAGACGCTTCGACAAACTCTGACAAGATGAAAATTGTTCAGACTTGAGCTTTTGCATGACCTGGCTATAAATACCAGGTCGGGCTAATAAAGTTCCTTCTTCTATATTCAACCGTTGCCGTAGGAGGCTATGTCAGTCAACTACGTGATCATAAATCTACAGTAAGCGTCACCTGACGACTTGTGAGGCAGAACAGAGGTTCGATGGACACACCTACAACCCATGATGTCAGCAGAGCCAACAACAACGAAGAAAGACAAGCAGTGGAAGCCTGGAAGAGAACCAGAGGACGGGAGGACATGAAAGACTGGAGCAAGGACGGGAAGCGGATCCAAGGACACGAAGGACTGGATCCGAGGACCGGAAGAGGACACACTGAAGTTGCCACATCAAACGAGGTGATACAAACCATAATAAAAAATAGACAATTGAAAGACAATATTGAAACTAGAATGAAAGACATTCCAACTGTTGCTAACAGAATTTAAATTGTACATATAATGTAAAGTCTTATTGTAATTTAGAATAATGTCTCATGTTGAGACAGTAATATTGGAATAATGTAAATGCTATGAGAGAGTAATGCTTGATTTTTAAAGTGAAGTAAAGTAGAATAATTAGTAGAGTCTTTAATTGCTAAAAGAATAATGCATATGCTATAAATTTAAAAGAGAATTAAAGCCAAGTAAAAAATTAAAGAAATAATTGAAACAAAAGTAAATTCATTGTGAATTGATAAGCAATTGCAAAAGATGGCCACACTAAATGAGTAAGCCGAGAGCAGAAATAGATAATTAAGAGTAGATAATAAGATTTGTGTATAAACTGTTTAGACGTAACTTGTTCACATAAATCACATACATAATATCGCACAAGCGAAGAATAATGAATATTCTTTTGTATTACCGAAATAAGTAAAGAGGTTGATAATTAAATAATGTAAACGTTTAAAAACTTTATAACATTGTCTTGTTATTACAATTACACCCAAACCAAAAAAGTAAAAGTTGTTATGTTATATAACTTGTCCCTCCAAAAGCTTGGGACTTCCCAAATTAAATTACATTGAATTTGTGTTGTTACAGTACATTTGCGAAATCTAGGAAGGTGACTCGTAGGAAATACGTAGTGTAACGAAATTTAATTTAGAGGTGTTTGGTTGTTTGGTTACAAATTCTTTTAAATCCGTACTGTTCTTCCTTCCTTTTATTTTAAGTTTAAACCCCACTGTTGTTCTAGTCAAATTGTAACGAAACCTGTTAATAGTGTTAATGTTGTGTTACAAAATATATATAAATATGTGTTCTGGAAAGAAATAAAAATTGTTTGTTTAAAAAATTTTCTAATTAAATTTTTTTTATTGATTAATTAATTAGAAACAATTAATTAATTGAGTTTCGTGAGGTTCCGAAACGTTTCTCACTTGTTTAAAAAATTTTATTAGCTTTTCTGTATTTTTGAAGAAACTCCAACCACTTATAGGATTGTCTCCAAATACAATCGATCCTTGTTTACTTTCAGTTTTGGAGGTTATATTCCCTCTGGTGGTGAAATTCTTGTAGTAGATGTTGTTTTAATTATAGTGTGTTTAAATTGCTATGTTTAGAAAAGAAAGAACTGTTTTAAGATGAAAAGTATAAATTATTTTATTACAATTGTTTATAAAGACTCTTGTCGATTTTTAAATCGATTCTCAGGGTATCGATGTTATTACAAATTTTTTATATACAATACAAAAGGTTCTTTTAACAGCTATTTATTGGAAAAGTCAGAGAAATCGGGCAAAGATTGAAAAAGTATAACGTTACAAGATAATTCTTAATACTAAAAGTACATATAATCAATGAAAAGAGTAAAATAAATAAATAGATTGCGAAACGTGTCGCTGACAAACTAGGTGGCACTGTTCGGTTGATCGGTGACGAATCAGTAATGGCTGCCGTCGAAATGGTCAATCGTCCCTTCGTATTTTTGGCGTTCCAATAAAGATATTTTCTTGCCGAATTCACGTCCTGGTGTCTGCAAATCTTCCTTCTGATGTTGGTGTAGTGTCTCTGATTAAGTTTCGGTGTTGTATTTTGAAAAGTGGTGTATTTATAAGTCAATTCACTTTTTGTCGATCAGGCACATTTGGTGGTTATGTTATATACTGTTTTATGGTGTTTTAAATGTTATTTCACTGTCGTTTTGGTGCTATACAATGTTAGTTAGTCTTTTGTAAGTGTTTAGGTCACTGTGTCGAAGTTGTGAAATGTTTTTTGTAGTCACTCGCGATTTTCAAATTCGTATCATACAATTGCTCGCCATTACGGTACTCGAAACTAGGTTAATACGTTTTAATATGCTCGTCAAGTGTCCCGTACAACGTTCAATAATTAACTCTCTACTTCCTTCACTTTCGACTAAAACCTTAGATAAAGCAATATTATTCCTTACATTGTTCGAATTTTATTTTGCATCCTGTGCATGTATTAAAGTTACATTATATATCTGCTTAAACTTTGGTTATTATTCAAATTTATTAGCTAGTTGTTACTTAATTTTATCCTTCAGTTCATTCGGCGTATTTTGATGTCGAATAATGCCGTTTTATTAAGTTTTTTATCTAAAATTGGTAATTTTACCTTCATTTTGTATCTTGTAAATTTTCAAAATCAGCTTCCTGTCATTATCCAAATTCTGCCATTTTCAAGTTATATTTATGATTATTAAATCTCATATTGTAATAAAAGGTTTATATTCCCTTAATATCTTGCAATTATATGAATTGGTTAAGTTTTAAAATATTATGTTGGAATATATGACTCCCCTCTCAAAATTTTTGAGTTCTGTCATTTCCATTTTGATTAATAATCCTGGCTAGAATTTTATAAAATCTTTCTAAGTTATATTTCTAATTATATGGCTTTGTTTCTGGTTTATGTTATCTAAATCCCTTCAGTTTAAATGTATTTAAGTACTTAGTTTCTCTGTTTTGATGAGGTTTAGTTTTCATCATTTTGCCTAGATTCCTAACAATTTTTTCATACAAATTTTTATATAAACATTATATATTAAATTATACCCTCTCTGACTTTTTAACATTGTAATATAAATTAAACATTTTTTCTATTAAACATAATAACAATTAGTATTTGTTTCAATACTATTAACAGATAAGAAATATTTTTAAATAATGATTGTCTTCAACTAATTAGACATTTTTTTATAATCAAAACTTAATATTAAAACAGAAATATTAATTATAAAGAACGTTTTTTACCATGCAAACATCTTATTCAACCATTAACACCAATACAAGTAATAAATATTTTACAATTAGGATGTTAGTGGTTCTAAACTTATTAAAATGTCCTTATCACTAATACATTTTTAAAATATCCTATTCTATATAAACAAAGCCTTATTTCTATATTCTTATTCACTAGTTCTTATATTAAGTTTAATTATCAGTTTTTAAACTGTTTTTAATATGGTTTAGGGTAATTGTACCCTGTCACTTTATGTCTGCATCTGTTTTCACTCATCGTTTACATAAATGTAATTTCAAACAGATTGACAGCTCTATATTATTACATGTATATTATATTCACTCTGTACAAATCATAAGTCACTAAAAGTTGTATTTTTCATTATTTACACAGTTTGTGAAAGCCAAGGTTGAAACATAAGGTTTATTTTTTATAATACACAAACTAGCACTGGTTCACTTTACACTCCTTGATGCTATTTCTAAATGTTTGTTTGTCTTATTAACATCAAGAGATTTGTTTGTGGGTTACAATGAAGATTTGTTCTTTGGGTATTATATTATTGTTTCACCTTGGTCCACTGGCAACTCTTACTCTATACACTTTTATTCTTAATTTTATTGTACATATGGTTTCTGTTCATGAATACTTCGTTATACTTTTTATTATTATGGTTTTTATTTATTTTGGGATATGGGTGTTTTTTATAAGAGCATTCCTTCTTCTTCTGGATGCTGTCTTCTTCTTCTTTCTTCAATGATGTCTTCTTTTCTTCTGGCTTCTTGGAATTGTGTGTTCTTCATCTTCTTCTGGATGTCATCGGGTTTCTTGGGGTTACTTCTTCATCTACTCTTCTGGTTTCTTTAAATGTATTACCTTTTATGGTGGATCTTGCCTTGTTCTGGGTTTCGTTTTTATTTATTTTATTATCTCCGTTGTGGGTTTAGTAATACTCTGGGTTGCTTCCTTATATACTCCTTACCTTCCTGGGTTATATCTTTTCCTTGAGTTATCAAACTGGTTTTGATGATTCATTACTAGTAACATTTCTTTTATTCGAACTTATACTTTTAATATCAATGATTATTCTGCACGGTTGTTCTGAATTAATTCTTTATATAATAATGCCTTCTTCGGATTTAATGTTATTATATTATATTATTTTAATGATCAATGCCATTCATTATTATGTGTTTATCTGTCACGCTACAGATTGCTCTCCTCCAGAAGTAATTATTTCAGACATTTTTATGGAAGAAATAATTTCTTATGATAATTTCATTATTTTTTATTTTTCATTTTCCTCTCCATTTCTATATCGACTTTTTATATTTGAGTTTAATAAATTTTATACATATAGTTACTTATTTGACTTTTGATCCTTCTCGGATAGTTTGTGTCTTCTGAGATATATTATTCTTATTGTTATACATTTTCTTTCTTTATAAACTTCGTGTTGCATCCTTGGGATATTAATTCCCTAACACTCCCTATCACGTGGGCTGGGGCAGTTCAGAGGGGCACTGTAGGCTACACAACTCTGCTGGCCATACACCACTTCTACAATTTGAGTCCAGAGGCACATTCATCTCTGCTCAAAAAACATAATGCTGCTGGAATTATCTTCAGTCAGTCATCGAATAAAATAAAATAAAATGTAGTCTCATTTTCGACTAATAAAAATATCTTTGGATTCTTCACTTCGTTGTTTCTCAGATTACCTCACATTTTCTATCTTAATAAACCTTCTTAATTCTTATTATACTCATTATATATATATTTTTCTGAACTCTTAACTTGTCTGATATATTTATTTTAATTATGGTTGAAAACGTCTCTTAATAATTCTTGTTACTAGTTATAATGTAACGCTTTTCCTTCTCCATCTGAATTTTTTTTATACTTCCTTTTGGTTAATTACAGTGTTAGCATGGTCTTTATGTATAGTATTTTCTTATTCATTATTTGAATGGTCTTATTTTATTATATTTAATTTTTTAATTTGTGTCTTTATCTTAGACATTCAGGTTGTTATTTTGATCATATTATTTAAACATTTTGTTCTTTCCTTTCTCTTAGAAAGTTATTAATCCGCCTTCGCATTCATTAACATTAATTCATTTATATTATATTTCATGTGGTACTTCTTCTCTTTGCATTTCATATAGGTCTTATTATTATTATTTGTTCAAAATCATCTTCTACATATGTTTGGTATGGAGTTGTTCTTCTTTGCTTCTTCAGAACTGAGTAATATCGTATTCCTTTTTCTTGATTAGCTGTTTCCATTATCGTTTCATAAGTAATTAGTCATAGGTTGTTCTCATTATTATTTTATTATTTTTCTTTTTTGGATTTTTTTTTGTAATAACAGATTCTTCTCTTTGTTTCCAACTTATTGCCTTCTCTTGTATATCACACTCTTTTTTGTTTTTCTTCTCTACTCCTTCAAATGCTAGATATTCACATTTATTCTGGATTATATTTAATTCTTTTTCCTGAATTAATCATCTTATTTTCTCCTAAATTTAATTATAAATGTAACATATTTATTTTTAGAACTTTGTTAGTTTTATGCAAAATTCAAACTCTTCTTTTTATTTAATTCCATAACATTTCTCATAAATCATTGTAATAAGTTGATCTTATTTTGTTTTAAAGTTTTGACGTTTTATCAAAATTCAAATTCTGTTTAATTCATTTATTCCCAAAATTGTTTCCTTCAAAATTGTTTATAGTAAGATATGCTTACTTAATTCTTAATTTTTTGTTTTATATAATTCTAAATTCTAATTCTTCCTTTTTAATTATTCCAAATGGTTTCTTTTCAAAATAGTGTGTAGTAAGGTGATCTTACAATTATCTTTTGAATTTTTTGGTATTTCTCTAACTTCAAATTCTTCTTAATTAATTACCATAGAGTTTTTTCACAAAATTAGTTATAGTAAGTTGGTCTTACTTCATTTTAGAATTTTTTTAGTGTTAAATTCAAAATTCTTTTTAATTGTCTTCAAATGTTCTCTTTCGAAATTGTTTGGTAGTAAGTTGATCTTACTTTTGTTTTGGAATTTTTTTGTTTTTTTCAAAATTCTTTCTTTTATTTTGCCATAAAGTTTTTTCACATAAATATTTGGGTAGTAAGATGTTCTTACAATTATTTTAGAATTTTTTTTTGTATTTATAAAATTCCAAATTCTAAACTCATTCTTCATAGTACTTTTTCATAGATGCTTGATTGTACACATCTTTAACTCTTCCGGAAACTATTTCTCTCAGTTCATAAGTATTATTATGATTATCCTTTACCACAACATATGGGCCTGTATAGAGCAATAATAACTTTTTAGTTATCCCTTCTAGGGTGCTGGGCAGTTCTCGATTTTTTAAGAGAACTTTCTCACCCTCTTTGTATGTATTATACGCCCTATTGCCTTTTGGTATTTGGCTTGCCGTTTCTCTTGGTCTTCAGCCACCTTGTTATAGAATTTCAACTGATTAAATTTGCGATCGTTGTTTGGTGGAAACTCGATTATTTCTTCAATTTCTCGGGGAGTTGGCTTCTCATACATGGCGGAGTAAGGGGTAGTTCCTATAGCTGGATGGTGGGCGAAATTTAGGAATTTCTCTGTTGCTGCTAAGTACTCTTGCCACTTTTTCTGTTGGTTGTGACAGTACGTCCGCAAGATCCTACCCACTTCTCTCAGTACCCTCTCAGCCGGATTACTACTTGGGTGGTAGACTGACGTCTTATAGGTTTTGATCCCTAGTGATAATAATGTGTCTCGCCATCTCCTCCCCTTAAATTGAGTACCATTGTCGGTAATAATTGAAGATGGTCTACCGATCTCTGGCACATACAAGTCTATGATTACCGCAAGAACTTTCGCTGTGGTTGCCCGATTAACCGGATATAGCTTTATGTACTTCGTATAATGGTCCATGATTATTATTAGGTACTTATACCTGTGTCGACCGCCGCTACGGGGAAATGGCCCGCAGATATCTAAGAATACTTTTTCTAGTTTTGTATTTGAGGTGATAGGTATCATTATACCCTCTTTCCTCTCATTGTTTACCTTGACACACTGACAAATATTACAGGACCTTAGGTAATTTCTCACCTTTCGTTTAATATTCTTTATTTTGCAGTTTTCTTCTAAAGCCTGTATCACTTTTAGCGTTCCCATGTGGCCATACCTGACATGATAATCTATTATGACTTCCTTTTCGATTTGGTGTGGAATTATCACCTTCCATGTCTCTTCATCCAATGCCGTTTTTACGAATAATATTCCTTTGTTTAGATGGTAGTATTTGGAAACGGTGTCATCGTCGGCTTCCAATCGACTTATGATTTTTTTGAGTTTAGGGTCAGACTGTTGGTGGATACGGATGTTTATTAATAGAGCTTGTAGATCAGATCTTGTTTTAAATAGTTTGTAAATTTTAACCAAGCTGTCCTTTTCTCCCTCGAAGGTCTGGTCTTCCAAATTTATCCGTGATAATACATCTGCTACCACATTCTTTTTTCCCGGAATATACTCCCATTTTAAATCATATTCTTGTAGGGCGAGTACCCATCTAGCCAATCGGCCGTGACTCAATTTGCACCTACGTAGAAACGAGATGGATTTATGATCAGTACGAACAGTGACTTGATACCCGAGAATGTATGTTTGGAACATGCTGCATTCGAACATCACGCTAAGCAATTCCTTTTCGGTTACATTATAATTCTTTTCGCATTGATTCAGCGTGCGACTAGCGAAGCTTATTACCAGATGTTGACCCTCCTCATCTTCCTGGTATAATGTTGTTCCTAAGCTTATGTCGCTAGCATCGCAATTTAAAAAGAATGGTTTCTTGAAATCCGGGTGACGAAGTATAACGCTCTCCAGAAACTTTTCTTTTATCAAGCGGAAGGTAATATCTTGTTCCTCACCCCAGGTCCATTTGTTTTTCGCAGATAATTGTGGTTGAAACTTGGCTGTCAACTCGGAATATTTGTTCTGAAACTTTCTGTAATAGTTACAGAGTCCGAGGAAAGATTGTAACTGCTTCCTGTTTCTTGGCTGCGGGAACTTCTGAATTGCCTCCACTTTCTCTGCTGACGGGGTAATACCTCTATCGTCTAGATTGAAACCTAAGAATTGTACTTCGCGCGCAATGAACTTGGATTTCTCCAACTTCAAAGTTATGTTGTTTTGCGCTAACTTTCTGAGTACATATTCTACTCTATAACAGTGTTCCTCCCAGGTTTCTGACGTAATGAGTAAATCGTCTACATAGACTGTGGTAAATTGGAGTGCTTCCTGTCCAAGTATTTGGTCCATACATGCCACAAAGATGGCGACAGAATTTACAAGTCCGAAGGGCAGTCTCTTGAACTGGTAATTGCGCCCTTCGAAATGAGCGCCACGTACTGACGGCTTTGTGGATGCAACTCCACTTGCCAATAACCACATACAATGTCCCAGGTACTGATAAACTTAGTGCCCTGAAAACGTTTTAATATCTCCTCTATTTCACCGGGTGAGGTTCGGTCATTCACAATGGTTTTGTTCAGTTCGCGCGCATCTAAACAGAGCCGGACTTGTCCGTCTTTCTTGGGAACAGCAATAATTGGACTAGTGTAAGGAGATTGACTAATCTCAATTATGTCATTTTCAATCATTTTATTAATTTCTGTTCTCACGGCCTCTCTTAGCGAATGCGCGATTGGATATGACCTCCGGTTAAACTCCACGTTTTCTTTGAATTCAAGTTTGCACTGATAGTTTTTAACCTTACCTGGTTCGTCTGAAAACACTGCTTTGTATTTCTCATATACACTGACTAAACGATCTGCTAAATGTGCAGGTATTTTTTCGTTATTGGTTCCGCACTGGAAATCCCGTATCTCTTGTATCTTTACTGACCATAAACCCTCTCCTCCATTGTTGTATACAATTGGTTTATGAAGGGGGGTGTTCCTTATGAGATTTATTTTACGAAGTTGTTGGTGTATTGGGTTGGGAAGTATATTTGCGCCTCCTACCAAATTTGCGGTCCATGTTATTCCGTCTGGGAAAAGTGATACTCTCTCTAGGTTAAGGTCGATAATGGCGGAGTACCTTCTTAGAATATCGCAACCTACCAGTATATCAAATGGTAATCCGGTGGCGATCAAAAACTCCATGTCCAAAGCTATATCACGGCTAACGACACTTAAGGAAACTTGCTTCCTAATGGTTTTGTTCTGGCGGCCAGTTGCACCTATTAATACAATGTTATTCACTGGTAACATTGGCAAAGTTTTCCCACATTGTCTCTGTATCCTTTCCAGTTCATTGGCATTTATTATGGAAATATTTGCACCTGTGTCAATCATGATTTTTGCGGGAATTCCTTCTACCTCCGCTGTTATATATAATATTTCGTTATTATTATTATTCAGGCTCTTTTCGTTCTCCTCTAAAAGTTCAGTTCTAATATCTTTCAAATAATGGTTACTAATTATTGTGATGTTCTTTGCATTGGTTGCTTGTTGCAACTCATCTTTATTTAACCCAGGAAGTAGAAGAAACAACGGGTCGTAATCGTTAATTACTGCCTCCTCCCGTTTAAAGTATTGTGGTCATCGTTTGGACTAGGATTGACCGAGGCATCGTTCTGGAAACTCTGTATTGTTTCCTGCCGCTCTGTACCCAGTTCGAGGGTTGTTTCCCTGTTTTGTTGTCGGCCAAGATCCTCCAGGCTGGTACTTCTTCTCCCTTGTTCGTGGCGTGGACCGTCCCGTTCCGCACTTCTCCATCTTCGATCTCCCCCGTGGAAACTGTTCCTCCGTGGTTGGTAGTACCTCCTCGGACCGCGATCTTCCGCTCTTTTAAAATTAACCCTCGGGCGTGACACTCTATTATTATTATTATTATAATTATTGTTATAATAATTTCTATTGGGTTGGTAATATCTATCACCATTATTACCGGGGTATGGATTTCTCTGACTATACGGGCTGTTAGGGGGCTGATAATAATTGTTCCTATTATTAGGATAGGTGTTGTTGTTCCTACTACCGTTTGCGTTGCCATTAAAATTGTGGTTATTACGCGGTGGGTTATTATTGCCGTCGTAATTACTGGGCTGGTTTCGGTTTCCGGGATGATTATTGACGTTACTAGGGTATTGATTCGTTCTCGACTCTGGTCGCTCATTCCTCCTCCTGCTCTGGCGGTAGTACTCTTCATTTTCGTACCCTTCCAGTAATTCCGTCATGGCCTGTACCGTCTTGATCTGGCTACCTCTCCTTGCCCTGACAATATCTTCGTCGTAATGATAGGAGAGTTTATTTAACAGGCACTCTTCGGTTATAGCCGGCTCGAGGTGTTTCGCCATGCACACCTTTCCTAGGAAATAGGCGGTCATGTTATTGCCTATTTGGGCCCTGTATCGTCCGTTGCAAATGTTATCTCGGATCAGGTTCTGGGTTGTTTCGGACCAGTATTTTGATTTGAACATCCGCCTGAACTGCTGGTAGTCGGCAATCTCGCTACGGTTAGTTATCCACCAATTATCAGTCATCTCCCTGAATGACTCGTCCAGTATCTCCCGGTTATGGCTTCATTGAGTTACTCTATGTTTGGCGAAGTACTGATCTACCCTCGCCAGGAACTCCATCGGTTTCCTCTTGTATTGCCGGAAGTTGAGCCATTCTCGGCTTTCATTGATGGGCAATCCGGTGAAATGAGTGGGTCTATTTCTCAAAGCTTCCATCTCTTCTTGGCTTTGTCGTACCTGACCCGTGATATTGGTCATAGCCTCTTGCATCCCCTCACACCGTTCCGCGACTTAGCTCCGTACTCTCCCGAATTCTTCTTGAGTCTCCTTCCGCTGTTCTTCCACTTTCCTGCGGCTATGCTCTTCTATATTCGTAAACTTGATGTTTACTACTTCCTTAAATTCTTGTACCTCCTTTTCGGTCTGGTTGCATTTCCCGTCAATTTCTCTGATCTGTCGATTCACCATTATGTTTTCTTCTTCTAATTTTTTATTCATCGCTTTCTTGTTAACGTTGATTTCCTTGTTCAGTTCTTCTCTTAACAATTCCATTCTTTCGTCAAGTTTGTCCAGATTCTCCTGATTGACCTCCCTTAATTCTTCTCTTAACATTTGGTTGTCCACTCTCAATTCTTCCAATTTCTCCCCCATCCTCTCTTCCAACTTCTTGTTATCTTCCTTCAACTCTTCTTTCAACTGTCGGTTGTCACTTTCCATCTTTTTACTATTTTCTTGAATTTTCTTATTGGTATTCTCAATTTTATTACTCAATTCTTCTTTGGTGATTATGAATTCTTCCTTCAAAGACTGGTTGTCCTCCTTCAATTCTTCTAACTTCTTCCCCATTTCTTCTTCCATCTTCTTATTTGTTTCATCAATTTTCTTACTCAGGGACTGATTGTCTTCCTTCAAATCTTCCAACTTCTTATTTAAGGCTAGGTTGTCTTCCTTCCTTTCCTTACTATTTTCTTCTTTTGTTTTTTCGATTTTACTTCCCAAATCTTCTTTTGTGGATTCTATGTTTTTATTTATTTCCTTACTCAATTTCTTACTGTTCTGGTCCATTTTCTCCATCATTATTCTGAACATTTCTTGCATTTCCTCTTTCTCCGTTCGTGATGGTTTTCCCAATTGTTCCTTCTGAACATCGACTTCCCCGGTTTGTGTAGGCATTTCCGGTTGTTCCTCTGGTTGTGCAGGCTGTTTTGACAATACTGGTGGCAATAACCTTTCCATATCTTCTACTGGCGTCGCCACTTTATTTTCCATGTCCATTTCGATTTCCTTTTCGGCCTCCGCCGCCCGTTTCTTTGAGGTTGCACGTCGTTGCATTTTTTCCTTTCTCTGGCTTTATAGCTGCTGCCAAACTCCAATTAGTGATTGGGCAGATTGTAGTGGCCTTTCAATCGATAATTAAAGCCCCTCAGTTGTGCGCCAATTTGTAACGAAATTTAATTTAGAGGTGTTTGGTTGTTATGGTTACAAATTCTTTTAAATCCGTTCTGTTCTTCCTTCCTTTTATTTTAAGTTTAAACCCCACTGTTGTTCTAGTCAAATTGTAACGAAACCTGTCAATAGTGTTAATGTTGTGTTACAAAATATATATAAATATGTGTTCTGGAAAGAAAAAAAATTGTTTGTTTAAAAATTTTTTCTAATTAAAAATTTTTTTTTATTGATTAATTAATTAGAAACAATTAATTAATTGAGTTTCGTGAGGTTCCGAAACGTTTCTCACTTGTTTAAAAAATTTTATTAGCTTTTCTGTATTTTTGAAGAAACTCCAACCACTTATAAGATTGTCTCCAATTACAATCGATCCTTGTTTACTTTCAGTTTTGGAGGTTATATTCCCTCTGGTGGTGAAATTCTTGTAGTAGATGTTGTTTTAATTATAGTATGTTTAAATTGCTATGTTTAGAAAAGAAAGAACTGTTTAAGATGAAAAGTATAAATTATTTTATTACAATTGTTTATAAAGACTCTTGTCGATTTTTAAATCGATTCTCAGGGTATCGATGTTATTACAAATTTTTTATATACAATACAAAAGGTTCTTTTAACAGCTATTTATTGGAAAAGTCAGAGAAATCGGGCAAAGATTAAAAAAGTATAACGTTACAAGATAATTCTTAATACTAAAAGTACATATAATCAATGAAAAGAGTAAAATAAATAAATAGATTGCGAACCGTGTCGCTGACAAACTAGGTGGCACTGTTCGGTTGATCGGTGACGAATCAGTAATGGCTGCCGTCGAAATGGTCAATCGTCCCTTCGTATTTTTGGCGTTCCAATAAAGATATTTTCTTGCCGAATTCACGTCCTGGTGTCTGCAAATCTTCCTTCTGATGTTGGTGTAGTGTCTCTGATTAAGTTTCGGTGTTGTATTTTGAAAAGTGGTGTATTTATAAGTCAATTCACTTTTTGTCGATCAGGCACATTTGGTGGTTATGTTATATACTGTTTTATGGTGTTTTAAATGTTATTTCACTGTCGTTTTGGTGCTATACAATGTTAGTTAGTCTTTTGTAAGTGTTTAGGTCACTGTGTTGAAGTTGTGAAATGTTTTTTGTAGTCACTCGCGATTTTCAAATTCGTATCATACAATTGCTCGCCATTACGGTACTCGAAACTAGGTTAATACGTTTTAATATGCTCGTCAAGTGTCCCGTACAACGTTCAATAATTAACTCTCTACTTCCTTCACTTTCGACTAAAACCTTAGCCAAAGCAATATTATTCCTTATATTGTTCGAATTTTATTTTGTATCCTGTGCATGTATTAAAGTTACATTATATATCTGCTTAAACTTTGGTTATTATTCAAATTTATTAGCTAGTTGTTACTTAATTTTATCCTTCAGTTCATTCGGCGTATTTTGATGTCGAATAATGCCGTTTTATTAAGTTTTTTATCTAAAATTGGTAATTTTACCTTCATTTTGTATCTTGTAAATTTTCAAAATCAGCTTCCTGTCATTATCCAAATTCTGCCATTTTCAAGTTATATTTATGATTATTAAATCTCATATTGTAATAAAAGGTTTATATTCCCTTAATATCTTGCAATTATATGAATTGGTTAAGTTTTAAAATATTATGTTGGAATATATGACTCCCCTCTCAAAATTTTTGAGTTCTGTCATTTCCATTTTGATTAATAATCCTGGCTAGAATTTTATAAAATCTTTCTAAGTTATATTTCTAATTATATGGCTTTGTTTCTGGTTTATGTTATCTAAATCCCTTCAGTTTAAATGTATTTAAGTACTTAGTTTCTCTGTTTTGATGAGGTTTAGTTTTCATCATTTTGCCTAGATTCCTAACAATTTTTTCATACAAATTTTTATATAAACATTATATATTGAATTATGCCCTCTCTGACTTTTTAACATTGTAATATAAATTAAACATTTTTTCTATTAAACATAATAACAATTAGTATTTGTTTCAATACTATTAACAGATAAGAAATATTTTTAAATAATGATTGTCTTCAACTAATTAGACATTTTTTTATAATCAAAACTTAATATTAAAACAGAAATATTATTTATAAAGAACGTTTTTTACCATGCAAACATCTTATTCAACCATTAACACCAATACAAGTAATAAATATTTTACAATTAGGATGTTAGTGGTTCTAAACTTATTAAAATGTCCTTATCACTAATACATTTTTAAAATATCCTATTCTATATAAACAAAACCTTATTTCTATATTCTTATTCACTAGTTCTTATATTAAGTTTAATTATCAGTTTTTAAACTGTTTTTAATATGGTTTAGGGTAATTGTACCCTGTCACTTTATGTCTGCATCTGTTTTCACTCATCGTTTACATAAATGTAATTTCAAACAGATTGACAGCTCTATATTATTACATGTATATTATATTCACTCTGTACAAATCATAAGTCACTAAAAGTTGTATTTTTCATTATTTACACAGTTTGTGAAAGCCAAGGTTGAAACATAAGGTTTATTTTTTATAATACACAAACTAGCACTGGTTCACTTTACACTCCTTGATGCTATTTCTAAATGGTTGTTTGTCTTATTAACATCAAGAGATTTGTTTGTGGGTTACAATGAAGATTTGTTCTTTGGGTATTATATTATTGTTTCACCTTGGTCCACTGGCAACTCTTACTCTATACACTTTTATTCTTAATTTTATTGTACATATGGTTTCTGTTCATGAATACTTCGTTATACTTTTTATTATTATGGTTTTTATTTATTTTGGGATATGGGTGTTTTTTATAAGAGCATTCCTTCTTCTTCTGGATGCTGTCTTCTTCTTCTTTCTTCAATGATGTCTTCTTTTCTTCTGGCTTCTTGGAATTGTATGTTCTTCACCTTCTTCTGGATGTCATCGGGTTTCTTGGGGTTACTTCTTCATCTACTCTTCTGGTTTCTTTAAATGTATTACCTTTTATGGTGGATCTTGCCTTGTTCTGGGTTTCGTTTTTATTTATTTTATTATCTCCGTTGTGGGTTTAGTAATACTCTGGGTTGCTTCCTTATATACTCTTTACCTTCCTGGGTTATATCTTTTCCTTGAGTTATCAAACTGGTTTTGATGATTCATCACTAGTAACATTTCTTTTATTCGAATTTATACTTTTAATATCAATGATTGTTCTGCACGGTTGTTCTGAATTAATTCTTTATATTATAATGCTTTCTTCGGATTTAATGTTATTATATTATATTATTTTAATGATCAATGCCATTCATTATTATGTGTTTATCTGTCACGCTACAGTAGCGATAATATTAATAATGTATTTAAATATAGCATACACTAAGTTTTATTGTTCATCTGAGTTGAAACACATCACAAACGTGTACAACTCATTGTTGGATATATTATTTCCCGGGCTGTTAGGCCGTCGTTCAAGAGAGGTATTTCGGCCCCACTATCGGAGGCCATTTTTAGTATCAGAAACGATTGAAACAATAGGCACGGTGTCGCCAATTCACCCCAGTAGATATTAATACGCTTTTATCTTTACCTCGGTTCGGGGGTGAATTGACGGGCACCGCCCAATTGTGGAAACTTAAGCAGTAGACCACAGCCTAACAGCCTGGCAATTAATTCCAGACAATGTTGACACCGGCCGTGAAAAGCCAAGGTATTGTATACGCACAACTCAGTTCTATGAAGCATTCCTTTTTATCACTAAAGACGTTTTTCATACCTTTCTTATATACGAATAAATAAAATTAATATACATATAATAATTAAAAAAACGAAATATACAGTACGTAACCTGTACGTAATTAAATTCATTACTTCTGAATTTAATAAAAATTTGTTTTTACTCCTCTTATGTATTGGTGTTCCAGAAGATGCTGTAAAAGGCTTCTTATGCTCTTCGGCATAATTTGCGATCCTCGCGTAACTCTCTTCTGACATGCAGCGGCGTTTCCGTCTACCTTTGTCTCTCATATATTCTCCACAGGAATTTGCTAGCCGTTTCTCGTAATGATGTCTGTTGGTGAATGTCATTGTCATACACATATATAAGCTGTGGTGACGGAGGAGTAGGTCAGTATTTGTATTCGTCAGTCAGTATTTATTGTTAGTTAGGTTAAGTAATTTTTTAATCAGTCTTTATTGAGAGTTCAGTCAAGTCTGTTATAGAATTAGTGTGTGTATTGGTACCACATTTGTGGATCAATATTATATTTGTGTTGTTGTTGTTTGTATAAATTATGATTGTGTCAATAAACGATATCACAGTTGTGAATCGAGATATGTATTTATAATTTTTATTGTATAATTTATTTATGATAACCATAAATAGTCAGGGTGTCGACAGTAATACGAGTGTTTTTATTCGATCGCAGCCTTGAAAACGATACACTCCAAGCTTAAATTCGCTGGTCTTGTTCCTCTCTGGGAAACGAGGATACACAATACACTAAACGTTTGGTGGCAGCCAGAAATAAGATCAGTAGAGAAATGTCTCAGTATGAATGTGATTTATATTTTATAGTGGTAATGGGAAATGTCAAATGTTTGTTGCCCCAGACCCCAACTACATAACGGGACATTTTCTTGTGCTATAGTGAACTAGTCTTATTTATTGAAGTGAGAACTTCATATACGGCAGTATGGAGCCCGGCTCGCTCCCGTATACCTCACGCTCCTAGGGCAGTAAACTGATTCAGCGTGTAACGAAAGAGCCAAAACGAAAAAGCGTTAAATGCGAAGGAGAGGAAAGCGAAGACTTTCCCCTCTCGCACTAGCGACCAAGCCACGGGCCCCTCTCTTATTCGGTCGTATGTACGAGGGTCATCTCAAAAGTAAGTTTCCCTCTTTTTTTTTGAAAGAGGGTGACGAAGGTTGTAAAACTTTTATTTGTGTTTAGTGGCAGTACTGCCAAAACCTCATCCTCTGCGTAGCACCGTAACAACACGACATTTAAAATCACGGACGTTCCATTTACCGATTCGAAGTGCGTAGTGTGATTCGGTTTTTTGCTGCAAACATGAACCAGCGGCTGAAATTCATCGTCACTTAGTTTCTGTTTACGGACCTGAGTGAATGAGCATTCAAGTGGTCCGCAGGTGGCATGCATCGTTCTTGAAAGAGAGAAGGAATGTGCACCATGAACCGCGCAGTGGGAGACTCTCAACATCAACCGAGAATCCACCTCTTGTTGGCGGCGTTAAGTCGATTGTGTTGAAGGACAGACGTGTCACCTTTGACTAAGTTGAGAGAGCTACTGCGAGACTAAAAAAAACTGCGATCAGCGATAAAGCGGAAACGGCCCGGTTTGTTGAGCAACAAAGTTCTTCTGCTCCACAGCAACGCACGTCCTCCTTCCTCGCGAGTCACCCAGAATTTGTTGGAGTCCTTTCGATGGGACATTTTCGACGGTCCCTCACATTCACCCGATTTGGCTCCTAGTGATTTCCATTTGTTCCCCCATCTGAAAGAACACCTGCGAGGACAACGTTTCGAGACGGATACGGAAGTGAAACAGGCTGTTGACGCCTGGCTTCGAAATTTGGGCACGCAGTGGTTCAAAGGAGTTGAGAAACTGGTTTTACGCTACTGAAAGTGTGTTGACAAGGCTGGAGATTACATGAACATAAATACATGTTTTTGAATAAAAGTGTAGTCTTTTTTTTTTAATTTTTACATGTGTTTTCTTATTTTTCTTAAAACAAGGAACTTATTTTTGAGATGACCCTCGTACTTGCAAATTTAATTTGCAAGACTATCATTTTCAAACTTGTATAGTCGTTATTATCCATAATGCCACAAATTTTTATAGTATTCTGACCACAAACAAAGTTATTAAAAAATATAAAAGCAAGAAATTGTAGGTATATTCCAACAATGTGTTGAACTTCAAACAATAACTCGTATTTTCTTTGCTAACTGACATAAAGGCATCGGTTTTACTTTATTTTGTAGCTTAATATGCCAGCACGGCAATAGAATACTTGATTTTTGGCTGTGCTCTTTATAATTGTTAAAAAAAACTTTTTTGTTATAAGATATAGGTTCTAGTGTAATCAAACGAAGTTATCAGAATTGATTGAATTGAATTTTTATTTAATTTGAAAGTCTCTAGCTTAATATATATTTAAGGTATAAAACTTTGAATCGAGCATCGAGTATGTCGCAAACCCCTTATTCTGTTGCTTAGTATATACAGTAAAGTGCCACATTCACTTTCGAACCAGTCGGCGAAACCGTTCGCCAAATCGACCCCCACCTCGAACCCGACCGGCTCGCCGGTTGTCAAACACTTGCCAACCGGTCCGCCCGTCTGTCGCTAGTATACCCTTTCTGAAAAGTAAACAGTGAACTAAAAATACCATTTTACAATTTTTAATTATGCGCCCTAGTAAAAAAGCGAAATTTAGTGTAGCTGTCGCAGCATAATTGTTCTCTGACGAGGAAAAAAAGAAGAAACGCGTATGGATGAAGCAGTGGTTTAGAGAAAAATCACGACTTTCTCACGGGGTATCACTGCGGGATACTGAGTATGATCTTGGTAACAAGAAGAGAGTTGTACTGGGTTGAAGCGGTTCTACTTGAATACGAGAATCGCAGGTCAATTTACCTCTTTTCATCAGGAAAATCACTTCCGAAATAAGTTTGTTAGCTAGATCCCTTTGTTCACAGTTTGTAACCACTTCCAGCTAAAATCCTACGCTATTATCAAATACAGAGCAAACGTCTTCGGGAGCTTCAGCTTGCATGTAGCGTGTCACTGCATCCACCAGTTCGTTCCTCCTCTTCATTCAAGGCGTGAGTTGTTAGCGTCTTCTTATTTGCCTCAAAAGTCATATTTTTAACTTGTCAGTAATTGAATTTGAAAATTGTAAACAAGCTACAAATATACCAAATCTTGTGAAGTTCACAAATGAAAATGACGAGCGAGTCGGGAGTCGGCCACACAGACTCGGACTTGATACGAACGCGCGGCAGACTGGCCGGGCTCGTATCTGTACCAACACCGACCCAACCTCGAGCCCGACCACGATCTCACCCCCCCATACACATTCGAGCCGGTCTGCACGAACCAAGGTCACGAGCCAGTCGGGCAGGGTTCGAGGTGTGGGGATTTTTCCCCACACTGGCGAATTCTGAAGCCTTGAAATGGTAAGTGGGGTAATGGTGGGGATTTGTGTAAATGTGGCGAATTGGTGGCGATTTCAAATAACTAAAATTTCAAATAATGCAGACGTGACCAAACTGCAGTACAGAAATCCTTCAAAGTTTACAAAATATTTATGTAGTTGCTATAAGAGCACTGTGATTTTGTAAAGTAAAAATCTTGAGGAAATAGAACATTTCAGAGTAAATTCCATAAACTTTTATGTTGAATAATCTTGTTATTTGAATTAGCCGTCTCTGTAACTCCAACTTCGTCATGCTTATTTGCTAAACTGCTAAATGTCATGTTCTGGACGAGGCCTTTCAGTGTTTCCACCATTTTCAAGTCCTAAACCACGACAATTGGAACTATAATTCTGCCTAGGTAAACATTCCTTTCATTGAAGAAAATTCAGTCAAATTGAAAATTTAATTATTTTAATAATATGAGTAAATAGGGATTTTTTTTTTTAAATCATAGACCATTCTGTGAATCTGTATTTATTTCATTTATCTCATTTCTGAAGATAGAAATAGAAAATTAGGAAGTAAATAGAAATAAAAACACTGTATAAATTACACGAATTTGTGTCAGTGGGGATTTCGATGCAAAGTGGGGAAATTTTGGGTAGCCATGCGGGGAAAAGAGTACTGATTGACCTGCCAACACTGCGTCGGTCGACAGGCTCGAATGTGAATGGGACACTAAATACTATTTGTGTTGCGTCGTGTTAGGTTACTATATTACGTGTTTATGATAGTTACGTTTGACTTTATAACGAGTACTTTATAACATTTATGTAAATACGTATTCTGTTAGGTACCCGTACTAAATTACTGTACTACGCATATACAGTAGCGCACCCAGGATTTTTTTCGGGGGGGGGTTTGAAAATTTAGAAACAAGGTGCACAATTTTGGTTTTCCTCATTCTTTTCTTTACAAGGAGGGCTTGTTCCTGGAGAAACGACAATACACGATTTATAAGGAGCCAATGTTGCAAGAATAGGTAAAAATTAACTTTACTTCATAGAATTTCACTCACGTACGTTCCACCTATAATGCTGCAAAGGCATACTGCACGTGTAAGAAACATACACACAATGTTTGTGAGAATTATGAGTTAAAATCATGTTAAGCACAGGCTTACTAATTTGCATATGATTATTGAATAATCTAAATTACTTAATCAGTAGACGCCGACTTTATTGAAGTAATAATACAATAATATAGTGTAGCATGACAGATAATGCCCAAGTTCTGAATGGAACGAAAGATCATAAAATAAAATAAAAACAAATTTAAATCCAAGAAAGCAACATTAAAAATTAATTAAGAACCACCGTAAAGCACAATCAGAGTTTGAAGTAAGAATTTCATTAAAACAGATATACAATGAATGATGAGTAATCAAAATAAACCAAAAGGCTAAAAATAAAGTAAGGAGATACCCAGGTAGGATAGGAGTAAGTAAGGAAGAAACCAGGACAAGACCACATCCACAATAAGAAGGAATGCTTTTATAAGAAACAAGTAGGATAGGAGCAAGTAAGGAAGAAACCAGAACAAGACAACATTCACGATAAGAAGGAATGCTCTTATAAGAAACAAAAACGAAACCCCAAAAGAAAATAAAAATAACCAGTGAGAGTATAACAAAAACCCAAATTTAGAAAACCATGTAAAATAGATATAAACAAAAGTGTATAAAGTAGAATTAAAAGTGAACCAATGTGAATTAATTATATAATGGAAAAAACAAACCTTCATTATCCTCTATAAATAAATTTCTTGATTTTAATAATACTATAAAACTAATTAGAAATAAAATCAAAGAATAAAAGGGGACCAGTGCAAGTTTTTATAATATATTAAATAAACTTAATGTGTCTATGTTGGAGTTCATAAACTAAGTAAATTGTGCATTTATACAACTTTAAAGTTATTATATTGTGTCAAGACATAATATTGAATAGAGTGTTATAATCACAAATAAGATACAAGTGTTTCTAAATAACTGCTACTCTTTATATACAACATTCATTAGAATGACAGTAATAAAACTAGAGCAGGCCAATAAAAAAGTGAAGTGACCAAATAAATACCCAAAAACCAAACAAAACAGCTAAGACTGAAAATAAAATTAGTTATAAGAAATAGTTAAATGATGGAAGGACAGATATGTTTTGTTTATAATAAGTTCAAATAGCTCAAGACTAAAATGCCTGAGAGTACAATTCTTTTAATATAAAACTTTTATTATAAAATATTTATTATGTGTTAATAGTAATAATCAAGATTAAAATGTCTGAGTTTAAATACCATTGTTAATTTCAAATATTTGTTATGGATAAATAGTATGAATTATATACTAAATGTTCTATTGCTCAAGTAAGGAAATGTTAATTAATATTATATTAGGATAGAAAGTCAGAAGGGGTATAAACAAGATGTATTATTCAAAAAACTTTGTATGTAAAAACAGATAAAATCTAGGCCAAATGGTAAATCTAAACAACATTATAATTGATGAATTAAGTACAGTAAAATAGTTAAACTGATGAAATTTATATAAGGTAAATCAGTCACAGAGTCATATAACTGGAACTATAATTAAGAAAGATATTGTAAAAAGATAGTAAGAATTATTGGAAAAATGCAAATGTAATAACAAAAAATTCAAAGTGGGGAGTCACAAATTAATGAATAATATTTAAAAAGCTAACCAATTAATAAAACTACAAGAAATTAAGGGAAGATAAACCTTTTATGTCAATCTGAGATTTAGTACAATCATAAATATAACATAGAAAATGGCAAACATTTTGGGAAGGACAGGAAGTAAATTTTAAAGCCTACATTTTCAAAATGAAATAAATATAGCATTTTAGATAAAAAACTTTGTAAAACTATCTTATTTGGTATCAAATCAAGCAGAATGAACTAAAGAAGGAGATTATGTATTTAGTATTTAATAAATTTAAATAATAGCAAAAATAAATTCAGTAATATAATGTAAATTTCATACATGTAACGGAAGCAAAAAAGATTTGAAACAATGTATTGCTAATATTAAATTGGCTAAGACGTTTTTAGATGACGAAGGAAGTTAGAACAGTTAATTATTAGACTTTGTCAACCACACTTGAACGCGATTTTGGCTAAATATTAACCTAATAGCGAAGACAAGTATGGCGTTCATTCGACAAGCCTAGTCTTCAGTGAAAATCGCGAGTTTCGAAAAATTTCATTTAAACTTTAAATTCAGTGGAATTAAAACATACAAACATTAAACTAGATTAACACAGAACAGAAACTAAGTGAATTCATAATTTAAACCTTCTTTTAAAACCAATAATTCAGAATAAAGAAACGAACGGTGCAATTGTCGACCTTATTAACAAAAGTGAATTATAACATTGTCCAACACATTTTATCGAAGTGAATCACAAACACTGAACCAGGACCATTCCACTAACACCAGAAGGAATAATCACAACTGCAGGAACGAGAAACCATTGGAAAAGCAACATTTATTCGAAGCAGATTCTTCGAGGTGCATTCGTCAATTACATCTGACTACGGAGCGGCCATCTTTGAGTTCCCACAATTCCAAGCGCCACGGCCAGTATGCCTTCGAATGGTTCGAACAATTTCTTTATTAACCATTATATATTGAATGATGTGTTTGTATTTTAATTAATAAGTTTGTAATTTGTAATGTTATACTTTCTATACTTTGCCCTTTTCTCTGACTATATATAAAATAACTGTTCAAAGAACCCGAGAATAAATAATTTGTATAATATATTGATTTGCCCTGAGAGAGTCGATTCATCAATCGATATAAAATCGATTACTTTATTAATTGTTAATAAAAATCATTGAATATTTTAATTTTGAATCCTATTTATTCCTAAATTATAAATAGAATAATATAACACATTAGTTGAGACATAACTACCAGAATTTAACAACTTTAACGGAAGATAAACTTCAAATAAGGAAAGATCACCAATCGATTGTTCCTGGAGACAATCCTATTAACATAATACAAGAATTCTCGTTACGCAAAAGGATATAATTCGACAAACACAATCAATAAGAAGTTCGAAACACAACGAAACAGTTTAAAATATTTAATACTAAATTAACTAAAAATAAAACAAGAAAAAAATATAAGTATTAAAAAAAAAAAAATTTTTTTAAACCAAACAACAAGAATTATTTTTATTCTGTTACAAGAATTTTTTAATTTGTTAGAATAGTTAAAATCATCAGACATAAAGCATTTACGCACTTTGTAGTGGGGATAAGGCGGGAAGAATATTTTACACGTGATTAGAAAAAGGCCTTTTGAAAATATTAGCGTATTAGCGTTCTCCCTGAATGACGAGTCTACGTACGGAGGTTTTGATTTTGATTTATATTTTGACTACTTAACAGTACATATGGACGTTTTGTAAGACGAACAGATTTACAAATTTATAAGACGTTTTAGATACAACAGAGGTACCATACAAAGATTTCACCGAGTTAGAAAATGTTTAGTAGGCCTACTGCAATTATTTTGTAAACAGTAATTTGGCATGTTGTGTCTATTGCAGTCTTTCTCCAGATCTTCTAGTCGAGCCTAGACATTAACAAACATTGTATATTTTGAAGTACATAATAGTTTGTGTACATGTTACGATTCAGGAAAAAACGTAATATCGGTAAAAATGAGCCTCTGACGAAAACTAGATCAAGCTACAAGGTGAAAGTTTAACATTTTTACCAATAAAATAATAGTGTTCCGAGTCAGTAGTTATATATTTATAATTAATTAATCAACGGACACGTCATGGACAACAAAATCCAGGATTATAGTCAACATTACCCTAGCAACTTAATTTGTTTGAATAAGTAACATCAATAACAGGCTCGAATGTGAAATGACTTTGTGTGTTTTAAAAAAACAACAGATGTAAATTGTCCATAAAGAACAGGAGAGACAATATTAATGAAAAAATTATACCAAAACTGTTTAAGTAATATAGCATTTAATCACTTACAACCAATTACAAATATTGAGCTCAATTCTTCCACCCCACTAATGTTTCCTTCACTGTTATTATAACTCAAATCGTCTTCACTGCTGCTATCTCGTTATTTATTAATTTTGAAACGAACTGTTATACAGTATTATACACTCTTTGGTCTGATTTCACGTAATCTTTTAAATTTTCATGGCATGGTCACATCTTGATGTGCAATCTACGAAAGAAATACACTCAAATTCCTTTTTTGCTAAGTTTCTAACACTGTCTATGGAAAATGCATGTTTTTTTTAGCACGCTTCTTCACGATTGCCTAAATCAGTTCTAGGATTAAGATCAGGAAGTCAGGATGATAGAGTGGAAGTCGTAAAATGCAATGTCCATGGTTTGGCAAAACAGTGGTTTTATAAGAGTTCTGTATGTATGTTGGTTTACTTTGTTTAATTAGTGAATGGAACTCAGGTTAAGGCAATTGGACTAAAGAAATCCCATTATTCACTAACCAGTTAATCGTGTTTGTCTTTTTGTTAATGATGTTGAATTCATTTCATGAAAATTCATTGAAATTTTCAGCCACATTTGTCGATGAAAACGTGTCAAAAGCAATAGGAAACTTTTAATAGAATAACACAATAGAAAGTTAAGAGAAAATATATAAGAAAAATACGGCAATTCAGAGAAGAACGGCGTCTATCCACGTTTTTTTAACTTATGTTGAATTCAGTTTCGTCTATGTAAACTATAGGCCGCCGTTCTTCTCTGAATTGCCGTAATTTTCTTACATATTTTCTCTTAACTTTCTAATGAGTTATTCTATTAAAAGTTTCCTATTGCTTTTGGCACGTTTTCATCAAAATCTCATTTGACGAATAATGTGGCTCAGACTAGATGCATTACCATTATAATTAATTTATCTCTTAAAAATTTTTTAAATTACTTTGAATGTTGGTGTTTCCCCTTCTGTGAATTGATATTCGTAAATAATTAATCGAATAGTACACTTGTCAAAGTTTTTGTTTTCTTCGTTGAGCACTTTTTATGGGAAGTACTAAAGATTTTATGTCAGCCGTATACGCGGATGCTTCTTTAATAATTCTAAAAACACTACTTAGAGACACACCGCATGCCTAAGCTACCCTTTCCTGCAGCTTTCTTTCTGATATTCCCTTATCTTCCGATTTAATAAACTTGTACATGTTATACGTTATTTTCCGACTCTAACTATGCATGACTTTCCTTTGCACTGAAATTGACAGGCCATCCAATTGATCTAGTTCACTCTCCAAAACCGGAAAATATAGCAATAAACTAAATGCTACGCTTTTGATGAAAACTGGTGTTTTTTGAAAAGTACGAACACAATTACATATCATGTGCCGTTGGCAAAAGAACAATTTATTCACGTCTGGTAAACTTACCTATGCTGTATTTTAGTTTATCATTTAGTAATAGTAAAAAAGTTACTTTGAAAGAATATAGTAATTAACATATAAAGAAGATACCTTATTTATTATGTTCTTACTGTTCGTACATACGTTGATTACAAACATTTTTCCAGATTTTCGGGGGGGGTTCTAACCCCCAAACCCCCCCTGGTTGCGCCACGCGCATATAGTGTGTTTAGGTGGTACCTTCGTTAGTTTGTTTCCTTGTACCTTTAAAGCGGCTACCCCAGTTTTGACAAAAGGGCTATAAAATTATTCTTGTCTTGATTTTAGCAGTGTCAACAGAGGTATTAAATTTTAGAAATAGCAAACTGGCCGAAGTTACACGCCATACTGTATAAAATGTGGGGGAATCTGTTGAGTTGGGTATCGTTTTAATTTAATACAGAGCGTACAAAAAGATGATAACAACAACAAATATTAAAAAGTAATTACTGTCCTACTACACAAGGAAAACAGTATTATCATTAGGTGATAATAAATTTTGTGCATATAATTACCTGTTCGTGTTCGTGTAAATAATGAAACCTGTATTTACCGTATATCAAAGTTATTATAAAATGTTAGGTGATACACGATGGTTAACTGCGTTTGGATATTGTACAAAATAATAAGACTCACATAATCTTACGGATTTTCAAGAAGAAAAAGGAAAACAAGCTAAACAACTCTGTGTTACCGTGGCAACCATAAGACGAGTTCTGTAGTCAGTTGCAATCAAACGAACATTACTATCACTTACAGCTATTTATTTACTAAATTTTATATCTCTTTTATCAAAACTGGTGTAGCCGTTTTAGAGGTACAAGGTAACAAACTAACGGGACCTAGTTTACAAATCTCTATTACTCTATGTAAAATGGCATAATCAGTTTAATTCATGGGCGTAACTTGGGGCCTAACTTTGGGGGGGAGGGCAGTGTAAAGGTAAAGCTTCATAAATTCAAGTGTGTAGTGAGACCGTCTATATAATAAAATTATTAAAATATATTATATACAAAATTAGAAAGTTTAGTAATAATTCTTAGTTAGTAAACGAGGGACAATTTCATTGTTTTATGATCAACAAACTTTTCTTCGTAAGTTGTACTTCCAGTTATGTTTACCTAGAAGAAATATAGTGTAGGCCTATAAACATAAACAATTTCAGTTCTTCCAATTCTTATACCCAGTTTTCGTAAACGCACCCTCTCCCTTAGGCACACTGTCACAAAATGTTCGGCAGTAGTAGCAGTAAGCCGAATCAGTCACAACACAAAGAAATTTTCAAATTGCCAGTCAGGCAATTTTCAAAGAAATTAAGCCGTGTTACTCCTTTGCGTTTCTTATTTCCCATTTCCCAGCACTTATCAACACAAAAAACCAAAACAATCACAACAATAACGAATTAAGAAAGAGACAAGCGATGTGTACTTTAACGGACTACGTACACGACCGAGTAACCGACCGCACTTGTATCAGTAATCATTAACAAACAACAGTTCCAAACGACCGTTTTTTAAGATTCGTGAACAAAGTCATCGACGTCTTGCGGTGTTCCAAAACAAGTCTTTGTTTGTGTAAAAGCCACGCATTGTATTCCAGTTAACTAAGTCTATAGCGTTTTTTTTGACAAATATCATTCAAATCTGTCAAACATCCCCCTTACAAGTTAGTTTCTTCGAAAGAAATAAGAATAATAAATTTATGGCAACTAGTCGTTTGATAACAGTACAGACGTTGATAAATAGTGCTTATTGTCCTCGCAAGCATAGAAACTGTCTCCTGTTTGACTATTTGTTAGTTTTTATTTATAACAACTGGACACAAAATTAATGCTCGGAACATTGGGGGGGTCGAGTGCCCCACTTGCCCCTTCCAAGTTACGCCTATGGTATAATTCTTGCATATTCAACAAGGGTAACATCAAATATGGATTTACAAGTTAATCACAGAAGAAGATTCTTGTTCACAATACGTCTTTGAATACGTAAAAAAAACTAATAGAGGTATCCTGAATGTTATGTAAATCATATTGTTACATTGAACAAAATTATTTGTAAGACATTATTTGTTACAAATTATAAATAGAATCATATCGCACGTCGTATTTTTCCAGTATAGGTACATATAATTTGTAACAAATAATATGTATGTATACTGGAAAAATACGACGTGCGATATGATTCTATTTATGTTCATTGTAAATATAGATTTCTTATAATAAAATACATGTAAACACTACTATGCCCTCGTCTCGTTTAATTATACGTCCATTCTTATTTGAATCTTAATTCTTCATAGCAAAATTCCTCTTACACCAAAAGCATACGAGCAACATTTAACACGTTGAATCAATTCACTCACCACGCCTTTTTTTTTTAATGTAGTCCCTTGTAGTACTCCGTACAAGTGATCACCGTCGAATACTCATCTGTCGTTCACACGTTCACGTGTCAAATACTCACTTCACACGTTCACGTAGCCATCAGTGGTGATGATACTTAGGCGCGCGCACAGAAATCTTCCCTCTTCTCTTGCAATCTCAATCCGTGGCTTGACTGGTGCGCGTACACTGTTGTTTCCTGTTGATCTGTTTAAAGATTTGGTCTCCTCTCAACCCCTGTCTGGAGCCAGTTGACTGAAGAATAATTTCGGGTACTTGTATAAATAACCGGCGCCTCCTATTAATTTCGCTGACTCCATTTCTAAATTCGCGACTACAAAGGGTTTCATTTGAAATCCGCTATTTTCAAACAATTTTAATATTAAATACAATTGTAATATGAATACAATTGTAATACAATGTAACCTAATCGAAGTTAGTCGAACTTCCAAATGTAGTAGTCAGTGTAAGGATGGACCATTCTGATTCCGTAAAGAGTCTCCACAAGCCAGACGGCAAAAGAAAATTAGGAAAACAAACGCTAAAATATAAAAATCTTGCTTCATGTTCACAAAACATGACTTCCACTGCGCTATTCGATATGTTATCCATGGATCCGAGTTCTTTTTTATTACCTCGCGTGAGCCAAGATCAATTAAGTGCACATCTATCTCTGGTGGTGAATAGTCCTTTACTGCATCCAACATTTACGCACACTGGTTTTCTGATTATTTATTTGGCGCCACTTAATTCGCAAAAGACGATTCCTTTTATAGTCTGGAATAAGAACCAGTCGACTGTTCCGACAGCAGGCAGATTTCCGTGGTATAGAAAGAATTATCATTCATTCTTTTTCATTAATGGGAAGATATCGAATTTTTATAATCCAAAACACAAAGTAAACACGACCGTACCATTACAAATGTATCAAACAAATGACCGTAATGTGGCAGTGGCCAACAATCTGAATCATAATATAGTCAAAATCATAACAAACTCGTGGTGTCTGTTAACAACTACATGTTAAAATCCTTAATTATGTATTATGATATTAACAATGTTCGTTTTGAAATAATTGTTTTGTCTCTACTATATAGTCGTAATTATTAATAAAAATAATTTGATTTATATATTTATGTATATTTATATAAGTAAAAAACATCATATATTGTAATATTGTAATGTCGTTTATTGTAATGTATAAGCCCCGGTTACAGACAGGTACTTAATTTCGTCACTTTCCTCTGGTTTTCTTCCACTAATTACCTTTTTATTACCACAGTCACATAACGTTTTTGCTTAATGAAGTGCTCGAACATCGAATTTCCTCAGTCATGCTTTTTTCACGAACTTCTTGTCTTTCGTGATCCTTTAAACAATCTTTATCTTTATATTTAACGATGCGCTCATTATCTTTCAAACGTTTTCGTAATCGTTATTGCTTACCCTTTACAACGATATTTATTTCCACTTCTCTATCATGTATGACTCAGAAACATAATCCCTTATGCAAAAATGCAAAATGCAAAATATACTGCCATGCATAAGAAGTGATGCGATTTTTCTAGACTTTAATTCCACTATTACTACTGAATACCATACCAAAATAATAACGCAGGAAAGTGTAATAACATTATCTTTTAAACCCTTAAATTTTTAGTGACCGTCAATCAGTGAATGTTTTAGTGGATAGTTAGTGAGGATCGGTCAATAATACAACTTTTAGTTATTTTGCGTCGACGTTTCGACAATATTTATTGTCATCTTCAGGACAATTGTTGCTGACGCCAAACACACAACAGTTGTGTGTTTGGCGTCAGCAACAATTGTCCTGAAGATGACAATAAATATTGTCGAAACGTCGACGCAAAATAACTAAAAGTTGTATTATTGACCGATCCTCACTAACTATCCACTAAAACATTATCTTTTAAACGATAGGTGGGTTCTTTGGTTTTGCAATTAATATACGCATTCGGTAATTTGTGAAAAAAGTTTATCTTTCGGTGAACTGTCTATAGTATAGAGTAGGAAGACTGTATTCGTTGATAATATACAACAAAAAATTAGTATGTAAAAACCTAATCACGTATACTTAAACCTAACATTCATTATAGCCTACACACAATACACATACTCATTCAGTAACTACCCAGGTGGCCAGTGTCCTCATTTGTTGGAATAAATGTTTTTTTTTGTAGCCATACGTCTACACGAATACACAGAGGTACCGGTACGTATCTAGCTGACTTCGGCTAGTTACGCATTCACGCTTGTTGCGACGTTGAACGGCCGCCCATAACGAGTTGATCGGCTGCGTATGTGTCCCGCTTACAGGATCTATAAAATTCTGACCGCGATTGGACCTCAGATGGCGAAAATTCATTCCCAGTAAACTGGATACTCCACTGTACTCCACAAATCAGAACTTATAGGCTGTGCCAGGCCTTAAGCAGTATTTTTAATCTTGCTTAATCTCAAACAAGTTTTTAGCTGTTCTGTCTGGCACAGTATAAAGAAAATGGTCTATCTTCGCGGCGGATGCCCACTGTTGTCTACACGCCCGACTTCGAATGTTCTGCAGGAAAACCAAGACTCTTCTACTTCGACAGTTTTTTCACGGTTTTTTCAAACTTCGCGCATACGTTCAACTCTTCCAGTCTGTAACAGTCCAGGGACACATGCCGAACTTGTCAGCGCAAAATTTTGTGGTTGTTTAATCTTTCACCCAAGCGTAGGAAAATAAAGAGATAGAGGGGGGAGAGAGAGAGAGAGAGAGAGACAGACAGGCAGAGAAGAGAAATGTGTAAAGCTACAGTAGTAAAAACCACTATTGCAGGTAACGTAACGTACTTGAAAATAATGAACGAGTATACTCAGATAGACAAACTAACGTTTTTCAGTCCGCCTTGTGGACTTCTTTTTAATATATAGATGACGCGTTTTCAAGCATACGCTTCAACATCAGATCATAAAATATCCCTCGTAGGAAGTCGTCATCGGTTAAAAATTCAATATCATTTGCACTGTGTACACGTCAGTAGGTGCGCACCTATTCCCGTTTGGTCGACCACAATAAGTATACTCATTATAACAAAGACAGTTTAATGATCATAAACAAAGTGTGTAAATTAAGTGTAAAAACGCCTTAAAGATTTTTACACAAACTATTCTACTTTTCATGTCTACTATGTCTACAATAATGTTTACATTATTGCAGCTGAGGCACTCATTCTGTACTTTACAGTTAAAACTCTGCTACTCATTCATACATTCGTTCGAGGATGTAATTGCAAACATGTGTTTCGATGTTGAACTAAATGATGAACTCAGTGTGTTCAATGATGAACTCATTTAATTAAATTTAAATATTATTTCACTACTGACTCGGAACACAAAGTTTTTTATGGAGGAATCCTTTTGTAGACACCTCAAGCTAACTAAAAAGTGTGTCCCTAGTACACCAGTTGTGAAAGTACTCAGGTTGGAAAGTTTTACTACTCCGAGTACCACGATCAGAACAACAAAGCATGTGTGTACACCGCGAGCGCAACATGCGCACGCGCGTACCAGAGGGCTTGCTGGAGTCAATGTAAGCCGCGCGCGCTCGCACTGAACCACAACACGCAGGCTGCAACGCGGGACATGTCGGTTCAAGCGGTGCGGTGTGAGTCTGTACGCGTGGGCGACACATGGTTGTGCGTACCAGAGTGCGTGTTGGAGTCAGTGCAAGCCGCGCGCGCTCGCACTGACCCACAACACGCAGACTGCAACGCAGGCCGTGTGTCCGCCAAACGGGTGTGTGTGAGTGTGATGCCCGTGCCCTAATCGTAGCATTCAAAACAGCAAAAACCCCCGTGTACCTCGAGTATTTCAGAATGGGTAAACACACCACGAGATGGATTTATTTGCAGACACTAACGAAGTATGTCTGTAGTCGTTGCTAGTTTGAATTAAAACAAATAAAATTATTAGTTTTGTTCAATTGCTTGGAATCAAAAATTTATTGTCAACAATTACAACAATTAAAATTTTAATAGTATTTTTTTGTTATAGGCCTATGTAAAAGTGGAAAGTTTGTGTTAAATACTCTTATTTTGAATAAAACGAAAGGTAAATTTGTTTTATCTTAGAGTCCTTACATTTTAGAATTTATCATAACTAAAAGAATTTAGATTCTAAAATTCTATTTTCTGTTAGAATTTTAATCGAAAATATTAGAACGTGCCCCCATAATGCCTCATTATCAGATAACTGCCTCGGTTGTGTTTCCAGCTACTAATTATTTTTTCACCTCAAACTTGTTAAGCGAACGACGCGACGTCTAAGTTAAGTAGCAATCATTTTAACAGAGTGGTGTTATTAGATTTACATTCTTTGTAATAATAAAAAAAGAATAATTTATCTAAAATAAAAGCACACAAACAGATGTAACATAAATGATAGTTACATATAGTACTCATTTTTATTATACTCATTGTCTGACGCACATGGGATTTTGTGACTCACACACACGTTTCTACATGTTGTCATGTCTGTTTGAGTACTTTCAGCAGATATGGATTATGTAGCGTCGATAATCTGCGCAATACGTATACTGGTGTATATATTGTATACCAAGTAAATGTGAATTAAAACCGTGCTTAAAAGCGAACGTTGGACGAGAGTAAAAAAAGTCTTCCAGGTAAACCGTTACGCTATGTGTGTTTTTACATCTTGCACACTTGTGAATACGCATTAAGTGAAGTGATTCGCAAGATAGGAAGTACAGTAAGGTAAATTCTTACTGTTTGAGTGATAATGGGACAGACTCTCTCGCGCGCACTCCTCTGCGTCTTTCATTTTAAGCACATCCCAACTACAGTAATAGCCTACCTCCCTTAGCGTTGCTCCTTTTAGCGCTGATTCGTCATAGCGCATGTAGATGAAAAGTCGAGGACAACTGAGTTTTATTTAGTTATCAATACGTAGGTAGCCTACGTACTGTAGCAATTTATCATTCGTTACTTAGTTAGGTACAACATAGCCCTATATTATTTTTATCGGCAGTTTGTGTTATTTTTACGCATTATTTTTGCGAATTTATCAATTTATTAATCGTCAATCATGTCGGGTTTAAAGCCTGACCCTGACAAAAAAAAGGAAAAAAAGAAGGATCAGCTTGAATGTAAAATTACAAGTGTTAAAACGAGAAGCTGGTGAACGTGAAGTGGATGTAGCCTGTTCATTAAGTTTGTCATCATCGATAATTAGGATAACTTTTAAAAAAATTCTGAAAAGTTAAAAACATCTGCGTCGGCGTCAATATAATTATCTATTACTAAACTAGCTCGGTCGAGAAACAGTGTGGTTGAAGAAGTGGAAAAAAAAGCATTTGGGTTGATGACCAAACGCAGCGTAACGTGCCGGTAAGTCAGCTTACAATCATGGAGAAAGCAAGAAGAATTTTTACTAATATTCAGGACAAGAAACGAGACAAATCAGAAACATTTAGAGCTATTAAAGAATGGTTTGATAGGTTTAAGAAACATTCAAATCTTTACAACTTTAAATAACAGGTGAAGATCAGGCTGCTTTGGAATTTCCTGCATTTTTTCATTAGGTTTAAGGTTTTCGTAATCTACGTATTATGTACTGTTTAAGCACTGTATTATGTAACTAAATTAAATTTATTTTAATGTATAACGTATCTAATAAAACAAATATTTAACACCTGGAAAAGCAAATAAATTAAAATATAAATAAATAAAAGGAAAACAACAAAGAAAAAGAATAAAGCAAGTAGTAAACAATAATCTTTGAAAAAATCAACCCTTTGTAGTGGTCTTGTATAGCTCTTTGTGGTCGCGAAACGTGTCTCAAGCACTAAGCAGAGTATACTGTACGCACAACACACACACACACACACACACACACACACACACACACACACACACACACACACACACACACACAGACTGATTACTGACATTGCTGACTCTACTGCCTGACTACTGACACTACTGACTACTGACACAGCTGACTCTACTGCCTGACTACTGACACTACCGACAGACTGACTACTGACATTGCTGACTCTACTGCCTGACTACTGACTACTGACATTGGTAATTCTACTGCCTGACTACTGATACTACTGACAGACTGACTACTGACATTGCTAACTCTACTGACAGACTGACTACTGACATTGCTGACTCTACTGCCTGACTACTGACACTACTGACAGACTGACTACTGACTTTGCTGACATTACTGATATGTGGATATAAACTAGAAGTAAATAACTGTTAATTTTTTATAGAAGACATTGTCAAGTTATCCTTTAAATGTTTGGCTTTTATCACAAACAGATAAAACGGCCTGCATGTAGTTAATAATTATTTTGATTTATTTTTTATACCTTTACTATGTTAATACAACTATTTTAGAGGTTATGCATTAATTTATTTCTAATTGACATGCACTGTAATAGCAAATAAAACGTTTCTTAATAAGATGTAGAAAATTAAAGCCGATTACTGAGAAACAATGACTCTGTAAGGTATGTTATACTTAACGAAGGAATGCTGCCTATACATTATTTAACAGTGATTCCCGATAGTTCTATAACGTCACAAACAATGGTAATGGCAAAGGCTGAGCCTATCACTGCTGAGTCAGGTACTGAAGCCCTTGTAAAATTTTAGAATAACAACATCGTATTGTTACATTCTAAGTAGTATTTAGTTTGAATGCAAAACGCTAGTGATTGTATACAGCCGAATACGCGTGTTTAAACTAGGGTTGAGCATCGATGGCCGATGTTCCAAAAACATCGATGGTTAACGTTCGAGGTTCGATGTTTTTACTATCGATGGTTCAGTTGCGATGTTTTCATACTATCGATGGTTTCGTTTCGATGTTTTCCTTTGAACACTTTTTTAATTTGTAATGAAGACTTTTTTTAAGTTGATTGTTAAATTTAGTTTATTTTAAATCAACAAATTTTTATTTTAGATATTAATGGCTATGTAGTTTGCTCCTCAACCTAGGTAAACGATAAATACCATGTACAGTAATATTAAACAGACATGAATCAGCGCGCAGGTTGTAGTGGGGAGAAGACGGCAGCAGTGAAAGGCACGAGAGAGGAAAATGTCTACTAACGCAGTTGAAAATATTAGTCTACTCTCTGAATTGTCAATAAGACGCACATATGACAGGAGTAATCTATTTTGACACGGGTTGACTTTTTATACCTAATGTGCCGAAGTTACGCTTCTTTAATAATTAAAGATGAAAGATAATAGTTAAATTTACGTTTTTCCTTGTAAAAGTAGTAAAATTAGAAAACTGATATCGCTTATAATGAAATAAAGCAGTTACACTGCTTTGTCGATTCACAATTATTTTCGTTTTATTATATTTATAACTTTATTTATTTAGTTTTCTATTGTCTATGATTCTTATAGTGTTTTCAATTGTTTATTTTTATTTTTAACGTTTTATGTATTGTTTTTTACATTTCATTAGCTACATTTTTAATTATATTACTAAATAATTTACCAAACTAAATTTTACAGCCCTACCAACACACATGCACGCACGCACAGATATATGTAACTTATTTTTTACTAACTTACCTAACTTTTTACTAACCAATTATTCTTATAATTTGATATTCTTTTATTTTTTTAATTGTTTTTAAGGTTTTTACCTTAAATTTGGTTACCTACGAAATTTGGTTGTAGGTAAGTTTTGATTTCGATTACGACAGTAAACGTGCATATTTTGTAAGACTAAACAAGCGTCAGACACAACAGAAAGAAACAATGTAGACCTAAAAAGATTTCCATTATTTTGTAAACAGTGACTTGGCGTGTTGCGTCTGTTGCAATGTTTCTCGAAAGTCGAGGCTAGACATCAACAATCGTATATTTTGGAATGTGTACCTTTGTGTACATATTACGATTCACGAAAAACGTAGCAATATATTATCCACATTGCTCTGGCATCTTAATTTGTTTGAATAAGTAACATTAATAACAGCCTCGTACGCTTAATGTGTGTGTGTGTGTGTGTGTGTTTAAAAAACAAGCAGATGTAAACTATCCGTAAAGAACCGGAGAGACAATATTAATGTATTATTATTATTATTATTATTATGACCTGGTGTAGGCTAGACATTACCGTATCTGTTTATTCAGGTGCAGTCATGTAGAGCGATTCTGTCAGCTTGAGACTAAACTATAACGATTAGTCACTCTTATTTGAATAGCAGTATGATACAATATGTGGATATTGCAAAATGCTTATTACATCATTGTGTATGGGTGGTCATAATTATTGTTTGTGACAGGAGGAAGGAACTATAATTTTTGACAAGACCTCTTATAAACTTTTATTGAAAGCAATTATAATTGCGGTTGCACTGAAACACCAGATTTGACGTCATATCGTACGCAAAAACAAAACTCTAGAAATGCGACATAGCACTGAAACGAGACTAGGAAAAAATTCGGAAGATTTACACCAAATTTCGTATTTTCTGGAACATTAAAAAAAAATCGGAATGTCTTCCGAAATTTCGGAAGACCTGGCAACACTGCGCACTAGACACTAGATGTCGGCTCACTGAGGCAGCAAAACAACTGACAGGTATGTAAACAAGCTGGTGAGTCATCAACAAGTCGGTGCCTGAGCCGCTGTCGGACCAGCCGGGGGTCGGACTAGAGAGGTTTTACTGTACCTGTATAATTTGTTATAAAAAATAAATTGAATCTAAAAGTATTAACAGTGTTACTTTACACTGTGATTTTATTAAGCTTTTACTGTTTAAAAGAAAATAAGAGAATTTATAGGCCTATCTCTCTTTGGGAATACTAATTTAAACTTTCACTGGGAGTAAACAAACCTGACATAGATTTACAGAGGTTTCTGTTTTTGTTAAAGGGTGGTTTTATGTATGTTTGTTCAAAACACTTTATAATAATTATAATAATAAATAATAATGAACAGATTAGTTAATTATGAATGTGAGTTAAATTATTTTAACGTCACCTCGCCTTTACCTAACCTATTATCAACGAGTTTGTCAACGGCCCTGGAAATTCTGATACGGGGAAGTTAGATGTATTTAAATTATTTTCTTGGGTACAGTGTTGAGGTTTCCACATTCCGCCTGTCAAAATGTGGTCACCCAAGGGCTTTTGGTTTTTCAGTATCTTCTGATAAGGTAAGTGAGTAAAGTATCGGGGTATAGGCCTATTATTCTTCTCTTTAATTATTTTTATTTATTATTCGTCCCCAATTATTTGAACTATTACAAACATGTAAAAAGCATAGATTTTTATTTGAATTGCAACAATGGCATAAAAACATCGATGTTTGAAGTCTTAAAACATCGATGTTTTCATACCGATGTTTTTTTAACATCGATGTACTCTTCACGATGTTAACATCGATGTTAAACATCGATGGTTTTCTGGCGATGCTCATCCCTAGTTTAAACGTGTGTCAATTGAAAAGACGCCTGGGTTGGTGATTACACGATCACGTAGGTGATTTCGCTTAGTCACAAAATTGTTACCTTGTCAATTACTAACGCTCATTAATTTATAGTCATCGCAGAAAAATAAATATGATTTGTTGAGTTTGTAAGATTATTACCACTATTAACACTATAGTCCTTTTTAAAATATCCCCCAAAATAAGTAGTTTTAGATAAGCACGTCTGTTGGTAAGTGTCTGATTAAACATGACGCGGCCTGAAACAGACATTTCTTTTCTGTAACTTCTTAAACGTCTAGAAATTTCTGGTATGTTTGCCCATACTTGTTACGTTACTGTATTGATTTCTGTTGCAAAAATTCTATTTTGGTCTGTTTTGTTTTTAGGATAACGAAATACATTATCGCAGTCAATGATGTGCTTAACACTGATTTTGTCAATTTAAAAGTTACGGTAAACTGTACTCTTCGCCGCTTTGATGCTATGTACTAAGATCTGCTTGCTTTTCTTGATGAAACATTGCTTTATATGTGTAACAAAGCGTGTCTATCAAGTAATATGAAGACAAAATAGCGTGTCTTAATAACGAAGACAAAAGAAGTAAGCAACGCGTAGGCCTATTGAAGAAAGGACAAAATGCAGAATGGAAAATATTGGCTCAAAGAAAACTGAAGATATGCTGGTTATGCTGGCATAAACTTTCAAAGGATGATTTTGGTAGTGCATATGTTCCACGTATAAAGAAGCAGTAGAGGATACTTATAAAAGCAGAACAAAGGTAAGAGAGGCAAATAACTTCAATCGGTAAAGATAAAACCTTTAGTTTTATCTTAATGAAATTTGTGTACATTTTAGAGAGACTGAAGCAAAACATTAAATTTTACTGGTTTAAATCTAGTGGCTAACGAGGCGTTATCACAGGATTGCTGTATATTTAATTTCGAAATGTATCCGTTCTGTCACTACATAAATTCACATTATTATATGAACTGAGGCGGAATAAACTGCAGAATGTATTGTCCCAGTTGTAGAAAACGAGTGACAGGGTAATTTAAACAGCCACTTACAGAAGCGAGAGAGAGAGTTAAAAAAATTGTGTTCCGATGTAAGTTATTTATGGCGTGATCTGACAAGAATGTAGATTGAACTCATCTGCTCACGGTAGTTTAACTGAATAGTGTTTCCATGTTTTGTTATTGATAGAGAGAGAGAGAGAGAGAGAGAGAGAGAGAGAGAGAGAGAGAGAGAGAGAGAGAGAGAGAGAGAGAGAGAGAGAGAGAGAGAGAGAGACAGACAGACAGACAGACAGACAGACAGACAGACAGACAGAGTGCGAGAGAGAGAGGGGTGGAAGAAGAGAAAAAATATTGTGTTGGGACGTGAATACTACGTCTCTCTCTCTCTCTCTCTCTCTCTCTCTCTCTCTCACACGCGCGCGCGGACGCACGAAAATACCTATATTGTGTTCATTGTTTATATGTTTATCTGACCAGATAGAAATAGATATGTAAGTGCCAATTAAGGGTAGAGTTTATATTCCCACTAATTTAGAATCAATTTTAATAATGTATGTGAAATTATTTCTGGACCAAAGGCGTCTCGTGGCATAAAAACAAGAGAAGGCTTTCACATACGTTGGGTACGTATGTACTTTGCCTAACATCGAGAATTCTATACTGCTGTGGTTTCCATTGTAATTGTGTTATCTGCTTTAGCATAGACATTTTTAGAACCACTGAAGACCTGACACGGTGTATGCAATCATTTGTTTTTGCAATCAGACATATTGCTTGAATGTAATTTTTACAACAGAAATTAATATAGTAACGTAAAAGTATGGGTAAATATACCAGAAATTTCCACATGTTTAAGAAGTTACAGAAAAGAAATATGTGTTTCAGGCCGCGGCATGTTTAATCAGACACTTGCCAACAGATGTGCTTATCTAAAACTACATATTTTGGGAGATATGTTAAAAAGGACTATAGTGTTAATAGTTGTAATACATTTACAAACTCAACAAATCATATTTATTTTTCTGCGATGGCTATAAATTAATGAGCGTTAGTAATTCGCAAGGTAATAATTTTGTGACAAAACGAAGTGACCTACGTGATCGTGTAATCATCAACACAGGCGTGTTTTGAACTGACACATTAAAAAACTACCGGTTAATACAATGACTGCGCTAAATCATAAAAAAAAGATTACCCAAGAGGTAACGTTTGCAGAAAATACAGATTTGAACGACGTCATATACGACAACGTATTTTGTACCCCCCCGTACGTTTCGCTCCGCGACCACACGTAGGGCAGACACAGGCAGTAGGCCTACATAAAATTATTTACAACTATTGTTTACAAATTATGGACATTATAGGGAGGCAACAAACACCACCGCATCATCATTCTGTGCAAGTAGTTGTCGTCGTCTTGCTTTATGAACTATTCGTTGTTTTTACGCATTAATCTGAGTAAACACAAATTAAAATCTTTCCTGTCTATTAGTTTACTAAGCACATAAGAAATATAATTTGTAAAAGGCATGAATCAAGGGAAGCAATTGTTGTAAGGGAATAAGGATAGTAATGTACTTTCTGTTTGCGTGCTTTATTAAGTCCGTAAGCTAGGAGTCTCAGGATTGAAACCACAAGCACGGCCCACGAAACACTTGTACCGTGAAAGCGTTTCTTTATGTAAGTTACTTATTGCGAAACTTATTTATTAATCGGTATCTTAATGAATCATGTGTCACGATGTGCTTTCGGAAACATATCTACAAGACAGAACTTGTACTTTTTACAATTTTACAAGAGTGTTTTTTCCGCTTTATTTCGTTTTGACGACTGTATGTTACAGTAATGAAAACATTGAGAAATATAATGAAAAATCCCACATTAATTTCAGACTTTTCTTTAAAGTGAACCTACTGATATAAACGATTTAATTTCACTGTTTACAAAATACTTTTCAAAGAATATTACTGAATCCAAAATATTTTTAGAGGAATTCCTTTATTTCTTCATTCCTTTATTCAATTATTCCTGTAATAGCATCTCATGTCTGATTAAAATTAATTATAATTCGAATAAACAATGCAAATGCTGACACTTAATAACTGATTAAATGTCGTAGGCTTCAACCTCATCAGAAACAAAATGTTGTACATGCTGTTGTTATTGGGGAACAGAGGGTTTTTGCCATTGTATCTAAGCCTACTAAATCCCAGCACAACAATATTTTTAAATGCAGTCTCGTAATTCATATGTATTTTATTTTCCATTGTCCTTTTACACAATTATTTTGATTCTGTTTATAAAGGGGAAATTTATTTTGTATATGAGTTGGGTCATATTAATATAGTAATCTCATTTTTTTGTAACAAAACGGCAAACTGAGCACTGAATAATAGGCCATATTTAAATTAAAATAAGCATTTATTATAGAAATGTAAACATTATATATTTAAATGATCACAATATTTCATGTCTTTAATAAGATATATTTATTAGTTGTCAGAAAAATATATAAATTAAATGTAAAATTTTAATTTTTCTATATTATTTTTAATTTTGAAGTTTCTGATTAGCAGTCGTAGGCCTACTCTATAACTTTCCACAAGGTTAGTGTATTTTCGGTTACATACAAAATACTAGATAAAGACATCTCCTCGTTGTTATATAAAGCAATAAAGTAACAAAATATTAGCAACAACTAATCTGTCTTTATACAGCACCCAACGAATAAAATTAGTAGACTTCATCGTTTATTACATAATACAAAATGGACTTTTGATAGTTACACATGTTGCTTTCGGGCGTTCAATATTGTAATTACTTAGTATTAATTTAAAAATAAATTTCTATACAGGTACTGTAATTTTCATGTACCAGGAGTAACGCAAAAGGCATAAAAAGTAGATCGTAACGGGAAAAATCTACCACTCGAATCGTTTATAGCGATTTTGCATTTGAACTTTACAGATTTCGGCAATTCATAGGCCTCTGCATAAGATTTAGGAGATAATGACCAATATTTCAGTGCCCTTCAAAATTTTTGTAAGAGATTTGTACTATGAGTTTCTATAATCCCCTAAAACGTGTTTTCCTGTATTGTGACCTTAGTTAATTACGTGTCTGTAGAAATAAAATAGAAGTACCATACTAGATAATCAAAACTGCCATGCCTACAGTTGTGCGAAGAGAGTAGTTGACTTCAGAAACCAAAAGAATAAACAGAAATTGTGACGATTTAAATTTAAAACAAATAAAAAAAAAATAATAATAAAAATATAAAATGGGAAGTTAGTGAAAACCATTAAATCGCACTATTAAATCAAATACCCCTGAACTAACTCATAATAGTAATGAGAATTAAAAAGGGAATTTAACGAAAATAATTAATTAAAACTGAGAAAGCAAAAGTTAAAAATAAAACTGTTAACCCTTTATTAAATTTATCATGCTATGACCTGTGTATACCGGATCCAACTTGCATACCGACCCGGCATTAAATAAAAAATACCTGTAAACTATAATGTAAATAATTAATAATTCAAAGTCACTAGTAGTAGTTGTAATAAATTCTGTAGACAAGCAAAGTCTCGATTGTTTATTTTGTCGAACTGTAAGACTGTATTACTAATTAAAAGTTGGAACTATATTATGGCGGAGTATTCACTCCGCGTCGTTACAATTTTCCTGTTGTAACAATGTAGGACTTATGATGCGACTTTCAAACTGTAAACATCTCCAATCGGGGCTCTGCACAAAATGTTTATTTTTGATTTTATTTGATTGTTAGATTCCACTAACAGTGTGGAAATCTAGATCTATGTAACTAAGATGTAGTGTGTTTTTAAAACAAAGATGTGAAAGAAGAAAATAAGTGTGTAAGGTGACATCTCCTACCAAAAAAAAAAAAGTCAAATATGGTTCAAGTTAAGTGTAATTCCAACATAACGTGAAACGAATATGTAAACTCCAATACTACTGTGCTATTACATATGTGGTGTGAATAAGTGTGAATAGTCAAGACTAAGACCTCAACTGCATTTACACTACCGCTGAGAAACAGGACGACTTCACGCTAGATGACACCATAACATCCACTTCATCATTATTTGACTCCGAGGACATCCACTGGAAAGACTACCACGATGACAACCCAAGACTAAGAGAGTACAGAAGAATCAGGCGGCAGGACATGGACAGATAACATTTAACTAGAGGTGACGCGGAAGCTCGTCTTCCGTGAATATTGTATCTTTTAAAATATAAGTAATTTTAAATGAAAAAGACTTTTAAATGACAATCTTTAAGCGTTAAGCATTACTATGGTGTAACCAGTAATTTCAGAAATCATACGTTGTAACATAACTCTTGTGATGTAACTTTGAAACATCGCACAACTAAATGAAACCATTCTTCAAATGGTATTTTAAGTAATAATGTAATTGACTAAAGAAGTAGAGTAATTTTGAAAATTCATAACTAGTTTAAAGAGACTCGGATCCGAGGTAAATACATTATCTGTATGATCATTTTTAATACAGAAAACCCCTTTACAATTTCTGTGTAAGTAAAAATTTTATTTGTAATGTATTATCTATCATACGTAAATAAAGGGATGTCATCTTTGTTACATACTAAATTGAGTGCATAAATCAGCAAAATTCCCTCCTCTGTTTCCTTTTATTAGAGTACTTATAATTATTGTTAGTGTTGTGTTTAATTTTTCAGTTTGTTACAACGTAGGCAGCCTGTATAATTGGCCAGAGTCAATTATCACGGGTTCCCTGGATTATAACGTAGCCGACACGTTATAAGATGCGGCACTCTGCAGATCTATGCACTCAGTTAATGTATTGTATGTAAAACAAAAAGGGTAAGTAGCATAAAAGAATAATAGTGACAATATTAATTTACCATTGTAAATTTTGTGTGAGATTACGCACATACTCGTATATGATTTATTTAATATACGTGAAAATAATAGCTTGTATTACACCAATTCATGTAGGTACTTGTCAAAATGTTCAGTCTCTAACACGTCTATTTTGCGACAATTCAAAACCTGTAGTTTTCCTGTATATGCCTGCATAAATATGTAATTTGTATTTCTATTGCCACGGTGAATTATATAAACAATTGACTAAATAAAACAAGTTCAATTACGTGTAAATAAATTGTAAGTGAAATTCTACTCCTCTCTAGTAGCAGAATTAGATAAATTAAAATTAGTACGTAAAACTAAATAATAACTAAAACTCAGCTTAATAACGGGCTGTAACTTGTTTAAAACGCATATCGTTGCGCATCGCACATACCACCCTCGTTGAAGCAAGCCGGTACAAGTCTGTAAAGCAAGCCGTCAGCTGTTGTTGAATAGAACAATAACATTCTCTCACCCTCGAGTGTGATTCCCCCCTTCTTACGCATACTACTATGCCATTGTTTAAAAGAAAACTAGTTTGACCCACATTCCAGCGTAACAGCTGATCGTTGAAAGTAAAGTTGACGTCTGTGTGAATTTTTTCTCTTTCTCTGAGATGCTAAGTAATTCTCTTACAACCAATGCAAATGTTTTACCATGAACTAAAGTGTATGCAATAATTGTATAGTGTAGTAGAATAAGTTTTAGTGTGCTAGATATAAGGTAAACATGGCCCTATTTAATACAGACTTACTATTATAAGGCGAACTGTCCTATGAAGCTCTTTTACATGGTTTACCCCATGCGAATGTAACAGTCGCGGAATTGCGCAAGTCTATACGCGAAAGTGGATCTGATACACCCGCGCAGTTAAGTAACTTGAGCGGACTTGATTATGAGAGCGAGAGAGAAACTTGTTATGCCAAGTATAGTGAGTTGACTTTATTGTCCCAAACCCTTCAAGACGAGAAATCTCCTGCGGTAATATTGCGGACAACTCAAAGGATGGAACATTCAATCCGGCGAATAAAAAATTTGTTAAACTGGCCTAACCTCGCGGTAATGCCTCCCGAAGTCCAAAGTTTTGCGGATGAGGCCTTACGCCAATTACCCACTATTACCAATGAATTGCGAAGAAAATCCGACTCGTTCAGAATGGATAAAATTGAAAAATCCTTGAAGAAACTATACATCTCCCCAGTTCAATCTCCTACGTTAGAACAACCTCCCCCCAACACGGATCAGGACTCACCCGCCGTATCGAAAATACAACCGACTCGAGAGCAAAACCCAAATAGAGACATAAATACCCAGACAATATCTGAAGCCCCACCTCCCAGTGGTTCCCAAAATCGCTCCGGGATGTACGAATTGACTACCCCTAATGTAGCATCTGGTCCTCCCAAAGGTATGCCACACGTAAATTATAATGCTGACCTCTACGGAAAAATCACTCACCCCGTAGAAAAACTCTTAGCTGAAATTCCATACACGGATGGTTTGAATGTTACTAAACTACTAAACTTCATCAAATACCTCCTGCAGATAAAAGATTTACAGCAACTAAATGACTGGCAAATTTTGCAAGTCCTCCTACCGAAATGTAAACCACCATTAAAGAATCGTGTGCTAGAATCATTAAGCTCTACACTTCCAGTAGAAGAACTGCATACTACTATCATAAAATATTTTATTCCCACCGGAATTTATGAGGAACTTAAGAGAAAGACCGTACTACGAGTACAAGGAAATCATGAGAGATTGGCCCATTAGATCTCAGACATCAGGGAGTCTTCTCGACTACTGCAAGTAGATTGGAGTGAGAGACAGATGGTCGATACCATTTTAGTAGGATTGTCTCCAGAAGAAAGATCTCGTTTAGCGTTAGTAAATAGACCCAACACCTTTGCGGATCTCGAACAATGCAGTATTCACTCGTCGAATGTATGGTACTCAGATCAGAACAGACATGCTGTGAAATCAACCGAGCCGAGTAGAAATGAAATGCAAGCCCTGGTGCCCGATGTGCAAACCCAGCCTGAAAGGCGATTATTTAATAGACCGAACAATTTGCACAGCCCTGGTAAATCTAGTGACACGCAACCTAAAACGGAAGAAAGCTATAAACCTCGTAATAAAAATATGTGTTATAACTGCGGTAAGTATGGACACATAAGTAGAAACTGTAATCGGAAGCAGTACGATCGTAAACAACCTAATCCAAAAAACATGTAAAGCAGGGAGACCCGAAATCCTGTGTCTTCCGCAGCATCTTGAGAACCGGTAAACCCAAAGAAATCAACGAGAATAAAAAAAAAAAGAAAAGAACACTAGAAAAATAGATCCCTATGTTAGAAGGTTTATTGAGAAATGTAATGCGATAACTAAATGTGATTGGACTAAATGTCTATTGCCCTTAATACAAGTTGACCTAGGTGTTACATCCACCCTCGGATTAATCGATTCTGGATCGACTAGAACCTTAATCAGTCAGAGGTTAACAGATAAATTATTCGAACACAACCTAGTGAAACGCAGTCAAGCTGTGAATATAAAATGTGCTACTGCCAATAAACAAAATATAGTGATTAAACTCAGCATCACCATTAAGGTAAAAATTAAGAATCTAACGTGGTTTTTTTCAATGTTAGTATGTGATGATTTAGGACCCCACTTAATATTGGGAGCTGACTTTATCAGTAAAACGGGAATAATTCTTGACATCCACGAGAAGAAATATTATTTTAGATTCGACCGTACACGGAAGTATAATTTTGATTGTAAAACAGAAGGACAAGAAAGTACTGGATCATCGACTGCACATATAGTACACCATGAGTCTGAATTATCTCATCTAGGAAGTAGAGATAGGCTGAAGGCTGAGAATGCAGAAACTAATAAAAGAGTTTTCCACTGTTCTTACCCCTAAGCTAGGACTAACGAACCTAATAGAATACAAGATCAATCTGAGCGACCACAAAGTAATACGCCTTCCCCCATACAAGTTGTCGCCGCCCAAAATGGAAGTAATGAGGAACCATATCAACAAGTTATTAGGACAGGGAGTCATCGAACCCTCTACTTCACCGTATTCATCGCCCTCATTTTTAGTACCAAAAGGTCACGACAAACATAGACTAGTCGTGGACTACCGGCAATTAAATAAACGAATAGAATTTTATCTATCCCGCTTCCCGACATCCACAGTGCTTTTCATTATTTCACCAAAGCGAAAGTCTTTTTACTATAATGGATCTAAATCAAGCATTTCACCAAATACCCCTTTCGGAAGAATCCAAACGTCTAACCGCTTTTGCTGTTCCTTTCAACCTGTACCAATTTACGAGAGTACCCTTTGGAATATCACAAGGAAGTTCCGTATGTAGTAGACTATTAGAGAAATTATTTCATGATATAAAATTTAGATATGTGTATCACTACCTGGATGACATTGTGATCTACAGCGAATCGATGGAACAACATCTTAAACATCTACGTGAAGTGTTATCTCGATTACAGAAAGCCGGATTAACAGTTAATCCCAAAAAGGTAAATTTTGCAGTCCCACAATTTTCATTTTTAGGTCACATCGTGAAGGCCAACGGAAAGGTAAGCATAGACCCCGAACGAACCCGTGCGATCAGAGAATTTTTACCACCGCGGGATGCCAAAGGAATAGCCCGATTTTTGGGAATGATAAATTATTTCCACAAGTATATTCCCCATCTAGCCGAAATAGCCGCACCTCTGAATGCCTTAAGAAAGAAGGGAGCGAAATTTGAATGGACTCCAAAACACCAAACTTCGTTCGAAAAACTAAAAGAAAGCATCATATCGCCTCCAGTATTACAACTAGCAGATTTTACGAAACCTTTCGTAGTTCAGACCGACAGTTCAAGTGTAGCCTTAGGTGCAGTAATCTATCAGGAAATAGAAAACTGTAGACTACCGATTAGTTACGCTTCACGCACTTTGACTGACCAAGAAAAGAAGTATTCCGCATATGAATTAGAATGTTTAGCTATTGTATTTGCTTTTGAGAAGTTTAAACCTTTTTTAGAACATAAAGAGTTCCTTTTGGAAACTGATAATCAAGCATTATCTTGGTTACTGAACCACCCTAAACAGTTAGGACGTATTGGAAGATGGGTATTGAGGTTAAACTGTTACAAATTTAAAGTACAACATATTAAAGGTACACAAAATGTAGTCGCGGATACCTTATCCCGTATGTTCCAGTCGCCCACTAATACTCCCGAAAACAAGGAGAGTCTAGAAACACCCGTTGTTAACACCGTAATTACCGAATTCCCCCTTGCGTTTACCAACATCGCTCAGTATCACAACAACAAGACCCTCTTCTGAAGCCAATTATAGAACAACTCGAGGAAGGAATTAAATCAGATAAATACGTATTGAGTAAAAGAATACTATGCCACAGAATAGCAAATGGAAAGGATTTAAGAACAATCGCCCCTGATGTAATTAAGCCCATGCTGATGGAATACTTCCATTCATCCACCATTGGAGCACATATGGGAATAAATAAAACAATACATCGCATTCGTAAGGAATATCATTGGAACAATATGAACAGCGAAATAGCTAGCTTCGTAAAAAAGTGTAAGTTATGCGCGCTCAGCAAGCCGGCAAGAAACAGTCAAATAAGCCAATTAATTTCAGAAATCCCTACTACCCCGTTCTCTAAACTTTATTTAGACTTTTCAGGTCCCTACCCTCGATCTAAATCAGGTAATACTATGCTACTCATATGTGTAGATTCGTTCACCAAATTTGTTTGGATGTATCCCATGCGGCGAGCGTTAGCGTCGACCACTGTAAAGATATTACAGGAGAGATTATTTAAAGATTATGGTACACCTGTACATCTAGTGTCAGATAACGGACCCCAGTTTAAGGCGAAGGAATTTAAGAATATGTGTTTCAAGTTAGGGATAGATCATATTACCACTACGGAGTATCGTCCGCAAGTCAATATTGCTGAAAGGTATTGCGAAACCTCAAATCTGCTTTAATAGCCTACCATGCGAACGACCATACGTCTTTGGGACCAGAACCTATCCTGGATGCAATACGCCTTTAATTCAGCTTATCACGAAGGACATAAGTCTACCCCGTTTGAGTTACTGTATAAGTACAAACCAAACCACCCCTTGTCCACAAAATGGAAAATACATGACTTGCTACCTCAGCAAATTAAGGATAAGCATATTAAAAAAATCTTGAAAGAAGCTCGCGCAAATTTAAGAGCGAACTTAGAGAAATCGCGAAAATATCACGAGAGAAGTAATAACAACAATTTAGTTAGGTACCAAATCGGTGACTTAGTAATGTACAAAACACACCCGACTAGTAGTGCAATTGATAAGACCACCTCTAAACTATCATACCGATGATGTGGTCCTTACCAAATCCAGAATTACTTAACCCCAGTTACAGTAGCCCTGTACGAACCTGCGACTCAAGAGTATGTACGAAGAACACATATTTCGCAGATAAAATTGTATAACAAAAAAAAAAGAAGGGAAATGGCAGAGCGAAAACTAGAAAAAGGTAATACTAGGTAGACAAGTTATCTTGTACCTGAGTAACCATGCTAAGTGCTAATAGTAGAATTAGGAATGAGGCCTGATCAACCTTAGATCCTGTTCAGCGAAAGATGAGCGAAATGAGTAGTCAGCTGACCACTACCTGACCACTAAGTAATAAATTATTTAGAGAGTAACTCTCTGAAGAGAGTAACTAAAACCCAAGGAAAAAACCGGTAGTAGATTTAAGTAATAGAAATAAGAAGAAGTTTATGTGTTTTAATATGTAGTCATTAAGTGTGAATTTTACGTAATTTAAGAATTAGTTTGTAAGGATATATATATATATATTGTCTGATACTCAGAAGAAATAAGTTGTGTATAACTCATGCAAATAAATAAATGAAAGAAAAAGGAAGAAGAAGGAGAGAAACTCCACACAGTAACGACAAGTGTGCCCCAGTAACTTACTTGCGAATTCACCTTATTAAAAGTTCCCCCCCATGTCTCTTTTAAGCGGCGGAGTATGTGACGATTTAAATTTAAAACAAATAAAAAATAATAATAATAAAAATATAAAATGGGAAGTTAGTGAAAACCATTAAATCGCACTATTAAATCAAATACCCCTGAACTAACTCATAGTAGTAATGAGAATTAAAAAGGGAATTTAACGAAAATAATTAATTAAAACTGAGAAAGCAAAAGTTAAAAATAAAACTGTTAACCCTTTATTAAATTTATCATGCTATGACCTGTGTATACCGGATCCAACTTGCATACCGACCCGGCATTAAATAAAAAATACCTGTAAACTATAATGTAAATAATTAATAATTCAAAGTCACTAGTAGTAGTTGTAATAAATTCTGTAGACAAGCAAAGTCTCGATTGTTTATTTTGTCGAACTGTAAGACTGTATTACTAATTAAAAGTTGGAACTATATTATGGCGGAGTATTCACTCCGCGTCGTTACAATTTTCCTGTTGTAACAATGTAGGACTTATGATGCGACTTTCAAACTGTAAACAGCTCCAAGAGGGGCTCTGCACAAAATGTTTATTTTTAATTTTATTTGATTGTTAGATTCCACTAACAGTGTGGAAATCTAGATCTATGTAACTAAGATGTAGTGTGTTTTTAAAACAAAGATGTGAAAGAAGAAAATAAGTGTGTAAGGTGACATCTCCTACCAAAAAAAAAGTCAAATATGGTTCAAGTTAAGTGTAATTCCAACATAACGTGAAACGAATATGTAAACTCCAATACTACTGTGCTATTACATATGTGGTGTGAATAAGTGTGAATAGTCAAGACTAAGACCTCAACTGCATTTACACTACCGCTGAGAAACAGGACGACTTCACGCTAGATGACACCATAACATCCACTTCATCATTATTTGACTCCGAGGACATCCACTGGAAAGACTACCACGATGACAACCCAAGACTAAGAGAGTACAGAAGAATCACGCGGCAGGACATGGACAGATAACATTTAACTAGAGGTGACGCGGAAGCTCGTCTTCCGTGAATAATGTATCTTTTAAAATATAAGTAATTTTAAATGAAAAAGACTTTTAAATGACAATCTCTAAGCGTTAAGCATTACTATGGTGTAACCAGTAATTTCAGAAATCATACGTTGTAACATAACTCTTGTGATGTAACTTTGAAACATCGCACAACTAAATGAAACCATTCTTCAAATGATATTTTAAGTAATAATGTAATTGACTAAAGAAGTAGAGTAATTTTGAAAATTCATAACTAGTTTAAAGAGACTCGGATCCGAGGTAAATACATTATCTGTATGATCATTTTTAATACAGAAAACCCCTTTACAATTTCTGTGTAAGTAAAAATTTTATTTGTAATGTATTATCTATCATACGTAAATAAAGGGATGTCATCTTTGTTACATACTAAATTGAGTGCATAAATCAGCAAAATTTCCTCCCCTGTTTCCTTTTATTAGAGTACTTATAATTATTGTCAGTGTTGTGTTTAATTTTTCAGTTTGTTACAACGTAGGCAGCCTGTATAATTGGCCAGAGTCAATTATCACGGGTTCCCTGGATTATAACGTAGCCGACACGTTATAAAATAGAGAAAATTCTTTGCATAATAAGTCCTAACATGAGGACGCAATGGATTAGAGTCAGTGTTGTCCAATTACTATAAAATAAAATTAATCGTTTATTTGCGAGTGATTGTTGTTTCTATAATTTACTGTTATTTTTCAGTTACTAGAATTGTTAGTTTGGATTAAACAAACTTTTTTCACAGACAACTCTCAAAAGTGTCGATTTTATGTTTTCTAATGATTATATTTGAACATTTTGTCAGTCCATAAAAATTAATTACAGCCTCCGAGTAATCTTAATGCCAATATTACGACAACCGTATGCTTTAAATACTTTTTCCGGCGACGCTCAATTCCCAGATAGCAGTCTTAATAAGAACTCTTAATAACGACGCGATATTAATATAAATCTTTTACAGGGAACATCCAAAACATTTGGCATGTGAAAATATGGTTTCCCGTACGACTCCCTAAGACAATTAGAAAATGCACCAACCGGTATACTGATACAAGAAGCAATCTACTTCTTCTGGAGTAGTTACTTCTTTTGCGGAAAGTTACAAAAGTTAGCTTGTCTTTACAAAAGTTACGATAGCCACTGATGGACTACCGAGATAGGTGAAACCTCTCTTGAAAGAAGACATCGACCAATGGTCGTAGGTCCTCTTAGAAGCAGGAAACAATTATTGTTGTCAACATTAAAATTTTTCAAATGTGGAAGAGTGACAGTTTTGTTGTTTGCTTGTGTTTTTTATAGGATTCTGTAGGTCGCACCCATTGTAATTGGCTAACTGATTTTCTTCTGCGTTGCTGAAATGTATGTTTTTTTTAAACATAAGATTGTACTGCGTTCTTTATCTTTGTCATAGAACAGTAATACAGTCATCTTGTATTCTGCACGAGGCCAACTTTCCCTCTTGAAGATTCGACAGATATTTTCATATTGATGCATATTAAATATCATAGATGATTTTATTATTTTCTTTACGTTTTAGGTCGATGAAATACAAAGAGAGTGACTTTGTACTATAAAGGGACATTACGAACTGTACGTCTATGTTTCTGTATTTTTTGTCCTGTTTCCTCAGTTGGAATAGAGCGATATAGATTACGTGATAAGCCTACATCCTGTATTCCTTTCTTCTGTTACCTGATGTGTACGTGATGATCTATTCTTAGTTCATCTTGTGAAGCTGTGTGATAACTTTTGTAAGAATCTGGCTTGTTAAATTATTTTTTGTTGTTTTATGTAATAACAACTTACTATAGTTGTTTATCATATTTTAACAACTTCGTCCTAGTCGTTAATATAAGACAAACGAGAAAAAGCAAGAAAAGACAAAACTAAAGCAAAGATATTAGTTAGGCTTCAATTATTATAGACAGAGAATAGTAAAACTAGTAAAAATAGTAAACACGATTGAAAATAGTTATTGTTAATTTATTGTTAATCGTTATTGTTAAAGCTTTTTGAATAATCATTTAACAGTAATAGTGGTAACAGAATGATAATAGAAAGTCAAAATGATTTTAAACCATTTTTAAAGAAAACTAAATAATACACTTGAAAACTACAAAAATGTTCCTTTAACATTTGTAGACTTAATTGTAGGTAAAAAAATAATAATTTTGTATATAATAAAGGAAAAAATTAAACTCCAAGACGAAAAATCTAAGATTACAAAAGTTAAGAACAATACAGCAGAAATAAGTAAATCCACAGAAGAAGAATCTATTTCTAATTTTTGACGACGATACTTTTAAAAAAAATAAAGAAATCCAAGAGTTTTAAGAAAGGTAATACGAAGCAATCAAAGCTGTCAAGACAGAAAAAATAAGGGGAAAGCGTGGTGGTAAAAGCTAGAAAAGAAGGAATACCGTGCAAAGTTATTTGACGAGACTCGTAGCTGGCCAAGATGGAAAAAAGCAAGAAAATTTATTGTTTTTATTGTTATGTAAAGAGTGACATATTGTTGTGGTCGTTGTTATGTTTTACTCACATGAGAACTGAAACTGTTTGAAACTAAATTTTCAGTTTGCCTGCAAACATTCAATTTATGTGGTTTATCAAAGTGAAAGGCAGAAATACTTGTGTTTGCGGGATAGCAAAGTTGTAAACATCTCACTTTTGACATGTCGCGCACAAAATACTGTAAAATGCAAACCACAAATGGTAACCTACTTAATATTTTAATTACAACCTGACATATTATTTCATGTAACACATTGTGTATACTTATTATGTTTGTTCTCGTTTTTCCGATACAGACATTTCACATCGGTTTTACCAAATTGCCATTGTTATGTACAGTATATGTTAAAATAGTTTCTCCCACTTGTAGCCGTTGTTTCATGCCACAAGGTGGATTATTGTACTCCATAATTTACACTCTGTTCTGAAGTGAAGACGAAGTTATTCATCTGGTGTTGTTGATAATTTCCTGATAGATTTAGTAAACAGTCTGTAGTGTCACTTGACCGATTTGAACTATGTATTGTTTAGCTAAACGTTTTTCGGCGCATTAATACAATTAATTTCTGGGTAGTATAGCAAACCGATTGTTTGGAATCTATTTTAACGTGAAACTGATTAGGGTTAATTAATAGAAACCCACTTTGCGCATACTTAAGACAAAGCATTATAATATAGGACTGAAGTTAATGCCTGAGAGTTATCCACTGTAAGGGGTGAAGGCAAGGTATCACAATAAAACAAAATTGTGTTTATAAATCTACATAAATAAAATAAATATTAATATATAAGATTTATAAAAGTAATGTTAAGCTCATCTATTTTATAGTCTTACGCCTATAGGCAAAATGCATACATGCTTGCAAAGCGGGATGTTAATTTTCGTGCCTCAAATATCTTTGGATAATAAATTATAAATAGTTACGTATTTAAGACACTATTCGTAATTACTTGTTCCAAAAATTTTGCTAATAATTAAATAGAATTTAAAGATGTATTTTTTTTAGGTAACACAAAAAAATGAAAGAAACGTTTTAATAAATTTCAACATATAATTTCTATAAATTTTCATAATTTTCGTTTTAGGAATACATATAGGCCAACAAATCATACCGTGAGATTTTTTTCTGACGCCTAGTTTGTTTACAGTAGCTTAACAAAATCGACGCTGCTGTCAGAACGGAGAAAAACGTGACTTTTTCTGACGAATTTCACTTCATTAAAAAGTAATGGAAAACCCTAACACAGTGAAACTGTAAGACCTCATTTATACTTCCAGGAGACAGTCGACGGGTGGCAAGTGGTAGGCGAAGGGTGACGTCACCCGCAGCTGTGGTAGATTGTTGAGAATGGGTTTGTTTATACTTCTGCGAAGTGACGTGTGACTCCTCGGTGACGCTACCTCTCACCACCTGTCGCTGTAGTTTGTCACAGATACAGGTGACGTCTCCCGCGCTTTCTGGCATTTGCACGTGTTCTCTCGTGTCGAAATAATGTCGATTTCACGAGCAGATCGGGAATTATTAATTACTGAAGTGCAGACAAGGTCTGTAATTTGGAGTAATGCAGACCCGAATCACAAAAACATGGATGTGGTGGAGAAGAGTTGGAAGGAAATAACAGTTGATGAATGAAGGTGAATAAACTTTTTTTACAGAAATTAAGGAAGTTAAATTCATTATTACATGTGTACTCTAAATACATAATTCTAGGAACATTCTGTACTTATAAAAATATTTTTAGTAAACAGATTTTGTAGCTGTAAGCTAATATCCGTAATATCACGGAGTTAGGTGAGCTTACCCTATACAAATATTATCTACAAATTATTCAATCTAGCCCTGTCTGTTAAATGTTTGTAATACATGAAAAATCACTTGTTTAAGAAAGTACGACATTTGTTTAAGAAAATAAAATACACATTATGCGAAAAGGTATTGGTTGTTTTATTGCTGACTACAAGCACTAATAAATATACGATTCTTATTTAATTTATTAATTAATAGTTACATAAGTTATTTTAACTTACATTATAGTTATGTAAAGCTTTTCAGGAGGGGTAATTGGTTATTTACAAGTTCTCTTCCGCCTCAGTTTTCCTTCCACTTTTGCTAAAATGAAGTTGAAAGTATCAGTAGACATTCTCATCGGCTGGAAAACTTGATTGGTGTTGTCTCAAGTCGAAATAAAGATAGTGAAATTCACCGAATGCTTCACGCAACTCGTTGATCGGATGAAAACAATATTTCGTCCTCTTATCCTCCACTTCACTATTAACTTCTAGCATGAGAAACATTTGACGTGTTCCAAACGACATGTCTTGTGTAATGGCTCGACCGTAGCCTGAAGTAGAAATGCTGCACCACTTGACGCCTACCTCTTTACCACCTGCCACCTGTCGCCCGTCGCCTGTCTCCTGGAAGTATAAATGAGCCTAAGAGAAGAAGAGAAACAAAGATTACAATCTACTTGAAGTCCTGTGGAAGCTATGAAATTCTAAAATTAAGGCTTTTTATTTTAACAGAGTATAACTAGTATGGTCCCTGGGCTGCAGAACTCACTGAGTATTTTGAACGAAATACACATTTATTATTAAATAAATTTTGGTATTAGATAATTTTTCAATTATAGAAAAAATCTTGATTACTCTACTACTTCTTTAGAAATATAACAATAAGTTGTAGAGCACACAATTATACAATAAACACTAAAAATTCGAACCATTCCGATTTAGGTTACAATTCTCTTTAGTTTGATAGATTTTCACAATTTATTTAGAATTTTTGGGCCCTGGAGTCCCAAAGTTTTGAAATCTCAGAAACTTACAACTATATTCAGATGTTAGTAAACATTTTTTTTCAATTTGATTGTAGTTACTTTATCAGTTAGTAAACATTTGATACCACTCATGAATTTTGGCAAATTTATCAAACTTTTCCCTCAATTTTTGCGCCCTGACGTCCAAAAACTTTTGAAAATTTCAAAAATAAACACTAAATTTAGATTGTGATACCCCCTTTAATTTGATACCCCACACGGGCTTATCGATTTTTTTCACAGTTTCGTCCCCTTCAAATTTTTGTCTTCCACGCCCCCATATTTTCGAGGGATCAATCTCGAAAACAATGGAATTCTGTAGGGTAAAATTATGGACATGCGTGCCAAAGTTTCACGAAAGTCCGTTGGTGCGTTAAAATTTATCGTAAAACGTACCCCAAATATAGAGACAGGCAGACGGACCGACTATAAACAAACAGACAGGCATACACACCGACCGACAGACAGTGAGTATAGAGTAATTCTTCATACACGATTTTTAGTGCCATTGTAGAAGGCCTAGATTACCTCAGCTGTTTCCCATCTATGACTTTTCTATGTAATGTTCTCCAAGTATATTCTTTCTTTGTTTTATATAGTCGGTAATTATAAGTTTATAAAACGTACATGTTTTTTTATTTTTGTTAGTGACTTTCATGCATTATAATATATAAAAATGTAATGTCGTATGTTCCTCCCCCGCACAGTGTATATACTATTATTCCTTCTAGTTTTTCTCTTATACTTCTTCATACGTGCCAAAAGGTCGAGTTAAAACTGAGAAATGGCTTCGCTCGTTCCCTAATACGGAACAGTCTATAATACGGAAAAATTCCCGAGTTCTCTCGTGTTATTAACTGTTGAGTTGATGTATCGAATTAAGAACTTTTCCAGGTAGTTGAAACAATAAACTCGAATTGTCCCAGGCGTAGGTGTATCTCAACTTTCCCACCCACTTTCACAGGCCTTCTAATAGCTGTCCGCAAAATGCAAGAGCTTGAGAATGTCGATTAGATAAGTGCACGCAATGGAAACTGTGGCACTCGTCTCTACTGTAATTGAAGAACTTCTTAAACGAATCCGTTAATTACCAAGCTCCCACTGTTGTTTGTCTGAACTATAGAAGTGTGCTGCATGCTGTTTAGGGGCTTCGTTCCTCTAGTTAGTCAGCACACGCCCCATAATAACGACTACTACTTTTTTCTATGCTCTTTGCTTGAATTAACTCTGAATCTGCAATATCTTTGTAGATATCCCGTTTCCCACATTTATAACTCTACGGTTATAAAAGCTACTACTGTAGAATACGGTCGTTTTCCTAATGCTACGTTATGGAGGATTCCAGACCCGAAATCAATGGCTGGGACATTCCGTATGCTACGGGGGAAACAAGCCCACTTCCCAGAATTCTTACCTACTACGACCGCTCTTCCCAACATGAAAGGCTTTCGCCAGAACTAACGCCATTAAAATTTTGGGTAGAGAATGGATGAAGAATATTGTGTACAAATGGCAATTTAAAAAAGTAAACTTAGGTGAAATAAAAAAAATGTTTCTTGTCTCATAATTTGTAGTCCTTTTCAATCAGTTTCTCCGTACCTATTGGACATAAAGTTTTGGGACTCACTTTTCAACATTTTTAGATGAAAAGTATATTATACCATAATTGTCTCCATTATAGTATTACCATATTATACCATATATTAGTATACCATATTATACCATTAGTGTTCCATGAATTTAGTATCGCATTTCTTATCCCTTTGTAATCAAAAAAGTGGGGAATTTTCGATCGCCCGTAAGTTGGCAAAAAGCGTTTCCTGACTTCTTATGTGACTATTTTTCTTTGTTTTGATCCTTAGAATACGCTCTGAAAGTGAAATATTTCTTCGTGAATTACCCTGTATATTTTTCTTGTTATATATTTACATTATTATTAATAATATAGTGCGACAATACAAGCATAGGCTGTAATGCGCATATATGTAATAAAATAAATATTTAAATTAATTTTAGTAATATATAATAGACGAGCAGGTGTGAAATTGGAAGCTGGCTTATAAACAGGAATCAACAAGAAACATCACGAGATTACCGCTGTATGCGTGTACACAAGTAAATAGAGTGTGTGCGTGAAGCCTGTTCGAGCCTGTTTGCAACCTCACCCCAAATAAATGCTAAATTAAGATTGTATTTAACTTTAAGCAAACCATAAATATTAGAAAGAGTTGTACAGTCTCTTTGTGTAGAGTCGGTACATGTAATTTAAGACTAGGCAAATAACCTAGATGGAAGCAAAAGTGTGCTAGACCCAGACTGACAGGATCTGGAATTAAACTCTCTTTTAACATCAACAAGTCATCATTTATTAAATGTCTTTCACTCTTACAGCATTTACATATGTTTCAATGACTGATATTATATTATAGGCAGTGTTAATCCAGAGCCATTTCTGACACCCTTTGTTTGAATGATCGATATTATAAAAGAACACAACAACTGGTTTCGTAATTCTACATAATAATTAGAACAATACAACTGTAATGTTGCCTTTCAATTTAAATCAGAATTCATAGAATAAAGTAAGTAGGATAAAAGTTATCAAAATTCAACACCTGTTCATACAGGGCGTTATACTTTGTCTAAAGAAAAACAAAAACTTGCAAGAGACTGCCAGACATTATTATAATTCTGAGACTCCATTTTAAAACAATTCTCATAGATCTGTTGTGATCAAAATTGGCAACATACATATGCTTAAGGCAGCAGATAATAACTGCAATTTAAATTACCTTTAAATTTTTCTGACTCTGACACATCATTATTTTAATAAATCTGAATACAAATTTTAACCTAGCTATTGCATTATTAGATATAAAATTCATAAAGGTGACATGCCTAACAAGGCCTACAATGTTCAGTTAATAGTTATATTTTCAGTCAGGTACAAACTTAATTGCCTTTACATCACTAGGCATCTGTGTTAATGACTTCTTGAACAGCCTTAACATTTTTCTACTGGTTTGAAAGAACAAAATAATGTGTATAACCATATAAATTGAAACTAAGGGAATGCTCGGATATTACATGAAAACAGAATTCATAATAGGGGAACGTGGGGCAGGACGGGGTACTTAATGTTTGAACACAAATATTTTATAATAAATGTTTCAAAATTTTCTGTTTTAAATATAAATACTTTTATTATTACATTAAGTACAAGAAATTATCATTACATTTTAATTTGGTAAAAACACATTCTATATATCTTAGATTAAACAAATACATGTCATTTGTCCCGTTTTGCCCCGCTGGTGGGGCACAATGGGGTACCTTCCTTTTTATAAAATTCTGTCATGAAATACAAAAAGCATTATTGTCAAAAAACAAAAATCTATATTTCTTAAATGAACTTCATGTTTCACAAAGAGCACAAATGTGTGTGACATCCTCGTCTTCACTTTCGATTCCTGCGCAAGAGTTGTGAGCCCATTTTAGGCAAGAAACACATCTAATCCAACCTTCTTCAGAAAAATCATGACAGTAGAGACACTCATCTTCGCTATCGACTTCTTCATTAGATGACTGAGGAGTTACGAAAACAGTTGGTTTGTTAAGGTTATAGTTTTTGTCATTTTTAGGTGATATGTTTCTCTGTTTATCTGGATATTTTTTCAGAGCTTTTTTAGAAAGTAAAAGGCGTCTTTTCACTGGTTTCTTGACCCCACTTTTATTTTTTTCAGCACTCTGTAGCTTATTTTTATATGGTGATGATGTTAAGATAGTACTTTTACCACGATTTTTTGAAACACGTTTATTTTCCTGAGAAATTTTTGGTATGGGTAAAATGTTTTCCGGGGTGGCACATTTGAAATTAGGCCTACTACAGCTCGGCATATTAAGTTTTTCAGGACTACTCAGAGATGGTGAGGTCAGGTCTGCCTGTATATTTAAAACTGTAGCCTCATTAGCAATGTCAGTAGGGAGCTGGATGTCTGTAGTTACCGAAGGCAAAAAATCTGCATCATTAAAAACATTCATATCAACAGGCCATATGCCTGTTTTCCGGAACCCGTTCACGGCTGTCATCATTGTTGATGCTTGAACATAGGCGGTACCAAACAGAGAAGCGATCTGGAATAATGTCACCACTTTTCCTGGATTGCATCTAAGCCATTTACGGACTTCCTCCTCATAGTATTTACTTAAGGGCTTCATAAATGCAACGTCAAGGGGTTGGAGTCTATGGGAACAGTGGGGAGGGAAACACAAGAGAATCACTCCATTTGCACGAGCCATATCAATTAGTGCTAAAGTTTTCGTGTGTGTTGAATGCCCATCCAAGAGTAGTAGCATTGGTTTCTCTTTTTTTGCTCCTGTAAAAGATATGAACTTTTCAAACCAAACTAAAAAAAGTTCTTTGGTCATCCATCCTGTTTCATGGACCTGTGAAGTCGCACTTGGGGGAAGTCCGGTCTCAAATTCCTGCTGCATCCGTTTTCTAGGAAAAATTAGCATTGGAGCGATGTAGGTTCCAGCAGCTGAAAAGCATATTTCAGCTGTAACAGTTTGACCCCTCTCGGCTGATGTGACTGTGCCAACCTGTCTACGCCCTCTTTTTGCTATTATCTTCGAATGCCCTTTAGGGTTTACAGTTAGACCTGTTTCATCACAGTTATAAATCCTGTCTGGTGTAAGCTGGTAAGTATCAACTACGTAGGATAGATGGCTGAAGAACTGTTTTACAGCAACCTTATTGAAGCCCATCGCACGAGCTGCAGACGTAGCCTCAGGTCTTCTTATGCTTAAATTAGGGTGGCGAGTTAAAAATCCTCTTGCCCAGTCTACACCAGCTTTTCCATTCTCACCAAATGGATGATTCAATTTATTTCGCTCTGCTAGCTGGAAAGCAAGGTCACGAAGTTCATTGATAGTAAGACCGAAGAGTTGAGCCTCCATTTTAGTTAAATAATCCACAAGCTCGGATTCTTGTGCTTCATTAAAAACACAAGTGAAACGTCCCATAGATTTCTTCACAGAATGCTCTGGATCATCTCTTTTTTTCTTAACGTGGCGCTCTAAAGTTGTTTGTGGCACTTTGAACTGAAGAGCTGCCTTTTTGTATCCCATTGAGCCATTTATTACTGCTTGAACAGCTTCTTGCATGGAAACTGCCGACCACTCTTGCCTCTGCGTCTTTCTTTTGTAATCTCTCACCATTCTACAAACACAAACAACGCGAAAAACCAATTAGCCTACATTTTATTAATGAAACACCTATGGAAAATACGTGGGGCAGAATGGGGTACTACCCCGTTGTGCCCCACCCCGTTCTGCCCCACAGTTACATTTTTAGGTTATAGCGTTGGGTAAATAACCTAGATGGAAGCAAAAGTGTGCTAGACCCAGACTGACAGGATCTGGAATTAAACTCACTTTTAACATCAACAAGTCATCATTTATTAAATGTCTTTCACTCTTACAGCATTTACATATGTTTCAATGACTGATATTATATTATAGGCAGTGTTAATCCAGAGCCATTTCTGACACCCTTTGTTTGAATGATCGATATTATAAAAGAACACAACAACTGGTTTCATAATTCTACATAATAATTAGAACAATACAACTGTAATGTTGCCTTTCAATTTAAATCAGAATTCATAGAATAAAGTAAGTAGGATAAAAGTTATCAAAATTCAACACCTGTTCATACAGGGCGTTATACTTTGTCTAAAGAAAAACAAAAACTTGCAAGAGACTGCCAGACATTATTATAATTCTAAGACTCCATTTTAAAACAATTCTCATAGATCTGTTGTGATCAAAATTGGCAACATACATATGTTTAAGGCAGCAGATAATAACTGCAATTTAAATTACCTTTAAATTTTTCTGACTCTGACACATCATTATTTTAATAAATCTGAATACAAATTTTAACCTAGCTATTGCATTATTAGATATAAAATTCATAAAGGTGACATGCCTAACAAGGCCTACAATGTTCAGTTAATAGTTATATTTTCAGTCAGGTACAAACTTAATTGCCTTTACATCACTAGGCATCTGTGTTAATGACTTCTTGAACAGCCTTAACATTTTTCTACTGGTTTGAAAGAACAAAATAATGTGTATAACCATATAAATTGAAACTAAGGGAATGCTCGGATATTACATGAAAACAGAATTCATAATATATAAATACTTAAGAAAGTCAGTCTATGAGTTTGTGCTTTCACTTGTAGCAACAGGAATGTAGATGCAGGTGATAAAAGAAAAAATGGAAGTTTTTCACCTGGTATGTCGAATCATGAGTTATTCCCTGGTGACTTGCAGTGTGGCTAATGAAACATGTCCCTGTCAATGAAGGAAAGAGCGAAGTTGGAGTTGTAAGAGGATGGTCCTCGTAATTTTTATGGAGAGTCCATGCGGCCGACGGTGTGGGCAAGGAGAAGATGAGCTGATGTCTCCGCCGATAATGTCCGGTGTCATGACATCATCGAAGCCCCACGTTCTTCCGACGAGTCGGGAACCCTAAGAACAGTTTATCATTCATAATTAGGCAGTCACCTGTATCATTACCCCAACTATCACGCTTCCACTCGCACCTGAACTCAGTGATTAATCTCAATAGAACCAGATAATTCACGCTTGCGTGTCCCTTAGCATTAGTAAAATTTCGAAATTTTCTTTCAATTACATCTCCATTTGCTTTTAATTTACTTTCAATTTCTTTTCTAAATGTTTCGACAATTCTCTGAATACAAATTTAATGCCCCCCTTTTGAATTTACAATTACAATTGTATAATTAGTTTGGTGCAAGGTCAGCACGTGTTTCACAGATACGAGAAAAAACATGTGGGACACACACACACACACACACACACACACACACACACACACACACACACACACACACACACACACACACACACACACACACACACACACACACACATTAAAACCTATTTCATATTCTTTATTAAATCTATAACATTTAAACCTAACCCCTATTATTATAATTTGTAGGAATTAACCTCTCTCACCTGAGACACACTACGAAGTTATCTACTCATAGTAGAACGCCGTGAAGCCAAAGGAGAAAAGGTACCCAGCCGCCAGCCCACCAAAAGCTCTGTGCAAAGGCGAAAAAGAGTGTGAGGCACGGTAGCCGTATTATTCAACCCAAGAAGATTTTAACCAAACAAGCTAGAAATTGTTAGACAGCGGACGGCCACCAACTGTATCGCGTCGCCACAGTCAGACTTGATTTCGTCGCCGAAGCTATATGCCTCACGCGAGCACAACACAACTATCTCACTCTACTAGCAGAAGCCCCAAGGCAGTGGAAACGGCGCGACAAATGACTGGCCGCGGGATTTGAATTTGCTTGACTGATGCGGTTTTCATAGCTTCGGCACAGAGTGTAAAAACTTCTAAAAATTCGTAAAAATCAGACACATGTGCAGTGCGAATTCTGTGCGATTTTTAAAGCATAATAATAACACTAATGATGCGATCATTATGATAATTACATATAATGTGTGTAATTAAATTACACAATATTAGATCACCTTGAAATCCGCATTAAACAGTGCGATTGGCGAAAAAGTGCGAATATGTGAAATGAGACGAGAGTGGGGGCACTGACGCCGTGGGCAGTTTTCGACATGCATATTCCTGAGCCAACAGGTGTGGTTTTCTTGGTGAATATAAATACCAGCCCAGGAGAGCCAAACTCTCTCTTCAATCAGTCTTCAGTCGTGGCGGTACGCTATGTCCGTCAGCGACGAGAATGTTTAAACTCTTCAAACAGTCTTCAGTCGTGGAGTTACGCTATGTCCGTCTGAGACGCGAATTTTTAACTACTTCGGACAGAGTTAGACGCTATGTCCAACAGCAACAAGATTTTTATATCATAAACTGTAAAGTATTACGGAAAATGTCTTATTTCAAGTAGTAATAAAAAAAAATAAATAAAAAGTACCGTAACTAAAATCGTCGCACAACTACGAATAGTCTACAACTACGAACATCAACTCTAGACAGATGGCGAGAGAACATCTAGCAGAGGAACGATACGCAGAGCAATAGAGACTGTTTCTATCACAACAGCAGCCGATCCAGAGCAACACGTCATTACAATCTACAGCAGCCGATGGACCATGAAGGACGAGAGACGGGATGACGACCAGTGAAACCAGAAAAGGCAAGAGGACATCCAGTAGGAGAGAACCGACCGATCACTGGAGGACATGGGACAATCTGCAGAATTTGAGGTGACGAAAAACCAATTTATAATTATCACAGAATAAAGACATTGAAAGACATTAATAAAAACATTTTAAAATTAAAGAATGACTATGTAGATAGAGATAAGAGAATGTAATTCAATTGTAATCAGATTTTTTTAAATGATTTTTTTCTTTAATGAATGAACAGTTAATGTAAAGATAATTTAAATCCTTGCTTGGAGTATTAATCATTGATTTAATAAGTTAATTTTTTGTATTGAAAGCACATAAAGTAAAGTAATTGAAAAAAAATCAAAATGATTATAAAGCTGTAAAAGGTATGTCAAGTAAAGAATAAGAAGGTAAATATTACCAATTATAAAGCACACATTCAGACTGAGTAGTCCAAAATTTATATTATGAATAAGAAATGTTTTATATAAAATTGATAATATAAGATATAAGAGATAAAATATATTTTTATGATGAATGTACGGCAATCAAAGAAACATTGAAACGATAGATAATGAATTTCTTATGGAGAAGTAAATATTACTATTATATTATTATTTTTATTATGTTTGTTTGATGTAATAAATGAAAACATATTACGATTCCTAAAAGGACTACTCTTATTATAATTACACCTGAACTCCAGTTATACATACACGTTGTCAGTAATGTTATGTAAAGTGTATGATTTAAATTAATGTACAAATTAAATTACACAGAAAAATTAATTTGTTACAATAGACATATATATATGTGTGTGTGTGTGTGTGTGTGTGTGTGTGTGTGTGTGTGTGTGTGTGTGTGTGTGTGTGTAATAGCAGATGAAAGAACATATCAAGTCTCTTAAAAGACAAGACTTTACCTTGTATCTTTCACATCACTAGAACACTATACTACACAATACACACACAATACAGAATTCGATCAGCCCAAAACCAAAGCCAACATCACTAATATACATCCATAGAATGTTACGGAAGTAATATCAAAATGCCTTAACAACAGAGAAGACAGGAAAACCTTAATGTAATATGGAGAACGGTTTTGAACTAACAGCAACAAACAATTCTTTACAGTACACAGTTTACATCTTAACAGTACACATGCCAACAGCAGCACTCTTAGCAAACCTGTCACGAGCGCTACAAGCACGAAAGCACATGCAGCAGAACACGAGACACACTCCTGAGAAAGGCATAACAGCACATGTCGAAACGTACAGAGGACAAACCAAGAGGAAACACGCATTTTCACGAAGAAAACATTCACTGACTTAATATAAATACAGTACAATATAATATTAAATAAGAGGAGGATTAAAACTCCTTCAGCTTCATACCGTTGCAATAGAGCTCTACAAGCGTCAACACGAAGATATTTCATGTTGGGGGTTAGCCGCCTAGGTATCCATCTAGCGGAGACTTTGTGAAACTGTAGCACCTCGCTGATTATGTGATGTGCTGAATCATAACTAATTGACACTACTTTCGCCACTTCGTTGATTGTCACCCACCTGTCGGCTCTAACAACTCTTTCGACTGCATCCACAATCTCAGGCGTAGTCGCAGTTTGAGGCCAGCCAGAGCAAGCTGAATTGGTCACACTTCTTACACCACTTTTAAATTTCCTGTGTCACTCATACAATTGTTGTAATGATAAACAGATTTTTCCATAATGCTGTTCCATTCTTTGATGAATATCAACTGGTTTCTCACCTTCACCGCTTGAAAAACGTATACCTGCACGCTGCTCGTCTTTGGAGCGGAGCCGCCATCTTTACACTACTACCTTCCCTTTGTACGACTCTAATTTTGTGCTGCACCTGTCGGCCACTTTTCAAACTACAAGTATCAGTGGCACCAATGTACGGGACAATCGCGCGATATTTTAAGCTTTTAAAGCACTTTTAAGGATACTTTTTGATCCTCTCTCGTACTTGAAAAGAATGTAGGTTAAGTCATGATATTATACGTGAAACAGTCGCGCAGGTTGTAGTGTGGATAAGGCAGGAACAGTGTGAACCGGGTAAGAGAAAAGTGGCTACGAGCAATTGAAAATATTAGCTTGTTACCTCAATAATTGACCTAGTGCGTAAGTTTTGACATCTAAATTCTGTAGAACGTTTGGGCATATACTTTTGTGTGGCCTTTGTTTTAAAATAGATTTTTGTATGTGAGTTGGTATATTTTTAATTAATTAACAATATACTGTGTAACTGGAGTAAACGCATGTGCCTTTCCATCCAAATAGTTACTGCGCAGTATGTGCGCAGTAATAGTTCGTCATTCACTAAGTATTGTCCTGTGTTCGTGGTTCTAATTAATAACTGAATATGTGTGCATGCGCGCGAGCAGAAATACATTAAAATTTCTTTGCTGATAATAACATAAAAATGTCTAAGAAAGTGCAGAGGAACTTTTCGGGAACTATTTATGGTTAAAATTTGGAATACAAATCTAATTTAAATTATCAGTTTCTTATTAAAGTCAGACTTTTACAGTAACCATGTAATGTCTTTAGATATCTAACAGTTTATTCATTTTTTCAATAATATCACTGTCAGATATTACAGAAAGAAGCATTTGACTGCAAATGTCCATTTGACAAATTGAACAAGTAAATCATTTTTGTAACACATTATTGGATATACGACCTTTATAAATTTTGAAATGTTTACAGTACATATTACAAAATGTGTATAATGCCCTACCAATAGTTTTTTGGTAACTGCCGAAGTTGTCTAGTTCCACTGTTAACATATTAGACTTCGTGCTAAATCTCTGGAGTGAGCAAGCTGTCCATTGAGTTATGACTGAACGATAATGAAGGTCTTTGAAAACCAGGAGGGCGTTTGAAATTTTTATTCAAACTTAGTAATTACTTTATTAATTATATTGCCACTGCCACGCGCCTAAATTGATAATTAATAATTTAACAATGACAACGCTTCAAGCACTAACAATTTGTGATAGGCTTAAAGTGCGCTAATGAAAGTACACTATAGATAATAGTAGAAAATTCTCTATCAGAAACGGAGATATAGTTGAAACAACTTATAGTGATCAATTTATAATTCACAAATTAGCTTAAAATATAAACTAAAGTGTACTACAATATTCAAACATATTAAATAATAATATATTACTGTAGTGTTAGACAGTGTGTGTGGCTTACATGACACATGACACGCATTGTGTGAGCAGCAGGATATAGCAATGCACATTCTTGATGTTTCCGTGCCTTTTTAGAGACGGCCCGATTATTATCGAAGCAATAAGACATGTTATAATAGCTGTGAGTTGACGTTCAGTTATTAAACAATGAAAATCCTTTGTTGTTAACTATTGTGTGCTGACATGTGTAATTGTTACTTTTATTATTTATTGTGGTAATAATTATTGGTCAACTTTAAATCGGAAAACTGGTAAATACAAACGTCTCTCTTATAGAGTACCCAGAGCACCTTTCTGGCATGATGATGAAATTATTACCGTAAGAAAACAAAAATTGGGAATGAATATTATTCGCAAACAGGTATAGACATTTGTTCACGTTGATACCGATATTCACGGACGAATAAAATTATATACAATTATATGTTTCAATTAACAGTGTACCAAGTTTTATAACTATTTTTAAGAATTTCAAGTTTAAGCTTGTAACTCGTCCCAAGTTGTTACGGGTTCTGGTTTCGAAACACAAGTCAGTCAAACGGAAGTCTGTCGGACGTCCCCTGTTAACCTTGAACTAAGTTACGCCGCAGTGTTGTCCTGGCGTATTATCGATGTCAAGTTTAACGTGACAGTAAAATGTTCCCCTAAATGCTAAACGCAGACTATTCTTGTGCTGTGAATAAGTAAAGCGTGTGTTCGAACAGTAGATAAAATTCAATGTTTTTGTATTTTCAAGCCAAGATTTTAAACATAAATCAATTTAAGTCACAATTTCAATGAACTCATTTAAATCGACGTAATCAATTAAATTTGAAGCACCGGACGAAAGTTATGTCAAGATCAGCCTAGACGCAATTTAAATCGTATTCCTTAGAGAAAGTTTCTTTACGTACATATTACGTGAATTGACATCTGATCTGCTTCATAAAAAGTATTATAATTGTAATTAAGCATTTATTAGCAAACTATTAACAGTTTATGGAAATGCAGTTTTCATAGAAAATATGTAAGAAAATTGTATCATGATGTTTAAAAGGCGAGATAAAAAATATTAATTTTATATTGTTTAGATAAACGCGCGCGCGCGCGCGCGCACACACACACACACACACACAGCAATGTGAGATGGTGAGGTCTAATTGATGACTTACGCTCTCACGGCCGGCGTCAACCCTCTTAACATCGTTGTTCCTTGCCGGGCTATTAGGCCGTGGTCTAATACTGTTTATAACAACAGACGTTTCGGCCCTATCACTGGAGGCCATCTTCAGTGTTGAACGATTGTGACGTCTTTACCACAGTAGTGTGGGAACTGGTGCGTATCTTGCCAATTAAACTTTCAAGGAGCAGAACAACTTCTATTGCCCGGCAAGGATCAACGATGTTAACAGAGGTTGAGTTCTGTACATAAATCCTCTGCAAAAACTTATTAACAGAGTGATTAACATAATTTATTGGTATGCAAAATTATACATGTAAGGATTATTTACTTACTATCCTTTCCATTAAATTCAAGTAAATTAAGAATTATACAATTTAAAATTTAATTTTAAATATACACGTGGGTTCTTAAATATATTGATAATAATTAATTTCGATAACTTTGACACAATATAATTACATAAGTAAATAACTGATTTAAATTTCCCTTATTAGTACACGTTTAAAAGAACTTTAATGAAATGAAAATTTATATGAATTTTTATTGAAATTACTTGTGATATAAATTATGTTAAAATTAGAGTCTTTAAAAAAATGTTCGTAAACCTTGAGTCTGTAAACTTATTTAATTTGTTCTTAAACGTCGGTTTTTAAGTAATATTGTTATCATACAATTTTACTTTCACTTATCTGCTGTCTGTGGGTATAGATGATTCTACATTCGGTCTCAATACGATTTGTTTCGTTCCTGGTTTTCTTTACCCTATGGTTGTTGTACATCATAGAAAATCAATAGTAGAAAAACCTCCTCCTAATTGCTGGACTTTTCAGCCCCTACAGCTGCTAAGTAGAAGCGTCGACTATCACAGCGGTATCGCTCTTAGAGGCCTGGTTAGGAACTTCTGGTACTGAAATTTCACTATCTGAGCTTTGTTTCTGGCTAATGACATCTTACCTACAATACAGTACACCGTATTTCTGCAGCTTTACTGATGCAGGTACATAAGGCTGGATAAATAATCTTAAAGCCCGACTTATGTGACCCCGTCTTTTAACGCCTCGACCACGTGTTATAGACGTCCGTTTTATAGAATATTGAAATCATCTTGGTTTCAATTGCATATTAATTTGTATTAATTTTAATACAGTGTTTGAATTAATATTATTTTATTATTTAACGTTTAGATTAATTATTTATAATCCTGTAATCCTATTAACCAATCCACATATTACTGTAATTGAATAGTGTCTTCATGATTAGACATAACGTCAGTTCTGTTGACGCATACGCCCTTTTTCACACTTACACTTTTTCATTGACAATATGCACTCTAGTTTACTGTTGTAAGCGTCTTATACCTACTATCTAAGATCTTAAACTTATAGCAATATGATACTTATACCATCCAGGATTCTCGGTCCTGGCATTGTGCGTAATAACAAGGACTCTTTTGTACACATGTAGAGTGGAATGCTCTCCACATTACAACACACACACACACACACACACACAGACACACACACACACACAGTTGAATATTGCTATATTGCAATGTGGTAAGCACTTCATGAAATGCATATGCATGAAATTAGTAAAAGAGACTTACATTTTATGGGTCAAAGTCAAAAGGAATGAGCATCTTTAAGAAAAAAGTGAACGATTAAGAACTTACTGTTAGTAAAATAAGAACTTGGGTTTAACGTTAATGACGTTAATGACATACACTATAAACTTGTCTTAGTGCAAAGGTGTGTGTCAGTGAAAGAATCGGTGTCTTAGATACTTGTTTGGGAAACATTCTACCGTTACTAAGTAAATTTAATGTAAAGAACAAAGAAGAAACACAGGAAAATAATTAAAACTTTACTAAAATAAAATGTTACAAATCCTAGTTGAGTATTCAAACGAATATTGGGCTAATTCATAAATTCAAACCACCTGGTATCAATGGTTCTCGATTGCCGGAAGTTAGAGACATTTTAGCACAAGGTCTTCGTGCTAGGAAACGTTTTGAAAATTTTGGTTTTAAACTGCAGATAACGTATAAAAGCCAATCGGGTTGGAGGACACAGATCTATGCAATGTGATATGACGTCACTGCATTAATTGTGCTTAATTATAAATCAGGGGCAGTTTCTTTTGGACGTCGAATTAAGTGAGCTGTGTTTGCTAACCTCAAAAAGTGCGTCAGCCTAAGGGTACAGGATCTATCACAACTGTGCGAGCTCTTCCACAGTTGTTCGCTACCTAACAACACTGGAGCAACGGAGGATATCGTAATAATATCTCGGGGGTGACAGGAGCACAGGAGAATGGGAGACGGTATCGAGATCATCAGACAACGAACCCGGACACACCACGCGTCGTCACTAGTCTTTAATCAGCGTCAGGAATGAGAAATTCTATTTCTTCCATTAATAGTGCTTAAAATGAAGATGCTAAACGTTTTTAAAACTTTTACACACATTTAACTAATTGTAGAGTCTTATATTCATGGATGTTATTAAAAGACTCTAATTGTAGTATAATTCGTAGCACATCTTGTAAGTACAGCAAAAGCTAATGTTTAAAGCCATTTTATTTAATTATCTATCAAATTGATTATACTAAAGAACTTTAAACATTACATGTATGTGAAGAGCTATATATTTTATTACTTTATTACTTAAAACCATAGAAAACTAGATTTACTTCAAGTATGCACGAAAAGATAAATCTACAAACGTTTCTTGTTTAAAATTTGTTGTACCAAAAAATGTATTAATCACTTACCATAAGAGCTTCTGCATTTTTTTACGGAACCCAACTTGTAGTGTTATTGACCCCAATATTGTAACGTTACATAACCCAGTCCCAATAAATGATAACTTATACTACCATAAAGGTCAGAAATGGGTAAACTATAACTAGCTATAAATTAAGTTATATCACTAAACATTATAAACGATATTGAAGTGATATACAGTGACAAGTGAGTTATAGTGTACCCAGTGCGGAAATAAGTGAATGTGAAGGGAACTTCTTACAGACTTGTGCTGTAGATGTGGGAATTATGGATTATAATAGTAGACTGTGATGCTACTAACTAATTATGTATTTTGTTTAGTTATTGTAGGATTTATATTGTGTAGGCAACAAAATTTAGTACCTATGTTAATTTTATATTTAATAAAATAATTATGTTATTATATAAGATAACCCAGGGTTTTAAAAAATAAAAGATTTAAATATCAGATGATAATAAAAAATAAAATAATACTGTATGAGGAAAATGGCAGAAGAAAATAGTGCAGTGTAAGAATACTATAAGAGATTAATAAATAATATATAAATTCATTTAAAGTTAATAATAATATTAAAGACTTATATCTAAAGTTATAAGAAAATAAACGAAAAACTATTATGTAAATCAAATTGGGAAAGAAACCAAAATTAAAAAGAATTATTTTTCTGTAAATCAAAAATAAATTTATAATATTTAAAAACGGCCTATATACTAAAAAGTAAATAGCAGCACCAACAAAAATTGATATAAAAATTATGGGTTACTAACAGTAACGAAATAACAACATATTGTTTAATCTAATTTGAGATTGAAAACTGTTCGGTTGGAAAACGTTATGAGACAAAAATTGTATTAAAAAAACCTTTGGAAACATTTGGAACAGTAAAAAATTATCACAAAATTTAACTAACAGTATAAACATTATGTACCACTACTTTAAATATCAAATGTAACTTGCTTTACCCCATAACAAAAGTGAAAAACCATTTTTAAGATCAGGCCGAGCCAAGCCGCGTTTCGAGTTTATGACGAGATGGTATCTGACAGACGGTCATGAAATTACAAAACAACTAAGAACACCACACGAGAAACCGCTTCACACAAGTAAGAACTTCAAGGAAAGAGGTAATATAAACATTTCTTTTAATATTTAACCAAGAAAACCTCAAATCAAATCGTCGTGCAGTACAGAAATTTATAAAGTGTAATCATATGTTTAATAAAACATAATCTGCTCTCTCGCGGACAAATCCGGAACTACGTACTAAAAGAATAAACAAATTTTCGAAGTTGATTATTTTTATTTTGTAAAGCGTAGTATATAATTATCCATTTCTGACCATCTCATAACACAAAGAACTTACCCTTAACCCTGGGGAAATAAATAAAACGAATTATATGTTGATTGATGTTTAAATAAAAGATAAAATTGTAAAATCAGTAAAAACCAGATTTTATGATAATTACATGTTTACCCAATGAAGTCGATATCATGAATTAGTTATTGAAAGGATCGATTGTAATATTTGTATGTTGGCGGAAGAGAAAATCAATAATATTATAAATAAATACTATTAAGAATTTATATTGAATAATAAAATGTGTTTCCTTTATTGTAGCGGGTAGTTGTGGTAGATTTCAGTAAAATAAGAAGAGGACTATCCATCAGGTAGTATTAAGGAACAATGTCGTTTGGTTAACCTATATTTGGAGACTAATGTCAAAATCAGTTGATCCCATTCACGGCGAATATTTGAAAAATTAAGAAATCGTCTACTCCGAGGGTAACCAAACGGTACTCGCTCTCTCTTCCAAATAAGGCTAAACAACTTCCTTAATCTTGACCCAAATCACACACACTCGATTTCTGCTTCGTTTGGGTAACATTACCATCAAATTTATTTAAACCTTAGTATTTATAATTCATAAGTGGCGATTGCTAAGAGGTGTTCTGACCGATCCGAGACTGTAAAAAGTCGGTACGTTACAGATTGGCGAACCCAACATTGGGGCTGAATTAACTATATACCTGTAACTGTAGTACGCTAGTAACTCTAAGCGAGACGTTACAAATTGACGCTAACAACGTGGGGCAAATAAAACAAAGTTTCCATTAAGTAAAGTACTATTTAAGGATCAGGGAGACACACTCTAAGCGGGACGTTACAATATTTACAATAAATAATAAGTAATAATGGGTCAGGTGTGAACCACCTGAAGCGTGTAGAAGAAGGCAGGGTAGGCTGCCTTATGTGAGCCGTACGCATAGAAGGAGACAGTGTGGCCAGCGCTACGCTTCAGTCGCCCATTATTACCCCCAGGAGGTTATCCCAGGTACTCATTTTCAACAGGCTGAGTCGACCTGGGGGCTGAAAAACGCACCTTGATTTTATGGTGCGGGCCCGGGAATTTTTACAATAAATTATAATTATAATAAATAGAGCACGAGAAAAAGTTTTTCGGGCGAAAGTGTTAAAAATGTAAGGAGTCCATGGTAGGAGAGAGAAAAACGCAGCTTCAAAGTGGACTGAAGACAGGACGAAGAGGCACAGTGAAAAGATGAAAGAATATTGGAGAAAAAGAAAAGAACAAACAATAAAGATTGAAATTGGCATGTGGTCCTTAGATTGCCGATACAAAAAAAAAAAAAAAAAAAAAAAAATAGAGACGATATATGTATTTTATTTCTTATATTTTTATTATAGTGAGTATATTACATAGAATCCCTATTTGATAATGTTTGCGCAGGGCATTTTTGTGGGGTCCCTAAAGTACTGAGGAAAATTCTACACCAACAATACGTAGTATATATTATAAATATGACACTACGTGACACTAGGCTATGTTGTTAACACGACACTACGTTTTATTATCAGCTGTGGCTTAGAGCGGCATTAAGGAAATTGGTTTCACACCAACGAATTTACTGCGATACGCGTGTACGAAAAGGTTAACTCGGGTATGCTAAAAACATTTACTTGGATTATTTAAAACATTTTACACCCTGTTGTAACTGTGCATATACCTATAAAGAGGGAAAAGTTTCTAAAATTTATTTATTTTTTTTACATTCTTTGTTAAAAAACTTAATCAATCTTTTATACACTCTAATTTTACTGTTCAATGAGATTTAGTGCAGACACATTTACTTGCAAATATTATACTTCTCTACCCTGCCGTTTCCTCAACCTTTAATTGGACTTATTTTTAACTTTTAAGTTGCGGAGTTGCGGAATGGTTTTGTTTTCCTACTTCAAATACAAAATATAACTAAAAACAATATTTCCTTGTAGTCCCTTAATGCATTTTTGATTGTTTCTACTTGCTTTTTCAGTAATAGTAAAGCTGAAGTTCTTGTTTAACGCCAAACAAGCCAGTTACGCAGCAGATCAAAAGTCTATAATGAAAGATAACAAAACAATTTCATCGTCACTATTAAAACGATAACGAAGACACACTGAAAGTTGTATTAATATTGCATTGTTTACAGATTTTTAAAGCATATTATTATTAATAATGTTTAATAAATAATATCATATTTTTAATAATATTATACTACACGATACAACGTTCGTTCAGTCTTCGAAGTGTATTTTTTACTGGTTTGCGTAAAATGGTATATTTACCGTGTATTTTTACTGATATATTTTAATGGTATATATGCGTATGTTTATTTACCGCTTACAGAAAGTATTCCATTCTCTTACGTGCATGTTGTCACCACTGTTCGGTGTTAGTGTTATTAATTGTTTTCTTAAAACTTCCAATAAAAACGTTTTTGTTAATATTTTGTACTGGAAGAAATACAGCTTTGTTGCCGCTGATGAAAATTTGAAGAAAATGCAATAATCACTTTTACAATTACTTGACAAGTTGAAGCATTTTTAATCGTCTCTGACGGTATGACGAACTGGAAGATTGAGGATTATGTGAATTCGTCACATCGTCAGTATGGGAATCAGAGATAAAGGACACGAACCGCGTCTGAGTAAATTAAAATACTTCAATTTATCAAGTCAGTGTAGTAGTGATAATAAAAATGCAGAACCGACACACGTCAAATATACCTGAAATGCCTAAGACCACAAAGGCATTTCGCAAGAAATGACAGGTATGTTATGAGCCACGTTTTAAATTTTAAGAAAACCAGGTTTTAACACGTTCAAAAATTGTATTTACTGAACGTATAAAGTGCTGAATGTACGTAATTACCGACTGAATATATAAAATGTTGTAACCGATTTTTAAAAATTAACTGCCAATTGTTCTCGGATTTTGGGATTCCGCATTAAAATGTGTAATGCGAAAATGTAATTAAAAAGTGTATTTACTGTGATATTCAATACTTTTGATTAAATAAATATTAAAAAATCAACGTTTCATAAGGCACTATTTTATACTGTCTAACGTCCCAAATAATTTAACAAATGTATTAAAAATTATTTACAAATTGGCTCGTGTAGTTTCATGTGCATTTGTGTTCAAAACATTTAATTGTGAACAATTTTTGCTTTCTCGATTTAATTGTAAATTTCTCGTACAATGTTGTAAGGACTTCCTCCCTCTGAATAGACACACTTACATAATACAAGATTAGTTTTCCTGAACAGTTTTAACATACGTATGTTCATACGTATGAACATTCATATGTATGTGTTGTGTATGTATGAAAAAATATTAACATGCTATTTACGGAAATACCGATATTTTGAAATGTACGTAAAACCATATGGCTACTATGGGTTTTGAAAGTTATTAACAATATAGTATATGAATGCGAATGTCATGCAGGTTTACCTAACACAAACGTTGAAACTAAGGCACAAGATTAACAAGCTGCATCTTCATCTTTTAGATCTCTTTGACTATATTCTGAAAATAGAGATATGATTTTCGAAACAATGGTACACATTTTCTATTAAATGCCATAAACGCTTTTGAAAGCGTTACTTTCCGATGAGTTACGTTAGTAATGAGCTACAGGCCTTACCCAGTAGCAGAAAATTGTCACATGTTTGTCTTTAGAAGCGGAAAAAATAAATAAAACCTAAATGAGAAATAGAATATGAGACGTACAAGCAATCACAAAAAAAATGTATAGAAAAGAGTATGTTTCTGAGAGCATGATAGTGAATATCAAGCATAATTTACGCTTTGTTTGGTATAAGAAACGCTTTATTTTAAAACTCTATTTATTTTATTCCTTTTTGTATGCCAGTTTTAGAACCGTATAATAAAACATTGAATAAATAGCCCAGGAAAAATAGTCAACTAATTTGACTTTAAAGGAAAAAATTAGATGAATGCTAGATTTTGTATATGTGGTCGTTGAACCATAAGTTGTACGAAACCAATGAGTCTACCACTTAAATTTGTCGAGGAGTGATTGATATTACAGGGGGTTGAAAGGGGTGAAAAAACGATTTTTCGTATATAACTTAAAAACAAAGTAGTTTATCAAAAAATGTTACAAATAAAAGTTGTAGCTCATAAAATTCTCTATAATTTGGTATGTGTTACATTCCTACACATCAAAGATTGTTGGAACAGGCCACGTTTAAACTTAGAGTATACTGTATTTTTTTGCATTTCGTGTGTATTGCATGTGAATGATCGTTTTTTTGTGCGTAGGTAAAGAGATGGGAATGACTCGATTGATGAACAAATGCCAGACTTTACCGGGACTCAAACCCTGAACCTCTTGGTCTAGAAGCCACCGACCTAACCACTACACAAAACCGGTTGGTCAATATTTAACTTTAAATATTGTCTCGTGGCAATTTTTACCTATATTGAAATATTTAAAAAAATTTTTTTTTTTGCTGATGCAAATGAAGAATTTCGTTAAAAAAAGTATCAAATAAAATAGTGTTTCACATTTTTAGTAACTTCTGTACAATGAAGTACAAAAAGGAACTATATAATACAGACCAAATGACCTAAGTATTGTAAAAGTAAAGTAAAAATATTTTTACTTTTTTTTAGTAGAAAGGTGCTAATAATTCCCTTCCCTAGCAGTGAAGGTCACGAAGGCCCCTACGACTATGACTGACCTATTTACATAAATGAATTTCCTCCTCCACGCATTCCGTAGCAACCGATATGGTCATAGAACGGACAGCAAATCGAGAATTTAAAGTCCAAGGTGGCGTTGTTCACCGATGATTCACAGAGGAAGTATTAAATTCATATATCACTACCAAATCAGCATTTTCGGATATTTGTCAAGAAGTTGGAAAATTTTTGCAGCACTACATTTTTCACATCTGAACAACATGGTGAGTTAAGAGAAACTCGAATTGCAAGAAGTGATTCACATATCAATAAATTGTATGATTGGCTTATTAATCACGATCCGTTTTCAAAAACGCAAATCATTACGTCACTCGATACTGGAATTATTGGAAATGATGCTATTAATTGTCATAAATCAAAGGAAATTGATGAAAACGATATGAAAATATTGTCTGGGAAATTGTATAAGGACATTGTCATAAAACGTGAAAACAGAGTACGTCCTCTGAGTGCCGCTAATTCCTCTATAACGGTACGTGGGTATTACTATAGATCCTTTAATTCTCTATCAAAGAATGCTGTTGTGCAGAGAACCGAGTGATAATATATCAGAGTATTTTAAATTTGAAATTGCACCGTACCCAATGTCTCTTTTTACGAATACTGGAATGAAAAAAACACCAAGTCCGCTTTATATGATGAGTTAAAATATATCGATGAAAATTTACTGAACAAGACAGACATCTACATAATAGATGGAGAGTGCAAACTGTTGCACAAAATGAAATGGAATTTTTAAAAATGCAGTAATTATAAATAAGTATGCAATATGTACGTGCAATATGTGTCGCGTACTTTTAAGTCTGCAGTAATCGTCTTCGATGGATATGATAATCCTGACAGTACAAAAAAATCTGAACAGCAACGTCGATACGCGAACATCAGTCCACAGTTCAGCATAACGGAAGTAACCCCCTGTCTGTCGGCCAAGAAACGTTTTTAGCTAATAGTGAAAATAAGAAACAACTCGTTGAAATGTTGAAAAAAATTTCGAAGAACAAAAGTTTAAAGTACGACAGTTATCTGACGACGCAGATACACTGATTGTTCAGAAGTCTCAGTACTTGCAAGTGACAATTGTTGGCAAAGATACTGATTTGCTTGTACTTGTGATAGCTTTAAGTCCAGCAGACAAATATATATTTTTCTTGAAACCAAATATCGGCAGAATTAAAGCAAAATTATTTTACTCGCAAAATTTGCAAATAAAATTCACAAATGTCAAAAGTTTCATCCTTCTAACACCTGCTTTTAGTGGCTATGACACGACTAGTTCAGTTCATGGGAAAAGTAAAAAACAATTACTGAAGCTATTGGAGAATAACAGAAATTTGGACAATGCTGTAGCAGTGTTTCATAGTGTGAATTCGAATAAAAGTGAAGTAGAAAAGCTGGTTAAAAATTATTTCTAATTGTGTATGGTTCAAAAGATGAAAGGCAAACACTAGACGAGTACAGATTTCAGATGTTTCAGAAATCTCTCAAAAAGGCATCTGCCGAATTTGAACTGTTACCTCCAACTTCAGCAGCTGCAGCTCAGCATTCCTTTAGAGTTTACTATCAGTAATGTTCAGAAATGGCTAGGCAACCATAAAAGTCCAGAGGAATGGGGATGGGAAAGGAAAAATAATTTTTTACAGCCCATTAAGACTACATTAGAACCAGCTCCTCAATCAATTTTGAACTTAATTTCCTGTGGCTGCACGACTGACTGTTCTACTTTTCGTTGTCGCTGCCTATAATCCGGATTGCAATGCACAGTTATATGTAAAAATTGCCAAGGATCAACGTGTCAGAATTGTGAAACGTCAGGCTATAATATTAATATTACTGATAGTGAAGAGATTAATTTTGATGATGAAAATGAAAGTGAGTTTCATATTGATGATCTTGAAGAAACAAATGTCAATGAAAACAATGATACTGAAGACTTTTTGTGAGTTAAATTTGTATAATAAAAAGACCCTTACAAAAGAAACATTTTACCATATTTTTAAAAATTAGTGTATAATTTTCTTTTAACATTTTTTATTGTATTATTTTTAAATAATTTCCATTTAATTCAATTTAAATTTATCATCTGATATTTCTGAACAAATTATTATTCAGTTGTAAAAATTTTAATTTATCTTAAGTGTTTGTTTTCGTAAATGTTTTGTGTTGATTCTACCTTCCTTTTGGTGTAATTCACATATTTAATTTTATAAACTGATTGCTTTCTGATTTTGACATTTTATGATAGGCCTATGTGTTTAATTATGTAATTAATTTTTTAAATCTCTATTGTGTACAGTTCAAGATTAATTTTTTTGTATTTTTACATCATTTTAATTTTACTCATCAAGTTCAGTAAAAATGTTCTGATTTTAAATTCAATAATTATTGCATTTGCTTTTTTTATTCAAACAGTGTTTTATTTACACATTTTTTTTCGTTTTGCGATCTTTTACTATATAATTCTTAGTGTTATTATCATTACAATTTTGTAAATATCGAAAGATACTTTTTCAAAATATTCCACCTGGAATAATAAATTATGTAAACTTATCAAAAATGTGTTTTTTTCACTTTTTCGTAAATATTCATCCTCTTAAAAAAAACAAACGATCATTCACATGCAATACACACAAAATACAAAAAATACTGTATACACTAAATTTTAAATGTGGCCTGTTCCAACAATCTTTGACATACAGAAGTGTTACAACCACCAAATTATAGGGGATTTTATGAGCTACAACTTTTATTTGAAACATGTTTTGATAAAATATTTAGTTTTTAAGTTACATGCAAAAAATCGTTTTTTCACTCCTTTCAACCCCTGTAAAACCACCATACGTACAAAAAATTAGCTTTTATCTAAATTTTTCCTCAAAACTACCTATTTTCCTGGGCTAAAAGGACAAATGTCCAGTGCCTTGCTCTAATAACAAGTATGTGTGACTGTATAAAATATTGGAATTTTAGTAAATTCTTTCTTTAATTTGCATTAGTCTTTAATCTGATCTTTAGCGTCTAATCATTCTTTAATCTAATTTGTTTTAATTTCGTGAACTTCCTCATGAACGAAATAAAAGGTTGACGGCATCACGGGAACATACCCGGAAAGCAAGATAAAAGAAAACAGAGGAGCAAAGAATAAAACTTAGAAAACATGCGTGAAAATTATAAAAAAACATAATTGTATTACCGAAGATAATTTTATGTCATGAATAAATAAATTTGCTAATGGTCCATGTGCTGAGCGTAGAAAATTATATTCAAGGTAGCGTTGTAAACTTGAAACGTCATCACGCGCTGATACTCTACGCAATGATTTAGTTGAATTGTCTAATGTGGTAGTATGCACTCGTTGATCTAGCAATATGAAGAAACGTAAAGTTCCTTCTCAAGCGTTTTGGAATAAAATGGACGTCATGCCTGTACCGCAAGAATTGAAGAATTTATCGGATACAGAGCAACGAACGCTGGGAAAAATAGTTATATTTTAAAAATTCATGAAGGTAAAGAAGATTTTAAAATTGGTGTAAAGGGCAATTAGTTTTATTTGATCAAGATGTCGTAGAAGTTGCTGAACAATTCCCATTACCTTTGTTTAATGCGTGGTTAGTAATTATAGCAGAAAGTCGCGAAAATTCGCAGCCGAACAGAGAAGTTCAAATAAACATTGAACGACTAAGAATTGGACTTCAGTGGTTATTAAAGCTTAACAACTTATATCTTGACGCTATACCTAACTTTGACAATATATTGTATGACAGTATTTCTGAGATAGTTCGGGTGATAGAAAATGCGGAATACAGAGATGGCGAGAAAATTCAAACACAAGATGTCCAACAAATATAATAAAGCACAGATAACATGTCAAATTTAAATGGTTCATTTCATCAAGGTGATGAACGGTTCAACATCGATTCACATAGTAAATATTATACTGGCATAGCAGAAGTTACTTGCGTAACTTTTCTCTTATTAGATCCAAATACTTAGACTATAAGTGACATAGGTTTCATAGTTATAGTAGGTGATAGGTATTATAGAGAATGCTTATCATTGTGAGCAAATCCTAATAATGAAGAGCAGAGTAGGGGGTATTTATTTAGTGATGACGGACTTCCAGTCACGGTTATATTTTAACGATTTCTGGATAAATTTGAATGTACATTTCGATATACATACTGTATCTCTTGATGGTCATATTAAAAAGATTTTCAAAATTTAAAAAAATGGTTCGTCTCTTTTTTTTTCTAAAATCACAAGTATGGGATTTCAACTGCTAATTAATTTTCAGTAGCTATAGCATAGCAGGACAGAGAGATATCAAATACTTTGGTTACTTGATTCACATGCTAGAGGGTCAAAGGGTCATAGAGCAACATCCGGAGGTGTATCGTGCTGTACGCGCTTTGTGAGTATTGAGGAACTCCATAGAGTTTTACATCGTAATTTGAGAATAACTAAAGCTAATGATACAAACGTAACCCCAGTAACGCAGTAATCTTAGTCAATTGTTGAATTTTTAAAACACAAGTGTAAGTATAAAATACAGAATTCTGCTGGTAATAGCCTAGTACTGGCACAATACCAGTGTTAAATACACAGAGATCACCGCAGGAATATGCCCTTTCAAATAAAAAAAAAGATTTATTAAAATCGGTTTAGCCGTTCTCAAGTAATCGGCGAACATATGCAAAGAAGAAAGACGGAAGGACGAATATATTCAACCTCGTCCTTTGTGAAGTCGTTTAATAAATAATTAACACAAACCACTGTAGCAAGCGCAACAATGACATCCGTTGCCATCTGTACCAATTCTGTCAGAACATTTCTATAGTTTCAGTGGAGTTCTGTGCAAGTTTATTGTATAATAAAATGTTTAGTGTCAAATATAGTGGTAAAGGTTTTTGAGTTGGCCTGTCTTGGATATTACATATGAAATTTTAGTATTGCTTTACTAGTATTCTCCAGAATAAAGGATAAAAGATACCATGAAACGGGGAAATTGTTTAACATTTTATGAGAAACTATAGTTAAAAAAATATAATAAAAATTTCAAGGTTTCTCCTCGTAAATTAATAAGCTGATTAACTGTCAACAAGGCTACCAATAAATAATTAAAAAGGACGGGACACTCGAGACTGCCGTCTTCTCTGTCTGGACGGCCCCAGAGTGGGACGAATACCGCTCAAGCCGTGCGGAAACGGTCTGTCGCGAAAGGCCGTACTTCTTTCCGACATGATGTCGCGACTGTTGGGCGATAGTCTGTTGTCCCGACGCAGTGAATGCTGAGGGAAAATGTTTTTTTTTGTTGGTAATTGATATAAAGCATATTCCATGTTCGTCAACTTACTCGTATTAAAATTAAAGGTTGGAAAGGGGACCAATGAGGGACACATTCGGCGGGCGAGACACATAGCGTCGATTCTTTTTGTTATTCCGCCACATAAGAGTGTGAACATCTGTTAGGTTTCACGCTTAACTACATTGTCTGCATCACAGTTACGTTCACACGACAACTGCGATATGGTGGAACCAAAACCTCAATAACGTTTTATCTGATAACTTTTAATTTATTCAGCAACGTAGTTTGCATATAGATAGAGAAAACCCAATGTTACTTCCCCATTCCTAATATGTACAAGGCACATAGCCTACTCGGTTTACGCACGGTTTGCTGAGTGTTATTCGTATTTCTATATTGGGCTCACATTTCTAATTTTGCGGCACCAAATCCTGTTTTATAAGCTACTGGAAGCTGTCGAATTGAGTACGGTAGTCATTAATATTTATACCCTATATGACAGATGAATGTAGATTTGATTTAATGATTAAAATACGTTATGTGATTAAAATGTTATTCATTAATTCAAGCACCAAAACGGCATACATTTTCAAGATGGCATGACTGGGAGTATTTTCCTTTTATTCCATGGCTTACTGAATTTATTTTAATTTTTAATATACTTTTATTAGATATTGTAATATAACTTCATTCTATCATCGTATTGTCATTGATGTTATTAATTTAGAATCTATCGAGATTACATATTTCGAATCTACTTATTGTTGATTGGAACGTGTTTCTTTTCTAAATTATTTCATTAGGTTTCTAAAGTTTTAAAAATTTTAAAAGATTTTTAAAGACATAGGCCTATAAAGGGCTAGAGCATTATAATTTTTTATTATTTGTTGGTTAGAAACAGAAACAATGCAGAAACTGTTAAATCGATTGTTAAATGTAAAAAAAAATACTCGAGTTTCATCTCAAGATAAAATAAAATAAGGGCGTTAAATTATCTGTTGTTACCAATGTTTCATTAAGTAAAGCGTTTGGAAAAAATAACTTAAAATTTGTTGAAACTGTACGAGTACATTTAATTTACAATACGTTTTTCATTAGAAGGTACAACTATTTCCTCATCTTCATTATTTTCGTTCCGTTATGTCTGCTTCCGGATTGTATATATCAAGTTTAATGTCTTTGTTCCATAACGTACTACATAATTATGAAGCCAAATCCGGAAACTCATTGCCAACAAACAACCTTGATGAGGAGTGCCAGGACACAATCTGCTAAAGTACACGAGAAAATTATTCAAGACTTTTAAGCGTAACGTACCTATAGGCCAGTGAAAGCGCCTAATGGAATGCAAAACAAAGCTTCTACTTTGTGCAAAAGCGTTTCTGGCATTATCTTTAATACTACATTTTGTAATCTGTTTTCCCTTGCCGAGATAGGTACTCATACTTACCTCATGCAAATATACTTTGTTAATACTGCAGTGCTTTTAGTTTTTTTACAGTATCAAAATAGATTTATAATATTTCTTTTATGAATTTGCTAACTGCTATAATTTTTATTGTTCGACTAAGCTTTTCGTCATCACTGACATCTTCAGGTCTTAAATTTACGTTTAAACAAGACGAAAAAAAAAAGATTTATAATATGTTGTAATATTTTAAAATAAGCTTATACAGGATTTGCATTGATATAATTGGAACTACATTTTTTCATATATATCAAACTTTTAAGCATTATAGAAAATGCAGCATGTATAATTTCTTAATATGTCTGCTGCTGCTGCTGTTCTTAAAGTATCGCTACCATCTTCCAGCTCCATTCAGATTGAGGGTAGTAATTAAGACCCCTCCAAACTAATCACGTTTAGCTTCAGACTAATCTCAGTGAAAATTTCAGTGTACTCGTAGAAACAGATCTGAACTCAGGAACTATCAGAAGCGATAAAAATTATGCGACTTCGACGAAGAGCATGCTCATATGATGTTTACCATGCAAAGAAAGTCCGCCTCCTTCATTTAGCCTGCATACGAAACATAGAATGATGGCATATCATTGAACAGATCGTTCTCAGTTAGGTTCAAATCTCACACGGAAATATGGATACCTGAGTACATAAAACTCCACTGCATCATACTAAAGTCCAAAAATGAGTAATGATCATATTTGCTTTAGTACTTTATGAGAGTGTGTTTTAAAAAATACTGTACCATTTTTTACAACAAATATACACAGATTGCACTGCAAATAAATGTTCTGATAAATAATGGCATAACGTGAATCTTCTATTGAACATTCTTCTCTCGCATAAGTTACGTATAAGAGACAAATTAAAAATATTAATTGAAGACTCGTTGTGAACTTGGCGAAACGTATTACTTAAAAATATTTAAATAAACAAAAACGCTTGGTAGTTTCACAAAATTTAAGGTTAAACAACGCTGACAATTGTTTAAGCCGATTAGGCTATTGTAAACAGCCGGTAAGAACAAGTAAATACAAAGAATGTGGGTAAACACGTGTTAAAGGTGCATACAGAAGCTGGTGGAGGAGGGTGTAGGTAGTACAGGGAAGGTCAAGTTTCTGTAAAATCCAGTAATAACAGGAATACAAATTTTAAAATTAACTACAAGACTACTTTTAACACAGGAGGTACAAAGAATTCTGTCTATTCAGTCGTTAAATTTATTATTTGTAAGTACTTTCTTAAATAGAAAATGCAGCACACACACACACACACACACACTTAACACATGTTTATCCTCTAAGGCATTCTTTGTATTTAGCTGTCCTTACCAGATCCTTGACAATAGCCTAATCGGGTCTGGGTTTAACAATAAATTTTGCAAAACCACCAAGCGTTTTTGTTTATTTAAATCGTTTTAATTAAAAATAATGTTGAATCTAGTAGATTAGTTGCTTTTGTGACATATTTGTAAGTAGAATCACTACGATATTTAATATGAAGCTGCAGGAATTGAAGAAACCTTCCTGTCTCAGTCGGTTTTATCATGCAACATACCATATGTATGGTACAGTTCTATAGGTATGGTAGCATCGTCCTCTAAAAACATTGTGAGTAAATAAAATTTACGTTTCTAGGTCTGACCCACAGCTGAATCTCATATACCCATATTGGATTTAACAATAATCATTGACCGAACGAAGCGAGTTCTCAGATTTTTGTCGACCGTTTGGTATTTAACTGTCTATATATATTTCTATCTGTTAGGGGTACGTCTAGCGATAACGTTTGGACGCATTAACCGATTTTCATAATAGCGTGCGAGCTCATAGTTTTACCCTACAGAAACCTATTGTTTTTTAAACTGATCCCTCCAAAAATAGGGTGGTGGGAGGCAAAATGTAAGGGGTTTAACATTGTAAAAAAGTCGTAAAAGCCCTTGTGATAAAAGTTTTTGGGTGTCAGAGCCCAAAAAATGGATGAAATGTTTGATAAAGCTGCAAAAATACGAGGCATAAAGTTAAAGAGAATAAAACAAACATATGAACGTAGTATTATTGAAACGGTTGAATACCGGGCTATTAGGCTGTAGTCTCATGTTTGAATAACGATAGGTTTCGGCCTCACGTTTCAAACGTTGTTCAAACATGGGATCACGGCCTAATAGCCCGGTATTCAACCGTTTCAATAGTATTGACGTCGGCCGTGAAAGCCTAAGAAATATGAACCTAGTGTTACGTTTTGGAAATTTCAAAATTTTCGGACCCGGACGGCTTATTTGAAAAATTTGAAAAATTATGAAAATCCAGCAGGGTGTTGGTCTAAAACGAATTGTAAGTAAAATCCTATTGTTTCAAGTTTTTAGTGTTTATTGTATGATTAACCATTTCCGATCTGACGATGAGCTGTGAAGCTTGAAAGCGCTAATCGGAATAATTTTTCTATAGTGGTGTGAAACTGATAATTCTGTTTGTGATTATAACCACTAATACAACTTTCTTAATTAAATTATTGTATGATTGTGTGCTCTACAATATTGTTATATTACTAAAGAGATTGGTACAGAAATCGGGGAATTTTTCCCATATTTAAAAATTATTTAATATAGAAAGTGATGTAATAATAAATGTACTTCGTTCAAATTAATGAGCCAGTTTTGCAGCTCAGTGAGCAGACTAGTTTTAATTATGATCTGTTCTATATGGATTTTTGTCAGACAGTTTTTGCAATAGTGTATCTTTCTGAATTTTAACTTTAGGTTTTTGTTTTCTGAGTTATGGGTTTAGTTTATGCTGCCAAGTTACATACGAACTCAGTAAGGTAGCGACTACGTGACCCTAAATTATTCGGCCCTCCGGCCCGGTATACGGCATAAATAATAAAAGATTTTTTAAATTTATTTTAGAAATCATGCGTATAAAATGCTTGATTTGTCATGATTTTTAATCATAAGCGCCAAATCCTAACAACTCAAAGAGAGAAGCAGACAACAAACTTTCCAGTTCATGGTTCCATATACTGTAAGTTACTGAAATTTTTGCCGTTGTATACTTTTTTCATTTTTCATAAATACGAAATTTCCGAAAGTATACGTGTTTATAATTTAACAGTTCAAATACACATTTGAAATAACCCTTCAATCGAAAATTTCTTGTATATGTAAACTGTGTCATCAACTATTACAGTATTCTTATACTATTAAGGTTTCAGTATATTTAGGTAAATATTGAGTATTTGTACTCAATTTATACTCTTTATTGAGTACTGAATATTTAAGAATTTTGATGTAAGTATTAACATACGTATAAGAAAGTATACTTAAATGTTAAGTATAAATATTAAGATTTTGTAATAACTGTATTGACAATTGTTATTTAACTTTGCTATGTAATTACCTCAAATTCGTATGCAATTCATTGTTTAAAAAGTACACGACCACTGTAAACACACATTTAATATGGTAAGAAACATCAGTAATTTACATTTATCAAAAGTACGAGCGTCGACTGCCGGATTAACCGGCTTGGTCGCCCCCACTCCCCTAAATTAGTCTAGAGTGTACTGTATTTTCAGCTTCATCAGAAGACAGTTTTTGAGGAGGACAGTTTCTTATGGTAAAATATATATATTGAATTATTTTTCACTAACATCTTATTGTATATAAGTATGTGAGATACAACGATAAAAATATAAGTAGTTCAACCTATGAATTTGAAACCACTTCAGCATCTTATCTAAATTGTGTAAGTTTTTCTGATACAACAGCTCATTGGTATGTTGGAGTAGGCCTATGCCTATATGGCAGTATCATCTGCAAGTGTGTTTGAAAGTGTCGCACTTGTGTTTAGATTATACAAGTTATAATAGTGCTCTTCTGTCTCCTCTCAAGTCTTACTACTTTGTCGTCGTATTTTTAACGTATTTCTCGCTGACGACGTCCGTCGCGAACGCCCGAATAACCAGTACCGAAATTTTCACGGTTGTAATCCTTACCTGTCCTTATTCGATGTATTTATTTCCCGATAGGCGCCAAATTGTTTTATTAAAACAATTAAAAGTTTTAAACTAGGTTGTCTTCTGTGCGGTGATAACAAATTCAAATTACCTACGCAGACTGGCGAGAATTCGAATCTCGCATGTCGTTCGTCGTGTTGCCAACGTCCAAATCTGGTAAATAATTTTATTCACCGCTAAAGTGCACAAATGTTATAATACAATTCAAATAAAATAAAGGACGGTTATTAATAATCAGTACTAGTTTATTAGTTGTACAGTAGCGCGATAATTTTACTTTATAGGTTGGCTAATCTGCGCTTTAATTTTTACGGTAATCTGATCATTCATGTCGGTGCTCTGCACAGTACGTCCCAGACGCTAGTAAGCGGCGGTCGGCACGCGCCCGCAGCCTCACTGTCATATTTTTTCTTGTCGCGACAATCAATGTAGGCCTTAGGCCAACACTTTACTTATGGCCCATTAGGCCCGTTTATTAATTTAATTTAAATTTGATACGAATTGTATCCACATTATGCTTATTAGCCACTCTATCATTCAAAACAACTTCTAGCTGCTTAACAATTTTTAATGTACTTGTCAACATCAAATAAATGAATTAACTACAGTCCACTCGCTTCATCATTTCTGCATCCTGGCGAATCAACTATAATTAGAAAATTTCACACTTAACATTCTTCAACAAAACATTTTGGTCCACTCGGACAGGAAACTTAACATTTTTTGGTCCTCACGGTACGGATCACTCTTCTTACTTAACATCTTTGGTCGCTCCGGACCTGGATTTCCGATGTATTATTCATAATTATTATTTTTCTGCCACTATTTCTGGCCATCATGGGCGAATCAGCATACCCGCTGATACGACCGTGGCGTGATTCCATCGACATTTCGCTCGTCGCCTTTGAGCCTCCTGACAACATCATCGCAAGAGCCTGCTAGCTTCAGTGCTTCAAACAAGGCTGTCATCTCTCCGAGCTGTGTTTGCCATCTTCTCCACGGCGTCGACGCTGCAGGACATCGCCTACAAGGTATCACCTCAATAACATCATATCGAGGTGCGTACAATGGCTGAAGAAGGCCTCAAAGTGTTAACCAGAAAGAGAGGCGGCTTAAAGTCCGCAATAGTGCGCATACAATCAGCCGTAAATAACTTTGATATAAATTCCAATACAAAACATTTTTTAACAGTAAGGCTTGAAAGTCTGAAAAGCTTGGCATCGAAGTACGACGAGGTGCAATCTGAAATCGAACTTATTTGTAAAGACATAAGCGCGGCTCAAGAAGACCGAGTTGAGGTCGAAGAAATGCTATAGTCGACTGTAGCAAATATTTTGCAATTGATTGATACATTTAATGTTCAGACTGTACCTTCCGTATTATCGACCCACATGCAATTAAAACCAATAAGTTTGCCCTGCTTCACAGGCAACATATTGGAATGGCAGCATTTTCATTCAATTTTTACGGACTTGGTGCATACAAGATCCGATTTAACGCCAGTGCAGAAGTTACATTATTTACACCCTTCTTTAAAAAATGAACCTTTAGATTTAATTAAGTCACTACCTATTTGTAAGGAAAATTACTCAATAGCGTTGAGTTTGCTGTCCGCAAGGTATGACAACAAGTTCATACTAGCAAAATACTATGTTCAAAATTTACTTCAAGTCAAGTCGACAATTAAGGACTCTGTCCAAAGTTTGGCAGAATTCACAAACACGATAACGTCTTCCGTTAATTCACTGGCGGCAATGCAACTGTCAGTGAATTCATTTGAATTTATTACTATACAATTATTATCAACTAAACTCGACCCTACTACTTTTAAACTATGGAAGGAGTCTATCGACCCTGATAATTTTCCTAACTTTCAAGATTTCACTCATTTTTTAAACTCACGTAGACAGCTGTTAGAAAATACACTGCCTATCGATGCCGGACAGCAACTCAACAAGCCGAATTTAAGACTCAACAATTAATATGATAAATATAAATCAAGAAACGCTGCTGGCAGTACTACATTTAAGAGTTATCACTCAGCGTCAAGCAATTATTCATGTTTGTGTTGTAAATCTAATCACCCGCTTTACATAAATATGTGATAAATTTCGTGCATTAAGCACCGCTGAGCGGGGACAATTTGTATCAAGTCACAAATGTTGTACCAATTGTCTTAGATCAGATCATTTTGTATCTAATTGTAAGAATAAGCAGGTATGTAAGATCTGTTTAAAACGACACCACACATTGTTGCACGCAAACAATGTGCCGAACTCAATATCTGCCAGTAGTAGTAACTATTGCTCACTTAAATTACAATCCACGAACAATGTTCTTTTATCAACAGCAATTGTATTTGTCATTGAGCAGGCTGGCAACAGGCAAAGGGCAAGAGTTCTTTTAGACGCCGGGTCACAAATAAATTTTTGCACCAAATCATTTGCAAGGAAATTACGGCTTAATTTGACTAAATCCAACATACCAATTACGGGTATAAATAATACAGCATGTTACGCCACTAATCTTGCGTCTATACGCATTATTTCTCGTTATCAGAGATTTAGCTTCGAGGCAAAATGTGCTATCTTATCTGCATTAACCCACAATCTGCCGGCACAATCGTTTGACATAATTCAATTCCACATTCCGGACAACATTTTTCTGGCTGGCCCAAATTTCAATATATCCTCGGAAATCGACATACTCTTAGGGGCGCAATTTTACCTGGATTTAATTTTAGCTAATAAATACGTACGCGGCCCTCATTTTTCCATCATTCAGGAAACAAATCTAGGCTACATTTTGGCTGGCAATCTGCCCAAACACTGCCGCTACAAGGGTCCTGCTGTTTCGTTCCTAGCTAGGAACAACGACAGTCAAATTCTGCAGTCTCTCGAAAGATTTTGGGAAGCAGAAACTATCCCTGACAACACACCTGAAAACGAGTCAGCCTGTGAAGAACATTTCGTGCGCTCTACTCATCGCAATCATGAGGGTAGGTTCGTGGTTTCACTGCCATTTAAGCCCGATCATCTCCAGTTAGGGGAATCTTACACCAATGCTGAAGCAAGATTTTTGAATTTAGAGCGTCGATTCAGGCGTGATGCTAAGCTCGCGCGCGATTACGCAGACTTTATTAACGAATATAAGGATCTTGGACACATGACGCTTATCGATGATTGCGCTATCAATTCAGGAGCGTCAAATACTTACTATCTGCCTCACCATGCCGTATTTAAACAGTCTAGCTTGACCACAAAACTGCGCGTCGTTTTTGATGGTTCGTCCAAAACTACCAATGGCCTTTCTCTCAATGACATATTGTTGGTAGGCCCGAATGTTCAACAAGACCTTTTTTCTATTCTTTTACGTTTCCGCATGCATAAATATGTTCTCATCGCCGACATCGAGAAGATGTATCGACAAATTCACGTAGCTGAAGGGGATTGTCACTATCAACGTATTCTCTGGCGTGATTCTCCTCTCGAACCATTTAAACACTTTGCATTGCGAACGGTAACCTACGGCACGGCTAGTGCTTCGTTTTTGGCCACTCGCTGTCTTATTCAAATTGGTAGGGACCATCAAGCTTCATTTCCTGATCCGGCGTTAGCTATAACGAATGATTTCTATGTCGACGATCTGCTTACCGGTTCTGACACCATCTCTGATCTGACCAAGCTGAAATCTGATCTAGGTGCATTATTGAGTCAATACGGTCTCACGTTGCATAAATGGGCATCTAATGAACCCAGAGTGGTCTCAAATCATGACAATTTATCACGCCCCTTAAACAAACAGGACAGTGTGCGTACCCTGGGCATTCTCTGGAATAATACTGCCGATTCATTTCTGTTTGACATTAAATCATTCCCAGTTGAATCAAGCATCTCCAAGAGGAGAATTCTTTCGATTATTGCAGGCATATACGATCCTCTTGGACTGATTGGTCCCGTTGTCTTTTTGTACAAACAGTTTATGCAGCAACTCTGGCTTTGCAAGCTTGGTTGGGATGAACCGATCTCCGGCCAATCACGTTTGGATTGGCATTTTTTGTGCGACAAATTGGGTCTGATTAGCAAAATTGTGGTCCCACGTTCTATTCGTTGTAAGCTTGAGGCAAGTACAGTTGAATTACATGGTTTTTCGGATGCCTCTGAAAGGGGGTTTGGGTGTTGTATTTATATCAGAGTCATTTATCAAGATTCATCGGCCTCTTGTCATCTCCTGTGTTCTAAATCTCGCGTAGCTCCCTTACGACAGGTGTCTTTACTTCGTATCGAACTCTGCGCTTGCTTGTTGTTATCGCGACTCGTATTTAAGGTCGTTCCTGCGCTTTATTCGTTCATTAATAGTGTTCATTTGTATTCTGACTCTATGGTGTCTCTTTATTGGATTCATGCCCAGTCAACGAGGTGGAAAACATACGTCGCTAATCGTGTTGCTGAAATTCAGCGTCTTACGCAAACCTATACTTGGCATCACATCAATTCTAGACACAATCCTGCTGATATTATCTCCAGGGGGTGTCTCCCTGACGTTTTGCGCGATTGTTCGCTTTGGTGGCGCGGTCCCACTTGTTTGTCTCAATCTTCAGAGTCCAATCCTTTTCCACCCTTTTTACCTTCTAATCCGTCGTCTTCTGAAGTCACTGCGGAAGAGAAACATACCCATAATCTTTCTCTAATGTCTACCCTGGCTATCGACCTTTCTAAGGACTTTTCCTCGTTACATCGTCTAACGCGCGTATACGCCTACTGTTTTCGGTTCATCAAAAATATTAGACTCTCCAGTGCTGACAAATTTACGGGCGATCTTACCCCTGTCGAAATTCATCATGCTCTCAGTTTCTTCATAAAACAATCTCAGTCTATCCACTTCGCATCCGAAATTAATTGTCTTCGTAACGGATCTTCTGTTTCCATTAGGAGTAAGTTGGCTTCTCTCGACCCGTTTCTAGATGATTCTGGAGTGATACGCGTAGGCGGGCGATTACAGCAGTCGCAATTACCTTACGACGCTAAACATTCTATTGTCTTACATCCATCGGCGCATATTACTCGCCTCATCATTGAACGCGAACACATTGGTCTACTTCACGCTGGTGCTCAACTCGTGCATCACTCACTGCGTCAACGTTTGTGGATTGTTAATGCCAGGATAGTCATTCGCTCCATCATTCGCAAATGTGTCAAGTGTCTCAGGTTTAGTGCCAAACAGCAGGTGCAGAGGCTTGGTATTTTACCATCTCCTAGAGTCACTCCATCACGGCCGTTTCTATTCTGCGCGGTTGATTATGGTGGTCCCTTCATGTTTCGTCATGGCGGGCAGAAATCCAGAACTCTCTCTAAGGCATACGTGTCTTTGTTTATTTGCTTAGCAACCAGGGCCATTCACTTGGAATTGGTTTCCGACCTTACAGCCAGTGCGTTTATAGCTGCCTTACGTCGTTTTATGGCCCGCAGGGGCATACCCAGTCAGTTATACTCTGATAATGGCACAAACGTTAGGAAGGCCCGCAATATTTTACATGATCTCTACAACCTTTGGCATAATAAGGTTGCCATCTCATCACTGAAATCATTCACGTCCTCTCAGGGGATCTCATGGTCATTTATTCCGCCCTCGTCACCTCATTTCGGTGGCCTTTGGGAGAGCGGCATAAAGAGTTTGAAGTTTCATCTGCGCCACGTAGTAGGCCAGTCTATACTCACCTTCGAGGAGTTTACGACAGTTTTGTCTCAGATAGAGGCATGTCTGAACTCTCGACCTTTATTTGCCATCTCTTCGGATGTAAATGATCCGGTGCCACTCACACCTGGCCATTTTTTGATTTGCGCACCATTAACGGCGATACCGGACCCAGACTTATCTCATATTCCTATCTCTCGTCTTGGGCGTTGGCAACTTCTACAGAAGTTTGTCCAAGGCATTTGGAAGGCGTGGTCTCGCGACTATTTACACCAGTTACAACAGCGTCACAAATGGAAATTCGCTAAGGATAATGTCTCCATTGGGGACCTAGTTTTACTTATTGAGGATAATCTACCTCCATTAGCCTAGAAATTTGGTGTAATTGCCGCCACATTTCCCGGCCCAGATAACTTAATTTGAGTCGTAGAGATTCGCACACCTACTGGTGTTTTGCGGAGACCAGTACATAAGTTATGTCTGTTGCCAGCGCGGGACGAGATTTGACAAGATTATTATGATCATTTAGCACAATGCTATTTTACTCAGCCATTGGCTTATTACTTATTATGACCATTTGGTCAACTTAATTGTGATGTATTATCACAACATTTTCATAACAATTTGTGCCATTGCGTGTTTCTATAATCATCATAGTTTTATGGTGGTATATTGCTATTTTGTATTTGTATGATTAATATTTTGTGTGGCATACTATGTCCTACACATTTACATTTTGATGTATTGGGTATGTGTCATGTTTTCGGTGGTATTATTTTATAAAAATTTGTTACATAATATTCGCATGTTTTGCAGTTAAGCAACCATGCATGCATTTTTTACACAGTTGTTAATATGTGTGATTTATTGTTCTATGAATGTCTTTTTCAATTGTTCAACTCATGTATTACATTTGTAATCACAGTGTCGTATTTGTTACTTATGCCATTGCGATTATTCATATTGTAATTAACTAAATTGTTGTTTATTATATTTATTATATAACTTGCGTTTATGTAAAACATATCGTTTTTGCGTCTACTGTATGTAACCATGCCACGCCTAGATTTATTTTATATTGTATTGTTATATTGTATTTGTATTTTGTGATTAAGCATTGCACAATTATTATTTCTGTTTAAATTATGACATACATGTCATCATATATGTGCTTGCATTCAGTCAGCTATCTATAGCTTGTTCTCACACAACAACATATTGTAAGTTCCTGAAACTTCAGGAATAGCATGACTTGGTCAATACATGACGCCATGCTAAATTTACGCTTAAACATGTAATTTGTGGCAATTTTGTTCATGTAAACAATACTCTGTACATGTCTACTGGCTTCAACTATTTCACGGTAACCATCTATAACTTGCATAGGGTTACAAGCTATCGGGCCATCATGTGATGATCTTCCGATCATACATTATTAAACATTGTCTAATTGTATATTTTTCATGTTTCATAACGTTCGATATTGTACACATACAATATATGACGGCAATACTTGCCAACGCATACATTTTTATTGATGCATGAAATCAGTTTGTTCGCCAACCTTGGCTTACAAACGCTTATCTTTAAGGCTTATCTTTATTCATGCTTATCGCTAAACCATTAACGTACAGCTGTTATCTAATATTGCAACTCAAGGTTCAATTCAGCCTTGAAATTAACTTTATTATTAAGAACACTGTATGTTATAAACTAAGTTACCAAAATGTATAATAATTTACTAAAATGTAGTTAAAAAAATCTATTGATTTTTGACGGGCAGCCTTATGTACAGTAGCGCGATAATTTTACTGTATAGGTTGGCTAATCTGCGCTTTAATTTTTACGGTAATCTGATCATTCATGTCGGTGCTCTGCACAGTACGTCCCAGACGCTAGTAAGCGGCGGTCGGCACGCGCCCGCAGCCTCACTGTCATATTTTTTCGTGTCGCGACAATCAATGTAGGCCTTAGGCCAACACTTTACTTATGGCCCATTAGGCCCGTTTATTAATTTAATTTAAATTTGATACGAATTGTATCCACATTACGCTTATTAGCCAATCTATCATTCAAAACAACTTCTAGCTGCTTAACAATTTTTAATGTACTTGTCAACATCAAATAAATGAATTAACTACAGTCCACTCGCTTCATCATTTCTGCATCCTGGCGAATCAACTATAATTAGAAAATTTCACACTCAACATTCTTCAACAAAACATTTTGGTCTACTCGGACCGGAAACTTAACATTTTTTGGTCCTCACGGTACGGATCACTCTTCTTACTTAACATTAATGTTCAAAATAGTTAATTATTTATCATTCAGATACAAAATATATTATTATAAAACAATATTGCTCCGGCTATAAACAAATTATATCTCAGGGATTGGCTATGTTGACTGAACGTTTTCACGCAGCCATCATGGCCGCTAGTATTATTTATTTACACAATTTAATCAGTCAATGAGTTCTTTGGATTACGAAAAAATTGAAACGAGATGTTATTAAAGTACACCACCTTACATCAATGGTACTTAGATACTATGAAGGTTTAAATACAATTCGTTTCTTAGTGTTAAAAAGTGTGTACTAATTTTTTATACTTCGTATATAGGTTAATCTATATTTACATACAAGTTTAATAAATATTATAATCAATCCTTGAAAGAAATTAAGTTACCAAGTTCGGAGTGAGAGTTATTGTGTTGTGAGAAAAGTTAATTAATTTAGTTCGCAAATTCTGGTAATTCAAATATACTTAACAAAACCTTGTCGATTCTTGTGATGAGTCACAGGCATTTCTTCTTTTTTGGGTTGATATATTCATTAATTTTCCATCATTTGGGTTTTTATGCTTCTTATGGTTTCTATTTCAATTAATTAGAATTCTTCTTTATTTTTAATTATTAAAATCTGGTTTATTTGCTCTCCGTGTTTTAATGGGTCTATGTTCAACTTCTTGAATTCATATCTTATTATTTTTGATAGTATTTCTTCCTATTTTAAACTACTAATTGAGTCGAATATGGTTTGGCATCTTTCTCCCTTGATCGTTAATAATGGACTCCCGTTTTATAACGGTTTTTAAACATAATAACGTTTTGTTGTTATGGTAACCATCTACAATCTCATTGGTTGTATACATTTGTATCTATTGTTATAAATCCTGGGTTTTGGTTCAAAATGACTAAATATTTTATAATTGCTATTATTCCTTGGTCTTATTATCAATGCATTAGATATTAACATAAATGTCTCCATTTTCTTTCAAAGATTATTTTGATATCCCACAAAGCAGGGCTTGGTCATGTTTTAATGATTTGACAAAATTGCTAATGTTATGATATTACATATTTTCCTTATTTTATCTGTTTATTCTATTTATGACATATTATTATTGTTAACTAATTGTAATTAATGAGTTACTTGGTCTTAATTTTCTAATACAATAGTTACTTGCTTATAAACTGTTTATTTTGAATTTAGACAGTTAGGCATTTTATAGGCCTAAGCTGTAATTGTCTATAACTTCTTATTTTACACAAATTAAAGATTATTTATTATTTCCATATGTTTTGCTTGCTGTCACTTATTACTTATTTACTTTTTGAATTAATTTAAGCTGTTTTACAATAAATGAAAGTTATTATAATTTTCCAAAATCATTCCTTGTCTGTTATTCTGTTTTTTTTCTGTCTTTACTCTGATGACTAATATTATGATTGCAAAATTTATCTCCTTACTTATATTTGTTACTATTTCTTACACACTTTTTTAGCACTTGATACTACTATAAAAACATAACACAAAAATAGGTTTATGGTCTGTTCATTTTCCAGCCATATTCCTTCTTATAAACACAACTCTTTTAATTATACAAATAACAACTTTGGTGAATAGTATTTTGACACCATCTATTCTATCGTGATAATCATCCCTTTGATTATTTTATTAATGTAGGATGTTTCATTATTATTGCACTCACAACTTATGTTTCTTACTATCTAACACTATGACATTAGTTGTCTATCAACCTTTTGCTGTTGTTATGGTTTATTACCTTTGTCTATTTCTTTTCTTAAAATTATGAATTGTTTATATTAATTTATTCTTATGACTTCTAACACTTTCACTGTTTATCACTATCACTTCCTACCTATCTCTCACTCTTGGTTTTTATTGGATTTTAAACACAAATTTATAGTTAGTCTTTCAACATTTTATGTTTTATTTTCTTATCATAATAAGGCTATTAATAACACACATTATCTATTAATAATTGTTTCACTTATTTATTATGGTTAGTGTACTTCCTTTTGTATTATTTTATTTAATGCTCGTTACTAAATTTGTTTTACTTATTTGTGCTTTTTATCAGTAGTTTACCTTTTCTTATTTTATTGTCTTTATCTGGCCAATCTCTGGGGTTGGGTCACAGTCATTTGTTTGTCAGTCTAGTCTGTTTACTTATTTTTTATTCTTGTCTACAAGTTTTCTTTTTACTCTATCAATACCATTTTATATTTTTTCATCATTATTCATCAAATTAGTTTACTTTTTATCATCTATCTAACATTTGTGGATACCCTATAGGGTCTGACTTCTGCAACGTTATAAAGTATACAGCTAGACTGGACGCAGTATATATGCAAATGGCCTTTATTGTTTTACTCAGAAAGAGACTCTGTCCTAATGATGATTCTAACAGCTAATGATAACAACTTTAATGGAAGACAATGTTTTTTGTATTTCGTAACATAAGCTATCATGTCATTACCTCTCAAGTGTATTCGGTTATTTGTTTACTGTACATTTTGATACCTTACAATATGAATTTTAAAAATAAATATGTTTAATTTGCCATTCACTACATTTAACAAAATATATACAGTCACATCTATAGGTATCTGCTCGCATATACATAGATACGTAGTTAGTTTTGTAACTACTTAAAGTAAAGCGAATTTTATATCCTACGTATTGTACATGATTTAAATATGTAAGCCGTAACTATCATTTTTATATTCGCGCTTATTTTATGTATTACAAATAACAATTTCATTTGAATAAATTGAATATAAACCAATGTACGAGGTGTAAAGCAATTGGATAAAACAACCGGACTTGTGTAGTCCTAACTGTAAGAAAACGACTAATGTTTAACGAATTTAATTCTTAATATTTTTTCTTAACATAATATGCTTAAAGACGTTACGCTGTATTTTTATAGAGTGGCAAAAGTCACTTTTAGGTGAGGTCTTAAAATTCTGCGACAAAATTGTCGTTTTCTCTCATAAATCAGGAAACAGCGGAAACAATGAATACAAAAGTAATACGTGTGATTAAAAATGAAAAGTTACTGGTGGTGGATATAGTTTTTAAATCCACATTCACTGTTGTCTAATTTTATGGAGACGTATTTTTTAATTTAAAAACTTGACGATTGTGTAGTTTAAAATCATTTAAATTAATTTCTTTATTATTAAAGTATAAACCCTCAAACTTCGACTGCCAATGATTGATGGTTTAATTATAATGCTGAACTATGTTACGTGTTTTTTAATTTCAAGTCAAAATATGATCCACTATTATAACAAACGTTTTTTATCTAAAAATGAAACTTTTACTTGTGAAACTTACAGTTTTTTCTTCTCGTTGAACGCGTTTCAGCGTACATATTCGCCTTCTTCAGCTTTGAGACAGACTGCCATCATTTGGTAACGGTTGTTGTGTGGAAGGTGTAGTGTGGTTGGTGCGTGGAGGAAGGGGATTGGCGCGGGGATTCAACTTAATGTTTGTTTTTTGTATAATTGTGTCAAAAAGTGTATGTGATTTATATTGTAGTTGATCGTTAAGTATGTTGTTTGGTTGTGTTGTGTGGTGTTTATATATTTCGTATTGTACGTAATTATACAATACGAAATATATAAACACCACACAACACAATCAAACAACATACTTAACGATCAACTACAATATAAATCACATACACTTTTTGACACAATTATACAAAAAACAAACATTAAGTTGAATCCCCACGCCAATCCCCTTCCTCCACGCACCAACCCCACTACACCTTCCACACAACAACCGTTACCAAATGATGGCAGTCTGTCTCAAAGCTGAAGAAGGCGAATATGTACGCTGAAACGCGTTCAACGAGAAGAAAAAACTGTAAGTTTCACAAGTAAAAGTTTCATTTTTAGATAAGTGTTAGTGCTGTGAAAGAAGAGATGAATAATCAAGACAACTATAAACGTTTTTTAGTAACGATTTCAATGAATCGCCATTGAAATTTGTATTTTTACAGTTTACATTTCTCTTATCATTTGTAAACGCATTTTTATAAAATCAATATTCCTTACTTATAAAATAAGTAAGTTTAAAATATTTTATTCAGTTTCTTTTGGGCAATTTAGGGTTATTTTTCTTAGTTATTACAATTTGAATTTCATTAATTAGTGTAATATTGGACCTACACGAATGTTTTTGAAGTCTTATTCCGGTATGGACCGCGTCAAAGATGTCTTGTATGACAACGTTTCACTCATATTACAATCAGTATCTTCAGGTCTAAGTAAGGTCACTTAGACCTGAGGATACTCACTGTAATATGAGTGAAATCTCGTTGTCATACAAGATATTGTATGACAACGTTTCACTCATATTACAATCAGTATCTTCAGGTCTAAGTAAGGTCACTTAGACCTGAGGATACTCACTGTAATATGAGTGAAATCTCGTTGTCATACAAGATATTTTTGACGCGGTCCATACCGCATGAAGACTTCAAAAAGATAATGGACACCGGCCGCGGAAGCCTACGTGAGAATATACTACACAAATATACCTCATTGGCACCGCGAAAAATTGTAACTGACAGCGTACTTACGTAGTTAATAAAGCGAATAAATGTTAAGTTTTAATTCTGTAAGAAACATACGTTGTTATTAAAAAATACTTTTAATTGGCAATCAAATTCTTTTGTATTGAACAAATAAAATTTAAAACAAGCCTACAATCTTTATTGCTAGAGTTACTTTATATTATAGCCGCTATCGTACTATTCATGTTTTCATAGTTTGTTTTGTCCGAAAGTATTCTGATATATATGCAGGACCAAAAGCAAGTGTTTTAAGTTTCCCGCGTCTCTTTCCGTAAATATAGATTAAATTTGTTCTAGCAGTTCAGAAACACACCCTTAAATTAGGTTTCAATAATTTTGTTGTCTACCTATATAACAAAAATATAGTGTATAAAAACTTTATTGTAACTGTGCTTGTTAAGTATGCCATTTTTCCTGAAATCGGAAAGCATGTTTCCACGTGTATGATCTAGTGAATTATACCTATATTCAGCGTGCTATTTAAGTACAGTGGCAGGTTTCTGAATGCTTCACTTGTAGGTTATTTACATTCGTTACAAATAAAATTAATTTTTTTACATTTTATAATCGATTATTGAGCCTCTTATCTATTACTGTATTACTGAAATCCATTTTACTCTTTATATATGTATTGTGACACACAACACACACACACACATGTCTTGGTTAAACATAGGATAAACAGCGCATTTATAAAGCAGATTTATAAGCGCATTGAAGAAGGCCTTAGGAAAAAGGCCTTAGGAATAAGCGCATAGGAAAAACATCAGAAGAAGACCTTATTTGGTACACATGAGCCAAATTTAAGACATGATTTGCGAGTCGTACTATGCATTGAAGGGGAAGGCTAAAAATCCAGGAGCATTGCTAACCCGCTTGCGTACTATTAAACTAAGAAAGAGAAAGGGAATATACGTATAAATGTGTGAATTCATGCGTACGCTTTAGAAAATTTGTTTGAACTAAATTTAAGCAAATGCGATGTTATTTTCACACCTTGAATAAGCAAATGTAAAGTACATCACACGGATATAACTCTGAATCAACGGGATTTTCAACAAAACTTTGGTTGTGATATTAATCAATGTTAATTTCTGAGACAAAATTAAAATATATCGACATATCGTTGCGGTTAACAGGCGAGACAAACGTATAACATAAGGGAACGATCATTAGAAACAATGAGGCACAAATGCGATAATTTATATCAAATATAAACATCTGTGTGGGGGCTGTATGTGAGTGATATCCAAGCCGACTACGTTAAAGTGCCTTGTCTGCGAAAACAGGATTTATGTGCTTTATATTGCTGATTATACACTTCAGATTTGTATGTGTGATAGGCCCAAATCGCTGCGTTTTATATATTCTGTAGCTGTACAAAATTCACGTTAAAACGTAATACCACTGTACAGTAAACATATCGATATTCTGTAGTATTGTATTATTCCTCTGTTTGCACACCCTTTAGGCAAGCACCTCCTGTTTAAATATCTTACATTTTATTGCACGTTTTTGAAATATGCTTTATTTATGTAACTTTTCCTAGAACTTTATGCAATTTTTTCATAATTTCTAAATCGCAATAGAGTAGAGCAGCTTTATTTTAAAAATACAAAATGGTCACTGATTATTATATGTTTATTACAGAATAATCTGTTACAACTCACTGACGTTTTAATGGGTAATTAAAACATCATATCAGTTTAGAAGGAAAGCGTACCAAAACATTAACTCATTCTTAGAAGTCGTAAGTCGGCCCAAGATAGCAACCTATGTGTATCGTAAATTTTTGAGTTACCTCTACGGCTAGAAATACAAGTCTATAGAGGTTGGCTTTGTAAAGACGTAAACTGCAATACCACTGAAATGACGCGTACCGTGTTTGTAGCGTGTCCAGACTACCCCTGAACAGCTGTTTGTGGTGGGGATGTCAGTTCAAGCGACGTTACATTTCTCATGGCGTTCTACAGACATCAGTAATTAACCTTGTTTTGCGAAGTGTTTACACTACTGTGGTGAAACAATATTTGTTAGTTGCAAAATTATAGGTCTAACTGTAACCGTTTAGTCATTGTTCAGTGTCGTTCAATTCGTAGGTTCCCACTTGTCTTTAGGGTTATCGTGTTACTAATTTCTTGTGAAATTAAGTTAATAATGATTAATTATGATGGGAACCGGTTTCAGTTTCAAAATTATGAACATAGCTGGAAGTAAAAAATTCTTAGGCAGTCAGGCACGTGAAATTATTTATGTTACCGGCAAAATACAAAATCAGACATTTTATAGAATGCCTAGGAATTTCATACAATGCCTGAATCCAGCCGGCAAAGTATGAAATAAAACACATTTCGTACGTTGGCTAGGCATTGTACAGAATGCCTAACGTCTTCTAGGTAATGTATAGAAGACAATGTGTGCGCTATGGTTTCATGTTCTGAAAAGTGTGTAGAGTGCTGCAGAGACATGCATAGAACGTATGGACATTTATTGAACACTAATGGCAAAAATGGAGATAAGTGTGACGATGGCAAGACGTTGTGCACTCTCCCCTTCAAAGTAAAAATTGCAACTAAAGAATGAAAAAGGTCAAAATCATTTCTAGTACTTCAGGCAAAGAAGATGAAACATGATTCTCACAAAAAAATTCTTCCAGCTCCTGTAAGCGCGTCTGTTCGTGTTCCAATTCCTGAAGTAGACAAGGGGCGGGGAGCTCTTCGAAACATCCTAGCAATCGTCGTGAGTGTGACAGATGACGGATTTTACAAACTGGGAACCACTAACGGATTGTTAAAGCAGCTGTACACAAGATCGCAGTTCACTGTATGCCCAAGACTACTAATGGGGGTTGAAGATGTTCCTGAACAAGAAACAGCACTTCGTTCTGCTGCTACTGCCCAATCATCAGGATCCGGACAAGGGTTCGTAGAATGTGTGTACAAGACTAAATGTAAAAAAGATGTAATTGTGTAAAAAATGAAAGAAAGTGTACTTCAAAATGTCACCTGTCTTGTTGTAATAAGTAGAGTATATTCCATATATTTAGAATTAATAAACACCAATAATATCTAATGTATTTTTTTAAAACAGATTATTTAAAAAATGTTCTTATACAGTATAATTTTAAATAAATAATATCTTAACATAATTAAGTAGAGAATAGATAATCTTGAAATGTCATACATTGTCTCCCCTTTGTGTAAAATCAAACAATTGTGTGTGATTTTGTAATAAAATGTTTTCATTTTGAACGTAGTAAGCTTATTTACACTTTACCTAAAGAATCACTGGCATTATATAGAATGCATAGGCAATGTACAGAATACCTGGGAAAAGTATAAAACACATTTGAAAAGTATTCTATTCTATACTTTGCCAAAAAACACCAGGCATTGTATGAAATGCGTAGGTATTCTATAAAATGGCTGGATTACATACTTTTCCGGTAAAATATATAACGTTTATAGGCATACGTTCACGAAATATGTACAAAGTGACAAATCTAGAATGAACAGACAAATACGTGGCCTAGTTACTGAAGCTATACCATTTCTTTGTGTGTGTGTGTGTGTGTGTGTGTGTGTGGGAGGTTATGAAGGATAGAAAGATAAAATTGTGAGTGAGAAGGGCGAAGGGGTGAATGAGAGGGGGTGCGGGAGCGTGTGAGAGGGAGAGAGTAGACTTATATTCTTGAATGATCAACAAGTTTTATTTAGGAAAATTAAGAACATAGTTTAAGCGCATGGTGTTTGTGAAACATCGTCCCAGCTCCTCACGCTCATCACCTGAAGTCATCTTCTAAATCATTGCTCCATCTTTTCCTTGACCTCATGTCACGTTTTTCAAATGGTTTCATTTTAAGATAATCATTATAATACTTTTCGATGAGACTTAACTATGCAATGTTTCTACAGTGTCATTTCCTTAGATCTGTAGCTTATCGCGGAGCAAATAAATGTCTTGTGCCGGCGTTTGCACGAGCCGGCGTTCGGAGAAATGCCATACCGGTTTTCGTCCACGAATAATTGTAGCGGCACCATAAATGAACGCAATTTCGCAGGCTGCCTGCGACTGATTTGTACAGCAGCTGCGTTACGAAACCCTAAGCTTCGCCACTAGATCGCATCGTCGTCGCAGCACAGCCTGCGAAATTGCTTTAATTTATGGTGCCGCGACATTTATCCGCAGACGAAAACCAGTATGATATTTCACCGAACGCCGGCTCGTGCAAACGCCGGCACACCCCCACCCCAAAAGGGCAACCTGATTGCCCCACACTTGAACTCAGGGGGTACCCTGCAGTGTACCCCCCTTTTAGCCAAAATTCAAAGGTGATCCCAGCGGTCCTTGCTCTCAGGAGAACAGAGGCTCAGAAGGAAAACGAAAGAGCAGAAAGAAGACGTGTAGTGTGTAAGTGTGCGGGTGCTGCGCGCTGACCTGATCAGGGCCAACCCACAGCAAGAGGGGACAGAGAAGAAAAGCAGAAAGAAAAGAACGGGAGCTCCCTGAGTTCTGACCTCCTGAGGCTTGTCCACTCAAGCTTGAAACCCGAATGCCACCTTAACAGGGCCACATGCCCTATATTTACACGGGAGGGACTTCCTAACAACGGAACAACCATTATCTCAACGATACCGTCCACATCTTACAGGGCTGAAGGGGAAAGGGAAATGATGGTCTCCATGAAGCTATAATCCAAAGGTATGCCGGAAGCACCAGGGCGGCAGAAGTACACAACCGACCTCTCCCACCCTGCGGCTCCCACTCCTCTCTCTAACTCCTTTTTTTTTGATTTTATATTCCTTTTCTAATTTTTTTTTGAATTTCTTTTTTTGATATTTTATGTTTTTCTAAGGGGAAGGTTAGGAAAATCGGGAAGATGGAAATAATGTTGCTTCAAATATCGTCTACAAATGTCATCAATTTTTTTTCTCAAATAAATACCTCAGTATTTATTTGCACTGTAAATACTAACTCACTCACTACTTTACTAACTCAAGTGACCACGATCCAAATTAGGCTCTTAAATATTTTAAATTTAATATTTTTATATTTATAAAAATTTATATTTTTAATAACGTTCTTTTTTTTGTTTAGTAACTTATTTTTTATTCGTGAACTTAATAGAATCTATTTTCACAAAGAAAATATGCTGTTTGTTTTATGCTGTTTGTCTTACTGTTTACCTTATTCAATTGTGATCGCAAAAAAATAAAGTTGTGTGTATGTAATCCCCTTCTATAATATTATCATAATTATTGTTAATGTTAAAAAAAAAAAGAAATCGCCCGATTAAAATTCTATATAGTTGCCAAACTCTCTACAGTCTATACAATGCAAAAATATAGTTATTCCGCTAGGTACAAAAACAAGATTGCGTGTAACAAACAGAAAGCAGTATAAATCATCGAAACACGTTAAACAGTCGTTTTACTCCCTCCCCTTGGCAAAATAATATATTGCTTTGATATAAACAGAACGTAGTTCTCTTATACAGCAATCACGTTTATAAATAAAATAATTACATTATAAAATATCTGTTAAAACACACTTATATGTTAAGTATATTACACGTGGTACTGTGTTTTATGCAATTGGTATAAACAAATATTTGATCGTGCACGAAGTTTGGTTTAATTTAGCTACCAACTCCTAATTACCACTTCCTGTAATGCCTATCTATGCTTTGTTAAATTACGCCTGTAATTTCTTTATTTTGAATGTTATATGCCTATTTTTGCTGTGACGAAAATATGCTCAATTTAACAGGCCTCTTCTTTTTTCGACTGCTTTTGTTCTCTGAGCTCTCCAAAAAATCCCATCGTTAGCAAGCTTTCCTGTCCAACCTATCCTGATCAGTATTGTGTGGTACTACGTTTCGAAAGCTAGAAGTGTTTCTGTCCACTGACTACATTCTTCCCTCACTAATTCTACGTAATATCTCATCTGTACTTCGCCTATCACTCGTTTTTCTACTTCCTAATGTTGTAGGATATTATTTCCAATTTTTATTTTAGTCCTAACTATTTCTACTGAAGACCAGAATTTTGATGTTTTGCTTATTATCTTCATGGAATATGTTTCTTTTATTCGTTTACCTATTATTTTTAGAGTTTCGTCAGTTCTATTCATCAATAACAGCTATATCATCCGCAAACCTTAGCTCGTCTGTTTATTGACAGTACTTTTTTACTCTAAATTGTACTTAGTCCCTATCTCTATTCATTGCTTTCTGTACACACAAATTAAACGAATGTATACATGAAGTGTCGATTATCTCAAAGCCTATGCCACATAATCTAAGCCGATTTAATAATTAATTAATCGGTTGGGTGTTACCTGTGTGCACTAAATCGCACAGAAGCGCCTTCTTCTTCTAAACGTGCTCAGTAGACAACAGTTAGAAAACAGAATTCGCTAGTAGCAGAGTCAAAATCCGTCAGTGACAATGCGTTGAAAGTACACATGACTTATACTTTCCATGACATACATGTCTCGTATACGTTCCAAGACAATTTTTGACGTAAATTATTTTGACTAAACCTCATTAAAAGTGATGTTATTTTATCCATCAAAGCTTGCCAGATTTCGCGAAATCGTACAGATGGTTGGGATCATTGTTTTGGAAGTTACTGAGCGTTATCGAGGTATAGAGTTAATGAATTAGTGAACGAATAAAAAAAAAACATGTACAGCCTATCATTCACTCACGACACACCAGTACATCATAATTACATGCATGAAAATATTAATATATACACTATATTTCAACTACTATTTAAGCACAAGCGAATCTTCAAACAAGCGAAAACAAACGAAAACAAAATTACCGCATCTAGTCGGTAATAACCAAACGGGCAACATCTCGATTGTTTTCCGAATAGTAAAATATGGTATTCTATAAAATAATATCCATAATATATTGCATACTTTCAATTTAGTGACATTCAGTGGCGTCACTGATGCCAAAACTATTTCTGTTAAACAAACATTTTCTGATTAAATTTTATAGATCTGCTGGTTAACACTGCTGTAGTCTATAAAAAGTAATGTACACTTACTCTTCTACCTTGTTTGATAATTCTTTTCCACAGTATACATATTCTTTTATAATTATAATATGTTTAAAAATAGTTTAAATTCTTATTAGTACATTTCGCCGTTCTACTTCAATATTTATTTTGACTGACACCCGTTGTTTATTCAGGCTGGTAATTGTATACTGATTTGTGCTACCATTATCTTTGTGTATTGATGTAGCTACTTAAAACGTAGAGTGCCAGAGATTAAGTTTACACGGATGGGTACCGATATCTGTTATATCAACTGTTATGACCTAAATGGTCGATAACAGTTGTTCTAAGCGACTAATTGGCTGGATTTCCCCACATAGAAGGAAAACAGAGAGACTGCGGAAACATCAGATTTCGGTAGTAAAAATCACAATAGAAGAAAGAGGATTGCAAGGTGGAGGTTGGATAACCGCAAACGATGGAAACTAGAATGCGAGAGACTTAGTAAATATAGGCTTAGTAACACACACACACACGCGCGCGCGCGCGCGTTTATATTTATAATGAATATGTGTTTATTATAATAAATATATGCATTTCTTTATAATAAATAATCCTATTATATATTTTCGTTTTGTTGTAGGCCTAATGTAAGTTGTCATGCAATCATTAATTTATTTTATTTTATTTTGTATATTTACTTGATGCTAACTGTTCAACAATATACACAGTTAGTAACACAACTCTTTGCTGTTCAACACAAATAATCTCGCTAGTTTTAATTATTTTTCCAAAGTCCGGTATTATTTATTTACTAATCACCCTTTTTTAACCACTAGTCCATGTACAGTAAACTGTTTTAAAATATATCTGTTCTCTCGTTTCTATTGTTAAAGAACGTTCAACTCACTTCTGAATACCACTGTTACGACGATCGGTTGGATGGTGATCTTACAGCGGACGAATGAGGTATTATATGCTAGAGATATCGATACTTAACTATAATAACGATTTTATAAAACAAAACACTTCAATTACTTCAATTAGAAACTTCTGGTTATACAAATGTCCAGTACACACTCTTACAACAATTAATAAATTTCATTAAATTACAATAGTCCACGAATAATTAATCACTTCAGCTTTCACTCTGCTAATTAGGTCTTATCGCTTTGGTTCGCGGAACTGATTCGTTCAGGGCGGTGTGACGTTGCGTTGTTTAAAGCATGTAGGACAAATATGTGGCGTATCCTGAAGCTAACCTTTATTTAAATGTTAAATAAATGTAATTTAACCTTTAGGTAAATGTTGCTGTTGATATTAACATTGTAGCTGACATTATAGTAACGTTTAATATCTTAAAGATGTCAATATGTAATTTTATATACTGGAATGCAAATTTTTATTATTTCAAATTTTTTTAATTCAAGTTATGTTATTGTCTTGATAAAATGTACAAGCCATTTTAGCGGATAACATATACAATAAAACAGAGAGCTTACGGATCAGTCTTCGCTTACAGTTATCTGATACTTTAAAAATCAGATCCTTCGTTTCCTAAATTCATTGAATTAACTTCTAAATCATCTGCATTGACATTTCGATATCGGTACAACATAAAATAATTCACACCGACCTCATTCGTTATTGTGCTCTTCCGGTAAATTTTATCGCGCCTCTTTCAGGGTTTAAACCTGAAAAATATAATCCCCTAGAACGTTTTACCCTGTTATCTGATAACCTATTATTTATTCAGAGTGGTATTTAGCATATAGATAGAGATTACGATGAGACTCCCCTTTTCTATACCAGTACCTGACCGTTTTACGTATAAGTGGCGATTTTTTAATTTGTGAACCAATAAGGTCAGAAGCCATTATACATTTTCTCTCATTTTTCAACACTACGGATTTAAGCTGATTTTTGTAGCGTATTGAATTCATGTACAGTATACTGAAGTTGTTTCATAGTGAGTCTGTTACAAATCCTGTACACTGTTCCTACATTGCAATAACTGTATTACTGATTGAAATAGATTTCCTTCGTAATTTAGTAATTTAAAACTTGACTCTAAAACCAGAGATAAAGTCGTGTCCTCTAGAAATTCTTACCTCATTCAATTACCACCCATACAATTTTAATAGTCTACAGGCTATTTGGGTTAATCTAAATTTTTAAAGAGTGTTTTCTCATGAGACTTTCTTTACTTTTCCTACATTTTCCAGATATAGAAGCATTTCCTGCATTCAAATGCTTATAAAATGTTGTGTTTACGTTGCGCTTACTAAATATAAACTGTTAAAGTCTAACTTTTAACAAATTTTTAGACAAAATTTGATGATCATCAATTGAGGTGTGTTCTCTTAACAACGAAACGTATATAAAATTTGTAGATTTAATCAAATTTAGAAATCATGCCCTACGTACTCCTTGGAATTGAAATGATTTACAGTTAATTCAAGAAAATTATATACACGTTTATCTGATGTAGCAATTTAACTTCATGAATAACATTTTCTGTATATAATTATTATTATTGGCTTTAAACTACGACGGGAAATTTAACGCCGTCCGTTGAGAATTATGCTCATGAGTTGGGGGAACGTGATTTTATAAAAGGCGGTAAATGCTACAGGAGCGTAGCTTACAATTTATCGTACACATACGCGTGTATCCCTCTCACTTGGAAACATACGTTATGCCCAAATGTACTTAAATTGCTTTACTGAAGCGAAAGGTTTTAATAATGCTGTTCAAAAGATGTTTATAGAGCACTACATACAGCTTGCTGTGCTGACTGTTAGGATAGATATCCAAGCCCCGTCCTGAGTGTTACTCTTGAAACAAAGTTATTTTTTTATGTGTAGTACGTACTTTTGCTCATCTATCTATATTTTTCTCTACACATACGCGCACAAACAAACACACACACAAAATCACACGAATTTGCTATAGTCGTTTGTACACCAAAACTTACTTTACAATATTGCCTAGTTTTATTTCGGTACTTCAGTAACTAAAAATATTACTTTAGTTTGTTGTTAGTTATTAAATTACGAGAAATCACACACACACACACACACACACACACACACACACACACACACACACACACACACACACACACACACACACACACACACACACACACACACACACACACACACACACACACACACACACACACACACACACACACACACACACACACACACACACACACACACACACACACACACACACACACACACACACACACACACACACACACACACACACACACACACACACACACACACACACACACACACACACACACACACACACACACACACACACACACACACACACACACACACACACACACACACACACACACACACACACACACACACACACACACACACACACACACACACACACACACACACACACACACACACACACACACACACACACACACACACACACACACACACACACACACACACACACACACACACACACACACACACACACACACACACACACACACAGGGTTACTGTGACATATTTTGGTACATTTGTGTATTTTATGGGACGGAGAAAGATATATGTTGGCAATATTGATAATACATATCATAATTCCAATACATGATGGACATATTTGTGTGACTGATATAGAGACACTTCACTGCACGGATGGTTCCAACGCATTCGACATTGATGCGGTACTTGCACTCTTCAGTAAGGAACGTTGTAAGGTGCTTAACGACCATTGATGTTCCAATATACGTCATCATTCAGGATCCCATTGGTCGTACTTCGAAGTCTTAGAGACGTCAAATCCTTTGGCTTCTCAGTGTCTGCTAAAGATGTAACCTTTATTTATAAAGGTTTGGGGAATAAAAGAGACACTTCACGGCTCCATTTTTATAAATATGACCTATGTCGCATTTGGTATAGCTCTCTTGACGGGTCATTAACCATTCACAGTAACGCCAATTCTCGCAACTCCGGTCCGTTGTTGTTGAGAATTGCAGCTGAGATCAGGTCGTCGAATTCATTTGGTTATGAATCTTGTGTTCAAGACACATAATCATCAGCAGGTGCACACGTGGGATACCACTCTTCCTGAATTATTGTGTATGCGTAAGCTACGTCCTTTCCGAAGAAATGATCTTATCAAAGTTTTAGATTAATCTGGCTAATCGGGATTCGCTGATCATGGTTAGAAGTAATCAGGCAAACGAAGACGGTGAAAAGTAACTATGGTATCTTCAAAGTTTTGTAGAAGAATGACGTTGAGCGAGAAGAAATGGCTACAGTGTGTATCTACTCATCAACAAAACCACTGATCTCAGCGATTAGTCGATACAGCTAGCATTCTAGTGTAATGGTCGATTCCAGCCATTACAGCTGTGTCCGTTGGCAGGTGGTTACTGGATCCGTATTGAAAAAGGATTCGCTATTGTACCAAATGATCCCGCGCAAGATAACTAAGAACTGGCATAAGGTGTTCCTAGCTGTAGGCCGCGGAATAACCGAAAGTCTCTTTTGAGTCGACGGTAAGTCAAGGCCTCCACGCTTTTGTCGGTGATCCTCAAAAGTGGCGATCGTTGTGCACGGTGATTCGTTACTATTTCCTTGCCTATAATGTTGTAAGATATGTTGTAAGGTACGGACATTTGATAAGAGAACGCTAAATTATCTGTAGTCGGCCTCTTTGGAAGCGCGATCAGATTTGGTTCGGCAGGGATATGCTGTTAACGTTTTATCACTTCTCCCATCATCGTAAATACTTGCATGTAATCGTTCCGCAATAAAACAATTCCCTTCAACATTTTCATTAAAGTCGGCTGATCTCATGGTTGAGAAGACTTTGAGAGGCTGTCAATAGTATAATCCGGCTCTAGGAAGTAGAGTACATTTGGCCTTCCAACTTATCTTTGGCGTCGTGTGTCGATGTAAACACTTCTCATTTGACGGTTCAACGGTCGTACACGTTGAGTAGAGGCAAAACGATGTCAAATATTAGTTTCTTTAGTAGAATTCTTTAGCAATTGAATGCCGTCATAAAAACGGGTGCACCAATCATTCGGGAGTTATAGTAGTTCCAGATCTATTCGACTATGAAGGCAACAATCGTCCAAGATTTCGCAGTTAATTCAGTTAGATATATTTTCTTTGGGGAAATTGTCAGATCCACAGAGAATATAGACGATTCTTAAAAGTCTCAACTTTTGATAGGTCACGTCAGACTTGAGAATTGGCTTATAGTTCGCTAGCCGACTCTGATTCAAAGCTCTTCGGTGTCCAGCATCCATGGAGATTTGGTTTTGCCGGCCCTGGACACGAGTTCTAACGTAGGAAAATTAGCTATAATTTGCTAGATCTCTGATGAATTTGTACTTTTTGGGGATTCCAGCCCCCCCCCCAACCTTCGGTTTACAAGTTATTAATAGTTGTTTGTTAGAATTTGGTAAAATTAATTTATTATAAAACTGTCTTCAGGAAAAAATTTAATTGTTGTAAACGTTGCCAGGTAATAAACATTAAACAAATAAACAGAGCACTTTCCAAATAATTAAATATTTGAAGTATAGTATATATTAATAGTTAAAGGACGTCATACTGCCTGGCCTCTCACCTGACTTATTCGTCGATGTTAAATGAATGATGACCATCAACTAATCAGAAACGAACGTCATTTTCATACTGACGTGCAGCCTCGTAAATTGTGGTATGCTTTAAAAATTATTAACTAAAGACTATTTAAACGTTACAACACAACATTTGGAAACCTAACTATATTCGGTTGGGAGAAAATGTTAAGGGATCAAATTATTTCCCTTTTATTTCTTTTATCGTCCTCATTTTCCTTGCAGAGGCACACTTTGCATTTTAATTTAGTTTACTATAATAACATGTTAATAAATATGAGAGCAGTCCAAGCGGTACTCCTGACCGTCGAGGTAAGTCATTCGCTCATGATTAGATGATTACGCCAGTCGGTTAAAGAGGAGTCGTCAGTGGGGGCCATCTGCGTTGTGAGTTATCATTCAATACACAAGTAAGTAGCCTGTGATGTTTTCCTTATTTTACGTTACGGGATTAACTTTTTTTCAATCCTTTCTAATTTCCACCGGGAAAGGTAGGTTTTACGTCACAAATCTCTTAATTTTTTTCTTACATTATTTAAAAATGTTTTAATAGTTTCAAGGAATTTAAACAATTCCATGCATCATTTCTGATTGTTTTTATTTGTATTGTTACGACGATCTACTTGATCATCGTAGGTCAGTGGAAACAAAATACAAGACACCAATTAAGTCACTAATCACCAGCTTTAATTTTCACAGTTAAACAGTTCGTAATTAACAACACAGTCTCTTACAACAAATCAAAGACAAATTGTTCACACGCAATAAAATGTCACTAATATTAAATACAATTTTATTACAATGCCCGATTATATAACACTTCACTAATAACCACTTGACCGCAAACAGTAATATCGCTTGTACTCGCCCGACAATAAAACTAACTAACTAAGCAGCAGGCATGGGCTATTTATAGTCTACAGTGTTCCATAACATGCGTCATAACAAGCCATCGAAAATTCTAGAGGACACTTCAGCGCGACCTTCGCAGAAACACGCACCCGTTCCAGAATGCACGAGACGTGCCGCATTACGTAATAGTAGCCTCACGTGTCAAGTGTCACGTATGCATTACAGCTGCGGGATCGTTCTCCAATGTACCAGAACGTTCCGTAATGACAACACTTTTTCGGCATTACGTAACAGTATGAATGTACGTTTATTAGTGTATTTGAGTTTAGATTATTAGATTATTTAGATTTTAATTAGATTATTGCTTAGATTATTTCCGTACATGGCTATAAGTATTGTTTATAATTTCTGTCGGTTCAGTAATTCAATATTTTATGTTGGAATGGCAATGGTGTTAGCGTGCCTCACTGGCGTGAATCAAGGAACTCAAACAAATTCTATACAGGATACTTTATGTTTACGGAAGATATTTTCTGTATTTGTACTTATTTACACTTTTCTATTATATAGAATTTGTAGATTTAATGTAATGAGTTTACATATAGATGAAAATATAGCATCAATAAAACGATGTGCATTCACAACAAATAAGAAGCAGGTATTAAGTCAGTTTTATAGTAGGAAGGGACGTGTGGATAATGAAGCAGAGAAGGAAAGTACAGAAAATAATAAGAGAAAAGTAGAAGAAGAAAAGAAGAGGGGCAACCAAGAAAACGATGATAACAAAATAAGAAAAAGTTATATAAAATATTATTTTATAAGGATTAATTATTACCTTTAAAAATTAATACCGTTTAATTTGACAGGAAAAATTTAATAACTAATACATATATCAGTTTGCTTTAATGTATTTTTAAGGAAGTAATTTTTAATTCACAAATCACTATTCACAATTCGTTCCACATTTTACTTTATTACGTTTGTTGCATGATGTGTATAATTAAATTGTTAAATAACGTAAGTTATCAGTTTTTTTTATTCTATAAACGTCCAACCATGTGCGTGGGCGCACACCGACACTCATACGCGTATAATATAACGACACCAAAATTCTAAAAGTAATAAGTACATCTTATCAAATAATTATGGAAAGAGATTTTGGAAAAGAAAGAAAAAAGAATAATGATGTTCAAACTAAATAAATAATACCAAAATTCTAAAAGAAATAAGCACATCTTATTTAAATCAAGCATAAATAATACATTTAGTAGTATAATAATAATAATGGGGCGCAATATTAATGACAATAGGCCTAAGAGAAATTTAATAAATTAATTAGAAAATAAACTTGCTGAAGAAGAGTTGCAGTATAAAAACAGATAGAATAATAGAAGGATAATAAAAACTACTATATTACAAGAGGTATTGAATAACAAAGGTGAATGACATTAAGGCTTATAAATCATTGAACTGTGAAGTGAAGTTATATAAAAGAGAAAGAAATTTACTTAAGAAATATACCAACAGTAATATTGAATATAATATAAATAAATGGAGTTATTGGAAGGCAAGGTAGAATAAGAAAAAATATTCAGGAGATAAAATATTCCAGTGGTGTGTATAATGATATAAGATTTATAATTATTTTATTTATAGAGTGTAGAAAGCTAAGGCATCACTCTAGAATTATTTTATGGGTAGCAGCCAAAGTGCATTGTACCAGGTATGTGAATGTTCGGATGAGCAATTGGACGTAAAAGGGCCACTCAACGCCGATATTCATTCATAATACCATATTAATATAGGGGGAATCATTTAAAATTAGTATGGAATTAATTTTAATAAAAGAATGGAATATATAAATAAAATATACAATGAACCAAGAGAAAACTCAAGAATTACAATTCGTTAAAGCCACCAATACAAATAAATAAACTCCACAAATAAAGAAGAAAATAATTGGTATTGATAAGAAAGGTAAGATTCAATTTGCCTATAATAATGAAGAATTTGTTTAATAAATATCAATCTTATCACCAAGCAATATTAATACCATAATATCATACACCTCAACCATTGAAGACATCAGCAAGCAATAACAACAATTTATCTAAACAAATCAAATCAAAGTAATTTGAAAGAAGAAACAGTAATAAATAAAAGTGTGAACCTAATTAAAAACCAAAAGTCCTACAACAGACATTACTATGACAACTTACTATACTATATAGACAGTACCCAGTTAGATTTGGAGTAGTCCATACACAAATAACTAATGATGATAAATTTAATAAATAATGAATAAATCAAATAGAACGGCACATAAAGTACAATACAGATTTAGAGATAAATGTAAAATGTAATTAAGATGTGATACAAATGTAATATAAGACAAGTGTGATTACTTGGTAAGAGGATGTGAAATACGTTGGTGTTCAAGTAAGAATAACTGTGAGTGGGTAGTAATTATAAACAATTATTTAAAGAAATGAATTACTAATCCATAGTAGCGGATGATACAGACATTAACATTTAGTTTTTTCTTTATTAGTGTTTGTGTTATATAAGTTTAATAGGTATTGATCACACAGACAATGGTTTAAAAGTGTGCATTCAGTTAAGCCCTAAAGGAAATTATAGTAATTTGAATATAATTGTTAATTAATAGTTTGTTTATATTTAAAGAAGTTAATTAATAGAAAACAAGTGTAAGCAGGATCGATTATGAGTCTTCCAACATAAAAATATAATCAGTCAAACATAGGCCTAGATCATTATGTTCAGTAAATAATAAATTATTCAAAATATTTGTCAAATTACAAATAACTATAATATTTGGTATTAAAATTGTTCATAGATTTGTCAGATAAAATAATATGTAAATTTTATTAAGTATTATGATGTAACAACTAAAAAGCAACTTGTACATAAAAGGTAAAATAATGTATTACATAAAAATAACATCCTATGACAACTAAATCTCAATTTGAACAAATATGACCAGAGTAATTTATATGTATCCAGGAAACGAAAAGAAAGAAAAAGAATTTAGGATTATGATGGTAAAAAAACAAAAAGGAGAGTTGAGTAGAATTTAAAAAAAAAGCTAAATATTTATACAAGAAAAAATATGAATCCTATTATAAACAATATAATACAAAGCAAGAAACACTATATCAACCTATAACAGAATGTAAAATTTGAGTAAATAAAGAAACAGCATAAACAAATCAGCCTTTAAACATTACTGAGCCAACAACCAGAAAAGAACATTAAATTAAAAAAAAAAGAATTAAGTTATGGAAAAAACTAACCTTTAAATGAAAACAATTTACAATTGAAGAACAACTACACTTAAATTAAGTTAATAACAGAAACACTGGACTTCAATCATTATATTCCACCAGAAGGCTTCAGATAAATGAAATGATAAGATGTAACATTTATTGATCACAAAAGAAGTGGATTTCTTCATTTGAATAATATAAACACACTGAAGACATTGGAAATTTTCATCACTGATACTAGGAGGCTGTGTGAAACTGAACTGAACTGATAAACATTGTGTAACGTATATATATTATTATAATTAATATTAATTTTATATTATTTCATTATTATCTTGTTTTGTAATGTAATATACTTTCTGTACTTTTTTTTTCTTTATAATAACTGAACCTTTTATATCAGCCAAAAGGACGTTAAAATAATATTAATATAAAAGAGAAGAGAATCGACCCTGAGATTTCCTGAGTCATATTAATAGTTACAGTAAATGGACTATATAAATTTTGAATAAATATTACAATATTATTGTTATTACCAGATACCATTCCATGTGTTTTATTTATAATAAAAATAGAATTAATAAGTATATTACAAATGGGTGCCAACCACTTGGGCTTAATTAAAAAACAATACACATTTTAAAAAGTGTTACAAATTGATGCTTACAACGTGAGGAATAAATAGGCTAAAACCCTTTTTCTTATAAATAGCGACGGTAAGGATTCGCTGCCACTACAATAGGAGAGTCTCTTAAATACTCACGTCTACCATCAATAAATCATAGCCAGACAGAACCAAACCAATTAAATATTTATAGTTTACTGGACATTAATAAGCTGTTATATTTATTGTTGCATTAATAAATTTTTCGAAAATTAATTAAATTGCACTATTTGTTTTTCTGCAAATCTTTTTTTTTAATTATATGTGCTACATGTCCTGAGGTTGAGGATAACCATGTGGATTGTTTAAAATACAAAAAAAACAACAACTAATTATTCATTGAGCATTTTGTCTGATTGCAAAAAGTAGGAGTAGCACACTGTATAGCCAGATTTTGTAAGTAAATATACATTTTAGTTCGGAGATGGAGTTAGTATTTCAGATAGAAATATTTATAACAAAACTGACCAAGGAAGATGTTTTAATCAATCAAATGAACAATACAGGCTCCGTAGTTGATCCCGTAAGATAAAATAAATAAATCTTGTAAAGCGGGAAATTGTTTATGAGTAGGAATTGAAGAAAACCATTTTATAGTTAAGTTTTTCCCATATAAACAAAACTGAAAAACGGAAAGCAATACGCTCGGTCCAAGCAATTAAATGACTTTTAGAGTTTTAATAATCATAAAAGAGCGGCAGATGGTTAGGATATTGTTATAATAAAAAACAATTGTCGGATATGTATATTAATAAACAAGATTAAATTTTACAGTACTACACAGAGAGGTCTTTAAAAAACAAGATACATTGTTATAATATAAAAAGGGTATTTTAAATTTAGAGAAAAAGTATTTATCATTAATTGTATTACCAGAGTTTACCCTACAAAGAACAAGAGTGTTAATGAAGTATGAAGTATTGAGACAAGAGTTTACAAGACGTATGTCAGCTTTAGGTCTTAAGAAATATGAGTCAATTAAAGAAAATATATGTGAGGTTTATGTCCAATACTTGGATGTAGCCAGGGGATCAAGGAGGTAGAGAGATCGGAAAAGCAGCAGCTCAGAAGACGAACCACAGCACTCATATTCTGCCCGCATTTTGTGTGCTAGCTTACTCTCGAGATATCGCACTAGTACTTGTATCCCTCAAATCCTAAATTATAAACGTAACAGATATTGTGAATTATAAACAAAAGTTCTGATCCACAATAGCGTTTTAATTTTCGTTACGCTATAGCCTACATCGGAGACGCTGTAGCAGCAGTCGGATCTCTAAATGGTTTTAGAACTGATTTTGGGAGGATGTGGTGTGCAAAGTGTACTAGTATCGCCCCGACGCGACGCCTCTTTTCCTGAGCTGCCGTTTACTATAGACATAGAAACATAAATAACGAAAATGAAAAAACAAATGTGCTAAATTAATCTGCATTTTATTAGACTCACATGTGATTTGGTTAACCAGAATCATCTTCATACGTCAATAAATGTTGTTTATAATTTTCTTCCTAACCAGAAAATGTTTAACAATGAGTCAACAGACGGAACGTCATAGAGAGTAGAACATTTTTATTCGATAACAACGGATGCTTAATTAAACCAATATGTTAAGACAAGAGATTCCGTCTTGAATAATAAGTAGTCAGACAAAACGCCAAAAATGTCATCATATTACCAAAGTTATGACTACAAGTAATAAATAAATCTGCCTACAATGTGCAGAAAAGTCTTGTATTTATAAGTGTATGACATACGTTTGTTCAAATAAATCAAGCCATCTTACTAATTTTTTACAAGAAAATAATTGTTTCCTCCTTCTGTATAATTTTAATGACATTTTTCCTTTCTTGGTGTTGTCTTGGTAACGTAACAACAAAAGAAGCAGCCTTGGTAACGGGACGTCCTTTCCTCGAACAACAGCAGAAAACGATAACAAAACTGACGATCCCTTGAAACGGTCTGCTGCACAACTGTCAAAGGAAGTTACCACAAATAGTTTATAATTCTTTGTGACAGCGCCGGCTGTAATCAGCCCAGCAGTGACACCCATATACACAGACAAATAAACCTTCGTTTAATAAAACATCTATTTATTTACTCATTAACTCAGTTCTTAATTTACTCGTTTATTTGTTTATTCATTCATTTAGTACGGCTTTACAATTTACTCAATGTGACAGAACAATTAATCACTGATGTATAGGCCTAACACCAATCACTTGAGATGGGTCTCATCAACCGATGATGACGACATTCACAGGACAATAAACCTGATCTCCAGATCTAGTCCTTCTGGTGACTACTGCTTCGGCCTTTTTCTTCCAGTGGTTGAGTAATTCCATTACGTACATCCTTACAGCATGAGTTGGATAACAAATGTTTAGGTCATTGGAGAGTTTGATTTGAGATTTATCAAGTAGCGTCCGTTATGGTGCGCAAGATTTTTGACTGAACTCTTTAGAGTATTTAGGTTTGAAAGCTTATAGCAGCCTCATAATTGTATGCTATATTGTTTTTAGTGTAGCTCCATATATAATTACTTTCTTGTTTATAAACAGCTGAATTTTCTACTATCAGCCAGTACATCTGTCTAAAGTTGTTGTATATTAGCTTTAATTTGGATTCTCAATTTATTTGATAATATATATTAAGTAATGAACTTTCTCAAGTTAATTATTGTATCGTCAACGTCAATGGTGAATCTGTCATAAGTCAGATTTCACCTGAACTATACTCTTCAAAACAACATATGTATTACTAAATTATAACAAAGCAATAGTATTGAAGTAATAATAATAGTGATGATGATGAAGTAATAATACTTACGCGTTTTGTGATACAATTGTCTGAAGAAAAGAATGGTTGAAATAAAAACAATAAAATGATTTAAAACTTATTGTTGACAAACAACTGGAACATTCTCAAAATTCTTAAAGAAGTTTATTAAGTATAAAAAAATACACCTATAAAATACCTAAACTTACATCCATAACGAAATAGCTAATGACGTAAAAAGAGATCAAGGGTAAATTTGTTGAATTTATCAGTATTCTGTTGGCGAATACAATGCCAAGATATTGAGCACTTGTAGTATGGATGAGTAATAACTAACTGTCTATGACAATACGCAACGTTTCCTAAACAGTCACAAGGTACTGTTGTTCTTCTTATCCTTTTCCTTCTTCCTGTGTATGTAAAAAATTGTAATTTTTCTGTTAGCATTTCATTTCTACGTATTATGTTTCAAGACAATGTAGATGTTTCAACAGTTCATAGTAAATTCCGTTTCTTTCAAGAATTTTCGTAGTTTTGATTGCCTTTTATTTGCTGAATATGTAACTTTATCTACACTCGTTTTTGTTGTTCATCAGCTACTATATAACTAGTTATTGGTTGTCATTATTGTTTGTTCCCGCCTTATAAAAATTCGTGAAAAGAGTCAAAAAGTGCTTACTAGATCTTATATACTGTTACTATTCTTACCTTTTATATTTTATATTTGTTATATCCTTCTTTTATATTTCACATCCGTGGCTATGTCATGATCACGTACCTTGGTTTCGATTCTCTCTGCGTGCAAAATGTCTACAATCCCTTTCCTCTCGCTAGTTGATGAAAAACGGCGAGTGGTGACTCAGGTTGTGAATGTCGGTTCGTGCAAGTACAGGCTATATTAAAAACGTGTATCTGTTTGGTGTGACTTAGTCGGGGATAAACCTGCCGCACCGATGGTGCCAAGACTTGTTGGTAAGTGCTCCCTTTACCCCAGAAGTAAAGTGTTAGTCGGTGACCTGAGCACACATTTATTTCCCCAGATGTTTCGAGAACATTATTTTTGCCACAGTTAAGTAAACGCATGAGTACAGAATACATTCTACAAGGGTAGGACAAAAGTTGCTTACGGAAAATCCTCTCCTCGGAACGCTCCCATCGTAATATTTTTGTCTTCACGTTTCGATCCCTACAGTCTGGGATCATCCTCAGAAGCTAAAAGCTTACAACAACTTACAATAAAATATTAAAAAACAAAATATTGGCAAATATTCATAATTACGATTAAAATCATATCATAACAGTTTGTGTCTTAAAACATTATTTACAAGTATAAGAATAGAAATTTATATAAGCGATATACAGGGTGATTCGGAACTGCACTCTAATCTCTCGGTAAATTACTCTATAGCTGAAAATCAGGGAAAAAGTTGGTATAAACAAAAGTCCAAAAACGCTTCGTTAGCGAGTTACGACTAGCGAAAGATTTCGCTAATATGCAGCCATATTTAATTTTACCGGTCTGAAAGTTCGATGCAAATTTCTTTGTTCTATACGTTTTTTGACCTGAAAAATTGAATAAAACAGGTCGCAGAACTGTAACTCTAATAGTTTTTAAGTCATCTGACGTAAAACACAAAAAATTGAACTCTAAAAATACACTTTGTAACGTTTGGAGTAAAATAACTTTATTAAATGGCTAATAAATGCATTACAGTTTCAAATTTAATTCTGAGTTAATTGGAGTGATTAAAGCCAATAAAAAATAAATACAAGTCCAAGAAATCTTAATTTTATTGAATGAAAAACAAAACAGAAATGATTAAATTATGTGAAAGTAACCTTACATTCGAAGTAATTGTTCGATGTGGCCACCATTCTGTTGAATGCAGCATTTAGCACGACGAATCCAAGCTTTTCTAACTTTGCTTAGTGTGTCAGGACTATTTTTTAGAGTTGCTCCAGCTTCAGTGATTCGATTCCTTAGCTCTTCCATAACAAAGTGTATTTTTAGAGTTCAATTTTTGTGTTTTACGTCAGATAACTAAAAACTATTAGAGTTACAGTTCTGCGACCTGTTTTATTCAATTTTTCAGGTCAAAAAACGTATAGAACAAAGAAATTTGCATCGAACTTTCAGACCGGTAAAATTAAATATGGCTGCATATTAGCGAAATCTTTCGCTAGTCGTAACTCGCTAACGAAGCGTTTTTGGACTTTTGTTTATACCAACTTTTTTCCTTATTTTCAGCTATAGAGTAATTTACCGAGAGAATAGAGTGCAGTTCCGAATCACTCTGTATATAAGCGAAACATTCAATTACAATTCAATAAACCTCTGAAGGTACAGAATAATTTCTGTGAAACGTGCGTCAGGTGAAAATGAACCTACTTGGAGTGTATTGATTTAAAGATATTACATGGGAGACCTGCAGGAGACTCAACGGTTTACTTACAAAGGAATAAAGAAATAAATATAAGAATAAACTACAAAATAATGTAAAATAAAATATATCTTTCGTACTTGTGAGTGGAGGTTGACAGACTGTCGAAAGACAACGGCTGGACAGCTGTCTTCTTTCGTATTTATCATCGATGGTATTTATTCTTCCGCGTACCTGCTAAATACCACCACACTTACTCCTCACTCATACATAAAACGAAAATTCCAAACCCACATGGACATTCCTAACCTCTAACGGAAATTTTCGGCCTACTAATACCTGTCGTCACCATCAGAATAAGTAATAAGTTATAATTTGTTTGATAAAAGACATTTTAATTTCAAATATTTAATTAATTTTCATTTCCTATTTACTAACTATTAATAGGTATTTTTATTCAATATGACAACATAAGGTTTCCTAAACTACGTTGTGTGCTCAACATTTGTCCTCCGTTTTAATACACGCGTTAAGCATTTACGGAGACCCGCGAAAAATAGTCCCTTGAAAAGTGTACAATATAGTTCGTGAAATACTGTATTATTCTTCGTCAATAACGTATATAAATGGAAGGAAGTTAATGTTTTTCTGTTAGTCTCGACCTGACGATGGTTTAAGTATTGAAAGCTTTAAACGTTATTACAAGACTTTTGTACTGGTTTGTATATCATAAACTATAAAGTTTGAATAGTGAACCCACTAACACTTCATTGCATATAAATAAAAACTATTTTCTTAGTATTGTTACATTAGCTTGTTTAGCATATATATATATATATATATATATATATATATATATATATATATATATATATATTGTAACGTAACGATATGAAGGGGCCAATAAAAAAATAAAAATAATATAAAATAACCATAATGAGAACATTCACATAATTTGGATAAAGGAATAACATCCAAATTACAATAGCTTACTAAATGAAGTACCGTACAATAAGAACTTATTATTGTATATTAGATCATATGACAAGACTACTAAATATTAGAATTTAATTGTGATAAAACAAATAGGGAGTGTGAAACATAGTAATTGCTAGTTGCAGAGAAGACTAATGAGAGATTAAATGAGAGCAATTACCTAAGTGACCAAGTGTAGTGATAAACAACTGAAATAAAGTGCTACAAACTAAATAATACAATAGGATAGAAACAGTAATAGTGTTTACTGTGTTATTACAGTGTAATGCAAAAGGTTTTAATGTTAAGTGACAATGATTGTTTAGTGTTTTCATTCATATATTGTAGCGTGACAGAAAATCCACCTTGTTATAATTTAAAAAATAATCAAGTATAGAATAAAAATAAAAAGGATTAAAGGAAAATTACTGTAAAAATTAATAAAGGACCACAGTAAATTGAAATCTTAGATTCGAAGAAATAAAGTGAATTAAAAACAATCATACAATATATAATCAATTATAGGAAAATAATGATAATCCAATGTATAGAGTAATTATACCCAGGTAGAATAGGAGCATGTAAGGAAATACCACGAATAAACAAACCTCCATAATAAAAGGATAACTATTGGAAAAGGATGAACACATCGGAACGATCTCACACAAATTAAAAAATTTAAAAAGAGAAGATATAATTTTGGATACGAACTGAACCTATAAAAATAAAAAAGAAAAATTTAAAAATATGAGTCATCAACACTGAGTTCAAATGAAATGAATAAATCAGTCTATTTATGAAGATTGGAATGCGTAACCCAGACTTTAGAACAATATAAACGTTAATTCAGAATTTTATCGATACGGGAATTTGCCATTTTAAAACCTTATGAACTATTGGAACAAGCACACATTTGAACATTGATTGCCGAGCCAAACAACTGATCACTAATCCAGAATAATTACACTGTTATGAAGAGAAATTAGTCACTACTACTATGATGAGGAACACATAAAGAATCAACATTTATTTGGAGGAGAATCGAATAGGATCTTGGTGTAACTTCGTAGCAAGACGGCGGCCATATTGAATACTATACCTCGAGCATCAGCTGTGATGACGTCAGGCTATGCAGAGCTGTTGGTTCGAAAAATTTAAATATTACTAACATTTGTATATTAAATATTATTTCTATTTTATAATTAAGAACTTTTTTATTGTAAGTGTTGTATTTTTCAGCGTTACCCTTTCTCTGACTATATAAATAACAGCTAAAAAAACCTGTAATTCAATACTAATAATTTATATAACGAAACTAAGTTGCCCTGAGATATGAGTTTGCGAGCTGTGGATTAGCAGGTCGATTCAAAATCGATTAATCGCTATAAATTTAATAAATTCATTTAATATTATAATTTTGAGTTTTATTTCTTAGTAAACATACATATAGAAGAATTTCAGATAATATTTGAACCCTGGACTCCAAGAAAAGAAGAGAAGAACATTGCGAAGGAGTATAATCACTTAATAACTGGATACCACTAATCGATTATTACATTTTATAACCTATTTAACGTTGGAGAAAAATTATTGTTATTCTAACATAATCAATTAAATAAATTAACAATTAAAGGAATTAAGGACAGATATAATAAATAAATAAATAATTAACAAATTAATAAATAATAAAAAAAAATTTTTTTTTAATTTTCAAACAAAATTTTTTTTACCAAGTTATATTATAATTTTTGTAACTCCGAAACTCAAATTTACGAAACGTTACAAAATTGGCGAGCCCAACAGTGGGACTGAAGATTAATACTGAGGAGGAAAATTGTGGCTTAATTAAATAAATAATCAATAATAAGGCAATTTGTGTTTTGTTACAATATTCAAGAAATGTGACTTTTAATGTGCTAATGCACAGAATATATGAATTTTGATAAACTGAAACAAGAATAAAATGTCACTAAATTAAAAGAATATATATATTATTTTAAACAATTTAGGATGAATCGAAGTGCATTAAACAAGTTAATAAATAGAGTTCAGATAGTAGTGGTATTGAGTACGTATCATATTTTAATTTATGAATCATTAGTATTATAATCTGTCAATTAATATTATTATCGAAGTATTTAAGTACAAGGACAATTAGTATGCTAATACACAGTAGATATGATTTCTGATTTTACAAAGATAAAACCCAATATTATTAAGTTAAAAGGATATGAAAAGACATTTAATGATAATCTAATAGTTAAAAAGATTTTAATATTATATAGTAAACTGTTGTTGAAGTTTCATTTTAATGGCCTAATGTCAATTAGAGTTAGTTATAATGAAATATCATGTTATTAATATGTTTAGTTCATGTTTATGTTCCTATTTTTTATGTTATGTAACAATTATAATTAGTCAGAAGGGATTAAGTCAACAGACTACACAATATTTGTAAACTCAAAGATTGTACTAAAGAAATGGCCAGAACATAGGCCAAAACAACATAATTTCATTGTAAAGTAACTATTAAATCATAATGTCACTGTAGACCAGTAAAAATAGCAAATCCATTAATTTAGGCATTATTAAGAAATCAAGAACAGCATTATAAGAGTTTAATGAATTTGTAAAATAACTTTATAAATGCTAAAGTATGTAATGGGCTAGGAAATAGAATTTTGGCAAAATTGTTAAAACAATTATATAACATTCACACATGGCATGTGAGGTATCAGAATATTTGTAATTTTATGAAGAAGATCATGATGTAAAGTAAGTTTAGGTTTATTCAATATTAATTAGTGAGTAATTGTGAGTAGGAAACATAAACATTGTAAATCTTGAATAATTATAGTCACATGACCTAGTGACCCGGCGTTTTGACCAATGGGAATTTAGCTAATTTTGGTCAAACTCGTCGAGGGCAGAAGAAAAATTATTATTCTATTGTTAGACTTGAAAGTGAATAGTTGAAGAAATCTGTGCCTCTCTACAGAAAGAAGTGTACCATAGAATCGTGTCTGAGGCAGACAAGAAGAAATTACCAAATATTAAAACAAATTATTAATCAAGAAATTAGTAAAGTAAAGGATAAAGAGGGAAGGAAGAATAAACTAAAAATATTATAACGGTTTTAAATAATTATTCTACAAGTTGGTGAGAGATTTAACCTATTTATAAAACACTTTTAAATTTACACCACACCGAACGATATTCACTAACACATGTGCACCAGAACAATAGTGAAGAAACTAAATTATAAAACAGTGGAACATTTATATAATTAACTTTATTAATAAAACTTGGTTTCAAAAATTTTGGAAGCTTGGGATACATGGTGTTGTAGTGAGCCAGAGCCGCCATCCTGACAATTCGCACACGACTCTGGGAATACGCCATCTTTGCCTTGTTCACAAATTGAATTTTATAATTAATATTATTGTGTTATGTCTAATATTAAGCCTTATTATTTTAGTAAATACGAATTATTTCATTTGTAATGTGTGATACTTCTTCATAAGCATTTTGAACTTTACTAACTGTTAAAAGAACCCCGAACTGAGTATTAATATATGAAACAAATTAAGAGTCGAACTGGAAGCAAGAATCGATACCGGTGTTATGAAACATCGATCTGTTAGTAAACAGAATTGTATTTAATGAAAATAAATGAAAACCATTTTCATAATTAATCTCAAAACTGTCTTTGATTGAACTAAAGGTAAAAATAAATGAATTTTTAATTACAGTAAAGAAGAGATGAGTAATTACGACGACTTAAATAAGACGTAACTGCAAATAAATAACGGTAAGTCACCTAATCCCAAAAGAAGAACTCGACACTATAGCAAGATACAATTACTTAAGGAGAAACTTAAAGTATTATAATTAATTTCAATAACACTAATAAAGTTATAATAAAAACAGGAAAAAAAGACACCGTCTCGAACAAGAGGTGTTAGATAAATTATAAAACCCTACCGCCACAATTTGAATACAACTGATAGGCATAGTTCCACCTGGCAGTTATGAAAAAATTTAATTTTTGTTAATAAACAATTCACATTTTATTTAACTGTGATTAATGCAACAACTATTCTTTTAACACACTACAAAACAACTAATAAATCAAATACAAAAATTAATTAAAAGCGAAGAGAGGAGAACGATTCTAGTCGTTACAATATATATATATATATATATATATATTGTACTGTTATTTTATTGCAAATATAATATTTCTATATGCCATACATTGTGGATGCCATTTAATGTGCTGTTATTTTATTATTTGTATGGTATTTCTATTTGCTCATGAAAAAACTCTATCTCAGGGTTGACAATTACTAATTTGATTTATATTATTTAATACTGGGAATGATTTATTCTTTTCTTTAATCAGTACCAAATAACGTTAGTTCATCAATTTCTTAAAGAAATAACAAGGTAATAATATCTACCGTGTAAATGTGAATAGTTTGAACCTGAGCTCTTCACAACTCCCATGGGTTCAATCCTTGCTTATGTTTATCATCTTAAATATAGTGAAAGGCTTCGTGTTTTATTCCTTCTCTGGTATTTTTATTAGATTAAATGTCGAATTCTATTTTCTTCTTGGATTACTAAATTGATTCTTCTTTTAAATATCACATTTTATTGTGTTGACTATCAAATTATATACCGGGACAGGCTTCCTCCTTTATATCGGTGTTCTGTAAATGATATACTCAAACTTCTTGAAAATATTGATGTTATTAAGATGTATAAAAATTATAATTCTTTCAATGTTACAGGTTTATACTCTTATATGTTTATTAGATTGAATCTCAATGTTAACTCATTTCTTTTAAATGTTTCCTATATTAAATACAAAATTAAACTCTTTTACAAGACCACTCTTAGATGTTTCACATAATAAATATAAAATTAAACTCTTTTAATGTGTATCTTCTGAAATATGAAATTAAACTAAACAAATTTTCTTCCATTTCAATACAATTCAATTCTAACAATTTACAATTTGCTATTTAGATACCTAACTAAATTCGTCACATCTTTCCATCATATGACTCTTAAAAACATATAATTTTATTAATTATTATTAATTACATTTATTTGTTTTAACATTATCCATTATAATTAGTATATTTTATATTACTATTCTATTAATCTTTCATTTTATTTTAATGTTTATTTCCAGTTTAACATAATAATTGTCAACACATATTTCTTAACACACACATTTTTTCTGTGTCACATTTTTTTTATTGCTGTTCTATATAATATTGGAGTCTACCTCTATGTTGGTCGTGACTAACAACTCAGTTTTTTTTTTACAATTCTAACATATGTTCACAATACTATTAAATTTATACCTTTTCTTCTTTTAAAATTATTATTTTATTCTTAAGTGCTGTGGTGTATTTTAACAGCAGTAAAATATATATATATATATATATATATATATATATATATACATATATATGTTCTATGAGAGGTTGTAACTGAGACTGTACTTTTTTAGCTTAGTGAATTTTGGTAAATGGTCTTCTGTTTTGAACGTTTTTTAATTCATGTATTTCATATACATAGTTTAGCTTCTTCTCGCAGCGTCATTTTTCCTTGCATGTTACAGTCTTTGCGCCCTAAAGAAGTTTATGATATTATTGTTTTCAATTTACTCGTGCACGTGTCTGTCTAAATCCTAAAGCACTGCGTCTGTCTTTCGTCCAAGACACATGCTAATGCATTGCTAATTAGAAGAAGATTTTTACAGCGAATTCAGACATATTTAAGTCCTTCATATATTAATAAATTTATTGAGATGAAATTTCATCAGCGGCGGGATCAGTAGCCACTTGAAGAACTCCCAATGTTAATACAACTGTGTATTAGAAAAAAATCAATTGTGGTATTAAGGGAAACGAGGATTCTTTTTATAATATTACCTTAATGTTATAACTATGTGTTGAGTAAATCTAATACTTTTTGAAACATGAATGATTTTATTTCAACCATAATGTTTTGAAGCAGTTTCGTCTCCAAAATATTTTTATTACTAAGAAGCCCGACGTTTCATAAAGTAACTTAACATAGCGCAATTAAATAGATACACTTTATCACATTTCTATTAACAACCAAATTCATTTGTCTCTACAGATAAAGAGATTATTAGTATTCAATTACAGTTAAGAAAACTTAATATGAAGACCACGTTTTCCTGTCGCCGAAAATAGGCCTATATTCTAAAAAGTCATATATATTGTAGCATAACAAAATTATCACGCTAAACATTTAACTTAATGCAACATAAATAGAGAAGGAAAGTTCCATAGTGAGTGAGAAGAATGAATTGTTTTAAGGATTAAACTAGAACCTGTATATTAAGTCAATAAAATGTTAATAAGAATAAAAAATAACAAAGAAAACCATTGATCAAAATAACTTACTATGTAAAAACCCAATAAACCAGCAGTATACCCAGTAGATTGGGGAAGCAGTAAAAAAGGAAAGACAAGAAAAAGGAGATAAAAGGGTGAAAACAATATTAATAATGGAAATTTATAAGGTCAAGAAGCAGAGAAACCACAAGACCAGAAATTTACTAATATAATAATGAAGAAAGGACAAAATATGTCAAGATTCCCACAAAGAGCCTAGAAACAAGAAGAGCTATTCCAAAAAATGTTAATAATGGAATACATACCATTAAACAAAATTAAACCCAATACATTTAGACCCAGTAACTCAAGTTACAAGATACAATCCAAAGAAAACCGAATTGTAAACTAGTTATAAGTATAATATGTAAAAAAAAATTTAAAAAGACTACCATTAGTGTAGACAATAATAAGTGACACACTATAATAAAGTATAGTGTAAGAAATAGAAATCTATTAAAAAGACTACCATAAGTGTAGGGAAATACTATATAAAAAATAAAAGACAGTCTAATGACTAAGGTTAATTTTAATAATAAAAGTGTTTTAAAAAATTAAGTAATATAAGATTGTAATAGTTATAAGATGCTTTTATTTCATTGTGTTACCAAGACAGTTATAGTAATTGAAAGAGACAGTTAATAACTGAAGGTGTCATTAGTTATAAGATATTTTTATTTCATTGTGTTATCAAAATAGTTATAGTGAACACAAGAGACAGTTAATAACTGAAGGTGTCATTAGTTATAAGATGTTTTTATTTCATTGTGTTACCAAAATAATTATAGTGAACACATGAGACAGTTAATAACTGAAAGTGTTATTAGGAATAAGATGTTTTAATAGGATTAGGTTTGTGATAAAAGGAAACATAAAATCAAAGGACAGCCAATAACTGATAATATTGATGATAATAAGATGTTTCCATTATAATTCTATATGTATAAAAAAATAATAGGCATAAGATGTTTTTGTTATGTTAAAGTGATATAAAAAAAAGTTAGTAGATATAAGATATTCTGTTGTATTTAAAATTATGTTATTTAATTTTCAAGTTTGTAAGGCAGAGAGGCAAGTAGGAAATAGGAATGTACTAATTTTATTTAAAACTGTAAACCATATGAAAGATACAAAGCAGATTAGCTAAGACACCACTCTAGCAAACACAGACCAGTAATGTAAACCAAAACTATCTATCAGAGAATCAAACTACATAATAGGGGATAAAATTCAGTCCATATAACACAGAAATTGAAAATGTAATTAATACAGATACAATTAATAACGAATGGAATGACAAAGGAAAGAAAATTAACTTCTTTGGAAACAAATAATACTAGGCCTATGATGGTAATCAAATCAGACTAAACAGTAAATTAATTAATATTGAAGTGTTTTAACAACAAAATTATTAACAACAAAGATAATCACGGAGTTATTAAGATTATTCCATGGAAATATTATCAGAAAAAACACTTAAAAACCATTTAAACACTAAATTTGTACAAAATATGAGGCCTACAATAATTATAAAAAATTGTAATTTTTGGGCTTAAATGAACTTGAAACAAACCCAGCTATATATCCAAATATGTAAAATTAATTAATCAATATTGCTGAGTAGTTAGATTTTTGTAAAATTAAGAAATATTTGAAATACAGTAAAAAATAAGAAAACTTATTATGTATATTTAGATGATGAACCAAATCTGAGACATGTACTTTTATAAAGAAACAATAGAAAGAGGAAAAAGACATATCACAAATTACCCTAAAACGACGACGTTCAGAGTTAGTCTATTGTTAATCGTGAAGACGACTAGTTGAGAATGTACTAACAGAATACCGAAAAAGAATAATTTTGTGCAAAACCGTGAGTGTGGCTATGAAGAGTGTAACAGAGGTTAACTAAAATGAAAATAACATTAACAGTTAATATTTAACACCTCACTAATTCCGAACAACAGTAATAACACCATCTAACACAAGCACAAGAAATCAACGGCCATTTTGAGAAGATTTTGGACCATATTAGCCGAACACGAATACACATATTTGAACACCGGACACTTCACCAGTAACCCATCCCGAAACGACATCGCAGGAGAAGAGAGAACACTCTACACTATATTCCTGGACCAACACTACTTCGCAGAGAAGGGAATATTCATTTATTTCTGTGGGAGAAGCTCAACCAGTTCCAGCAGTGCATAGCAGAGAAAATCGAGGTAACGGCGGCCATACTGGATTTCCAAACGTGCCAAGTACACTGCCAGCTTGAAGGGAGTGACGTCATTTCGACGAATGGTTCGATATTACTTTTCATAATTGACAATTTAAATAATAATATTGTTTTATTCAGCCATAATAATTTAGTTTAAGAATACCTGTAAGAATGTATCTTGTTCCTTGCCCTCTGACCATTTCGACTCGCTAAAAGAATCCTAATTAATTAATCTTGTAAAAAATATATTCAGTCAATCTTGTTCGCTACCGACTGGAGCAAATAATCAGCCAATGCCTGGTCCATGCGCAGTCTGAATGGCGCATAATTTTAAATGTCAATAAATGAACATCATTATTCAGTTACAAGAGTTGTATTTATTTGTATAATGAATGTTAACTATTTTTTTTTCTAAACAAAAATAATTTACAGTGCTAGAATAAATATCTGAGAGGAAGAACAAGAGTAAAGTCAGCGGAGAGAGAACCAACCGATCTGACTACACAATTAAAACATTAATAGAAACAAATAGATTTTAACTACCAATTCATACTTATTAAATTGGAAGTAATTAAAGTACACACACAATTAATTAATTATTTATTAATTAATTGAATTCATCAATTAAACAAAAAAAAACTAAATATTAGTAAAATTTCATAACTTACCAAAATTTTATTTTATTATCAACCAATCACACTCTATTATAAAACATTATTTACATTTAATTTATTTTTTGTAATTGGTGAATCCAAAGTGGAGCTGTATCATCGGCGAGTTCAACACCGAGATTCAGACAACATTCATTAGTATCGCAATAATTCTTGCTATCTATCTTGTTTATTTATATTTGTAATATTTTTATATTACAAATTGGCGTCCAACTAAAGGGCCTAAAATAGGAGCTAATAGAGTTATAAAATAAGGACGATTGTCCAGTTTCCTATTTTTAGCTCGCAGCGGTCAATAGGTCGGAAGAAGGAGCGAGATGCACAGGAGAGCTACATCAAGGAAAAGGGCTGTGGAGGCCGAGCAGGAGGTAGACATGGAAGATAAAGAGGCGACACCAGTGGAAGATGTGGAGTCGATATTACCGCCAGCAGAACCAAACAAGCCTTCACCACAGGAGGAACAGCCGGAGAAATCCACCACAAAGGAAGATACAAAATTGGATAGAATGATGGAGATGTTACTCAGAGAATTTAAAACGACAAAGGAAGAGTTATGTAATAAAATGGAAGAAAACAGTAAGAAGATGGAGGAGAAAATTGAAGAAACAGTAAGAAGATGGAGGAGAAGATGGAAGAAAATAATAAGGAAATGAAGAATGATAACCAACAATTAAAAGAAGAATTAAGAGAAAATAGTAAGAAGATGGAGGAGAAAATGGAGGAAATAAAGACTGACAATAAACAGTCGAAGGAGGAATTAACCCAGATAAGCCAAAAACTGGAAGAGACCAACAAGAAGATGGAAGAAACAAGTCAGAAAATGGAAAGCAATAATCAACAATTAAGAGAAGAATTGAAAGAGACGAACCAAGAGAATATGAACCGATTAGATGGAAAGATGGAAGCATTGAAGGAAGAATTGTGGCAAAAGATAGCTGAAAACAATGAAACAATCAGCAAGAAAGTAGAAGAGGAAATAATGGTAATCGAACAAAAGGTTACAAGAGCTGACGAAAGATGGAGTCAGACGGAACGAGAGGTACAGAGTATCAAGACAGAAATAAACACTAAAGTTAACAACATTGAAGAAACGACTAGGAAGACGTTGGAGGAAAGACTAAAGGAAACACGTGAAGACTGGGAGCGAGTGCAGGACCGATTCACAGAAAAATGTAACGGCATTGAAGCTACTGTGACCAGTATCAACAGTCAGGTGCGAAAGAACCAAACAGATATAGACCTGTTCCATAGTCGACCGGCAAGCATTACCAGTTGTCCTAACAACGAGAATCGTGAAGGAATTAACTTCAGGTTTTATAAAAACAAACCGATGGAGTTCCTAGCCAGAATCGAAGAGTACTTCACCAAACACAGGGGCAATCGCTGGAGGGAGAATAAAGAAGTACTTGACGAATCGTTCAAGGAAATAGCAGATAATTGGTGGATGGCGATAAGGGACGAAGTGACCGACTACCAACAATTCAAAAGGCTATTCAAAGCCAAATATTGGTCTGAATCGACACAAAATATCGCCAGAGACGGGATCAGTCATGGAAAATACAACCCGTATGGAAACCAGACTCTAACAGCGTACTTCTTGGGAAAGGTGTGCGTGGCCAAACATCTAAAGCCCAGAATACCGGAAGAATGCCTGGTCAGCAAGCTCTCATACCATTATGAGGAAGATATAATAAGAGCTAGAAGAAACAGTCAAATAAAGACTGTACAAGCAATGACCGAGCTCTTAGAAATGTATGAGCATGAGGATTATTACCGCCAAAGTCGCAGGAGATATGAAAGGCCGGAACCAAGAAGTAACACCAATAATTCGAATAATAATAATCGGCAGAATGTGGGCAACAACAATAATTATAATTCCGCAAATCGGAATAATGCCGAATACAATTATAACACCCGTAATAACAATAATGTACCTAGATTTAATAAAAATAATAATAATAATCATGTTCCTCGCATTAATAATAATGACAGCAACAACAACAATAATAATAATAATAATAATAATAATAATAATAAACGTCCACAAAGCAACAACGGTTATTATAATAATAACCGTAATTATGTTCCAAATGGTCAGAGGAACCCCAACCCCTCTAATAACAATTATCATAGTAATTATAACAGGAATTACCCGAATGGAGGTAATAACAATAATTACAGGACATATCGACCCCATATTAACTACATCAGAGCGGAAGGCAGTGGACAGAGGAGGTACCAGCCTCAACGAAGGAGCCGATATTACGAGTACGAGACCTTTCAAGGAAGTCAGGGAAGTAATCGTTACAGAGAGTACGAGCCCAGACGCAGTTCCAGCCTGGACAATCAACGAAGACTACCTGTAACGGAAGCCCAACAGGACGATCGTGCTGAACCAAACGAAGCAGTTTCAGGACTCCAAGCTGATGCTTCCAAAGGCCTAATCCGTAATGATGCGGAACATTTAAACGAACGGAGGCAGTAATAAACTCCAATAACCCTTTACTGCTCCAATCTGCTGGGTTTGACCAAGGAATAAATTTGAAGAAAGAAAGAAGAAATTTTACAATAACATACAGTAATTATTTGAAAGACATCCGTAAGGACCTGCTAGAAGAAAACGAAATTAACATTAATAATAATGACAATGAAATAATATATATAATTGCAGAAATTGAGGGTATTTCTGTTCCTATAATGATAGACACTGGAGCCAATGTCTCTGTAATAAATCGTAATGAGTTGGACCGGATACAACAGGAATGCCACAAAAACTTACCAGTACTACCTATTAATAATATTGTACTTGTAGGAGCTACCGGCAGACAGAACAAGACCATAAGAAAACAGGTATCCCTAAGTGTCAACAGTCAGGGCATTAGTATGGATATGATATTTCTTGTTGCAGCTGGATTACCTTTCAACATCATGATAGGATGTGACATATTGCGCAGAAACTCAGCAGTTATCGACTTGTGCCGATTAAAGATATCACTCTTCTCAGAAGGTTCGACCTGGGTAGCCAATTTAACTAACAACAAGATGTTAGACTCCAGACAACTTCTCGACCACAAAAATAAGGTGAATTACTTGTCAAACTACTCGACAAACAACAAGCCAGTACATCAGGATTCGGAGGATGACCTATGGCAACAAATGATTCAGGAGATACGTAACTTCCAGTGCCATAATACTACCGAGCAATTAGAGGAAAACCAGCTGAGTCAATTAGTCAACATATATGAAAAATATCGAGCGGTATTTTCGGACGAACCTGGAAAGATCCGGAACTACCAATGTTCCATACGATTCAGAGAACCGGTAGAATTTAATCGAAAGTCGTATCCCATAGCACAATCTTTGAAGGAAGCCGTACGCACAGAGATCCAGAATATGATCAGTAAAGATATTATCGAAAGCAGTCAATCGCCATACACTAGCCCAATTGTGGCTATACAAAAGAAAAATGGAAAGGTAAGGCTTTGCCTTGACGCACGTGAGATAAATAAAATGATTATTAACGATCGTACATCACCTGGCGAAATTGATGAGATATTGAAGAGATTTCACGGAACGAAGTTCATTACCACGTGGGATACCGTTTGCGGCTATTGGCAGGTGGAGTTGCACCCAGCAAGCCGGCAATACATGGCGTTCATCTTCGAAGGGCGCAACTATCAGTTTAAGAGGTTGCCCTTCGGGTTGGTGAACTCAGTAGCTGTTTTTGTCGCCTGTATGGATCATATACTCGGACCAGAAGCGCTCCAATTCACGACTGTCTATGTTGATGATCTCCTAATAACATCAACCAATTGGGAAGAACACTGTTACCGTGTGGAGCATGTCTTGAAGAAGCTTGCTGAAAATAATGTTACCCTTAAACTAGACAAGTCCAAGCTTATAGCTAAAGAAGTACAATTCTTGGGTTTCCAGTTAAACAGTCAAGGAATAACACCATCAACAGAAAAGGTAGACGCCATACAACGATTCCCTATACCAAAAAACAGAAGGCAACTACAATCATTTTTAGGCCTGTGTAACTACTATAGGAAGTTCCAAAATAATTATTCCGAACTGACGGCCCGGTTTCAGTACCAGTTATCGTCCAAGAATAAATGGCGATGGGGTCAGGAACAAGACGAAACCTTCAAATCAATTAAGGAGAAATTCTTAGAAGCAGTAATGCTCAACCATCCGGATTTTAACCGACCCTTCTTTCTAAACTGTGACGCTAGTAACATTAGCTTGGGGTCAACACTGTACCAAGAAGATGAAAGTGGAAACCATCTAGTAGTGAGCTTTGCTAGCAGAACCCTTAACCAGTGTGAAAAGAACTATAACGTGACGGAAAAAGAACTGCTAAGTGTAGTCTTTGCCTGTGGGAAGTTTCGGACGTATATCCTCGGATATCCAGTGACCGTTCGAACAGATCACAAATCAATATCATTTCTGAGAAGATGCAAGTTAAGCCATGGTAGATTGACCAGATGGGTACTTGCCCTGCAGGAATACGATATACAGTGGGAGTATGTTCCTGGAAGTAAAAATGTAGTAGCCGACGTATTGTCGAGAGTGAATCTGGAAGAACAAACGTTCGAAGGCGAAAAGGAGAGCATCTTGAAAATCTATAATATTATTAAGGACAGATCCGATTTAGAAAAGATAGTGCAGGACATCAGCAAACACCAGCAGTCCGACCCGAAGTTAAACCACATTAAACTTCGTCTCTCCAACCAAGATGACACAATAACCAAATTTTATTGTGTACATAACGAAATATTATTCATCAAAACATCCCTTGATGAAGAGATATGGAAGATCATGATCCCTACTACAATCGAAAAGGATATCATCCTGGACTATCATCTACGATACGGTCACATGGGAGCCATGAAGGTGATCAAGGCGATAGAAGAGAATTGTCATATAAAAAGTATCAATAGAAAGACGAGAAACTACCTCAAAACCTGTTTGATATGTCAATTGGTGAAAACCAACAATGAGAGAAAAGAGGGTATGATGATACCAATTACCTCACAAGCCAAACTGGAAAAGGTCTTTCTGGACATCTGTGGTCCATTTCCCCGCAGTGGCGGACGCCATCGATACAAATACATTATTATCATGATGGATCATTTTACAAAATTCACAAAACTGTACCCTGTGAACAGAGCCACCACTTTGAAGACTCTAGGAATAATAACAAACCATTACATTCCAGAGATAGGGAGCCCGGCATCCATAATCACAGACCATGGAACGCAATTTAAGGGTTGGAGGTGGAGAAACACTCTAAATACGTTGGGCATTAAGACATACAAGACATCTGTCTACCACCCCAGCAGCAATCCAGCGGAAAGGGTACTGCGAGAAGTCGGAAGAATATTACGGACTTATTGCTATAATCAACAAAGGAAGTGGCAAGAATATTTATTAGCTACTGAAGAATTCCTTAATTTGTCATATCACCCCGCTATAGGTACCACGCCATACACGGCAATGTATGAAAAACCGCCTCCAAGAGAAATACAAGACATAATAGAGTTCCCCATGAGTCAAGAATACAAATTCAATCGAATCAGATTCTACAATAAATTGGCAGAAGACCAGGAAAGGCGCAAGAACAAGTATCAAAAGGCGATTAAGAAAATAATAAGCTATGAAGTCGGAGAAAAGGTACTGCTAAAAAACAGGGAATTACCCAGTACTTTGGAAGGCATTACCAAAAAGTTGTTACTGCTGTATACCGGCCCATACCTGATTATTAAAAACAATAATAACAATACGTATGTACTAAAGGATATCATTTCAAATAAAGTAAAAGGAACTTATAATCAATTATCAATTAAAAAATATTTAGAGGAGAAATAAAAAAATTTCCAAATTCAAAAAATTAGTAAGTACAACTTACACCAAACATTCGAAGAATTATGAAGAAACAAAAAGAATATTGATGAACAAAAAAATTTTCAAAATCCAAAAAATTAGTAAGTACAACTTACACCAAACATTCGAAGAATTATGAAGAAACAAAAAGAATTTGATGAAAAAAAAAATTTTCAAAATTCAAAAAATTAGTAAGTACAACTTACACTAATCATTTGAAAGACTATTATGAATGATGAAAAAAGAATTTTGATGAACGAAAATTTCAAAATTCAAAACAATAATAAGTACAACTTACACCAAAATATTTGAAAAACAACTATGAATAAAAAAGAATTTAGTTGAATAAAAATATCTAAAGTTATAAAAAATAGTAAGCTCATATCATTACTCATACGAATGATGAGAAATAACTCATAAATATGAAAAAAGATTTTGTAAGAAAGAGATACAAAATTCTAAAGGAGAAAGGAAACCAGAATATCATATGACTTAATCGAAACAACTTAACCAAACTCACAAAGAAAATAATTTAATAAAAATGGAACAATGAAGAAGGACCAACTCAGTAAAGACCAAATAGTGAGACCAGAAACCAAAATCCCTGATACTATTAATGATAATGTTGTTGCAATAACCACTGTTATAGTGAAGGTGATAAAGAATTAATTCATGTTATGCCATGAGCAATAAAAATAACTCATTGGATACCAGATGGTAGAAAAAATAAATATAAATACTAATTACTATGTAAACATGATGAAATGTATGTTATACCACATACCTAAACCACCTAATATGGAATAAGCTTTAAGAGAGAAGAAGAGTCAAGTGTATAAAAGTATTAATTAATATAAAGTAGTATGAAGTGAAGAATCTAAAGATGTTTATTTTAGTCAAAAGAGACTACTTTTACTGTTTATTTATTTTTATGACGGGATGTAGAAAATGCCATCCGTCTTATATTTTGAGCAGAGATGATAATGCCTCTGGACTCAATTAATTGAAGTATTGGACAGCAGGGATTGAAGCCAAAGGTGCCACTCTGAACTGTTCCAATTAATTTGTTAGGGAATGTTAGGGAGTAAACATACCGGTGAGGAAGCACCAAATAAGAAAGGATATAAAATGATAATGTTATACACAAGATTGAGGATCACTTATTAATGAAGAAAGAAACTAATGAAGGAGGTACACATCATCTGAGAAGAAGCAACGGTGGAAAAAGAAGGTATATAAAGTGAAAACATGTAATCACGAAGAAAATATGATAAATACAAAAGAATTAGTAGTAATTATTTCATCCATACTAAGAGTATGATCTGAACTAATCACTTTTACAGGAGAGCATATGTAGCATAACAAAATTATCACGCTAAACATTTAACTTAATGCAACAAAAATAGAGAAGGAAAGTTCCATAGTGAGTGAGAAGAATGAATTGTTTTAAGGATTAAACTAGAACCTGTATATTAAGTCAATAAAATGTTAATAAGAATAAAAAATAACAAAGAAAACCATTGATCAAAATAACTTACTATGTAAAAACCCAATAAACCAGCAGTATACCCAGTAGATTGGGGAAGCAGTAAAAAAGGAAAGACAAGAAAAAGGAGATAAAAGGGTGAAAACAATATTAATAATGGAAATTTATAAGGTCAAGAAGCAGAGAAACCACAAGACCAGAAATTTACTAATATAATAATGAAGAAAGGACAAAATATGTCAAGATTCCCACAAAGAGCCTAGAAACAAGAAGAGCTATTCCAAAAAATGTTAATAATGGAATACATACCATTAAACAAAATTAAACCCAATACATTTAGACCCAGTAACTCAAGTTACAAGATACAATCCAAAGAAAACCGAATTGTAAACTAGTTATAAGTATAATATGTAAAAAATTATTTAAAAAGACTACCATTAGTGTAGACAATAACAATAGACGTCACCATATTAACGTCCTGTGACGGTACTGTGTTGCCGGTAAACACGCGGTCAGTTTGTACCGTAAAGCTTCCCGTATACAGTTGGCAACGTCTCAGCGAAATGTCAGACTCGCTTACTGGACGGTGAGACCTGGACTGTAATTCTGGTAACGCCGCCAAACAGCTTACACCAAATAGTTCAAATCCTAATAATAAGTGACACGCTATAATAAAGTATAGTGTAAGAAATAGAAATCTATTAAAAAGACTACCATAAGTGTAGGGAAATACTATATAAAAAATAAAAGACAGTCTAATGACTAAGGTTAATTTTAATAATAAAAGTGTTTTAAAAAATTAAGTAATATAAGATTGTAATAGTTATAAGATGCTTTTATTTCATTGTGTTACCAAGACAGTTATAGTAATTGAAAGAGACAGTTAATAACTGAAGGTGTCATTAGTTATAAGATATTTTTATTTCATTGTGTTATCAAAATAGTTATAGTGAACACAAGAGACAGTTAATAACTGAAGGTGTCATTAGTTATAAGATGTTTTTATTTCATTGTGTTACCAAAATAATTATAGTGAACACATGAGACAGTTAATAACTGAAAGTGTTATTAGGAATAAGATGTTTTAATAGGATTAGGTTTGTGATAAAAGGAAACATAAAATCAAAGGACAGCCAATAACTGATAATATTGATGATAATAAGATGTTTCCATTATAATTCTATATGTATAAAAAAATAATAGGCATAAGATGTTTTTGTTATGTTAAAGTGATATAAAAAAAAGTTAGTAGATATAAGATATTCTGTTGTATTTAAAATTATGTTATTTAATTTTCAAGTTTGTAAGGCAGAGAGGCAAGTAGGAAATAGGAATGTACTAATTTTATTTAAAACTGTAAACCATATGAAAGATACAAAGCAGATTAGCTAAGACACCACTCTAGCAAACACAGACCAGTAATGTAAACCAAAACTATCTATCAGAGAATCAAACTACATAATAGGGGATAAAATTCAGTCCATACAACACAGAAATTGAAAATGTAATTAATACAGATACAATTAATAACGAATGGAATGACAAAGGAAAGAAAATTAACTTCTTTGGAAACAAATAATACTAGGCCTATGATGGTAATCAAATCAGACTAAACAGTAAATTAATTAATATTGAAGTGTTTTAACAACAAAATTATTAACAACAAAGATAATCACGGAGTTATTAAGATTATTCCATGGAAATATTATCAGAAAAAACACTTAAAAACCATTTAAACACTAAATTTGTACAAAATATGAGGCCTACAATAATTATAAAAAATTGTAATTTTTGGGCTTAAATGAACTTGAAACAAACCCAGCTATATATCCAAATATGTAAAATTAATTAATCAATATTGCTGAGTAGTTAGATTTTTGTAAAGTTAAGAAATATTTGAAATACAGTAAAAAATAAGAAAACTTATTATGTATATTTAGATGATGAACCAAATCTGAGACATGTACTTTTATAAAGAAACAATAGAAAGAGGAAAAAGACATATCACAAATTACCCTAAAACGACGACGTTCAGAGTTTAGTCTATTGTTAATCGTGAAGACGACTAGTTGAGAATGTACTAACAGAATACCGAAAAAGAATAATTTTGTGCAAAACCGTGAGTGTGGCTATGAAGAGTGTAACAGAGGTTAACTAAAATGAAAATAACATTAACAGTTAATATTTAACACCTCACTAATTCCGAACAACAGTAATAACACCATCTAACACAAGCACAAGAAATCAACGGCCATTTTGAGAAGATTTTGGACCATATTAGCCGAACACGAATACACATATTTGAACACCGGACACTTCACCAGTAACCCATCCCGAAACGACATCGCAGGAGAAGAGAGAACACTCTACACTATATTCCTGGACCAACACTACTTCGCAGAGAAGGGAATATTCATTTATTTCTGTGGGAGAAGCTCAACCAGTTCCACCAGTGCATAGCAGAGAAAATCGAGGTAACGGCGGCCATACTGGATTTCCAAACGTGCCAAGTACACTGCCAGCTTGAAGGGAGTGACGTCATTTCGACGAATGGTTCGATATTACTTTTCATAATTGACAATTTAAATAATAATATTGTTTTATTTCAGCCATAATAATTTAGTTTAAGAATACCTGTAAGAATGTATCTTGTTCCTTGCCCTCTGACCATTTCGACTCGCTAAAAGAATCCTAATTAATTAATCTTGTAAAAAATATATTTAGTCAATCTTGTTCGCTACCGACTGGAGCAAATAATCAGCCAATGCCTGGGCCATGCGCAGTCTGAATGGCGCATAATTTTAAATGTCAATAAATGAACATCATTATTCAGTTACAAGAGTTGTATTTATTTGTATAATGAATGTTAACTATTTTTTTTTCTAAACAAAAATAATTTACAGTGCTAGAATAAATATCTGAGAGGAAGAACAAGAGTAAAGTCAGCGGAGAGAGAACCAACCGATCTGACTACACAATTAAAACATTAATAGAAACAAATAGATTTTAACTACCAATTCATACTTATTAAATTGGAAGTAATTAAAGTACACACACAATTAATTAATTATTTATTAATTAATTGAATTCATCAATTAAACAAAAAAAAAAAACTAAATATTAGTAAAATTTCATAACTTACCAAAATTTTATTTTATTATCAACCAATCACACTTTATTATAAAACATTATTTACATTTAATTTATTCTTTGTAATTGGTGAATCCAAAGTGGAGCTGTATCATCGGCGAGTTCAACACCGAGATTCAGACAACATTCATTAGTATCGCAATAATTCTTGCTATCTATCTTGTTTATTTATATTTGTAATATTTTTATATTACAATATATATATCAACCGTTGAATGTACAGTTTTTAATTTTTCAAAAACTTTAACAAAAAACAATTAAAAAATTCAAATGAATCTTATAAAAAAACTGTATCTTATTTAAAAAAAAGTTTGCTGACTTGGTACTAACTTCACCCAAATAACCAGTGCGTTGCTTTAGGAGGAACATTTAAAATGCAATTTTTTGGAGACAGTCCACCATAATTTAAAGTTAAATAGAGCTGAATTCCGAAGTAGCTAAAAATCAAATCTCATTGATTGGGTAACGTAAATTACAGATTTAAAATGTTTGATGGTGATGATTGTCACACAAGAAGAATGTCCTTTCGTATGGCTTTGGTCAATACTGGATAGGGTTGCGTCAAATACGAAGTTACGATTTATGCTACGTTGCTTACTATTAATGATACGCATTGCAAAATAATAAAATAAAATGTTATTTTTAAGAACTGACATCTTATGTGTTAGAAAACGTTGCTATTTTTGGTCAATAATGACATCATGGGTGTTAAATGTAGACACGCACGCGCGCACCTTCAAGCAAGTATTCATATACATAAGTGTTTATATGGACATCCTAAAGTATTTATGTGCACATGATGTGCATAGACCTAGCATTTTATATACACCTTGAACTGAGAGCTTAAATAAACACTGGTGCGTTATTTAAATTAAGTTTTAAACGGTTAGATAACGGAACATGGAGCGGCATAACCAGAATTGTTTTTCTGGGGTAGGTTTAGATTATTTTGAATGAAGCTACAAAAATTAAAAGAATAAGAGCTCTTGATTTACTGTTTTGTTATAATCAAAAATGTAAATGTAGAACATAATCGATATGTGGAAACATAACATTGAAATTTATGCCAGCAATGCCATAAAACACTAAATATGACAAATTATAATATAAAGTATATAAACGGATCCAGTAACCTGGCAAACTTTCTCTCATCTTCTGCAAACTCTACAAGTGCTAACTGTTTTGTACGAATTTAAAAAAATTTTGTTCTAGTGAGTACGTGTTCATTAAATATTTTGAAAAAATTGGAATTAAAACGATCTACTCACATTGCAACAGATATAAATTAAAGACTTTCATAAAATGGGCTTTACAAATCCTTAAAAAGAAACATTTCACAGTCAAACGTGAAATATTTCTATGAAATCAAAGAAACACTATAAATACCCAAACTGAATCATGTACAATGCGATCTGAAGAGCATTCCAGGGGACAAATACAACTCACTTTCCTACTTGCTAAGCGGACATTTTCTGAAAACTAGGATAAAAACTGGACCAACAGACTAGTGATGTTTACGCGATACGACTCGTAAGACGACTATAGAGTTTCGAAATAATAATCTTCATATTCACAGAACTATTTAATGCGATTTGTATAAATACATTTTGACTATTACGTTTTTTAATTTTTTGTCATTAAACTTTTTGGGCGTTCAAGCCCCCCAAACCACCCTCCGGTTCTCCTACAGAAACATGTAGGGGAATGATATATCGGAAAGAGGTCAACTCATTTAAGGTCGTCGATCTTTAAAACACTTCAGTAATGATACTTCAATAAGGACCAGCAATAAGTATGTAATTTACGGAAACATCTATAAATATGATAATCATCATAAACGTAAACCATAAATGGCAATGTGTTAAATTTTTATTGTTGTCTATTTGTATTAGACAGAAGTAATGAGTAAAGTAAAGAAAGAAATCAATGAGTTAAATAAAGTAATTGTAAATGTAATTAACCGCACTATACTACAGTTTATGCCTGCAAACATTTTTTAGCGCTTTGCTGTGGGACCTAGGAATTCTTCCTCCATTGTTTGTCGTTCAGAATATCTCCATCAAAAGGTGAAACCTAGTTTAGAAGAACAGATATATTTTGACGAAGAAAATTGTGTACAATAAAATTACGTTTTTATTAACAATTAAAACATTTAATGTATTGCCATAGAAATATTCTTAATCAGATGATTGGTAATAGATATTACTTCCATGTTCCATAAGGAAATGGAAGTATGGTTATGGCGAAAAAATCGTGTTTTAGATAAGGGCTAATTCTGATTGTACTACTCTCAAAACATGAAGAAATGTCATTTTTCAAAAAGTGTCTGAGTAGAATTTTTTCTATGGCAAACGATAACTGCCGCAAATTCAAACAGAATCAAATAATGTTTTGCATACCTGCCTGAATTGTAGAGGACTCAATGCCTATTGATTTTGGTGATGATCGGTTAAGGGGAATGAGTAGTTTACCTGCTACATTTTACGTTTTAACAAGAGTAAAGTACTTGAAAATTCATTTAAACTTTTTCAAAAAGGGTAATTGTTAAAAATAAAATAATTTCGTTACCAGGCAATAAAATTATAATTTTTTCATTTTAATTTAAATCATGTATGAGTGAAAATATATTGTTCCTGGCAGGCAAGCATATCTCAATTATATAATGTTTACGTTTCCAAAGTTTTAGCACCAAATTATAAAATAGCAAAATTACTAACACAAATTTTAAAACACAAAGTAGAACTTCCAGCAAAATACAATATAACGAAATAGTATCGATAATAGTATACTTCCAGCGAAATAGTATCGAACTCACGGAACAAGTAAAAAACGTAAAGTTAACAGAAATACAAAATTATATTCATGCGACATAACAAACATGTATACAAACATTCCCATTGAAAAAACTATAAATATTATAATAAATAAACTGAAAACAAATAACGAAAGTGACATATACATTAAACAATTAACTAATACTTTAAAAATAATTTTAACTCAAAATTATTTTCAATGCAACAACAAAGTGTACTATCAAACAGATGGTCTTTATACGGGAGCCCCAACCTTTGCTATCATATCAGAAATCTTTCTACAAAAATTCGATGATCAAATAATAAATATAATAAAATTAAACGACCTATGAGGATGTTACTTTAGATACGTTGATAATACTCTGTACGTTTCCCAAAACAATGGTATAAACATAAATAAAATATTCAACTCAATAAATAATTTACATTGCAAAATAAAATTCACATTAGAAGAAGAATCTAATAATAAATTAAATTATTTAGACTTAACAATAAAGAAAAATGAAACAGATTTTGAATACTTAATATACAGGAAACCTTCTCAAACTGATTTAGTAATATCAAATAATACTAACCATCCTCCCCAACATAAAATGGCAGTATTTAATTCCATGATTTATCGAACGCTTAGGGTCCCACTAAATGACAAAGAAAGAAACAAAGAAAGAAATATTATCCAACAAATAGAAGTTACAAAAGGATACAAAATAAAAACTATTAATAAATTAGAAAATAAAATTGAACATAAAATCACTAATCAAATTCCCAATAACACTACATCTAAAAATTCACCTATTAATAATAATATAAAATATACAACCTTTCCTTATTATGGAAATATAACTCAAAAACTAAATAAAATATTGAAATATACAAATTTAAAAATATCTTATAATACAGATTATATAATTTTTAATCACATAAAATCTAAAACTAAACCCAATATTCACAATAAAAATGGAATATACAAAATAGAATGTCCAGATTGCAATAAATTTTACGTAGGTCATACAAAGAAAAACTACTAGATAGATTCCTTCAACACCGCAATGCATTTTTAAACCAAATATTTATAAATATAATTTAGCCACATATTGTCTAAACAATAACCACCAATTTCCAAACATTGAAAATATAAAATTAGTTAAAAACAGACAAAAAGATCAAAAAATGAATGTTTAGGAAAATCTTAAGATTTACAAACACAATACCAATAATTTATTAATTAAAGAACACACTCAACTTATAACGAAACAGGACGATATATTTAAAATTATAAACTTATTAAAATAAATAAAAATAAAATATAAACATTAAATATTTCAAATATAGCCAAGAAAACAGCTGCTGAATTAAATAAACATTAAAACAATCGTTAACTAAGCGACCTAAATCGATTATCAGTTATTTTACATTAAAATCGAAACAAATTCGATTATTCGTTAGTTTTATATTACCTAAATATCACTATTGTATTAACGACTCGGAACACTAATTAACTTAGTGTTCCGAGTCGTTAATACAATAGTGATATTTAGTTAAGTAACGGACACGTCATGGACAACGAAATCCAAGAATTTATATTACCATAGAATTATTTCGATTGTTATTAATTTACTTAAAAACCTCTAATGATACTGATATTTTTTAGTGAAACGTGCGTCAGGTGTTAAAAAGAAAAACGAAATTACACTACTTATTACACATCACAGTATTATATATTTGTATATAATAATTGTTTGTACAAAAAATTAATAAATATCCATAATGCAGGATTAGAACCCTGCACGTATGGAGTACGATGTGGGCGCATTAGTATTTAACTATGCAAATTATTTACTTTTAATTATCAAACATTTATATAAAGGGTTATTAAATTTTGCGACTTTTATTCTAGAATGTTTTTTTTATATGTGCACTACGTTATTGGAAACAAAGAAGTAGTTTCTATGAAAATATTTTTAATTTCAATTTGTCAAACGTAAAACTCAATTTTCAAAGTGGGGGATATGTTTTTAGAAATTATCGAACCGAATTCAAGTAAATGAGTTTAAATATAAATCTTAAAACATGGAAGTCATGTATGGTTCTCCATACCGATTTTTTTTGTATGTTACAAATATGTATCATCGTTTTTTTTCAAGATTACGTTTGGTTGCGGCCCACCCAGTGTTCGTCCAACATACATTACAAGAAATCACTGTTTGCTGATTACTAATTATGATAAAGGTATGTTTCACTTATTTTTTTACCATAGCGTATATCTCTGACTTGAATTTATAAGTCACGCTTTGTAGTAGTTATACTGAGTTACCTTTCGTAGTTATTGTTGTCTATGACTCGGCATTGCTAAGTTGAGAAGCATTTGAACCGTATAAGTGCATTAAATAGGCTAGAATATTTCTCTGTGTTTAGGATGGCGGCTGTATAAAACGTATTTAATATAAAAATTTTATCTTTGCAGTTATAAATACAAATATGCGTTATTTAAAATATTTACTGCCACTACAAGGAACAAGTACAATATACACACTTTAAGAGGTAGGAAAACTGTGTAGCCCAGTTCTCTAAAGTTTTAAAAAGTTATGATGAATTACTGAAATATGTTAAGGTATAAAGAACCACAGCTGGAGTCTGAATCAATGGGAGCTGATTTTGAGCTACTGAATTCGGCTGTATCTAACAAAATTATTACTACTCTTGGCGTAAAAATGTATTTACATAATTACAGGAAAGGATTAAAGTTCTGACTATGCTTAAAAACTTATAATCTTTTTTAACAATTTTTAACTATAATAAATTGATTAATCAAAAATATCATTAAACTCTTTGTGATTAATCGTGAAACAAGTATGATATAACTTGTTTGTATAATATATAGTAATTTAATATATGTTTATATAATGTAATTATCATATGACGAACAAAACCCCCTGTCAGATATTAATTTGTGTGTTAATGAATAACGTAGTAAACCTACCCGAGACAAATAAGCAGACCACCGTGACAAACTAACCAATTTCACCCTAAAGTATGAATGAATGTAATAGAGAATGTACAAAACGTCAAGAGTGTATCGCAATCCAGCAAACAAGAAAATGACTCTCGCCGACAGCGTACCAGTTTACACGAATAAAGTACCTAGTTTTTATAGATAAAGTGATTAGAGAATAACATTATATTAAACGACTACCCCATAATAACAAAAATATCTAAAAATAGTTCAAATAGTTTAAGGGTGGGGGATATTGTTTTAGAAATTATCGAACCGAATGCAAGTAAATGATTTTAAATATACTGTAATAGAACATGGAAGTCAAAGATGGTTCTCCATACCGATATTTTTTATTTAATTTCGTAAAACTCATCAAATCAATGGTAAACGTGGAAAAAATTACCCCCTCCCTCTTCAACTACCCTTTTCATTTTTAGATATTTCATATACATTTCTATAGTGGATTAATATAACCTTCTTTTCAGGATACTTCATTTATCAAAATTAAGTAATTTATTCTTGTTAAAACGTCAAACGTTGCAGATAACTACCTCTCCCCGTTAACCGATTTTTACCTAAATCAATAAGGCTTGAGTCCTCTACAACATTCGCACAAAAGAATTAACACTATCAGCGTCTGCAGAGGCTGGGAGAATTTTGCCAGTTTCCTGGTACTGTTTATTTCCGTTATACTATTAATGTGTCACCTTTATTATGTAATGACTGGTGGCTTTAGATATCTAATAACGTAACCTTTATGTTTCCATATTTACATTATTGGTTATAACGAAACAACAAAGAAGAAGTAATTTTTGTCGTTTCATTCACAAAAAATGTAAACTCCTGCTGTGAAGGAAATTCTGCTTGCGCTGCTCCATGTTCCATTATCTCGAAACCCGATTTTATATACTGTACCAGTATTTTTTTCAAGCGGCCATAGTTCATGATGTAAATAAAATGCTAGGTCTGTACATGATTAGTACGGATAAGACTCGCTCGCGCGTGTGTGTAACGTTATACTTCTTCGTTGTACATATGACGATACATGTTTTCTGACATATAAGGTGTCATAGTTTTTAAATAAATATATTTTATTTTGTCAGCCTTTTTGTCCCTAACGTACCATTAATAGTGCTTGTGTCGTGTGTAAAGGTCTACTCGTTGGCTTTTCTTCTATTCTACGCAACGCTACCCTGTATTTATCGAAGCTGTGCCAAAGAGTCACTTGTAGTAAAAAAAACGAATAGTACGTACTTCTTGAGTGACAATCGTCATTAGGATTCTATATCCACAATTTATTAAAGGAAACTGTTTTTTATCTATAGAATTTAGTTGTGTCTAACTTAAAACCATTACTAGTCATTAAAAAATATTAAATACTTACTGGCTAACATTAAACTTCTGATAATGGCATTATTTTTTCCTGAAAACGATTTTTAACTGTAATAAATTTATCAAATCAAAAATGGTATTACACTGGTTCTAGTTAGTAGTGGAACAAATACTATATAACTTAGATACACTTTTTTTTTATAAAAACTGTTACACATATAACTTGTGTGTGTGTGTATGTGTGTAAGTCTGTTTTCTTTATTTAAAAGTTATATTTGCACTACGATTCGTTATAGTCTTAAGTAAATTACATTCCTTCTCTTTCGCTTTGTCCTGATCTTTCTCTTTGAGTTCCTGGATCTAATGTCACCTCTCAGTTGGGGTACCTATATGATTTACCGTTTATCAACAACACACATCTCCCTTCCTGTTTCAATACCGATATGATTTACTGGCCCTCCCCAACCCTACAGGTCACCATCACACTCACGCTATATCGACATAATAATTATTTTGTTCAGCCTGTACCAAATTCAATTCACTGCCTTTTTCTTCAATAAGTTGCTTCTCCTAGTACGTAGATTGTTCCACCGCATTTTGTTAAGATGTGTGCAATACATTTTTCACAATTTATTACTTAATCATTTAAAGATAACCACTTAGTTTTCTTTATTTTGTATTCTTCTCAATTTTTATGTAACACTGAAAATTTTTCAAAATATTGTTAGTTGATTTTAGTTTCTTTTTTCTGTATTGGTTATCTAGTTTTGTCTCTAACGTAGATAAATTGTCAGATCGTTATGAACACGTGTCGTAATAACTATTTTTATGATTTGTAAAACATTATTTTATAGAAATATTTGTTCCTAAAACGAGCACACAGTTATAACATAGCGTGATAATACACAACAGTGGTCTAGCTTTGTAAACTCTATGAATGTAAATTATAACATAAAAAACGTTAACGCCAGTCCAGGGAAAACTGTACTTCATGTACCTGTATAATATGTTCTTCGCTCTAACAGTAGTAGATAATAGTATATGTTACAGGAGAGGTTGCGGTTGCAGGAGTAACATGTAACGACTCGTAAAATATAAATTACAATACTAGCGGGATACGAATGTTAAGCCGTTGGTTAGCTTAAGCCACTTGAGACCAAAACAATAAACTCGACTTTTTTCGTTTTTGCAGGTTGAAGGTTATCAAATCACATTTTTGTAGGCTGTTGAATCCAATTAAGGCAAAATGTAATTCCCACACGCTAAAAGCAATTATAAACGTCAACAAAGTACGAGTCAGCCATGTGTGCAGATTATCAGAATCCGATCGATTGCTCTTCAATTTAAATTAAACAATACAGTCAGCAACGTGTGCTTGTCAACCAACATTGACAGGATTGTTGAAAATGATAATGAAATTATCTCTGACATAAGTAAGTACTATTTCTAGAAATGAATAAACGATTTCATTCTTTGCTGACTTGTTAGATTTAAGCACTTTAATTCCCTTCTTTACAATAAATTAGTTTGAGCGCCATCAGCTGGGGAAATTTTTGCTTCATAGAGGCTGAGTCTTGCTTAAGATGAGATTACTTGTATCCAAAATAAATTGTGATATCCAAAACTTATTGTGACAGTTGTTTGATTATCCTATCTGTATAAGGCTAGCGAAAGGTGTATTATGTAGAAAATGACTTCCAAACGAGTATGAAACTTGATTAAAATTGGATATACGTACAGAATAATCAATTACAAAACTAAAAATAAAGTAATCACCCTATAAAATGTACAGATGACTAGTGTCAATAATGAAGAAAAAATATTAAAAATTCAAGTTAACATTGTGATATGTCGTTTGTAGCAGGTAAAAAACATATTTATTAATTTATTTTAATTATGTCAATACCTGATTTAATAATACAAACCAACAATTCATACGTAGTACAATGCATGTCGGAACTGGCGCGCGCGCGCGCGCGCACACACACACACACACACACACACAAAATGGCTTACACAGTAAACTATTCCGTCCAGCAGGTGTACACTTTCGATAGGCTACAGGCATGCCCACGCCTGTACTATCACGCACAAAATTTTTAAAACTATTCATTTTACTCTCCTTACACTAATTATTTACAAAACGCTGCCCTGGGTAAATATGCAAATATATGTATTGTTCATTAAACAGGCTAAAAAAGATTTATCACGGTTACTATAAATTTATCATAGTCTATAAATTCGAGTAGTTTAACTTGCGTCAAACGTAAAATACGGGCAGAAAAGCGAAATAATCACAAAGAAGTACTGAAACTTCTACAGTTATCAATAAACAGTGATACAGACAACATAGAAGTGCATGAAGATACATGCAGTGATAGAACACAGGAATGTTGTAGTGTCGATAAACTGTCTGCAGAATTAGAGTCCGTGAGGTGTGAAAATGAAAAGTTAAAACTAGAAATAAGGAACCTGCAAGAAAAACTAAATTCAGCAAATTCTGAGCTATCGAAATTTAAAAAACTGTCTAATTTATTTGATGGCATGTTTTCTGGAAGTCAGCAACAAACCCTCTTAAAAGGGAGATGCTCTAGTTGGTCGGCTGACGATATGCTAAGGCTGTTACTTTACGCTGCATATCGTATAAAGCCCTGAGCTTTGTGAGAGATGTATTAAAATATCCCCTCCCCAGTCAAGTTACCATCAAACGGCGTCTTAGGCAATTTACTGTTTCACCGGGATTTATCGATTTGAGTATTAATATTTTAAAAATTCAAGCAAGTCTGTTTAGTAATTTTGAGAGAGATGTACTCAGCTTCGATGAGATGAAAGTTAACAGCGATCTTTGTCTCGATTAAATTGAAGAAGTAATCAAAGGGCCTCATAGCAATGTCCAAGTCATGGTTATAAGAAGTTTAACCGGAAAGTGGATGCAACCTATATTTTATAACTTTGACACTGCAGTGCTGCTTATGGAAACCATTGAGATTATTGAAAAACTAGATTCAAAGTTAGAGCACTTGTCTGCGACATGGGACCTTCAAACAGGAAACTGATGACCGATTTGAATCTCGTGGGATAACCCGTCTCTGAAAAATCCATTCAGAGAAGACAGAAACATATGCGTTTATTGTGATGTACCACACACTCTGAAGCTATTACCAAATCACCTGCTTGACGAGGGATACGTAATAGAACGTGGAAAATTTGTGACAAAAGAAGCATTCATAAAGTTAGTTGAAATGCAAAGTGATGGAAGAGACTTACAGTATGCACACAAATTATCTATGAAGCACGTTCTTGTAGCTGGGACTGAGAGGCAAAATGTGAGGAAAGCCGCTGAACTGTTTTCACTTACAGTTGCAAAAGCATTACTCTATCATTCTCTCAAGTTCACCCACGTAGGAGAATCTCTAATAATTTTAAACAATGGATTTGACTTGTTAAACTCTTGAATCCTAGTGTATTGTCCGTACAAACTGAAAAGTGCTTACGGCAACTGTCTCCAAGAACAGGATGATGCTTTGAAGAAATTATATCGCCTTATCATTACCATGAGAGTAATTGGAAAACATAAACCAAAAGAACAACTTCTGGTTTTTCAAAAGGGGTTTCTGATGTACAGAAATAGCCTTTGAGGTCTCTTTAAAGATTTAAAATCTGAAAATTACACCTACATTATGGAATTTAGATGTAATCAGGACATCCTTGAGAACTACTTTTCTCAACTTCGAGGATTATGGCGATTTTATGACCGCCCCTTACCTACCATCGTAACACAAAGAATTAAGGCAATCATTTTAAGCCGTCACAGTGGTGAAGTAATTAATAGTAAAAACTGTATATCTGATACAGAAGTTCAGACTCTGAGCGCAGATATTCTGTCTGTAGTTACCAAAGATTCAGTTTCTTTGTTATGTGAGTATGATATTGATGACGATGAAAACGAAAGGTCCACGCAACTCAAACACACTGACAAAGACTGTGATGATGATGATGGTGACTTCACAGCTGCCGTCGATGGCCTCATTAAACATTTAGGCCTACCACATAAAAATGAAAAAGTACCAACACACGAAACTATTCAAGAAAACATAGAGTTACTGGAAATGATCGCCGGTTACATCGCATACAGGGTAAGGAAGAAATATCCAGGAAAGGCTAGCAAGTATGGATGTATAACCCGAGACATATCTCTTTCAGGAAAGAACTGGCTGGAAACAATAACAACGGGTAAATAAGTGCACTGTATGCCTTTGCTGAGGTCGATAATTGATGTTTTACAAAGCCAATTTGACATTTTTTGTTGCGGCCTTATTTTTTACTAATTAAAATATCGGTATGGAAAACCATACTTGACTTCCATGTTCTAAGATTTATATTTAAAATACTTTTCGAAATGAACTATTTCCATGGAAACTACTTCTTTCTTCAGCCTTAACCACAGTAATGTGATCACTAACGTATACCACCTCACGATGGTGCACTCAATTTTCACTGACGATGGCAGTCGATAGCACTGCCGAAACTTCTGGTTTGTAGAAAACATTGGATCAAGCCCAAACAGCCCAGGAAGGAATTTTAACAACAAACTACTTCTTTGTTGCCATATGACATAAATAAAAATTATCCCCTCCCCTTCAACTATAATTTTCATTTATAGAAAATTACCCCCACCCCGTTCAACTAGCCACTTCATTTATAGATATTTCATCTACGTTTCTACAGTGGATTATTAAGATCTTCTTATCAGGATACTTTATTTATCAAAATTAAGTATTTTACTCTTGTTACAACAAAACATGTTTCTGGTAAACTACCCTTTTCCCCCAAACCGATCTTCACCAAAATCA